>CM029516.1:31515196-32807974 GCA_017140615.1 Eucalyptus cladocalyx
CTCTAAACATTAAAAATATAGATTAACTGGATCTTTCAAATTAGTTTTGCCAAAGAATCATAATCCACAGCTGCATATGTCCAAACATATCTTAGGGTGATCTGAAAATAATATTTGAAAGCTAGGAGGATGAAAAGAAATCATTGAAAAAAAATTGGGCACAAACCTAATTGAAGTTCTCCTCGCCCTTGGACTTCAAATGACTCTGATAACCCTGGAAGCACATTTATTGCAAGATTTGTCTCTGCTTCAGCCATAAGCCGGTCACCAATTTTTCCACCAGTCAACTAAAAAAAGGAGAATCATCTAGTTAACATTCAAAAATGCTAGAGAGAAGGGTGTAGAATCTGGTTACTCAATATCTGGCCCAAAACTTACATAGTCCTGAAAAGGTTATCACCTTAATATAACTTTATACAAGAAAATGATACAACGAAGTCCTCATTGGTAAAAATATCCATCTACAGTGTTATCTTCCACTTCACAAAGAAACATGTATGACAGTTCACACAAAGAACAAGATTAAAGCATCTTTTCTAAAAAGCAGTTCAACTTCTCTAGTCGCCCCAGATAGTACCTAACATTGTGGCAATCTCTGCATGACAACAATGTCTGATACTAGGGTTGATCTATTCAAGCCATACATGGATATCTGCTATCCACTATGTTCCAATACCCAAATGGTTATTTAACTTTCTAGATCTGGAAACTAAGGCCATATTACTGGGACAATGAACACAGATTCATTACTGGAACTTCTTTCTTTTAGGATGTCTCAGCAATAATGGCTACCAAAGGGAAGAAAATGATGATTTAAAGGAACCAGTCATTCTTACCTGTCATTCTTTTTAACGATAAATACAGGAATTTAGATGCCAAATACTAAATCATGCACATCATATAAGCAAATTCTTTCATATCTGTTAAATTTAATTTTTCCACCCAAACACAATGTTACAACCTCCAGGTACTAGAATCCATTATGCACAGCTCATGTTAAGCTCCATAAATTAAAAACTTGAACATCAAAAATCATACATTTTCATTAGGTGAATATGAGCTGACCCTTTATTGACAATATGTTTGAACTCGTAACATGAGATATTACAAAGTAAGAATCACAATGAGATGGCAGCATATCCTCACGCACTCAAAATTTAGTGAAAGCAATGGAAAGAAGCTTCAAAACTTACATGTGTACCACCACGTCCTGCCAATGGAGAGTCATTCACACCGAAAGTCATAGAAATAGTTGGAGGATCCAAATCAACAGTAGGCAATGGAGTCATTACCTGGATAGGGAGAAGAAGATTAGTTCATACTCAACTCCACAAGTTCACATTAGATAAACTTAATGCTCAAGCCTATGTTGGATCAAAGATGCTTCGTAGAATGCATTTTGTGATGTATCCGGCTGGCTTATGCAAAAATGGTGACAACAAAATTCAAGATTACGCAGCATAATTTTCATTGCAGTAGACTCTAGTCAAACGGTGAGTTTAACACATATTAACAGATCATCAATTAACTGGCAAAAGAACCGGAACCCCATATCTCAAAGGGACCAACTATCGACTAATATTTGTCATGATTTCATGAGAATCTTCTCGGAATTGTCAGAGTGCATCCCTGACTACCTCATTTTATGTCCAACTAGCACAAATGTTCAGAAAACACAAACAGCTCCATTGATCTAATAAGAGATATGTTCAGCAGAAATCCTAAAACTTGTTCAAAAAGTGCAATTGAGTTCTAAAACTTACAAAAAGTTCAATCAAGTTCTAAAATTTATCAAGTTAGTTCAGTTGAGTTATAAAGTTAACACCATTAGCATTTTCCGTTAAAAATGCTTATGTGTCATTTTAAAATTTTTTATTTTTAATGAGGATTTTTTAATGATTTTTTATTCATTTTTTAAAAATAGATTTAAAAACTAAAAAATTAGATTTATTCATTTTATCTTATTTTCACCAAAAATTAAAAATAAAAGTTATAAAAGTTATTTTTAAAATTGTTTTAAAAAAAAATCAACCCTCTACTCCTCCGCCCATCCGCCCGAGCGCCCATCGCCGGAGGGGCGGGAGTGGACGATCGTCGGCCCCAGGGGCGGCGGTCGCCGCCCTAGGCGAGACTCGCCCTCGCCGAGCCCCCCCGGCGAGGCCAACGAAGCCTCACCCGGGCGGGCGACGATCACCGCCCGGGCGAGGCGAGGCGTCGCCCGCCCTCGGCGTGGCCTCGCCGGCCCCGCTCGGGGCCGACAAGGCTCGCCAAGATCGGGCGAGCCTCGCCGAGATCGCCCGAGCCCCGAGCAAGGGCGACAAAGCCTCGCCCGGGCGGGCAACGGTTGCTCACCAAGATCTAGCGAGCGTTGCCGGCCCCGAGCGAGGGCCAACGAGGCCTCGCCCGGGGACCGATAGTCCCGGCCACCCCTTCTAGGGGCCGGCGACCGTCGCCAAGCCCCTCCGGCGATGGGCGGCGGCGGAAGTCCACCGGTGCCCTTTTTTTTTTTGGAACAGTTTTGTTTTTTTAAACAAATTTAGATTTTCCTTTTTTAAATGAATTTAGATTTTCCTTTTTAGTTTTTAATCTAATTTTTAAAGATTTTGAATAAAAAATAATTTTAAAAAGCCATTTGAAAAATAAAAAAATAATTTAAAATATGACGTCAGCGCCACGTCAGCAATTTCCGTTAATTTTCTTGACGGTGTTAACTTTATGACTCAATTGAACCAACTTGATAAATTTTAGAACTTAATTGAACTTTTTGTAAGTTTTGGACTCAATCTGCACTTTCACGAACAAGTTTTAGGACTTCTGCCGAATATATCCCATCTAATAAATAGGATGCAATTCCTACACTCATCGTTATTTAGTTCCAAATTCTCTTCTCTTCTAAACTATTCGAAGTCAGTTTTATATCCTTTTCTCAACTCTTGGTATCATGTATTCTGTTTACTGAAGTTTTGATGGATGATAAACACTTTATTTCAATCACCTTTCCTTTTCTAATTCATGCATGCAAAGGTCAATCCACTGATGAAAAAATTTTGGTTCGCTGATAGTTGCAGTTTATGTTTATAAAGAGGAAGCAGCCCATCAAATTTCCCACCAAGTATTTGTTAACAAGATGAGAATAAATTTATCAGCCTTACATATTTTAAATTTATTCAGATGAGCTTTATTCCTGTTTTTTCTCCACCCAGAGCAACATGGAAGGAATAATCCATTCATAAACATGATGAGAACTAATTGTTCTATCACAAAGAGGATATTAGTAAATTCTTATATATTGCTCAGGGTGAATGGGACATTCTAAATGCAATTTCTGAAAGTAGACCCTTACAATTAAGTATAGTTTAGTGACTTTCATAATGGTCTTTCAATTATTCTTGCAAGTCTACTTATATTTGATTTCTCTACTTTCCCTTCGAGATTTATAGCATTTTCCCCCTTTCATCTACTTAAAAAAGTTCCATGCCCTCTTCATTTCTGTTCATTACACAAATCTAGACATCATTCTCAATCTTAATGTATTCTACCTGAGTTATAAACACATTCATCATGTACGGTCTCCTTGCTATTTTTTAAAACAAAATTTCCACATTATCTGTTGGAATCATCCAAGAACCTTATTAGCGCCTTTAATGTATGCAGAAGACTGAGTATGAGAAATGAGCACATAGTAGCTGGATATAAGTCACAAACCCACTCATCTAACAATATTGTGAACCCCCAATAATAGGAGAAGCAAGGGTTAGACCTGTCATTTAAGTTTACATACTGACTTCTATGTTTTATCCTACTCAGTTTCACTCCATCAAGTCTTATCCTAGACAACCTTTCTGATGCACACATGAGTCTCATATACGCAATAGCTTCAACTGAAGTCTATCAAAAATGGAAACTACATAAAGGCTTTGGATAAAGAAAACCAGAATAAAAGCATCTACATATGGTAATAGGTGAAGTATTATCACTTACAATGCTACAACAGAGAATTTCTCAACTATGAAAATGATGGTGTCATATATGCTAACTCGAGAAATCTCAATTGGCCACAACCAATGCAAGCATTAACACTAACTACAGAAATAAAATCAGTCAAGGTGAATAGATGTTGCCAAAGGGCCTGGCAAACAACAATGATAACCTGTAAAGTAGAATCTGAGAGGCCAAGCTGCCTGAGATAAGAATACATTCACACATAGATGATAATTGACAATTATAGGATCACACACCTCCATGTTAGCAACTGTATGGCCTATAGATGGGCTTGCTAGCCCGGCCATCGATATAATATCGCCTGCTCCAGCAGTATCAATAAGAGCCATACTCGTACCCTTCTTCTTCATGAGCTTTAGAACCTACATTCTCACAATATTCAATGCCAAATTGACGCATGTAGGTAGGAAGTCCACAATCAAAGTACAGATATTGAGCAAAGTATGGATTCAAAGCCATATTCATTAGACAGTACTAAAATTAAGAAGAGCAAACTTAGGTCCTATAGATGGGAGCCTCTGGCTCACTCCACAGTGGCAAGTGAAATCAAAATATCAAAACAGGTCTCCAAAGCATGAATAGACCTGATTTCATTTGCAATATTGATATTTTCTTGAGCGCTGACAAGTATAGACAATGGTCTCAAAGTTTCATCTTCCATATGAGACATTGGTAAGGGCACAAGCAATCATAAACTAAAGTCCATAAGGAAAGTAGATACCACCTAAAGCAAAGAGGAAAAGTAGAAAATATCCCTTTTTTGGCTAGACAGAGAATGAAATTCTCCTTTGTTTTGCTTGCCACAGGATTTTGAAATGCTGGATTCTCATTGCAGGTAATAAACCTCAACATTAGTTCTTTTTCCATGGTAACAAGAGAATCGATGGCAAAAACATGCCTATCTGGCACACAATTCTGTAAACCGTAGGTTTGAAAGGTTCTTTTTGGGAATAGGGAACAAACCTTTCCCTCTTCAATTTTCTGAACCCCAGACTCTGTGCTACGAATTCCATGTACTTTATCGCCTGCACGAACTACTCCAGAAGTTACACGACCAGTCAATATTCTCCCAAGGTAAAAGTCCCGTTCCATCATGGAAACCTGATCAAGAGCATAAGTTATAAGAGAATAATAACAATTTGTAAAGTGATGAGAAGTTTCAAAATTGTGTCCACAATGACTTAAACGAGATGTTGCTTCATCATCCAGTTTTGAGGATGAGAAATGGAAGAAAAAACACAATGAAATTAATGAGAAAGGCCAACCCATAAACCATTCTATACTAACCATCATCTGAAAGGGCGCATCAAGACTAGCATTTGGTGGAGGAACATGCCCCACAATAGTATCCAGCAACTGTGACATATCTCTGGCACCAGCCGGAGGATCTTTTGTGAAGGTGGCGGAAGCCCACCCCTCTTTTGCAGAAGCATAGAGGACAGGAAAGTCCAACTGTTCCTCTAAATAAAAGATTAATGGAACAAAATTTTCCTTTAGACAAATATACGGGCTGCAAAATAAACTTCACAACATGTCTACACACCTGTTGCACCAAGACTCGCAAAAAGATCAAATACCAGGCTCTCTACTTCATTACATCTCTCCTCAGAAACTGCAGAAATTGACAAGAGTAATGCAACCCCCAATTAAAGACAGGAAACATACATGAAACAGAATAGCCACGCTTATACACTTTCAATAACGGATCAGAAGATGGACAATCTATAAAGAAAGGGAAAGCCATTGATGATAGGCACACCCTATGCAAAAGAGCTGCCACAGCTGCCAACCACCTTTACACTAGTATATAGACCAGAAAGCTGCGGGTATCCACCTTCTTATTGCTGGGGATATGACGCTTGACTTTAGATTTGAATGAAAAGTTGGAGAAGGAATTCATGCTTGACTTTAGATTTGAATGAAAATTGGAGAAGGCATTCATACTTGTAAAGATAAGAATTTAGGGCGTGTAGGAATTCACTTTTACATTTTACTTTTTGCTTAATCAAAACCTTGTAACTTGAGCTCTTGGCTCGATCCAAAATATCAGAAACTTCCACTTTATATAAATGTTGACACATAGATCAATAGCTTGACACTTAAATATTGTTCCAAAGTTTGGCTTTTTCCTTCCGATTGAGTGTAAACAGACATGCCCTTAATTGATAGAATCCCTCTTGGCTGATGGTTAGAATGGAGAAAAAGAAGTAGGACACTTTCTAACCAAAAGCCTCCTAAGCTATGGACTTTCTTTGCCAGAAATAGAAGTCAATGAAAATGAACAGTATGCCTTCGCCACTAAAGCAGTTTCTATTATTAAACGACTGAATGTAAGTTTCACTAAGTTAATGCACGAGTGAAATCATTTAAAATGATGAAGAACCATACCAGAAGGCCTGTCTACTTTATTTAAGAGGAGGATAGGCCGTAGACCATACTTTAAGGCTTTTGCCAGAACAAACTTCGTCTGTGCAAGCGGACCTTCACCAGCATCCACCAATAAAACTGTCCCCTCAACCATACCAACTACTCGCTCAACCTATAATCAAGCAAGGATATTCAAATGAGCACATTGATAACACAGCGCACCAGAAACCAAGGCCGACAAATAAAGAAGCTAACGACCCATTTGATGTACTAAATGTATAATACTTGCTTATGAGATAAGATGGAATCAATCTCTTACCATTCTGTCCATCAACTATTCATCAATGTATATGTATGTACCTATCACAAACTATATGTATCAGCAAGAACAAATTTTATCCAGCAGATGTATCAATTATCATACCTCGCCACCAAAGTCTGCATGTCCTGGTGTGTCAACCATATTTAGCTCATTGTCTTTCCATATGATGGACGTTACCTGTGGATACCCCCAAGTTGAAAATGTTCATTTTACACGTAATCTAAAACATAAACAGCATGGCCTCAGCAGTAAAATATAAAAATTTATTACCCGAACGGAAAAGGTTAGGACTTTAATCTATCAACAATTCACGAATCAAAGAATAAGTCAAATGAAAAACGAAACAGGTGCTTTAAAAGTTGCACAGCAATGCATCAACTCGACCGCACTAATCAGTGTGCACAATCACGATTAAACCAAAACCTTGCTCATCCACCTACAGAAGATCATAACACTAAACTACGGTCACGTCAACACTCAACCACGCAATTAGGCTGCATGGTAATTCAATCAACACTTCACACCACCCGTTCGTGAAGCTCAGGGGAACACCTCAATGCGCCAAAACTCCACCAGAACCAAAGCAAAAACTGACCTTCGACGCGATGGTGATGCCGCGCTCCCGCTCGAGGCTGATGGAGTCCATGGCGCGCTCGTGGGGGATTTCGGCGCCGCACTGGCGGAGCAGCCGGTCCATGAGCGTGGTCTTGCCGTGGTCGACATGGGCGATCACCGCCACGTTCCGGAGCCGGCCGGGGTCGATCGAAGGGCCGGACGACGCGGCGGCGGCGGCGGCGGCGGCGGCGGCAGTGGAGAAGGCACGGGAGAAGGGGGCGGCGCGCGGGCAGAAGAAGGGGTTGACGCGTTGGGAGGAGGAGATGGACTTCTTAGCGGCGGAGCAGAGCGATCGGAGCAGGGGACCGGCCATTTCTTACGGCGGCGGCGTCGTAAGAAAAATGGCTGGATTTCCTCGCATTTCCTCGCACACCGCCGCTCCGTCTCGATCTGATCTTTAATCGAATTCAAGGGTTTATGCAGGGCTTTGAGATGCGCCGTCGTTTTTGGGCACTCGGTGTAAAGTAAAGTAACTACCCCCCGAACGGGAGTTACTGCCAAATCTAACAAGTTTGTAAGGTGAGATTCTTACGATTCGAATTTTCTCAATACTTTAGTCATGGTATATCGTGAACCACAATTTCTCGAAGGAGCAGACTCCATAATAATTTATAATTAATTATTATCATATAAGCATTTCTCGAATGAAAAATTCAATTTGACACGATAATACCACGTGAATATAAGTCCATGCAGAAGAAGAACGTAGGACTCCTAGCCACCAATCCCCCGCACGTTTACTTTTCAACCCTTGACGGGATAACTCGCGTCCATCGCGATCCCGCACACGCCCCGCCGATCTGGAGCATCCTTCACCATCCTCACGTAGCCGTCCTCGCCCCAGTCGCGCCCCCACGAATTCTTCACGATCCAGTAATTTTCGAGCCCTCGGCTCCGTACCCGACCGCGGCCACCCCGTGATTCAAGTCGTATCCGCATGTGCCCGTGAAAATCCCCCTAGAGTATAGCTGGAATTCCAGTCCGCCCGCGTCGATGGCCACGGAGATCGGCTGGCGGGCCACCGCGGCTTGCAGGCTCCGCTCATCGTCGGCGGGCACATCGCTGTATCCGCTTATCGTGGCCGCGTGACTCCTGAGCATGGCCGCGTCGCAAGATCCGTCCCGTCCTCGGTAGGGATAATCGGACTCGGAAGTGATGCCGCCGTTGCGTTGGATGAAGGAAAACGCGGTGTCCATCTCTCCGCCGCTGCAGCCCTGGTTGTGCTTCCCGACGTCGCAGTCCATGAGCTCCTGCTCCGATAGCGACACCAGCTTCCCCGTCTTGATCTGGTTGAGGCCTTCGACCGCCGCCACCGCCGAAAAAGCCCAACAACTTCCTAAACGTGCAGAGTGAGCATGCTGACTTAGAAGAAAGATGAAATGAGGGGAAAAGAAGTAGAAGAAGATGAAGATGAAGAAGAGCTGAATCTTATGTACCGCACTGGCCTTGATCCTTGACCGGAGTTACGGCGCCTTCCTTCCTCCAGTCGAAACTCGCCGGCATGTCTCCGTCGGTTTCGTCGGTAACGTTAGTCTCCATATCAGTCCTCCGGTTCGTCCTCCTGTGAAAACCCAGGTAGGTTGCCTTGAACTCGACGTTTGTCATGTCCGCGAATCCATTGTCGGTGAGCTTGAACGGCAACGGTAGCCTGTTGATGAAGTCGATGTACAAGACGTTGGCCTGATAAATCTGGAACCGCCGCATTCGCTCGGCTCTGCTTTTGTATGTCCGGTTGTACCTTGCCAGCCAGCTCTCGTATCTGTCTTCCATTATGCTCGCCTGGTCGGACTTCAGAGACAAGTGATCGCCCGGAAATGCGCCGGAACGCGCACACAGGATCCACACGATGAAAAGAGTCGGGCTGAGGTTCCTCGAAATCAAACGAGCCTCCATTGTTGGGCAATCTAGTGTGACACAGACATGGGAGCCTATCTGCTCAAATCGCCTCTTGATTTATACAGATTCGGATGTATTTAGTTAGTACAGGAAAGTTCCTTACCAATTCATGCTTTAAATGAGTGGTCCGCGCAGCTTATGTTTCCTGCACGTCTCGCGGCGACTTCGAACGTGAGGAAAGCGAGTTCGTCATGCGAGCATGAGGTTGCGAAAAGCCTGATTAGATCTTCTAGCTTGGAGTGCCCAAAAGCAGGAAGACATCGCCCCGTTGATCTCTGCCAAAAATGCAGTCCATGCATGAAGTATGACACAAGCTACATTCCTGCACGGAGCTACCAAAATCTCAAGCAGCGCCCGGGCGTCTGATGAGAGAATTCGGAGACGGCTTCGACAAGCTGGAGTTGTACGCCGCCGACTGCTCTTGTCGCGATTACCGATAATTGACTTGTTGTCACAACATCTGAATCGGTTTCATTTTGTTAGCACGTAGAGTCAAATTTAGCAGATAATGGAACTTTCATGTAAGAAGAGAAAATTGATGCAAAAGTACTGTTTGGTTAGGTCCTCTCTCAAACACACGCACACAAAAAATTCAGGGGTACTTTGTTGGTGCGGCGTGACAATTTTTCGTCACATCAATTTTTCTTACGTTCGCAAAATTGGCGGGATTGTTCATGGTAGGTGATGGAAGAATTTGTTGCATAAATCAAACAAGTTAGAAATTTTAATTGAACGAATCAAGTAAATAAGGAGACTTTAATAATAAACAAGAAAAACATATGATAACCCAATTGCATATTTGACAAGAGTTAGGGACAAAAGTGGACTTAACTTTTTTTTATCAACTATATATTGATGAGGTGATTGATAAGCTTGAAAAGCTCTTTGCTAAGCAGGTAAGGGTCCTAGACTGCTCCAAATGGGGTTGCAAGACAACACTCCCAGGCTGTCAAAGGGCTTTTATAGCTTGAGCCTTGGTAGTTTGAGTTTAGGCCCATAAATAGTTATTAGGTATATATAATCTATTTCTCTTGTAATTGAATAAAGTAATAGAAAAGTATGAGATGCTAATCATTATATAATCTTCTACTTAATGTAATCCTAGTTGAGGAGTAAACCACAATAAAACGTTGTGTCTTAAATTCTCTTTCCTGCTTTTACTTTCTATTTGCTTATGACTATGCACTAAATCCAAACATTCCGCTCTATACTTCTCTTTTTGTCTTCTTCGTTTAGAGAAAAGAGACTCGCCAACTTCGCCGGCCAGGGCAAGGATGACCTTGCCTAAATGCTAAATTCTGCAAATATGTTAAGCAACAATTCTCTATCGCCATTAAATAAAGCAGCCTTAATTTATTACTAGTGAGACACGAGGAAGACAGCTTTTGAATTGGTTAACTTGGTTTGAGCCTTTTTCTTTTCCACCTCTCAATATCATCCTCCACGTTAAGAATGAGAGACCTGATTGATGTTTTCGTACAATAAGAACGAGCTTGGCCTATTTACAAGCTAAAAACACCCTCAATTTTTATGACAATAATATCCAAATTTACCAATGACTCTTTTTAATTATTGTAGTATGTGTTTTTGTTGGATGATACAAACATTAGATATATAACGTGGCACAAAGGTGAAAGCCCAACTCACAGTTCGTCCCATCAGTACTTGAATATCTTTTCAAGAAAGCAAGTAATTGCAAGTCATTTTTTGAAGGGGGATTAGTTATTATATCTATAGTAAATTTCATCACGTTAAGACAGAAGTTGTAATCATCGGACCCTAGTAAGTCCTTAAACTGTTACATATGAACTCTAAGATGTAAAATTCGAAAATATCCCCTAAGAAAAGGGAAGTATATGGGGTCTCCTCTTTCCTTTTATCCGAGAAAATCCCCTGAGCTTTATAGGAATGACCATGTGCAGACAAGACTCGGCACGAGGTTGCAAGAACATCGCCAATTGGCAACGGTTGGAAACTATGGCTGCGTCTCCAACTGCTGCGTCAAATTTTCTTCTCATGTGCAAAGACAACAATAGAACAAGTTACCGATCGCCTAGTTCAATTGTTTTCATAAAAGAAATGAGCAATTAATTAGGGGGCTCTTTTTGTCCATCTTAAGTCATCTTTTGAAGACTAGATCGCATATTGTAAGGATGATCCTATGTGCTAATAATTATCAAGAAAGTGAATACAGTGAATGCATCAGACTACACGTGCACATTCTACATAGCCCTTGACCAAGTACTAAGTGCTAACCACATGAAGAATATTGCCAATTGCACGCGACATGATGGCCACTCCCTAGTCATAGAACAGTTTGCAGACTGTAATTTATTTGGAATGTCAGGCGGGTGAATTTTAACATAAATTTTCTGTGGAGATTGGGGAGGCAGTGAGGATGCTACCTATCCGTGCATCCCAGAAACTAACACATAATTAAGGTCTCTTCCGCATTCACTTTGCTCGATTAATTTGGCCATGGGCAATATTGTTTGCGCATGAGAACATGCAAATGACTTCTACCCCAATATGTCTGGACCCATTCATGAGTATTTGGTTAATCGTGAATCAATCTTTATTTGCTTAAAATATATAATATATATATTTTTTAAAAAGGAAAAAAAAAAGGAGAAGAATACCCATTATAGACAGAGCCAAGACAGCCACACCATCCACTTGAAATTAGTGGCAGCGAAAATAAAAGTTAAAAAAAAAAAAAAAAATTGATTAAACAATCGATATCCCAAAGTGAAAAATTCAAGGCCTGCACCAAGCCGTGGGCCTCTGCAGGTAGTAATCAAGTCCTGAGCAACCGCAAAGCTCAATCGATTCACAAACAGATGTTATCCTCCTGTGTTATGTCTCAAAGAACAGCTATCTTTATGCCTGTTGCCTAACCTATGGCAAAGGGAAAGAAAAATCATCTCTTTATACTTCATTCAGCATTTTATTGCAGCCAAACGAATTTGTATCCTGCATGTGGGAATTCGCTGTGAAGCAACGACAGAGTTCAGAAACTCGCTGCCCAAGAAGCAATGGGCTGCTCTGCATTGAAGTTCAAATGCTAGCACATTTTGGACAATGACAAACCATGCCTTCAAGTATATGTGCAGCGACACCATATCTATCACGAGTCATCGTATCTCAAGGCACAAAGTTCAACATTTGTAGGACTATCTATCACGTGTCATCATTTCTCAAGCATAAATAAAGCAGTGGTTTTCCAAACAAGAACATGTAATAATAAATCACATTATGAGCTCTGTTGGAGCTCATAGGTTTAAATTAATGTACCCAAAAGATCATCTGCAAAATGTTGTCTCCCTTTTCCAGGTACCATTGCGGCATGGTTCTCGCTATGGTTCCCTGTTACCCAAAATCAATTGCAGGCATTTCAAAGGATCCGTATGAAGACTAAGCAAAGTAACCATAGATGTAGTAGAACTGCAATCCCAACCCCTATCTTCCAGTCAACAAAGCGCTTAAATTACAGAATAGGCC
This sequence comes from Eucalyptus cladocalyx, assembly GCA_017140615.1. Classification (NCBI taxonomy): domain Eukaryota; kingdom Viridiplantae; phylum Streptophyta; class Magnoliopsida; order Myrtales; family Myrtaceae; genus Eucalyptus; species Eucalyptus cladocalyx. Next base: position 31,527,900 of record CM029516.1, read on the forward strand.
AACCAAAATAACACAAGGGGGTAATGTTGACCCAAATCAAGAACCTGTTCATTGTTAAGAGGCTGAAAATATAAGCCACCATGGAAGCTACCTATATATTATCAAAATGTTGCAAAGCAGAGAACTCCTGATAAGTTCATTCCTCCATTGGATCACCAGTTGTAGCTGCTTCCGAGAGTTTTTCTTCTGTAGGAGCAGCAGCTGCAGTTGCTGCTTCTTCTGGGACATTTTCTTCCGTAGGAGCAGCAGCTGCGGTTGTTGCTTCTTCCAGGACATTTTCTTCCGTAGGAGCAGCAGCTGCGGTTGTTGCTTCTTCCAGGACATTTTCTTCCGTAGGAGCAGCAGCTGCAGTTATTGCTTCTTCCGAGACATTTTCTTCCATAGGAGCAGCAGCTGCAGTTGTTGCTTCTTCCGGTACATTTTCCTCCATAGGAGCAGCAGCTGCGGTTGTTGCTTCTTCCGGGACATTTTCCTCCATAGGAGCAGCAGCTTCGGTTGTTGCTTCTTCCGGGACATTTTCTTCCATAGGAGCAGCAGCTTCGGTTGTTGCTTCTTCCAGGACATTTTCTTCCATAGGAGCAGCAGCTTCGGTTGTTGCTTCTTCCGGGACATTTTCTTCCATAGGAGCAGCAGCTGCAGTTGTTGCTTTTTCTGGGACATTTTCTTCCCTTGAAGCAATAGCAATTGTTGCTTCTGAGGCTTTACACTTTTCCGCTGATTCCTTCAAACGTTCCAATCCCTTCTCAACATTGTGCAACCTGCCATTGAGCAGGTTAATTCCTTCAAGACGTTCTTTGAAGCTGACAGTAAAAACGTTTTCGAATTCCTCAATCTTGTCCTTCATGGCCAAAAGCTTCATTTTCTCCTCTTCTTCCTGTTTTAACCGCTGCTTTTCCAGTTCCCTAATGCTCAAAACAAGACCGCCAGACCCAGGAACATCTTTATAAAGTGGCTCATCAAGTTGAGGACAACGAGCCCTGTATTCAGCAAATTTCCGGTCGGTTTCCTTCAAGGCCTTCTTGTAGCCATCTAGAAGGTTCGCCATCATATAGAGTTCACATTCAAGTCGATATATTTCCATCTTCTTTTTCACTATCTCTTCATTACTTGTCTTCTGCAAATGCTCGATCAAAGCATCCCGCCGTTGCAGCTCACTGAGGAATATTTGTTGATTCATGCCGGACTCAGCAAACGCTTGTTCTTTTGCCTCGTGCGCCATCCTTGCCTTTTCCACCCAATGTTGCACTTGCTCCAAGCACATATTGAAGTCCAGTGATTTACTATCCCAAGAACCGTCAGTCCTCATCCGCTTGTTTCCCCCATTCAGCTGGTGATGCATCCTGTCATTGTCAGTATCAATCTCTCTCTTGTTCACATTGCCAAAGATGGACGAAGAACTTGGACCCAAGTGACTGTCAGCTCTTGAAGCTAAGAACTCCCCACAAGAATCATCTCGAAGTTGCATCCCAGTGTTAAAAGGAATATGAGCAGACTCCAAAACATGCAGAAGATTTGATGAAGGCAACCTCTCCAAATCACTAAACTTTGGAGATATATTGAACCCTCCGGGCTCTTGCTGCTCCTCCTCATTGGTTTCTTCTTCCTCTTCCTCTTCCTCTAGTTCTTCGTCTTCTTGTTCCTCGCCTACTACTCCTTCTCCTTCCACTCCTCCTTTCTGATCCATATCAAACCTCATTTCGTTAGCTTCATTAAAACTGCACCTCTGCAAGAATGGGTCTCCTGAAATATTTCTCCCATCCAAAGGACACTGCCCACCTTGTTCTTCTTCCTCCTCTTTACACTCCTGAGAATCTATGACATCATCAAATCCACCTTCCTCTTTATTTTCCTTTTCCATTTCAAAGCCCTTCTCCTCCACCAGACCCGCTTCATTTTTGTCGTCCATTTCAGCTTCAACTTTCTCTTCAAGCCCAAGGCTCAGTTGAGCATTGTCCTCATTCTCAACATCAAACTTTTCGTTTTGCAAAAGTCCCAATTCAATGCTAGTACCTTCCTTCTCCTCCTCATCAGCTTTGTTACCTTCCTTCTCCTCCTCATCAGCTTTGTTATCGGCATTCTCCTGTCCAAGGCTCAACTCCAATCTCTGCTCTTCCAATTCAGCCATCTTCACATCACCACCATCTCCATCCTCCTCCACATCTTTCACTCCAACTTCCTCCACATCTTTCACTCCAACCTCTTCCAAATCCTTCACTTCAACCTCATCCACATCCTTCACTTCGACCTCCTCCACATCCTTCACTTCGACCTCAACTGCCGACAACAATTCCTCGCGCTGAGACCTAATCAAACACTGCAAGTGCGACGCATAGTAACAATTCTCCAAATTGGGCGCCAGCATCAACTCCTTCTCCACCATAAACCACATCATGCCCGCCCAATCCACCTTCTCGAAGCTCCCTTCTCTAATCAACTTGTCCCAACTCATAATCTCATCAGGCATCATCCACGTATCATCATCGTGCAAAAGCATCCAATTCGATACTAAATCCAAAACAAACCCAATAGACTCCTCGGTTTCGGAACCCTCACCTGCGCCCTCCGCACTGGCCACGACCCTCTTGGCCGGCAGCTTCAGCGCCCGCGCCAGGTCGGCCCGGCTGACCCGAATCTTGACCCCATTGACGTAGCTGCACCGCTCGATCTTGCTGAAACTGGCGACCAGCTGGGCGATCAGGGCGCCGCGCAGCGGCCGGTCGAAGTCCAGGCGGACGAACTCCCAGAGCCCGAGCCGCTGCAGGAGGCCCGAGCGGCGCGAGAAGTCGAGGGCCTTGCCGGGGGCGAAAGGGACGGGCTTGAAGGTCTTGACGAGCAATTCGAGCTTCTGCTGCGACTTCTTCGCCATGGCCCGCCGCTTCTGCGCGGCCTTCTTGCTCTTGGCGCCGCCGCGGCGGGAGGAGGCCGGGGCGGGGGCCATAAAGCTCGGGTCTTGGGCTCGCGGGGACGGGGCGGGGACCGGGTCGGGCTGGTCCTGGGTCGAGTCGTCGTCCTGGACGAGGATCTGGGAGTCCCCGTCGGACCTGGAAGGGTCCGCCTCGAGGGTTAGGGTTTGGGTCTCGGGCGATTCCGGGTGATGGGGCGGGGGGTCGGCCTCTTGATCCGGCGGGTGCTGCAGAGGGGAGGCCGACGGGGAGCTCATGGCTGAGGCAGAGATACGCAGAGCGCCTCAGAGAGAGAGAGAGAGAAGGGGGGTGCTGGACAGTGTTTCACTCGCGGCGGCTCTCGGGCGGCGGCCGGAGAGGACACGTTCCTCCTCGCTTCTGAATTGAACAGGGGGAAAGCGGCCGCGGACGATCGATCGTCGGGTCATTCAAGTCCACCCCCGTTTCTAATTTTGAAAATATTTTTTGGGATATGTGCAGTAGAAGTCGCAAAAGCTTTGTGCGAGAAAGTCTGATTGAGTCGCAAAAACTTACAAAAAGTTGATTAAGTCACAAAAACTTATCAGAAAGTGATTGAGTCAAAAACTTACGAAAGAGTTGATCAAGTCACAAAAACTTTGCTCAGGAAAGTCGATCGAGTCACAAAGTTAAGTTAGTTAAAAAAGTTAACGGAAGTGCGACGCGTGTGGCCGACGTCATATTTTAAATGATTTTTTTTATTTTTCAAATGGCTTTTTAAAATTATTTTTATTCAAAATCTTTAAAAATTAGATTAAAAAATAAAATATAAAATATAAATTATTTAAAAAAGAAAAATCTAAATTTATTTAGAAAAGAAAAATCTAAATTTATTTAGAAAAAAAAATTTGTTCAAAAAAAAAAAAGGGCGGTGGACTTCCGTCGCCGCCCATCGCCGGCGGCCCGTCGTCGGCCACAGGAGGGGTGGCCGGCCCTCCCGGGGGCCGGCGACGGCCGTCGCTCGGCCCGGGCGGGACGGCGGCCGTCGCCGCCACAGGCGCGGCCTCGTCGGCCCTCGCTCGGGCGGCGAGGCTCGCCAGATCTGGGGAGCCTCGCCCGGATCTGGCGAGCCTCGCCGGCCCCGAGCGAGGGCCGACGAGGCCTCGCCTAGGGCGGGCGACGGTCGCTCGGCTCCCCGGGCGAGGGACGCGGCCGTCGCTCGCCCGGGCGCGGCCTCGTCGGCCCTCGCTCGGGGCCGGCGAGGCTCGCCAGATCTGGGGAGCCTCGCCGGCCCGAGCGAGGCCGACGAGGCCTCGCCCAGGCGGGCGCGGTCGCTCGGCCCGGGCGAGGGACGGCGCCGTCGCCCGCCTCGGGCGCGGCCTCGTCGGCCCTCGCTCGGGGCCGGCGAGGCTCGCCGATCGGGGAGCCTCGCCCGGATCCGGCGAGCCTCTCCGGCCCGAGCGAGGGCCGACGAGGCCGCGCCAAGGCGGCGACGGTCGCCGTCCCTAGGCGGGACGGCGACCGTCGCCGACCCGGTGAGGGCCGGCCACCCCCCGGGGCCGGCGACGGTCGCCGGCCCTCCGGCGATGGGCGGCGGCGAAGTCCACCCTTTTTTTTTTTTTTTTTTTTGAACAATTGTTTTTTTTTTCTAAATAAATTTAGATTTTTCTTTTTTAAATAAATTTATATTTTCTTTTTTTATTTTTTAATCTAATTTTTAAAGATTTTGAATAAAAAATAATTTTAAAAAGCCATTTGAAAAATAAAAAAAATCATTTAAATATGACGTCGCGCCACGTCGGCAATTTCGTTAACTTTTTTAACGGTGTTAACTTTAGGACTCGATTGCACTTTCTCGGACAAGTTTTAGGACTTGATTCAACTCTTTGTAAGTTTTAGTGACTCAATCGTTACACTTTCGGACAAGTTTAGGGACTTAATCAACTTTTTGTAAGTTTTAGGACTCAATTCGCACTTTCGCTTGCGTGTTTTGGACACATTGAACATATCCCATATTTTTTTTATAATGGCTGCCCGTATGAGCCACGGAAAAAAGCGAACAGTTTTGGGCCTGTCGTCGTGGCATTCACATCGCAAGAACTCATCGACTCAATTTTATGTGTTTCCTTTGGTATCTAAAAGATACATATTACTTATGAATATGAGATTACGATTTTTTGTAAGACGGGAGTTTTTGGTTTCACCAAAAAGATATTGTGGTTAATATGTGAAAGTAATTTTTTTGTGACTTTCATCCTAACTTTTAAAAATATCTTCATAATTTATTCTAGATTTGTATCTTTATAAGTTACGGTTTCCATATTTATTTGAATATTCTACGCTTCAACGTCATATCATTAGTATTTAAGTTAATATCAAGAAAAACACTAAACTCTGACATATTTATAATAATTTACTTTAGAATAATTCTTTGATCATAAAAAATCTCAAATTTATTCTAAATTAATTTTTTGACCACAAAAAACTGGTATATTTATAATAAAATTATCATTCGTTATTTTCTGTTTTCAAAATAACTACAAATTGGAATGAAGGGTAAAAAGCCAAATTAGTATATTTGTCAACTACCATGTATTATAATTGAAATTAATGGAAAGTAACTTTATTACATATATGCCAATTTGAGATTTAATTTAGGCACAAATAATATATATATTATCAAGTTGATGTTTTTTGTGGTGTTAACAATTATTTCATAACAAAATAAATGGGAAAATACTCATCATTTTCTTAGATAAAAATTACGAAAAAAATGTTACTCCTTGGTTTCGATGAACTTAAGATGTGAAGCGCCTGTTTAGCAACTTGTCAAACAGTGTTAATTTTTATTCTTTTATTCTAGGAGTAGATTTGAAATAGAAATTCGTTTGGTAAAATTTTTATTTTCGAAAATAAATTTTTATTTTTTTGTTCCCAGAAGTAAATTTGGAACAAATCGAAGAGTAAAAAAAAAATCGATTTTTTGTTCTCGGAAACAATTGTAGAATTAAGCACATATTTTCTCTAATTTCTTTTTCTTATTCTTATTCCCTATTTCTTCTTCTTCAATTGACACGTCCATCGCCATATGCCTTTTGCCACCCATCGTGGTTGGTCGCCGGTGACTGGTCTGGCGAGCTCGCCCAGCCATTGGGGAGGCTTGACCTTGCCAAATCTGGCAAGGCTGAGCTCACCCAACTACCGACGAGACTCAACCTCATTGGGGCATTGCGAGGTCGGTGTCGCTAGGCCAAGGTGAGGCCGACCTCATGGTGGCCCGTCGAGATCAAGCCCCACTAGTGGTTGGGTGAGCTCAACCTCGCCAGATGTGGACGATACTGCTCGCCAAGCCAAGGCTGGGGGCGAGGCTTGGCCGATGAGGCACGGTCTCACCGAGGGTCAGTGATGTTCTGGTGAGGTCGCCGGCCAATTGCCAATCATCCCAAGGCTAGCGACCGATCACCTTGAAAAAGAAAAAATAGAGAAAAAAAAAAAAGAAGAAAAAAGTGGAAAAAAATAATAAAATTATTTTTAGAAAAATGATTTGATGTAAGAATTTTAAAGACTAATGCTAAAAGTAATTCTATTTTGGCAATTAAAATTTTGGAAAATTATAAAATAATTTAAAATACTTAAAAATTATTTTCATGAACAAAATTAAAATGAATATTATTCCCGAATACAAGCGTGCATTGCACGGAAGTGTGCAAGGAAACAGAAGCCCAAGAAGGGCCTACATGGAAACGTTCAAAAAAACGTTTTGGAACACTTCTGTCTTTTTTGTTTCGGGAACAAAAAAAAGAAGCTAAACGCGTTTGGTTGCGTTTCTTTTTTTTTTTTTTTGTTCCCGGAACAAAATTGGAGCAAAAAAAGAAATACAAAAAAGTTGTTTTGGAGAAAAGAAACACTTCTTCAAAGCCAAAAAGAACGCTTCTCTTCTCTCTCTCTCTCTTCTCTTTTCTTCTTTTTTTTCTTCTTTTTTCTTTGATCGGTCGCCGGCCTCGGTCATGGCCGGCGACCGGCGTCAAGGGCCGGTGGACGCCATCGAGGGTTGGCGACCTCGCCGAGCATCGCCGACCCCGGCGAGGCCGCTGGCCCCGTCGGCCGGTCACCAGAGGCCAAAGACTGGCCGAAAAAAAAAAATTGAAAAAATGAAAAAATAAAATAAAAATATTTAAAAAAATAAAATTAAATTAAAATTTAACAAACGTGTTTTATTCATTTTTTATTAAAAAACAAATGTTACCAAACGCGTTTTTTCGCTAAAAAATTATTCCCTGAAACGTAAACACTTTTTATTTTAATTTCTATTCCTGAAACAGAAAAAAAAAATATAAACGTTACCGTTCGCAACGCCAAAAAACCTTGAACGAGGGAAGAAAATGCGTTTTTCGCTTTGGTTCAGAGCCATCGTGGAGCATAACGCTGCTGGAGAGTGGAGACTGGTATCCCTCGTTCCCAAGACACGACCGACTCGAAAAGAGACGTCTTTACTTCTGTTTCGCTCGCTTTTCCTCTGTTTCCGTGTCTGAGCTCGACGTCCGTCCAGGTTCAGACTACTTTCGGGATGCTTCCTTCCTTTGCTCTGCGCCACCCGCCTTGAGATCAGATCAGCGGTGCTTCTGTCGGCTAACGCGGCCGACGTCGGTTGTCTGTCCGTTTGCTGTGGTGCGACAGATCCTCTTTTTGCTGTTGCGGAGGCTGAGCACTCCGTGCGCGTTCGAATCAAAATCCTGACTTGATCCGCGCCGCGACCATCTCCTGCCGACCCACCTCTGGGGAATCGCTGAATTCTGCTCCCGAGGGCAACGAGGCGGAGGGAGCCAGCTCGCGCTCCTTCAGCCCCTGTAATCGAGTACCGCGTCGCTTGTCCACGCGGCCTTGGTTGCGTCGAATTTTCGATTTGTCCTCTCTTTTCGAGCAACTGGGGGTATCTTACATTTTCGGTTTGTCCTTCAGCGTTCGCTTCGATCACCTGGCTCCTTGCCCGCCAGGTTGCTGATAAAATTCCTCACCGACAGGGACCCACGAGTGTTTTCCATTTTCATTAGGTGGAGGAGTTGCGATGGTTCCTGGGAGGGAACTATGTCGAATCTTGCTTGAAGGGAGACACTTTTGCGGCGCGTATGCCCGATTTTATAGCGCCAAAGTGGACTTGAAAAAGCTCCGGCCTATGATTCTGAAGAGGATTGAAGGTAGGGCCAAGGATTATCCGGTCCCCGGTATGGTTCCCGTTGCGCAAGAAGTGTTGAAGGCCAGGACTTTGCTCATCCAGGGCGTATCGACGCTTCTTAGGTTCTTCCCAGTTGCAGCTTGCAAGTAAGTTTGGCAGACCAAACCATAATTATTCCATAGAGATAGCATCGCAAGAAGGTTGTAAAAGTATATGACCATGATTTATGATCGTGCATATCCATTTTGTTTGACTTGACTGTTTGGAACTGCTTAATTCTTACTGAATTAAAAGACACCACTTGGTAAAATTCGGTTGAGCAGCTTGGGGGTTTGTACTTCATGATCATGGTATTGGGTGATGGGATCAAGAAGTTAGGAGTTAATTAGGATTGAACGACAGATTTAATGCCAATCAATGACTAAACTCACCTGGTTGCTTTTGGACTTAACGTGGTTTCCAGCCCCTTTGTAGTTTGTACATAACATAGCAGGATGGGTATTCAGGTTGTTGGAAACACTAGCTTTCTCTGGCATTGGTGGGTATGGGAAAAGATCTGGTAGAGGATTGTGGATTGAGAATGTTTTTGGTTTGAGTCTTGTTTAAAGGGTGCCCCGGAGGCATTTGATTCACATGAAAGGATGTTTTAAATTTTTAATGTATGGATTGCCCACTCCTTAGAACAGTTAATGCATAGCAACTTAACCAGTGCCCCTAGGGCACTCATTAACAAATTTTCTTCATTTTAAGTTGCATTTGCTGGCCTGTGAAAGAATACGTGGAATTGTGGTTGTAGTAAAAGAAACATTGACCATAAGATTCTTTCAAATCAGTTGGATCATCACCTTGTGACATCAACACCAAGTCTAATTTAGTAGTCGAAATAGGGGGACATAATTCCCAATTCCCATGCATTTAGTCTTACATAAATATGCAAAAATGGTCAGATATATGACATGGGTTCTGAGTGGGATAAAATATTAATGTTCATTTTGAATGAATTAAAATGGTATCGAGCTGAGTAGTTTTCCTATTTTTTTGTGTCTGTACTTTCCTAGAACTTCCTCATCCTAAATCCCACAAAGGGAAAGAAAAATGAAAGAATCTCATCAAGGAAAGATTTCGAAAAAAATGTCTCTTGAAATTAGGTTGGCTGCGGCTTAATTCTGATAGTATTTGAGATTGTGAGATTAAAATGCTCTATGTTGTCATGCATTTTCAACTGTCTTGGCTGTCCCACCCTTCTTGTGCATCCTAGTTGGTTCGTTTTCTAGTCCATGTTTACCGTTATTACTATCACTCAAAGACTGTTCATGAGGAATACTTTCGCTTGCCCATTTTAATTTAATGGAGTTTCAGCATAAATGACCCCTCTGCAATCTCTTACCGCATGATGCTTTTGTACCATGGTGTTGGGGACCATGATCTTCTTTCTAAATCCCATTGACAATCATCCTTTCTTAGTGTACTACATCAATATGAAGGTGGGTACGCCTTATGCTTGGGTGTGTTCATGGGAGAAGAAGCCTGCAAGAAGTTTTGATATGCAAATGTGTTGTCAAGAGAACATGTGAAAAGAAAAGAACCCTTTGATTATTGGCATATATCTTTCTTTGTTCTTATGTTGATGCCTGAGTTTAGTATGGTTTTGCCAATTTCATGTGACCTGCAATTGAATGTAAGGAAGTTGCTATCTTGTCCAGCGGTCTTAGAGCCACGCAAGGAAAGCCCTTATTTTGTATATGTAATGCTTTTGCAGATTCTGTTCGGAAGTATATGTAGGTGAAAAGGGACACCTAATTCAAACATGCTGTGGTTATAGGCCTCGTGGCAAAAATCGAGTTCATGAATGGATCAACGGTGGAATAAAAGATATTCTTGTACCGATTGAGGCATTTCATCTTAATACGATGTTCCAAGATGTCATAAAGCACCATCAGCGGTTTGATTATGATCGTATACCTGCTGTTGTTGAGCTATGCTATCAGGCTGGAGCTGATTTGCATGACGAGAATCTGCAGTGCATGCCTGAATCTGATGATGCTCAGATCGAGGGCAATGAAACCAAGGTTATCTCGGCCGATGATCTGATGTTGATAGCAAATGGGACTCTGAGGGCATGGGAGACGCTTAGGTCTGGTGTGCGGAAGTTATTATTAGTTTACCCAGCAAAAGTCTGCAAGTACTGTTCAGAAGTTCATATTGGGCCATCTGGCCACAAGGCTCGGGTATGTGGGGTATTCAAGTACCAGAGTTGGCGTGGTGGTCACTTCTGGAAGAAGGCTGAGGTGGATGATCTGGTGCCCTCAAATATTGTTTGGTTCCCTCGACCTCAAGATCCTCCTGTGCTGGTAGACGAAGGAAGGAATTTCTATGGTCATGCCCCAGCTGTAGTGAGTTTGTGTGTGCAGGCTGGTGCTATTCCTCCAGCCAAGTACCATTGTATGATGAAAATCCAAGGTCAAACTGCGCCTGTTTCAACCAAGCTTTGAAGCACAATATGGATTTGATTACAGTTTGGATGCTCTCATCTTGCACAGTCTTATACCTGCAGCTTCAGATGCTTGAGGCAAGCACACTTTTTCTCTTGCGGCTTGTCATAAGTGAAAATCTTCAGCAGCATCCCATCATATTCTCGCATGATTCCTCTTACTAATAGCTACTATCTAGGCCATTTACATGAAGAATGATGTTCTGCCTCTGAGGTGGAACAGAGAAGGACTGACAAATTAGTTGAATATCCACCAATGTATTGAGAAATGAAGATAGCCATTTTAGACAATAAAGTTAATGGCAGAGAAGGGAGAAAATCTCCTTTCTACAGTGAAATGACCAATTATTCCACATATTCCTGTCTCAATTTTCTTTTGATCCAGCAGCATGATGGTGCACCCCTTACTGTATCCAAGTCCATGGAAAACAATTAACATGCCATTTTGGCCCATTAGTCTGTTGCTTTTCCAGTTTCTCTTATTGATCAGGCAAGCTCAAATGAGGCAATGTAAGGAGTGAGTTCGAAGAAAGGGACAAAATTTGTGCTTTTTTTTATATCTGATTCTGATGTTGGTATAGAATGATTAGACAGAAATGGTTGGATATGCTTCTTTGTCATTTTGCTGTATGAAGATTGGAAGTGTTTCTCTGAATGACATTCGCCAGAATAATAAATATACAGATGATTTGTTCTTGCTGCTACATGTAGAACGGCCTCTGAGTGAGTGGTTTTTGCTCCTGACAAGATTGGTGGTATCGTCAACTGATGATACATTCATGTCTTGAGAGAAATATGCAGGTTCTGCAATAATGATTTTGCTTGCCATCTTTGACTAATCACTTACAAGTGATTCTCCAAACGCTTGTGAGAACATTGACAATACCACGAAAAAATTATATGGTGGTCAATGAATACTGAATGTATTTGAAGGAAGATAATGATATCACATGAGTAGAGTAGTAGTAAGAGGGAATTCTATGATGGTTGACTACGAAGCTGTTTGTTTCAAAGGTGAGAATCTTTGTGAAAGCACTGCTCCTTTCATGCATCAAATAATTCTGACAGCATTTTCTTATGCGTAGCACGTGGAGTTAAATGCTAAAATAAAGACAATGCGAATTGTATATCGAAATTTCAATTGTCAAGATAGAGTTCTACATGCATATTGAATATGGCATATGTAATTTGGATAATTGTTCATCTCCAACGCGTAAATGAGTCTGAAGTTTGTTACACACACCAAGTATTTCTTGTGGTAATCAGGACTTCGATCACAACATCAATTATTTGGTTCAAGTTTCTTGTAAAATTTGGAAGTGCAGGTTAATTTGTCGGAACTTTTCATTGAGATGAATTATATTTGGCTGTTAGAACCTTGCGATAGCCAAAGCCCGTAGCATGACTCATGGTCAAAGTAGTTTATGAAAGCTCTGTAATACAGCATAATCACCGATGGAGTTACTGGCATGCGTCCTTTCGGCATAATATACAAGACTAACTAAGATTATAGGAGATGGAATGTGTGTATGAATGTTAATTGACATCATCTTCTAATCACATGTATATTAATCAAAGTGATCTACCCATCACTCTCTCTAGCATGAATCTTCCACTTCCATATTTCAGAAATTGTTGAAATGAGTCCGATTGAATTTCTCGAACCTTTGTCATTCTGAGTTTGGCAAAGTTGGAAACATACTTAGAAGATGTTTTGTAGATTTTTCTGCATTTTCTCCATTTATAATTTTTTTTTTCCTGTTTGTTCTTGTCCCGCAGTGGATCTCAATGTGAATTTCAGGAATGCAATTGCACTGTTCCTTGTAATTTGACCAAAATCATATGTCGACTTCAATATGGTGGGGTGTAGCTTTCTCAGATTTTCCTTCCGGGTCAATTTGGATAACCCAGAAAACGAGCTTATTTTTTATAACGGAGATTTCTTGGGTTGTACTTCTCTTGCATACACACGCAACTTGATTTGAAGAGTCACCTTCGGACTATTCACTACTTAACATTTGCATATTCAGATTTAAATGCTCCCAGAAAGGGACAGACAGACACGTGACCAACCTTGTGATCTGCAAAGATCTCCGACTTGTACTTATACCAACTACTTGTGTACCAACATCGCTCACTGGAGTCAGAGAACTGATAAGAGCTTGCGCCTCAAGGCTCAGACTTGATGATTCCGCAAGTTATGGTTATTCGATTCAATATGTATTTAATGACAACTGGTGGTTTTACTTTGTTGTCCAAAACACGTGGTTGCTTAGTATCGTACAAGCCGGTTTGCTCAAAGTCTGCATCCGATCTCTGCACGAACACGTTATTTTAAGTGTAGCAATTTGTTTAATCCTCACTTGAAAAGTATATTCCTTTCATTCAAGGTTTTATCCTTGGAAGGTTGACTTCAACCACTCCACATGCTGGTTCTTTGATTCTATAAGATGGAACTTTCGATGTCTTTGTTTAATCCTCTCCATCTAGAAGGCCAAGTTGAAGATTGACAAAAAGACAAATCTGTAAGTTCGATATAAGATCCAAATCCTCGTATTAATCAAGTTAGTGGACAAGGCTTCGTCCCCGGGAATGGCGAACATAAAAGTGCTTCAGTTTTTGCTTCCAGTCATCTTGCTTTTGCTCGTCTGCCACGTTCAGGCTCGTAAGATCGAGGAAAACTCAGCCTCTGGTATTATCTTCGGGGCAGTTCAATATGTAAAGCAGCCGGTGCTGTTCTTGAGCCATTTGGTTTCATCGGACGACTGCGATCAGACATATGGGTTCTTGCCGTGCACCACCACTGTATGGGGGAATGTCTTCCTGATTCTGGCGTATGGTTACCTGATGTTCCTATCGGCAAAGCTGTTGTCCGATGGAAGTGAGATTTTGCTGCAAATTCTTGGTCCTGGCATTATTGGAGGTCTCTTTCTGCCAGTACTTAGCTCACTTCCTGATGCTACAATTATCCTTGGTAAGCTTGTTTACTAGCTTTGCTAAGATATAGTCCCTTTTTGTCAGAATTGTAACCTATGCTAAGATTCTTTCTCATCCAAGTTGATGCAAAAAGGTCATCCTAGCATCAACATCCTTACTCCAAAGCGGTAACAGTAAGGAGAATGCGGGTAAAAGTGAGGTATCTAGATCTTTGGATCAGTAATTCTCACAAAAATGATCTCATGTTTTATTGAGGTTAATAAAGCGATCCTTTCCTATTAATGGCATTTTGGTTTTTTTACTTTTAAATTTTCTTTTCTTTTTTTCTTTTTCTTCTTTCTTCCCTCTGTCGGCTCGCCATGGCCAACGTCCGGTGAGGGCCGCCCTTGCCAACGTCGGGTGAGGGTCGCCCTCGCCTGGTCCGGCTAGGGTCGCCCTTGGGCGAGGGCAGTCCTCCGGCGTCAGGCGAGGTCGGCCCGACGCCGGCAAGGGCACCCCTCACCTGAGTCCAGCGAGGGCACCCCTCACAAGCGTCGGGCGAGGGCCGCCCTGGCTAGCCCAGGTGAGGGTAACCCTCGCCCAACGCCGGTGAGGGCAACCCTCGCCGGCTTCCCCCGCCGGCGCCAGCAGAGAGAAGGAGAAAAAATTAAAAAAAAAAAAAAATAGAAAGAATAAGATGAAAATGTCCTTAATGGGTAAATGTGTCACAGTTTGCAAAGTTTGAAGTTTTCCGATCACAAAAAAAAAATTGGGATAAATTTATCACTTTTGACAAAATTTAAGATTTTTGGTCGTCTTTTCCTTAATTACAATGCCTTATAGCATTTCTTCCACGAAATCATATCGTGAGAATTACTGTTTCTGCAATTCAGGATGGTTGTACTGTTAGCCTGTAGAAAGGAGACAGCAAGGACGGAGATAGTTGTACCTTATAAATTCTTCGCCTTATGTCTTGCTTTCTGCTGCATATGCTTACTGTGGAGACATTTCTTTTCACATGAACTTATTATTGCTATATGTATGAGGCAGCATAATCCCACGGATGACTAATATATGCTCTGGATGGTGATTGGTAGCTCTTGATGTCTGTGGTCGTCCAATTCATTGGCTTCATCAGCTAGTCCTGAAGTCATTCCTTTCAGCATGTTGATTTGAATAATTGATGGCTTATGCGAGTGTAACATCTGTTTATTTGTAGCATCTGGCGTCTCCGGGAGCACAGAAGATGCTCAAAGCCAGGTCTCTGTCGGGATGGGCTTGCTCGCTGGATCGACAGTAATGCTCCTGACTGTTCTATGGGGCACTTGCATTATCGTCGGAAAATGCGATATCGAGAACTCAACTACCATGGATCAAAAGGATACAAAGAAATTCAGCTTAGCTGGTACTTTCGGAACTCTATTTGAATGCGCCATGATCATACTTATGGTTATGAATGCCCACTGAATAAAGGATATGAAGGTCAAAGCTCTGCAACTGTATCAGCTCCGATTTGCATAATTCTGCTCTATGGCATAGTTATTGAACCAAATGTTCACAGATAAATATGCAGAGAAAGTAGGCTCCTCGAAAGATCATCTTTGAATGTTTCAAGTGGAACAATTGCATGATTTTTATATTTGTATGTTGCATCTGAAGCGACAATGTTTCCCCCATCCGAGTATCTTTATAGCTTTACTCCTTTGTACTGGGTATTGCAACAGGGCCCTTGACTAAAACGATTTGAAAATGACCCCCGTTATAGGTTGTCTACTTAGATGCAACTCACATTATATTTCAAATAACGGCGACTGTTGCAGGATCTGGGGTGAGCACTGACATCTGGACAAGCTATGCAGCAAGAATCATGATGATCTCTATAATTCCATTCATAATAGTCCAACTACCAGAAATTTTTGGATCGAGCTCGCTAAGCCGAGCCGCAGTTCTGGTTTCTTTCATTGTTTCCATATGTTTGTTGCTGTCTTACTGCCTCTACCAGGTAATCCCACTTTCATTCAGCGAAACTCAATGCTCGCAAGTCTACTAGCTGTCACAGTTCAAGCCACATCGGCAAATTTCATATGACATAAGCTGATGTATTCTGAATTGTGGCCCTTTGGACAACAAAAACTAATGCAGATTTTCCAGCCAAGAATCCAGAAAAGAAGAATTGCATATGCAATGCATAAGCGCATAATATCAGGACTCCTACAGCAATTGAAAGCTCGTACACTTGGAAAGCTAGTTACCGATGAAGGCAAACCCAATACGGTTGTGATAGAAAAGTCAGTTGCTTCCTTTTTCCCTCTACTCTTCATCATTTCATCGTCACTTTATGAACCTTTCGACTCACCTTCAAAGTGGCATGTTCCTCGGCAATTACTGGGAACCCTGAAGTTAGGACTAGGGAAGCCTGAAAAATCGCATATATGGAGATGACATTCCTAAATTAAACATTCTTGAACATGAAAAAGTCGATGAATGCCAGTAGTTAATGGACAAATAACCATAAGCTGATTTATGGCAAGAAAGGAAAAGCTGCGTCAGTTCAGTGAAACTCAAATAGTCAAGGAGAGATCAGATGTACTTTTATTCTTCTTAAAAACAATGTGAACTTGATCTAACTTTCTACCAACGTGATATTGCAGGTTATTTGAGACACTTGATGTGGACTCTAATGGAAACCTATCCCCAGCAGAGCTACGAGCCCTCATTATTGGAATCCATTTTGAAGAGGTAGACATAAACATGGATGATGCGGTCCATAAAGTGATAGAGGATTTCGACACTTCTCGGGATTCAAAACTTGATTCTGCTGAGTTCATTGAAGGAATCTCTAAATGGCTCAGAAGGGCTAGACGCACTGCAGCAGGAGCACATGTGCAAGATGATATATCCCTGACAACAAGGCTTCTGGACAGTTTCGACGAGGTATTACAATTATTACGGTCAGTGTTCATCTAAAAAATGTTGTAACAAAAATTGACCATGCAGCGGACAGAGCAACAGCTTGATCAGTTGGTAGACCAGGAAGATGAGCTGGAGGTGGATGACGTGAAAAACGTGAAGTGGAATACTGCCAAAGCGATACTAATGCTGCTTCTCGGAACAGCTATTGCCGCCATCACTGCAGATCCCCTTGTGGACGCAGTCGACAACTTTTCAACCGCCACAAGTATTCCTTCCTTCTTTGTGTCCTTTGTGATCCTTCCGTTCGCTTGCTCCAGCGAGGTTGTCTCGTGCCTTATGTTTTCCAGCCGAAAGAAAAAGAGAACCACGTCCTTAACGTACTCAGAGGTATGTTTTTCTGGCATCTATGGGTCTTTATGAACCTTAATTCACATAGCCACAAATGAAGGTGACTATAACAAAACTTATGAGAGACTATGGTGCAGATATATGGATCAGTGACCATGGGAAATGTCCTGTCCTTGGCGGTGTTCTTAGGCTTAGTTTACGTGCGGCAACTGACATGGGACTTCTTCTCGGAAGTATTGGTGACGGTGATTGTATGCCTTGTGATGGGTGCAATCGCCAGTTTCCGCACTATCTTTCCACTTTGGATGAGTTTCTTGGCCTTAGCGCTTTACCCCCTCTCCTTGTTACTGGTATACGTTCTCGACTATGTTCTTGGATTATCATAGGTTTGTTGACCCTGCAATTTACTGTGTAAGAAAACTGAGGCTTTATTGAAGCTCACGGCTTATTTGTATTTGGTTTGTGAACACTGAGGCTTGTCATTCAGATCGATTTTTCCGTCTTACGATAATGCTTAACTCTGAAGTAAAACTCCATTGAGCCAGTCCACCACCATGTTCATTTGCTTCGAAGTAGTCCTCCTAGGGAAGGTTTGTGCCATTTCAGCGTGTCTTCGATGCCAGAGTTCCATTTGACATGGCGAATCAATAATTTGCTTTAAGTGCGGCAACGCTGCCTTGCGTCTTGAGCAGTTGACAAACTTCTTTCATTAAGCTGGACCAAAGACTTGCAAACACCTTCGTTATTCCTAAAATCTAGGCAAATGAATGGGAATTACGAAATCCAAGAGAGAGTTCCGTGAAAGAAAACATAGGGAAATCCCCAGGACAGTTATTTCCAGCATCGCATCTCTTTCCTTTTCAAGTTCGCTTGAAGCATTTACGTGAATGAATTCAAATGCTTTACATCGGGAGTCGATAAAGCACCGCACTTTTTAATCTAGTGGGAGATTGCATTTCCGTGACTGATACGAAAGAGATTCTTAGCGAGAGCAATTTCTACCCCACCTAACTCTTCCTTTCGAACCCATCTAGGGCACTGATATGCGCATTATCAAGACCCAGATGGTTTGGACTTTCGGATATTCAGTACAATGAAGGTGAGCTCATCTCAAAGACTTTTTGCCTTATTTCCCTACGGCTTACCTTGAGACCACTGATCAGATCCCTTCTCTCATAAGCCTCCATCGGTGCGCTCATTCTTAAGCTGTGAAGCAGAGCAGACTATATGAAATTGCATAGAGAAATCAGCACGGATTCGTTTGATGCTCTTCTTAATTCATTTCGAGGAGAGTGCTAATTCTTCAATCTAATTCGATGGACACAATCTTTCGCCCATCACCTTCAGCTTCAGATGGACTCCACTATCCGATATACTGTAATTTACAATCATGATCTGGATAGTAGCTGTCGTCGATCTAACCAAGGTTGATTCCATGTGCTTTTCCAACAAATTCAATTTCTGATCGAATACTTGTGACAATTCTATGCATTCAAACTCGTGCAAATGACGATGATGCATCGACAGCTGTGTCAACACGTTTGGAGGACGCAAAATGTTAGCGATTAACTTTGCTTGTACAGTAAGTTTTCATATTCTACTGGAGGCTATCATTATTAATTATAACGATTTCCTGCAATTCAGGATCTTGATTTCTGAAGAGACAATACGTTTCATTCGACAGGTCAATGGCTCTTTAGCGTGCCGCACATTGCCACCACCTAATAGTCCACTCATCGTTTCAATTCAAACCTTGGGCTACCAAACACCAGATCTTATTGGCCCTCATCAGCACCGTCAAGCCGACTATATGAAAACTTTAAACCAGCTCATTTCTTTGACTAATTAATTTTCCCCACATGAGTCATCATTCGAGAAAATGTTCAAGCAATTCAACAGCGACTCTCTCCTAAAGGTAGAATATTTGGTAACATTCAAAAGTAATTAACAAGAATGAAAAATTCTGGCAAAAAATCCTGTATTACCTATAGCTGTTGCATCATTGTCTCTCTATATCTTCTATGTCATCATCTTCTTGACCACGAGATTGAACTCTCGGCGACAATCTATCCCTACTAAGCATCCTTCTGAATGAACTAAATCGCACGCTTGACGAACTGCTGTCTTTGTTCGCCCCGTGCACAGCATCCGGCATGCCTGGAAAGATAGAGGGTACGCTCTCGAGTGATGGAGCCGTTGCTGCAGCTGTCCCAGCAGGAGGCTCGCGGTGCTCGGCCTTCATCCAGGGCTCGGCCTCGGTGCGGCAAACGGGGCACGTGGACTGCGAGCTCAGCCACTTATCAATGCACTCCCCATGGAAAATGTGCTTGCAATTGGGTAACTCCCTCGCCGTCTCTCCATCCTCCAACATGCTCAAACAAACCGTGCACTCTACTGAGGCATCGTCGTGGCGGTCGCTTCGCTTGAATATAAAGAAGGGCAGCGAGGAAATGACTGTCGGCTCTAGGCCAGTCTTGGGTGGCTCGCCACCGGACTGCACATGGGCGACCCTGAGGGCCAGAGCATGCACGGCGGCAGCGCGCCGGGCACGGTTGCGAAGAACGTATCTCGCATACAGGTGGAGGAGGATGACTATTACGAGGACGACAGACAAACAGACGATGGCGGTGAGCAGGATCTTGCTGTTGAAGTCATAGGCTGTTTTGTGAGGAAATATGGGTGGAAGGTGATCATTGTGATCCTCATCCATACTCGTGTGTGAATATACAGACGCGCCAAAGCAAGAGATCTAATGAAAACGAGAGAGATAATAATCAACTTATATGCTTTGGCTATGAGAGGCCTCCCCAATGTGATCTGTACTATATGTAGTTAGCTGAATGTGGGGAGTTTTTTGAGAAGATTAAGGAACTTGTGTGAACATCCAAAACTAAACCGACGAAAAGAAGAGCTAATCTCCGTGTAGTTTCAAAGGGTTGACTGTTGAATGTTGACTTGCCGCCTTCCGCTTTCCTTCATTTTTCTATAACATATATACAGTGGCCAAGTTTGTTTCCATTACGTTACCACTTGATTCGTCTGAAGTTAGGATGCTGAAGAAAAGTCAACCACGTTAGCTTGTTAGCTTGATATTGTGACGAAAAGGAAATTCGCATGCGAATTCACGTTTCCAATGGGCTGCAAGAATTTCGCATTCGTGATCTGTACTGCAAGATTTAGGGGTTGAAATTTGAGGTTTAACCTTGCAGATCCTTCCTTATTTTATCAATTAAAGAGGAAGCCAAAATGACTTTGCGGGGGAATCAGTACAGCATGGAGTCGCCACTTCATCCATATACCAGCAGACCCCCACGATACTGCGCAACGAAATCACCTTCTCTATTTTGCAACTAGTTTTCAACTCGAGACGAAAGTTCATACCATTATTTTCTAGAAAAAATGGGAAAAATGTAAGATTTCTGCCTAAGATGCTGAGATTGGAACTTGACATCCTTTGAAAATGCTTTTGGCTCAACTTATTTTAAGATGATCAAACGAATGATAATATGCGAATTGGTTTTCTCTGTGTACATCAGACTATTAGTAAATAGTACGGATCCCATAGCATTCCATCGTAACACCAAAATACATCTACTATATAAGCTGGCAAAGGGTTTATTTGGGCATCCACGATCCCAAAGCCCCCAGAAAGAGCATCGTAGGCTAGAAATTTCTTTGGCTATACGCCTCTTACGTTCACACTAAAGTTATGACAAAAAGAAATCATATTCAGACCATTCAATATATATTATTTCCACATTTATGTTCACACCTTCTTGCAGAACTGGAGAGAGAGACACATGACCAGCTTCCTGATCTACAAATATTCTTCCATTAATGTTCAATTGAGCTATACATAGAGGATAAAAAAAATACAACCCCCTCCACATCCGGACCTCTTTGTTCTCCCCATCCCAAAACCTGCGTCTGAAGCCAGAATCACCTCTCATCCTCAGCTAAGCGGGCGAAACACGCTTTGACCAAAGCTTTGCGCCACTGCCGGCGCATTGTTGTCGCCCACGCTCTGCTCCACCTTGGCGGGGTCCCTGCGGATTATCACCCCATGAGGGGACGGATATTTTGCCATCCCTATTTATGATAATCAATCGGGTCGTGATTATGTAAAGCTCGAGAGAGGGCTTGGGTGAAAGCCCAGTTTAATCCAAGCAATATCTGCCACCACTCCAGCCCTCCTACTTGGAATTTGGTATAATATTGATAAAATTCCAAAAATTAGAAATACAAGTGGTAGTGGATCTGAAGAGAGTATATACATCTAGGAGGCCAGCATCGTTGGTTTGTTCAAGAAAGGAATCTCATAGACCATTACAATATTTTTTGCAAATTGAAAGCCCCCAGGTCCACTCACTAATGAGGTGAAAATTAGAATTGGCAAGATGGGTTATGAACCCACATTTTAACAAATATTTGTTACGTTTTGTTTGGCAGGAGATGAGTTGCCCAAATTTTTAAACAGGGGTTAAATGGGTCTCATCAAGCAAAGCCCAATTGATAATGGGTTTGGAAAGAACCCAACTTCAACCCATTTAAAGTAATACACTCCCAGGCTCATGCTCGAGTTTCTCGGCAGTAAACCACATGTACCAGCTCTTGCATCCAAGTCACCTGCATCTAGCTCGGATTAATCGAAACTGGCTCGGTTCCTCGATGGTTGGATCCAAGTCCACAAAGCCTAGCCTAGGTCCGTCGAAATTGAGCTTGAGACCTCATTGTCAATTCTCTAATCCATGGAGGCTGGACCCAAGGCCTTGGTGTCCATGTTTTGGTAGACCGGAGGCCAAATTTGAGACCTTGATGCCCGTCCTGAGGTCTCCAAGTTAGGACCAAGCCCTTGGTGACTTTGTCTAAGTCCCTTGAGGCTAGGCCCAAACCTTGGTACACTTGCTTGGGTCCCCAACTGCCATTTCTAAATACTTGGCTTACTCTCCCAAGTACTAGCACCCAACTTGGATCTAACGCAACTAATCCCAATTCCTCAATAGTTGTGCCCCATTCTATAATGGTTGGGCCTAAGGCCCCATTTGGTTGGACTTTCCCAAGGGGCTTTGGGCCCCGAAAGCCCCATTGGGGGGAATTTTTTGTGTTTGGCAAAACTTTTAAATGTTTTTTTGTGGAATGTGGGCATTCCAAATGTTGAAAGCCCAATACTGGGGTAGGGTTGCTTTCAGCATTGCCATTTCCAAAATGCCAAGAGTCACTATTGATTATTCTTCCCCACCCATCTTCTTCGTCGTTCGTTTCTTCTTCCCCCGCCTAAGAGTCGGCCGAGTTTCGCGGTTGGCGATGCTTAGCCGCAAGCGGGCTGCTGAGATACCTCGCCTAAGGTCACGCAACCTCAGGTGAGGTGGCCTGAGGTCGAGCGACCTCGGGCATCGCCTGGGTCAAGCGACCCAGGGGACGCCTCTTAAGGCCACGCAACCTCAAGCAACGCCTTAGGTCGCACCTGAGGTTGCACGGCCTCAGGTGGCATCGCTTGGGTTGCTAGACCTCAAGCGACGCCCTAGGTCGCGGCATCGCCTGAGGTCAACACAACCTAGGCGGCTGGGTGGCACCACCCAAGGCGTCACCGAGGCGACCTCAAGCGAGCTGCTACCCGCCACCGCCACTGCCTCCCCGCCACCACCAGCGCCACCGCCACCAGCCGCTCCCCCACGATCACCCAGCTACATCTCCTCCTCCCTTTTCTTTTATTTTTTCATTTTTCTTTTTACTTTGAAATAGCTTTGCAAAACATACACAAAAAATTGGTTTCCAAACACACTTTCCTTCCCAAAATGCTCATTCTCTCAAAGATACTTGGGGAAATGCAAAGCCATTTCCCCCAAAGTTGAATCAAACGGGGCCTAAGTCCCTTAAGGCAAAGCTTGAGACCCTTTGCCCATGCCTAAGACATCCATGCCTAGGTTGGTGGTGGCCTTGCCTAGTTGCCTAACTCCAACTCCCAAGTCATTAGTGCACGGCTCAAGTCTATCATGGCTAGGCCTAGTTCCTTGGTAGTAGGGCCCAAGTCCATCAAGGTTAAGCCCAAGATCCCAGTGCTGATGCCCATGTCCATAGAGGCCAACTTAGGTCTTCCCAGGGCTTGACTTGGGACCTCAGTGCATGGGTCCTTGATAGGTTATCCTTGGGTATCTAGCTCCCATGCCTAAGCCACTAGTGCTCAATTTGAGTCCATCAAGGCGGGCTTGGGTCTATTGTGGTAGGGCATGATCAAATCCACAGAAGCTATGCTCAGCTCCTCAAGGCTAGGCTGAAGACCTTGATGCTTGTGCTCGAGTCCACAATGGTCATGTCTAGATACCTGACTTTGTGCCAAAGTCACTAGTGCCTAGCCAAGTCCACAAAGTTAGGGTCTAATTCCCTCAATATGTGATCAGTTCTTTGGCTATCGAGCAAGCTTCTCTTTGAAATAAAATAATACTTTTGCATGTATCAAGAATTGAACTATGGTTTTCTAAAATGAAGAAACAACAATATGACATCTCACCAATATATGTATTTTGTGATGAAATTACGCAACTTTTATATTTTAATATAAAGATTTGAATTTTATCCGAAAAACATAAAATAGGCATGTTCTCATAGACCTAAAACCAATCACTCCCAGTTCTAAAGCCTCTTTGTTTTTGCCTGTCAGTGCCTTACCCCACATCTCCATGTTGCTCATGTGCCACATGTAAGCCTTAGCCCAAAACCCGATCCTACTAGGCTCCCTCACCAACTTAGCGAATCAATTCGTACAATCTCCTATTCTTCGGTGGGCAAAAACTTAAGGAGAAAAATATTGGGGGTGTTGTTGATTAGTGATTTCAGTGTACTTATTAACCGTACTTAATAAAAAAATATTTCAATTTTTAATATATTAGTTACAACACATTGCATGAGAAAAATAGAGCATTCGAAACTGCACAATCTCCTTTACTTCTTACCTAACAAGTGCCTTGAGGATACCCTTGAATAAAATCCTTAAATTAGAGAAATCTTCCATTAATTTAGCCATAAAGGTTGTAATAGTGCACTCTTAAAGTCAATAAATATAAGGGAATTTGGGTAAAACAATTAGTATTTTCCTCTTCATCTTTTTGAGGCCTAAACTTGGTAAAATGAGTAAGGGCACGAGCCTTACGGCCTTTATTTTCTTGTGTACGGTTTGGGCCTCCAGGCCTTTGTTCATTTTGCGCGAGTCTATCACAGCTGCCCTCACGATGCTAAATGGGACTAAACTTGGAGTTATCTTTACAAGTCTTTTGATTTAAAACTAGTACTAATTTCATTCGTGCAATTATTTCTATAAGATTTTGCGAAACAATTATCAATTATCTTAAAAGTTTAAGTTATTAGATGAATGTGTGATCTATTATTTAAATTTTTTAACAATTTCTATTAAGGATATAACTTGCCGTTATTGAAAAAAAAAAAAAAAAAAAAAAAAAAAAAAAAGAAAAGTGAGAGGCTCTATTGACCTTCTAATCATCACAACACAAACTATGTCATCAATCATGATGGAGAACGCAACAGAATTTACTCTGGGAATTAAAAAGATCACCACTATCTTTTGTTTTTCACGCGGAAACATCAATAATATTATTAATCTATTAAAGTAATTATTTGAGGGAAGTGCGATGGCGTCAGGTTCCATGCTCAACAGTAGTTCAAATCCAAAGGAACCACAGACAATGTGGGCGTTTAGAAATGTGGTAATGTCTTTGCACTGATAGCAACCATGCAATTTTATAAGAATATGTCTGAAACTCACTACTTCACACCATACCATATGCTAATGATTGCTGTGAAAGTACCACAAAAATTGTGAAATCACCAACGAAGATAACAAGTAAAAGTGCCTCGCAAGCTGGAAACACACCACCGTTATCATTAAATTCAATCCGAATTCAGGGAAGCCGATGATAACGAGACTAGACTCCTCTCCGCCTCGCCATCAACCCGGCCCCGACCGACCCCAAAAAAAAAAAAAAAAAATCAACCCGGCCCCGCCCCCGTACGCAAAATCCCGTCACCTGGTCAGGCGAAAACCGGCATCCGAACAGCGGCTTACATGTGTTCACCCATCGCCAACTCATCATTAACATAACCACCAAGCGGTGGATGCGGCTGTGGCTGGGGCTGCAGCGCCATGTCGGGGTTGGACTGAAGGGCACCCCTCTGATGCGAGAACGCCTCCACCTCGTGGGGCTCTTGGTGCTCTTGCTGCGAGTCCATGAAGAATGTCAATTCGCTTCCTCCTGCTCTGTTCCAACCCATCATTCTTTGATAGTTGGACTCGTCGAACCCCAAGAGATCGCCACTTGCAACGTGGCTCACCGTCGGTGTTCCTCCTCGCATCGATGATGCCAAGTGATGATGAGCGTGGATCAGACCTGAGCCCGGTTCTTGAAACGAGTGAAGGGAGAGGCCGAGATCTTGGTCATGGAAGTCGATGGACGACGTTGTGGAGCTCACTGGGAAGAAGGAATCCAAGAAGGACGAGGAGGAGCCGTTATTGTTATGAGGCATCGTTGTTAGCGTTTCTTGGAGTTGGTGGTTTGGGTGGGTTGGGACAGGGTGGAAGGGAGGGAGGCCGGTGAGCCTGTCGAGGGCGGGCTTGGCCTTGCGGATGAGCCAGTCGACTGCCTTGCTGGGGCGGTCGAAGCCGAGGCGGTCCTGGATGTCGTAGAACTGGATGGCGGTGTAGGCCGAGAGGCGGACGCGACGGTCCCGGGGGCCCTTGGCCGTGTGCACCTTGCTGTGGCGGTCCTTCCTCCCCGCCCCCGAGCGGGGGATGTGGCCACTGCCCCGGACTTGGACTGTCTCTCTTCCAGCGGGAGTCTTCATTGCTTCCATTCGAGAGTGCTGGGGTTGAAGAGGTTATTTGAGGGTGTTGTCTGACCGGTTTTAAAGTAAGTGATGTCCTGCAAAATAAATAATTGGAGTAAGGAAAAAGCTAAAATATATTGAGATTGATTTATTAAGTTAGTTTCAGACGTCATGCATCGAAATGTACATTGAGTTAAATTCAACATGATAAGAATCGGTCAAATCCCTCATAAACCGATTGTAAGTATCAATCTCTAATAAAACCTAATACGATTAAAATTTATATGATGGAGATTTAACGGCACCAAGAGTCATTGAACTAGCAAATTGTTAAGGATTCTTTCTCCTTTACCTTTTTCTTTTCTTTTCACGCGTGCGGTGAATAGGAGAATGTGAAACTCAACCCGGGGTTGCCCTTTTTTATTTTTCAAATTGTCCTTTTTCTATCTTTGCTTATTACTCAACGCAAAAAAAAGAAGTTCCTTAGCTAACTTTAAATACAGAAATCACATATGAATTTCTAGAATTATTGAAAGCGACTAGTGGAATTTTATATAACATCATAGCATGGCGTAAAAATTTTTCAGTACTTTCCATCTCTGGAGAAGATCATCCTAATCGGTTTTTGGCTAACGAAAGAACTAGAGAAAATATGCCCGCAGTTAGCACCTCTCGCTCGCATTACTTGCTAGTCATACACTAAGATTAAGCCCAAGACCAACCTAGTGCAATGCACTATCAATGGAAATTGGTTTTACAGGACCAATATATATCAATGCCATATATAGGATTAGGACTAGACGAATTGGACATTGATCGTGTATATATTATAAGTATAACCCAGCATGCCTCCAAAGGAAAAAAGTAGACTTCCACTCTCCAAAATCATTACATATTCACACCCAGGTTAATTAGCATATGTTAAAGTGGTATGAAAAGCTCTTTAAAAGCCGCGCCTCTCTCTCTCTCTCTCTCTCTCTCTCTCTCTAATGTTGGAATGGATGATGATCCACCGGCCAAGTCCAAGTGACAAAGTCACGTGGATAAATGTCTAATCTCGAGGGAGGGAATTAGTGGGGATAATGATTTGATTATGTTTCCATTTCGGGTGGAGTCCATATGAAAGGTTGGGAAACCCTAGCTATATGAGAGCGCTTGAGGTTTGAGATCACTTCGGAAGTGGACATGCACCAGGAATCATTTGGTGCAACTTGGCTAGACACACTTATGCACGCGAAAAGCAAGTTGATATGGGTACCAAGTCAGGGAAGGCAAGACCCAATAGGGTTTCTATCATCTATATGTCATTTACGAGAAAAATAAAATAAAAGGGGGTTCCCCCGTTATGTGCCAACCAAAAACGGTTCTTTTAATTTTCTTGCGAGCTCTAACCGTTCAATTATTCTATTTAATGGACAGGATCCTTTATCAACTCTCAAAATGATCAAAAGAACCTCATTTTTGATGTAAATTTCTTTTAAGAAAATAATCCAATCGTGCTCTTCCCTCAGTGCCCTCTTTCTCTTACTTCCCTCACCCTCCACCACCACCTGTCGCTCCCTCCATTGCCGATCGATAACCTCTCTCTCTTTCCAACACACTCTTCCCTACCACAATTCCCCCTCCCTTCTCTCTCTCTCTCTCTCTCTCTCTCTCTCCTCGGTCTCCACCACCACCACCACCACCGCTATCAGAACTAATGCGTTGGCATGCAAAGGCAGTGGAGGTTCGCGACCTTGAGTTGGTGGGCAATAGCACAATGCAGGTAGCAACATCGTGATGGAAGTGATGTCGGCAATGAAGGAGGAAGTGGCAATGTAAGGGTTGCTTGGGGGAGAAAGAAAGAAAAAAAAGGGGAAAAAAGTGAAAAACATATCTTAATCTTTCATTTTAAGTCGATTGATAAATCATTTATTCATCCACTTGCATTGAGAAGATCCTAATCTATGTTCAATGGTCAAGATGTTTGCAATGTGACCCGAGACGTGCAATGAACCCTGCATAAGTTTTTTTATTAATTCTTGAAGCACAAAAACAGCCTACACAAGCTTCTCTCGTATTTTTCTGAGAGTGACAACATGTTCCACGTAATCCATTGACTTTACATAAGAACAGCAGCACGCCTTGATGTTCCAAATGGACTCTCTTTTTGAATTGGAGGATTTTGATGACACGTAAATAAAGTCGAGATTTACTCGAAATTAAGGAATAGGAGGATTGCCATTACACCAGAACGAGCTATTGATCCAAGAAACAGAAATAGTAATGCCCGCTGACTCGGTTCTCTTCGTAAATCCGGGAGCCAGATTGTTTCAATGCAGAATTAATGTTTCCGCAGCAGACAGATTCAGAAGTTCAATCCACGTCAAAACTAAGCAGCCAGATTTGTTCTAAGCCTTTCCTCGTTTCACTCGTGAAAGCTATATACCTAATGGAGAATTCATTTCCCACGTCCCTCAGTCCAAAGACGCGTGAGAATTGATATCGATCTATAAGGCAGTTGACTACCAAAGTAGATATAGATGGGAGACTTTCGGCACAGGGCAATTATCGGGTCTAATCAACTACAAGTACCTCTTCGATCTGGTTAGGTTTTGGTATTCAATGGTTTAATTAGCTGTAGCTTATGCCAAATTGACTAAAACCGGTAGCTGCAACCTACTACTAGATTGATGGGAATGTCTATTTTCTTCTCTACTCTTTGGTGAGGGGAGAAAATAATGGTTTTCGATGACGTTGTTCATGATGAAAGTTGTGGCTATGGGGAGGTGACTCAGCACGTTGCCAGTAGGATCGCAGTCCCTCATAACTAATCTTGACATAAGTTTACATCTTCGATTCGTTGCTTTTTACAATATTTTTCACATCGCACCATTCAAAACTTCGATGGTCCAACTTGCTCTAACTCACTAATTGCCACAAAAAAAAAAAAAAAAAAATACTAAACTCATATCATCAATCCCTATGGCAAAAAAGCAATCCCATATGATCACTATCTTCCAGCAACAGCATCCACAAGAGACTGAATGAATGATCAAGAGCTTGATTTGAATATAATAATTTTATGTTACTTTTGAGGCCTTGCCCGCCGCTCTGTTGACGGAGCTTGTGCTCATACACGTAAACAAGATGATTTGCATGCATCAATGGAAAGTAATGGATTCAAAAGATTCATTTACCCCGTAAAAAAAAAAAGAAAGAAGAACAAGAAGAAGAATATAATAATGCTAACACCACACCAATATTGTAGAGTGAGATTATTAGATACACCGATGTGTGTTTTTTCTTTTTTAATAATTTCGTCTCACATCTGCTTAATGAAAGACCACCTCCACATTAACCCGTGTAGAAATATAAGCTCTTGATTGATGATTTTCACGTACTCACTAAAATCAGCGTAACAAGATCATTAGATCAATCAATTACTCATTTACTAACTAAGGCTCCATTTATTTTGCAAAAAATGAATGATTTAAAAAATATTTCCAAGAAATAATTGTTTGTATTGCTTGGAATAATTAGTTGATGAAAATATTTTTATCATCAATAACAATTTATATCTAAATGTTTTCGTGAATAATAAAAATATTCTTCATTTATTCATTATTGTAAATTATACAACCGATCATTTCTAGGAAAATATTATTCAAATCATTCATCTTTCAAGAAATAAATAGAGCCAATTTTTTTTTAAATCTTTTTAAATGCCAAACCAATGCAATATCCCTACTCCTATCAATTGCGCAAAAGCAGACCTATGTCACAAAGTCCAAACCAAGTTGGCATGTAATGTCGTTCTTTCAGGAAAAATCGTCCAAAAAATCCTAAATCTATTACACTTTTGCCAATGTTGTCATGTTATTTTCAATTTTATTAATTTAACTCTAAATATTTTCACATCTTGCCAATTAAATAAATTTAGCTAATTGTGCTTGGAAATTACTCACATGGGTAATGGCCATACTACGTGGCACAACTACCGGCCAAAGCAAGGATGGGGCAGCCCTCTCCCAGACCCTACAAGGTCCACCAAGCCCTCACTTAGCCCAAATCGGCAAGGCATCGTGGCCCTTGCCAAATCTAGGCAAGGGCTTGTGTGCCGTCGATTTGGCTAGCGAGGGCATCACAACCCTCGCCTAAGCCCTCAATAGCCATAGCCATGAACCCTCGCTAGCAACCACGAGGGCTGCGATAACCTCGCCCATTGTTGATTCGCCGGCCCTTAATCCAAAAAAAAAATAAAAGTAAAGAAAATAAAATGAAAGAAAAAACAAAACAAAAAAAGAGGAAAATTTCAAAAAATAATTAAGAAATTATTAAAAATGTTCACGTCAATGGTAGCCGTGCCATTTAGGACAACTAACATCCACATCAGTAATTTCAGACTAAAATTTGTCCAATGGACTCAATTGACAAATTATCAAAATATTTATGTCTCAATTAGTAAAATTGAAAGGTTTAAAATTAAATTGGAAAAAATGCAATTGGTTTAGAACTTTTCATACAATTTTCCTTATTCTTTTGTGATCAGCATTCAATGATCATTTGTTGTACAACCATGAGTGATCACGCATGGACCACGCGAGGTCTAGTGACCGAAAAGGTTTGTAAAAATAATCGTCAAGCTAAGCTTAGAGTCTGTTTTATTATATTTCAGTGCGACCTCAACTCGTGGATTCCCTCCTTTTTACTCGATCGATTTGGACAATCACTAAACCACATAAGCCACCAGTGAAAGTCCAAATGAGCGCTTTAAATATAGAATAACTTGCCTTTACGCCCTTTCACTTCCTCCATCCCCTTTGGATTGCCGTTTGGCGTCATCTTCAGAGCTCGATCCCAGCGTCACTGATCATCGCGTCGTTCGTTGCTCTCTCTCTCTCTGCGCGTGCGCGACCATTCTATCCAAATTATCGATGGTCCATGAAAATGACATGCAAAGGCAGGGTGCGCACGGGTGCATGGATGCGTGTGCTTTGACCTTTCTATCTGAGATATCTAACATCATGAAAACAATATCCAGATAGGAGAAACTTATCCAAAAAACCATCAATTTAATATATTTTTATTAATTTAGTCATAAATCATTTCTTTCTTCTTCTATTTTTTTTTTTTTTAAACGGCAAGATCGCCAACCGCTGACCAAGGGCCAGCACTTGTTGGATCTCGCAAGCGCTTGCAAGCCCTTGCCGAATTTGGTGAGGCAAGGGCTGGCAGCCCCAGCGAGGGCTTGACCCCTTGCATGGTGGCAAAGGTTGCCCACCCTCAACCAATGGCTAGCGACTATATCGGAAAATAAAATATATATACACACACATATATATATAATTTGAAAAATTAGCCAAATAGACTCAATTAGTAAAACTTGAAAAAGTTTAGAATTTAATTGACAAAACTAAAAGGTTTAGAACTAAATTGATAAAAGTATAATAAACTTAGAACTTTTTGAACAATTTTAGAGAGAGAGATTTCACAGGGTTTTTCTTTTGAGAGTGACATAATCATTGAGTAAAAACCCCCTAAGAAATTTGTTGATCTGAGTTTCGGAGGAGGAATTCTTGGAAATCATAGCCTTTGAAGTTGATGCAAGTAGGGCTATAATAGAGTCCAATAAGTCTGAACAACTTAACACCTAATCTCAACTCAATTTGGTTATGCACAACTAAATACTCGAACTCGATTGAGCATTCAACTCAGACCCCACTTTAGTTAACAACAGATAAGATTGAGTTCCACTCAAATGATGAAGCTTAACCATCTTATGGGGCTTGCAAGTTGTTCCATGGGCTTTTACTTAGCTAGGTCCCGGCAGTGCCCCTATAATCTACACACACACAAAATTAAAAAAATAAAATTGCACTTACACCAAGCTAGACTAGCAACAGTGTGCTTATGAATTAGTAGGTACTACAATGAATGAATGTTACTAAAATATATAAAATTTCACCTACTTGATTGAGCTCGTGACTATGTAAGTCGAATATAAGTTTTTTCAACCTCAAACTCGATTCACAAAGTAGTACTCTAGCTACTTGAAACCGATTTGAACTCGAGGATAATCAAGTCGAGCCGGACTAGCATACGAACCAAGCTCAAGTAGCTCTTACACAGCAGCTTACTCATTTACTTTCCAACCTTACTTCACCCTCCACTTTTGTCGTGAATCCTATCATATAAGCCCACTTGTTGATCGACTCCAGCTTCACGACAAACAAGAATGGGCAGGCTCGAAAGGCTAAATGGGTGCTCAACTATGAAGGTAATGGGTCACAGCGACATGCAAAAAAGCGTCATGAAAGGGTCAAGTCGTGGATTATGCAGCGATCTCCGCGTCGGATAAAGCTGTCTGGGCATGGTCATTTAACTCATCATGAATCCACTAATTTCTGCCGCTCATCTGTCCCACTAGCCGAACACCCAGTGGTCTTCGTCGCCGAGTCATTTAAATAGGGTGGGCGTACATCATTGCATTAACGGGCTCCTAAATCACTCTCTCCGTCGATCAACTTCGAACCTTTTCAGACCATCGTGGCTTGCTTAACCGCAACGAACGACAATGTTGAGCGCTGCTGTTCTTGGTCGCGTTCTGAGCTCTTTTTACGGGCTTTGATGGTCGTGTTCTTCATGCAGCATTACCAGCTACAACAGAATCAGATGAACAGGGGTAGTCGCGACACCTTTCATGTTGCATATGGTGGTCATGAGTTTTATGTTGGCAGAAGAAGGTCGATTCTCCTTGATAGGGTTGCGCCCAGAGGACCTTATCCACACCACCACTGACGATAGCCATCGGTCTTGCATGCTTTGTTTGGCCCTTGGGAAGATCCGAGCCAAACTGAACCAGACGGAAAGGTGTCGCAATGACCACTGTTCACCTGATCCCTGATGTAGCTGGTAATGCTGCATGAAGAACGTGACCATCAAAGCCTGTAAATCAAACCAAGAAATCACCGCCCAAGAAGCAAGTAAAGAATAGAAAAAAACTACAGTCGCTTCCATTCATGCCGTGGTTCAATTCAAAGTTAATGCACATGCAAACGGTTCAAGTTCAATTTGGTTCGGATTTCCGAACTGTTGACACCCCTACAAGTAGTGGGGGTACCGATCTTGTGTCATTTGCCTAATCTACCAAGGCAAGTATCTCATTTATTTACTTAGTTTGGAAATATGTGAATCTTCTTTAGCCAATCACTGATAATTTGATTTTTCCTCCTTCGTGAACCCATGAAAGAAATGGCAAATCTTCAAAATCCCCCCTTCCATTTCCAAATCTTGCTCTGCATCTATCCCCATCTTCTAATCATGAATCTAATCTCCGCTTCACGCTTTTTGGGTTTTCAGCATATTCTACTTCAGGGTTTCAAATAATTTGGAAATTTAGGGAGAGTAGATGAAATAGACCCTAGTGTAATGAAAATTTAACCGTCAGTTCTAGTCCTCGCTTGCAAGGCACATGGCAAGCTTTCTCAAACGTAATTGCTCTCGCATAATTTGGATGTGATTCAATGAAGTTCTCATAAAAAATAACGTCTCTATTAAATTGAATTAAGACAATGACATGCCTTTCAGTGAATTGAATAAGCTCGGTTTCCATTCTGCCGAAAATTCAGTGAAATATATTTTGAGATATCAAAAGGATGTTCCACCGAAAAGTTGATGAAATACCTATCAATATATGAATCACTGAGTAAATGGACAAATGATGCTAACAATACTTTGTTAATTCTTGGACAGTAAATGTAAACAATGAGGAATTTAGAGATATTGTGATTGGGAACAATCGTTACTTGTCATACAAAGAATACTGTAAATGTAAAGACAACCTAAAAGTGAAAATAGATGACAGGTGTTCTTGAATTGATCGGAGGTCGCTTGTGCAAACTATAATTCTAGTATTTATTCGTAATATCAACAGTTAACAAATGAAACATGCTCTATGTGGCTCTTACAATCTAGCAATTCTAATTTACTAACAGTAACTCTGGAATTGTTGATTCTACTACTCCCCGGTTGGACGCTTTCGCTTCTCCACGGTTACCACCATCAGTTGCACCCGAAATCATTGGCTTCACCACTTGGCAATTGTGTCGGATCAACTTCTTTACCGCTGCCCCCTAAAGGTTTTATCCGAAATCATCGGCTCCATAATCAAGCTATTTCGTTCCCACTTCCTCGACAGTTACATTGCTTCAAGACTTAGCCACTTCCACCGATATCCTTTGTCGGCTAAAATTGGGTTTTCTTGCCGACGGACGGCTCTCGACACTTGGTAATTTTTCGCCACTGTCGCTTCTTACCGATCTCTGTCATCCGAGTCGTGGCTTGAGAACATGGCCCTTTTTTTATCAACAGTTTCTTACAATCCAAATCTCCAATCTTCACACTTTAAGGTATGCAACTTTCACATTTTTCCTTGTATAATGAATTCTGCAATCATTTCAAATACATATTGTTGAATGATTGAGGGTTTTTACTATGATAGTATCAAATGAACATAGTCTAAGATTGGAAAATTATCATTTATAAACCTATTGTACATATGTCAATCTAGTCTTAAACTTTTTAAATTGGTCAATGTAATCATAAACTTTGCATAAATTCCAATGTAGTCTTTCTAACTGATTTTCACTTGAAAATGCTAATGTGATGATCCAGTTGTCTTCAGCCATCGTACATGGCGCATCAGTTATCTGGCGTGGAAGAACTTAATTGAGATAAAGCCTTTTTGGATACTCTTCTGAATTTTCTGAATTTTTTTTCTCTCTTATCCTTTTGTTTTTACTATATCTTCTTCTCCTTCTCCTTCTTTAGGCAGATCAACAGGAGTGACCCAACCTTTTCCTTAAGGACGCGAGCGACCGTGAGCTCCAGAAGGTCTTCAACCAAATCGACGGCGACGGCGACAGCGACAGCAAGATCTCCCCTGCCGAGCCCTCCGAGCGTCCTCTTAGCTAATGGCTCGGCCTCCTCCCCTGCCGAGACCCACCGCGCCAAGTAGAACATCAACTCTAAAAAGGACAGCTTCATTAGACCGCTCACGAGTTCACGATCTTCTGAGGATCCAGCTAGTCCTCCTAGGAGGCGTAGATCCGCAACGACCTTCGACCCTCTTCTAGAAACCCTCAATCTCTCCTCTTGCTTAAAACCATCTCTCTTCGTTCGAATCCGATGGAAAATCGAAACAAACCCGCAAATATCTCTCAGTTTCCTCGATTGGCTCAAACCAGGATGGATTTTGTAGTAGACCTCTAGTTGCGTTGCCACATAATCCATGTGTTGGTCGGGGGAATTTCAGTTGGCGAGACCCATTTTGGATTCACTCATTAAAGCTCACTCTTTACGGATTCAACGATTAGAGCGGATTCGATGGACAATCAGAAGAATTTGAGAATAAGATGAACAATAAGAAGGAAAGAAAGGGAGGAAAAAGAAAAAGAAATCCACAATAGTTGGCGTGCCATGTAGAATGGCCAACGTTAAGTAGACTTCCATTTCGGAATTTCTAAGCCTAAATTGGTCGGATGAACTACATTAAGATTTAGGACTAAATTTCAAATTCAGAAAATGTTGATTTTCTTCCTACGAGTCAAAATTATTCATATTTTTAGGGAAGGAAATTCGAGAGTAGATTAGTGGGCAAATTGGATTATTTAGTCCTGTGATATAATTGCCACTTTGGCATTAGATAGGTCACAAATAGGTTTATTTCCCTATACATAGGAGATCGGTCTGATTTAAGTTTTGTTAGGCAAGTGTTAATGTAATAATCAGGCTTTACCCCTTTTCTTATAAAAAATAAAAAAAGATCGAATTAGAAAGTTTAAAACTAAATCAACAGCAGTGTAATAGGTTTAAAAATTATTAGTAGCTTTCTCTAGTGAGACATAACCAAAGCTGATGAGTTAGTAAGATATAACTTGAAACTACAAGTTGTTCACACAAAAGCAGACTTGACATATCGATTTAATAATTGCTCAAACAATGCCTTGCAAATGGCCCTTCGTTTAATTTTTTTTTTTGTTTTTCTTTTGACGGAAACGAAATAAAAAACTCTCAACAAAGGTCTATTCTTTTCAAGAAACCTAAATAATAAAAGGAAAAAGGGAAAAGAAAATCCCCTCTTCGCAACTTGCATAGTTGCATGTACCTTAATCCAAACGCTTGTGCAATTGGGAAAGTGCATTAATCGAGATCCCAAGAATTTTGCCTGCTCTTCTTCACCTACGTATCTAGTTTTGCCTACTTCCCATTAAAGTCGACGATAAGGTAGTGAATGAATACATTATTACAAGGTGGTCCTTGGTTTCCACGTTTTGAGCGAAACTCGTATTTGCAACGTTTGGTTGTTGAACATCATCAAGAAAGTACATTTCAACTTCCAATTAGTACTCCATCCTTGGGCTTCTTGCTTGATTAAGCCTTAAAAGGGTAAAGGGATCGAACAACACAGCCCATCAACTATATAGTCACTACTACCATTGGGCCGCAATTGTCCTTCACGCTTTCATACTACATGAAAATCGTCGGATTGCCCATCTTACTGAACTTCTAAAAGTACCAGTGAGTCGCCAAACCTAGAGTTTATCGTGATACTCGTATGGCAGATCTGGAGATCCTGGAACAACCGCATCTTCAGAGGCACTGAGTCATACCCGAAATGTGTAATAGCTGAAGCATGTGTAATGAGTAGCAATATTACTCACTAGAGCTAGAAACCCACGGAAAAAGAACAGACAGGGAAACTCATCGGGATCTTGGACTCTACCGCGGTTGAGTACTCTGAAAATTAATGTCAACGGCTCGTATCTAGAGGAAGAAGCTGCTGGCGCCATCTCTTGAGTGTGTCGAGACTCTTCCAGGAATTTTATAAACAGATTCAAGAGCTCGATGAAGGTCACATTTGCACTTCAAGGTGGATATCAAATGTCTTGGGAAGTTCACACAGTAATCAAATAGTGCAACCAAAGGTCTTGGTTGGCCCACCGTGCCGAAGTTTAGAATCAAATTGCAACTTGAGTTGTAAAGGCCCAAGCCCAAAATATCATTCCTCTTAATTGGATTCTAATCGACTCCAAACCCTTTATGATTTGTTATGCTCAAAAACCCACTTGGAACATTTATAAGTTTTTTCAATATGAATGAAATGATACTTATTGCCAATAAAAAAGAAAAGCATATGCATCATCCATATTTTCAACTGCATTCTGAGCTACACCACGTAAGTGAATAGCCGATTGCTATTAACCCTACGAACAAATAATTGCTTATGGACATCTTTCAAACAAAGATCTATCAAAACTTACTTTATGGCCTGCCGATTGAGCTCCACATAAACCTAAAGATAGTTATGAGAGTAGAGTAATTATAAGTCGAGCAAATAGAGAATAAGTATATCTAGCAGCACGGGAATTCAAAGATTAAAAAAAAAACAAAAGGTTAAAATCTAATAACAAGTACCTATTATTCATTGCCAATGTTGAAATGGGAAAGCAAAATCTCAAGGCACATAATAGTTACGACTTCACAATACAATGTCAAATGAGAGCAATTTCGAATTTATTACCAAAAAGAGAGGATACCTCTTTTGTCTCCCGCAGGTCAAATACATGTTTGGATCTAATTTAAGAGTGTGGATTACATTGAACTGTTTGTAATCTTTTTGTTCATTGCGATCAAGAATACTTGATTATTTCTTCTGTTTTTTTGGTATGTCAAATTAAATCTATCCTAATTAATGACTAGTGATGCTTAGGTCCACGTATGATCTTAAATCATTGCCGACAACATAGGAAAAATCTAAGAATAATGGAATTGATTGGGAGGAGAAATGAATGTATGGGAAACAAATGTATCAATCCATTTGCTTTAATGAATACAAGAACAACTATCGTCAGTATAATATATAAGCCTTCGACGACCAAATTCCCCTCTTCTCCTAATCGACTCGAGCATCAGGAAAATTCCCTACGACGTATCGAGATCCTTCCAACTATCGAAAGCCCATCCTCAAGGATTTGGCAGAGCGGGCCGTCGCTCGCCACAAATCGACGTCGTCCAATGCTCTCCTCTTCTTTGGATACAAGGAGGGCAAATGCAGCATCGATAGGTCGCTACTTGTTCTAGCTGAGCTAGAACAGGCCAACACGGAGGAGCCGACGAAGAGGTTGGTGACATCGGCAAGCGGCTTCCGTGCCATTGCCTTGTTGACAACGCGCTTCTTGAGACACGTGCCGGCGTCCGCTGGCTGCGGGTTGATCCGGCCGGCAGAAAGGGAAGGGACGTTCTCTTTGTTGTCGTGATGGGCACGAAGAGGGACGGCCTCCATTTCAGGTTGTCTATGACAAATAAAGGTGAGAGAGAGAGAGAGAGAGAGAGAGAGAGAGAGAGAGAGGCAGATGAGGGGGGGCTTGAAGGTTGAAGACAGAGAGTGAGGTATTTGTAAGGTTGGGTGCTGGTTCAAATTGTGGAGGGCGTTTTGCTTTTGGTGGAAGGTTGAATTTTGGGTTTGGAAGAAGGGAGGGAGATGGATGGTTGAATTTCATTGCTTGGTTTTGGTTCTTATTTCCAGTTTTTTGGCTTCTGACAGAGAGAGGGAGGGAGGGAGAGAGAGAGAGAGAGATTGTTCAAACTTTTTGGGGCAGGTTTAGGAGAAAAAGAGGGGGAGAGAGGGACGTTTTAATTTGGGCGGGAGTGGAAGGAGCGAAAAATGAAAGCATTAAAAAGGGAGGTACTGGAGCTTGGCTCCTCTCCCTCTCAAGTCAAAATTTTTGGCTCCATCCAGAGAATCCAATAGGAATGGAACTGGACAGAGCCACGTCCGCGGATCTCGAATTTATTAATATTAGGACAGACCAAATTGTTTCACTTGACAACGGGGGAAAGCGAGTGCCCCCTTGGTGGAAAGAAAAATCAAAAGGAACTTTTTATCACGAGTCGCATGTATATTATTCTAATTCATCTTAATCGTTACATCTGATGAGTGTTGTGTAGGGTCGATTGATTCGATTCTCGAATCTTGAACTGTTCGGTTCTCAATTCTACTTAAAATTGACCCTTTTTTTTATGTTTTGGATTATAATAACCCGAATATTCATAATAAAACATCAAAAGCTCTGTGATTGTGTTACAAAAAATGTTACTTTGTGATCCGGTTGTTTTATCAAATTGAATATCAAAATTCTCAAAATTTTATGGTTGTAAAAGTACATTCTTTTTGTGAGAGTGCGCAGCAAAAACCCAATGCCTTCACTTGGGAATGTGACCAAGAAAGAGTACAAATCCAATTATGTCAATATATTTAGTTAGATCCATCTTCACTTAAAAATTTAAGCCAATTAATTACAAGCCAACTAGAATATATTAATTGTTCAACACTACATCAATTCTCTGATGTGAAACTTCTTTGATACAACTCACTTACACATGCATCCTAACAATCTCCCCCTCACATGTGAGCGCATTGTTAAGCCCCCTTCCCCTTAATTCAAGTATCCTTTTAGCCCAAATTCATAACTACGGACCCGTACATACATCCTAACAGTCTCACCCTCATGCAAGAGCTTAGTGTTAGGCCCGCTCCTCCTTAATTCAAGTATCCTTCTAGCCCGATTCATAACGACGAGCCTGCATTACTACACTAGAACGCTCACTTGCTTGGAAGTCGCAACCTGATGCCTTCACTTGGGGAAGTCACCAAGAAAGAGCTTAAATCTGAGTTTGTCAATATATACAATTGAATCTACGTTTGCTCAAAAGTTTAAGTTAATGAATTATGAACCAACTAGAATATATTAATTGCTTGATATCATGTTAATTCTCCGATGTGAGACTTCTCTAACACACTTCACTCACATGTGCATCTTAACACTTTTTCAAGAAAGGTTTCAAAATTGATTCAATTCATAAGTTGGCGATTTTAGCCTCAAAATTGAAAACCAAATCGATCAAAGGTCAAATCTGGATTTTGGATCTAAGAATTAAACAGATTCTCTCTAACCAAACGAGGCTGTTTTAGCTTATTCTTGGATTAAACCGAATGTGATGCTCACATAGATTCTTTCTTATCTAATTCAATGGAGATAAAAACACTAATTCTTTAATTTTTTTTTTCTTTCTTACTTCCTTTTCTCAAACTCTACCCACTTGTGGTGTATGTGGCCCACGGCTATGCCTATCTTAGAGAATTTTGTCTATATGTGTCAACCAAGCAATTTGGTGTAAATTATTACCCTTAAGCCTATATATCGGTTGTTGAGTGTATTTTCCCTCGGTATAACCTTTCTAGTCATCATTTTCCTAGCGTAACTTTTTCCCCTATTGAGGACTTGAATAACTTTGGAGCACGATGGAGGGAGGGATAGAAAGAGAACTATATCCATGCCATGTAGACGTGGGATGACTATAATAACACTTCTAAGCTTTGAGTCTTAGTGCTTCCCTGAATCTAATCTAGCATTGAATGGAATATACTTTGGTGAAAATAAGAAATTCAGAAAATCCAAGATTTAAGAGTTTAAGGGCACATTTGGTAACGGTTTTGTTCCCGGGAGTAGATTCTGATAAAAAATTATTCTTTTTTATTATGTTCCCAAGAACTGATTCTAAATATTTTAAGCTGTTTGGTAACTGTCCAAAATTTCTAATTCTAGAATAGAATTGCGCTTGGTACCATGCTCATTAATTCTGTTCCAAATCAATTTCTTTTAATTTTTAAATAATTATTTTACTTTTTTCCTTTTTCTCATCTTCTTCTTCTTCTTCTTGTCTAGCCGGTGACCTCACCAAAGTGTTGCCGGCCCCGGCGAGGCCGGCCCTCGTCGGCCGAGCCTCTTCGGCAGCTAGGCGAGGCTTGCCTAGCCCTAAGGCTCACCGAGGCTTGGCCTCGCCAAATTTGGCGAGGCCGAGCCGTGTCGGTGGCCAAGCCGGCCTCGTCGGGGCCGGGCGAGGCTTGCCGGAGCCACCGGTGGGGGCGGGTGTCGCGAGGCTTGCCCGGCCCAAGCGAGGCTTGCTTCGCCGGTGAGCTCGCCGGACCTCGCCGCTTGGTCTCGTGAGCTCGCGAGCCTCCGCGGTCCGGTGAGCCGCGCCGGATCGGCGGATCGGCGGCGTGACGGATGGTGTGCAAGCGGTGGTGGACGACGGTCGTGAGATGGCCGAAGGGAAGAAGAAGAGTTCTTGATTTTGATTCTCAAATTCGTTCCCGAAACAAGAATCAACTTTTTTTTGGTTCTTGATTCTATTCCAAATCTGTTCTTAGAAACAAAAATTTTACCACAGCGCGATTCTAGGCCCAAACTAATTCTAGGAACAAAGAATTAGAATTTGGCCCGGTTTGGATGGTTACCAAACGGGGCCTAAGAGTATCTATTTTTTTTCCCTTTCCATATTTCTCTTTTTGGATAAGAGTAAGATGTAGAATATAGTAGTATCGGGTCAAAACATATAGCCGACACCATTTGTATTTGTATTCAATTAAGGGAGACTGGTGAGGAATCTTGTACCAACGCGTAAGACAAAAATGCATGGAAACTGTTTTCGCTTCATGATAATTGATCATGTCAATCATATTTGGAATATGACTAAATTTATGTCAGTGATAGTTTCATTGGTTACAAGCATGCTACAAAATCAACAACCAAAGGCAAATATTACAGCCATTCTTCTAGCAAAACTTATGTTGATAGAATCTAGATTCATATATATACTTCACTAAGGATTAGGATTGAGGAAGTTGAGGTTACAGAATAAGATGAAAAGATTTTGCTTTTGGAGAATATCCTAATGCAAATCATTGAAGTGAGTCACATTGTCTCATAAGCATCCAAAAACTCATAATTGAGATGGACTCCAAAATTATTACATAATTTGTTAATCAAGAAAGAATAGCGGACAACACTAGACCAAAATTTCTTAAGGATATTAGAAGACTATTGAGGTCTCATTTTGGCTTCAAAATTCATCATATTTTTTGGGAAGGCAATTGGCCTGCTGATATGCTCGCCAATGTTTGTATAGTGAAGCATTTGGATATTATGTTATACTTGCAACGTCCTAGAGAATTATCTAATGTTTTTGCTTAGCAATAAAGTTGGGATTGTAGATTTTAAATGTTAATTTTTCTTAATTTTGTACCTTACCTTTACCCAAAAAAAAGTGGACGACCCTTCGACAATCCGTAGGGAAAAGGTTTCATGAGATCAATCCATTGCAAGAGCCACCGTCCATAGGCCCTCACAAACCTAAAGGGGAAAAGGGAACCCTAGCCCTCTTACGCTTCCATTTTTTATGCCCTCGATAACCCAGTTGAATCGGAATGCTCCAATCTTAACTCATAAGACAAAGGAAATGAGAATAACTTTTTGGTGTAGCTGGGTTGGACCACTATGTAATAAGACAAACGAAAAAAGAATCCCCCAGTTTGCCTTCCAGTTCCCTTAATTGAGCTGCCGAATTGTAATTGCCTTTTCTAAATGAACGCCTTATATCATTCTAAACTATAAAGATCTTTTGTTAGTTTACGAGAAATTTCCAATTTTCAGCTTTAATTTTAATGGAAGCTAGAAAGCCGTTGGAGAACACATTGGCTAGTTTTTCTTAATTAGTTAGGACATGAAGTATTTTCTTTTACATGATAGTAGGATTTTGAATTTAGGCTAGTTATGCACCAACAGTTCTGTTGATCAGCTAAGTTTCACACGAGGTCCAAGTGATTTGCGGACTCAAAGTGCATGCCACTTCTCTAATTTGCGCATAATTGATAAAATGTTCAGGCGAATTGATGGGCTTAGACCACAGGTCATCAAGCCCAATTAATCTCAGATACAACTTTACTGAAATAGTATGTCTTTGCTCAGCGGACTTCAACTCCCTTAAACTCCCCAAATTATTACCCTAATTTCTTACTCTCGTCGCCTAAACAACAAGCTTCGAAAGCTCTGAAAAACCCTAAGTAACTTTAAACTCAAACAAACAAAATGATACAAAAAAATTAAATGCCACTACAAGCAACCTCAAAAGAAGTTTTGTCTTGACAACCATATAAAATGACAGGTTGATTCGTCATGGCCTGGTTCTATCATCTCTTCCAAAGGGCAGAGAAAGCGACCTTTGTATAACCCTTGAGGATGGTCGAAAAGAAAGTGTGTTGCATTGCATTGCATGTGGCGAATCAACAAGACTGCTCTTCGTATGTATTATAGTTTCCACACCAGCCAAGATTGTCCAATGAGGCTCTGTGCTGATTAAGACAGACTGCGCGATTGGATCGGATCCTAGATTATTTTATGAGAGAGAGAAAGAGATTATTATATCTTTACTTATTTTTTTGAATTGTTGACCTTGTAAGACAAAAGTGATGCCACTGAGCCGCTTGGCTTGAATCAAAAGTTGTTATGCCACTGAGCCGCTTGGCTTGAATCAAAAGTTGTTAGGACTAGGAAAATTCAAGGGAAATAATTAAAAAAATTCTAAATTTATTGTACTTATGCAAATATGGTCTTAAATCTTGCAATTGAATCAATTTAGTCATAAATATTTTTATGTTTTGTCAATTGAGTCTATTTGGCTAATTCTAACCGATAATTGCTGACGTGAATATTAACCATCTTACA
Organism: Eucalyptus cladocalyx; assembly: GCA_017140615.1. Classification (NCBI taxonomy): domain Eukaryota; kingdom Viridiplantae; phylum Streptophyta; class Magnoliopsida; order Myrtales; family Myrtaceae; genus Eucalyptus; species Eucalyptus cladocalyx. The sequence goes on from CM029516.1 coordinate 31,571,043, forward strand.
TAGTGCCGCCACATGCTAATATAAACATTTTTAACAATATTTTAATAAAATTCATAATTTTTATTTTATTTTATACTCTTTACCTTTTCTTTTTGGGCCGAGGGCCACAATGCCCTCACTAGATTTGGGCAAAGGGTTGTATGCCCTCTCTTTGGCCGATAAGGGTCTTGCAACCCTCTCTTAGGCTCTCATTGACCACAGTAAGGGCATCATAGCCCTTGCCAAGTCTAGGCAAGGGCCACGATGCCCTCGCCCAATGTCAACAACCCTTACTAGCCCTTAGCCTAAAAGAAAATGAAAAGAAAAAAAGAAAAAAATAATTAAAATATTATTGAAAAATATCTATGTCGGGACTAGCCATACCCTATAGAATGACTAGTATCCAAATCAATAATTTTAGGTCAAAATGACCAGATAGACTTAATTGGTAAAACATAAAATTTATGATTAAATTGATAGAATTAAAAAAGTTTAAGATTGAATTGACATAAGTTCAATGGGTTTATAACTTTTTTGGTAATTGTCCTAAAAAGTGAGGCTCTTGTGGCAAATATCGATCGTTAGTAAGTTATCTAATTATCTAAAGAAAATCGTTGAAAATCTTCTAGTGATACTACAATGTTTTAGACTTTTTATTTGTTCAAGCTCTATTCAGAAGCCTTTAAATCCATGAGATGCGTTACAAGTGCAAAGGAAGGATGCTTTCTTTGTATGTGTTTGATAATCAAGGATATTATTAACGAGGAAAATCAAAGGATGCTTTTTTTTTTGGTATGTACTCGACAATCAGAGGTTATTATTTACCAATTTGTCCCTTCATGAAATATCCTTTGTAAAATTCTCTCATTTGCTTAGTGTGGAGAGTAAAAGGGGTAAAATCAAAAGATTCTTCTTCACCACACACATATGCGCATAGGGGTGACGTTGTTGGTTGAATGAATCATTTGATCTCCAACTTTGGAATTAGAGGATATATGTCGAAATCACAAGAATTGCATTTAAACCTTCTATGTCAAAGCCACTTCTAGAAGCTGTTTTGTCGAACAATGTCAACGACCTACCCTTTGCAGTACGGTTCGATGTTCAACCTAAAGAAGTTTGGTTCAATTTCTGACCAAATGAAAAAGTATGGTTTGATGGGTGAATCAACAAAGCTTGTAAAAGGTCCTTATGGCCCGCTGATTGAGCTCCACATAAAGCTAAAGATAGTTATGAGAGAAGAGTAACCATAAGTCGAGCAAATAGAGAATAAGTATATCTAGCAGCATGGTGAATTCAAAGATAAAAAAAAGTGAAAACCTAATATCAAGATAAGCACCCATTACTTATTGCCAATGTTGAAATAGGAAAGCAAAATCTCAAGGCATATAATAGCTACGAATTTACAATCAAAAGAGAGCAATCTTGATTTTGATTACCAAAAAGAGAGGGTACCTTTTTGTCTCCCATAGGTCAAATGCATGTTTGGATCTAAATTTTGGAGTTTGGATTGTATTGAACTGACGTAACTTTTTGTTCACTGTGATCAAGCATACTTGATTCTTTTTTTTTTTTTTTTTTGGTATATCAAATTTAATCAATCCTAATTAATGACTAACTAGTGATCTTTAGCCCCGAGTATGACTTTAAATCATTAAACAGAAAAAAATCTAAAAATAATGGAATTAATAAGGATGAGAAATAGATGTATGGGAAACAAATGTATCAATCTATTTGCTTTCATGAATACCACAATTATTTTCAGTATAATATAAAGGTGAATGAGCCTTAGGCGACCGAATTCCCCTCTTCTCCTAATTGCATCGAACATCGGGAAAATTCCCGATGACGTTTCGAGATCATTCCAACTATCGGAAAACCATCCTCAAGGATTTGGCGGAACAGGCCGTCGCTCGCCACAAATCGACACCGCCCAACGCTCCCCTCTTCTTTGGATACAGGGAGGGCAATTGCAGCATCAATAGATCGCTACTTGCTCTGGCTGAGCTCGAACGAGTCCACGTGGAGCTGCCGACAAAGAAGTGGGTGACATCAGCAAGTGGCTTTCGCGCCATTCCCTCGTTGACGACGTGCTTCTTGAGACATGGCCCAATGTCTGCCGGCTTCAGTTCGATCCGGTCAGCAGAAAACGGACGGACGTTCTCTTTGTTGTCGTGGTGGGGACGAAGAGGGACGGCCTCCATTTCGGGTTGTCTATGACAAAGGAAGCTGAGACAGAGAAGGAGGGAGAGAGAAGGGGGGCAGATGAGGGTGGCTTGAAGGTTGAAGGGAGGGAGGTATTTGTAGTGTTGGGCACTGGTTCAAATTGTGGAGGGCGTTCTTTTGAATTTCATTGCTTGGTTTGGTTCTTATTTCCAGCTTTTTTGGCTTCCGACGGAGAGGGAGAGAGGGAGAGGGAGATTGTTCAAACATTTTGGGCAGGTTTAGGAGGAAAAGAGAGGAAGAGAAGGACGATTTTGATTTGGGCGGGAGTGGAGGGAGCGAAAAATGAATGGATTAAAAAGGCGGGTACTGGAGCTTGGCCTCCTCTCTCTCTCTAGTCAAAATTTTTTGATCCATCCAGGCATCCAATAGGAATGCACGTGGACAAAGCCACGTCGGCAAATCTTGATTTTCTATTAGGACAAACCAAATTGTTTCATTTGACAACGAGGGAAAGCGAGTGCCCTTAGTGGAAAGAAAAATCAAAAGAAACTTTTATTATATGGGTCGCGTGTATTATTCTAATTCATTTTGATCAATTTGATGAGTCTCATGTAGGGTTGAGGGGTTTGGTTCTCAAATTTATTTGGAAATCGACCCATTTTTATGTTTTGGATTAAACTACCTTTGTTGGTTCGTTATTCTGTTGTTTAATCATATTGAATATCATTGTTCGAAATTTTATGGTTGCAAAAGTACTATTTTTCAGAAGAGGTTTCAAAATCAGTTCAATTCTTAAGTTGGCAGTTTCAGTCTTGGAAATGAAAACCAAATAGGTCCAAGGTTAGGATTGCGTATCCAAATATTAAACCGATTTTCTCTAAACTGGCTTAGAACCAAACTGATGAGGCCATCTCGGCTGATTATTGAGTTGAACATAATCCAATGTTCACATAGATTCTTTCTTATCCAATTCAAAGAAGGTAAAAATACTAGTTCTCTTAAATATTGTTTCTTTCGTCACTACCTTTTCTCAAACACTATCTACTTGTGGTGTCCAATGTCCATGCCTATCTTAGAGAATCTTGTCGATATATGTCAAGCAAAAGAAGGTACCGAGTGTAAGATGGTGCAGCTACAACATTTATGACTAGCACATTTTTGTTGATGATGATTATATTTTGTATCATTTATTCATTCATTCATCTTTATAAACAAATTTATTTATCATAAACTTTTGCTTGAATTTTAAAGGTAGTCTTTTTGGTCAACTTTTGCTAGAAATTACTGATATGATAGTTCAGTCATCTTTGGCTTTCCTACATAGCATACGACATGATTTTCAGCAAAAAATTGGCCAAAATGACTATTGAAATTCCAAACAAAAGTCTAAGACTAAATTGATGATATTGAAAATTTTAAGACGGAATTAATATTTGCATAATAGATTTAAAACTGATTGGCCAATTACCTAACATAGGAAGTTATGAGAATTTGATCATGTTTTGGCCCAACCTTAAAAATTTGGTTCGAAACAGCAATATACAATTATGCATGCCTTGTCACAAGGGCACACTCCTCACTCTTCTTCTAAACGGCAACTAACGGGCGACACCAATGTGGATCCCTTCACAAAGTTGAGTGACCCATCGAGATAAATTATAGTTTAGTACATCATATATTCACCTTTTATTAACTTACATACCAGCTTCATGCTCCATCAAAATTGAATATTATAAGCTTGATCAAACTTTTCAAATTTGTCCCTTTGAGTTGCTCCTAGCTAGACAACTATTAGGGTTAATATAGCAAAATACTTTAAACCGGCATACCTATAATAAATTTACCCCAAATTAATTTTCTAATAACAAAAACCTCAAACTAGTATATTTGTACAAATTTAGCCTTTGTTTTTTTTTTTTTTTGGTCGAAATCCTTTTTTAACTTTTGTCAAATTTTACCATTATATCCATCGGCACAGATAACACAAGGTGACGTGGTCTGGTGATGTGGCAATTTCATGTGAAACTCTATAAAATTTATATAACAAAAAACCCCAAATTTGTCACAAGTTTATCATTAAATTTGTCATAGGCGTACTGATTTTGGAGTTTTTCATGGTATTTACCCTATGAATTTTCATCTGAACTTGCCATGTCACTATGTGTCGTTCATGTTGGTAAATTTAACAATAAAATTTAACAGAAGTTAATGAATGGTAAATTTATTTAAGGTATACCAGTTTGGGATTAAAAATCAGTTTGAGATAAATTTATCACAAGTGTACTAATTTGAGATTTTTCAGTTATCAAAAAATTAGTTTGGAGTGAATTTATCATAAGTGTACTAGTTGGAATTTTTGTTAGTCAAAAAATTAATTTTGGGAAATTTATCACATGTAAACCAGTTTGAGATTTTCGTGATATTACCCCCATTTATTACCTAGATAGATGTCAACAGCGGCTTAGTCTAGTATATATCATGTTTACATATGGTGAAACCAATTAACGCAGGTTGAGCTAGGTTATTAAAAAAAAAAATATATAGTTTCTAAACAATCCCGAGTTGAGCCGTCCAGATAAATCTATCACCAAAAGTGCTTCAACTTGCAATTTACTAGCAAGGTTGAAGCGATTTAATTTAAACTTTGGAAAAAAACAAAACAAAAACCCTCGTTGCACACTTAGGGTATCCGCATTAGTTAATCTCTGCCGACAAGATTAGTTTTTAATTGAGAGTTTGAGTGCTGTGTAATGCATGCGCAACCCAAGCTTAGGAGGCATTACCAAGTCATATACTTTGCTTTTCTCCACGAATCTCTTCTTGCATCTCTCTCAGATTAGCTAGCAGTTGGAAAATTGAATTATACTCAGACTAGTGCATGCCACTCTTGTACTCCTACTTGAGAAAGTATTTGTAATAGTTATTAGGAAAAGAGCGCACGGGTATGCACGTAGAAAAAATAAAAAAGAAATTAGATTATATATATAATCATATATTCAGGGGATTATAGAATTGCTTCATAATAATTCTCACTTTTTATTTTAGGGAAAATTTTGCAAATGGTCCTTGAACTATGACTTAATTTGCAATGTGATATCTAAATTTTGAATTTGTTCAATATATTCCATGAACTTTAGTTTTATGTGCAACGTCATCCTTAAATTTTGAATTTATTCGATATAGTCCCTAAACGTTTTGTACATGTTTAAACTAATCCTCGAATCGTATGAAAATATTCAATGTTGTCCCTGAATTTAAACTAATGGAAGGATGATATTGGTTATCTTTATATAGTTTAGGGACTAGTTTGAACATTTACAAAAAGTTTAAGAATTACATTGAAGAAATTCAAAGTTTAAGAATGACATTGCATATTAGATTAAATTTTAAGGACTACATTGAAAAAATTAAAAGTTTCGAACCACATTGCATATTGGATTAATGTTTAGGGATTATTTGTATCATTATCCCTTTAATCCTTTTTTTTTGTTCATTTAGTGATGAAATGCGATCACATATAATTAAATATGCATTTTGCGTTTGTTGAAATTCTTTGTAAAACGTTTCAATTGAGAAATATGGTACAACCAGATAATCAAGTATCTTTTTTAAGATCTGCAAAAATTAAATCTATCTTCGACAATGTCAAACTGTCTCAACTCCAGTAAGGGAAAAGTCCTCCACCTTATTGGATTTAGACTTGTTCAAATTTCGCGAGAAAATATAGAGAACTTATATGAGAAAAATTTAGTTACTATCTATACCCACTTGTCATCTCCTCAAAAATGCTTCGTAAATTCATCATGCTTAGCGGCACAAACCTTTGTTTCTCATAATTATTAGGTATGCTTGAACTAGGTGGTCCGCCACATTCAGTTTGGATGGGCCAGATGTTCAACAAGTCTCGAGCACTTTATTGCTAAGAAAAAAAAATCAGTCGTGATATTTTTCATTGTTTTTTTGTACCTTTTTAAAACCTCCCTAGGCTATCTCTCACCTTTAGACTATATATCCTGATTGTGGAAAAAGGACATAGTAAACTTTTGTACATTACTCACTTTGATATCAAAACATTTTGTCAGATTGCTAAGGCTGCGTTTGGTAACACTCCTGGGAATAAGTGTTTTTGTTTTTTGTTCCCGAGAATAGATCTAGAATAGAAATAAAAAACAAAAAAAAGTTGTTACTTGTTCTCGGGAACAATTCAAGAAACAAGTTTTTTTTTCCTTTTCTTTTCTTTCTTTTCCTCTCTTCTTTTTAGTTGGTCGCCGCCCTCAGCCATGGCCAGCGATCGGCCAGACGATGCTTGGTGACCTTGCCGGAGCCTCATCGGCCCCTGGCGAGGTTCAGGGGAGCCTTATTGTGGCTGGGTGAGGCTCAACCTTGCCTAGATCTAGCAAGGCCAAGCCTCGCCCCGCCATTGTGAGGCCAAGCGACATCGACCCGGCCATCGTGAGGTTGGCGTCACTTGGCCTTGCGATGGCCGGGTGAGGCTTGGCCTCACCAAATCTAGGTGACGTCACCTTCCCCAGCCAGGGTGAGGCCAAGCCTTGCCAAGCCATGGCAAGGCTCGGGGGGACCTTGCCGATGGCCGGCGAGGCTCCCTCGAGGCCGGCGACTTCGCCGGCTAGCCATGGCCAAGGTTGGGAATCGGCTAAGAGGAAGGGGAAGAAAAAGAAAAAAGAAAAGAAAAGAAAAGAAAAAAGTAATAAAATTATTAATATACTAAAAGAAATTATAAGTTACAAAAATATTAGGGATTGTACCAAACGTGTTTTTGTTCCCGGAACATAAATTTTTTATAGTTACTAAATGTCTTAAAATATTTAGAAACTGTTCCCCAAAACAGAAGTAAAAAAAATGTTTTTAAAAAGAAATTGTTCCCGAGAATAGAAACGTTACCATACGCATTCTAAAGTGTCATATCGGAGAAAAAATGATCATTTAAATGCCTTCTACCATAAATTTTGACCAAAAGTTATACATGACATTTGTAATTAAATATTTATTTGAACGCGGCTTTTTTTTTTATTAATTATATAATTACATGGCTTTTTGATGAAAAAGAAAAGCCAACTTGGAAATTCCAGCTACTCTCTCTCTCTTTAACCAAACCACGTTGTTCCAATTGACCCATTCATCTTCCCTGTCCCCACCACCTCCGTCTCCTCCAGTTTTCCCTTGCTCGACTTCATCTCCTTTCGTGCATCACAACCGCGACACCCCTTCTCTCCACTTAGCCTTATTTCGACTCTGACATTACTTTTAGTGGGCCTCCAGGATAGTTGGCAACCATTGTTGTCGTCCACGGAGAGCTGTGATCAAGAGGCTCTATTTCCTCGCTGTCTCCATCTTTCCAAGAACTCTCTCTTCTCGTTCAAGCCTTAGTTCGTTCATTCTTGGAGCCCCAAAATATCTGCCTCGTATTCTAAGTTTCCAACGATGGCTGAAGAAACACTAGTTTCTCCATGAGTCAGCGCCGAAGAAGAAGAACCAAGAGGCCCAGTTTTTTAAGCTTTTGTTTGCACTCTTCAAGGGCCTATTCTGATTACACTCAAAGCCTTTTTGCCCAGACAAATTTCGAGATCAGTCAATTAAGTTAATCCCAGGCACGTGGATAACTAACTATACCCAACTCGATTAAAGCCTAATTACTCTGATTTCAGGCTTGAAAATTATGGCTATTCCTCCACATGCTTTTGGCCGAATTTTACGCCTGCGTGAGCTAAGTCCATATGATTAATTTAGACCTACTCACCACTACCATTCTAATGCAAATGCATTTGTAATTAAATATTTATTAGAATGTAGCTTTATGGGCTAAACCCAAATGCATTCACCTAACTCATTTGTAGTTAAATGTTTATTCAAACGTGGCTTTTTTTAATTAACGATATAATTACATGGCTTTTTGAGGAAAAAGAAAAATCGACTTGGAAATTCTAGCCACTTTACTCTCCTTTTTTTTTTTTTTTATTTATTTAAACCAAACGACGTCGCTTCAATTGATCCATCCATCTTCCCCGTCACCACCATCCTTGTCTCCTCCAATTTTCCTTCGCTCGGCTTCATCTCCTTTCGTGTATCACAGCTGTGACACCCCTTCTCAGCACTCAGTCCTCTTTCAGCTCTAACACTACCTCCAGTGGGCCTCCAAGATAGTCGGCAACCATTGTTGTTGTCCATGGAAAGCTGTGACCAAGAGCCTCTATTTAGTCGCCATCTCCATCTCTCAAGAATTCACTCTTCTCATTCAAGCCTTAGTTCGTTCATTCTTGGAGCCCCCGGATATTTGCCTAGTATTCCAAGTTTCCTACAGCGGCCGAAGAAACTCCAGTTTATCCTAGAGTCAGTGTCGGAGAAGAACCAAGAGCCCTTGTTTTTGAAGCTTTTGTTTGCACTTTTTAAGAGCTTGCCATTCTCGTCCGAGCCTTCACTCATCTATTCCTGAAACACGAAATTGAGCTGCCTGTCATGCTCTTAGTCTTCATTGCAAGATTCACCACGAAATTTTGACCCAAATTGCTAAGTTTTAAATTAGGGTTGAAGAAGGGGGATTTGGTTGATTTGGCATGCTAAACAATGTCGCTTGGGGCACAAATGCTGAGTCACGTCACCAATAAGTTACATCGATAAAAAAAAATGATAAAATATTGTCATGTCAGATTTTCAATATCCCAAATTGAAGTTATTTGAGAAAAAAAAGTTTTTTTACCAAAGTAAGCACTATATAAAAGTTATAACATTTGTAGTATCATCTTCCCCTCGATTGTCGAGAGCACGTGCGAATTTTGCGTTCCCCAAGGCTGACCAATATAATTTTTATTTATACGGTGATGACCTCGCAAGCAAAATTAGTGGAATCCTACAATGAACAGGCTCAAATTAAAATGGTTATTCAACTGCATGTCGTTCAATTAGAAAAATTTCTCTATCCCAATGGTTTCGTCCGATTACATCCTACATGTAACACACCCATATGCTGCCTATAAATCAATGAATTACAAAAGCAGCATCACTTTTCGGAAGCCCATAAAAGCAAATTAAATTAATTCATCATTCTATTTGGCTTAGATAAACATTATTTTCGACATTGTGTCACAAACCTTGATTCTACACTCGTAGTGCCACAGTCTGGTAGCCAGATGGCGTCCGGTTCTGTTGACTTCATCAACAATTGAGGCCAAACACGTCGTTTAATTGCTCGAGTGCGGCGATTATGTGCATATTGATTATTTAAAGAACAAGACGAGGGCGTGCGATGGCCACTGCCATCCCCTATCATCTTCACTTTGTTGGCAAGATCTTCGAGTAGGGGAGCTTGCAACTTAATCTAATCTGGTTCGTCAAATCGACATTGTTCTTTGCCTCTTGTCCAGAGAGTGGCTTGTGATGTCGGCTAATGCGTGTTGAGATAATCAAATCGAAAGGTGCAACAAGTTTACTTTCAATTGAAATAGAAGGATATTCAAAAGGCGCGTGAGAATCTCTCTGAAAAGCCTCCTGGCTTATCAAACGCCCACAATGTTTATCGAGTAGCATTTGCGATGATGTAATCAGCAACTTCAACTCATCTTCGAATAAGCCTTGATGATTATGAAGTGTAGGGCTTGTGCTTCCTTTTCAAAATCACAACATCGATCCATGCCGGGATTATAATTACATGACATGCCAAAAAACGAGGTAAATATTATTATAAAGTTCAACTTAAAAGCTTAAACTGATAGATAGATGACATGAATATAAAGAGCATTTAGAACAAATACTGGGAAAAGTAGCAAAAAAGTCATAAATTTATTATATCGATACCAATTTAATCATAAATCTTTCAATTGAATCACTTTGGTCCTAAACGTTTTCATATTGGTATCAATTGAGTCCATCTCGCCAATTTATGACCACACTTCTTTGATCACAAAAAGCGTTGAGTCATGGTAGTTACCTGAACCTACTTTAGCATTGAATGGAATATATTTTAGTGAAAGTAAGAAATTAAAGAAATCTAGAATGTAATAGTATTTTTTTTCTTTCCATTTTTCTCTTTTTGGTAAGAGAAAAACGTAGAATGTAATAGTATCGGGTCAAATCATATAGCCGGCATCCTTTATATTTGCATTCGATTAAGGGAAACTGGAGAGGAATGTTGTACTAAACTCTTAAGACAAAAATGCATGGAAACTCTTTTTGCTTTTATGATAATCAATCAGCTCAATCATATTCGGAATGTGACTAAACTTCTGTTAGTGATAGTTTCGTTGGTTACAAGCGTGCTGCAAAATTGACATCCCGAGGCAAATATTCCAGCCATTCTTCTAGCAAATCTTATGTGGATAGAATCGGGATTCATACAAATAAGTCACTAAGGATTAGGATTGAGGAAGTTGAGGTCACAGTACAAGATGAAAAGCTTTTGCTTCTGGACGGTATCATACCGCAAATCATTGAAGTGGGTCACATTGATTCAGAAGCATCCAAAACCGTGGACGACCCTTCGAGAATCCGTAAGGAAAAAGTTTCATGGGATCAAGTTCCATTGTAAGAGCCACCATCCTTAAACCCTCACAAAAATTAAATAAACGGATTGATAATATCAAAGCCAGTATCAACTAAATGACTAGACACACACTTCCATCAAAGTAATCATCAGAGGAGTAAGCTCTCCTCTCGCCCTTAAAAAAAGGGAAGCCTAGCCCTCTTACGCTTCCATCATTCATGCCCTCGAAAAACCCAGTCGAATTGGAATGCTCTAATCTTAACTCATATTGGCCAGCTTCAAAACTTTAACCTCTAGTGGTCATATAAACAATAAATGAAATGCCACCACCATCTAATAAGACAAACGAAATGAGAATCGCTTATTTTGACTTCCACTTTAATTTTCTATTGGAAAAAGAACCATGAAAGATGATAACAAAAATAGAGGATTAGTGGATTGGCAACTATATAAGGACGATCCGTTCGAGCTCTAGATATATAGCAAACGGTTTTGAGGAAACTAGAGGTAATACATCATCGGATTCCTCATCTTGTCAACATACCAAATGGCCAGCCCAAGGTTTTGGTTTTGTTTTCTTTTAATTTTGCTTGCATTGCTTATCAAATCGGAATGTACTCGGCCACTCCAGCCATACCAGCGAGCGAGGACCCATTCAAGTCCGACATTGAGAGAACTGCTCGAAAGATTGAGAGCCCTAAAGGTGAATTTGCGAGGAAAGGAGCCAATGCAGAGTCTGTATGTATCCAAAAAACAAAGCCCCGGTGGACCCGACCCACAACATCATTAATTTCGAGTGTTGGAATATTTAAATAATAAACCGTGCCATCATGTAACAGATTCGGCTTTTAGAATAATTGGTAGTGGTCTCACAAGATCTTACATGGTATCAAAGCTATGAGTTTCTAAATTCGCATCTTTCATGCACCTATTTGTCTTTCCAATTGGTAATGAAATCGTACTCTATTGATGTAATGAAGTTCTTGATGAATTGTACTCTCTCTCTCTCTATGTAACGCCATGAAATCTCACATCGAGAATTGTACTCTTTTGATGTAATGAAGTTACTGTTCCAAACTTCTGGGTCCCTGTTTGTGTCCCCAATCAAATATTACCGTGCTTCAAAGCAGTCAACAAAGGTCCCGTGAAATCTTACATCAAGAATTGTACTCTCGCACTCTCTTGATGTAATGAAGTTCTTGATGAGATGATGGTTGCGGAAGCATTTTAATAAATGAATAGTTTGCGAAGCTTTTAGAGGGGACTCAATAGGTTTGTCATTTTGGCAGGGAAAATGGTAATCGCTCTCCTTAACATTTTGCACCTATTTCATTTGACTCCTCTAGTTCTAAAACCAACACTTGGAGTTGGAGCTCAAGGAAAAACTCAACGAGTGAAAAGACCCAATTGCACTTAATTAGAATCTTATCCCCATAAACCTTAATTCCCTTCCGGTGGGTGTCCTATTGCCGATGACTGTGGTTCTCTTGAGGACAACCTGAGATCAAAAGGAAAATGACATAAATGATACTTGAACTTTGATTGAATTATTGTCTGTGGATTCTTAATTCGTTCAATATGGTTATTAAATTATTAGTAAATGTTAAATATGGCTCTTTCATTTGCTCAAAAGACAAATTAGACGTTATATAATGACGTTAATTATCACATGCTGAGTTGGAGTATTAAAAGTGATAAGTCAACATGTCCATTTTGTTATCCATCTACTTTAGAAAAGGGAAAGGAAATTATAGTGTTAACATGTCCATTGCCATTTGTTGATGTGGATTATTATATCCAATTTGAGGTCAATATCTTACTTGGTTAATCTACATGTACTTTTTTTCTTTTTGTTGACCATTTACGCTTAATGGATTGAAAGTCACATCAGTGGATTTTGTTTTAATAGCCCATGATATCAAATTCCTATCAGAGAGAGAGATTCGTAAAACGACCATGATGAACAGTTGCCATTTATGGAGAACTGTGATGTAATATTATGAGCTTGATTACTGAAAGATTGTGGAAGTAGTTCAGTTGTGTTAAGTGGCGAAACCCAAAATCTCCACATGTGCATCACTTTTTTGGCTAAAAAAGACAAGGCTTTGCAAATGGATTAAACTTAATATGCTCCTCAATTATGGTCATGTAACTATTGGGATTTGCCTCAGTGGCCACCCTTCCAACTTGGAAGGGGGAGGTGGGGGATTCGAATCCCCACATTCTCAAGGGGGGGTTAGGGTGTGAATGATTTAGTTTCAGGAGTGAGTTTCGACTCTCACGTTTTGTAAGGACGCATGGCAAAAGTCTGAGAGTGAGTGTTAGAGTAGGAATAGAGTAGGACCGACCAAAAAAATTATGGTCATGCATATTGCGTACTACTGACGTTGTAAGTGTCTTCTTCTGCATATGTACATGTATATAGGCACTCAACCTATTGTTTAAGGAAAACTGATATTAGAAGTTCCTAATTTTTGTATAGCGCTCATTTTAATATCAAATTGTTTCAAACAATTACTTGAGTGCAACATTGATGAAAAAACTATTACTTAAATGTTTTTAGTAAAAAATTCCATATAGGGATTGTTTAATAATATTTTTATTCCTACGTGGCTTTTCTTGTTAAAAAAGTTCCAACTTGGCAATGATATGGTGGTCCTTCTAGACAAAACAAGTCACTTATAATTCAAACTAGAGGTCCACCCAAGAACAACTTAAATAGAAGACATCTTTATAGCTGGTAAAAAAATCTATTCAAAGTCTATGTCCTTCTTTTGACGAAAATCCTTCACAACAAGCCTAGCCTTGTACCGTGGTTGTAAATTGTTTTCTTCTGTCTTCAACTTATACACCAACTTATTTGTGAGTGTTCTTTTACATATAGGCAGCTTCACCAATTCAAATATGTGGTTGTCATGTAAGGATTTAAGCTCCTCTTGCATGGCTTCATGCCACTCATTCCTTCGTTCGCATGACATAGTCTCTTCATAAGTTTCTGGCTTTCTCGCATCAGTGAGTAATACATACTTATGCGGCAAATATTTTTTAGAAGGTCTATACTTTCTTTTAGATCTTCTAATTTGAGATAGGATAGGTTGCTCTTTCTCAGCTATTTCACCTGTCTCAACTGAAAAATCAACATTATGTGATGATTCACCATCTTCATGATTTCCATGCACTTCTCCCCCATGATTTCTATCAATGGTAGAAGGATTTGAGCTAAAACTAACCGAACATTGAGCTATATTCATTGGTTTCTTACCCTCGTTGATGTCTTCAATAGTTTGATACTCACAATACACCACATATCGGCTTCTAATGACTTTCTTTGCAACTGGATCCATAACCTGTAGCCAAACTCTTCATGTCCATAACCTAAGAATATACATTGTTTAGACTTGTCATCAAGCTTGGATTTTTCATCTCTTGGAACATGCACAAATGTCTAACAATTGAACAATTTTAGATGGTTATAGGAAACATCTTTCCCACTCCAAACTCTTTGTGGAACATCCCCCTTAAGAGGAACCGATGGAAAAAGATTTATCAAGTCTATTGCCGTTCTCATCTCTTCACCCCAAAATAGCTTAGGCAACTTTGACATGATAGAGCATACACCGAATCCGATCATTTATTGTTTGGTTTATTCTCTCCGCTACTCCATTTTGTTGTGGTGTCTTTGAAACAATCTTCTCAAGTTTGATACCATAATCCTTGTAACAATGTTCAAATAGGCCTCTATATTCACCATAATTGTCAGCTCGAACACATTTAAGTTTCTTCCTAGTTTCTCTTTCCACATTGACATGAAATTGCTTGAAAGCCACAAGCACCTGATCTTTATATTTTAAAGCAACAGCCCACACTTTTTTAGAATAGTCATAAATAAATGTCATAAAATTTAATGCACCTCTAAGGGTTCTAGCATCCATGCAACAAACATTAGTGTGAACTAAATCAAGTATATTTGATTTTGTGTGAGGAGAGGAATTATGAAATGGGAATCTATGTTGCTTACTTGTAAGGCAATGAGTGCATTCCTTTAAATTTTTCTCCTTCAAAGGCAGAAATTTATTTCTAGCAAGAGTTTCAAGCCCTTTCATGCTAAGATGACCAAGTCTCATATGCCATAAATCAGTAAAGGAATCCTCCATTGCCTTGACCTCTTCTTTAATCAAGTCAGCGTGCATGGTGTTGGAGAAATCTTCTTGAAGTGTTTTGAAGCTGTCAAAACGTTTCCATCAGTCTAGTCTGAAGATTTGAAGACTCTGCTATTTAAAGTTTGAAGACCTCCGGATAGCCAGACTCAAGACTCAAAGTCTATTCTCATTGACAGTTTCTAATCCATTGAAGAAAGACTATCCAGAACTGGATGTTTCATTAAGGATGTGACCTTATCGACTGGAGAAGATCTCTTGGCTGGATATGACATAACGGAATCCTTTATTTGATTATGATTGATTCGCAGATTAAGGATCCGTTGATTGGCGAAATATTTTTGGAAGGTTCTACTTATGGAAACCGAGATCCTGATTGTATGGGCGAACATGATTGATGGACTATCGGCATGTTTCTTTAATAGCTCAAATAATCTTCCTAATTGATTTCGTCCAACGGGTAGATTGGAGGAATTCCTTTGGTAAGTGCCAACGGGTATGATGGCATAAATGAGTATATAAGGAAGACGTTCTAGTTGTTCGAAGGAGTGCACGATAGAAGAATTCCAAAGTCTGAAGCTCCTTGTTTTTTTAGTCAATTCAATTGTGCGAAATCTTGTACGCAAAAGAGAGTCTATATTCGAGAGAAACCTTAAGGAAGTGTGGTAGAATATCTACACTATGGAATCAAGGGAGAATTGTGCTGTAACATCTCTTTTGTTCATAGTGAAATCCAGTCGGTGGGTTGTCAGTGCGAAAGAGTGGATGTAGGCTTGGAATAAGCCGAACCACTATAAACCTTGTGTTTAATTTTCTCTTCCCTACTCTTTACTTTACTTTGATCGTAATTCATTTTGTTAATCAAAAGAGAACTTCCATTCTATTGTCTGCCTAGTATCGCTGTCGTTTCTCGAGAAATTGTTTTTACAACTATTCACCCCCCTCTAGGTGCTTATACTAGCTATCTCAATTGGTATCAAAGCCTGTGTACTCACTTTGTTTGAAGTGTTTTACTTTAGAGTTAAAGATTCATGACTAGTATGTTGGCTCCAAGGCTGGTAGAAGGGCAAAGCAATACCATACCACCTTACTTTGATGGAAATGATTACAACATATGGAAAAACAAGATGAAGGTGTTCTTAAGATCAAAGGATCCTCTGGAATGGGACGTTGTAGAAAAAGGAATCATTCCTAAAGTTGCACCTATCTCAGAGAGAGGAAAAGATACTGTTGAGTCTAGTGAAATGACTCAGGAAGAGATAATCAAGAGACAAGCTCTTGATGCAAAAGCAATTTATTCTTTATATTGTGCTTTATCTCTTACTGAATATAACAGAATATCTTCTTGTGTTACAGCAAAAGAAGTCTGGGATAGATTACATATTACCTATGAAGGAACCGATCAAGTGAAAGAGACTAGAATCAACATTCTCCTCGGTCAATACGAAGCCTTCAAAATGAAATCAGGAGAATCTATAACTGACATGTTTAGTCGTTTTACAGAAATCATGAATGGTGTTGAAAATCAAGGTCAACCAATTTCTGATCCCATGAAGGTAAACAAGCTACTGCGTGGACTCTCCAAGGATTGAAATCACATAAAGACCTCAATCAGAGAGACCTAAAGAATCATGCCACTATCTGTTGATGAGTTGGTTGGGACTCTCCAGTCTTATGAAATGGAACAAATCAATGAAGATGAAGACCCTAAAGGTAAGAAATCCATTGCATTAAAATCCAATGATGATTATGATGTTACAGATTCTGAAGATGATATGGATGATGAGGAGCTTGCTCTCATGATAAGAAGATTCGGAAAGCTGAACAGAAAATGAAGAAGATTCAATTCAAAGAAACAAAGTTTTCAAAAGCAACAGACTAAGTCTGTTGAGGATGATGAATCAAACAAAGATGTAGTCTACTTTGAATGTAAGAAAAATGGACACATCATACTCAACTGTCCTCTTCTGAGGAAGAAGAAAGGAAAAGTTGAAAAGTATCGAAAGGCTCTTAAAGCAGAAACCTGGAGTGATACAGAGTGTGAAGAAAGTGATGATGATTATGCCAATATATGTCTAATGGCACAATCAGATTCGGATTCAAACTCCGAGACAAAATTAGATTGAGACAGTAACTTTGAGGTGAGTAACTTCAAAATCCCTATTAAAGTTTCTAAATACATTGATAAGTTGTGTTTTAGTCTTAAAACTTCTCTTAAAAAGATTTCCGAACTCAAAAGAGAAAGTTATTCTCTAAAACAACAGGAAAATGTTTTGAAAGAAAATGTGAAATGTTTAGACATGAATGTTTTTTCTCTTAGAAAAAGTGAAGATAATTCTTCAAAAGAAAATGCATTATTGAAAAATGATATCTCAAATATTTCTAAATTTTTTTCTATAAGATCTGAAAAACTGGAAAAAATTCTTTGTGTTCAAAGACCTTATTTCAACAAATCTGGTTTGGGAATGACTCGCTGAAACCATTCCTTTAATTGATTTTCCAAAGGTGAAAGAAAGAATTAAGCAAAGACCCACAAGAGATACTTACAAAAAGCATTTTAAAAAGATCTTTGTAAAACCGGTAGGTCGCAATACTCTCAGATGTTCAAAGTGCAATAGTACAGATCATTTTGAAAAAAGAATGTCCTATGGTTTGGAAACCTGTTAAGAAAATATGGGCAAAAACCGCATATCATACTAACTCCAATGGACCCAAGAAAATATGGGTACTAAAGAAAGTTTGAGTTTCTTTTTAAATGCAGGTCACTATCAAGAAAAAGGTAAAATAGTATCTGGATAGTGAATGCTCAAGACATATGACAGGAGATTCAAATTGCTTCATAAAACTTGTTCAAGTGAATGGTGGAAAAGTCTCTTTTGGAGGAAATAACAAAGGAAGAATAGTGGAATTTGGAACTGTAAAGATTGGAAACATCATAATAAGCAATGTTTCTTTAGTTGAAGGACTCAACTACAATCTGCTCAGTGTCAGTCAGCTGTGTGATACCGGTTTCAAAATTTACTTTCAAGAGAGAATATGTTCAGGAACCAGTAAAGACTCTACTCAATCATTCATGTGTCAAAGACATGGAAATATCTACCTCTTGGATGTGAAACCAGATGAATCGCAATGTCTAATCTCAATCCAAGACGAAGCAAGCTTATGGCACAGAAAACTTGGGCACATTAATATGAAGCAGATAGCCAAAATCTCAGCAAAGAAGTTTGTTCGTGGTCTACCCAATTTATCATACCAAAAGTTCGATATATGTACACCATGCATATTGAGAAAACAAGTAAGAAATTCCTTTAAACCAATAAATCAAATTTCCACTAACCGTGTACTGCAGCTTCTGCATTTAGATCTCTTTGGACCAACCAGAACACAGAGCATTAGAGGTAAGAAATATTGCCTAGTGATTGTGGATGACCACTCACGATTTACTTGGGTATATTTCCTGGCAAGTAAGTCTGAAACCTTCTCTTATTTTAAAAAATTTGCTAAAAAGGTTCAAAATGAAAAATGATATGTTATTTCAAGTATAAGAATAGACCATGGAGGTGAATTTGAAAATCAAGATTTTACAAAATTTTGTGATGAATCTGGTTTTCAGCATGTGTTCTCCTCTCCATATACTCAAGAGCAAAATAGAGTTGTGGAAAGAAAGAATAGATCGCTTCAAGAAATGGCTAGAACTCTTTTAATTGAAAGCAACATCTCTTCACGATTTTGGGCTGAAGCAGTTTCTACAGTTTGTTATATTATCAATAGAGTTTTTCTAAGGCCTATTCTAGAAAAAACCCCCTATGAATTATTCAAAGAAAAGAAGCCTATTGTAGCATATTTTCATGTGTTCGGATGCAAATGTTTTATATTGAAAAATACAAACGATCGAGTTGGCAAGTTTGAAGAAAAATCAGATGAAGGCATCTTCCTTGGATATTCAACCTCAAGCAAAGCCTACAGAGTCTATAACAAGAAGAGTCAATCTGTGGAGGAATCAATGAATGTCAAATTCCAAGATTCTATGCAAAATGAATTTATTCAGACTCATCTTGAAGAGCCTGAACCTACTCCAGACTCTACAAAGTCTAAATCTCAGGAAGTAGCTCAGACTTTGAAGGACCAGCAACAAATGACTGTTGAAGATTCAAGTGAAGGAAGTAACCATCAATCTGACAAATTAACTAGCAACTGGAAGCATAAGTCCAGTCATCTCAAAGATCTTATTATTGGCGACATCAATGAAAGAATTCGCACAAGATCCAAAAGGCACGAAGAGTCTAGTGCTGTGGCTCTTATTTCTGAAATAGAACCCAAAAGCATAGAAGAAACTTTGACCGATGAAAGCTGGATTGAAGTTATGCAAGAAGAACTCAGGCAATTCAGCATTAATGATGTTTGTGAGTTAACTCCTAAACCAAAAGGTAAATATATTATTGGTGCTAAATGGGTTTTTAGGAACAAGATGGACAAGAAAGGAAAATTCATAAGAAACAAAGCAAGACTTGTGGCCAAGGGATATACGCAAGAAGAAGGAATAGACTATGACGAGACTTACACACCAGTAGCAAGGTTAGAAGCAATTCGTTTATTACTTGCATTTGCTTGTCATAAAATTTTTAGGTTATTCCAAATGGACGTCAAAAGTGCTTTCCTAAATGAATTCATCCATGAGAAAGTCTATGTAGAACAACCACCTGGGTTTGAAGACCCAAGGAAACCAGACTCAGTATTCAGATTCAAAAAAGCCTTATATGGTTTAAAACAAGCACCTCGAGCTTGGTACGACAGGCTGAGTAAGTTTTTAATTTAAAACGGTTTTGTAAAAGGTAAAGTAGACACTACTCTGTTTATCAAAAGAGAAAGCAAAAGTTTTGTGCTAGTTCAAATATATGTCGATGATATTATATTCAGATCTCCTAATGAAAGTCTGTGCAAGAAATTATCTAAGACTATACAGGATAAATTTGAAATGAGCATGATGGGTGAGTTAACCTTCTTTCTCGGGCTTCAAGTGAAATAACTGAAGGAATGAACTTTTATTCATCAAGAAAAATATGCTAATGATCTTGTCAAAAAGTTTAGACTGAACAATTGCAAAAAGGCTGATATACCAATGTCAAGTTCCTTGAAGATAGACAAAGATGAAGGAGGAAAGAAAGTTGACAATAAGCTATACAAGAGTATCATTGGCTCACTTTTTTATCTTACTGCTTCTAGACACGACATTTTGTTTAGTATTTGCATTTGTGCAGATTTCAAGCGAGACCCTAAATAATCTCATTTAAGTCTTTGCAAAGCGTATTATCAAATACATTGCTTCAACTTCAAGCATCGGTCTTTGGTATTCTAAAACGGGAGACTTTACTCTTCTTGGATACTCAGATGTAGATCTAGCCGGATGCTGAGTTGATAGAAAGAGCACCTCGGGTACCTGTCAACTACTTGGAGGCAGGACAGTGTCTTGGTTTTCAAGGAAGCAAACTACAGTAGCTCTTTCTACAGCAGAAGCAAAGTATGTAGCTTTCAGAAGTTGTTGTTCACAAATTCTGTGGATAAAACAACAGCTAAGAGACTTTGGAATTGAAGATTCATGCACGGAGATTAACTGCGACAACACTAGTGTAATCAATCTTACTAAAAATCCAATTCTTCACTCAAGAGCAAAGCATATAGAGATTCGACATCACTTCATTAGAGATCATGTTCAAAATGGAGAAGTTTCGATTCGGTTTGTTGACTCAAAGAACCAACTCGGATATATTCACAAAGCCTTTAGAGAAAAATCAATTTGAAATTATCCGTTCCAGACTCAACATTTTGAGGTTTGAAGAAGTTAAAGTCTAGAGACTCTCAGACTCAGACAAACAAGACTTTGACTGTAAGTTATTCTCTCTCTTGAATCTCATCTTGAAAAGGTACGATTGTCAACCGTGTTTGATTATTGCTATCTTTAATTGACATGATTATTGCAACGTTTCCTTTTCGAAAAAGAAGTTATTTTTGAAATGACTATTTTCTCGAAAAAGGCAGTTAATTTTTGAAAATGCATCTTTTTACTTTCTTTTATGACGTTCCGTATGCCTCTTTTTAACTGTTTATGCACTGTTGTTTCTTCTTCGCTTTACTCTCCAAAAACCCTAAGAAAACACCGATCTTCCATTCCTGTTTTCTTCCGTTATTTAATCTTCGAAAAAGTTGTCATCTTTCTTGGGAAAGTCAAGCAAGGAATCTTTCAAACACTGAGAAAGATGTCGTCTTCAAGAAAGTCTTCAAGGATCGCAAGCAAAGGACCACGGCGAATGAGTGAGGGGCCTATGCACTTCGATCTCACCGAGGAAGAAGAGTCTCCAAATTAGCAACAGAGCCCACAACATTCTCAGCAGCGTCATTCTCCACCAATTAGTCCACAGGGTGTTGGTCATCAACAAGAGGAAGAAATCGTTGAAGACGCAGATCCTGTAAGAATTCAAAGGCTCTCCTTTATTTATAAGCTTTACTGTGCTTTAAAGAAGACTGGTACTTCATTGAACTACGTCGATGAGTTTCTTAAGGACAAATGATATGAGAATGAGTACATCTTTTTGCGAAAAATGGAAAGTTTGGGAATTGCTCTTAAAGGGGGTGGCAGAAGAAACCCTTGCAAATATCTCAAGTGATCCGCATGTTGGGGGATTTAATCCGATAGATGGGAATGATGAGGATAAATTGTACAGCCAATTTCAACCGAGAATGGGTGTTGCAGCAAAAATTAGAGGAAAAAGGGGAGAGTTGTTTGGATCAAAGGAACAGAAGGTTCTATACTCAAAATTGTTGAAGCGTGGGGTGATAAACCCTAGAAGTGTGGATTTTGATTTCCTTGATACTATAAATGTCAATTTTAGGGAAAAGTTCAGTTTTCTTCAACTTGAGAAGTTCTGTTCTGACACCACAGAAGCCCATGCTGAATTAACTGCATATTTATATTCGAATCTTAGTTTCTTGGATGCGAATAGAATCTCTTTCAGTGTCCGAGATCAGGACTTTGTGGTGGATATGGATATGCTGGCGGATGTGATAAGGGTTGAGAGAGGAAGATATCAACCGATCAATGTTTCTATTGCTCGTGCTCCACTGGAACTTGTTAAGGATAGAAGAACAGAGGAAAATATTTCCTACTTGAGGATGAGTGCGTTTAACATTTTGCTTCATAAGATTGTGATCAATTGCCTCGAGATCGAAATCAACTTCCAAGACCGATGTTTCAAGTTCGGAGGCAAAGCTGATGTATGCCATCATCATCAGGAAAAAGTTTTCTCTTCCTCACCTTTGTTATGTTCCACATGTATAGAGCGGTGGTGAAGGACAGAGGTCAACTTCCTTATCTAAGTCTTGTGACGAAATTATTCAGACATCTGAATATTCAGCCTCCACAAATTCTCTGTGTTCGATCATGTGATCATATGGTGGTAGGACTGAAAATGGTGACTAAATGCGTTTGAAGGAACTAAGCAAGGCGTTGGAGAAATTCAAGGAGAAGACTCCTGTCAAAACTCATCAAATCTCTTCTGCAGCAAAAAGAAAAGGGAAGGAACCCATGGTTGCTCCATCCAAAAAAAGAAGAGCTCTCATTGTTGAAGATGAAGATGATGAGGAAGACATCACCATTTTTGCAATGGTATTGAAGAACCTGAGCCGTTTTGCTCCAGAGAAAGACTCAGAACAGAGGACTCGAGAAAGAGAAGAAAAAGAAGCAGAGGAGAAAGAAACAGAGGCGAGAGAAGCTGAAGAAAGAAATACTGAGAAGGAAAGAGTTGAAAAAGAAGAAGAAGGGAAAAGAGATCGAGAGGAAGGAGAACATGAGGAACACTCTTCTCCACCTTAAGGCATGGAAACATGGGGAGACCAAGAGAAAAGAGGAATTTCCTCATATCTTGCTACCAGTGAGGGAGTCAGTCGCTCTCCAGCAGATCCAAAGGACATTTATGCCTCTCAATTTCCTGAGGAAGGACATGATGTTTCATCGCCAAATCTGCGTGATTATGCTGATCTGCCATTGTCTGCCTTTACTCCATTAGATTGTGCCGAAGCCAAAGACGTTGAGACCGATAATTCGTAGATTTTCACGAGTCTGGATGTTCTCTTGGAAATGCGAGGTCGATATATGCTCGGGATGCGAAGTTCATAATTTGTAGAATGTAGGTTAAGCTTCTTCAGGTTCCTTAAATGATCAGATCCAAGCCATTTCTTTTCAGATTCAGGCTACTGCTAAGGGTGAGGAGGTTGCACAACTGAAGGAAGACTTAAAAAGGCTGGAAGGTATCGTTCAGTCAATGGGAGATTTCCAGCTTGTTTGTGTTCCCAAGCAATCTTGACTCTATTCCATTTTCATCTCAACTTTTTTTTTTTTTTTTATGCTGACAAAAAGGGGGAGAGATGCAAGATTTGAAACTTTGACTTTTTAATCGTTTGGATTGTTTGACTTGGAGTGTTTTGATGTTTGACTTTACTTTTGTGTCACGGATGAGGACTGAATTTGGATTTGGATTTGACTACTTATATCTTATGGATGGCTTTATCACATACAAGTCTAATCTATTTTCTATGGTTGCAGATTCTAGTGTTATTATTCATTAAGCCATTTATCTTTATAAGATATGCATATTTGTTTGAGTAATGTTTTGCAAGTCAAAGTTATCCAAATCTGCAGGAAAGTTTTGTCACCATCAAAAAGGGGGAGATTGTTGGAGAAATCTTATTGAAGTGTTTTGAAGCTGTCAAAACGTTTCCATAAGTCTAGTCGAAGATTTGCGAGACTACTGCTATTTAAAGTACGAAGACCTCGGACAGCCAAACTCAAGACTCAAAGTCTATTCTCATTGTGTTTCTAATCCGTTGAAGAAAGACTATCCAGTATTTGGATGTTTCATTAAGGATGTGACCTTATTGATTTGGAGAAGATCTCTTGGCTGGATATGACTTAACGGAATCCTTTATTTGATTATGATTGATTCGCAGATTAAGGATCTGTTGATTGGCGAAATATTTTTGGAAGGTTCTACTTATGAAAACCGAGATCCTGATTGTATGGGCGAACATGATTGATGGACTATCGACATGTTTCTTTAATAGCTCGAATAATCTTCCTAATTGATTCCGTCCAACGGGTAGATTGGAGGAATTCCTTTGGTAAGTGCCAACGGGTATGATGGCATAAAGGAGTATATAAAGAAGACGTTCTAGTTGTTCGAAGGAGTGTACGATAGAAGAATTCCAAAGTCTGAAGTTCCTTGTTTTTTTAGTCAATTCATTTGTGTGAAATCTTGTACGCAAAAGAGAGTCTATATTCAAGAGAAACCTTGAGGAAGTGTGGTAGAATATCTACACTGTAGAATCAAGGGAGAACTGTGCTGTAACATATCTTTTGTTCATAGTGAAATCTAGCCGGTGGGCTGTTAAGCGAAAGAGTGGATGTAGGCTTGGAATAAGCCGAACTACTATAAACCTTGTGTTTAATTTTTTCTTCCCTACTCTTTACTTTACTTTGATCGTAATTCATTTTTTTAATCAAAAGAGAACTTCTGTTCTATCGTCTGCCTAGTATCGCTGTCATTTCTCGAGAAATTGTTTTTACACCTATTCACCCTCCTCTAGGTGCTTATACTAGCTATCTCACATGGTGTAGAGAGAGCCTGTCTTCTTACCCTTTGCCACTATTATAGAACATTTAGTCAACTTTCATTTGCCATCAAAGAAGGAATTGCAATAACCATTATCATCTAAGGCACCTATGGAGATCAAGTAAAGTCAAATATCAGGAATGTGTCTCACATTTTTCAAAAGCAAATTACATCCGACATCGGTTTCCAAATAAACATCTCCCATGTCAATAATCTTGGAAACACCATTATTTCTCATCCTAACATAACCAAAATCACTGTCGCGATAAGAAGCAAAGTAGTCATGCCATGAGGTGATATGAAAAGAAGCCATGGAATCAACAACCCATGTAGAGTCTTGGCATGTAATGTTTACACATCTATCATCACACATGAACACAATATCGCCATCGGATGCAACCGCCATCATAGCTTGTTTATCTTCTTTCTTTCGATATGGGATTTATCTCTTTTGGACAACCAACACTCTTTTGCATAATGCCCCGTTTTACTACAATTATAACACTTCACACTTATTCTTGGTCTTGATTTCGACCTTCCTCTTGACTTGCCCCCGGTTATCATTTCTTTAAAACTTTCTTGATTGATTTCTAGCCCTTCTAGCCCTGTTTTCTATAACAAGAGCATCTGATGTAAAAGCATAATGCAAGCATTTTCTTCTTGTTTCTTCATTGAACAATTTTTCTTTAACCATACTCATAGAAAGCACATCAAAATGAGCCGAATTGTTTAATGCCACAACTAATGTGTCCTAATTATCAAGAAGAATACCAAGTAATAAGCATGCTTACAATGCATCATTAAGATCAATATCAAGATTTATCAATTGATTTACAATATCTTGAAATTCACTCAAGTGTTCTGCCATTTTACTCCCCTCCCTGTATATCAAATTCACAAGTTGCTTAACTAGAAGAGTTTTATTTTGTGGAGTTTTTCTCACATAGAGATCTTATAATTTCTTTCACAAAGTGTCCGCCTTTGTTTCTTGAGCAACATGATGAAACATAATATCATCAATCCATTGTCGGATAAATCTAACTGTTTTCTGATTTATTCTTACCCATTCTTTGTCTTTCTTATCTCCTTTGGCTTCATCACCTCAATCTGATCAAGCAAGTCTTTGCAATATAACACATCTTCTATCTCGAGGCTTCCAAATAGAATAATTTGAGGCATTTAACTTAAATATGATGCTGCTAGTTTCTTCTATTTAACACTAGAATTTCAATCAGGCTTTGATGCCACTTTGTTGGGGAGAACCCGGTGACACAATTCACCACAAAATTGAACGCAATCCAAGATTAATTTCTCCCCTGAAACTAAATCAACTAAAATTCTCTTAACCCCTAGCAACAATCGGTAATATATAACCTCACAATATGCAAATATGATACTGAAATGATAAGTAGACAAAGTAAATAATGACGCCAATGATTTAACGTGGAAAACCTGATGTGGGAAAAACCACAAACCATCCAAACATTCACTAATCACAAAAAATAGCAGGATACATAAAGTCTTCTTTTCTAGTCACACACTAGAGGCACAATATTAACATTACAATCTCATTTCATCACCACATAAGTGGATAAATAATTTCGCAGCAAGAAAACTCTAACCGTCGCTAGAGAATTTGGAGGCGGTTCTTGATGAATTCATAGAAAACATAATATCAAGATAATCAGTCATTGCCAATGTTGAAATATAGAATCTCCTCAATCTCACAAACACAAAAAGTGGAGAGACGTTCTCTTTGTTGTCGTGGGCATGAAGAGGGACGGCCTCCATTCCGGGTCGTCTGATGAATTGGTAGAAGAGAGAGAGAGAGAGAGAGAGAGAGAGAGAGAGAGTGGTTGAAGGTTGAAGAGAGGGAGAGAGGTATTTGTAATGTTGGGTGCTGGTTCAATTTGTGGAGAGCGTTTTGCTACTGGTGGAAGGTTGAATTTTGGGTTTGGAAGAAGGGAGGGAGATGGATGGTTGAATTTCATAGCTTGGTTTGGTTCTTATTTCCAGTTTTTTCGCTTCTAACAGAGAGAGGGAGGGAGAGAGAGAGATTGTCCAAACTTTTTTGGGTAGGTTTAGGTCCCGATTTGCTTCAATTACTTCTTGGCTTTTCTCACCATAGACCATCTCTCTCTATGCTATCCTCTGAAACACTTCAAACAATGTCTGATTCTATTATTTTGTTTTTCGGAACAAAAAAAAAATAGAAATCCGTTAAGTAAATTTTTGTTATCGGAAAGAAAAATCCAATTTTTTTTATTCTCAAAAATAAATTTAGAATCGAATTAAGAAGTAGAAAATAAAGTTATTTTTTACTTGAAACAATTTAATTTCAAGCCCAACTTTTTCTTTTTTCTCTTTTATTTTCTTATTTTTCCCTTCTCTCTTCTTCTTCCTCCCCCTAGTCATCGGCCGTTGCCGTTGCCCATGCTGTCGATAGTTGCCAATGACCTACTAGGCGAGGTTGGCGAGCTTGCTAAAGCCTCGTTGGTGGCTAGGTGAATCTTGCCTAGACCGCGTAGCTTGGTGAGCCTTGCTTGGCCACTGGCAAAGTTCGACCTTGCCCAAGCAACACAATCTGGCGAGGAGAGTCTCGCCTAGCCAACGGCGAGAAGCCTGCGAGCTTCTAGTAAGCTTGCCAGACCTTGCTTAGCCGATTGCCAGCCACCACTGTGGCTAGTGACTGGCCACAAAGGAGGAAAAAAAAAAAGAAAAAAGAAACAATAATAAAAGTATCAAAAAATTAAAAGAAACAAAAAAAAATTAAGAGTTATACTAAACACATTTCTATTTCAAGAATAAAAATTTTAGGTAGTTTACCAAACGCTTTTAAATGCTCATAAATTTTTCTCAAGAATATAAACTAAACACATATTCTCAGGGGGATGGGATGGGGACGCGTAAGTTTCAGGAGTGGATTTCGACTCCCATGCCCTGCAAGAGGCAGGACAAAAGTCTAAGAGTGAGTGTAGAGTAGGAATAGAGTAGGACTGACCAAAAAAAAAAAAAAACACACCTAAAAGGAAGAAAAGAGAAGGAAAGAAGGACGTTTTTATTTGGGCGGGAGTGGAAGGAGCGAAAAAATGAATGGATTAAAAAAGGGAGGTGCTCCAGCTTGGCTCCTCTCCCTCTCTCAAGTCAAAATTTTTGGTTCCATCCAGGCATCCAATAGGATGCCCGTAAACAGAACCACGTCAACAAATCTTGAATTTGCTACTGTTAGGACAAAACAAATTTTGTTATTTTGGAAATCTACCCATTTTTATGTTTTGGATTAAAATACCCAAATTTTTATAACAAAACATAAAAGGTTCTAGTATTTTGTTACAAAAAAGGTCACTTTGTTTGGTTCATTATTCTGTTGTTTAATCATATTGAATATCATCGTTCAAAATTTTATGGTTGCGAAAGTGCTATTTTTTCATGAGAGGTTTCAAAACTGGTTCAATTCATAAGTTGGCATTTTCAGTCTTGGAACTAAAAACCAAATCCATCATAGGTCAGGTCTGGATTTCGGATTCAAAGAATTATATCAATTTTCATTAAAATTGGCTTAACTGATCGAGGCAATTTCGGCCAATTCTCGGATTGAACCAAATCCAATGCTCATGCAAATTTTTTCTTATCCAATTCAACGAAAGTAAAAATACTATTTCTCTTAAACATTGTTTCTTTCATCACTTCCTTTTCTCTAACGTTACCCACTCATGGTGTCCATAGCCCATGGCCACGCCCATCTTAGAGAATCTTGTCTATATATGTCAATAAAAAGAATTTCATTTGGTCTGTACAAAATGTAAGATGGTGCAGCTACAACATTTATGACTAATACATTTTTGTTGATGATGATTATATTTCCTATCTTTCGTTCATTCACTCATCCTTGATGATTTCCCGCGAAACAATGCAACCTAAATTTACTATCCTATTCAAGATAAACTATTGTCTGCCGCCATCATTATTGCATTACCATCATCTTTAAGAGAAACTATGTATCTCTATAGATATAAGGAGGTAAGTATGTAACTCACTACATAAGTCACATTTTGATCATATAAGTCCTAATTAAGGTATTGATATATGGCATAGAACTTTTGTTCATGCAAAATTATCTGTTCTTGCAACCTAAATGCTGTACGGAATTAAATTTCTTTTTGTTATTCCGTACTTAAAATTTGCTAAGACAATATATGGGTTCATTATATTATAAGGAACATAGGTTGAGAAAATAAAAAGTGAAACAAAAGTCATTAAATTAATGTAAGGTATTTGTGTACTTGATGTGTCTTTTTGGAAAATCTTATAATATTGAATCTCTGTCCTTACATATCCAAAGGGAGAATTACCCAATCAATACTAAATGTATTATACTGATGCTAATTTGATTTTAAACTTTCCAATTTTACCAATTTACTTCTAAACCTTTACATGAAATTCCATATAGTCATTTTGGTTCATTTTCATCAAAAATGACTAACATTGTGGTTTTCTCATTGCCAACTGTTCTACGTGGCATATTGCCACATTAGTGATTTCCTAACGAAATTGATTGAACTGATTACATAGGAATTTCAAGACTATTCTCGTTTTTATTATTATTATTATTATTATTATTATTATTATTATTATTATTATTATTATTAATGGACAGTCTTTCTAATCGAGTGATGAAGGAAATCCAGAGCCGAAGTATATGGTTGAGGATTTAATCCTATCCTCTGGAGAAGATCTCTTGGTTGGATAAATATAATGGGTTCTTTTATTCGTATCTAGATCGATTGAAGATCCGATGGTCGACGAAATATTCTTGGAAGGTTCTATTCTTGGAAACCAAGATCCTGATTGTATGGGCGAACATGATTGATGGGCTATCGTCAGGTTCCTTTAATAGCTCGAATGATCTTCTTAATTGATTCCGTCCAACGGGTAGATTGGAGGAATTCCTTTGGTAAGTGCTAACGGGTATGATGGCATAAATGAGTATAAAAAGGAAGACGTTCTAGTTGTTTGAGTGTGTGATCGATAGAGAAATTCCAGAGTCTGAAACACCTTGATTATTAGTCGATACATTTTGAGCAAAATTGTATACACAGAGAGTGTCTATACTTGGTGATACCTTGAGCGAGTGTGGTAGATCATCTACACCTAGAAATCAAGGAAGATCAACGCTGTAACATCTCTTTGTTCATAATGGAATCCAGCCAATTGGCTGTCAGTGCAGAAGAGTGGACGTAGGCTTGAATCAAGCCGAACCACTATAAATCGCGTGTTCAATTCTCTCTTTCCTTTACTCTATCTTACGTTGATTATTATTTGTTGCAAATCCTTCAACTGTCTAGTATTGTGCAATTATCAAGAAAAATCTTTTATATACCTATTCACCCCCTCTAGGTACTCGTACTAGCTATATCAATTGGTATCAGAGCTCGTGTTCTTACTTTATTTGAAGTGTTTTACTTTAGAGTAAAAGATCTATGGCTAGTATGCTAGCACCAGGGCTGATGGAAGGGCAAAGCAATACCAGACCACCCTACTTTGATGGAAATGATTACAACATCTGGAAGAACAAGATGAAAGCTTTCCTATAATCAAAGGATCCTCTGGAATGGGACGTTGTAGAAAAAGGAATTGCTCCTACAGCTGCATCAGTCTCTGAAAGAGGGAAAGAAACAGTTGAGACCAGCGGAATGATTCAGGAAGAGATAATCAAGAGACAAGCACTCGATGCAAAAGCAATTTACTCTTTATATTGTGCTTTGTCACCAACTGAATATAACAGAATATCTTCTTGTGTTACAGCAAAAGAAGTTTGGGACATATTACATATCACTTATGAAGGAACAGATCGAGTGAAGGAGACCAGAATTAACATTCTCCTCGGTCAATATGAAGCCTTCAAAATGAAACCAGGAGAATCTATAACCGACATGTTTAGTCGTTTTATAGATATTGTCAATGGTCTTGAGAATCAAGGACAGAAAATTTCTGATCGGTAAACAAGCTATTGCATGGACTCTCCAAGGATTGGAATCACATAAAGACTTCAATAAGAGAGACGCAAAGAATGACGCAAAGAATTATGCCACTATCTGTCGACGAGCTGATTGGAACTCTTCAGTCTTATGAAGTGGAACGAATTAATGAAGACGAAGATCCAAGAGGTAAGAAATCCATTGCGTTAAAATCAAATGATGATTCTGGAGATGATCTGGACGATGAGGAGCTTGCTCTTATGATAAGAAGATTCAGAAAGCTGAATAGAAAATGAAGAAGGTTCAACTCAAAGAAACAGAGTTTCCAAAGACAACATACCAAGTCTGTAGATGATGAGGAACCAAACAAAGATGTAGTTTGCTTCGAATGTAAGAAAAAGGGACACATCAGACCCAACTGTCCTCTTCTAAAGAAGAAGAAAGGAAAAGCTGAAAAGTTTCGTAAAGCTCTTAAAGCCGAAACATTGAGTGATATAGAGTGTGAAGAAAGTGATGAAGAATATGCAAACCTGTGTCTGATGGCACGATCAGACTCAGACTTAGACTCTGGATTAGACTCAGACAGTGAATTTGAGGCAAGTAATTTTAAAATTCCTGTCAAAGTTTCTAAATACATTGATGAACTGTGTTTTAGCCTTAAGACTTCTCTCAAAAAAATTTCCGAACTTAAAAAGGAAAACTCAGCTCTAAAACAAAATGAAAAAGTCTTAGAAGAAAGAATTAAAAATTTAGATTTGAATGTTTCCACTCTTAAAGAAAAGGAAGATAATCTTTTGAAAGAAAATGCTCTTTTAAAAACTGACTTATCAAATATTTCAAAGAAATTTTCAATAGGATCCGAAAAACTTGAAAAGATTCTTTCAGCTCAAAGACCTTATTTCAATAAGTCCGGTCTAGGTATGACAGCAGAAACAATTCCTTTGATTGATTTTCCTAAAGTAAAAGAAAGAATTAAGAAAAGACCGTCGAGAGAGGCTTACAAAAATCATTTCAAGAAAGTTTTTGTAAAGTACGTAGGTCGAAATGCTCTCAGTGTTCAAAGTGTAAGAGTCAGGATCACTTTGAAAAAGAGTGTCTTATGGTTTGGAAACCTGTTAAGAAAGTATGGCCTAATAATGTTTATCCTACTAACACCAAAGGACCCAAGAAAATTTGGGTACCAAAGAAAGCTTGAGACTCTCTTTTAAATGCAGGTCTCCGTCAAGAAAAATGTAAAGTGGTATCTTGACAGTGGATGTTCAAGACACATGACAAGAGACTTAAATTGCTTCATAAAGCTTATTCAAGTAAATGGTGGAAAAGTTTCATTTGGAGGAAACGGTAAAGGAAGTATTGTGGGATTTGGAACTGTGAAAATTGAAAATCTCACAATAAGCAATGTTTCTCTAGTGGAAGGACTCAACTATAATCTTCTCAGCATTAGCCAATTGTGTGATACTGGTTTCAAGATCTCATTTCAAGAAGGAATATGCTCTGGAATCAGTAAAGACTCTACTCAGTCCTTCATGGGTCGAAGACATGGAAATATCTACCTCTTAGACATGAAACCAAATGAATCGCAATGCCTAATCTCAATTCAAGATGAAGCAAGCTTATGGCACAAAAAGCTTGGTCATGTCAACATGAAGCAATTAGCCAAAATCTCATCAAAGCAACTTGTTCGAGGTCTACCCAAATTACCATATCAAAAGTCCGATCCATGCACACCATGTATTCTGGGAAAGCAGGTAAGAAATTCATTCAAGTCAATAAATCATGTCTCTACTAATCATGTTCTACAGTTGCTGCATATGGATCTCTTCGGACCAACCAGAACCCAGAGCATTGGAGGTAAGAAGTATTGTCTAGTAATTGTGGATGATTACTCCCGCTTTACTTGGGTATATTTCCTTGCAAGTAAGTTTGAAACCTTCTCGTGTTTTGAAAGATTTGCTAAAAAGGTTCAAAATGAAAAATGTTGTGTTATCTCAAGTATAAGAACAGATCATGGAGGTGAATTTGAAAATCAAGATTTTACAAAATTTTGTGATGAATCTGGCTTTAAGCATATGTTTTCTTCTCCATATACTTCAGAGCAAAATGGAGTTGTAGAAAGAAAGAATAGATCTCTTCAAGAAATGGCTAGAACTCTTTTAATTGAAAGTAAGATTTCTTCACGATTTTGGGCTGAAGCTGTTTCAAAGCATGCTATATCATCAATAGAGTCTTCCTAAGACCTATTCTAGAGAAAACCCCTTATGAGTTATTCAAAGGTAAGAAGCCCATTGTTTTATACTTTCATGTGTTCGGTTGCAAATGCTTTATTTTGAAAAATGCAAAAGATCGAGTTGGTAAGTTTGAAGAAAGATCAGATGAAGGCATCTTCCTTGGATATTCTACATCAAGCAAAGCCTACGAGTCTATAACAAGAAGAGCCGTCTCGTGGAGGAGTCAATGAATGTCAAATTTCAAGACTCTACGCAAGATGAATCCAGTTTGACTCATCATGAAGAGTCTGAACCTACTCCAGACCCTCCAAAGCTTACAACTCAAGAAGCATCTCAGACTCTGGAAGATCAGCACCAAGCTGTTCATGAAGATTCAAATAAAGAAAGAGATCATCAACCAGACAAATCAACCAGTAATTGGAAGCATTAATCCAGTCATCCTAAAGATCTCATTATTGGCGAAATTAATGAAGGAATCCACACCAGATCTAAAAGGAGTGAAGAATCTAGTGCTGTAACTCTCATTTCTGAAATTGAACCAAAGAGCATAGAAGAAGCTTTATCTGATGAAAGCTGGATTGAAGCTATACAAGAAGAACTCAGACAGTTCAACATTAATGATGTCTGGGAATTGACATCTAAACCAAAAGGTAAAATTGTTATTGGAGCCAAATGGGTGTTCAGGAATAAAATGAATGAGAAAGGAAAAGTCGTACGGATCAAAGCAAGACTCGTGACCAAGGGATATACACAAGAAGAAGGAATAGACTACGATGAGACTTACGCACCAGTAGCAAGGTTAGAAGCTATTCGACTATTACTTGCGTTTGCTTGTTATAAAAATTTCAGGTTATTCCAAATGGACGTCAAAAGTGCATTCCTAAATGGATTTATCCATGAGGAAGTTTATGTGGAACAACCACTAGGGTTTGAAGACCCAAAGAAGCCAGACTCAGTCTTCAGACTGAAAAAGGCCTTGTATGGTTTAAAGCAAGCACCTCGAGCTTGGTACGACAGACTAAGTAAGTTCTTAATACAGAATGGTTTTGTCAAAGGTAAAGTAGATACTACTTTATTTATCAAAAAGGAAAACAAAAGCTTTTTACTTGTTCAAATATATGTGGATGATATTATTTTTGGATCTCTAATGAAAGTACATGCAAGAAATTTTCTAAGTCTATGCGGGATGAGTTTGAAATGAGTATGATGGGAGAGTTAACATTCTTTCTTGGTCTTCAAGTAAAACAATTGAAGGAATGAACTTTTATTTATCAAGAAAAATATGCTAATGATCTTGTCAAAAGGTTTGGACTGGAAAAGTGCAAAAAGACCGACATACCGATGTCAAGTTCTTTGAAGATAGACAAAGATGAAGAAGGGAAGAAAGTTGATTAAAAGCATGCGGGAGCATCATTGGTTCACTTCTTTATCTTACTGCCTCTAGACCTGACATTTTGTTGAGTGTTTGCATCTGTGCTAGGTTTCAATAAGATCCTAGAGAATCCCATCTCAGTGCTGCGATACGTTGCTTCATCTTCAAGCATCGGTCTGTGGTATCCTAAGAAGAGAGACTTTAATCTTCTGGGATATTCAGATGCAGATCTGGCCGGTTGCAAAGTCGATAGAAAGAGTACTTCAGGAACTTGCCAATTGCTTGGAAGCAGGACAGTGTCTTGGTTTTCAAGGAAACAAAGCACTGTGGCTCTCTCAACAACGAAGCGAGTATGTAGCTCTTGGAAGCTGCTGTTCGCAAATTCTATGGATAAAACAACAGCTACAAGACTTTGGGATTGAAGACTCATGCACAGAGATCAGATGTGACAACACCAGCGCAATCAATCTCACCAAAAATCCAATCCTTCATTCAAGATCAAAGCATATAGAGATTCGACATCATTTCATTAGAGATCATGTTCAAAATGGAGAAATCTCGATTCAATTTGTTGATTCAAAAAGTCAACTAGCGGATATATTCACAAAGCCTTTGGAGAAAAATCAATTCGATTTTATCCGTTCCAAACTCAACATTTTGAAGCTTGAAGAAGTTAAAGTCTAGAGACTCTCCAACCCTCAGACTCAAAACCCTCAGACTCAAAACCTTTAGACTCAGACATTCATGGCTATAGACTGTAAGTTGCTATTTTATCTAAACTCGAAAAGGTATGATCTTTCGTTTAGTTATTTTATAGTCTCCGTGAAAAACGAAGTCTTGTCTTTTCAAAAGGATTAACTTCTATTTGGCAGTTATTGATTTTAAAAGAAGTGTCCTTTCACTTTCCTTGTGCCGATTGAACTTTCCTTTTCAAAACTGAGTTATATATATACAGTTTTCTTTTTCGCCCAATCTTCAAAACCCTAAAAAGGCATTCTCCTCCCAATCCTATCTCTACTTCGTGTTCATCTTCGAGAAAATTTGTCATCTTTTCTTGGGAAAGCGAGTGAAGGAATCTTTCAACGACAAGGAAGGATGTCTTCTTCGAGAAAGTCTTCAAGAATCGCAAAACGGGGACCACGAGAGAATGAGGGAGGGGCCTACCCATTTCGATCTCACCGAAGAGGAAGAATTACCGAGTCAAGAATGAGCCCGATTCACTCTCCACCAAGTCACTCTTCACCATCTACCCCAAAAAGTGCGGGTCAACATCCGGAGGAAGAAATAATCGAGGACGCAGACCCTGTAAGAGTCCAAAAACCCTCTTTTATTTACAAGCTCTATTGTGCGTTGAAAAGCATTGGGACTCCGCTGAACTACGTGGATGATTTTCTTAAAGATAAGAATTATGGGAATGAGTATATCTTTCTACGACGAATGGAGGATTTGGGAATTGCTCCCAAGGGAAAGGCTAAGGAAGCACTTGCGAACATTCCAAGTGACCCTCGTATGTCTGGATCAAATTCAACTGACGAGAACGATGATGATAAAATGTTCCTTGAATTTCAACCTAGAATGGGTGTTGCTGCGAAGGTGAAGGGAAAAAGGATGGATTTATTTAAATCAAAGGAACAGGAGAATCTGTTCTTCAGACTGTTGAAACGAGGGGTAATAAACCCTAGGAGTGTTAATTTCAATTTCTTGGATGCCATTAATGTGAACTTAAGGGAAAAGTTCAATCTGCTTCAACTTGAGCAATTTTGCTCTGATACCATAGACGGTTATGCGCAATTGACAGCATACTTCTATTCGAATCTTAGCTTTTTAGATGCGAATAGAATATCCTTCAGTGTTCGAGACCAAGACTATGTGGTAGATGTGGACATGTTGGCAGATATAATTGGAGTTGAAAGAGGACGCTATCAACCAATCAAAGTTTCGATTGCTCGTACCACACTGGAGCTTGTTAAAGACATGGCTACAGAGGGAAGAATTACCTACAGAAGAATGCGTGCTATCAACATTTTGCTTCACAAAATTGTGATCAACTGTATCAGGCCAAAGTCTACATCCAAGACTGACGTATCTAACTCCGAGGCGAAATTGATGTATGCGATCAATTCAGGGAAGAAGTTCTCTTTCCCTCATACCATTCTCTTTCACATGTACAGAGCAATGGTGAAGGATAAGGGCCAATTGCCTTACCCAGGTCTTGTGACCAAGATCTTCAGACACTTGAATATTGAACCGCCACATACTCTTTGTGTTCGACCATGCGATAAAATGGTGGTAGGTTTGAAGATGCTGACGAAGATGCATCTGAAAGAGCTTTCCAAGGCAATGGAGAAATTTAGAGTGAAGACTCCAGTACCGTCTGCTTCAAAGAGAAAAGGGAAGGAGGCCATTGGTGCCCCATCTACGAAGAAAAGAACTCTCATCTTGGAGGATGAAGATGAAGAGGAAGATCTCACAATCTCTGCCTTGATAAGGACCAGACGTTTTGTACTTGAATCGACAGAACATCAGAAGAAAGGGAAAGAAGCAGAAGAACAGAGGGAAGAAGAGGAGCAAGCCAAAAACAGAGAAGAAGAAGAGCAGTGAGAGAAGGAGAAGGAGAAGAAGAGAAAGAAAAGTCTGCAGCTGGAGAGAAGGGGAATCAAGATGCAGAAGAGCATGATCATCACTCTTCTCCATATGAGGTCCTAGAGACAGGGGGAGTTGGCGAGCAAGGAAGGTCCACACCTCATGTTGCCATCAGTGAAGGTCTAAGACGATCGCCAGCAGATCCAGAAGATTTTCAGGCTTCTCAAATACCTGAAGAAGGACATGATACATCAACACCAACTCTGCAAGATTATACAGAAGTTCCATCGTCTGCATTCACTCCATCCGAGAAAGCACATGCAAGCACACAAACAGACAATTCTGCAGATTTTCGTCGTATTCTTGATGTTCTTTGGAAATGTGGGGTCAAATCTATGCTCTGGACTGTGAAATTCAAGCCATGAAGAATGCTGGACAAGCATCTTCGGTTACCCTGGAGGACAAAATGAAAGACCTAACTCTACAAATTCAAGCCAATGCCAAAGGAGAGGAGGTAGCTCATCTAAGGGAAGACTTGAAGAGGCTAGAAGGCATAGTCCGTCGATGGGAGATTTCAGATCGTGCACATTCCCAAGTAGACCTGACTTTTTTCTCACCTTTTTAATGATGACAAAAATGGGGAGAAGAAATTTGAACCAATTTGAACTTTAAACTTTAAACTTTGACTTTAAATTTGTTTTTGTGGTTGAATATGTTTGTTTTTGAGTATGACTTGAGTGAACTTGGGTGTGTACTTGAATTTGACTGAATTGGCTGTAGATTTTGATGCTTGAGTGTTTGCATTTATATCAAGTGTTGTTGTATGGTATTACTCATGAAAGACTAACCAATTTTCTGTGGATGCAGAGTCTGGTTGTTTTATTAATCTTTATGAGATAGCCATATTACTTGAGAAATGTTTTTGCAGGTCAAAATTGTTCAAATCTACATGAAAGTTTTGTCACCATAAAAAATGGGGAGATTGTTGGAGAAATCTTTCCAGAATATTTTGAAGCTGACAAAACGTTTCTATTAGTCTAGTCGGATATTCGCAGACCTTACGTTTAGAGTCCGAAGACTTTTCGATCACCGAGACTCAAGACTCAAGACTATTCTCTTTGACGGTCTTTCTAATCCGATGTGACGAAGGAAATCCGAGCGAAGTATATGGTTGAGGATTTAATCCTATCCTCACGGAGAAGATCTCTTGGCTGGATAAATATAACGGATTCTTTTATTCGTATCTAGATCGATTGAAGATCTGATGGTCGATGAAATATTCTTGGAAGGTTCTATTCTTGAAAACCAAGATCTTGATTGTATGGGCGAACATGATTGATGGGCTATCGTCAGGTTCCTTTAATAGCTCGAATGATCTTCTTAATTGATTCAGTCCAACGGGTAGATTGGAGGAATTCCTTTGGTAAGTGCCAACGGGTATGATGGCATAAAGGAGTATAAAAATGAAGACGTTCTAGTTGTTTGAGTGTGTGATCGATAGAGAAATTCCAAAGTCTGAAACACTTTGATTATTAGTCGATACATTTTGAGCGAAATTGTATATACAGAGAGTGTCTATACTTGGTGATACCTTGAGCGAGTGTGGTAGATCATCTACACCTAGAAATCAAGGAAGATCAACGCTGTAACATCTCTTTGTTTATAGTGGAATCCAGCCAATTGGCTGTCAGTGCAGAAGAGTTGACGTAGGCTTGAATCAAACCGAACCACTATAAACCGCGTGTTCAATTCTCTCTTTCCTTTACTCTGTCTTACGTTGATTATTATTTGTTGCAAATCCTTCAACTATCTAGTATTGTGCAATTATCAAGAAAAATCTTTTATATACCTATTCACCCCCCTCTAGGTACTCGTACTAGCTATATCATTATCATCCTATTTGGCTTAGAGAAACATTATTTTGAACATTATGTCACAAATCTTGATTCTACACTTCGTAGTGCCACAGTCTAGTAGCCAGATGGCGTCCGGTTCTGTTGACTTCATCAACCATTGAGGCCATACACGTTGTTTAATTGCTCGAGTGCGGCGAATATGTGCATATTGATTATTTAAAGAACAAGACGAGGGCGTGCGATCGCCGCTGTCATCCCCTATCATCTTCACTTTGTTGGCAATATCTTCGAGTAGGGGAGCTTGCGACTTAATCTAATCCGGGTCGTCAAATCGACATTGTTCTTTGCCTCTTGTCCAGAGAGTGGTTCGTGAGGTTGGCTAATGCGTGTTGAGATAATCAAATCGAAAGGTGCAAAAAGTTTATTTTCAGTTGAAATAGACGGATATTCAAAGGGGGCGTGAGAATCTCTTTGAAAAGCCTCCTGGCTTACCGAACGCCCACAATGATTATCGACTAGCATTTGCGATCATATAATCAGCAACTTAAAGTCATCCTCGAACGAGCCTTGATGGTTATGAAGTGTAGGGCTTGTGCTTCATTTTCAAAGTCACAACATGGATCTATACTGGGATTATAATTACATGGCGTACTGAATAATGAGGTAAACATTGTCATAGAGTCCATTTTAAAATTTTAAATTGATAGATAGATAACATGAATATAAAGAACATTCAGGGCCAACACCCCATGTGACTTGCAAACCTCACGGATGGGAAAGTACTAATTCTGATACCGGATGAGAAGGTTTAACCAAAAAACTTAAAACTGATAAGTAGATGAAGACTACATGAATATAAAGAGCATTTAGAACCAACACTCGCTTTGACATGCAAGCTAGATTATAAGCATGCACATATGTGAAAGCAATAACATTAGCTATGATATCAAGTCAGAAAGTATGACCCAAAAGTTTAACCTAATAAGTAGAAAGATATCACATGAAAATAAAGAGCATTTAGAACCCGTTGTCAAACAACGTGGGACATTACTTCAATAAATATAATGGATGGAGACGCATATCCCATTGAGCAATTTAGTGTAAATTATTACCCTTAAGACTATATATCTGTTGTTGAGTGTATTATACGTCGGCAAAACTTTTCTAGCCATCATTTTTCTAGCATAACTCTTTTCCCCTATTAAGGAGTCGAATAACTTTGGAACATGATGGAGGGAAGCTTAAAAAGAGAACTATATCCATGCCATGCAGACGTAGGACCACAATAACACTTCTTTGATCACAGAAAGCGTTGAGTCTTAGTGCTTACTTGAACCTACTTTAGCATTAAATGGACTATATTTGTGAAAATAGGAAATTAAGGAAATCTAGAATGTATCAATATTTTTTTCCCTTTCCATTTTTTTTTTCTTTTTTGGATAAGGAAAAATTTAGAATATAGTAGCATCGGGTCAAATCATGTAGCCAACACCTTTATATTTGCATTCAATTAAGGGAAACTGGTAAGGAATCTTGTACCAACTCGTATGACAAAAAATGCATAAAAAGTCTTTTTGCTTGTATGATAATCGATCACCTCAATCATATTCAGAATATGACTAAACTTCTGTTAGTGATAGTTTCATTGGTTACAAGCGCGTGCTACAAAATTGACGTCCAAAAGCAAATATTCCAGCCATTCTTCTAGCAAAACTTATGTAGATAGAATCTTGATTCATACATATAAGTCACTAAGGATTAGGATTGAGGAAGTTGAGGTCACAGTACAAGATGAAAAGCTTTTGCTTCTGGAGAGTATCATACTGCAAATCATTGAAGTGAGTCACATCGATTCAGAAGCATCCAAAACCGTGGACGACCCTTCGAGAATTCGTAAGGAAAAAGTTTCATGGGATCAAGTTCCATTGCAAGAGCCACCATCCTTAGGCCCTCACAAAAATTAAATAAACAGATTGACAATATCTTAAGGCCAATATCAAATAAATGACTAGACACACACTTCCATCGATGCAATCACTAGAGGAGGAAGCTCTCCTCTCGCCCTAAAAAAGGGAACCCTAGCCCTCTCATGCTTCCATCATTCATGCCCTCGAAAAACCCAATTGAATGAAATGCGCTCTTTTGCGTAGCTGGGTTGCACCACCATCTAATAAGACAAACGAAATGAGAATCCCCCATTTTGACTTCCACTTTAATTTTCTATTGAAAAAGGAACCATGAAAGATGAAAAGAAAATTAGAGGATTAGCAACTATATAAGGACCATCTGTTCGAGCTCTAGATATAGCAACCGGTTTTGATCATCAGATTCCTCATCTTTTCAACATAGCAAATGGCCAGCCCAAGGTTTTGGTTTTGTTTTCTTTTAGTTTTGCTTGCATTGCTTACCAAATCGGAAAGTACTCGACCACTCCAGCCATATCGCCGAGTGAGGACCCATTCAAGTCGGACATTGAGAGAGCTGCTCGAAAGATTGAGAGCCCTAAAGGTGAATTTGCGAGGAGAGGAGCCGATGCAGAGTCCGTATGTATCTAAAAGACAAAGCCCCAGGGGACCCGACCCGCAACACCATTGATTCCGAGTGTTAGAATATTTAAAAAATAAATCATGCCTTCATATAATAATTTAAGCTCGTAAAACAGGTGGAGTGGTTTCACAAAATCTTACATGATATCAGAGTTACAGGACCTTGGGTTTGAATCTTCCAGGCCTCTATTTACCTTTTCAATTGAATAATTTTAAGCTTTTAGAATAGTTGGCAGTAGAATTGTACTTTCTTGATGTAATGGAGTTTTTGATGAATTGTACTCTCTTGATGTAACCCCATGAAATCTCGCATTCAGAATTGTACTCTCTTGATGTAATGAAATTATTTGAGTTTTTCATACCACTATTTGCCTCCGGATTAAATATTATCATGCTTTTAGAACATTTAGAAAAGGTCTCACAAAATCTTACATCAAGAATTATACTCTTTTGATGCAACGAAGTTCTTGATGAGGTGATGGTTGCGGAAGCGTATTAATAAATGAATAGTTTGCGAAGCCTTTAGACAGGAGTCAATAGGTTTGTCATTTTGGCAGGGGAAATGCTGATTACTCTCCTTAAGATTTTGCACCTATTTCATTCAACTCCTCCAATTCTAAAACCAACACTTGGAGTTGCAGCTCAGGGAAAAACTCAAAGAGTGAAAAGACCCAGTTGCACTTGATTAGAATCTTATCCCCATATTTTCGAACCTTAATTCCCCCCGGTGGGGAATCCTATTGCCGATGACTGTCATTCTCTTGTGGACAACCTTAGATAAAAAATAAAATAACACAAATGATACTTGAACTTTGACTGAATTATTACCTATGGATTCTTGATTTGTTCAATACGGTCCTTAGATTATTAGTAAATGTTCAATATGGCCCTTTCATTTGCTCAAAAGGCAAATTAAATGTTATATAATGACAGTAATTATTATATGCTGAGTTGGAGTATTAAAAATGATGAGTCAACATGTCTTTTGCCTTTTGTTGATGTAGATTATTATATCCTAATTTGAGGTCAATATCTAACTTAGATAATTTACACGTAACTTTTTTTTGTTGTCAACCATTTACACATAATGGATTGGAAGCCACATCAGTAGACTCCGTTAACTTAAATTTATGAAAAGACCACATTGAATAGATTCATATAGTTTAGGGACTATATTGAATATTTACTAATAATTCAAGGACCATATGAAATTTATTAAAACTTTAGGGACACTATTACACATTAAATCAAAGTTTAGGAATTATATTTGTGGTAATATTCTAAATCAAGATAGCCCATGATATCAAATTCCTATCACAGCCCAACCCTAGAATCGAGAAAGCCCATAACCTTGACGGCGCTCTTAACAGAGAGAGAGAGAGAGAGAGAGAGAGAGAGAGACGTTTGTAAACGACCGTGATGACTGAAGTTAAGTAAAAAATTAGCGTCCAACATCAAAGCTCGGGGTGCAAAATAATGAATTTTACAAAGAAAGGATATGAAACTAAAATGATCTGAATGGGGAGGACGTTTTGTTATTTCTAATTTTGGTAATGATGTGAAAAGTTGCCATTTATGGAAAACTGTGATGTAATTATGTGAGCTTGATTATTGAAAGATTGTGGAACTAGTTCAGTTGTGATTGTTATAATTATGGTTAATGGATCAACGGAAGCCAACAAATTAAGATATGTCTTTTCTGTTCACGTATTTATTGAATTCATGAATTTCCTAGATTTTTCTATTCACGTATCTATTGAATTCATGAATTTCCTAGATTTACGTTTCTTTGAATTCATGTATTTATTAAGTTCACGAATCTCTTGGACTCACGTGTCTTTGGATTTATAAATCTTTTGGATTCACGTATTTCTTGATTCATGGATTTCTTGGATACACGCGTCTATTTAATTCATGTATTTTTTTTATACATGAACTTTAAAGCTCTATAAATAGAAAAGAGCATAGAGCTTCAAAAAGGTTTTCAATAGAACAATTCGAGACAATGATTCCAAAATAGATTTGAAATACTACTACTCTTCTTATTTTTTTGGGTGTGCCGGTTCAATTGAATGGTTTGACCGAGTCCTATTTATGTGTTGGTTCAATTGAACGGTTTGACCGAGTCCTATTTGCATAGTGTTAATCCAAACATATTCGAGGTGTTGTATATTGGGAGGCATAGTTCGTGAATCTGTAGAGCACCATTGGTAAGAACTAATAGCTTTAAGGAGATTCAGATATTTGTACTTCACCTCCAATTTTATGTTATTTTTCTAGTGATGTCTTATTTTCTTCTTCTCCAAAATTTGTAAGTTTACATAAAAAGAAGGATATTATAAAGTTGTTATTGTATTCTTTACATTGATGATATGATTATAACAAACAGTTTGCTTTCTCTTGACTATACGTGCTGAAACCTAAAATCTCCACATGTAAAAAGACGAGGCTTCGCTAATTGATTAAACTTGACATGCTCCTCAATTATAGTCCATGTGTATTGCGCACTCCCAAGGTTGTTCTTGTCTTCTTTTGCAGATGTGTATGTATATAGGCACTCAACCTACTGCTGAAGGAAAAATGATATTAGAAGTCCCTAATATTCAGATAGCACAAAAATCAGTTGGAAGTTGACGTGACTTCTACTGTTCATCTTGGTGCTCTCAAGCTGCTCCCGCGTGCTTTGTTCACCGGAAGGGGCTGCTGTTGATTCCGATCAATCCAGCCATCCGGTGAGCCAATTTTTTTGAAGACGAGCTCCATCCAGATCTATTCTTCCCCTTCACCGAGCAAGTTCGCCTGGTATGTCTCCTCCTGTCAAGAATCGCACCACGCTCTTTTAGGGCTTCGATTCTGCAGTTCCGGCCCTGCATCAAATGGCGTCTTCTTCGACTACGCCAGCTGGTTTATTGGGCAAAGGCCCTCAAGCGAACCCTAAAGATGGGTCCGTTCCTTCCCCCCCTCGCCCCTCCCATGCTCGGTTCTCTTCGGTTGTTCGTGGTGTTCGTGGACGCTCGCGAAGTAGAGGACGTAGTCGAGCAAGGAAGTCTCGAGCTCTCCTGGGTAATATGCCCCCCTCCCCCTCTTCGAATGTTGATGGCTCCTCCTCCTCGTTGGGCCGTAATGCTAAGGAAAAATGGATTCCTGGTAGTGATTCGATCGCTGCCCCGTTCGACCGTCCTTTGCCCAAAGATGAGCAAGGCGAAGCTCCGGTGGTTGGAGCGACTAGAGCGGGACTAATCCGTCAAGCCCCCTCCTCCGATGTTGCCGATCAACCTCCCACCCGTTCGTGGCTGCTTTGTCACTGTTCGGCGACAAAAGGTTACAGCCTTTCCTATATTCCGCCGCTACCATTGATAATAAGGTTGTAGTGAAAATTTCGATGAGATTCTCGCAAGCCGCTCACCCTAAATGGGATGATTGTCTA
The DNA here is from genome assembly GCA_017140615.1 of Eucalyptus cladocalyx. Lineage (NCBI taxonomy): Eukaryota > Viridiplantae > Streptophyta > Magnoliopsida > Myrtales > Myrtaceae > Eucalyptus > Eucalyptus cladocalyx. Next base: position 31,615,491 of record CM029516.1, read on the forward strand.
GTTGGCTATTATATTGGGAAGAGACTCCCTTTAGAATGACCGAGGATGCACTTAAGCATGCCCGGGGTAATCACCTAGTTGAAGTCATTGTTGCTGATCTAGGGTTTTATTACTTTCACATTCCTGACAAGGAGTTTAGGAGGAAAGTGCTAGAAGGGGGGCCAATTACGGTTGCCAAAATTCCACTTGTCCTTCAGCAATGGCACCCTTTCATGAAACTCGAGAAAGAATGCCATAAATCAGTTCCAGTTTGGCTCCGCCTTAGAAATATTCCTGTTAATCTGTGGTCTGCTTCTGGTATTAGTGCTCTTGCGAGTGCACTCGGTAAACCCCTCTATGTTGACAACCGTACTGAACAAATGGCTATGGTGGCTTATGCCCGAGTTTGTGTTGAGATCGAAGCTTCAAGCTCTTTCCCGAAGCTATTGAATTTCTGCGAATGGAGACTCGAGATCGTGGTTGTCCGATGAATGGCTGCCGATGCTCTGTCCCAAATGCTGTACTTTTGGCCATAGATGTGCTGATTCTCAAGCACCTGCCCTCCCCAAAGTTGGAACTAAACTTTTTAAGGCCCCGTCGGCTATTCCATCTAGTGAGTGGCGTGAAGTTCGTAGAAAGCGGAATGTTAGAATCCTTGATCCAGATGAAGCTCCCCCTCCCGCTCACTCGATCGATCCTCCTCTCCGTGGAATAGAAACCGCCATTCCGCACCACAAGTGGTGGCTCCTAAGTTGGCAAAAAGAACAACGAAAAACAAGGAAGAAGCTCCTCCCCTCCTTCCTTTGACCTTTTCCATGGTACGTCCCTAGTCCCTCCTCTTATGGGCCAAGTAAATGTGCTTGAAAATATTGTGCCAAAGTTATCCTCATCTTCGGATGAAGAAGTGTTGGGGGAGATCAATGCTGGTAGCGACACAGACTCCCCTAGAATGGTTGCTTCCTCTATCCCAGAGGAGACTCTCCTCCTCGATCCTTCCGGAACCCTCGGGGTGGCATGGCCCGCCGTAAAAGGTACTACCCGATCTGCCTCTACTGATGCGGATATACCCCCACGCTCCAAACCTTTGCCCTCTTCGGTGAAGAATCGTGGGGGCAAGAAGCGGTAACTATCCTCCCTATTTTTGAGTATGCTTTTTGGAATTTGGAATATTAGAGGTCTTGGGGCTCCTCTCAAGCAAGCTGAGATCCGGCATTTTGTTAAATCCAATCACCTTAGCTGTATTGGTATTTTGGAAACCAAGATTTCCCCTGCGGTGTTCCCTGTGGTCTCCGAAGCCCTTCTTCCCGGTTGGAGTTGGTGCTCAAATAATATCCACTATCCTAGAGGTAGAGTGTTGGTGGGTTGGAACCCTTTTGCTGCCTCCTTTACGCTATCTTCTTGCTCGTCCCAGGTTATCCATGGTCGCTTGGTATGTCTGAATAGTGGTATTTCCTTAAATCTTACAGTGGTGTACGCGGAAAACTCGTTTTTCCTGAGAAGACCTCTCTGGTCTGATTTGATTCGGACTAGTATCCACCTCTCGGATTCACCCTGGATCGTTGCAGGCGATTTCAATGCTATTCGGTATCCCTCTGATAGGGCTGATAGATCCAACTACTAGATCCCTGCGTTTAATGAGTTCGGAGATTGTCTCACCCAAGCTGGGCTAGATGATCTTAGGTATGTGGGTAATAGGTTTACCTGGGCAGCATCCTCTGGACCTCTTCGTCGTCAAAGAAAAATTGACAGAGTCTTGGTTAATGCTTCATGGAACTCGGTTTTTTTCTTTCTCGAAGCCTCTTTCTTGAATCCTGGAGTCTCGGATCACTCCCCAATGGTTGTCAGGATCTTGCCTATCCTAATCTCTCGTAAGCCTTTTAAATTTTTCAACTTCTGGATGTCCCATCCCAAGTTTTTTGATTTGGTCTCCCAAGTTTGGGACTCTTCTTTCTTGGGTACACCAATGTTTAGTCTTTGTTGTAAGCTTCGAGCTCTCAAGTACAAATTAAAAGGTCTTAATAAGGAAGCGTATGCAGACATTTCGGCAAAAACAACTGAGGCTAGAAGACGGCTTTCTTCTGCCCAATATGCTTCTCTTATGGACCCTCTCAATCAGGAACTGGCAGACTCGGAGCAGGATTGCCTTCGTATGTTCTCTGAGCTTCGTCTTCAAGAGGAATCATTCTTTAGACAGAAATCCAGGGATCGTAACATGAAATATTTTCATCACTCGGTCAAGCGTAGACACCTCCAGAATCGTATTATATCAATCCAAGATGGGGACAACTTGATTTCTGACCCTTTTGAGGTTCAACCGCGTTTTGTATCTCACTTTCAAGCCCTTTTGGCGGCTTCCTCCCCTTCGTGTGTTCCCATGATTGAGGAGATCCGAGCTAAGTTGAATCGTACCCTTGATGATGCCCAAGTTCGTGCTATCTCCTGTCCTATTACTGACCAAGAAATTAAAGATACTCTCTTCTCCCTCGCGAGTGGCAAAGCACCGGCCCGATGGGTTTAATGTGGACTTCTTCAAGCATTCTTGGGAGATTGTAGGTCCCTGTTCTATTGGCGTTCATGACTTCTTCAATTCTCGGTCGCCTTCTTAAAGAGATCAATGCCACTATTCCGACCTTAATCCCGAAGACCCCTAATGCGTCGAATGTCAATGACTTCCGGCCCATTGCTTGCCGCAACACTTTATATAAGTGCATCACCAAAATTATGGCTAACGGTGTTAGCTCTGTTCTTCCTTCTATCATTAGTCCTCCTCGTAATGCTTTTGTCAAAGGAAGACGCATTAGTGATAACATTATGCTAGCCCAGGAGCTCTTTTGTGGATTCCATCATGAATCGTATCGACCCAAATGTATCATCAAGGTTGATTTCTACAAAGCATATGACTCAGTTGATTGGAACTTTATTGAGTTAACCTTATTAGCCTTCCGGTTTCCTCCGGATTTTGTCAACCGCATTATGTCGTGCATTCGCTCTCCCAAATTCTCCATCTCCCTTAACGGTGAACTTCATGGATTTTTTTCAAGTGGAAGAAGTATTCGACAAGGCGACCCAATATCCCCCTATATCTTCACGCTAGTGATGGAAGTGTTCACCGGAATTCTCAATGCTCAATCCGAGAAACCAGGTTTTAAGTTCCTTTGGAGATGTAAAAATACAAGGCTTTCTCACCTATTCTTCGCAGATGATGTCCTCCTATTTTCGGAAGCTAATATGAATTCCCTACGTCTTCTTATGGATGGAATTCATTCTTTTGCTGACTGGTCTGGATTAAATCTTAATCTCAACAAAAGCGAAATCTACCTTTCGTGTGGCCCGGATTCTTTAAGAGACGCCCTTGTAAGTACCTCTGGCTTTCATCTAGGGTCTCTCCCATTTAGGTACCTTGGTGTACCTATTATCTCATCTAGATTGGGCAAGGAAGATTGCATCTCCCTGGTCAATGCAATAACTGCAAGAGTTCAATCCTGGACCAATCGGTTTCTATCCTTAGCTGGTAGACTTCAGCTAATTAAATCGGTCCTCCACTCTATTCAGTTTACTGGTCTACTGTGTTTATCCTACCCTCCTCGGTCACTAAGCAAATTGAACAGATCTTTCGGCAATTTCTTTGGAGAGGCCCTAACCTGGGATCTGGCGGAGCAAAGGTTGCTTGGGAAGAAGTTTGCCTACCCAAGGAGGAAGGTGGACTAGGTATACGTTCACTTTGGATCAGCAATGTTGTTGTTATGATCAAACACCTTTGGCTCCTCTTTACTGATAAGGAATCACTCTGGTGTAAATGGATTCACTCAAATTTCTTGAAGCGCAAAAACTTCTGGATTGCCCCAAGACCTACCTCATGCTCTTGGGCGTGGAAGAAGTTATTTGGCCTCCGTGATCTTATTCAGAATCACTTTAAATGGCGTATTGGAAATGGTCTTTCGGTTTCCTTTTGGTTTGATTATTGGCACCCTCATGGGCCTCTATATAAACTCTTCTCTGATCGTGAAATTTATCGCTCTGGAATTCCTCGCCTCGCATCTGTTGCAGCTGCCTTAACAGCATTGCCGCTAACCTCTGCTGTTGTAACCACCATTGTGAATTGGGATGATCCTCTACCGAGCCTCAATGAGACTAATGACCACCTCCTTTGGACCGGCCATTCTTCAGAGTTTTTCATCGCATCGGCTTGGAGCCTTTAAGGCCGAGGGGTCATACGGTTTTTCGGTCAAGACTTGTGTGGAACTCTTCCTTATTCCTCGATACCAAACCCACCTTTGGTTGATAGCTCGCAATTGCTTGCCTACCCAGGTTTTGTTGCTAGCTTATATCGTAATACCGAATGCTTCTTGTGCATTTTGCTCAGCTAGGCCGGATTCGGTGGACCACCTTTTCTTTGATTGCCCTATTACTAGCATCCTTGCCTCCTTTTGGGCGGCCAATTGTAATCTATCTTGGCGTAATCAATCTGCGAAAGATAATCTCCTATGGGTTATTGATCACCTGTCGGATGCTACCTTTCACCATTCCCTCGCTCGCTTTGCCTTTGGGGCCTTATGTTATCTTATTTGGAAGGAGATGAATAACATCTTATTTCGCAATCAAAGATTATCTTTCCAGGCGCTTAAAGAGCACCTCTGTAAAGCTATCAAAGACAAGGCTTATACTTTTGACAAGATCCCGATTCTCCCGCTAATAGGAGCCTTCAATTGAGTTGGGGCCTTCACCCTTCCTTATTTAATTGAGGCCGCAGTTGTTCCGTGTGCTCTTCGCCGCTTGTGTTCCCCTTGCTATGTATCTTTTTCGCAGCTTTTTCTCCCCCTCCCCCCCGCCCCGGCACCCCTCCTCTCATTGCGACTTTCTCTCCGAGTGCAAGATGGTGCCGGGTCCCCCTTGCTGTACAATCGTCTTGCGTTTTGCAATAGCTAATATATCTCTTACTTTTACCAAAAAAAAAAATATTCAGATAGCACTCATTTTAATAGCAAAATTTTTCGAACAATTACTTGAGCACGACATTGATGAAAAAACAATTGCTTAAGAATTCCATACATGGCTTTTTTTAATGATATTTTTATTACTACATGGCTTTTCTTTATATATATATCCAACTTTGCCATGATCTAGTGGTCCTTCATCACAAAACGAGTCACTTATAAACAAAGAGGTCTAACTTTTTCTCTCTCTCCTCTATGTAAATAACGAAATATTAATTCACAATTAATAACATCTTCACATCTAGGTTAAATGGAATAATTGGGAATCTTTAGTAACTGACCTGTCATCCTCCCTCCCTCGATAGATAGGGTAAAGGCGCAGGAAAATGCGAGAGATTGGAGGAAAATAAGGGTTCAATGCTGGAGGGACAATCGCTGCTAAAAGAACAAAATGAGTCGCATTAGTCAAACATCGAATTGCTCTTAGTCTTGGAAATTAAGGACGCGTTTGGTAACAATTCTATTTTCGGGAGTAGATTCTGATTAGAAATGATTCTTTTTGATTCTATTCCTGGGAATTGATTCTAAGCATTTTAGCCGTTTGATAACTGTCCAAAATTTCTGATTATAGAATATAATTGTGTTTGGTACTGTGTGCTCATTAATTCTGTTCCAAATCAATTTATTTTAATTTTTAAATAAACTTATTTCTTTTTTCCTTTTTTCCATTTTTTTCTTTTCTTTTTTTCCTTTTTCTCCTATTCTTCTTCTTTTTCTTCTTCTTGTGGCCGGTCACCGGTCCGAGGGCCCGCGACCTCACCGGAGCGTTGCCGGCCCTTGACAAGGCTGGCCCTCGTCGGCCGAGCCTCACCGGTGGCCAAGCCGGCCTCGCCGGGGCTGGGCGTCGCGAGGCTTGCCTAGCCTCGGCGAGGTTCAGCCTCGCTAGTGGCCAGGCAGGCCTCGCCGGGGCTGGGCGAGGCTCGCCTAGCCACCAGCAAGCTTGCTAGACCTCGCCCTTGCCTGGCAAGCCTTCGGCGAGCTCGTCGGACCGTCGGACCGGTGGACGGCGATCGGCAACGGTAGCGGATGGCGGTCGGTGGCGGTAGACGGTGGCGGGCGGTGGTGGACGGCGGTCGCGAGATGGCCAAAGGGAAGAAGAAGAGTTGTTGTTTTGATTCTCAATTCTGATTTTGGAACAAGAATCAACTTTTTTTTTTTTTTGATTCCACTCCCAATCTATTCTCGAGAACAAAAATTTTACCAAACGCGATTCTCAGCTCAAATTGATTATGGGAACAAAAAATCAGAATTTGACCATGTTTGGATGGTTACTAAACATGGCCTAATACGCAAAAATTTATGAATTGCTATTAGTAGGTTTTCTTGTCATGAAACCCCAGTTCTCTTCTTCCCACATAAAATAATCAATTGCAACACAATCAAACGATTGAGCATCACAAATTGGAAAGATATCCACAAAATTAAAAAAAAAAAAGCAAAAAAAGATTTTCACATTATTTTCATAAAAAAAAAAGATTTTCACATTAAACCAGCAACTAGCAACGAAAAAATCGAATGGCGTGAGAAAAAAGGGGAAAAATTCTGGAAGTGGGTATGAAAGACTGAGGCTTTGAAAGAGTGTCCGCATTCGAAGTGTTGTTTACACTTGGACTTCTGAGCCCAAAATTGCGGTAATGTTAACTTTTGTCATCACTTGGTCGGTGCGATCGAGCCACTGCTCCTACTCCCGCTCTCTACTGCAAGTTTCAGGTAGTAATTTTGCCCCAATATCCTCAAACTTGAATTTAAGGTTCGAAGAAGAGATTCGATATGTCCCTAATTTGTTAATTTTGGGTCAAACGTGAGTTAGACGACATCGTTTAGGAAAAATATTGCCAAGGACTTTAGAATGTAAATAGACAAAGTCAACGCAAACTATATACAATTCGTTTTGATAACTTACGATCAATCTAGAAGTATCCTGTCTTAAGTTGACGAATTTGGAATTGCCTTTCCTAAATGTACACCTTATATCATTCTAAACTGTAAGGATCTTTTGTTTGTTTATGAAAACTTCCAATTCTCAGCTTTAAATCTAAGGGAAAAGTGTAAAAAAAAAAGCCTTAAACCTTTTGTAATCGTATCGATTTAGTTCTAAACTTTTTATTGGTACCAATTTAGTTATAAACCTTTTGATTTGGTGCCAATTTAGTCATTTCGACTAATTTTGGCCGAATTTTGCTAATTGGGCACCAGTTAGCTAACATAGCACGGTCAATGCTGATGTGGACAACTTTGAATAATATTTAAATATATATTTTTTCAATTTTCCTTTTCCTTTCCTTTTTTTTTTCTTTTTTCCTCCTCTTCCTCTTTCCTCCAGCTGGTTGCCGGACCTTGGCAACCGACCAAAGGCGATAGCTAGCAAGGTCGACCTTGATCTCACTAGCCACTAGCGATGCTCAAGCCCTAGCCAGAGGTTGTAAGGGTGGCCTTGTGCTGGCCGACGAGGCTCACCCTCCCTAGATTTGGCGAGGGTCTAGCCTCACCGGCCATGGGCAAGGCTCACTCGAGAATGCCCAAGCTACGAGGGCGGCCTCTAGCGAGGGCTCAAGTCTCACCAGTGGCCAATGAGGTTAGCCTCAACCTCGTTGGCAGTTGCCTCTAGCCGATCGCCAAGGTCTAGTGATCGGTTGGAGGAAAGAAGAGGAGAAAAAAAGATAAAAAAATAAAAAAATTCAAAAAATATTAATTCGATCGGTACGTAGTTAGCAAAATCTAGCCAAAATTTGCCGAAAATGACTTAGTTGGCATTAAGTGAAAATGTTTAGGACTAAATTGGTATCAATAAAAGGTTTATAACTAAATTGGTATCAATGCAAAAGTTTTAGAACTTTTTTGACACTTTTCCCTTAATTCTAATGAAAGTTGGAAAGCCATTGGAGAACACATTGGCTAGTTTTTCTTAATTAGTTATGATATGAAGTATTTTCTTTTACATCATAGTAGGACTTTGAATTTAAGCTAGTTATGCACCAACAGTTCTTTTAATCAGCTAAGTTTCACACGAGGTCCAAGTGATTTGCGGACTCAAAGTGCATACCACTTCTCTACATTGCGCATGTTTTTACAGAATGTTCAGGGGAATTGATGGGCGTACACCACGAGTCACCAAGCCCGATTAATCTCAAATACAACTTTACTGGAATAGTATGCCTTTGCAACGGTGAAGGGGGGAGGGGGGGGTTTATTTTTATAATAAGAATATTTCAAGGATATAAAGTGTCACAGCAGATTCTTGGTCAGTGGACTTCAACTCCCTCATACTCCCCAAATAATTGCCTTTTTCTTACTCTCGTCGCCTAAGCAACAAGCCTCAAAAGCTCCAAAAAATCCCGAGTAACTTTAAACCCAAAAAAAAATAAAAATAAAAATTCCACTACAAGAAACCCGAGCAGAAGTTTTGTCTTTACGACCATATAAAATGACAGAATGATTCGTCATTGCCTGGTGTTATTATCTCTTCCAAAGGGCAGAGAAAGCGACCTTTGGATAACTCGAGGATGGTCGAAAAGAAGGTGTATTGCGTTGCATGTGGTGAATCAACAAGACTGCTGTTCGTATATATTATAGTTTCGACACCGGCCAAGATCATCCAGTGAGGCTCAATGCTGACTAAGACTGCGTGATCAGATCGAATCCTAGAGTATTTCTTGAGAAGATATATTATTATATCTTTACTTATTTTTATAACTTTTTCCCTTTTAAGACAAAAGTGATGCCACTGAGCCGCTTGGCTTGAGTCAAAAGTTGTTAAGACTTGGAAAAGTGGGGAAAATTACAAAGATGTCTTAAATTTATTGTACTTGTACCATTTCGGTTATAAACATTTTAATTGAGCCAATTTAATCATAAACATTTTCGTGTTTTGTTAATTGAGTCAATCCAGCCAATTTTGATTATAAATCGCCGATGTGGATATTAGCCATCCTATATAGTGTGGTTGATGCTAATATAGACATTTTAAATCATTTTTAATAATTTTGAATTTTTTGTAATTTTTTTTTGGTTTTTTTTGGTTTTTTTTCTTTTCTTCTCTTTACTTTTTCTTTTTAGGTTGAAAGTGGCAATACTCTCGCTTGTTTTGGCCATTCTAGCCTCACCTAGACTTGACAAGAGCCACGACAACCTAGCAAGGGGGTAGCGAGGGTTGTAATGCCTTCACTAGATTTGGCTACAAGTTATGTAGCACCGACACGGGCACGCGATACGTGACACGACACGACGCAACACGACACGTTGACACGTCATTTTTAAAAAAAATAGAGAATTTCGACATGTTTCAACACCCTATATATTAAATATGTATTTTTACATATAAATGCATAAATAAATAAATATTAATAAAAAGAGCATAGAATTAATTTAGACTAAAAAATTTATCAATATTTGTTAATATCATTCATTGTTTTAATTTGACAGAGATTAAATGAGAAATTCAAAAATTGCAAACACAAAAGAGTAAACCTGAAGGAACATATCCTCTTTTCTTACGCTTGTCAGAGACTAGTGAGATTTCTTATTTTCTCGGACAGAGTTCAAAGTTCCCGATAAAGACTGGCTTGGAGCTCTTTTGCAAAACAAGGTTTGAGAAAAATGAAAATCAAGGACAAGAACTCTTGAAGTATGACCAAAAGAAAAGGAAATCACTAAATTCACCGTGGAAAATGTGAGAGATAACTCACAAGCCAATGACATAGACCAAAATAGATAACTCGTAAGTGACGCATGTGAAAGGCGAAAAGAAGCAAAAAAAAAAAAAATCACAACTTTAAGTTTGCTTTCACGAATCTATGAATGATACAAACTATGTCTCTTTTGCTTCATTCTTATCAATCTTTTTGACCATGAGCCAAGCCAATTGCCCACAATTGGGTCATGAAATCACTAATCCCAAAACAACAAAAAGATGGAATTTCCTAATCGGGTCTCATTCCAAAAGTAACAAAACTACTTGAATTCCAACTTCCGATCGAATCTAACTCCTCATGGCAAACGTCAACCTCATCCGACATTTTTCCCAGATACAACCACACAACAACATGAGATCTCCTAGAAAGGGCTACCAGACAACATAGTTGGATAAGTTTGCACATGACAAGTGACCCTCTGAGAAAATTCCAAACCCTAATTGGTCAAATCAAGCTGCAAAAAGGGTACGAAAACGCACCTGGCGGAGATGAGGTGGGGTTGAGTTGTTTTGAGGCGGAGGCGGCTGCGACAGTTAGTGGGGCAAGCCGCAAGGGTGGCGGAGCGACATCGACGAGAGGAGCAATGCCGATGAGAAGAGGGACATTCCATCGTCACTCATGGGAAGGTCAGAACTCAAAAGTGAGAAACTTGAGAGTGAGAATTTTCTTCTTTCCCCTTTATATTTGTTATTTTCATTATTTTTTTTTCATATATTTGCATTTTGAACCTTAAGTATTGAAATTTTTTAAAATTGACTCCATGCGTGTGGGAATCGCTTGTCGGAATTTCGGAATCGCTTGTTGGAGCGTGTTGAGAAGAGTTGACCACATGTAGGATTTTTGACACGTGTTGACCGCATGTTGGAATGTGTCGGAGCATGTCAAACATGGGTTGGAGTGTTGGACAAGACACGAAAATTTTCGAAGAGTATCGGTACTTCTTAGGTCACGAGAGGCCATGTACCCTTTCTTTGGCTGGTGAGGGCATTGTGGCCCTCACTCAAGATCTCATCAACTACAACGAGGGCATCATAGCCTCGGCCAGATTTGGGCAAGGGCCACGATGTCCTTGCCTAGTGCCGGCTACCCTTGTTGGCCCTTAGCCGAAAAAAAGTAAAGAGAAGAAAAGAAAAAAAGTATAATAAATTCAAAAAAATATTTAAAAAATTATCTAGGTTAGCGTCAACCATGCCCCATAGGACGGCTAGTGTCCAAGTTAGCAACTCTGGGTCAAAATTAACTAGATGGATTTAATTGATAAAATATGAAAAATGTTTGGGACTAAATTGACATAATTGATAATTTTATGACTAAATTGGCATAGATATAGTAGATTTAGGACTTTTTTTTTTTTTAAAGATTGTCCTGAAAAGTTAGACTTTTAGGGAAAAATATCAAGCCTTATAAGAAGTTTTTTTTTATTATCTAAAGAAGAACGTTGAAAATTTTTGTAGTGATATTACATTGTTTTAGACTTTTTATCTGTTCAAGCTCTATTCATAAGCTTTTAAATCCATGAGATGCGTTACAAGTGCAAATGAAGGATTTTCGTCTTTTCTTGCCAAAATCAAGGATATTACTAACGGGAGGAAAATCAAGGGATGCTTTCTTTGTATGTATATGACAATGAGGAGTTATTGTTTACCAACTTCCTCCCTTCCTGAAAACTGCTTTGTAAAATTCTCTCATTTGCTTAATGTGGAGAGTAAAGGGTAATCAAAAAGCCACCAGAGGACAAATGAAACTACTCAGCTAGAATTGTCAGGGTCTGGGCAATACCCTGACAGTTCAAGCACTTAGGGCCTTGGTGCTTGTGAAAGTCCTGACATAGTGTTTTTGATGGAGACGAAAAACCAGAACATAATAATCCAGAAAATTCAAAGGAGGCTGAAATTCCCTAACTCTTTTGTGGTAAGTCCAGTGGGTTTGGCGGGAGGAATGTTTGTTTTCTGGAATGATCAGATGCAGTTATCTATAGAGAGACATACTGCCAATTTTATTGACTTGTTATGCACAGCTAATCCAAGAGGAAGCTCGATGAGAATTACCTGTGTCCATGCGCCTGCGGTTTATCATCAACGACAACAGTTGTGGGAAGAGTTAAGACAAATCAGTTCCTATAATAACCTACCATGGATATGTATAGGCGATTTTAATGAGATAATGTACCACTGGGAAAAGGTTGGAAAAAAGTTTCCTGATTCCTATAGGATGCAATCCTTTCGATCATTTATAAACAGTTGTTCGTTAATGGATGTTGACAGTAAGGGCTGTGCTTTCACTTGGGTAAATAACAGGGCAGGGGATAATGCAGTCAAAGAACGTCTCGACAGATTATTATGTACTATGGAGTGGAGGATTTCTTACCCTACAGCGGAAGTTTTTGCTCTTCCTGCAATTGCGTCTGACCATAGTCCCCTTTTACTACTCACTGACGGTCCCAGACAGAAGCGTTATAAATCCTTCACTTTTGAAGCTTTTTGGACCCAGCATCAGCAGAGTAGACAGGTCATTGCAGAAGCTTGGGATTCTTCACATCTCCAGCTTGCATCCTTTGATCGAAAGCTTCGGCTTCTCTCTACAGTACTTGCCAGATGGAGTAAATCTACCTTCTTGCATGGTCGTGACAGGATTAATCTGTTACAATAGGAACTTCAATACATTATGAATCGACCAAGCCATAATTATGATCAATCAACAGTCAAGCAACTGAAGGAAGAAATTCAATCTCTATGGCAGCAAGAAGAGCAATATTGGGCGATGAGATCGCGCATTAACTGGTTGAGGTGGGGGGACAGGAATACCAAATTTTTTCATTTGACGACAATACATAGAAGGCAATTTAACCGTATTACTATGCTACAATATGAAACTCAGAGATGGATTCGAGATCCTACTCAACTGCAGAATTTGACAATGGATTACTTCCGAAATCTATATCAGTCAGCAGGCCAACGTGATTATCTCCCTATCCTGACTCAGATTTCCTCAGTAGTTACAATGGAAATGAACCAGGTTTTAATAGCTGAGGTTTCTCGGGAAGAAGTGAAAAATGCTACCTTTCAATTGGGGGCAACAAAGGCCCCGGGACCAGATGGATTTAATGGTCTATTCTACCAAACTTATTGGGACATACTCCAAGAGGATATATTTACCTCAGTGCATAATTTCTTTAGAACAGGAGTGCTGCCCCCAGCTTTAAACAGAACGCTTATTACTCTGATTCCGAAAGTCCCGCATCCTGAAATGTTAGATCATTATCGCCCCATTAGCCTCTGTAATTTTATTTACAAAATCACATCCAAGATATTAGCCAATAGATTAAAACCTTGGTTACTTGAGTTGATCTCGATGGAATAGAGCGCTTTTGTATCTGGTAGGCAAATACAGGATAACATCTTGGTTGTTCAAGAAGTCCTGCACCAATTGAAAACCAGGGTCGGAAAGAGAAAGTTTCAAGCTATTTTAAAGCTGGATATGAAAAAAGCATATGATCAAGTTGAATGGGATTTCTTGGAGGCCTATTTATGTAAGCTCGGTTTCCATACCAATTGGGTGAATTGGGTAATGCAGTGCATAACGACGACTTCCCTGAGTGTCAAATTCAATGGACAACCGTTACCCTATTTTCAACCTACAAGAGGCCTCCGCCAAGGCGATCCTCTCTCGCCCTATATATTCATCCTGGTGGCTAATGTTCTATCAACCCTCATCAAACAAGCTGTCGACATGGGGAATCTTAAAGGAATTCAGTTCAATAGGTGCTGTCCTATCCTCTCCCATCTCTTTTTCGCCGATGATGCCATATTCTTCTTAGATGGAAGTCTAATTGAATGTCAAAATTTAGCCAATATCCTGCAACAATACTGTCTAGCTACCGGACAAGTGGTGAATAGAAACAAATCTGGCCTTTTTCTAAGCAGAGCTTGTCCTAATCTCTTAAAGCAAAATCTGGCTAGTACATTGAGGGTGCCATTGATTGAAAAAACTGGCAAATATTTAGGGATACCTTCTGATTGGGGAGTTTCTAAAAAGGATATGTTCGCCTGGATACTAGGAAGGGTTAGTGCTAAGCTGGCGGGGTGGAAAGAACAGCTTCTATCTAAAGGGGGGAAGGAAATACTGCTCAAATCAGTGCAGTGTGCCTTACCAAACTATGCTATGTCAATATTTAAAATTCCAGTTTCTATATGCAAATCTATTGAGCAGAAAATAGCACAGTTTTGGTGGCAAAATAGTAGTACCAAATCGGGCATACACTGGAAAAGTTGGGAACTACTTCAAGAAAGGAAGGAAAGTGGAGGGCTGGGTTTTCGAGACTTACTTAGTCTTAACAAAGCACTCCTTGGTAAACAAGCTTGGCGACTATCTCAATGCCCTTCCTCTTTGTGGAGTCGACTGTTTAAAGGTTTATATTTTCAATCTACTGATTTATGGCATGCTCCTAGAGGTTCAAATCCGTCATGGGGCTGGCAAAGTCTGCTATTAGGTCGGGACTCCATCTTAGATCAGATTCAATGGTCAGTCCGGAATGGCCACAGCATAAAAATTCGAAATGATAAATGGTTAGCTAGAGGAACTATAGGTGGGCTAGCTAAAAGAGGGGAGCCTGAAATGGTTGAAAGTTATATTACACAGAATCTGACCACCTGGAATGTCCATCTTCTTCAACAAAGTTTTGATGAGCAAATTATTCAAGAGATCCTCACCATTCCTCTCAGCTCAACTATGGTTTCTAACAAGATTATTTGGACAGGGACACTTACAGGAGACTATACGGTTAAAAGTGGCTATAAGTTTATTAAAGAACATGCTCCTAAACATCTTCCCACCTCTGCAACCACATCCCCTCACATTCCAACCCCTGTTTGGCGCAAAATTTGGCACCTACAGACCGCCCCCAAACTCAGAGTCTTTTTGTGGTCCCTCTGCCACAATGCACTAGCTACAAGGGAAAACCTATACAAAAGACACATCCTCCCCAACCCAGCATTGTCGGTTATGTCGACTCATCTCCCCGAAACTACGAACACTTATTTCTATATTGCCCACAGATTCAGTGGTCTTTGGTCTCATCTCGAAAGTGCAGCTTAATATTTCAACACACAACACACAAACAATGTCCACTTGGCTAGCAGATATATTGTTGCAGGATGTACATGTACCTGATCTGGAGATAGTAGTAGCTCTCCTCTGGCAAATCTGGCAAGCGAGAAACCACTTCATCTTCCGCAGCAAATGCTCAACTCACGAACAGATGGTAGATCTTGCATTCATAATTGCAGAGAGCAACCGTAGTAAGCAGCAGGACGTAATATCTACAGGGCAGCGAGTTTCGCCTACCTCTCGGATTTGGAATCCTCCAGGACAATCAAAGTAAATATTGACGGGGCTTTCCCGTAGCGGATCACACAGTTCGGTGGCTTGTATTTGCAGAAATCACGAAGGAAATCTGATCGGGGGTTCCTCCCAAATCGTTCCTGCTTCATCTCCTCTGCAAACCGAGATTCGAGCCCTACATCATGCCCTGCTTTATCTACTCGAGAAAGGAATGAATGAAGCTCACCTTCAGATTGATTCTGACTACTTGGTTATGGTAGAAATGCTGAACAATCGCTGCTCTCCTCCATGGGACTGCCGAACCCTAATTGTCGAAGTTGAAGCTTTGCTTTCCCGTTTTCCCCTTTTGCGTCTGTCCCACTGTAGACGGGAAGCGAATTCCCTTACTGACTAGGCCGCTACGGCCTTTGGCCGAGGTTTTTTGAACTCTAACTGGGCCTCTTCACCTCCTCCTATAGTTCTGGACCTACTATGTATCGATGCCCTTACAATGGGTTGTAATGCTTTTCCTCCGTAAATAATACGCTTGGTTTTTCTGATTAAAAAAAAAGGGTAATCAAAAGATTCTTCTTCACCACACACATATGTGCATAGGGTTGACGTTGTTTGTTGGGTACATCATTTGATCTCCAACTTTGGAATTATAGAATATATGTTCAAATCACACATATTGCATGCAAATTATTCTATGTCAAAGCCACTTATAGAAGCTATTTTGCCAAAAAAAAAGTGTCGACAACCTACCTTTTGAAGTATGGATTGATGTTCAGCCAAAATAAAAAAAGTCTGGTTCGATCTGACAAAAAAAAATGAAGTATGGTTTGATGGGTGAATCAACAAAGCTTGTAACAGGTCCTTTGTTGATTGTTAAACAAAAAAATGTAAATGACAAGAAAATTAAAAACATTGAGACTGGAGACGATCATATATAACGGTATATTGTCTAATTAGTTCTAAACATGTCATATGGATGCCAAATTAGTATTAAAATTTCTAAATTTTCTAATTGAGTCTTAATTTTTTTGCGATATTCCAATGTAGTCATTTGAGCTAATTTTTTTTTTCTAGAAATTACTATTGTGGTTGAGTGCCACATAGGAACTATCAACAATGATTGGACCGTCACATCAAATTTTTTTGACAAAATTAGATCGAAAGAACTGCATTGAAATATCACGCAAATATTTAAGACTAAAGCCAAGTTGAAAAGTTTAGGACTAAATTGACATTTGTACAACTTGTTTAGGGCTAATTGAGTAATTAACCTAGCCATGTAAACTAGAAATGTAAAGATGCACATGAAGATAAAATTATAAAATTGTTTTTTTTTTTTTTTTTTTTTTTTTTTTTTTTGGTGCTAGAAGAACCGGCTTTCAGCCGACAGCCGCGCCGTAAACCTCAAGATGACACTTAAGCAGGAGGACCCACCACCCCTGAGTCACACTTAATACACCTAGCGCCTCTCCTGGGTTTTGAACTCTTCACCTCTTCGTTGAGGATCAACAGAGTCTTATCCAGTGGAGCCACCGCGGCCGGTGGTAAAATTATAAAATTGTTCTTCTTCAATTGAGTGATGATCCTTTACAAAGAGTACAAGGCAGGTATTCATACCTACTACGGACATGTAACAACAATCACAAAGAGATCAAATAGTGACTCCTACAGTTCAATTACTCCTATTTACAAACGGTTTCTTGAAAGTCACTTACTACACCACTATACGGTTACGTCTCTTCTATTTCTTCGTATTTACCATTACCAATTACTTTTTGGATCTTTGACTCTACTATTTGATGGCTGCATTGAATTTCTCTTTTCATGATTACCTCTTTCGTGGTCTTTTGTCAGTTGAGTCGACATTTCACTCCGAAACTTGGTTGTTTTCACCTACACCCTCTATCGACTAAAACCAGTTTTATTGTCAACTAACTGAATTTGCTTGCTAAGAGCTTTCCACACGGGTTAAAGACAAACTTTTAATTTATGAGGCTTGTTAGGGGTTCCGTGATCTTCCGAGTAACCAGGCCTTTATCTTCATGGCCCTAGATTATCGAGAGATCGAGAGAGAGAGAGAGAGAGAGAGAGAGAGAGAGAGAGAGAGAGAGAGTATTCCTCAGCGATTATATTAACGAGGGAGCGGAAGCAACACCTGGATGCTTCTGAGTTCTGATAAGGGGAGAAGAGGTATTCCTCATGACAACAAGTGCTTTCCATCATATATACAAGGGCCGCTATGCCCAATTATCCTCCACCTATTATATGTCTTTGACCTTTGCCGTCAGTGTTGCGTATGTTGAAGGTATGAATTCGCCTGTGTTTCAAGCGCCGTAGAACAGAAAAAAACCAACTCAAGCATTGTCAGTTTAAGGTTTTGGCTTTCAAAATAGTATATGATAGATCCTCCACCTCGAATTTCATTCAATATAATTTGAGGAAAATCGAGTTTGAGCTGGTGGTGGATGAAGATTTATGGTTTGATACTATGTGTTGGCCAGCAGCCAGATCTAAAAACTTTAAAATTCACAAGATACTTCAAGCGCAAACAAAGGCCTCTCATCTTTTTCGAAAGTTTCCAAAATCAAGAATATCATTAATGTGAGAGGTTTGTAATCATCATTTAATTATTGCATTTTTCTATTTATCAAGTTCATTAATTCATTAAACTTTGTGAATTTTTTTTGTAAATTTAGGTTTCGTGTATTGGGAAATACTCACTGACTCAAACGCCACCATCAACCTCCATCCCATTGTTATTGATATAGACAAAAAAGAGTACCAAAATCTCCATCGAGCAAACCTCAATTTAGGGTTTTGATTGCCCAAATAAAAAATAAAAAAATGAAATAAAAAGGGTTTTGGCCTTCAAAGTTGATAATAGGTAAATTTGGTTTGATTGTCGGATAGATCGAGCTTGAGTTGTTTGTGGATGAAAACTCATAATCTTAGGATGGGTTTTTTAATTTATGTGATTCCTGAATTATCGATGGGCTGAGGATGGGGACAGAAAATCGATCTCGGAGACCCTAGAGAGGAGCTTTGGGAGCTTTGCCTTAATATATTTCTTAATGATTATCCAAGTGAGTACCACCATCTATTCTTTTGACAAGTGGTGTTTTTAATGGGAAAATATCAAAACAATTCTAAATCTATTACAATTTTTTCAATTCAGTTCCAAACCTTTTATAGTTGTGTCAATTCAATTATTTGGGAAATTTTGACCGGCTGGCACTGACGTGGGTGCTGAGCTAATGCTAACATAGACAAATTTCTTATGATATATATTTTTTTCCAAATTTATTATCATTATTTTAATTTTTTTCTTTTTTTCCTTTTCTCTTTCTTTTTTTCTTCACTTCCTCCAAAGGGCACGGCCTCGCGAGGCCTCTTGCTTGGGTGAGCCTCGCCATTGGTCGGCAAGTTTGATCTCGCTAGCCCTCGGATTTGGCTAGCCACCACCGGAGAAGGAGGAAGAAGGAGAAAAAAGAGAAAGAAAAAAATAATGAAAATTTTGAAAAAATAAAATATTATTAAAAAATTGCCTACATTAGGGCTAACTGGCCAAAAATGGTTAAATAAACTAAATTGGCATAATTTTAAAAGATTTAGGACTAAATTAGCAAAAAATAAGATTTATGACTAAATTGAAAAAATTGCAATAGGATTTTTTTTTTTTTTTTTTTGTAACGTTTATGACCATTTTGGTCATTATTCCTATTTCTAATAAAACCAAACGCTTCAACTCCTGTACCATCACGGTTCGCCACTTCCCTCCGCGAGTAGATTCGCTCCCAAAACAAGTTATTTATCCGTGGGTAGAAGCCGCCGACTTTGGTCCATTAACGTCGCTTTCTCAGCGATTTCTTTGATTAATCTATGCTGGGTTTAACCGTGTCTAAGCGATCCAACCCAAATTAGCCACAAGAAAGAAATCCAAAACCCTTGATTTTTTTACTCTTAAATGACGACATTTTTTAATGAAGATCAAACCATGATCTGCGCCGCCGCCAAGAGCAATATTGAAAGTTGTCCCTAATAATATTCATAAAGTCTACCGGCAAACGAACTTTTATGCAGGACCATCTGAGCTGACTCATGGATGCTTTCCCTTTAATCATTTTATACACCTTCCTAAACCGGGCACCATTTCTTGCTTTATCAACATTATAATAATTCCAATCGATTGATTTAACCCGACCAATATAAAGGGAATCGAGGTGGATTCTAGCTTGTACCTCGTGGACAGAATTGCAAAAGTTATGTATCTTTCGATCATGTGGTTGTTTTTTTCTGCTTTTCTCTTTGGTTGGGTGAACGTGACGAGGAGAAGGGGACCGTTATATATTCAATCAACCACCAAAACTGTCGCTAGGGTTTTTTTTTTTTTTTTTTGGTCGGCGCTAGGGTTTTGCGTCATGGACTCCCACTCCGTGCTTCTTTAATCCCACCGTCAATGCACCAACTTTGGACCACGAGGCTCGGTTGTATATGCTCCCAAGCATTCCACTTCCTTTGTTGGTTGAGGTACCGGAGATAGAGTGGCAAATGAAGAGAAAATCCCAACTTTTAAAATAAGTGCAGAGAGAAATTTACAAAAAAAATAAGGCGCATATATACGTGTGTGTTTAAAACAGTAACACATCTTAATAGTAAGAACTAAGATTGGAATCAAGAAATTGAGAAAATTATCAAAAATGTCATAAATCTACTTCACTTGTACCAATTCAGTTCTACATATTGCAATTATATCAATTCAATCATTAATTTTTTTAATGATTTACAAATGTAGTACTTTTGATCAATTTTGAACGAAAACGCTGACGTGGCGGTCCAGTCAATGCTAGCTGTCTTATGTGGCATGGCCAACACTAATATGATTTTTTATTTATTTAAAAATCTCTCTTTTTTCCCTTATTATGTTATTTTCTTTCTTTTTGGCTGATGGCCAAAGATCGGACATAGGCAATGGCTGAGAGGGTTGAGCAAGGGATGGCCGAGGGTCACCCTTGTCCACGTCTAGTGAGGGCCCACAATAAAACAAAAAAAAGAAAAAGAAAAAGAAAAATTAAATAAATAATAAAAAATTATGAAAAAAATTATCAATGTTAGCAATTTGTAGTCAAAATTAACTAGATGAACTATGTTGACAAATTATCAAAATATTTAAGATTAAATTGATCAAATTAAAATATTTAGCAATGAATTGGTACAAGTACAATAAGTTTAGGACTTTTTTGTTAATTCTCCCTTAAGAAACAAATACACCAAAATAAATTATAAACATAGTCTACTTGATAGATATAAATTGGCCAAAATTGGATTTTAATTCCAAAATACCATCAAAAGAGTCCCCAAGTGATAAACTTTGGTGTCTTTTTCACATATCTCCGTGTGATTCCTCTAGCCACTCTTCAGCAATCGTGTTTGCATCCTAACATTACTTAATTAGTGAGTGCAAAGTTAGATAGATCATTACCATGTTACACGATAAAAAGCAAGGATAGCTGGTGGAAAATTGCAAATGATCTTTAGGAAAATTCTAAAAGGTCTTAAACTAATTATACAATAGTCAATTCAGTTCTAAACTTTTCAATTATGCCAATTTTGTGATAAACCTTTTAATAACTTGCCAATCTAGTCTTGTGCCAATTGAGTTCTAAACGTTTTAATACTTTGCTAACCTAGTCCTAAACATCTTAAAGATTCATCAATTTTAGCCAAAATCACTTATGTAATAGTTTAGTTGGCGCCGACCATCCTATATGGCACAACTAGTACTAACATGGACAATTTTTGTCATTTTCTTAATATATTTTATTTTCTTTTTCTTTCCATTCCTTTTCTTTTTATTTTTTCCTTTTCCCTTTTTCCCTTTTTCCCTTTTTCCGTTTTTCCCTCTACTAGTCATCGCCAGGCCTCATTGATGGGCCATGATCATTGCTAACCATTGACAAGGCCCGATGTTGGCTGAAAAAAAAAAAAAAAAAACAAAAGCAAAAAAAAAAAAAAAGGAAAGGAAAAAAGAAAAATTGCAAAAAATTATACACATCAACACCAACCGTACCACATAAAATGCCCAATGCTAACTAGATCCCACTTCAGCAATTTCTGATCAAAATTTTTCAAAAAGACTAAATTGGCAAACCATTAAAAAGTTTATGACTAAATGAACAAGATTTAGAACTCCATCGATAAAATTAAAAATGTTTATGACTAAATTGACAAGTTGTCAAAATGTTTAGGACTCAATATGTTTAAGATTTTTTGAACAAATTTCCCAATGATTGCTAAATTAACAATTACAATGTCAGTCCATCGGCCTTGTGGGGCTTGCTATAATTTCTATATGGCATGTCAGTTTGTAATCTTTTTTGTACAAAAGTCACTTCTAACACTATTGATCTTGATGATTAGTTAATTTTCAGGAACTTAATTATCCATGTAAAAGTAAAGCAGAGTCGAGTTGTGTAAAAAGTGGATTATAAAGACTCTTTCAACCATTTCCTTTACACGATAGGAAAGAGGATCTTCACATAAAATGTCACATGGTCCCTGCTGGAGCTGACGTGGAGAGGACATTGAATTATCATAGTCCACTAGAGTCTTTTTCAAAATTCTCCAACTTCTGGAATTGGCCAACTAAAGCTCTCTTGTTCAAACTTCCCTTTGCGTTTCTCAATCTATTTCCGAGTCTCCAAAGAATGATAGTTGTGTAAAAAAATGTTAAATAAGAATCAAACGCCTTTGGGGAATTAGATTCCCATAAGGTATTCCTTTTTTTTTTTTTTTTTTGGGGGGGGGGGGGGTGTTGTGTGGGATGTATCATGTTGTGGACAGAGACGCCGCCGACATTCCCATGTGATCAATGAAACCTTTCCGTCATCATGGACAGAAACGAAAAAGATTGACATGGAAAACAACAAATCCTTGTGAGAGCCGCCGCATGTGCTGATGCTTCTTTGCTTGTCATATTCCTTTCTTTAACAACTTGACCGTGTATGCGTATCACAAGGGAGAGGAAGAGAGACAGAAGGAGAGAGGCTTCTATAGCTAAAAGAAACATATAGGAGATACCTAACTCTACTTTTCTCTCTCTTGGTGCTGCATTGTATGATTGATTGTTGTGAAATCCAATTAATCTTGTAATATATTGTACATCAGTTATACAATTTAGCACTTAAAGTTAGATTAACTAGAGTTAGGTATCTCCTACAAGAATAGGACTCCATATAATTCTCTCTCTCTCTCTCATTTCCCTCAAACTCAAAGTCAATTGGAGTTTGAAGAAAAAATCTTGTAAACGCTTGAGTCAACATCATAGTGAAAATATAGCATTTTGTTCAATTGATGAAGTGAAGATGAGACAAATAATGCCATGAAGCACTTGATATCTTATGAAATGTTAGTCTATTTTAATGTGCATGGTGCATTCATGGAAAACATCAATTTTTGTTGTTTAGATAGCACTTTGATTATTATAATAAATTATTGGTCAACCATTATAAGAGACATCCATATCTTCTAATAACCAGCCCAAGCATAGTAATTTTGAGGTCACATCAGCAAGAGCATGATATTCTACTTATGTGCTGGATGAGAGACAACAATATGTTTCTTGCCATGAAATAACATACCTTTGACATAGCGAAGAATTTGAAGAACAACATCAAAGTGAGTTGTGTGCCGTACAGTCATAAAAAGACTAACAATGTGAACAACATAAGCTATATTAGGACGAATAACAATGAAATATGAAAGATTGCCAATCAACTATTTATAAGGTGTAGTATTCAGAAGATGAGTCCATCTTTGTCATCAAATTTGGCATTAGATTCAATGGAAATGGTGGCAATTTTGTTATCAGTGAATCTTGATCAAGAAAGAAGATCAATGACATATTTCACTTAAGAAAGATGATAGCAAGCAATCTCCGCCTAAAAAATATTTGAGCCACTCGACATCTTTCATTTTCAAGTTGTTGACTAAGATGTTGCTAGAGTTTTGTAATTCTAGTTTTGATCACTGCTAGTAATAACTATGTCGTCTGCTTGTAAGAGCAATGGAATATACTTAGGAGATGTTAGCTGAACAAAGAAAGCATTGTCATAAGTATTGGATGCAAACCCAAAATGTTCCATGGTAAAATTAAACTTGAAATACCATGCATGAGGATCTTGCTTCAATTTATATGATACTCAACATAAGCGACATACTTTACTTAGAAGAATGAGTGTATTTAGGAGGAGGTTTTATATAAACTTCTTCAATAAGATTGCCATTGATGAATGCATTTTTAAAACCCATTTGGAATAGTAGCCATTGCATAATAGAGCGATAGCAAGAAAACTTTGAGTAGAAGATGTGCAATTGGAGTAAAGGTCTCATGAGTAAAACCTTTTACTACTAGTTGAGCTTTTCAACATTCCACATTATCATTTGTTTGACTTTATACACCCATATATTACCTATAACCAACTTTCCAAGAGTGTGTCGGGCATAATGAAATAGGCTGTCAAATTCCAACACAGAAGCTTAAGCTGATTGATAAAGGAGATCATATGTTTATAAAGAGCATACAAGTTCAAATAAATTGGAGCAAAACCTGCTTTTGATACAATGTTAGAAAGTTCAACCCAAAAAGTTTAAGTTGATAGGTGAAGGGAGACCATATATATATATATGTTGTTTGTGCCAAGCACAAGTGCATGCACGAGTGAGAGAGAGAGGTTCGTGGTCGCCTTGCATGTTGTGGTAGCAGTGACAGGTGGCTTGGTGTTGATCGTGAGTGGCAACCTAAGGAACGAGCAAAAGGAGAAAAAGCTAGTGATACAGAGAAAATATTGGATAGAAGTCGGATTTCAGCATGTCAAAATCCCACTCACTTCACCAAGTGACACGTGTCGCTTGGAGCCCACTACGCCAAAAGCCTCCCTCACCTCACATCGCCATCTGGCCTCTCTTTTCCCTCTCTTCTTTTTGTCCTTTATTTTTTCTTCCTCTTCCCTTTCACTCTGACGCGAATATCTCCCCTTCCATCACCACCACCCCACCACCGTCTCAATCCACCCCATCGTCGCTATTTCAGTCTTCTGTTGTCGAGATCGAACTAGGCCGGCAAACTTGGGCGTTAAATCCCAAAAAGAGAAGAAGAGAGGGAACAAAGAGGTGAGGAGGTGAGGGAGGCTTTTGATGTGGTGGGCCCCAAATGACACTTGTTGCCTATTGAATGGAGTGGGATTTAGACACGCTAGAATTCCATTCCTACCCAATATTTTCTAGGTGATGAGAGGATAGTCTTTTTTTCTTGTTAAGCCCAATAAGAGTGAATTTGTTTGTGTTTCTGTTCAAAACTTGTTCCGGAGAATAGAAATAGAAAAATTATTTATGTTCCAAGGAATAATTTTTTACTAAAAACGCGTTTGGTAAACTTGTTCGGGAATAAAAAAAGAATCAAAACACGTTTGGTAAATTTGTGTTCTTTTTTTGTTTCTTTTAATTTTTTAATATTTTTTTATTTTATTTTTCCTTTTTTTTTTTCTTTATTTTTTCTTTATTTTCTTCTTTTGGCCGGTTGCCGGCCTCGGCCATGGCCAGCGATTGCTCGACGAGGGCCGGCGGCCTCGCCTAACCACAGCGAGGCTCGGCCGGGCCGAGGGTCGGGCAAGCTCGGCCTTACCGGATCTAGGCGAGCTCGAGCTCGCCCAGCCAAGGTGAGGTCGAGTGTCATCGGCGTGGGCAAGGCTTGGCCTTGCCGGGGGCCAGCGACGCTTCGGCGAGGTCGCTGGCCCTCGATGGCGTCGTTGGCCCTCGACAGCCGGTCGCCGGGCATGGCCAAGGCCAACGACCGGCCAAAGAAAAAAGAAGAAGAAAAGAAAGAGAAGAAAAAAAAAGAAGAGAGAGAAAATTTGTTTCTCTAAATTGTTCCAGAAACAAGAAACAAGTTTTTTTTTGTTTCTTGTTTTTGTTCCAAATTTGTTCCCGGGAACAAAAAAAATAGATTTGGAACAAAAACACAAACAAACACGTTTTTGTTCCCCAGAACAAAAAAACAGAATTTTTGTTCATAAAAAAAAAAAGAATACAAACAAACACCCCCTAAGCCTTTAAATGAATATCTATGGGTGATAAAACAGATCGTAGATGTTGCCACCTAAGCGGACAAAAGCCATCATAGGCTGGTGCCCGGTCAATAATTTAACTTTACATTCAATCAAAAGGAAATTGATCCTAGGAAATTAATAACTTTCTGATGATGACCACGATTAAATGCTCCATTGTTTTGTGCTCACCCAAATAAAGACATGGTAGGGCTCTCCTATAAATAGGAGTACTTCTGGTCGACACATTTGATACGAGTCACTTCCATATCACTAGCCAGTCCTCTACTCAATATAAACCGCCACTTTCTTTGATTTTCCTTCGCTACCAACAATGCACGCAACAAAGAGAACCACCTGGTTTTATCTATTTCTCTTCTTATCTTTCCATGCGGTGTTCCTGGGAAGCTCGGACGCACGTGTTCTTCACAGCCCGCCTATACCAAGCCACCAGCTCTTGCGTGGATTAGGGTTTACCGATTTGGTGAGCCGAGCTGAGGCGATGGATCGAAGAAGCTTGGCGTCTGGAGATAAAGTCGCTCCTGGAGGACCAGACCCTCAACACCATTATTAGCTAGTAACCGAAACCACAATCTTATTTGAGGTTATAGCAGGCGGTGTATGATGAGCTTCCTTCTGTCGAGGATATCTCTCCTTAAATTTCTGGGGATTTCCGCTATTTTGCTTGCTGAACAATCTGATGTACTTTTCTGCTGCTTCAACGTTTTCATGTTATTAAACTACCGTGTTTCTAGTTTCTCTTTCTTCTTTTCAATCACAAACGGTGTTAACATGATATAGACACAACGAATCACACTTGATCGGTATTGGTAGACGCATAGAGTAGAGTCATCTTGGACAGCTCATTCTGTCCTTCCTTTATTTCGCAGCCGATCGAATGCGTTGCGTTCAGTTAGGTGAGTACAGACCCATTAAGGCAACTCAGAATCTTTGATATGGCCCATGGAACAGCATGTTTGCATGGCTTGGGTCATGAAGGCACGTGGGTACGTACTTTACCTTCGCTCATCAGCTATAAGACAAGATTGCTGAATTCAGATTCATGGAATTTCAAAAGCAGCATGTTCATGCCCACGTCAGATTGTCCATCGCCGTTTAATTAAAAGAAGGGAGGGGAAAAAAACTCAGATTTTCCTTAGAACGCATGGAGGAGTCACGAGCCATAGTGATAGCTATGATTATGGTTCGCTGTTATAAAAATTCAAAATTTTAAGTAATTTTTCCATGGAAAATCAAATTAGATTATCACACCAACTGGCGAAAAATGTTTTCTAGTTAATTTTCAAGTTTTAGCTAAACATAAAAAAATAAAGTCATTTTTCATGGAAAAGGCTTCCTGAAAAATATTCTTCAAAAATTTTACATTTTTGTATGAAACAAATGGATCTCTAGATGCATTTATTCAGAGTGACAAATGCAAAGAATTTGAGAGAAATGAGGTCGTACATACATACTCGCATCCATATGTTATGTGCATTAAGAACGCATACTACCAAAATCTGCGCCTTAACTCATTAGATGATCAGC
This sequence comes from Eucalyptus cladocalyx, assembly GCA_017140615.1. Classification (NCBI taxonomy): domain Eukaryota; kingdom Viridiplantae; phylum Streptophyta; class Magnoliopsida; order Myrtales; family Myrtaceae; genus Eucalyptus; species Eucalyptus cladocalyx. The sequence continues at coordinate 31,642,137 of CM029516.1, forward strand.
TTTATTATGGTCACCAAAATGCTAGCTTAAGTGGAGTTAAGCCTCGAGAAGGGAACAAGTTACTTCGATGTGAAGACCTATAAGCTTTCTTGACGTGCTAACGTTGCAAAAGGAGAAATTTGTCCAAAAAGTCCTAAACATATTGTACGATAATCAATTTAGTCTTAAACATTTCAATTGTATCAATCTAATTCTAAATATTTTGATGATTTGTCAACATAGTCCTAAACCTTTTAATGATTTACTAATTTAGTACTTTCGGCTAATTTTGACAAAAAATAACTGATGTGGTGGTCTAATCAGTATCAACTGTTCTATGTGATACAACCGATACTAATATGGAATTTTTTAAAGCATATGATTTTTTTTTTTTCGTTTTTTCCTTTTCCTTTTCTTTTTTCCTTTTTCCTTTTTTTCCTCCATTAGCCTCGAGTGAGGCTACCCTCGCTGGTCTTAAGCAAGGGTTGCTCTCGATAGATACGATGAGGGTTGCCCTCGCACACATCCTATTGGGCGAAGGGCTGCCCTCGCTTGAGGCCAACGGCCTCAATTGTCCATTGACAAGGCTTGACGATGGTTGGTGGAGGGATAAAGGGAAAATGAAAAATGAAAAGGGAAAAAAAATAGAAAGGAAGAAAAAGAAATAGAAACATTAAAAAAAATTAAAAAAATTATAGATGTCGGCATTAGTTATGCCACATAGGATGACTAGTGCTAACTAGACCATCACGTCAATGATTGCCAGTTAAAAAAATATTGGAAGGACTAGATTGGTAAATTATTGAAAGGTTTATGATTAAATTGGCAAATTATCATAAGGTTTATAACTAAATCAGTATAATTGGAAGGTTTAACGTTGAATTGGCCGCTGTCCAATAGGTTTACAACTTTTCGAACAATTTTCCAGTTGCAAAAGAATCATATTGCCAAAAATGGTTAAAGGTGGATTGACACCACGCCGTGAGAGTTTGAAATACTTCGGTTTCTGCGATCGTAGCGTCCCCTCATGCATATGATCTTCCTTATTGGCTGATGCACATACGATATGGGGTTATCTATCTTGTCAATCTTGCTTTATTCATTCTTTTTTGCTTTAGGGTCCAAAGCAGCGCGGGTTAGGCATGGGTAGTTTTCTTAGCAAAAGGTAAGGGACACGAAGAAGAGAGTTCACGAGTATATTCGGATTAGCACTTAGTAAAGTAATATGTGTGTTCGACCAAAAAAAAAAGCGATATTTGTGGGCCAGCGTGAATTCGAAACCCAAAATGATTTTGAAGGTCTAGGAAATGCATTTTCCGTCTCGCCTATTCACGATGGTTTCTTGATTGCTTTGTTGCACAGCCAATGGTATAGGGATGGAGATCCTCTTTTCTCGACCTTTACCATAACTCAATGGCAACATGACCCTTGTCGAGATCTCACTTATTTCAATCACCCATCGTGATCTCGATAAGATATATAGGCATCGAGGTCAAATTATTGATGAACAAATCGTATATGGATTTGAATAGGGCGCCTCTAGATATCTCATCAAGATATCTTGTCAGTGGCTGCGAGTCACTAGCAATAGCAATCGGCCGAGCTTAGGCAAGGCTTGCCCTTGTCAGACCTCTCCTGGGCGACTGCTAGCCATGGCAACTAGTGGAGGAAGAAGGGAAAGAAAACAACAAGGAAAGAAAAAAGAAAAAGTAGCAAAGATCAATAAAATTTAAAAAAATTTGTTCACATCAGTGTTAGCTGTGCCACATAAGACGATCAGTAACTACATCAATGAATGCCAATCAAAGTTGGCCTGAAAGGTTATATTAGCAAATTATGAAAAGATTTAAGATTAAATTGACTAAATTGAAAGGTTGATGATGGACTTTTTGGTAATTATCACACTATTGTGGTCAAGATATCAATTGAGAATAAGAAAGCGGAAATAGAACTATGGAATTTTTAGTATAATTTGATGTATAAAAAAGCGTACATGGAGAGCCTATTTAAAGGCTTTTAATATATGACTATCTAAGGAAATCAAATGAGATATGCATTATCAAAATAGATATAGAACATTAGAGGGGAAATAGCAAGCGGCTGATGCTACTAGCTTGTGAAATAGTAATTGAGCGACACGGCCTATATTGCTAGTGTCATAGCATTAAACAGCCTATATGATTGGCTTGAGAAAAAAGTTACTAAGCAGTGCATCATGTGCGGTTGGTATTGAAAGAAAAGCCACATTTGTGATAAAGGCTCAACTAGGCAACACACTTTGTATTAAATTAAGCACTTCTTTAGATTAGACTTGTGTACACAAAGTGAACATTGGTGACTATTGACCAATGTTAACGTCGGATTTATTTGGGTATGCATTAGGGTGCTCGAGATGCATAGGTGCATTGGGTGCAACATGCACCAAGTACACTAGCATTATCTTAGGAAATGAGGCTCTAATACCGAGTTGAGAATGAGAGAGCATAAAAAAGAATTGTGGTTTTTTTTTTGTATATTTCAATGTATCGAAAATGGAAAAAGTACACTCTAAGTACCAAAACTTGGCACGAGTGGACACATAAGTGCCAAAACTTCAAAAAAGTATACTTAAGCACTAATTCCAATGAGATATGTTGGAAATCCGACATGGCATTATTTTATTAATAAAACTAGTTACGTGGCTTGTTGGAATGTACACTCAACATTCTTATCCCAAAATGACGTTTTTTTGCTCCTAAATTATATCTTTAATATAAATATAAATTTAATTTAATTTAAAACTAAGTTTTAAAAAAAAATGGATTAGATCTGTGGCCATGGGGGCCCTTGCCACCGTCACCCCACCATCACAAAAAGTGGTGAGCTAGGGTTGCCGACCAGTGGCTGAGGCCCGGTGATCTTGGTTGACACTCAACCCATCATCATCGGCTCTTTCCAACGATGGTGGGGCAGCGATGGCGAGGGCCTTGATAGCCCCAAATCTAATCCTCTTTTCTTTTCTTTTTTAAATTTAGTTTTTAAAATTTAATTTAATTAATATTTATATTAAAAATCAAATTTAAACCTAAATGGCGTCATTTTAGTTTATCTAGTCACGTTAGTATCACATGGATATTTTTTTTAAAGAAAGAATTACCACATCAATTAAAAATCTTACCATAAAATGTTATGTCAACAATTTGACCGGAAATTTTTTGCCCTTAACACTTAAGTATTCCTTCTTCTTCTTCTTTTTCTTCTTTTCTGATTTTGGCATTTAAATATACCTTTTGGAAATTTTAGTGCTTAAAATCTTTGTCGTCCTATATAAAAGAGTCAATGGAGTTAAGTTTTAATATATAACTATTAAAGGAAATAAAATAAAATAGACATAATCAAAATATATATAGAAAATCATAGGAGTATCCTATATTGACGAATTGATCAGATAAGGAATTTTTTTTTTTTTTGGTCAGTCCTACTCTATTCCTACTCTACACTTACTCTCAGACTTTTGCCCTGCCTCTTGCAGGTCATGGGAGTCGAAACTCACTCCTGAAACTTACACGTCCCCACTCCATTCCCCCCATGAGAATGTGGAAATTTGAACCCCTCACCTCCCAATTCCACGTTGGAAGGGTGGCCACTGGGGCAAATCCCAGTGGTTTCAGATATGGAATTGAAATTGAAAATCTCGTCAAGATATCCTGTCAATGTCAGTAATAACGGCTGCAGGCTGGACCCACCATGTAAAGTTCCGCTCTCCAACTCGCAAGTGCTTCACGTGAAATCATGTGCAACCGAAAAGGGGGAAATAAACTGAAACAACAAGCCACAGACAAATTTAAACGTCGTGAAACATGAGGCAACTGAGATATAATTTAAGACCGCTTTATATGAGACCAATTGAGCTCAAAAGTTCAAGTGGTCAGGTTTCACGTTATCTTAGGTAAGTGCGTATGATAAGGAACGCCAATCGAGATAAAAATGAATGATGAGCAATATAGGACAAATCAAATCACAGAAAACCATCCTCATTCGAAGGTATTTCCCCATGTATTTTTCCCATTTGGCTCATTAGAAGGTGCTCTCCTTTCCATGTCTTTCACCAAATTGAAAAATACGGCGAACTCCAGCGAAGGTCTATTACGTGGAGCCACGCTCTTTATTAAATAATTTAGAAGAAAGAAGAAAAAGCATATGTCGATCTCATCTTGATCCGGGCGCCAAATTTTCCTACCTTACTTACCAATCAAAAAGAAAAAAGGGGGAAAAAAGTTCCCTCCGAAACAAAAACTGGAGAGGAAAACAAAAGGAGAAATTGTTCGGTTTTGGATAATTGTTGACGTGATATACGAAATGCACCACAATTGTAATTTGGTGTCTACAATTTCGCATTAGCAGTACATGTAAGTATACGGGAAACCTGCAATCTAGAGTTTTTTTTTTTTTTTTGCTTTTTTGACGGTGCTATCCAGAATTGATAGCACATTTTTTTCACTCAAATGAGACTCTCTATGATCATTATTGTAAGCTTCACAAGTAACGGGTGTCTTTTGATAAAAATCCTTTTTTATAATCCAAACGCATCCGCTACCTGCATCCTCATAATGTTGTAATATAATGCAGAAACTAATGAACTCTACAATTAAATAAACATGAGAATATGAAAATACTAGAGAAATAAATGAGAAATAATAAAGAATATTGGATATTTATTTGGTGAAATAGTCAACTACAAATAATCCAATAAACAATTGAAGAATTATAGTGATATACTCACTCACATGCTCAAGTATTTTTTAATTCTACATTACACCCAAACTCGCAGTGTTTAGTCAAGCAGCACTACGGGCCAAACAGCACCTCCACAAGTGTTATTCTCCTCTTCAGACCAAAAGCGATATCCCACAAACTTTGTTTAATAATAAAGAAAGTGAGACCGAAACCAGAAAATTGGCCAAACCAATAGGAAAACTTATTTTTGTTAATTCTTTGAAGATTTCGGCCAAGAGTAACAGGAGTTTACTACCTTATTTTTTCACACAGTAAGGCAACACTGATCTGGACTTTCCAATCTAATTTCAGATTAAATTTTGTTTAACGATGCAAACTCAAAATATAATGTAACACATGAAATATTCTGCAAGTCTCATGACATAAGATGGCATATGGTCCCACATTATCTTTTGACGAGGATTTCAGGTACACTCGAATGACTTAATAAATAATTTCCCTGACATTCCCCTTCGTAGATTCTCCCCAAAGGTTTTTAAAATAAAGGGAGACAAAGAGGAAGGTCAATCAGACGGATAATTGGATATAACGGTGGGCGTGATCTCTCTATAATGCGCCATGGAGGCTCTGTCGCCAACATTCTCTAGCGTGCGCATGGGCAAGTGCAACCGTGATTAGACTAAGGAGATATTCCTGATGATCTAGTGAAAAAGAACATAAATCCGCATGCCATTGGAATTCTCCCTTTGCTCCGGCAGATTGCTAATCCGTTGCCGTGTTGCAGCTTCTTTAATGAGTAGTTTGGCACCTCCACCTCCATCTCCCAACGATTCATTTTTGAAGGAAAGATGGTCGATGGCTCGTGTTACCATATTGTAAGATGTCATGTTGGAGATGGAGAGAGATGGCGCATGTAGTGGAACTTCAGCCACTCATGCTGGGGAACTGATAAAAACAGAAAAGAAGAGACTAATAGATTGAGACCTCCGTGCAGCAGAGGGCAATGTTACATCTTCACTTTGTCCAGATGAGAGTCATAAGCCAAATTCAAACCAGCGATTGGATGTGTTTTTACTACCTTTCTTTTGTCCATTGCTTCTTCTTCTCTGAGCAAAGCCTTCTGCTGCAAATTCCGTCATGCCATCGCGAACTAGAGGTTGCGTTCCCCAACTGAATTTGCACTCCACCCCGCTGGTCCCTCCCTCTTGTTCTCGCTGATTCGATGCCATGAAGCCCACCTTCGATATGAGGTCACGGACCACCACCTTCATCGATAAGAAGGTCCATGACTATTTCTTTCTTTTTTGGTCGAAGTCCATGACGTCGTGAGATTTAAGAAGGTGTGACTAAGGCGAGTAGTGGTGGCAGGCTAAGTGAGATAGAAAGCAGGAAAGAGAATGTTAGGGGTCTATGGCGTATTGTGCGCAATTGCATAAAGTTTTTTTGAGATGACAAGACAAGGTCCAATTACCCTCCACTTGTAGAAGATCCATATGCAACAACGATAAAGAGAAATAACCATTAAAAAGAAAACTTCATTTTCTCATTGTTCTATGATAATAGTTAGGTTGAAAATTTAACAGGAATTTAAACTAGGGGTGAGCATGGTTCATGGTAGAACCTAGAATCCGAGAACCAAACTAGTGAGAATCTGTTCAATTTCAAGTTCCAAAAATTGGGGAGTTCATTTCTTTGGATAAGTTCTAAGTTCTAAATTGGTCAAACTCAGAACCTAAAACCTAACATCTAGAACAAATTTTGGTGTTTTTCTTGATTCATATTTTCACGCGATTCAATCTAGAACCATTAGTCTAAGCTTCCATCTTTTCATGTGTCTAAATATAAGTTATGACTAGTAAATTGTAGTAACAAGTAATGATCATTAAAAGTGATAATTTACTGCAATCATTTAATTAATAACACATTTAAAACTTGAGTAGACTCTAGAACTGACCTTAAGGTTTTAGATTCCAAAATATGAAAGATAGGTTCGAGTTCCAAAAATGAGAAAAATGTTTCAACAAGTAGATTCTAAATTTTAAGTGAACCTGTACAAAACTTGAAACTGCTTACTCCCTAGTTTGAACTTCAGGATTAAACGATGATCTAACGTGTTATTGACACTCAATCTGTTAAAACTTTGAATGGTCACATTATAAAAAATTATTGAAAAAGTCATAAATCTATTGTATAGGGTTAACTCAATCCTAAACCTTTTAATTGTACTAATTTAGTATTAAATCTTTTGATGATTTGCTAATTTAATTATTCTAGTCAATTTTAACCGGAAATCGTTGATATGAACGTTGGTTAGCTACCAATAGTCTTTTGTCACATTGCTAGTACTAACGTGGACAGTTTTTGCATTTTATAATTTTATAATTTTTTTATTTATTTTTTATTTTTTTCCCTTTCATTTTTTACAAGGCCAGTCACAAGCAAAAGGAAAAGGAAAAGGATTAAAAAAAAAGAAGAAGAAAGGAACAAAGGGAAAAAAAAATGCAAAAATTATTCCCATAAGCGTTGATCATATCATATAAGACAGTCGATAGTCAATTGAAGTGTACGTCAATAATTTTCGACTAAAAGATTTAAGACTAAATTTGTCCAATTGAAAATTTTAAAACTGAATGACTATCGTACTATATGTTTATGATCTTTTGGACAATTATCCCCATTTTTATGATGTTCTATCATTTATCATCCAATATTATGCTTCTTATTTTTAACTACTGTTATAATTTTCCTTCATTCCTTATTGAAGAGGACATCCTCCTTCACGCTTTAATTACTAAGATACAACACGCGCACCGTTCACATATAAACTGGACTTTAGAAAAGAACGAAAAGGTAAAACTCAGAACTCCATGCCTTTCCCTGGCCCATCCCCTTTTGGGTTGCCGTTGTGCGTCGGCATCGGGTCGTTCGTTGCACCACCTCTCTCCCTCTCTCTCTGCGCGTGCGCGCGCGACCATTCTATCCAAAGATCGAAGTGGGTTGAAAATGACATGCAAAGGCAGGGTCTGCACGGCCGCATGGACGCGTGTGTTTGACCTTTGTATCTGAGATTTGGACATATTTTTTTATATAATTTTTAATAATCTTTATTTTCTCCCCTTTTATTCTCTTTTTTACTTCAAAGGGCTGGCAAGGCCACCTGGTTGAGGGCTAGCGACCTTTGGGCGAGGTCACAGCCCGCGCCCAAGAGCAATAGGGATCACCGATCCTTTGTTAGTCGAAACTAAAAAAGATAAAGGAAAAAAAACAAAAATATAAATAAATAAATCGAAAAGTTGGCCGGATAGACTTAATTAATAAAACTTAAAAGGTTTAGTATTCAATTAAAAAAATTAAAAGATTTAGAATTGAATTAGCAAATGTGTGATATGTTTAAGATTTTTTGGATAATTTTCCATAGAAAGAGAAAGAGATTTGATGGGATTTTTGTTTTGAGAATGATAAAATCATTGAGTGTAAAAAGCCTAAAGAAATTTGTTGATTTGAGTATTGTTTTTCTTTTTAACTTGGGAGGAGAAAATTTTGCTGGAAATTATGGCCTTCAAAGTCGATGCAGGTAGGGCTATAATATTAATAGAGTCCATTAAATCCATATGACTTAATATCCGGTCTCAACTCAATTTGGTTATGCACGACCGGACTAAAATACAAACCAAGCTCAATTAGCTCTTCCATAGCAGCTCGAATCATTTACTTTCCCTACTTTTCATCCTCCACTTTTGTCGTGAATCCAATCTTATAAACCCGCTTGTCGATCGACTCTGGCTTCGCGACAAAGAAGAATGTGCAGGCGGAAAAGAATGAAAGGGAAGCTCACCAATGACGGTAAAGGTGACAGCGACGTGCCAAAAAGGGTCGTCAAAGAGACAAGTCGTGGATTGTACAGCAATATCCGCGTCGGATAAATCTGTCTTGGCATGGTCATTTAACCATGATCTGTACCACTTGCCAAGCATCCAATTGTCATCTTCGCCGAGTCTATAAATGAGGCGGGTCGTATCTCATTGCAGTATCGGGCTCCTACATCACTCCCTATCGAACGACTTCCAAGCTTTTCAGAGATAATCATAGCTTGCTCAACTGCAGCGACGACGACAATGTCGAGAGTACTGCTGTTCCTGATCGTGTTCTGGGCTCTCTTTACGGGCTTTGATGGCTGTGTTCTTAATGCAGCATTACCAGCTACGTCAGGGAATCAGATGAACAGTGGTCATCGCCACAAGTTTTATGTTGTGGGCGGTGGTCGCGAGCTTTATCTCGGCACGAGGAGGTCGCTCCTCCTTGACAGGCCTGCACCCGGAGGACCTAATCCACACCACGACTCTGGACCCGGAGGACCTAAGCCACACCACGACTGACAATAGCCATCGGTCTTGCATGGCTTTGTTTGGCCCTTGGGAAGATTCCTCAATTGCATGCATACAATAAAGAAGTTGATTATGACAAGTGTTTAGACTTTGTTATAACAATCTTTCGAGTACGGTAAGAATAACAATATGTTGTGAGTCACGAATTCTAGAAGAAGTGAATCTTACAATAATTTATAGTTATTTGCATTTTGATTTTTTGTGATTTAGAATAGACTAATATTCTCACAACACACCACCGGCTATGGTGGCTCTGTTGGGTAGTCTCCAAACCTCCAAACGGGAGATCCAGAGTTCGAAACCCCTTCAACGCAAAGTTGAAGGGAAGCTGGTAAGCCATCTGGTGTCTTAAGTGTGACGTCGGGGTGGTGGGTCATCCGCTAACGTCACTATTATGTAATCATTTATCGAAGTGCTTTGTGCAGTGAAGATGACTTTTATGTCACAGACTCACCAGATTTGCTCCCTTTAGTTCAATCGTGGTGGAGGCATGGAGTCCAAATGCGATTATAAATGGACATTTTAGATTTCTTGAGCAGTTCGAGTGTACGCATATCTATTTTCTAATAACATTAATGAGAATTATTTTTCATTAGTTCTAGGTGAATGTGATAAGCTCTCATGTAAAATGTGTCATCTATTAAGAACGATCAAGAATTTATATATGTATTGATTGTTCGTGATATAGTCAATGTTCATATTCTTAAGTAATCTAATTCATAAACTGCAATCTATATCAATAGTTACGTATCAAAATAAATATATTTAATTCTACCAACCAAAAGAAGTTATTATAGACCTAGCAATATTTTTCCCACGTTTTTGATCACCTACCATGCTTCACTAACTTTCTAATATGGGCCGACTGACAAGCTCATTTTCTTTTCCTAATAAATGCCTTGTAATATAATCTTTTATGACTATATGTATTCCGCAATCCTGCATATTTTGGCCTTGCCATGGGCTCAAACCACTATGCCCATGATTGAGTCCAATTCTAAAACAAGAGGATTTGAAATTAATGGGTTTCTCAATTATCGATCCGAGTCTAAAAATCCCATATATAATCATTTTAGTGCACCAACAATATGACCCTGGAATATTTTCCAAAACCTAGGGCATTTGGGGAAACCTCTCTTCTTTCGACAGTCAAGAGAATACTCACTAATACTGGCGTATATTTTTACTAGTAGTGATGAGATGTTGACCAACGTCCTGGAATTATTCACCAACCTTTTCTAAATAACCTAATAGCATTTTATTTACCACAAGCGATGAAAATTTAATACCTTTGAGAATCTACTAAATCTTCGGGATCCTTATTGCATGGACATTTTTAGTATGCTACTACTATTGTGTACAATAATGACTAGGGCCCCATCAATAGCGTATCAGAGAAGTTCCTAATTGGAAGGATGCGATCATCGATTTAACAGATTTTTCTGGACATTCATCGTATTGATTATTGAAGGCGGATGGCCGTTATGAACACGAAGACTAAAAAGCATACTAATGCATTGAAAATCTTACCAAGCAATACTGTCAAAGTAGCACGACCCATTACTAATGCGAGCATGAGAATACTTTGCAAACTCGTTCAGACATTAACTACTTGGCTAATTAATGACAACCATTCACCATAAGAACCGAACCGAACCGAACCCTATTGACCTACTGAAAAAGTTACCTTACGAGAACTACCAAACAATTAATTAGCCTATTACCTATTGAAAAAAAATTACTGATTAATTAATTGATTAATTAAGTGTTTACCGATCCCTGTTTTAGTGAAAATGAAGCTTTGACAAGAGGAAGAAGGAAGGGAGGGGAGGGAGGGGGAATGATTTCCTTTTTCAGAAAACGGATATCATTTCTCTCTTTTTAAGAAGGGTGTTTTCCGTCGATCGGAAAGTATTTTCTTTGTCCACTCATTTTCTACGCTACAAACACCGGAAGCTGTGGGAAAGTTATAAATACGGCCTCATCATACATTTGAGAACTTACGGAAATCTTGTTTGCGTGGGCTGGCATCAAACGTGGGCTGAAACTCGGCCCAGCCCGGCCCGACCTCTCGCGGTCCTGCTGGTTACGTCGAGCGTCCACGACCCAAGGGAGGATTGGCTTGGGGCAACACGTCATCGGAAGGGCCTCTTCCACCCCCACCTTTGAAGTTCATCCGATCCACTCCTGTGATACTTTTGAATTGAATCTCTCGCGGTGCGGAACTCCTGCCACCCGCTTTCGTGCGAAACCAGAAGCCGCTGTTTGCATACGGCCCCAGAAGCGGCGCCGTTTTTCAGAAAGCTACCGAGCAACGCGCTCTTTCCACTGTTGCTGCTGGCGCACCAACTCGGCCCTCATTTCCGTGATCCTCCAACCAAACATTTTTTTTCTAATTATTATTATTATTATTATTGTTATTATTATTTAATTTTTCAACGCACGCAACTCTTAGAGATGAGCATGATTCCAAAGTAAAATTGAGAATTAAAGAATCAAACTGGTGGGAACTTGTCCGATTTCAAGTTTTGTAGTATGTATGGTATGTCATATAACCTGTTTTGATAGGCAAGTTCCAAGTTTTAAATAGATGGAATTGAAAACTTGGAACTTGAAATAGATTTTAGTGATTTTATGTATCTATGCTTTCGAACGATCTTGCAATATTCAAATCCATACAATAATAAGTATATAATCTAGACACACTTATTTGAGTTTCCATTTTATGGTTAATATTTCATCAAAAGTGATGATTCACTATAATCGTTCAACTAGTAATATAAGTGGAATTTAAGTAAACCTTGGAACCAAGCCTAGAACTTGTGACTGGATAAATTCTATATTCCATGGTACGTATAGTAGGTCTTGAGTTCCTATAAAAAAAAAGGCCTGTTTTAATAGGTAATTTTTAGGTGAAATCTATACGGAACCTAGAACCGCTTACTCTTAGTAACTCCAATCAACAAAAGCATTAGGGAAAGGAAAAAAAAACCTTCTCCACTAACGACCGGGGAATTAATAAGACAACCACTTTTATTTATCAAGGGTCTTTTGCTTGTTTTTCAAAAAAAAAAAAAAAAAAACCCTAGTAACTTTGTTTTCACAGTTATGCGCGATTTTAAAATTCCCTTATTAAAGACGTTTAAGAATTTTTCCTTCTAATAGGAAACACTCATCAATACAAAGAAGGTATTTCTATTGCATTTCTTAACGCGATTCCATGGTTCAGTTGGATAGATCATTGCACAAGAAGAATTATTTTTTTTAAGAAGATGAATTAAAATAAAATAGTTGTAAATGGTAGGAGTCTTTGTTATTTCGTAAGCATTTAAGCAATTATCCATATATAGCAAGACTCTGATATAAAAAGGGTGCTCTTTTTTTTTTTTTTAAGATTTAATTAAGGCGAGAAGAGCAACATGATTTATCTACCGATTTGGTTGCCTTGATAAAATACAAGGAGATAGAGTTAATAATATACAATATGAAATATGAAACGTAAAATAACACGCTGAGAAAACGAAAAAGAAATGAAAGAGGGCAAAAAGGAAAGTGGAGAAGAAAAAGAGCTCTCTCCACAAAACGGCGTGAGGGTTGGTCACCCGGTTGGCTAAGGTTGGTCATCCGTTTGGCTGCAAACGCATTCCAGAATATCTCTCTCTCCGAGAGAATTAATTTCGGCGTTGTGCAACGACAAATCAACGGCTTCATCTTCTTCCTCTTCTTCTTCGTCGGCATCGTCGACGCTTCGTCTTCTTCGAGGTTCTCTTTCGGGTACCCCCTGAAGTCCACCGCAGTTCGGAGGCGGTAGTGGAGACTAGAGGAAGTACAGTGGGATCGCCCTCGACGACGCCGTTCTGGTGGACGGCAGGGAGCGGGCGGCCGTGGAGGAGGCGAATAGGGCCTATTCCGAGCGGCAAAGTGGGAACTGGGTCTTGAAGATATTACGTGTCAGGTCTCCGTGGAAGGAGGAGGAGGGACAGCAGGGGAAAGTGATTGAGGACGAGGGAATGGGGAATGATGGCGGTGAGGCCGATGAAGTAGAACGAGGGGTCTCGAGAAATGGTGATTGATGAGAGAGAAGATGACGATGATGACGAAGACCAAGAGGACTGAGATGCGATGCGATGCAGTTAAGGTTGGTGATCAGTGATCACGATGATCGTGACGAAAAAGAAATAGAATTTGATTGGGATTCGTTTGCTAGGTTGCTGAGGAAGGTGCCTCTGCCTCAAGCCAAGCCCTATGCTATCTGTTCAGCAGTTTCGGGCGATTAATACTCTCGAAAATTGGAATCAACATGGAACTTGGAGTTCTCGGAAGCTCATGTCAAATGGATTTCGATGTCTTTTGCCGACACAACGCATGGAATTCATTGGATGTGGGCGAGTCGAGCAAATTCGCGAGGATTCATGGGAGGGCCCTGTGGCTGTGAACAGTCCAACATAGCTGCAATACTTGTTACCGTTAATTGCAAACAATTAAGAGTACGTAAGAATGTCATTTGAGTTAGGGATCATACCTAGCAACAAATTCAAACTACTTCTGAATAAATAAATAAAAATTGACTCATATTTTATTTTTTATTTCTAATCAAACGGATATCTAAATATAGCAGTGGACGTGAACTCTCTATAATGCGCATGGAGGCTCTGTCGCCAACATTTTCTAGCGTGCGCATGGGCAAGTGCAACCGTGATTAGACTAACGAGATATTCCTGATGGTCTAGTGAAAAAGAACATAAATCTGCATGCCATTGGAATTCTCTCTTTGCTCCTGAAAATTGCTAATCCGTTGCCGTGTTGCAGCTTCTTTAATGAGTAGTTTGGCACCTCCACCTCCATCTCCCAACGATTCATTTTTGAAGGAAAGATGATCGATGGCTTGTGTTACCATATCGTAAGATGTCATGTGGGAGATGGAGAGAGATGGCGCATGTAGTGGAACTTCAGCCACTCATGCTGGGGAACTGATAAAAACAGAAAAGAAGAAGAGACTAATAGATGGAGACCTCCGTGCGGCAGAGGGCAATGTTACATCTTCAGTTTGTCCAGATGAGAGTCATAAGCTAAATTCAAACCAGCGATTGGATGTGTTTTTACTACCTTTCTTTTGTCCATTGCTTCTTCTTCTCTGAGCAAAGCCTTCTGCTGCAAATTCCGTCATGCCATCGCGAACTAGAGGTTGCGTTCCCCAACTAAATTTGCACTCCACTCCGCTGGTCCCTCCCTCTTATTCTCGCTGATTCGATGCCATGAGGCCCACCTTCGATATGAGGTCACCGACCACCACCTTCATCGATAAGAAGGTCCATGACTATTTCTTTCTTTTTTGGTCGAAGTCCATGACGTCGTGAGATTTAAGAAGGTGTGACTAAGGCGAGTAGTGGTGGCAGGCTAAGTGAGATAGAAAGCAGGAAAGAGAATGTTAGGGTTCTATGGCGTATTGTGCGCAATTGCATAAAGTTTTTTTGAGATGACAGGACAAGGCCCAATTATCCTCCACTTGTAGAAGATCCATATGCAACAATGATAAAGAGAAATAACCATTAAAAAGAATACTTCCTTTTCTCATTGTTCTATGAGAATAGTTAGGTTAAAAATTTAACAGGATTTTAAGCTAGGGTGAACATGGTTCAAGATAGAACCTAGAACTGAAACTAGACTAGTGAGAACCTGTTTGATTTCAAGTTCCAAAAATTGGGGAGTTCATTTCTTTGGATAGGTTCTAAGTTCTAAATTGGTCAAACTTAGAACCTAAAACCTAACATCTAGAACCAATTTTGGTGTTTTTCTTGGTTCATGTTTTCACGCGATTCAATCTAGAACCATTAGTCTAAGCTTCCATCTTTTCATATGTCTAAATATAAGTTATGACTAGTAAATTGTAGCAATAAGTAATGATCATTAAAAGTGATAATTTACTGCAATCGTTTAATTAATAAAACATTTAAAACCTGAGTAGACTACTGACCTTAAGGTTTTAGATTCCAAAATATGAAAGATAGGTTCGGGTTCCAAAAATGAGAAAAAATGTTTCAACAAGTAGATTATAAATTTTAAGTGGAACCTGTACAAAACTTGAAACTACTTACCCCCTAGTTTGAACTTCAGGATTAAACGATGATCTAACGTGTTATTGACACTCTTTCTGTTAAAACTTTGAATGGCCACATTATTGAAAATTATCGAAAAAGTCATAAATCTATTATACAGGGTTAACTTAGTCCTAAATATTTTAATTGTACTAATTTAGTCTTAAATCTTGTGATGATTTGCTAATTTAATTATTCTAGTCAATTTTAACTAGAAATTGTTTACATGAACGTTGGTTAGTTGCCAATAGTCTTTTGTCACATTGCTAGTACTAATGTTGACAGTTTTTGCATTTTATAATTTTATAATTTTTTTAAAAAAAAATTTCCTTTTCATTTTTTACCCTTTCAGTTTTTTACAAGGCCAGTCACAAGCAAAAGGAAAAGGAAAATGATTAAAAAAAAAAAGAAGAAGAAAGGAACAAAGGAAAAAAAAATGCAAAAATTATTCCCATAAGTGTTAATCATATCATATAAGACAGCCGATAGTCAATTGACATGTACGTCAATAATTTTCGACTAAAAGTTTTAAGACTAAATTGATCCAATTGAAAATTTTAAAACTGAATGACTATCGTACTATATGTTTATGATCTTTTGGACAATTATCCCCATTTTTATGATATTCTATCATTTATCATCCAATATTATGCTTCTTATTTTTAACTACTGTTATAATTTTCCTTCATTCCTAATTGAAGAGGACATCCTCCTTCACGCTTTAGTTACTAAGATACAACACGCGCACCGTTCACATATAAACTGGACTTTAGAAAAGAACGAAAAGGTAAAACTCAGAACTCCATGCCTTTCGCTGGCCCATCCCCTTTTGGGTTGCCGTTGGGTGTCATCATCGGGTCGTTCGTTGCACCACCCACCTCTCTCTCTCTCTCTCTCTCTCTCTCTCTTTCTGGGCGTGCGCGGGACCATTCTATCCAAAGATCGAAGTTGGTTGAAAATGACATGCAAAGGCAGGGTCTGCCCGGCCGCATGGATGATTGTGTTTGACCTTCGTAGCTGAGATTTGGACAGATTTTTTAATAATTTTTAATAATCTTTATTTTCTTCCCTTTTATTCTCTGTTTTACTTCAAAGGGCTGGCGGGGCCACCTCGCTAAGGGCTAGCGACCCTTGGGTGAGGTCACAGCCCAAGCCCAAGAGCAATAGGGAGCGGGCGATTAATACTCGAAAATTGGAATCAACATAGAACTTGGAGTTCTCGGAAGCTCATGTCAAATGGATTTCAATGTCTTTTGCCGACACAACGTATGGAGTTCATTGGATGTGGGCGAGCCGAGCAAATGCGTGAGGATTCATTGGAGGGCCTGAGGCTATGCATGGTCCAACATAGCTGCAATACTTGTTACCATTAATTGCAAGCAATCAAGGGTGCGTTTAGTAACGATTCCGTTTCCGGAAGTAGATTCTGATTAAAAATGATTTTTTTTATTTGGGAACCGATTCTAAGCATTTTAAGCTGTTTTGGTAACTGTCCAAATTTTTTATTCCGAAATAGAATTACGTTTTTACCGTATCTTTATTGATTATGTTTCAAATTAATTTATTTTAATTTTTAAATAATTTTTATAATTTTTTCTTTTCTTTTTTTCTTTTTTCTCCTATTTTTTTTCTTCTTCTTTAGGCCGATCGCCGATCCGGCGACCGACCAGACGAGGGCTGGCCCTGGTCGGCCGAGCCTCGCCGGGGCTAGGTGAGGCCCACTTGGCCATCGACAGGGCTAGGCAAGCCTCGTTGGGTCTGGGCGAGGCCCGCCTAGCTACCGATGGGGCTGGGCATCGGGAGGCTTGCCCAGCCTCGGTGAGGCCGAGCCTTGCCAATTGCCACGCGAGCCTCGCTAGGGTTGGGCGAGGCTCACCCAGCCCCGGCGAGGCCCGCCTAGCGAGGCCGAGCCTCGCCGGTGGCTGGGCTTGCCTCCAGCGAGCTCGCCAGACCTTGCCTTGGCCTGGTGAGCCTCTGGCGAGCTCACCGAACCGGTTGCCGGCAATCGACGACGGTGGTGGACGGCGGCGGTGGACGGCGGCGGACGGTGGTGGATGGTGGCGTGCAATTGAAGAAGAAGAAGAAAAGAGAAGAATAGTTAAGTTTTATTCTTTTTTCTGATTCTGGAACAAGAATCATATATATTTTTTTATTCTTGATTCTAATACCAATATATTCCCGGGAACAAAAATTTTATCAAACGCAATTATGTTTCCAAACTGATTCCGGGAACAAAGAATTAGAATTTGGCCATGTTTGGATGGTTACCAAACAGGGCCTAAGAGTATGTAAGAATGTCATTTGAGTTGGCCCAGCAACAAATTCAAACTACTTCCAAATAAATAAATAAAAATCAACTCATTTTTCATTTCTAATTAGATCAAGGAGCATAGCAAATGCTAAAATATAATACACAAAAGCAATGTGAAATCATCAGAAAAATAAATAGGTGATAATATGGCACTAGAAATATACGTGGTTTAATCGAGTATCAATACCTATATCCATAGAAAGAGCTAAGAGCAAATAATATAATAGAATCAAAGAAGTAGAGTTTTTAATTATTCACACGGTGGAGTGTTTCCTACATCTGGATTTAAGTCAAAATTCATAGAGTTTATAAATAAATAGTTCATTTGGAGGTAAACTCACGACACAAAATCACCACGTTTTCAAGTTCAAGCAAAACACTCCATGTACGCCAAAAATAAGAACTCCAGCATTCGTCTTTAGCTTTACATACGTATGGCTTCGCGTTCTTCTTTCTTGATCGTGTGGCTTGTGCGGGGGCTTCTCTCCTGTTCTTCAAAGGAAAACCCACGTCTCTTGACATTGTCCCCCACCGCGTGCAACTTCAATAATCATACGTCTTCTGCAGGTACAAAAAGACAACCCTTGCTTTTCTTTTCTTTTATTTTTCCTTTTGTGCAGCTATAAAGAGTACAACGAATTACTCCTGTTGACCGACCAATCAAAGGATTAGGACTTGAAGAAGACATCCAAGACCTAAAGAGGATTTCTTTTCCTGCGCGCAATGTAAAATATTATCTTTAATAGAAAAAATATCTTCACGATCAAATATTAAAAAAACAATAAAACTTATCCAAATAGATCTCATTTTGCAAATGCTTAAACTCAAAACATAATTTAAATAGCAACCGTACATGACGCTCTCTCTCATAGACATTTAGATTCATTCATTCAGAGCGACAAATGCAGAGAATTCAAGAGAAATGAGGTCATACATACATGCGTGCATCAATATGTTATGTGCACTAAGAATGCATATACATCACAAAGTAGGAACTACCAAAATCTATGCCCTAACTCATGAACGATCGACTTTATTATAGTCATTTGAATGCTATTTTTGGTGGAGTTAAAGCCTCAGGAAGTGAACAAGTAACTTCAATGTGAAAACCTGTAGCTTCTTGATGTGATGGTATTGCAAAAGGAGAAAATTGTCCAAAGTTCTAAACCTATTGTATAGCGGCTAAATGTTAAATCTTTAATTATGCCGATTTAGTTACAAATTTTTTGATAAGTTGCTAATTTAGCCATACACCTCTTATTCATTTCAATTAAGTCTTGAATCTTTGGACGATTTATTAATTTAATCATAAACCTTTTAACATTTGCTAATTTAGTCATTTGGCGATCTAGTTAGCACAAACTGTTCTCTATAGCACAATTGACGCTAATTAGACAATTTTTTAAATTATGCAATTCTTTCTATTTCTTTTTCCCTTTTGTTTTCCTCTGGCCTCAAGCGAGGGTCGCTCAAGGCCTAATGTCGACGACCTTTGCCGGCCATTTACGAGGATTGGTGATGGTTGGCATGGGGATAAAGGGAAAAAGAAAAAGAAAAATTTTAAAAGATGAAATATTGCAAAATTGTCCATATTAGTGGCAAACTCTACCACCTAGGATGGCTAGCATTGATTAGACTGCTACATCACTGTTTTTGGTTAAAATTAGCCGGAATGACTAAATTGGCAAATTGTTAAAATGTTTTCTTGGCAAAAGGTGAGGGACATGAAGAAGAGAGTTTAAGAGTACATTTGGATTAATGGGACGTGAGCACTTGGAATGCCAAAACTTGGCTTAGGGAGATACTTAAGTGCCAAAGGTTCGGAAATGTATACCCAGTCCCAAAATCAAAGTAACATGGATCAACTAAGTACCAACACTGAGAAAATCTGATCAAAATACTAACATGGCATTTTTTCGATTAGACAAGTGCAAAACGACGTCGTTTCGAATGCTGACGTGGCTAAATAGACCAACAACATCATTTTGCACTATGACATAGCTAGATAAGCCAAAAGCAATGTCATTTTGCATGGGATTTAAATTTTACTATAAATATTAATTAAATTAAGTTTAAAACTAAATATATATTTTTTAGAGAAAAAAAAAAAGAAATTGCAGTTCGGCGAGGGCTATGCAAGCCCTCACCACTGCCTCCCCACTGTCACCCGGGGGAGGATTGGCCACGGCAGTGAGGGCTTGCATAGCCCTTGCCAAATGTGTTGCAATCCTTTTTTTTTTTTTTCTTTTTAATAATTTAATTTTAAATTTAACTTAACTAATATTTATATCAAAATTCAAATAAAAGGCAAAATGACGTTAGTTTTGGCTCTTCTTTACTGACTTAGCTTTTCGGTAAGTCACTTAGGCAAGTTATATTATTAAAATAATGCTATGTAAAATTTTCGGTACTCTTCGTTGAAGTTGGCACTTAAATGTTCAATTTTTATTTTTATTTTTTTAAAAAAAGTGGCATTTATGTGTACATTTTGTAACTTTTAGTACTTAAATATTATGTACCAAATTTTGGCATTCACACTGTACTTTCTGCCTCATATTAGCATTTCATAAAGTAATATGTGTGATTGACCAAAAGAAAAAAAAAAGTGATGTGTGTGGGCCAGCGTGGATTTGATTATAGTGTTAATCTAGTTGGACCCGATTGATTTCGGCGGGTTTGCAATTCCCATAAAATGAACGTACTTAATGAGATTGTTCGAATCCCCAAATTCTCCTGCGTTTAGCTGATCGGGATAAAATTCGGGATAGGATATAATTTATCCTATCCTACGTTTGTTGCTCACTCGGGATAGGATATAGTCGGATATAAGGGGGATATAGACGGGATAAAATTATCCCATGGGGAGTGGGATAAAGGTGGATAGGATTTCTAACGTCCATAATAGGAAAGTTATTTTTCTTGAATAACAAATTTATTAAATTAAAAAAATTGAAATTATATTTCAATATAAATAATTTTGAATTCTAATTTAATAAAATAAAAATAAAAATAAAAATTTATTTTTAATTAATCTTATTTTAATTCTATGTTATAATAAACATTCAATCTATAAATTAAATATTTATATTTATTATATATTTTAGGTATTTTTGTATTTTAAATATGTTAGTACAGTTTACTATTTGATAAATTTTTATTAAAGAATGATGAAAGGGAAAAAAGAAATAATAATGAAAATAATATAAAAAAGAGGAAAAATAAAATAAATAATAAATTAAGGAATAATGTTACGAGATATTTTCACCATATTCATTTATGAACATTTAGGTTCATTTATAATGATATGCCGTTTATATAAAAAAAATAAAAATGTATATGATGTGAACATATCCGACTTTAATACTATGATTCACCAAACACCTGGATGGGACATAAAAAAATCCTAGGATTTCATATCCTATCCTATCCAATCCTATCCCGATTAGAAATCCGGACGACCAAAGTAGAAAATGAATTTGACGGTCCACGAAATGCATTCCCTCTCCCCTATTCACGATCGTCTCTCGATTACTTTGTTGCACGGCCAATGATATGGGGATGGAGATCCTCTTTTCTGGACCTATACCATGTATCTCTGCCCTCATTACTCAGTGGCCACATGAACCTTCTCGAGATCTCGTTTAGTTCAATTGGCCATTATGATCTCCCTAAGATCTATAGGTATCGTGGTCAAAATTTTGACCAACGCATTAGATATGGATTTGAACAGGATGCCTCTAGATATCTTCGTCAAGATATCTTGTTAATGGCTGCAGGTCATTGGCCATGGTGATTAGCCAGTGGACTTCTCCTAGTTGATCGCTAGCCATGACAACTAGTGGAGGAAGAAGGCAAAGAAAAGAAAAGGAAATAACAAATTAAAAACTAAAAAAAAAATTAAAAACTCATCCACATCAGCCTTGGCCACAGCACATAAGACGACCGATATCTATGTCAACAATTGCCAATCAAAATTGGTCTGAAAAATTAAATTGACAAATTATCAAAAAGTTTGCGACTAAATTAACTAAATTGAAAGGTTTATGATATAGTTTTTTTTTTTTTTTGGTAATTATTAGGCCATCATGGTCAAGATATCAATTGAGAATAAGAAAGCGGTAAATAGAATTATAGAATTTTCATTATATTTTGGTGTATAAAAAAGAGTATATGGAGAGCCTATTTTTAGGCCTTTAATATATGACTATCTAAAGAAATTTTAAAAAAATCAAATCAGATATGCATAATTAAAATAAATATACAATATCGAGGGGAAATAGCAAGCAACCAATGTGACTAGCTTGGAAAATAGTAATTGAGTGATGCGGCCTATATTACTAACATAATGGCATTAAATGGCCTATACTACTAGTTAAGGAAAATAGTTACTAAACGATGTGACCTATGCGACTAGTATTTAAAGAAAAGCCACCTCCATGATAAAGTCTTGACTAGGCAATGCACTTTGCACGGCTGGCCATCATGCAATGGATTAGAGTACTCACTTCCTCATATTAGACTTGTGTGTACAACGTGAACATAGGTAACTACTAAGCAATGGGGATGGAGGAATTATTTGGGTATGCATTAGGGTTGTCAAAGTGCATGGGTGTGTGGGTGCATCAAGTGCGAGGTGCACCCAGTGCACTAGGATTGTCTTAGAAATGAGACTTTGATATCAAGTTGAGAATGAGAAAACGGAAAATAGAATTGTTGAATTTATATATAAAAGAGTCGATGGAGTTAAATTTTAATAGATGATCATCAAAGGAAATCAAATAAGATATGCATAATTAAAAAATATATAGAAAATTAGAGGAGTATCCTATATCAATGAATCGATCAGATATGGAATTGGACAGGGCGTATTTAGAAATCTCGTTGAGATATCTTGTCAGTGTCAGTGATGATTGTGCAGCTCGATGCACCATGTAAAGTTCTGCTCTACAACTCGCAAATGCTTCACGTGAAATCATGTGCTACTGAAAAAGGGGAAATAAATTGAAACAAGCCACGGACAAATCGAAACGTGGCGAAACATGAGGCAACTGAGATATATTTTATACCGCTTTATATAAGACCAATAGAACTCAAAAGTTCAAGAGTTCAGGTTTCACGTTATCCTAGGTAATTGCGCATGACATGGGATGCCAATCGAGATAAAAATGAATGATGAGCAATGTAGGACAAATCAAATCACACAAAACCATCCTCATTCGAAGGTTTTTCCCCATATATTATTTCCATTTGTCTCCTTAAAAGGTGCTCTCCTTTTCTCGAGGAAAAATATCAAAAAAGTCATAAACCTATTGCGTTAGATAACAATTCAGTCATAAACTTTTCAATTAAACCAATCAGTCTTAAACATTTTACTATCGGTACCAATTCATTCCATCCGACCAAAATGATGGCCGATACCGACGTGGATGTCGGCCCGGTGGTGATGTGCCGATGTGAAAATTTTTATGATTTTTTAATTATTTTTTATTAAATTAAATTTTTTTATGTCTTCTTCCTAGCGGTGGCAAGCGAGGGTCGCGAAGCCCTCGCTCGGCCTCTCCTAGGGCCACCGGTGAGGAGGCTTTGCCCGGATCTAGGCGAGGCCGAGCGGCCCTCGCCGGCGTCGACGAGGGTCGCGGCCCTCGCTCGGCCTCGCCTAGGCCGCGGGCGAGGGCCGCTCGGCCTCGCCCAGATCAGGGCTAAGCCACCTCGCCCGTGGCCTTGGGCGAGGTCGAGCGAGGGCCGCGACCCTCGCCGGTGGCTGGCGAGGGCTGCTTGGCCTCGCCCAGGGCCGCACGAGCAAGGCTGGCCTCGCCCAGATCCGGGCGAAGCCGCCTCGCTGGCAGCCGATCTAGGTGAGGCCAACCTCGCCCGCGGCCCTGGGAGAGGCCGGGCGAGCCGGCGAGGGCTTTGTGGCCCTTGCCCAATGGCCGGCGAGCCTCACCGGAGGCTAGCCAGCCAATGCAAGGAAGAAGACAAAAAAGAAAAAAAGGAAAAAGAAAAGAATAAATAGATAAATAAATTCAAAAAAATCATAAAAATTGTCACGTCAGCATCCGGCCACTAGCCGACGTCCACGTCAGTGTCGGCCGGCCAAAATTGGTCGGATTGACTGAATTTGTACCAATAGTAAAAGGTTGAGGATTGAATTGGTTCAATTGAAAAGTTTAGGACTGAATTGGTACAAATGTAATAGATTTAGGACTTTTTTTGGTACTTTTCCCTTTCCATGACTTTCACCAAATGGAAAAATATGCCGAGGTTCATTACGTGGAGCCACGCATTTGACTGAATAATTTAGAAGAAAGAAGAAAAGCATATGTGGATCTCATCTTGATATGGGGCGCCAAATTTTCCTACCTTACATACCAATTAAAAAGAAAAAGGGAAAAAGAGAGTTCCCTTCGAAACAAAAACTTGAGAGAAAAAACAAAGAAATTGTTCTGTTTTGGATAATTGTTGACGTGATATACCAAATGCATCCGCATTTCTCTGTTGAGTTTACTGTGATTTGATGTCTAGAATTTCGCATTAGCAGCACTAGCAGTAGATGTAAGTTTACGGGACATGCTAAAACCTGCTATCTAGAGTTGATAGCACATTTTTTTTCACTCCAATTTGGAAAAAACAAATACTATCTACGATCATTATTGTAAACTTCACAAGTAACAGGTGTCTTTTTATAAAAATCTTTTTTTTTTTAATAATGCAAACGCATCCATTACTTGGATCGTCATAATGTTGTAATATAATGCGGAAACTAATGATTCTCTAAAATTAAATAAATGCGAGAGAATGAAAATACTAAAGGAATAAATAAGGAACAATAAATAATATATAAATAAAAAAACGCTGAAATTTACAAGTAGAAGAGTCAGCTGTAAATATATCAATAAACAATGAGGAAATGACAGTGGTATATTCGCTCACACACTGAAGTATTTTCCAATTCTAAGTTCCCATCAGCAACAGGCCATATTCTCCAGCAAAGTCCTCTGATCAGCACCTCCACGAGTGTTAGTTCTCTTCTTCAGACTAAAAACAATATCCCACAAACTTCGTATAATGATAAAGAAAGTGACACGTCAAATGTGGAAATTGGCCAAACCAATAGGAACACTTCTTCTTGTTATTTCTTTGAAGATTTCGGCCAAGAGTAATAGGAGTTTACTTCCTTATTTTTCACACAAGAAAGGCAACAACAATCTAGACTGTCCAATTTTATTTCGGGTCAGATTTTGTTCAATGATATAAACTCGAGATATAATGCAATACATGAAACACCCTACAAGTCTTATGAACTTCAAGTCTTTAACCCGTACTGATGTCCCCAAAGAGTAGCTTACACATGTTGGTGGGATTTGAATGGTTTTCCACTAGTTACTGAGCATCCCAACATCCTAATCAACTATGCCAACCTTGAAAAGCAACACAACAGTGCATGGAGAATTGTATATTTTCTAAATCTCACTAGATAAATTGGAAATCTACACAGACAAACATGTTTCACTCTTGCTATTGATATGACAAGGGTAAGATCTTACTAAGCAAAAAATAATATTATATATCTATAATCAAATTACTTTATCTTACATGATAAGACTATGTGGGTAACCAATATTCTCTTTCCATGCTTCTCAATATTACATTTGTTAGAATAATTAAATATTGAACTATACCTTCATCTGCAAGTTTTAATCCTTTAGAACACTTGATAATGGTTCAAACAATATTCTAACAATATTAGTTATCTCTTTTGTTTCATGGTGGTTTCTTGGTGGACACAAGAGACTCTTCCTTGACGTTTTCTCCATAAGCTAATATACTTAAGAGGCCTATCCCATTAATGTGACTTCAATATCCTTTGTTAAGATATGCAACATGATAAAAAATCTTACCATCTTGTCTTGGGGAGGTCACAGGGGGAAGGCAGAATCCAAGCTCATGTATATACCCAATTAGATATCATTTCGCTCATAAAGTTAAGCTACTAAGTTATTAATGAGGTAGATATATTATTAACTTCTTCATACCCAAATAATTTCTCATGTGAGTCTTTGAATTGTCATTAGTACCCAACATGTTCATGGCTAAGCAGGTTCTTCATAAGATGCTCCTCCAATTCCGCCTTCTGTTTGAACAAAGTATTGGGGAACTGAGGCAAAGGAAATTGAATTCCTGAGGCTGGTAATCGATATTGATGATGTTTTTCCTGTTATGATGCATGTGTGAATTAGTTGTATTAGAAAAGTCCTACATTAGAAAATTGATTTAGTATGGAACAATTAATATATCACAGTTGACTCATAACTCATTAATTTAAGTTTTTGAGTGGAGATGGATCCGATTGGATACATTGATGGGTTCAAACTTAAGCTCCCTCTTGGAAATTCACCTAGATAAATGTATCAAATTTCTACCACGTGCTCCCAACAAATGGTATCGGAGCCCATGGTTGTGATTTCCAGGCATGTGGATGTTGTGATATAGTAACAAAGGCCCATAGGAAGTTGATGTAGAAGGACGTTTGAATTAAGGGGAAGCACACATAAAACTAAGCTCACATGTGAGAGGAAGTTGTGAATGCACATGTGAGTGAGTTGTGTTAAAGAAATTTCACATCAGAGAATTGATATGGTATGAAGCAGTTATCATATTCTAGTTGGCCAATAACTTATTGTTTTAAGCTTTTGAGTGAAGATGCGTCAAACTAGATATGTTGATGGGCTTGAACTCGAGCTCCTTTTTGGTAATTTCTGCAAGTGAAAGTATTGGACTCTTGTTGTGTGCTCCTAACATTTCCATCTTTTAGTTGAGTAACGTGGAGGGGGATTTGAAGGGGACAATCGAACCAACAAGTGCACAATATAAAATGATGTGGTCCTGCATACTCTTTTAACAAGGATTTTAGGTACGCTCAAAAGACTTAATAAATAATTTTTCTCGACATTACCTTCTATAGATTCTCCACCAAAGATTTTTAAATAAAGGGAGACAAAAGAGGAAGGTCAATTAGTTGGATATCCGAACATAGTGGTGAATGTCGACTCTCCATGATTTGCATGGAGGTTCCGTCGCAAGCAAAAGAACACCCGAAATGCCAAAACTCAACACAATGGGACATTTAAGTACCAAAAGTTAAGAAAATGGCACTTAAGTGCTACTTTTTTAAAAATGAGACATTTGAGCGTTACCTCCAGTGAATCCTATTGGAAATCTCACGTGGCAATTTTTTTAATTAATTTTGTTCACTTACGTGGCTCGCTAGAGAGCCGACTTAGTAAAGAAATGCAAAAACGATATCATTTTGGCACATATTTGAATTTTAAATTAACATTTTAATTAAATTAAATTTAAAACCAATTTTTTTTTTTAAAAGGAAGAAGATAAATAGAGGTTAGGGGCTGGTGACCCTAGCCAACCCCCCCCACAGTCACGACCCTTCCCGACGACGGTGGGGAGGTGGCGGTGACAAGGGCTACGCCCTCAACTGCTGTTCATCTTCTTCCATTTTTTTAAAATTAGTTTTAAATTAAATTTAATTAATTTTTATATTACTTATTTAGCCACGTTAACAACAAAATGACGTCATTTTTGCAATTGTCTCTACATGATATCATGCAAAATAACGTCGTTTTGCACTTGCCTCTCCAGAAAATCGCCACATCAGCATTTTGACTAGATTTTCTCAGTGTTGTCACTTAACTGATCTATTTTGTTCCGATTTTGATACTTAAGTGTTACTTTCGTAATTTTTAGGACTTAAGTATCCCTGTACCAAGTTTTGACACTTTAGATGTCCCGGTATCTTCCGTTGCATAAAGTGAAAAAGAAAATTAACTTCGCATGCCATTGGACTTCTCTATTTGCTCCTGCCAATTGTTGATCCATTGCCATGTTGCAGCTTGTTTAGTGAGTAGTTTGGCACCTCCACCTCCATCCCCCAATGATTCATTTTTGAAGGTAAGATGATCGATAGCTTGTTTTATGGGAAAAGTACCAAAATAGTCCTAAACCTTTTGTATCGGTACCGATTCAATCCTAAACTTTTTAATTGGACCAAATTAGTCCTAAACATTTTCACATTTGTACCAATTTAGTCTATCCGGCTTATTTAAGCTGGAAATTGTTGATGTGGCCACCGGTGGTCTTATGTGGCGCCACGTGGACAAATTTAATAATTTTTTATATATATTTTCAGATTTTTTGAATTATTTTTCTTTTTCCCCTTTTTTTTTTTTTTCTTCTTAACCCTTGGCCAACGAGGTCACCGGCCGGCCGACCATCACTGGCCACTAGCGAGGGCTGCCGCCCTCGCTGGCCACAAGCGAGGGCATGGCGGCCCTCACCAATGGCCAGCAAGGGCGCGAGGCCCCTCACCTCGACTGGCTTGTGGCCGGTGATGGTTAGCTAGCCGGCAACCTCGTCGGCCAAGGGTTAAGGAGAAAAGAAAAAGAAAAAAAGATTTTAAAAATTATAAAATGTGTCCACATGGCGCCACATAAGACCGTCGGTGGCCACGTCAGCAATTTCCAACTTAAATTAGCCGGATGGACTGAATTGGTACCAATGTGAAAATGTTTAGGACTAAATTGGTCAAACTAAAAAATTTAGGACTGAATTAGTACCGACACAAAATGTTTATGACTATTTTGGTACCTTTCCCCTCGTTTTACCATATGGAAAGATGTCATGTTGGAGATGGAGAGAGATTGTGCTTGTACTGGAACTTCAACCACTCATGCTGGGGAACTGATAAAAACAGAAAGAGAAGAGACTAAAAGATTGAGATCCTTTCCGTGCAGCGGAGGGTAATGTTACATCTTCACTTGGTCCAAATGAGAGAGTCATAAGCCAAATTCAAACCAGCGACGGGATGTGTTTTTACTACCTTCCTTTTGTCCTTTCCTTCTTCTTCTCTGAGCTAAGCTTTCTGCTGCAACTTCCGTCGCACCGTCGCGAACTAGAGGTCGCGGACCTCCACTGTATTTGCATGCTACCCCGCTGGTCCCTCCCTCCCTCTTTATTCTCCCTGATTCGATGCCGTGGAGGTCCACCTCGATGTGAGGTCACTGACCATCACCTTCACCGATTTAGAGGCCCATGACCTTTTTTTATTTTTTCGGTCGAAGTCCATGACGTTGTGAGATCTAAGAAGCTGTGACTAAGACAAGTAGTGGAGGCAGGCCAAGGGAGATAGAAAGCAGGAAAGAGAATGTTAGGTTTCTATGGCGTACGATGCGCAATTGCATAAAGTATTTTTGAGGTGACAAGACAAGGTCCAATTATCCTCTACTCGGAGAAGATCCATATGCAACAATGATAAAGAGAAATAACCATTAAAAAAGAAAACTTCCTTTTCAATGATAGTTAGGTTAAAAATTTAACTAGGGTTCAAACTTTGTAATTAGGCGATGATCTAATGTGTCATAAAGTCTCTGCGTTAAAACTTTGATGGTAACATTATATTTCTCGGGAAAATTTGTCCAAAAAGTTCCAAACTTATTATTTGGAGATCAGCTTAATCCTAAACTTTTCAATTGTGCCAATTTAATCTTAAATCTGATAATTTGCTATTTTAGTCTTTTGGTCATATTGGCTGGAAACCATTGACGTGGATATTAGCAAGTTGTCAATTGACCTTCATGGCATTGCTAGCATTAAAGTGGATGACTTTTGCAATTTTTTTTTTTTTTTTTCCCTTTTTTTACGAGGCTAGACACAAGCGAAATGAAAAATAATAAAAAAGTGTAAAAATTATCCATATAAATATCGACCATTCCACATCAGACAGTCGATAGCTAGCTGGCATTCATATCAGCGATTTTTTTGTCAAAATTAACAATTAGGATTAAATTGACATTATGGAAAGGTTTAAAGATAAATTAGTAGTCTTATAATAGGATCATGGCCTTTTAGATAATGAACCCCTTTTACGGTATTCTAACATTTATTATCCAATATTATGCTTCTAATTTGAAAAAGTAAAACTCAAACTCTATGCCTAAACCGCCCCATCCCCCTTTGGGTTGCCGTTGCGCGTCATCTTCAGCGCTCGATCCCTATGACATGATCGAAGTTGCATGAAAATGACATGAAAAGGCGAGGTGCGCACGGGTGCATTTGCGCGCGTGCATGGGTGCGTATGTTTGACCTATCCATATGAGATTTGTAGTTTCATGAAAACGATCCGTATAGAGTAGAAAATTATCAAAAATAAAAAAATAAAAAATCCTTAGCTTATTACACTTTAACAAATTCAGTTATAAACATTTACTATTTAAAAAAAAAAGTTCAAAAGGTTGATTGGGCCGCTAACCATTGGCCGAGGGACGGTGAAGGTAATCGGCACCAAATCTAATGAGGCAAGGGCTAGCGACCACAATGAAGATTTGTGACGCACTCACCAGCCATGGTGAGGGGCCGTGACCCCTCATTTGTGGCCGACGAGGGCTTTGCGATTGTCACCCAAGGCTTGACAAGGATCACTGGTCCTCGGTTAGTGGTTGGTGGAGGTCACCAGCCCTTAGCCAAGCTACCGGCCCATTGAACTCAAAAGGAAAAAAAGAAAAAGAAAAGAAAAGAAATATAAAAAAAATTCCAAAACTTCGCATGATGGACTTAATTGGCAAAACTTAAAAATAATTAGGATTCAATTGATAACATTAACAAAAGTGCAGTAGATTTACAACTTTTTGGATATTTTTTTTTCCTAAAGAGTGAGATTTCATGGGTTCTTTTTTTGAGAGTGACAAAATCTTTGAGTGTGAAAAGCCTTAAAGAAATTCGTTGGAAATCATGGCCTCTGAAGTCCGTGCAAGTGTGGCATCCATTAAGTCCGTTCAACTTAACACCTGATCTCGACTCAATTTGATTATGCACAACCGGATACATGAACTCAACTGAGCATTTAACTTGAGCCCTGTTTAGTTAAAAATAGATAAAGTCACGTTCCACTCAAACAATGAATTTTAGCTGTCTTATTGTAAGTTGTTCCGTGGACTTTTACTTGGCTGGGTTTCTACGCCATGCCCCTAAATAATCCACACACACACACAAAATTGCACTCAACCAAACTCGAATAGCAAGCGAAGATCTTAACCTAAGCTCGAACTTAATCATGAAGCCCTAGGTGGCAACAGCGTACTTATAAATTAGTAGGTACTGCAATGTATGAATGTTTCTAAAATATATAAAATTTCATCTACTTGATTAAGCTCACAACTAAGCAAGTCAAATGTAAGGATTTGAACCTCAAACTCGACTCACAAGGTATTACTCTAGTTACTTGACACCGACCTGAACTTGAGGATAATCAAGTCGAGCCGGACTAGCATACTAACCAAACTCAAGTAGCTCTTCCATGGCAGCTTGAACCACTTACTTTCCTACCTTACTTTATCCTCCACTTTTGTCGTGAATCCAATCATATGAACCCGCTCTCGTCGATCCACTCTAGCTTCACGACAGACAAGAATGTGTAGGCGGAAAATAATAAAAGGGACCTATGACGGTAATGGGTGATAGCGACATGAAAAAATGCGTCATGAAAAAGACAAGTCGCGGATGTACAGCAGTCTCCGCGTCGGATAAATCTGTCTTGGCGTGGTCTTTTAACTATTATCTGTACCACTAGCCGAACATCCAATGGTCTGGTTCACCGAGTCTGTAAATAGGGCGGGTCGTATCTCATTGCACTATTGGGCTCCTACATCACTCCTTGCATCTCTCTGTCGAACAACTTCGAAGCTTTTCAGAGACCATCATGGCTTGCTCAACTGCAGCGACGACGACAATGTCCAGAGTACTGATGTTCCTGGTCTTGTTCTGGGCTCTCTTTGCGGGCTTTGATGCTCGTGTTCTTCATGCGGCATTACCAGCTACGTTAGGGAATCAGATGAACAGTGGTCATCACCACACCTTTTGTATTGCGCCCTCGGGAAGACCCAATTTCGCATGCATACAATAAAGGAGTCGATTATAATAAATTTTTGTGATGATTAATTTGAAGACGATGGATCCTTACACGTCATGTTGTCAACTTGATATTATGCTCAATAGGCCGATGCTTTTGGTTTTAATGACCCAGGACTCCAGTTCAGTCGTGGTGGAGGCGTGGAGTCCAAATCCATTTATAAAATAAGATGTTTAAGATTCTTTGAGTGTTGGAAACCTGCATTTTAGCAGTTTAACTGTACGCATTTCGAGATGGAACCTCCATGTAAATTTCTTTCTTATTGTTCACATAACATTAATGAGAAATATGTGTTCCCGCGATAATCGACTTTTTTGTCAATTCTAGGTGAACGTGAAATATATTCGTGAAAGTTTTCATGTAAAATGTGATAAGATGGTGGTCACAAGCTTCATGTCGGCACGAGGAGATGTCTCGTTTGTTTTCGATCCTCCTTGATGAAAAAGTGAAGTTTTATTTGGCTGCATTACAAGAAATGCCTTTATTCAAAGTGGAAAGATCCAGAGGACCCGATCCACACCACCATTGATCTATGTGTGATGCCCTCGGGAAGACCCAATTTCATGATGCATTAAGAATCCATCCTTGTCCTTGGTAACCAAGGTCCAAATCCATTTATAAAATAAGATGTTTAAGATTCTTTTTAGCAGTTTAACTGTACGCATTTCGAATTTCTTATAACATTAATGAGAAATATTTTTTGTCAATTCTAGGTGAACGTGGAAAGTTTTCATGTAAAATGTGTGATCTATTAAGAATGATCAAGAGTTTATATATGTATAGATTTTTCCTAATGTAGTCGATGTTCAAATTCTTAAGTAATCTTTATTCATAAGATGTGATCCATATTGATAGTTACGTATTAAAATACATGTGTTTAATTCTACCAACCACAAGAAGTTATTATAGAAATCTAGCAATATTTTTCCCACATTCTTGATCACCTATTATGCTTCACTAACTTTCTAATATGTGCCGACCGACAAGTTCAACTTCTTTTCCTAATAATTGCCTTGTAATATAATCTTTTATGACTAAATGTATTTCGCAATCCTGCCTGAATTGGCCTTGCCATGGGCTCAAGCCACCAGACCCATGATTGAGTCTAATTCTAAAACAAGAGGAGTTGAAATTGATGGGTTTGTCAATTATTAATCTGAGTCTAAAAATCCTATATATAATCGTTTTATTGCACCAACAATATGATGCTGGAATATTTTCCAAAACCTAAGGCATTTGGGGAAACCTCTTTTCTATCGACAATCAAGAGGACACTCACTAATACTTGTGTTTATCGTTACGACTAGTGATGAGATATTGACCAACGTCCTAGAATTATTCACCAACCTTTTCTAAGTAACCTAATAGCATTTTATTTACCACAAGCGATGAAAATTTAATATCTGTGAGAATCTACTAAATCTTCGGGACCCTTATTGCACGGACATTTTTAGTATGCTACTACTATTGTTTACAACAATGACTAGGGCCTCATCAATAACGTATTAGAGAAGTTCCTAATCGAAAGGACGCGATCATCGGTTTACCGGATTTTTTTGGACATTCACTACATTGATTATTGAAGGTGGATGACTGTTATGAACACGGAGACTAACAGGTAGACTAACACATTGAAAAACTTACCAAGTAATACCGTCAAAGTTCCTAATCGGAAGGACGCAATCATCGATTTACCAGATTTTTCTGGACATTCACTACATTGATTATTGAAGGTGGATGACTGTTATAAACACAGAGACTAACAAGTAGACTAACACATTGAAAAACTTACCAAGTAATACCTTCAAAGTAGCACAACTCATTATTCATACGAGTGCGAGAATACTTTTCAAACTTGTTCAGACATTAACCGCCTAGTGAATTAATGACCTTTCAAACTTATTTAGACATTAACCGCCCGGCAAAATAATGACAACCATTCAGCATAAGAACCGAACCGAAAAGTATTGACCTACTGAAAAAGTTACCTTACTAGAACTACCAAGCAATTAATTAGCCATTTACCTATTTGACCTACTGTTTAAAAAGTTTACCATTTTAGGGAAAATGAAGCTTTGACAAGAGGAAGAAGAAAGGGAGGAGAGAATGATTTCCTTTTTTCAAAAAACCGATATCATTTCTTTCATTTTTAGAAGGGTGTTTTCCATCTACGGGAAAATATTTCCTTTGACTACTCATTTTCCACCCTGAGACAAGACGAATAGAGGACAGTCTCGAGCAGCTATGGCTTGCGTTGTCCGTGATGCGTCAGGAAGGCTATTGGACGGGTTCTTCAAGACAATTGAAGCGAGCTAACCTAAACAAGCAGAAGCCACTGCATTGGTCGAAACCCTAATTTTCCTCCTCATTACTACAGAGAACTTGCAACTTGAGTCTGACTGTCCACTGTGTTAACTTCTCTTATATGCTAAACTGGGAAGTACAATCGCTGGTAGACCGGGCCAAGGAGCTGAAGAGAAAATTTTCAGGCCTCACCATAGCCCATTGCAACCGTGATTTGAATATGATCGCGGATTGGTTAGCCAAAGCACAAAGGCTAAACAATTTACCTAGGAATTGGGTCGCCCACCCCACTCTACTCTCTTTGATATGTTATATTCTGACGCTCATTATGTATTTTCCGCGAATTTCGTTGAGTAATAAACATCACTCGTATTTTCAACAAAAAGAAAAACAAAAACCACCGGGCAATTGTGGGAAAGTCTTCCGCGAAACAAACACGGTCCCGTCATACATTTGACAACTTACGGAAATCTTGTTTGCGTAGGCTGGTTACGTCGAGCGTCCACGACCAAACTGAGGATTGGCTTGGGGCGACACGTCATCGGAGGGGCCTCCTCTGTCCCCACCACCTTGACGTTTATCTGCACCGGCTGACGTGGCCTCCGCGTGCTGGTCGCCATCCGATCCACTCCCTATACTTTTTGAGTTGAATCTCTCGCGGTGCGGGCCCCCACCACGTGCTTTCGTGCGAAACCAGAAGCGGCTGTTGCATACGCCCCCTCGACGCGGCGCCGTTTTCTCGAAAGCTCCCGGGCAAAACGCTCTTTCCGCTGTTGCTGCTGGCGCACCAACGCGGGTTGCACACGCCATCGTTTCCGCGATTCTCCAACCAAATATTTTTCTAATTATTATTATCATTTTAATTTCTCGACGCACACAACTCATAAGAGTGAGCGTCATTTAAAAGTAAAACTAAGTTTCAAGTTTTAAGATACGTAGGTACCATATTTCAAAAACTAAAAAACTTAAAACTTGTCTCGATGGATAGATTACAAAATATAAATAAGTGGAATTGGAATCTTGAAACCTGAAATATATTTTTATATTTTTCTTTATCTATATTTTCGAATGATCTTCCGATATTCCATTTCGTACAATAATCAGTGTATAATTTGAAATCACTAATATAAATTACCATTTTATAATTGAGACTATTGCTTTATTAATATTTCATCATCAAAAGTGATGATTCACCACAATCGTTAGGGGTGAGCACGGTTCCCGATTCTATGAATGTAGGTTTCGATTCCCGATTCTTCTTTTTTCGAAATCGAGCATTGAGAGCAAGAACAAAAACCAAACCCGGACTGGAACTAAACTAGGATTCCTAAATCTAAACTTGGGTTTCTGATCTCGTCCTCCTCCTCGGCAGAGCGTCTCCTCATCCAATGGTGCTCGATCTCTGCGATGTGCCTTGCTTCCTCTTCACTGCTGGTTGCCAGCCACGCCGCAAGCCACCTCGAACCTCGCCCCAGGCCAGCAAGGCTCCGCCTAGCTCGATCTGGCAAAGCCGAGCTCAAGCCTCGCTAGATCGGGCAAGGCAGAGCTCTAGCCAGCTTGGGGCGAAGCTTGGGCCTTGCTAGATCCGACGAGTTGGGTGAGGCTCCAGTCTCGCCCGAGCTCGCAGCTCGCCAGAGCCCATCGAAACTTTGGCAAGCTCGGGCAAGATCGGCCGAGCCTCGAGCTCGCTGGATCTGGCGATCGTGTCTTGGTCGGCTGCCGGGTAGCCCGCCATCGTTAGGCATGTGGCAACAAAGGAAGGAGGAGGAAGGAGGAAGGAAAAGAAAAAGGAAAAAAAGAAAAGGAAAGAAAAAATAATAAATAATAAAAATTTCGATTTTTTTAAAATACAAATAATTAAAAAATCATTTTTTAAATATAAAAAGTAAAACTAATTTTTTTGTCAATTAAAATTCAATATTTGATAATTTTTCCCAAACAATTAAATTAATTAATGAACGGTGGAAAATATTTTCCACTCAAAGTTTAGGTTTCGGCTGAATATTGGAAAATAGTCATTTTCTAAAAAATGACTTTTAGGAAAATGTTTTATGGAAACATGATATGCCACATAAGACGATCAGTGTCTACATCAATGAATGCCAGTCAAAGTTGACCTGAAATGTTATATTAGAAAATTATTAAAAGATTTAAGATTAAATTTAAATTGAAAGGTTGATGATGGACTTTTTGGTAATTATCACACTATTGTGGTCAAGATATCAATTGAGAATAAGAAAGTGGAAAATAGAACTATGGAATTTTTAGTATAAATTGATGTATAAAAAAGTGTATATGGAGAGCCTATTTAAAGGCTTTTAATATATGACTATCTAAGGAAATCAAATGAGATATGCATGATCAAAATAGATATAGAACATTAGAGGGGAAATAGCAAGCGACTGATGCTACTAGCTTGTGAAATTGAGCAACACGGCCTATATTGCTAGCGTCATAGCATTAAACGGCCTATATGGCTGGCTTGAGAAAAAAGTTACTAAGCAATGCATCATGTGCGGCTGGTATTGAAAGAAAAGCCACATTTGTGATAAAGACTCGACTAGGCAACACACTTTGTATAGTTGGTCATCATGGAATGGATTAAATTAAGCACTTCTTTAGATTAGACTTGTGTACACAAAGTGAACATTGGTGATTGTTGAGTGATGTTAACGTCGGATTTATTTGGGTATGCATTAGGGTGCTCGAGATGCATAGGTGCATCGGGTGCAACATGCACCCAATACACTAGCATTATCTTAGGAAATGAGGCTCTAATACCAAGTTGATAATGAGAGAGCAGAAAAAAGAATTGTGGATTTTTTTTTTTTTTTTTTGTATATTTCAATGAATCGAAAATGAAAAAAGTACACCCCAAGTATCAAAACTTGGCATGAGTGTACACATAAATGCCAAAACTTCAAAAAAGTATACTTAAGCGCAAATTCCAATGAAATATGTTGGAAATCCAACATGGCATTATTTTATTAATAAAACTAGTCTACTTGGCTTGTTGGAATGTACACTCAACATTCTTATCCCAAAATGACGTTGTTTTGCCCCTAAATTATATCTTTAATATAAATACTAATTAAATTTAATTTAAAACTAAGTTTTAAAAAAAAAAAAGGATTAGATCTGTGGCCATGGAGGCCCTCGCCACCGTCACCCCACCATCACAAAAAGCGGCAAGCTAGGGTTGCCGACCAGTGGCCAAGGCCCGGTGACCCTGGCCAACACTCACCCCATTATTGCTGGCTCTTTCCAACGATGGTGGGGCGGCGATGGCGAGGGCCTTGATAGCCCCAAATCTAATCCTTTTTTATTTTCTTTTTAAAATTTAGTTGTTTAAATTTAATTTAATTAATATTTATATTAAAAATCAAATTTAAATCTAAATGGTGTCATTTTAGTTTATCTAGTCACGTCAATACCACATGGATAATTTTTTAAAAAAAAAAAAGAATTACC
Organism: Eucalyptus cladocalyx; assembly: GCA_017140615.1. NCBI lineage: Eukaryota > Viridiplantae > Streptophyta > Magnoliopsida > Myrtales > Myrtaceae > Eucalyptus > Eucalyptus cladocalyx. The sequence goes on from CM029516.1 coordinate 31,679,373, forward strand.
ACATCAATTAAAAATCTTACCAAAAAATATTATGTCGGCAATTTGACCAGAATTTTTTTTTCGTAAAAATTTGACCAGAAATTTTTGCCCTTAACACTTAAGTATTCCTTCTTCTTTTTCTTCTTCTTTGTTTCTAATTTTGGCATTTAAATATACATTTTGGAAATTTTAGCGCTTAAAATCTTTGTCATGCTATATAAAAGAGTCAATGGAGTTAAGTTTTAATAGATAACTATTAAAGGAAATAAAATAAAATAGACATAATCAAAAAATATATAGAAAATCAGAGGAGTATCCTATATTGACGATTTGATCAGATATGGAATTGAAATTAGAAATCTCGTTGAGATATCCTGTCAATGTCAGTATTAACGGTTGCGGGATTGACCCACCATGTAAAGTTCCGCTCTCCAACTCGCAAGTGCTTAATCACTGGAGGTTCGCTCCAGTGGCCACCCTTCCAACATGGAAGGGGGAGGTGAGGGGTTCATATCCCCACCTCCTCAGGGGGAATGAGGGTAGGGACGCGTAAGTTTCGAGAGTGGGTTACGACTTTCGTTTCACGTCTGCAAGAGCGGAAGCACAAGTCTGCAAGTGAGTGTAGAGTAGGAATAGAATAGGACTGATCAAAAAAAAAAACTCGCAAGTGCTTCACGTGAAATCATGTGCAACCGAAAAAGGGGAAATAAACTGAAACAACAAGCTACAGACAAATTTAAACGTCGTGAAACATGAGGCAACTGAGATATAATTTGATACCGCTTTATATGAGACCAATTGAACTCAAAAGTTCAAGTGGTCAGGTTTCACGTTATCTTAGGTAAGTGCGTATGATAAGGAACGCCAATCGAGATAAAAATGAATGATGAGCAATGTAGGACAAATCAAATCACAGAAAACCATCCTCATTCGAAGGTATTTCCCCATATATTTTTTCCCCTTTGGCTCGTTAAAAGGTGCTCTCCTTTCCATGACTTTCACCAAATTGAAAACTATGGCGAACTCTGGCGAAGGTCTATTACGTGGAGCCACGCTCTTTATTAAATAATTTAGAAGAAAGAAGAAAAAGCATATGTTGGTCTCATCTTGATCCGGGCGCCAAATTTTCCTACCTTACTTACCAATCAAAAAGAAAAAAAGGAAAAAAAAAAAGTTCCCTCCGAAACAAAAACTGGAAAGAAAAAAAAAAAGAGAAATTGTTCGATTTTGGATAATTGTTGACGTGATATACGAAATGCATCCGCAATTCTCTTTTTACTGTAATTTGGTGTCTACAACTTCGCATTAGCAGTACATGTAAGTATATCGGGAAACCTGCAATCTAGAATCTAGAGTTTTTTTTTGTGTGCCTTTTTTGTCGGTGCTATCTAGAGTTGATAGCACATTTTTTTTCACTCAAATGAGACTATCTATGATCATTATTGTAAGCTTCACAAGTGACGGGTGTCTTTTGATAAAAATATTTTTTATAATCCAAACGCATCTGCTACTTGCATCCTCGTAATGTTGTAATATAATGCAGAAACTAATGAATCTCTACAATTAAATAAACATGAGAATATGAAATTACTAGAGGAATAAATGAGGAACAATAAAGAATATTGACCACCGGCCGTGGTGACTCCACTGGTTAAGACTCTACCGATCCTCAACGAAGAGGTGAAGGATTTAAAATCCAGGGGAGGCGCTAGGTGTATTAAGTGTGACTCAGGGGTGGTGATCCTCAACGAAGATGTGAAGGGTTCAAAACCCAGGGAAGGCACTAGGTGTATTAAGTGTGACTCAGGGGTGGTGGGTCTCTTGCTTAAGTGAAACCCCCAGGAGGCGCTAGGTGTATTAAGTGTGACTTAGGGGTGGCTAGGTGTATGTATTAAGTGTAACTTAGGGGTGGTGGATTCTCCTGCTTAAGTGTCACCTAGGGGGATTTACGGCGCGGCTGTCGACTACAAGCCGGTTCCTCCAGCACAAAAAAATAAATAAATAAATAAAATAAAAAATATTGGATATTTATTTGGTGAAAGAGTCAACTACAAATAATTCAATAAACAATTGGAGAATTATAGTGATATACTCACTCACACTCACATGCTCAAGTATTTTTCAATTCTACATTACACCCAAACCTGCAGTGTTTAGTCAAGCAGCACTATGGGCCAAACAGCACCTCCACAAATGTTCTCCTCTTCAGACCAAAAACAATATCCCACAAACGTTGTATAATAATAAAGAAAGTGAGACCCAAACCAGAAAATTGGCCAAACCAATAGGAAAACTTCTTTTTGTTAATTCTTTGAAGATTTCTGCTAAGAGTAATAGGAGTTTACTTCCTTATTTTTTCACACAGTAAGGCAACAACGGTATGGACTTTCCAATCTAATTTCAGATTAAATTTTGTTCAAGGATGCAAACTCAAGATATAATGTAACACATGAAATACTCTGCAAGTCTCATGACATAAGATGGCGTGGTCTTGCATTATCTTTTGACGAGGCTTTTAGGTACACTCGAATGACTTAATAAATCTTTTTCCCCAACATTCCCCTTCGTAGATTCTCCACCAAAGGATTTTAAAATAAAGGGAGACAAAGAGCAAGGTCAATTAGACGGATATCTAAATATAGCGGTGGACGTGAACTCTCTATAATGCGCATGGAGGCTCCGTCGCCAACATTCTCTAGCGGGTGCATGGGCAAGTGCAACTGTGATTAGACTAGCGAGATATTCCTAACAATCTAGTGAAAAAGAACATAAATCCGCATGTCATTGGAATTCTCTCTTTGCTCCGGCAAATTGCTAATCCGTTGCCGTGTTGCAGCTTCTTTAATGAGTAGTTTGGCACCTCCACCTCCATCTCCCAACGATTCATTTTTGAAGGAAAGATGATTGATGGCTCGTGTTACCATATTGTAAGATGTCATGTTGGAGATGGAGAGAGATGGCGCATGTAGTGGAACTTCAGCCACTCATGCTGGGGAACTGATAAAAACAGAAAAGAAGAGACTAATAGATGGAGACCTCCGTGCGGCAGAGGGCAATGTTACATCTTCACTTTGTCCAGATGAGAGTCATAAGCCAAATTCAAACCAGCGATTGGATGTGTTTTTACTACCTTTCTTTTGTCCATTGCTTCTTCTCTGAGCAAAGCCTTCTGCTGCAAATTCCGTCATGCCATCGCGAACTAGAGGTTGCGTTCCCCCACTGAATTTGCACTCTACCCCGCTGGTCCCTCCCTCTTATTCTCGCTGATTCGATGCCATTAGGCCCACCTTCGATATGAGGTCACGGACCACCGCCTTCATCGATAAGAAGGTCCATGACTATTTCTTTCTTTTTTGGCCGAAGTCCATGACGTCGTGAGATTTAAGAAGATGTGACTAAGGCTAGTAGTGGTGGCAGGCTAAGTGAGATAGAAAGCAGGAAAGAGAATGTTAGGGTTCTATGGCGTATTGTGCGCAATTGCATAAAGTTTTTTTGAGATGACAAGACAAGGTCCAATTACCCTCCACTTGTAGAAGATCCATATGCAACAATGATAAAAAAAAAAAAGAAAGAGAGAGAGAAATAACCATTAAAAAGAAAACTTCCTTTTCTCATTGTTCTATGATAATAGTTAGGTTAAAAATTTAACAGGAATTTAAACTAGGGGTGAGCATGGTTCAAGGTAGAACTTGGAACCTGAGAACCAGATTAGTGAGAACTTGTTCAATTTCAAGTTTCAAAAATTGGGGAGTTTGTTTCTTTGGATAAGTTCTAAGTTCTAAATTGGTCAAACTCAAAACCTAAAACCTAACATCTAGAACCAATTTTGGTGTTTTTCTTGGTTCATGTTTCCACACGATTCAATTAGAACCATTAGTCTAAGCTTCCATCTTTTCGTATGTCTAAATATAAGTTATGATCAGTAAATTATACCAACAAGTAGTGGTTATTAAAAGTGGTAATTTATTGCAATCGTTTAATTAATGGTGCATGCGCGCACCATTCTATCCAAAATTGAAGTGGCTTGAAAATGACATGCAAATGAGGGTCTGCACGGCCGCATGGATGCGTGTGTTTGACCTTTGTATATGAGATTTGGACATATTTTTTATAATTTTTAATAATCTTTATTTTCTCCATTTTTATTCTCTTTTTTTACTTCAAAGGGCTGGCAGGGCCATCTAGCTAAGGGGCTAGCGACCCTTGGGTGAGGTCATGGCCCGCGCCCAAGAGCAATAGAGATCATCGGTCCTTTGTTAGTCCAAACTAAAAAAGATAAAGGAAATTTAAAAAAGAAAAATATAAAAAAAAAAAAATTGAAAAGTTGGCCGGATAGACTTAATTGGAAAAACTAAAAAAAGGTTAGGACTCAACTAAGAATTAATAAACACGCAACATGTTTAAGATTTTTTGGATAATTTTCATAGAAAGAGAAAGAGATTTAATGGGATTTTTGTTTTGAGAATGATATAATCATTGAGTGTAAAAAACCTAAAAGAAATTTGTTGATTTGAGTTTTTTTTACTTGGGAGGAGAAAATTTTGCTGGAAATTATAGCCTTCAAAGTCGATGAAGTAGGGCTATGCACAACCAGACTAACATACGAACCAAGCTCAAGTAGCTCTTCCATGGCAGCTTGAACCACTTACTTTCCTACCTTACTCTATCCTCCACTTTTGTCGTGAATCCAATCATATAAACCCGCTCTCGTCGATCCACTCTGGCTTCACGACAAACAAGAATGTGCAGGCGGAAAGGAATGAGAGGGAAGCTCACCTATGACGGTAGTGGGTGATAGCGACATGCAAAAATGCGTCATGAAAAAGACAAGTCGTGGATTGTATAGCAATCTCCGCGTCGGATAAATCTTTCTTAGCGTGGTCATTTAACTATGATCTCTACCACTTGCCAAACATCCAATTGTCTTCTTCGCCGAGTCTATAAATGGGGCGGGTCGTATCTCATTGCAGTATCGAGCTCCTACATCACTCCCTGCGTCTCTCTGTCGAACGACTTCCAAGCTTTTCAGAGATAATCATGGCTTGCTCAACTGCAGCGACGACGACAATGTCGAGAGTACTGCTGTTCCTGGTCGTGTTCTGGGCTCTCTTTACGGGCTTTGATGGCCGTGTTCTTAATGCAGCACTACCAGCTACGTCAGGGAATCAGATGAACAGTGGTCATCGCGACAACATTTATGTTGTGGGCGGTGGTGTCGAGCTTTATCTCGGCACGAGGAGGTCGATCCTCCTTGAGGGGGCTGCACCCAAAGGACTTGGTCAAGCTGCACCCGGAGGACCTAATGGACACCACAACTGGTAATAGCCATCAGTCTTGCATGGCCTTGTTTGACCCTTGGGAAGATCCATCTATTGCATGCATCCATTAAAGGAGTTGATTATAATAAGTGTTTTGTGTGGTGACGATGACCTATATGTCAACGGATTTGATCCCTTCAGTTCAGTCGTGGAGGAGGCGTGGAGTCCAAATCCATTTATGAAATAGGCGTTTAAGATTTTGTTGAGCAATTTGAGTGTACGCATATCCAATTTCTAATAACATTAATGAGAACTACTTTTCATCAGTTCTATGTGAACACAAAAAGCTCTCATGTAAAATGTTTGATCTATTAGGAATGATCAAGAGTTTACACACGAATTGATTGCTCGTGATATTATCAATATTCATGATCTTAAGTAATCTTTATTCATATAATGTGATTCATATCAATAGTTCCAAATCGAAATACATGTGTTTAATTCTACTAACCACAAGAGGTTATTATAGAGACCTAGCAATATTTTTCACCATCTATTATGTGCTAACCAACAAATTCATTTTCTTTTCCGAATAAAAGTCCTGTAATAATCTTTTTATAACTAAACGTAATTCACAATCCCACCCAAATTGGCCTTGGCATGGGCTGAGACCACCAGACCCATGATCTAGTCTAATTCTCAAACCTAAGGGAAATCTTGTTTGCGTGGGCTGAAACCCGGCCCAGCCTGGCCCGACCTCTCGCGGTCTCGCTGGTTACGTCGCGCGTCCATGACCAAAGTGAGTGAGGATTGGCTTGGCTTGGGGCAACACGTCATCCGTGGGGCCCCTTGACGCTTGACGTTTATCTGCACCGGCTGACGTGGCCTCCGCGTGCTGGTCGCCATCCGATCCACTCCCTATACTTTTTGAGTTGAATCTCTCGCGGTGCGGGCCCCCACCACGTGGTTTCGTCCGAAACCAGAAGCGGCTGTTGCATACGCCCCCCGAGGCGGCGCCGTTTTCTCAAAAGCTCCCGAGCAAAACGCTCTTTCCGCTATTGCTGCTGGCGCACCAACGCGGGCTGGACGCGCCATCGTTTCCGCGATTCTCCAACCAAATATTTTTTTCTAATTATTATTATTATTATTATTTTAATTTCTTGACGCACGCAACTCCTAAGAGTGAGTATCGTTTAAAAGTAAAACAAGTTCTAAAATTTAAAATATGTAAGTACCATATTTCAAAAATGGAGAATTTGAAACCCGTTTCGATTGATAGGTTAATCTAAATAAGTGAAATTGGAATATTGAAAATTGAAATAGATTTTTATATATTTTTTTATTTATATTTTCGAATGATCCTTCGATATTCTATTTAGTACAATGATAAGTATATAATTTGGAATCATTAATCTAAGTTTCCATTTTATGATCGAGACTATTGCTTTGTTAATATTTCATCATCAAAAGTGATGATTCACCACAATCATTAGGGGTGCGCACGATTCCCAATTCTAGCGAGAGAGGTTTCAATTCCCAATTCCTCTTTTTTCAAAATCAAGAATCAAGAACAAGAATCGAAACCAGACCCAATTTGGAACCAAACCAGAATTCCTAAATCTAAAATTATTTATGCCTTTTGCTTTCCTTTTTGCCTTTTGTGTTTCTTTTGCCTTCTTTTTTTCTTTTTTCCTTTTACCAATGCATTTTAGTTCTTATAGGATTTCCATCATCCAATTCACGGACCATAACATTAATAGACTCCATCCATTTGTTTAATTGAGTTGTGCACATTTGTGGGTCAATTAGCGAGCTCTTTGCAAAGACAAACAAGAGATGAATTTAAGTTCCTTTCCCATGATTTCTTATATACTTTAGTGAGATACCCATCGGGTTTAGGAGTAAATTTTGTTTTGTCTTCTAGTTGCTTTATCATTTTTCTCTGAGCAAGTATTTTCTAAATAAGATATTTGAATAGTTTACAAGAACCTAGATTAACTTTGTTCTCTTTCCTTCGCTTTTTTCATGATTGTGGCTGCAACCTACTTATGGTTTCTCTTAAAAGAATGTAGGATGAATGAAATAGCCATGGAGAACTCATATATGAATGATTATCCAAATGCTAGAAAAATTTGAAGTTGACAATCAATAGGGTTTTTGTATGTTTCTTTTAAGAAGTTCTTTTGCCGCCGTTCCATCATTTTTAAGAAGCTAAGCGTGTCTAAGCCAAACATGTCTAAACTTATTCGTTATTATTGCCTTCATTTTCATTTTGTTTAACTAAAAAAAAAAAGAAAAAAAAAAGAATCCATTGGACCTTAGAACTAACTTTGGAACCTGTGATATGGTAGATTCTAAGGTTGCGTTTGGCAGTCAGGATAAAATTCGGGGTATGATATGATTTATCATATTCTATGTTTGGTGCTTGCTCAGGATAAGATAAAGTCAGATATAAGGGAGATATATGCTTGATAAAATTATCCCATGGGAGAGGTGGGATAAAGGTTGATAAGATTTCTAATATTCATAATAAGAAAGTTATTTTTCTCGAATAAGAAACTTATTAAATTAACAAAATTAAAATTACATTTCAATATAAATAATATTTGAATTCTAATTTAAGAAATTAAAAATTAAAAATTATTATTTTCATTTAATCTTATTTTAATTTATATATTCAACTTTAATTCTATCTTATAATAAACGTTCCATCTATAAATTATATATTTATATTTATTATATATATTTTAGGTATTTTTGTATTTTAGGTATGTTAGTACAGTTTACTATTTGATAAAAATTTATTAAAGAATGATGAAAGAGGAAAAAGAAATAATAAAGAAAATAATTTAAAAAATAGAAAAAATAAATAAAAGTAAATTAAGGAATAGTGTCACAAGAGATTTTTACCATCTCAGTTAATGAACTTTATGTTCATTTATAATGATATGTCGTTTATATTAAAAAAATGTACATGATAGAATATGAATATATCTGAATTTAATACTACGGTTCATTAAATAGTGGATATGATATAGAAAAAACACAAAACTCAGCTAGAAAAAGATCGAAACCCATCCCTCGGGTTAAGACAGCAAGAAATTGTGTAGAAAGGGGCTTGAAGATACAAATAGAACAATGAACACTGACAAGATCTCTTCATTGTTCCAATCACCACAAGATCACTACTTCCAGTTTCAAGAAAGTAGTTGAATGGATATCCCCCGTGATCTAAGCCTAAATTCAAAACATGTTCACTTATGTGAAGTTTGGTCAATTGCTAGAAGAATGACACTCTAAATTGTCTTTGGTCGGATGGGAATCGACCGAGGCATCCAAATCCATATCCCTATCCCCTTCCTCATAAACTGAGGTAACGTAGTTCAGATAAGAGAGTGAGTACTTGATTATTCTAAGGCAAGAGAAGGACCCAAGAGCACCCTTCAGACTTTATTAAGTTCAGGGATGGCTATGTTCTGTCTTGGGATTACCTGGTCCTATAAAGTATGAGAAGAAAGGAAAAGAAAGTCTATGCATAATTTGATAGGTCAAACTTAACAATGTAAAAGAGCTCTAGTAAGGCTCGCATAGGCTATGTCTTTGAGCATAGAAGGAGTGTAACTTCGCTATGCATAGATTTTTCTATGGGTTATGCTGATGAAAAAAGTGGCTACAATGGTTTGAGAAGAGTTTTCGCCGAGCTTCCTTGGAGAAATGGGAGCAAAAAGGAGGTTCTAGCATTGGATTATTAAGCAAATACCATAGCACATAGTACTAGGAGCCCAGAGACCAAGACTCAACTCCTAAAAGCTCGAAATTACCTGGACAAAGAAAGCAAAATTGAAAAGGCATTAAGGTAATATAAGTTGTTATCAGGATTCTCATAATTAAAGGTGCTCGCTAGCGAGATACTTGATTGGAAGAGAGGAAGAAAGAAAGCTTGAATTGACTCACCAGGATTGAAAGAAAGATGAAAGTTAGTCTTATATCCTCGCTTCTTTTTGAATGAGGAAGATAGAACTATGGAATTTTTAGTATATTTTAATATATAAAAAATAGTACATGGAGAGCATATTTAAAGGCTTTACTAGATGACTATCTAAGGAAATCAAATTAGATATGCATAATCAAAATATGTATAGAAAATCAAAGGAGAAAGCAAGTAGCGTATGTGACTGGCTTGCGAAATAGTAGCTGAGCAACGCGGTCTATATCACTAACATCGTAGCATAAAATGGCCTATAGCTTAAGAAAATAGTTATTGAGCGATGCAATTTGTGCGGTTGGTATCAAAAGAATAGGCCCCCTCCATGACTAACTAAGAAAATCAAATAAGAGGACCAATTGAATTGTGGAATTTTTTGTATATTTCGATGGATGTAAAAGAGTTAATGGAGAGGAAAGCTTTAACAAATGATTATCTAAGAAAATCAAATAAGATATGCATAATAAAAATAAATATAGAAAATAAGAGGAATATCTTAATACAAGATATCTAAATATATCTATAAATATCAACCAATTGATCATATATGGAATTGAATAGGGCACACCTAGAAATCTCATTGAGATATCTTAAGAGTGTCAGTAATCATAGGATCACATTCCATGTACAGTTCCGTAGGATCACGTACCAGGTATAGTTCCCCTCTCCAACTCGCAAGTGCTTCACGTGAAATCATGTGCAACCGGAAAAGGGAAAGTAAACTGAAACAACAAGCCACAGACAAATCGAAACGTCATGAAACATGAGGCAACTGAGATTTATTTGGATACTGCTTTATATGAGACCACTTGAACTTTTGGATACTGCTTTATACGAGACCAATTGAACTTAAAAGTTCAAGTGGTCATGTTTCACGTTATCTTAGGTGATTGCGTATGATAAGGAAGGCCACTCGAGATAAAAATCAATTATAAGCAATGTAGGACAAATCAAATCCCAGAAAGCCATCCTTATTCGAAGGTTTTTCCCTATATATTTTACCCATTCGGCTCGTTAAAAGGTGCTCCTCCTTTCCATCACTTTCACCGAATGGAAATATATGGCAAACTCTTGCAGAGGTCTATTACGTGGAGTCACGCATTTTATTGAACGATTTAGAAGAAAGAAGAAAATAAATGTCGATCTCATCTTAATCCGAAAAAAAATGGAAAAAAAAGTTCCCTTCGAAACAAAAACTCTAGAGATGAAAAAGAAATTGTTGGGTTTTGGATAATTGTTGACAGGATATGCCAAATGCATCTGCAATTCTTTGTTGAGTTTACTGCAATTTAATGTCTAGAATTTCGCATTAGCAGCAGATGTAAGTATACGGGACATGCTATAACTTGTTATCTAGAGTCGAAAGCACGATTTTTTTCACGCAAATTATTTATAAAAAAAACAAATACTATTTATGATCATTATTATAATCTTCACGAGTAACAGGTGTCTTTTAATAAAAATCTTTGTCAATATATATTTTTTTTTCGTTGAATCGTCAATAATGCAAAAATCAATGGATCTTTACAATCAAATAAACGCGAGAGAATGAAATTACCAAAAAATAAATGATGGAAGAACCAGCCACAAAAAATTCACTAAACGATTGGAGAGTTACAATGGTGTAATCATTCACATGCTCAAATACTTTCCAATCTTACATTACACCCAAAATCGCAGTATTTAGTCAAGCGGCACTCAGTTCCGTCAACAACGGGTCACATTCTCCAGCAAGGACCTCTGGCCAACACTTCTACGAGCGTTGTTTTTTCCTTCAGACTAAAAACAACATCACATAAATTTTTGGGGTTCCGCCAGCATTACAGTTTTTGGGCTATTATTAAAATAATAACAAGTTAATGAGTTACAAATTCCTGAAGAAATCGACCCCACAAAAAAAGAAATTATTTGTGATCCAAAATGGATTATTATTCTCACAATAAATTAAGGATAATCACATAAGTATTTTTCTATTGTATAATAAGAAAGTGAGCCCGCAAATCAGGAAATTGGTCAAAACCAAAAGGAAAACTTCCTTTCGTAATATCTTTGAAGGTTTCAGCCAAGAGTAATAGGAGTTTACTTCCTTATTTTTCACACAATAAAGGCATCTGGGTTTTCCAATCTAATTTTGGATCAGATTTTGTTCAGCGATGCAAACTCTTGACATAATGCAAAATATGGAACATCCTATAAGTCTTATGAACATGTTAAGTTTTAGTTTTAGCTCGTATTGATGGCCTCAAAGAGCAGCTTACACGTGTCGATGGGATTTAAGTTCTAGTTGTTAAACAGGAAATTCCCCCACATCCTAATCAAACCGTGCCAACCTGAAAAGCGACGCAAAAGTACATGGAGAATTGTATAATTTAGTCAAGCAGCACGACGGGCCACACAGCACCTCCACGAGTGTTAGTTCTCTTCTTCAGACTAAAATCGATATCCCACGAACTTTGTATAATAACAAAGAAAGTGAGACCCCAAATCAGGAAATTGGCCAAACCAATAGGAAAACTTCTTTTTGTTATTTCTTTGAAGATTTCGGCCAAGAGTAATAGGGGTTTACTTCCTTATCTTTCGCACAATAAAGGCAACAACCGTCCGGACTTTCCAATCTAATTTCGAGTCAGATTCTATTCAATGATGCAAACTCAAGACTTAATGTAACACATGAAACATCTTATAAGTCTCATGAACATGTTAAGTTCTAATCTTTAGCCTGCACTGATGGTCCCAAAGAGCAGCTTGCAATGTTGGTGGGATTTGAATGATTGGCCACTAGTTATTGAGCAGGAAATTCCCCAACGTGCTAATCACCTATACCAACCCTGAAAAGTGACACAACAGTGCCTGGAGAATTGTACATTTTCTAAATCTCACAAGATAAATTGGAAATGTACACAGACAAACATGTTTCACTCTTGCTATTGACATGAAATGGTCAAGATCTTACTAAACAAAAGAAAATGTTGTATATTTATAATCAAATTACTTTATCTTACATGATAAGATGGCGTAAGTAACCAATATCTATTTCCATGCTTCTCAAGATTGTATTTGTTAGAGTATTTAAATATTTAATTACGTCTTTATCTGCAAGCTTTCTTTTCTTTAGAACACTTGATAGTGGTTCAAACAAAATCCTAACAATATTAGTTATCTCTTTTGTTTGATAGTGGTTTCTTTGTGGATAAAAGAGACTCTTCCTTGACGTTTTCTCGAGACGCTAATATACTTAAGAGGCCTATCCCATTAATGTGACTTTGATATTCGTTTGTTAAGATATGCAAGACAAAAAATCTTACCATCTTGTCCTTACCAAAAAAAAAGAAATCTTACCATCTTGTCATGGGTAGGTCACAAGAGGAAGGCCAAATTCGAGCTCATGTATATACCCAATTAGATATTATTTTGCTCGTAAGGTTAAGCTACTAAGTTATTAATAAGGTGGATATATTATTAACTTCTTCATACCCAGATGATATTGCAAGTGAGTCTCTGAATTTTCTTCATCACCCAACACGTTCACGGCTTAGCGGGTTCTTCATAAGATGCTCCTCCATTTCCGCCTGCCGTTCGAACAAAGTCCTAGGGGCCCAAGGCCCGAGGCTGAGGAAATTGAATTCCCTGAGGAGGGTAATCAAGGTCGACGATGCTTTTCCATCTTTTAGTTGCGTAACGTGGAGGGAGACTTGAAGGGGGACAATCGAACCAAGAGTACGCGACATAATAAGGCGGGGGCCTGCATTATCATTTGATGAGGATTTCAGGGGCGCTCGAAAGACATAATATATCTTTTTCCCCGACATTTCCCTCCGTAGATTCTCCACCAAAGGTTTTTAAAATAAAGGGAGACCTAAAGTGAAAAAAGAACTTTAACTTCGCCATTGGGATTCTCTCTTTGCGCCTGCAAATTGCTAATCCGTTGCCGTCTTGCAGCTTCTTTAGTGAGTAGGTTTCGCACCTCCACCTCCATCTCCCAATGATTCATTTTGAAGGAAAGATGATCTATGGCTCGTGTTACCATATAGTAAGATGTCATGTTGGAGATGGAGAGCGATGGCACATGTAGTGGAACTTCAACCACTCATGTAGAAAAAGAAGAAGAGACTAATAGATTGAGACCTCCGTGCAGCAGAGGGTAATGTTACATCTTCACTTTGTCCAATTGAAAGAGTCATAAGCCAAAGTTCAAACCAGCGACTGGATGTGCTTTTACGACCATTCTTTTGTCCTTACCTCCTCCTTCTCCCAGCAAAGCCTTCTGCTGCAACGTCAGTCGCGCCGTTGCGAACTAGAGGTCGAGGACCTCCACTGTATTTGCATGCCAACCCGCTGGTCCGTCCGTCCGTCCATCCGTCCGTCCGTCCCTCTTATTATCCCTGATTCGATGCCATGGAGGCCCACATTCGACATGAGGTCCGGTCCTGGACGACCGCCTTCATCGATTAGAAGGTCCATGACTTTTTTTTTTCTTTTTGGGTCGAAGGCCATGACGTTGTGAGATCTAGGAAGGCGTCACTAAGACGAGTAGTGGAGGCAGGCTAAGGGAGATAAAAAGCAGGAAAGAGAATGTTGGGGTTCCATGGCGTATTAAGCGCAATTGCATGAAGTTTTTATGAGGTGACAAGACAAGCTCCAATTATCCTCCACTTGTAGAAGATCCAGCAATGATAAAGAAAAATAACCATTTAAAAAGAAAACTTCCTTTTCTCATTGTTCTATAATAATAGCAGGTTAAAAATTTAACTAGAGTTTAAATCGGGGGTGAGCATAGTTCCTCGAACCTGAGAACTAGATTAGTGGAAACCTATTCGATTTCAAGTTCCAAAAAATGAGGAACTTATTGTAGGTTCTAATTTCTAGGTTGGTGGAACTCGAAACCTAAAACTTAGAACTTGTCATCTAGAACCTGGAGCATATTTTTGTATTTTTCTTAGTTCATGTTTTCATGTGATCTTATGATGTTTTGTAGCATTCAGTGATGAGTGTATAATCTGGAACCACTAATCTCAACTTTCATCTTATGATTAAGATTTTTACTTTATTAATATTTTATATTTTTCGTGTGTCTAAATATAAGTTATGGTTAGTAAATTGTAGTAATAAATGATAGTCATTAAAATTGATAATTTATTGCAATTGTTTTTTTTTTTGGTAAAAATAATTTATTGCAATTGTTCAATTAATAATACATTTGGAATCTAGGTGGACTTTGGAATTGACTCTAAAACCTGTGATAGGGTAGGTTCAAGGTTTCAGAATATAAATGGTAGGTTCCGAGTTTCAAAAAATGAGGAACCCGCTCCAATGAATAGGTTCTAAGTTTTGGGTGGAATCTGTACAGAGCTTAGAACTACTCACCCATAGTTTAAACTTCGGGATTAAACGATGATCTAACGTGTTATCAACACTCTTTGTGTTAAAAAATTTGAATGGTAATATTACTGAAAATTGTCCAAAAAATCATAAACCTATTATACAGGAGTTAACTTAGTCCTAAATTTTTTAATTTTACTAATTTAATCTTAAACTTTTTGACGATTTACTAATTTAGTCATTCTAATCAATTTTGACTGAAAATTATTGATGTGGACGTTAGCTAATCACTAGTGGTCTTTTGCCACGTTGTTAATACTGACGTGGATGATTTTTGCATTTTATAAATTATTCTGATTTTTTCCTTTTTTTCCTTTATTTTTTTTATGAGGTCAGTTGCAAGTGGAAGGAAAATAAAAGGATAAAAAAAGAAGAAGAAAGGAACAAAAGGAAAAAAAAGAAAAATTTTTAAAATGCAAAAATTATTCATATAATCACTGGTCATAATATGTAAGATGGCCAATGGCCAATTGACGTATACGTCAACAATTTTCAACCAAAATATTTAAGATCGACTTAGTCTAATTGAAAGATCTAGGACTGAATTGGCTATTATGCAATAGACTTAGAACCTTTTGAGGATAATAGGACCTTTTGGACAATTATCCTCATTTTTAGGATATTCGAACATTTATTATCGTATATTATGCTTCTTATTTTTAACTACTATTCTAATTTTCCTGCATTCTTGATTGAAGGGGATATCCTCCTTCATGCTTTAATTATTAAGATTCAACATGAGTATTGTTCACGTATAAACTGGACTTTAGAAAAGAACGAAAAATTAAACCTCTAAACTCCATGCCTTTCTTTGCCCCACCCCCTTTCGGGTTGTCGTCGCGTGTCGTCATTGTCGTTCGTTGCACCACCTCTCTCTCTCTCTCTCTCTCTCTTTCCGCGTGCGGCCATTCTATCCGAAGATCAAGCAACGCAGGGTGCGCATGGTTGCATGGATGCATGTTAGGGGTGATTGGGTCCAAGGTGGGTAGGGTCTAGACCTAGACCCTGTACCCGACCTTGTTATTACCGGTTCCTCTTTTCTGGACCCTATACCCGACCCTGTTTGTATTGGATCCCGTACCCAACCCATCCTGTTTTTTCGATCCGGTTCCAAAGTTAACCCTGTTTCCACTGGAACCTGTTTTGCAATCTCCCAATATCCTATATAACTTCGAATTTTTATATTAATATGCGAGAAAATAACGTAATTCTCCTCTTGTAATAAATAAATACATGAACTTTTTGACTAAATGAAAAATTAAGGATTCACAAGGCTAATTATAATAAATAAAATCATAAGGCAAATAATTAGCAACAAACATGGGTTTAATATTAGTCTTATTCCCACAACTACTACATGAAGCTACTCATTTATGCAATCATAACTCCTCCTATAAAAGAGAAATTAGGCTAGCCAATCCATGTGATACACAAGAATTTGGCGGCGATGAACACCATCCGTCCATCGGACAGTGCGAGAGGGAGCCGGTGAGGGAGGGAAGCAAGTGAGGAAGAGGAATGACAAAGGAGGAGTGCCATGCGTGTTTGAGAGAGCCAAGAGGAAAAATGTCGTGTGACTGTGGGAGTAAGAATAGAAATAGGGAGGAAAAAAGAATTTTGGACCTCTACTTACAAAACCGGCTTGGGAACCGATTCCAAAACTGGTCCGGGACGAGTTTCCGGGTGGGTAATCACTCGGAACCTGTTCCTCGACCGGTTTAAACTAGTTCCCAGATCGGTTTTAACGGGAACCGGTTCCCGACCCTATTTTCCGGGTGGGCTGGTCCGGGAACCGGTATACCCGGTCCGATTGCACACCCCTAATGCATGTATTTGACCTTTCCATTTGAGATTTCGATAGATTTCAATAATTTTCAATAATCCCCCCTTACCCCCACTTTTTTTTCTCTTTTCTTCTTTTCTTTTTTGATTCAAAGGGCTGGTGGGGCCACCAACCACTAGCTGATGGCTGGCAACCCCTGGGCGAGGTTGCGGCTTGCGCCCAAGGACGACATGGGTGGCCGGTCCTCTGTTAGTCCAAACCAAAAAAGAAATAGGAAAATAAAAGAGAAAATAAAGGAAAGATACAAAAAAAATTTGAAAACTTGATTGGATGGACTTAATTGATAAAACTTAAAATGGTTTATGACAAAATTAAAAGGTTTATAACTGAATTGACAAATGTGCAACGTGTTTAGGGCTTTTTAGATAATTTTCCCTAGAGAGAGATTTCATGGGATTTTTGTTTGAGAGTAATGAAATCATTGAGTGTAAAAAGCCTAAAAGAAATTGGTCGATCTGAGTTTGGGAGGGGGAATTATGTTGGAAAGTATGGCCTTTGAAGTTGATGCAAGGAGAGCTATAATAGGGTCCACTAAGTCCATACAATTTAACACGTGATCTCGACTCAATTTGGTTACGCACAACTGGATATTCGAATTCGATTGAGCATTCAATTCGTGCCCCACTTTAGTCAACAATAGATAAGGGCGAGTTCCACTCAAATGATGAAGTTTAACCATCTTATGGAGCTTGAAAGTTGTTCCATGAGCTTTTACTTGGCCGGTTTCCACATCCCTGCCCTAAGATTATCCACACCACAAAAAAACATATTGTACTAGACCAAACTCGACTAGCAAGCGAAGATCTTAGTCTGAGCTTGAACTTAATCATGAAGCCCTAATTGGCAACAGTGTACTTATGAAATTTCACGTACTTGGCGAAGCTCACGACTAAGCAAGTAAAATGTAAGCTTTGTCAACCTCAAACTCAACTCACAAAGAAGTACTCTAGCTACTTGAAACCGACTTGAACTCGAGGATAATCAAGTCGAGCCGGACTAGCGTGCAAACCAAGCTCAAGTAGCTCTTCCATAGCTGCTTGAATCACTTATTTCCCAACCTTACAACATTCTCCACTCTTGTCGTGAATCCAATCATATAAACCCGCGCGTCGATCGACTCTAGCTTCACGACAAACAAGAATGTGCGGGATGAAAAGGATAAAAGGGAGCGACGTGCAAAAAGCGTCATGAGGAAGACAAGGCGCGGATTATATATCGATCTCCGCGTCGGATAAATCTGTCTTGGCATGGTTATTTGACTATTACCTGTGCCACTAGCCAAGCACCCAGTGATCTGCTTCACCGAGTCCTACAAATAGGGCGGGTCGCGTCTCATCGCATTATCGGGCCCCTACATCACTCCTTGTGTCTCTCTGTCGAACAACTTCAAAACTTTTCAGAGACCATCATGTTTTGCTCAACCGCAGCGACGACGACAATGTCGAGAGTACTGCTGTTCCTGGTCGTGTTCTGGGCTCTTTTTACGGGCTTTGATGGTCGTATTCTTCATGCAGCATTACCAGCTACGTCAGGGAACGAGATGAACAGTGGTCATCGCCACACCTTTCATGCTGCGGATGGTGGTCACGAGCTTTATGTCAGCACGAGGATACCGGTCCCCCTTGATGAGAAAATATTGGCTGGACCCGAAGGACTTGGTCAAGCTGCACCCGGAGGACCTAATGGACACCACAACTGACAATAGCCATCAGTCTTGCATGGCCTTGTTTGACCCTTGGGAAGATCCATCTATTGCATGCATCCATTAAAGGAGTTGATTATAATAAGTGTTTTGTGTGGTGACGATGACTTATATGTCAACGGATTTGATCCCTTCAGTTCAGTCGTGGAGTCCAAATCCATTTATGAAATGGACGTTTAAGATTTTCTTGAGCAATTTGAGTGTACGCATATCCAATTTCTAATAACATTAATGAGAACTACTTTTCATCAGTTCTAGGTGAATGCAAAAAGCTCTCATGTAAAATGTGTGATCTATTAGGAATGATCAAGAGTTTACACATGAATTGATTGTTCGTGATATTATCGATGTTCATGATCTTAAGTAATCTTTATTCATAAGATGTGATCCATATCAATAGTTACGCATCAAAATACATATGTTTAATTCTACCAACCACAAGAAGTTATTATAGAGACCTAGCAATATTTTTCCCACGTTCTCGATCACCTATTATGCTTCACCATCTATTATGTGCTAACCAACAAGTTCATTTTCTTTTCCGAATAAATGCCTTGTAATAATCTTTTTATAACTAAATGTATTTCACAATCCCACCCAAATTGGCCTTGGCATGGGCTCAGACCACCAAACCCATGATCAAGTCTAATTCTTAAACAAAAGGAGTTGAAATTAATTGGTTTGTCAATTATCGATCAGTCTAAAAATCCTATATATAATCTTTTTATTGCACCAACAATATGATGCTGGAATATTTTCCAAAGCCTAAGGCATTTGGAGAACCCTCTCTTCTATCAACAATCAAGAGAATTGATATAGTCGCAGGATGGCAAGAGTTGTTTTGAGTAATTATCAATGATGGGTGAGTGTATGCGGAGGGTTGGATGTCAATGGATGAATGGAGGGTTGGATGTCAATGGATGAATACAAATGCATGATAGAATACAATCAAAACCAAAAGCATATGGGATATGCCACTAGCCGAGAATCAAGATTGGGATTGACGAAACTCACCATTAAGGCATACAAAAATCACAAACCAAGAGCACAAGACTTCAAGATTGAAGAAGCTCATCACCAAGGCTTATAGGAAAACTACAAGCCAAGGATATAGTACTTTTTTGGCTCACCACCGAGAAAGAATCAACCTTCTAAGGATACATAAACTAGGAGTAATCAATTCTCTAAAGATATTTGCTCGCACAAAGACAAATCTCAAATATTCATATACTCAAAATTCACTATCTTGCATTTAAAAATTCACCTTATTATGTAAAGGGATTTTTACACAGGAAATAGAATAAAAATTGAATATAAGAAGCTACCTAATTAATTTAGGACATTGGAACTAGAAAAACATAATAAAGTCATAGGAACTATAAAATGCATTAAAACACCTAGAGACTTGGACTTATGACTGGGATTATTATATAGGAAATAGATTAATATAACATGGGAACTAAAAAAACATAATAAAATCCTAAGAATTATAAAATGCATTAAAACACCCAAAGACTTGAACTTTTGATGCTTGAAACCTACAACACACTTATAACTTTACTAATGACACTTCACTAGATGCAAAGTAATTAAATAGATGTCAAATTCGTTCGTCTCTTTGGGCATTCCAATAGACATCTTCAAAGAATGCCAAACAACAAAGAAATTGTCTAGTACAACCTTTGGTTGTTAGATAGTCTATTAATAGTCTCGGATTGACAACAAACTTGTATGTTGATGTCTTGGTAGCTGATTGACAAACATGAAATCGGCAACTTGTCCATTGAATAGACAACTTTTCTGAATAATTGACATCTCTCACTTGAATCGATTGACAAAGCCCAATGCTCCCACATCAAGAATACTCGCTAATACTTGTTCATATTGTTATTATTAGTGATGAGATATTGACAAGCGTCCTAGTATTATTTACCAACTTTTTTATAAATAGCCTACTAGCATTTTATTTACCACAAGCAATGAAAATTTAATACATGTGGAAATCTATTAAATCTCCGAGACCCTTATTGCAAGGACATTTGCAATATGCTTACTATTGTTTACAACGATGACTAAGGGCTTCATCAATAACGTATTGGAGAAGTTCCTAATAGGAAGGGACGCGATCATCCGTTCGACAGATTTTTCTAGACATTCACTGCAACAGTTATCAAAGGTGAATGGCCATTATGAACATGGAGACTAAAAAGCATAGTGAAACATTGAAGAACTTACCAAGTAATATTGTCAAAATAGTGCAACCCATGTGCATCCCATTACTGATGCACACGTGAGAATACTTCGATAACTCGTTCAGACATTGACCGTTTGGCTAATTAATGATGATTGCTCACCACAAGAACTGAACCAAACGGAATGGAACCGAACTAAATTGAACAGAATCGTAACGTACCAACCTATTGAAAAATTTTCCTTATTGGAACCACCAAACAATTAATTAGCCGATTGCCTATTGAAAATATTACCGATTGATTAATTAATTAAGTGTTTGCTGATTACTATTTTAGCGAAAATGAAACTTTGACGAGAGGAAGAAGATCATTTTCCTCAGTTTTAGAAAGGTATTTTCCGTTGATCGGAAAATGTTTTCTTTGTTCACTCATTTTCTATGCCGGAAATTATCTGATGGTAAATATTTTCTGTGAAACAAAGCTTTGCTATACAGTTGAAAACTCACTAAAAATCTTATTTACGTGCAACAAGTGCTTCGTGGGCTAAAACTCGGCCCGGCCCGGCCCGACCTCTCGCGGTCCCGCTGGAGGCCTCCTCACGTCGAGCGTCCACGGCCGACCGACTTACCAGCGCGTGAAATGCACGTCGTGTCCCCCCGCTCAACCCAGCAGACACGCACGCCTCCGTCGAGCGCATCCACCACGCGCCTTTCGTCTCCGGCCGCGACAGGGACTCTCTCCGAATCCCGCCCCTCCTGCGCCCCACGCGCCGCAGGGCCCGCCTGCTATTGGCCGCGTGGGCCCCACGCCCCGCGCACGCGCGCTGACTCGACGCCCGCCCTCCCCCGGCCCCTCGGTCAGGAGCGCGTTGATGCCGGACGCGCTGGAGCGAACCCCCAGACGCGGGTTTGACTCGAGTGCGGTGCACGGACGCAGGAGCACCGTCCACCTGTAAGATAAGGATAGAGATTGGCGAGTCTAGAGAGAGAAAGTGCTCTGCCCCCCGAACTAGCGAGAGAAAGAGAGAGAGAGAAACTCGAAAGATCCTCTCCGCTAGAGAGAGAGAGAGAGCGGAGCGAGTCGAAGATCCGATCGAAGCTGAAGGGAGGCGGCGATTCCGCAGCCCTAATTCCGGTCGCCGGCGTGGTGTTCCTCCGGTAAGCCCTAATCACCTCTGTTCCTTCGAGCCGCGAGCCGCGAGCCGCGAGCGGCGGGGCTGAACCCTAGTTGTCCGTGGGGAATTCGCCGATCTGTTGCCGCGGGGGGAGGTTTCGCCGGCGGGATTAGGGTTTTTGGGGGTCGCTTTTCCCCCGGCCGGAATGTCCTGAGCCGGAACCGATCTGGGGGATCTCGTGTCTGCCTCGGCCGTATTTTCGCGAGGGTTTATTTAGTTCGATTAGGGTTTCTGGAGTTTCATGTATGGCTTCGGGGCCTATTGTTGGAGGTGATGACGGAGCGAGGGAGAAGCAGAGGTTTGGGGAGAGCAAGGTCTACACGAGGAAATCATTCAAGGGTTTGAAAAAAGACGCCGCCGCTGCAAACAAGACCAATACCGAGCCCGACGCCAACGCGAAGGCCACCGCGGACGCCAACGCGAACGCGTTCGCCGCCGCGGACGCCCCTGCCGTGAACCCGGGCAATGATATTGAGAACCGCGACGATGGAAACGGCGCAAAGCAAGTTCCTTCCCAAACTGTTGCTTCTGAGGATGGCAACTCCGCGCAGCAACTGCCTAGTTCCAACGTAGATGTGGCCTCGGAAGATTCTGGTGCCCACCGGCAAGAACCTGCAGCTGCGGCGCCGAGTTCCCACATAGATGTGGCCTCGGAAGATTCTGGTGCCGACCGGCAAGAACCTGCGGCTGCAGCACCGAGTTCCCACGTAAATGTGGCCTCGGAAGATTCTGGTGCCGACCGGCAAGAACCTGCGGCTGCAGCGCCGAGTTCCCACGTAGATGTGGCCTCGGAGGATTCTGGTGCCGACCGGCAAGAACCTGCGGCTGCGGCGCCGAGTTCCCACGTAGATGTGGCCTCGGAAGATTCTGGTGCAGAGCGGCAAGAACCTGCGGCTGCGGCGCCGAGCCCCCAGGAACTTCCTTCCGGGAATGGTTCCATGGTGACAACGGGTCTTGATGGTAAAGTTAAGATTAATTTATCTTCTCGGTCGAAGCAAGAAATTCGCGATCTACGTAGGAAGCTTCAGAGTGAGCTTCTTACCGTGAGGAACTTGGTGAAGAAGATTGAGGACAAAGAGGGACAGAGTATCGGTTTCGGTAACTCACGTCAGTTGGTGAATGATGTGGTTGATAATGGTCCAAGAATGGTTCACTCCGAGGTGGGCTCCGTTGGTGTTACTCCTCGTGAGAATCGGGCTTTGAATCAGCTGAGCATATCTGTTTTCGAGAATAGTCAGGGGATGACCGATAGCTTGGAGAAGGAGAAGAGGACACCAAAAGCTAACCAGTTCTATAGGAATTCTGAGTTCTTGCTTGCAAAGGATAAGTTTCCACCTGCTGAGAGCAACAAGAAGTCAAAAACAAATGGGAAGAAGAAAGGTGGGGAGGTAAGAAGTGGGTTGGGGATGGGAACTAAGTTCTTCAAAAGTTGCAGCTCTTTACTGGACAAATTGATGAAACATGAATATGGATGGGTGTTTAACACTCCGGTTGATGTAAAGGGCCTCGGTTTGCATGATTACTATAGCATCATAAAGCATCCAATGGACTTGGGCAGTGTGAAGACAAGGCTGAACCGGAACTGGTATAAGTCACCGAAAGAATTTGCAGAGGATGTCAGACTTACGTTCCGTAATGCCATGACATATAACCCTGAAGGGCAAGATGTTCATATCATGGCTGAGATTCTGTACAAGATATTTGAGGATAGATGGGCCATTATAGAGTCAGATTATAATCGTGAAATGCGGTTTGCGTTAGACTACGACATGGGTCTTCCTACACCTACCTCAAGAAAGGCATTCCCTCGCCCCCCTCCCCTAGATATGAGAAGGGTGTTAGATAGGTCTGAATCTATGACGCATCCTTCTGATTTGAGGACAAAACCATTTAGTGTTACTCCTTCTGGTCGGACACCTGCACCTAAAAAGCCCAAGGCAAAGGATCCTCATAAAAGGGATATGACTTATGATGAGAAGCAGAAACTTAGTACAAATCTCCAGAATTTGCCTTCTGACAAGCTGGATAACATAGTGCAGATCATCAAGAAGAGAAATTCATCTCTTTTTCAACATGATGATGAAATCGAGGTGGACATTGACAGTGTTGACACTGAGACTTTGTGGGAGCTTGATAGGTTTGTCACAAACTATAAGAAGAGTTTAAGCAAGAATAAGAGGAAAGCTGAACTTGCCATGCAGGCCAGGGCAGAAGCACAGCAGAATGTTCCTGACAGGGTATGTGACCCCTCTCTCTCTCTCTCTCTCTTTCTCTGCGGTTCTTTTCTTATTCACTCATTGGTTGGGTCATTTCAGGGTCAGGCCACTGTTGTGGTAGAGGCACCAAAAGAAACTGACACAGGTATTGTTTAGGATAGTAGTATTAATTACTGTTAATTTGTTAAATCACGTTAAGATGCAAATATCTATTGTTTGCAGGTCAGAGGAATGTTACGTCCTCACTGCCTGTTCAATCAGAAGGACAGGGACCTAATTCAAGTAGGTCAAGCAGTTCAAACTCCTCTAGCAGTGACTCTGGTTCATCCTCAAGTGGTAATGACAATGTTTGACTTGAATTGCTGCAACGAACTCATTTGCTTCCAAATATCAAGGATAGTTCCTGTAACATGTTATTTATGTTAAGTTCTGTCTGTTTTTCAGATTCAGATAGTGACAGTTCCTCAGCTTCAGGATCTGAAGCAGGGCATTCACCAAGGACCTGAATATGTTTGTTCAGGTATCAAGTTTGACTTCCAGAATTGAAGTGGTGGCATTACTTGCTTGTTTCTCTCCTTGTTCATCTTTATTTGGTGAAATGATATCTTATGCATTGTGTAGTGTAGTGTATATACATTTCTGTGGGACCTTTTCTTGGTACTGCATTTCATTTTGCAGCAGAAATCTCGTTAATTACTATTATATAACATGTCTGCCAACAGGATAGTAGGCGCCCCTGATAATTAGTGGACCATCTAACATGCCTTCCTGTGTATGCTCCGCCACATCTAGTTTCTGCATAATTTTCGGCCCTTCCTGTCTTTTGTTCGCTTCATGAATTACATGAACTTAAGATCTAGTAGGTGGACTAAGTTTCACATATTGGTGCCCATTGTCAATACAGCGTGGCAAGGACTATTTTCTCTGCTGGGCTTGAATTTAGTAGCTGTTATGGTGTGAGAAGTACCAGTAACTGGATATCTACTGAACATCTTTTTCATGAAGCAATCAAAAGAATGCTTTGTTGTCAAATTGAAAAGAATTGTGTTAGCAAAGATGCTGATGAACCTGGCTATCTTTCTCCTAAGGCTGTTTAAATTTGTTAATTCAGGAAACTCTTTGGATTGGCATCACGGAGAAATAAGTTCTTGTGAAAAAATGTCTTTTAGCTGTTTGCTAATTGACCCAACGAGATTACTTGTGTTTGTATACATAAAGAAGATAAAGATGAATAACAGGGGCATTTCCTCCCTGGTCCCCTGATGCAAGTTGGTTGGTAAGCTGCATGCTAAAAGAAGTGAAGTAGTGGTTTTCAATATTTGGAACATGTTTTTTTCTGGGCAAGATCAAATTATTGCAATTAAGGAAATGGACAAATGAATGAAAGAACACTGCCTGTTTAGCCAAATCAATACATATATATTGCTCATATGTTATTCAGGAACTAAGTAGAAAGTCAGAATTAAAAGAAGAAAATTCGTGTATGAGAAGTTTTGCTTAGTGCCCCCTCAAATTGGTGGAAATCATAGTACCGTCTGTTGTCAACAATGTATTGTTTTGAAACACAGTATATTTTCATGTCCAACTCTAGCAGTCCATAATTGATATGGATGACGAGTTAATGGGTAAAAACCCAGATATGTGTGGCTAAAAAATATTCTTGCCAATGAAAAATGGAGAGGGAATGCTAAAAGCTTGAAAATAGGAGAGGTTGATATACTTTTTAGAAGAAGCTTTAAATAGTGAAGAGCTCATCATTTTTAACGTTGGTTCATTCATCTATTGTACTTGTTTACTTTTATTTTATGGATAATGTCACAAGTTCACATTTGCTAGATTGATGGTTTTTCATTGAATCTATTTTTAACATATTTTTGACCTTTTCTTGATTATGTCTTTTTAACATTTTGTTACTGTTAAAAGTCCCCTCTAGCTGGTAGGCAGGCGGTTTGTTTCTGGTGTTCTGTTGCCTAGGCCCTGGAAATGTTTGGCTGATTGAGGCTGCTCCTCTTAGTTTGTTAGGGTAAAAACTGCATGACTAAGTAGAAATACCCAGGCACACAAGGCAGTTACTTTCTACTGCTGTAATTGAGTTGATATCCTACTTTCTGTTTCAGTAAGTTGCTGTGTGGGTGTCAACTGCTTTCTCTAAATTATTCGAGTTGACTTTGTATTCATAAAGCCTAGTTTATTTTTTAGTCGCATTCTTAAAGCCTAGTTGACTTTGTGGAAGTAATACATGTTCGTTGGGGTCCCTTCACTCTGTGTTCCTCCCTATATGTTCATTACCAATGGTGTGCAAGATGAATTTATTTAATGAACGATAAAGTGGTGATTTTGCAGAGATGTTTAAGGATGGAGGAGTCTCTGACTGATATTATTTTTGTCATGTGACAGATGGTAGGAACTTAGATAGGCGCAATTTACTGGGCAACAAGACATGATGCTTGGGACATATTCAAACCATCCACTCTGCAAAGGGTAGTGAGATTGTTGCTTGCCGTTTGGTCCTATGGTCAAGAATTTGTACAATATAGGATAGGCTATGGTGACATTAGATAGGTTTTTCTTTTTGTGGTAGTACGTGTACATTGCTAACTATTGTCGCTGGGCCTCGCTGGACCCTGTGACATGTTTGAAGCTTCCGCTCCTCTAGATTCAGGATTCTTTTGTGTATACAGAAAATTGTAACCCCTGTTCCTGAAGTAACGATTGCTTCATAATTATTTCTCTTGCTAGGGTTTCTGCAGCCTGCATGGAATAACTTAACGGATTTAGATAATGGTTGTCATACCAATGGAATCGGAATGCTTTCACAAACTTTCTGTGCCTGCCGGTTTGATTGGTGTTGTAAACACCATTGTGGCCTGCTTATGAAATTTGTTGTGCCCGCAAATGTTTTTTTATGCCCCCTTGTCTCTTTGCAGAAATTTCTCTGCTGTTCAGGTGGCGCAAGAAATTATGTGGCTTTTGTCCTTATACCGAAGTGGAATATCCAGCGGTTGAGAGAATCCAACGGGTTTTTCCAGTTGTTTCGGCCAAACAACTCTTTCCATGTCTTTGATAATTTGTCTTGAAATTTGGTTTTATTAGAGGAGTTTTTGAGTTAGTCCTATCTCTAGCCAAAGCTTATTTGATTTTTCCGTCAGAGAAGCCCAGTAATTTGGCCATGGTGTGCAGCTTCTCTTTGGGTGATACGCTAATGAACCGTGCGCTCGCAGCCCCCTGGTTGGCTTTGTGGGGACTTGGAGACAACTGTGAACATCAATTTAATCGATGTCTAAATATAAAAGACTAAATGATCAACTAGATTATGATAAACGCAATGATTCTAACATGGTGACTTATATGAGGCGCATTTTCCTCCCTCAATTGTCGCGTTACTGCTCGTTTCTGGGTTGCTTACGGCCCTACGTTAAGGCCGCCATATTTTGTCCTACTTGACCCAGGCTCAACGAGAGGAATCTGATGCCCAAGGATTCCTTGCATAGTGGAACTGACCTTTGTTGCGAATAGGAATCATCGATGGCTTGAGGTGGTCATTTCTCAATTCAGTTGTCCCCTTCCTAGGCCCAAATGTTTAAAAAAAAGGGAGCTAATACGTTCCCTGCACATCAACCATTCTGATGCTCCATTTGAACTAGCAAATGCCCATACGTTTTCTTCCTTCTCGTGTGCAGGAAGGCCTCCTTCCTCATAAATCATTCGTCACGAGAATGCATAGGATAATTCTTGAAATTTGCTAGACTTGATTCATGGGAATGATATTAATATTGGACCATGTTAATTAGATGTGTCCAACTACCATCTCTTGTCTAGTCTTGTGCCCCTTTTGAGTTTGTTCCAAGAGCCCTAGATAAAAACAGTGCCCAATGAGTAGAACTGTTCCCATGGCCCAGACTCTCAAACCATGTTTTTCAATGGTTCGAGAATCCGATTTGTAAAGAATTAAATGGCTAATGTCCACTCTGCACATAAAATTCTCCACTTGGAATGTAGATAGGGTGAAAATTTTTAGCTGATGTCAAAGTACAAGGATTTTGCCTGTGGATATATCAACATACAAGAGATTGATAATTGAACACCGTATTGATCGGCATAGTTTGCCGTTTGCAAGCATCAATTTTCTCCACGCTTGATTGGAATTCTTCACCGAGAGTCCCCTTATTGTATCATCAACTATCTTGTCACTACTCACCAACACCACTCTATAAGGGTGTCCCAGACCTAACTCTGTGCAGGCAGTCAGGCACTTAGCTTGTCTGGATTTGAAAGATTCATCTCCGGCTACCGCAACGGCAAATGGTCGGAGGATCAGGGATTCAAGACTCATCATCGGATGAATCGTTGTCCATCTCATGATCCTCCAGCTGCCAGGAGCCGTCCTCCATCTGAACCATCCCTCTGTTCTTCATCACCCACCACTCGTCTGGCACCAGATACTCGTCCCTAACGAATGATTGGTGCTTGTTCACCAGCGCTACGTCCCTCATCACTTCCAGCTTGAATCCTCCTTTCGTCCCTTGCGTCCCCGCCAACCCGTGCAAATACGTTTCTACTGAATGCCATCTTGAAATGTTCCCGGGGTTCTTCAGGTACTTGGACAGTTGAGTGTTGATGAGCAACTCTTGTCCCGCATCAGAGTACCCTATCCCTGGGACCTTCGGGACTATGTCGGGCAAGTTGGCAGTGCGCAAGAGACGCAGGCTTCGGATGGAGTTGGCAATATTGCAGAATTTGAGATTTCCTACACGGGGGCTTGCATAGACAAAGGCAGTCACGGGGCAGGGTTGCTGTGATTGGATGCCGCACGACCTGTTGTAGCCGTTCCAGGCTATGTCGACAGCGTTCAGCGATGCAAGCGCTGCTCCTAGGCTGTGACCCGTGACGGTTATGCTGATTTCCTCGTCCTTGTATTGGTCAACCAGCCGCTGCACTTCCGTCAGGACCTGGAATTTTGGATGAAGAAAACATCAGAAACACTGCGACTGTGAGAGCAACGCCTAGAAACACAGTAGAGAAAACATGAGCTACATAAGGTATAATGAGTTTTGCACCAAACACTTTCTTCAATGCCCTGAAAAGGACGACATTTACCTGCTCCCTGGCACTAGATTTGCTGAACTCCGAGCGAGGATCGTCCGAGGTGTAGACGGAGAGGAACCCGCTATGCACTTTAGGAATTATATTATCAACATCGTCTGCGGCTGCATCTGCAGCGGTGTCTGCGTCTGCATCAGGGTCTGTGCCCCCCAGTATCTTTGTAGCAGGCGTCAACGGAAAATTGAAATCGCTAGCCCATTCCAGGACCTGAATAGTACCCCTCCAGGCGATCAATATATCCCTCCGCCCCAGTGTGGCCTTGCCTTTGTCAGTCACCACCGCAACATACCCCATCCAGTTCGACTCCTTGTTCCAGGCTTCCCTGGACAAGGACCTCAGCAGAAAACATCCAGGGACCTTGACTGAAGATGTCGCGTAGAAGTACTTGGTGGCAGTGTACTCGAAAGGGTTGGCGATCGACAGGCCAACCTTCGAGAACAGATTTTTCAAGCCGTACCGGCTGTCACCAGCATACTTGGACTTGACCTCAGAGTTGAATGCGTCGTAAGTCGCCGAGGCCCGCTCGCCATAGTGGATGAGGTACCGCCTCAGGTCAAGGTCGAGTGGGTCCAGCAGGTTCTTCCAGTTGTTCTGCCCACTTAACTCCCTCCATCTCTCTGGTATTTGCTTAAACATTGGACTGAATCGGATGAAATCAATCCTCCTCCAACGCTTACTCAGTCCCAAAAGCCTTTGAACTCGTTCCAAAAATTGATGGTTCAAAGTCAAGTTCAGCTTATATGACGATCTGATAGGGCGTGCAAATTCTGGTAGGTTGGCTGAAACATGGACTTTGGTCAACCTAGCAATATGCGGATTGTTGTCGTTCACGGTATTTTGGTGGGGTTTCGTAGGAGCTCGGTGTTATCGCCATCATTTGTTTTGCATGACTACATCACCGAGACGATACGCAATTCTTATGGCTTCCCATTACTGTTTTGTCTCCATTGCAGTTTGTGTTGATGTGCTGTAACCGGATATATGACTCGTATCAGTTCGTTCTCAGCATTCATTGACATAAATCTTTACGGTACAAATTTAAAACAAGATCACAATAAAATCGAAACGTCGTATTTAAGTTTCCTATCTACCACGTATCATGTTCGTACCAATGCCTGTATTCTACTCCAAAAATACAGGAAGTACCCAACTAGACAGAGGGAAGATACTGGTCCTTCCGATTGAGACGTGCCTTCAAACATCAATCCCCTGCCTCTAGAAATCTCTCTGCCTTAGAAATTGACAGAGAGAGAGAGAGAGAGACTTCAGCTGCAGGCGAATATGCTACGAACACCATTTAGTCATTCTAAGATCACAAGCATCTTTCAACTTCATTTGAACGCTTCAAGAGTCCAAGAAAGCAGGGGATTATACAGAGAAGGAAAAAGGGAAATGCTTGTCTTTCGCACACGCGCGTACATACACACTTTTTTACTCTAATTGAGACGGGCTTCACATGTTGGTGATGACTTTTCTCACTGCGCGGGTCGCTTGCCACCACAGCCCAAGTCATACACCACTGCGTTCTCAGGCTTGCCTGTGTGGTCCTTGCCCAAAACCATGTCCTTGGTCGACTGCGCAATCTCGACCAGCGTCTCTCCAATGGCTCCCAGTATCCCTCCCAATGTCCCCTGCTTTCCCTGTTTTCGCGTTCCATCGAACTCCGCCTCCACACTGCCTTGGTTTTCCTTGTCCTGGTACTCCACCGGCTCCTGCGAGATCTCATCCGTTGTCTCGGTTCCTCTCTGCTTGCTTGCCTGCGTGCCCTCCACAAATCACAGTTTATTCATAACGAGACCATAGCCAATACAATGACCTAAGTATAACAAATATATCTAAGCAGAATAAAAGAAACATATCTCGCCGTGAACCTTCCTTGTGTCTTGCAGAATAAACGTGCATTATCTCAGCATGATCTTGAGTTTCAGTTTGAAAGTCAGGTTTCAGCGATTTTGACCACGCTTCTACTTCTCTAAACATGTCTGAAGTCATAATGGAGCGAAAACAACAGTCCAGTAGAACCTAAAGTCTAATGCGATTTGATTGACGGAAAGAAAAGGTCGCATGTGCTTGAAGAGAGAGGCAGCTCTTAAATCATTCAACACTTAATACACATATCATTCCATATACCTGCCGTTCTCGCTCCATCTGCTCCGTCTTCGCAGCCGTCGCCTCCTTCGCTCTATTGCCTACCGCCACCGCAGCATCCTTAGCGGCCACCAAAGGCTTTGCGGCCATCTCTGCCGCCTTCTGCCCTGCCTCCACCGTATGGTCCTTGGCTTTCGCGGCCGTTTCCTTCACGGCCTCATAGCCCTCCTTGCTCTTCTCTGCCAAGTACTGGGTCGTCCCACTCGCGCCTTGCACCACCTTCTCCTTCACTTTCCCTCCCTTTTCACCGCCACCGCCACCTCTCTGGGCCGTTTCGTCCGGCTTCTCCGCCATCTTGGAAGGGCCGTCGTGCTCTGTTTTGGTGCTGGTCGTTTCGATCGGAGCGTCTCTGCCGCCGACGATGGTGATGGCGGGTTCCTTGGCCTTCTCGGCGAGGGCTTCGTAGTGGCTGGCCATCTTAGGGACTAAGTCTCTCTCCACGTCGTCGCTGTTGATGTGGTCTCTTCGGTGCATATGTTCAGAGACCATTTGGCTTTTAGTAGCGAGCCCTGTTTGGAGTTTGATCCTTTTGCTTTCGGTTCTGGATAATGCTTGCCTTTGAGAAGCAGACGGTGGCGAGAGAGAGAGAGTTGGAAGGTGGACGCGTGTGCGAAGATGGAGGAGGGAGTTTTTGTCTTGGAAGTATGGAGTTTCGACACGTGTGATGAGCTCGGACACGTCATCGCGGCCACTGTTTGTAGAATCAGCACTGCCTTTCTTGGTGAAGGTTTTCGGCAAACATTATATGAAGCATTGTGCAGAAGTTCTTAAACGATCTACATCCTTTACCTCGTTGGCAGAGTCTAGTCTTTCACTGAACTGATATGCAAAGCACCAAACATATGGTTTGATATCAAATCGAGCGTCGTTAGGGCACTTTTCTCTAATACATAGCCTATAACTTCTCGGGCATATGTTAGACTGAGATACATGTTTTTTACTTAATTTGTTTTGCACTTGTACACATGAATCAGAGGTTCGAATGTTATAATTAGATCTTTTGAAATATTTAGGACATGATAGATGTTTAGGATTGATTGACCCAAAAAAAAAAAAAAATGAAAAATTGTTCATCGCACAGCCTTCAATCGAAACAAAAACCCCATATGAGGCTTCTTAACTTGAGAGGGAGCCGAAAAGTCATTTTTTTTCTCCTCTCTTTTTCCATTGTCTTCTTTAACCTTTAGCCATGGGGAGGGTTTGAGCTAGTCTCATCCTCCCCTCTCTTCATTGACTTTGTTTGTGCTTTATTGTTCTTTTCTTACTTATTTTCTTCCTCCCAATTTAGATTTGGGAGTTCTCGTCTTTTGGTTTAGTTCTCGATTTGAGAGTTTGAACACTCTCGTTCAAAATTCTAGATTTGGGTGTCATCATCTCCCGATTAGATTTTGGAGTTTAATAAATATGCTTCTGGGGAGTCAATGACTCTGCTTTGTTCGTGTACAGGTTCTCTACCTTTAGTCTCAATAATGATCGCGGAGTTTTGGCATCTTGTTGAATTACAAAGATTTGCCCCTCCACACTAGCATGCGCAAATAAGTGGCTTGTGTCAGCCAAACAAAGTCTGTAAATCTCTAGCGTGTTGTTTTATTCCAAAAATAATATTGTGTGGCTTGTCGTGAATTCCTAAAACCTCTCTCCCCTCTTCCTTTTTGCCTGGTATGGTACTTTAAAATCAGAAATGTTCTAATCAATCCTGGTAGTATACTTTGCACTTACCATAATGTGGAACTTGCATATCAGAGTTCTGCTACTCTAAAATTTTCAATAATATGAGCCAAAAAATGAATAAGAATTTGGTGGCTAACAAGCAATCCTTATTCTAAGGTCAAGGGAGGGCCGTGCATGTGGAATAACATACTTGTCATAGGTTTTGTTTTCATTTTCCCTGACTCTTATCATAGAGCTCTACGATGATGGTGTAGAGGAAGCCAAACCTAAGCATACACCACCAACTGGCAACGTCATACTTATTGAAGAATGAATTTTTAGCGTATGCTTATCATTGACAAAGACACAAGATTTTATGATCATCTGTTGATTTTATTTGACAGATCTATTCATGCAAAATGAGTTTGTGCTTAACTTTGTAGTTGCTCCATCAATCCTCCTTGTGTTCTAGATTTGGCTTTATTTTTCAGTATTCATGCTTGTTTCAATTTGCTCTGTCATAAAGATTATGAACTTCTATATCTTTTTAAGTAATGAATACAATTTTCTTTCAACCAAAAAAACAGGAGCTTCTCACCAATTGCAAACCAAATTTTGGATAATAGCCTTTTCTTCTACAATCAATTTCAAATGAAAATTCAAAGTACTTGATCTTCCTATTTGAGCTTCAATATAAATAAGTGGTGGTAATTGTAGTCAACAACAATAATAACAAATTAACAAATTGATATTTCCAATACTTTCATGATAGTTAACAAATTTGAATAAAATCTTTTTTCTTGTATTTACACTGGTTATTTAGCCATTGGTTGAGTCCTCAAAGTAATGTTTTCCCCTGTCCCTAGCTTCAAAAAATTTCCCGCAATCATGCCTTTTAAGTGATGAATTTTGAAAATGACATCAACCACTTTTACTTTCACCAAGTTTACATGTGGTAAGGTGTTTATAAATTGTAAGCCACCAATTAGAAGTGGTTGTCTAAAAAATATAACCTTCTTTTTCATGATGAGCCTCAACTTTAGTTTGATTTAATATTAAGGAGATTTTTTTTTTTTAATACTTGGGTGAGAGGATTTGAATTTTTTTAATACTTGGGTGAGAGGATTTGACAACATTAATCTCGTTAGGGAAAGAGAGTCGCCGTTTGATAACGACTCAAAATTTCTCGAAAAAATTTCTATTTCTAAGAATAGAAATTGATTAGATAACAACATAGGAAATTCTCAAATATAAAATAATAGCCGAAATAATACTAAAATAATATAGAAAATCCTCAAATACAAAAAATAATCGAAATAATACTAATACATAGAAAAGTTGCATGGAATTTATATTACATGTGCTTATCGTTTCCTATTACGTAATAAGAAAAATAAACAACGTGGCAAAAAAATTGAAATTCAATTGTTGAATATGTCAAATTGATTTCACATTAATCAAATAAGTCTAATGATAGCCATGATTATAATAGTCTAATCTCCTAAAAAATCCTAACTTCAAGTCTAATTCCAATTTCTTTCCAAATTTTGTTAAAAATATCCTCACCGTGTTCAAAAATCGTCACCAATTTTTTTCAAAATTATCAACACTAGGATTATTTAAAAATTTATTATCAAAATCTATATTTTCATGTTCTCTTATAAAAGAAAAATCGGATGAAACCCTAATGATTTGTCCATTAGATATGAATATGACATGCATAAAATCTCTTACGTGCAACAAATGAATGTTCATTCAATTCTCACCATCTAGCCCAATGGTTAAGATTTTCAATCAATATTGATTAGAATGATTATATTAAAAAAATCATTAAAATATTTTTACTAAATTAACTATTTCTATTTCCAATATTATTGATCTAAAATATTTTGGACTAAATTGAAAAGTTGAGAAAAAAAATTTTTTTCTATTTCTATTTCCGACAGCTAAGTACATTTTGGGCCAAAATGGATTTCCAAACATTAAAACGGAGAAACGAAGAAATTGAGAAACAGAAATTTTATTAAGTACATTTTGGGCCAAATGGCTTGCGGGAAACTTGGGCAGAAGGATTTGTTAAGGATTTCTCTAGGACAAATTTTTTTATTAGAAATATTTTGATGATTTTGTTGATTATCTAAATCTCTTGAAATTGCATGTATATCGCATGCATATTTCCTTTTAATTGTGCATATCTTGATCAATACATTATATTAGAATAATGATCTCAATTGGCGAAACATGAAAATATTTATAACTCAATTAATAAAATTAAAAGTTTAGGACTGTATTGGTAAAAGTACTATAAATTTAAGACTTTTTGAATAATTTTTTCTTGTATAAATTGTAACATCCCAATTTTTCAATTCTATTTTCAATAAATTGATACGAGCATTTTGTTAGCACGCATATAGTTCCTTTCGTTGAGTCAACCACTCATGTGAAAACTAGTTTATCAAATGAAGCTATTAAGAGATTCTAATGCATTAGACTCGAGAATTTGACTAGGAAGCGACCTTTCAACCGAGCTAATCTGTAAGGGTCATTACGGCACAAATAAAAATCGATTAGAGACCGGAGATAGGTCAACTCGACAGAGGCATGTGATCGAGTGTGGGTGATTCCACCATATCGCACAATTCTTGTCGATCGGCACTGAACCGACTTTTCTATCGATTGGGTACCTTGTGTCCGTATTTGAAACCTTGAGATTATCCCGACAATTGAAAGTTGCCAATGTGTCAAAGATGTACATTATGGCTTGAATTGATGAACCACAAGTCAAAAGTATGAAAGTTTCTAAAAGCTGCCTGGTAGATCAGGATGCGCTAGTATCATGCGAAGTGAAATTAACCGTGAAATTGAGATCGAATTTAGAAATTGGAAGTCATGATGTGTCACAAATCATTTTAGGATCATTGACTCATTTCGGAAGATTTTTCATATAATCATAATTTTTCAGCAATTAAATTAAAGAATGGTTAATTTGGCTCGAGAAATTAGTAGGGCCGCCTTTGGTTGTGCTTTTGGGACTGAAGTTGGTTCTATAGACAAGTGAGGGTGTGAATTTAAGTGTGATGACATTGAATTAATTTATGGACTTTAATTGGACTCAATTGGAAGAGAATTGATTTGGAATTGAAGGAATTGTTGTATAAGATTTCATGCCCCGACGGAAAATGAAATAGAACCTATTACAATAAGGTTGTGAAAGGTTGGAGTTAGTGGATTGTGACATCAGAAGCGATGTCATGGGGTGGGGCAAGATTGGCTAGAGTGGTGACACATGGAGGGTGGAGATTGAATCCCAAAAAGGTGGGATGTCACTTCCCCCGATCTCCATCATCTTCAACCTCTAGCTCTTGGGGGGGATTTCGAAACTGGAGAGAGAGGGAATCGATTGCAGCAAGCTTCGTTTGCCCCCTTCATGCGCCCCTTCGCCGCTCGACGTTGCCGTTCGTCATCAGTGTCGTCGCCGTCGTCGTTGTTCACGCGCAGCCCCGCGCGCCCGCTCACCGACCAGCCCGCCAATCCACATGTCGCCTCCGCCTGAGCCTCCATTCCGTCGTCCAAGCCGTCCCAGTAGCTGCTCGTCGTCGCCGGAGCCTCCATCGCCGCCGTTCATCGCCGCCAGTTGCCATCCCGAGCCGTAGCTACTTCCATCGGTCCTTCTCCGTCCAAGCAACCGCCGTCGCGCCTCCGTTCCGGTCGTGAGCAGCAACCTTCGGCCAGCAAGATCCGGATCTTCGAGGAGCGTTTCCGGGCTCTTCCGGTCTCCTTTGGTGTTGCTCCCTGTTGCTCTTCGCCAGGGACTCGTCGAAAAGCGATTCCGGTGAATTTAGCTCACTAAATCTTGATTAGATGGTTAATGATGCCATAAGTGTGTTTAGCTTAGGTTAATTGAGATTAAGTGGTTAGATTAGTTTATTTAGTTATGGATTATATTAATGTATCTAATTAAGTTAAAGTATGATTAGTTTAAGATTAAGTAGGTTTATTTTAATATAAGCATTGATGTGACTTAAATGAATTTATTTTTTATTTAAATAAATGTTTCGAAATTATTGGATTATTTAATAATATATTATATTCCGAAAATTATTAAAATATTATTATTAAAAAAATCAAAAAAATTATTTTTGATCTCAATTACTTAGAATTTTGTGTTGATCACTGCTGTATATTTATAATTTAAATTTGATAGGTGGTTAATATAAATTGAGTGTTGATTGTAAAAAATATGGATTTTATTTAGAAAATCCCTAGTGTCGGGTTTGGCATCGAAATTAGATTTTTAATGATTGATATTGTAATTGGAATATATTGAGTGATATGCAAAGTGCCTTGAGTTGAGTATGAATTGTTGTATGATAATTAAGATGAATTGTCTGGAGCTATTGAGCTGGATTTGCCCTTATATGGGATGCCACATACAACGGATGCGGGTTGCAGTTGATTATGGGACCATGCTCATTTGGGAACGTCGTCAACGTACTAATGAAGCCACGCTCCAAGGTGGGGAGGCGATACCTGACTATATGTTAGTAGATAGCCGAACTGCTGTGATTGTGAATTATGTGAAATTGATCGTGTCCCAATGGTTTAAGTTCTTATTACTACATGTGATTGAGTGATATAAATTGTACTAACCTGCAAGAAGGAAATAAGACGAGGTAAGTCTTATGTGCTGTGTGGCTAGACCACTCTTGGGCGTATTTTCTTTCTAATAGGGGTTTAGAAGGGGTGAACTTGCTGAGACAATGTCTCATCTCGTTGTGGGAAAATATTACAGGGTCGTAGATAGCAGGAACTCCGGGAAAAAAAAATGGCGTCCCAGTGCACATTGTTGACCAGGTGCACGGTTTTCCTGACCCTGAGAGTCATTGGGTCTACGAGTTGATCAGGATCACTGTCTGGATTCAAGAGACCATGGATGTGAGGGTGCTACAATTGGTTTAAGGCATGGTTTTGTTTTGGGGCCAATGACTTTAGAATTGGTCCATTTGATAGTTTTGATATTCCACATACTGTGGTGGATGCCATTTTGGGTGAATGTGTAACGGACCTTCCTGATGATGGAGTGACAACCCATCATCTCCGGACTCAGTGCAGTCAGATGTGGAAGATATGGGATTGACGAACGAGTCTGACTAGTAGTCATAAGACTGTTCCCTTTTTTGGTGGACCGATCCCTATTGTGCAGA
This sequence comes from Eucalyptus cladocalyx, assembly GCA_017140615.1. Taxonomy (NCBI): domain Eukaryota; kingdom Viridiplantae; phylum Streptophyta; class Magnoliopsida; order Myrtales; family Myrtaceae; genus Eucalyptus; species Eucalyptus cladocalyx. Next base: position 31,717,206 of record CM029516.1, read on the forward strand.
CTGACCCTTTTTGATACACATAGTCTTTGACCAATTTTTGGATGTATGTAAACTCTGAAATGATTATATATGAAAGTATGCCGGTTTGTTTTTAAATTGATTTTTCCTGTTGTCCTATCCCGTAAGTTTTTTCAGGGGTTTCTTAGTATGTTTCGCATGGGCATAATAAATGAATGGGGTCGGCAGCATTACCTGGGAATGTCACATTTACACGATAATGGCGGGTTGCTCACGTTTCTTAAACGAGGTTGTCACGCCCCGAACCTGAGACACATAAATAACCTGCCAAGGTCATGTAAATGCGACATTTCCAAGTAGTGTCGTCGACTCCATTTATTTATTATGCGCATGTAGAACGTACTAAGAAACCCCTGACAAAACTTACGAGATAGGACATCGGGAAAAATCAATTCAAAAACAAATCGGCATACTTTCATATATAATCATTCTAGAGTTTACATACATTCAAAAATGGGTCAGAGACTATGTGCATCAAAAAGGGTCAGTCTACACAATAGGGATCGGTCCACCAAAAAGAGGAACATTCCTATAACTACTAGTCGGACTTGTTTGTCGATCCCACATCTTCCACATCTGACTGCACTGAGTTCGGATACGATAGGTTGTCCACTCCACAATCAGGAATGTCAGCTACATCTTCACCCAAAATGGCATCCACCATAGCATGTGGAATATTAAAACTATCAAGTGGACCAATCTTAAAGCCATTGGCCCAAAAAGAAACCATGCCTTAAACTTATGTGACACCCTGACATCCACAGTCTCCTGAATCCAGACAGTGGTCTTGATTAGCTCGTAGACCCAATGACTCTCAAGGTTAGGAAAATTGTGCACCTACTCGACAATGTGCATTGGAATGCCATTTTTCTCCGGAGGTCCTACCATCTACAACTCTGTAATATTTTCCCACAACGGGGTGAGACATTGTCTCAGCAAGTTCATCCCTCCTAAACCCCTATTAGAAAAAAAATACGCCCAAGAGTGGTCTAGCCACATAGCACAGAAGACTTACCTTGTCGTATTTCTTTTCTGCAAGTTAGTACAGTTCATATCACTCAATCACAAGTAATAATAAGAACTTAAACCATAGGGACACGATCAATTTCACATAATTCACAATTACAACAAGTGTTCCAATTATTATTCATTATCACACAATGGCATAGCTCACTCACAGTTTGGTTATCTACTGACATATAGACAAACATCGCCTCCCCACCTTGGAGCGCGACTTTGTTAGTACGTCGACGGCATTCTCGAAGGACCATGGGCCCAGAATCAATTGCCACCCGCATCCGTTGTATGGGGTATCCCATATAAGGGCAAATCCAGCTCAATAGCTCAAGACAATTCCTCTTAATTATCATACAACAATTTATACTCAACTCGAGGCATTTTGCATATCACTCAATATACTCCAATTACAATATCAATCCTTAAAAATCCAATTTCGGTACCAAACCCGACACTGGGGATTTTTTAAATAAAATCCATATTTTTCACAATCAACACTCAATTTGTATTAACCACCTATCAAATTTAAATTCTAAATACATAGTAGCGATCAACATGAAATTCTGAGCAATTGAGGTCAAAAATAATTTTTTAGATTTTTTAATAATAATATTTTAATAATTTTCGGAATATAATATATTATTAAACAATCCAATAATTTCGAAACATTTATTTAAATAAGAAATAAATTTCTTTAAGTCACATCAAGGCTTATATTAAAATAAACATACTTAATTTTAAACTAAACATACTTTAACTTAATTAAATACCTTAATCTAATCCACAACTAAATAAACTAATCTAACCACTTCATCTCAATCAACCTAAGCTAAACACACTTAAGGCATCATTAACCCTCTAATCAAGATTTAGTGAGCTAAACTCACCGGAATCACTTTCCGACGAGTCCTCGGCAAAGAGCACGACGAGGCCGACGACAAATGTACATGGAGCAACACCAAAGAAGGCCGAGAAGAGCTCGGAAACGCTCCTTGAAGATCCGGATCTTACTGGCCGAAGGTTGCTACTCACAGCCGGAACAGAGGTGCACCGACGGCTGCTTGGACAAAGGACCGATGGAAGCAGCTATGGCTCGGGATGGCAACTGGCGGCGATGGAGGCTCCGGCAACAACGAGCAACTGCTAGGACGGCTTGGATCGATTTTTATTTGTGTCGTAATGACCCTTGCAAATTAGCTCGGTCGAAAGGTCACTTCCTGGTCAAATTCTCGAGTCTTATGCATTAGAATCTCTTAACGGCTTCACTTGATAAATTAGTTTTCACATGAGTGACCGACTCAAGGAAATGAACTATATGTGTGCCAACAAAATGCCTGTATCAATTTATTGAAAGTAGAATTGGAAAATCGGGATGTCACATAAATTCCCAAGTGTTCTCCGTTGGCATGTTTGCAACTCATGAAAGGTAGATTTCACTCATAAAACTAAAAACGCTCATCAATATTAACTTGAAAATCTAGGCTAGTTGAAGTGTAAGATACTAAAGTTCTCTCATGTTGAATCTTTTGTCTAATACCAATTACTTAATTCAGTCATAGTAATCATACTTGTTGCCCAATTATATGATTTTCATTTAGCATAATTCAAGTGTTATCTTGCGAACTTACCAGCTCACTATTTTTCATCTTTTTGCTGCAAAGCCGAGAATTGAGGTGAGATTGCAGGTCACAACTGCTTCGAAGAAACATAACTGATCACCAAAGAAGGGTATAGGGGAAGCGGGTCGAATCATGAGTTGATGCGCATGCTCCAGTAGGCGATCCACAAGCTTCGGAAAAGAGGCCTCGACCTTCATGTGCTCAACATTATGCAACTCTCAAAATATCATAAGGACATGCACTCATCCATGTACGAAGAGCAAACCAAAAACCTCACTTGACTTTAAACTGCAAACCTCATCACCTTTGCAGATTGCTTCTGCCGGTGCCTTCCCGGATTGCGTGATGTGTGGAACAAGCTCTTGTATGCCTACATTTTCATAATTAGACTCCCACACATAAGAATTAAATAAATTAATTAATAGATCATGAAACTATTTTGAATAAGCTCTAGTTGACATTACCCGATTAAGTTGGCTACATCCATTAGGATAATTTTCTTTATTAGACATATTTTGATGATTTTGTTGATTATCCGTATTTCTTAAGATTGCATGTATATTGCATGTACGATGACGTATATTGTATGTATCCTATTATACATATCTTGATTGATATATTATCTTAGAATAGTGAATTCAATTAACAGATTGTGAAATGTTTACAACTTAATTGACAAATTAAGGGATTTATGACTAAATTGGTAAAAATGTAATAAGTTTACGAATTTTTGATATTTATTCCTTGCATAAACAGATCGAAGACTGAGATGTTCTCCATTGGCATGTTTGCAACTCATTAAAGGTAGACTTCCCTCACAGAAACTAGAAACACACGTCAATATTAACTTGAAAATCTAGGTTAACAAAAGTGTAAGATACTACAGTTCTCTCATGTTGAATTATTCGTCTGATACCAATTATTTAACTCGGTCATTGTAATCACACCTCTTGCCCAAATTTTATGAGCATGGTTCAAAGGTTATCTTCCGAACTTACCAGCTCATTATTTTGATACCCGGATCATTAAAGTGCCAAAAGTTGGTACAAATGGACACTTAAGTATCAAAAGTTACGAAAGTGACACTTAAATGCTAAAATCAGAGCAAAACGAATCACTTAAGTGCCACCAATGAGAAAATCCAGCCAAAATGCTAATGTAGCAATTTTCCGGCAAGCTTTGTGCAAAACGACATTGTTTCGTATGCTAATGTGGCTAAACAGTGTCAAAATGACGTCGTTTTGGTATAATACGAATTTTAATATAATATTAAATTAAATTAAAATTTAAAATATTTATTTAAAAAGAAGGGTGGGGGAGGAGGTGGAGGGAGGCAGCCAATGGCCGAGAGCTTGCATGCTCTCGCCCAAATCCGACAAGGGTCGCCATCTCTCGCTTGGCCGACCCAAGGGTCGCCGCTTGCTGGGGGATTGCCCCAGCGGGTCGTAGCCCCCCAACAGGCGGTAGGGGCCATCGCTCGACCAACCTAAAGGTCGCCGCTTGCTAGGGGGCCACTGCCTACTAGGGCGACCCCCCAGCAAACAACGACCCTCACTAGATCTAGGCGAGAGTTGCAACCCTTGCTCAGATTTGGGGCGAGGGCATGCAGGCCCTCATCGTCGGTCAGCCAGGGCTCGGCGGCCCTTGGCCAAGGCTGATGACCCCAGCCGACCCTTCCCCACTTTCCGACGACGACGGAGAGGTGGCGGCAGCGAAGAGGGCTCAGCCCTCAACCATCGGATGCCTTCCTATTCTCATTCGTTTTTTATTTTGTTAAAGAATATAAATTATTATTCTTATTCTTATTTTTTTTAAATTTCATTTAATTAATTTTTATATTATATTAAAATTTAAATTATGCTAAAATGCCGTCGTTTTTGTGTATGTTTTGCTGATTCGGCATTCCAGCAAGTCACGTAAGCGAAAAGATTAATAAAAAAAATGCCACGTAAGATTTCCATCGAGGCTTGCCGGATGTGACACTCGAGTGTCCCATTTTTCATAAAAGGTAACACTTAAGTGTCACTTTGTGTCAACTTTTGACACTTGAAGCGTTCTTTTGCCCATTATTTTTAATCTTTTTTCTATGGAGCCAAGGATTGGAATGGGATTGCGGATCACGGAACCAATCACTGAAAAAGGGTATAGGATAAGCTAGTTGAATCACAAGATGATGTGCGTGCTTTAGAAGGTGATCGACAAGCATTTGGAAAAGAGGCCTCAACGTTAACGTGCCCAACATCACGCAGCTCTTGGAGTACTGCAAGAACGAATGCGCACTTGTCCACATACAAAGAGTAAAGAAAAACCTCATTCGATATCAAATCGCAAACCCCACCACCTATGCAAAGTGCTTCCAATGGTGCCTTCCCGGACTGCCGGATGTGTGGAACCATCTTTGATATGCCTACATTTAACAGAATTAGATTCATAAACACAAAAAATAGATAAATTAATTAATAAATCATGAAACTATTGAGTATGTTCCCAGTCGACATTACTCATCTAACTTGTCTCAATACGACTCTATCCTTGTCACACATTATAATGAAGCTATGTTGTCCCAAATCAGAAGATGGCATATGCATATGGTTTTTGGGCATTGTAGATTATGATTTTTATTATTTATTCGCCCACATGTTTGTCAAGTCCTAAATGAATGAATCAATGGGGTTTGCCTTTTAGCGTGAACTTTTAAAAAAAAAAAGAATTACGCAAATTAGTTTCTCAACGTTGTTAACCTAATAAGAGGGCTACGACTTGCTCCTTGTGTTCTTTATTTTTATCTCCGTCATCGCCAAAATGCGGGCACCCTAACTTGCTGAGAGACTTTCGATTGACAAGGTCATTTAGAAGAAGGGGTGACGCCTATGCCTATATCTAAACCTATCTTTCAACTCTAACGCTATAGTGCACATTATATTTCAATCGAGGACGAGTCTATAGTCTAGTCAAAAAAAAGAAAAAATCTGGAACAACTTTGATAGTTGGAACATCTCTGAAAGTGCTGGTTAATTTCTAATTCCTACTAGATAAGTACCCTAAGGCGACATAATTTTTTGCCTCAAGCCTTAGGTTACCCAACAACATATTGTTGAGTTTGTTATGTTAAGATTAATCAAGGACAACAAATTCTTCAATTTGTTGCCTTAGCTCATATTATAAGGCGACTAATTCAGAGTTTCATTGCCTTCAGTTAGACTTAAGCGATAAATTCAGAGTTTCCTTGCCTTCAGTTTTATCTATAGTCTTTGTTGTTTCTGGTCTCCTTCATCTCATTGTTTTTTCTTCATGTTACCTTACTGGATGTGTGGGCTCTTACTGGTCCTTGCCCTTTTGGGAACCTTCCGAACTCAATGTAAATCTTTGCCCAAACTTTCATAACTTAGCTTCTCTTGACCTTCCTATGAGGCTTTTCTTGGCATATTCACTAAATCTAATGGGGAAATACTTCCAAGGAACATTTTGCTTCCTTTCTTTATTGGCTCTCACAATATGTCTTTTGCCATCCTTCTTCGATTGCCTCTAAAGAATTCATTGATATAGCGTGTGCCCTATCTCAAGGTCTTAATATCGGTCTGGGTACAATAGCTTTTGCAATGCTTCATAGGGCCTTGTCTTATGTGCAAACTTCCCCCTTATAATTGGCATCCTAATCCCTTCTTTGGTCCTTTGTGGATGGACATGGCCGTATTTTCTTAGCCTTTTTTGTTTTTTTTTTTTTTTTTATGATTGGACTCCTCAATCTGGCTAGTCTGAAGTTAGTTCTTATTTCATAAAGGCCAAGTTTGTGCTTTGGAAGTATTGTCACCCACTCAAACTTACTCTTGTTGGTTTCTCCCTATTGAGTGCTTTCTCACTTACTATCTCTGACGGAATTCAACTTTTGTTCAATCGGCACCGACAATATAGAAAACAAAATGCTTTTGACATTATCAGCATTGACGTACTCTGGAAAAGTGTCTTGACGTCAGTGGATGTGGGCTTACGTTTCTCAAATAGAGGAAAATTCTATCCAGGATTCAAGTTTTATCACCCTAAGTTTTGCGCTCGCTAGTTTGGCCTTAACTTCTTACGCTGGTGGTCTACTTAATCGAATTTCCTTTTTCACACTTATCTTTAAGGAGAAGCTACTATTGTTTGTCAGAATCAACTAGTTAGCACTATTTTGAGCCCATTCGACCTTACCACCTTCTATGAGGCTCCTAGAGTTACTGATGCTTTTGTTGATTGGTTCGAGTATTGAAGCAACAATTGCTAAATTTACCAAATATCTTCCCTTAAGGGCTCATCCGTTTGGCAACGACCCTCAATATTTTTGAAATTGAACCTCCATCAAATGAAGGTGAACCTGCAAGATGATGTGGCAGAGCATACATTGTTGGAAATTTCTTATAATATGGCTTACATTAATTAATTAATTTTTTATTTTAAATAATCGGGTTAATTGATATTCTAATATTTGTTAAACCCTATACTGATCTTATTGAATTGGGTTTTGGCATCTATGAATAATGGGTCTAGTTGAGTAGCAAAATGTAGTTAATTGTGTTTAACTAAAACCCGTAATAGGAAGAGCCCAGTTGACAAACTGTTGATTAGGATTTGTTAGGTCCCTTCTCTAGCCTATAAAAGAGTAGATTATACCTATATGTTGTTTGAATCCCATCAAAAGCTGCTCTACTGAAATAAGTCATAAAGAGGAAGATCGGCATTTTAATAGATCTTTGATTATCAGAGTGATCTATTTTTCTTCGAGTGAAGCAATGGTTTAAACAAGTACGCTTTAATTTCGTTATACTTATTGATCTCGGTGTTTTACAGTCATATATATATCTGATTCTTCTTGATTAATAAGTTGTATACATGTGGTTCAGAGCAAGTCATATATAATTGTAGAACCCAAATTTTTTTTATGAAATTTTTCTCTTTGAGCTGAATATGGGCATTATTTTTTGGTGTGGATTTTTTGCTCAATTGATCCTGAAACCATAGGGCTTTTGTTCTACATGTCAAGATATTTCCAACCATATATAATTTGTATAATTTCGTTGAGAATTGAGTGAGAATTTTAAATTTTAAATTCTAAGGTTTATACATGAAAAAGTTCTAAAATTTTCAAATTATTTGCAATTGATTTATGTTCGTTGTAAATCGTTGCATGGGTATATATTATATATATGTTTTAGCATCCTTTTGTTGTATTAAAGTAAGTTTTTAGGGCTTAAATTTAAGGAAACCGAGTTTCGGCCATGGTAGGCTTGGATCCAAAATTTCAAAGCTTATATGTGGAGATTTACTAGTTTTTTCTTCATTTAATTCATTCTAGTAAATTATATTGATGTTATATGCAAGACCCATGGAGAAATTTCATCAAAAATCAATTATTCTATGTGTTTTTTGGAGCTTCGGGTCAAAACCGGGTTGCACGACCCAATTTGCAAGAAATTCGAGACTCGACTAGAGGTTGAAGAAGACCTCCAGCCAGACCAAGCCAATGGATGAGCGTAAGCCCATCCTTCTTTTTAATGTTTCAGGTTCTGAGCGTAGCCCAAAACCTTTATATTTCTTTTTTTCTAGGCATGAGCCCAAGTCCGTTGGTCACGTGGGCTTGTAGCCCAGAATCCGTCTATCAAGCCCATGCAAGGAGACAGTTTGATCTTAAGCCCCGTAGCTCATGGGTCATGGGCCCCATGGGAGTCTGAAATATTAAAATAATATTAAAAATTTTAAAAAAATTTGTGGCAAAAATTGTTGTTTGATAAATGCAATATGATCTTAAGAAGCATATGTTATAAAGTGTTTCATATTGTTTGATGAATTTTGAGCATAAATTTTTGGACTTTCCTATTGATATGAATCATCAATGAGATAGATAAATTTTTTGAAAGAATTTTTAAAGGAGAAAGGGAACATTTCTCCCGATATCAATTGATCCACAGATTTCCTCCTCTTGGTCAATCAACTATTTTTATTCTTGGATCTTGTTCGTGAGTTGAGAAAATCAATGTACTACTCTACTATTCTATATTTCATATTTGATTACCTTATTCTTTTGTATTCTTTCATTTTCTTTTATTGTCTTTTTTATTATATTTCCTTTTGCTTCAATTGAATAGAAAACTCTAGAGTATATCTTTCACGGTTCGAACCAAAAATACAATTTGAATATTTTTCTATTATTTTCTTTTTTTATCTGTCAGAAAACAAAATTAATATATACAATAATTTGCCAAAAAGAGGTTATTGTGTATATTAATTTGGAAAATTGCATGAAGATTAATTCCCATAAATGGGGATGTATAATTGAAAAATATTTATCTGCCTAAATGGGATAAATGTTTTGAAAATTATATGTAATTTCCCTCTATATTGATATTATGGAGGTGTATGATTTAAAGGATTTGTTTGCCAAAATGGGATGGATCATTGACAATTATATATAATTCTCCTTGTTGTTACTTTATAAACTTCATGCTGTAGAAAATAAAGGTGCATTTTACACTCTGCCCAAATGAGAGTATATAATGTACTAATTATTTTTGTTGAATTGCTTATTATCCATAATTGATCTTATTGCATTATGTGTGACAAATAGTTACATTCGTTGTAAATAACAACAATACCATAGTTGAAATGTGACCTAGATCAAATATTGTACTGTTAGAGACTTGGTCAAAAAAGTAGACATTATGATCGAACATATCATAACTGAGTTCATGTTATCTAATCTTCTAACAAAAGGCTTATGACTCATTTTGTTTAAAGAACATGTGAAGAATATGAGTGTTTTAGATTCTTTTGATTTCTTTTGGTAGTGAGAGCTATATAATTTGTATTTCTAGATATTATAGTTATATATAAACTGATAATGCTTTCATAATGTTTATTAAAGCATTTATTTTCAATGATTATTATTATTGATTCTATTGTTAACATTTCTCCTGTTGATTGAGAAATGAAAGTATAAAACGGTATCTTTAAACAAATTTTAGTTTAAAGGTGATTGGATGTCACTGATTATGAGATATAATGTTGGATTGTGACATAGTTTTGCAATTTCATGTTATTTAGAAATTGCGCTAATGCAGTTTCATGTCGTTGATAAATTGCATTGAGGACCGATAAGAAATAATGTATATTTTGATCACATATTGGCACTATTTCTTACTACACTCCTAAGCCCATGATCCATGAAAACATAATGCTTGTTATATGTGATTATGGAAGGTCACGTGTTGAAAAACATTGATTTCCATAGTCCTATACTGAAATGACATAGGATTGGATTGGTTTTGAGATATCGTTATTGGAATATTATTTTTTAAAGTTGTTGCCACATAAAACAAAATTTTCAGTTATTAACGCGATATTGTCGTTTTTAATATAAAATCTTTTTCAAAATAAAAATAAGTTAATTAATGTAGCCAAAGTGGGAGAATATTGGAAATTTCTTATAATATGGGCTTACATTAATTAATTAATTTTCTATTTTAAATAATCAGGTTAATTGATATTCCAATATTTGTTAAACTCTAGAGTGATCTTATTGAATTAAGTTTCGGTATCTATTAATAACGGGCCTAATTGAGCAGCAAACTGTAAGTAATTGTGTTTAACTAAAGCCCGTAATAGAAATGGCCCAATTGATACGTTATTGATTAGGGTTTCTTAAGTCTCCTCTCTAGCCTATAAAAGAGCAGGTTATACCTATCAGTTGTTTGGATCTCATTAAAAGCTATTATATGAAATAGGTTATAGAGAGGAAAATCTAGCATTTCAATAGATCTCTGGTATCAGAGTGATCTATTTTTCTTCAAGTGAAACAATGACTCAAACATGTACACTTTAATTTTGATGTACTTATTGATCTTGGTGTTTTATAGTCATATATGGATTCGATTCTTCTTGATTAATAAATTGTTTATGTGAATAATTTTCTACATACATGACTTGGCATTTATATGTAAGATGACTTGGCTAAGTTAACATATAAGACAAGATGGCATCATCCAAGCTCACTCGGCTAAAATTGCATGTAGAGCAGAGGAAGATGGAAAGAAAAAGAAATAAAATAAATAAAATAAAATAGAATTTTTTTAAAAAATCCTAAAATTCGATGTCAACATAGGTTGTGTCAAATTCAACAGCCAACATCCACATCGTGATTTTAGGTCAAAATTAGTTGAAATGATTAAATTGGTAAATCATGTAAAAATTTTGGACTAAATTAGCAAATCATTAAAAGATTTATGACCAAGTTGACTTAATTAAAAGATATAAGATTAAATTGATGTAATTAAAACATTTAAAATTGAATTGACATTTAAGACCTTCTTGACAATTTCCCTGATTTTGACTGTTTCAAAATCGGATCACTGTCCTCTCTAATGTATTTGGACTCCGGCTATTTGGCTATATTTATTGTGCATATAAATTCAACCAAAGTCAAACAATGAACACGAGCTGAAAAATGGAAAAAGAGAAGATCTTCGCTAGCTTTCAATGACGTGTTTTGTTCATCTTTGAATCGCCTCATTTGCACCGAATCTTCAATATTCTTTAATCTCGCATTGTGTTATGATGTTCTTAAGATTCCAAATTCCAAAGACGTTAAATATTGAATTTGATTTTTCACTGATGCTCAATTTGTTTCACAAAAACTGAATGTTTTTAAGAATATCTTCCTAAAAGTAATTGCTTGTATAGCTTAAAATAATTATGCAATGGAAAATGTTTTCCTTGTTGATAATAATTTATATAAATATTTTCATAGATAATAAAATATTTTTTGTTCATTCATTCTATCATTTTTGAAAAAAAAAATTCAAATTATTCATTTTCTACCAAACAAATGGAAAATTCTTCTTTTGATGGATTTTTCCCTCTTTCAATTGAATATATAAAACTTCCTCTTTCTTATGTGTAAGTAATACACGAGAAAAATTTATAACGTAACTAAATTAGACAGCAATGGTCATATCATTTTGTGGGTGTGACTAAACAGCCACAAGGTAAACCGGATGTTTTCCTATAAGGGAACCGGCGAATGGAAGTTGACATTTTATTTCCTTGGATAAGAATTTGGTCTGTTAACTAAAAATAGTATGTTTTGCTAAAAATGTGGGAAGAAAAGTCCCACCCATTTAAAAACGACTGATCAAAAGATTCTTATTTTAGGTTTTGTTTATTTCATATAAAATAAATTATTTGAAAAATATTAAATATTTTTGATGTTGAATGAAAATATTTGGAAATAAATTTTTAACAAGAGAGAAAATATTTTTCACTAACTAATTATTTCAAGCATAATAGAAGATTGTTTTTAAAAAAATTCCAAAAAAATCATTTTTGCAAAATAAATGGAGCCAGAATTGCTCAAATTACTACATAAGCGACTACAATCTTTATATGTGGAATCTATGTATTCTTAATAACATGCTGCGCTTTTGGCATGACACATTGTAATTAGGATTCATTGTCTTGTCTTTAAAGAAATATTAAAAGGTTTTAGTTCAATCACTTTCTCAACTAAATTAGATTACAAAAATTAATTGACTGCATTGATGTGTTTTAACAATACCTTAGTGTTGGTTAAGTAAATCAATTGATCACATTCTTCCAAAGATTATCACCCACACTCATGTATAAAAGTCATTAATATTTACAATTGTACTAGGAAAACTTTCATTCCCAAAAAAATTGTGTAATCTGTTCCTAACATCTGCACATTTATTTGGTATCTTTTTGGGGCAAAATCAATCGCTTACATTGAAATTCTATAATTATAGGGTTGTAAGTACCTCGTGCTCAATTCAATGGACCCCACTAAAAGTTTATCCTAGCTCTGATACTGGCTACGGGTATACGAGAGGGGGAAAGATAAAAAAAATGTTTTAAATATGTGGTTAGATAAAAAGAAAATGTCCGAAATTAGTCTAGAAAACAAATTTAATGGCAATAACTTCTAAGGTGGTCACCAAGCCTTGGCGATGGCTATCTTGAGTCAAATTTGCCTTGCCCAAAGCAGAGAAGGTCGGTCCTTACTAGTCTTGCTCATTGCCAATCACTAGCCATTGCAAGGTGCTAATGACCAACGGGGGTAAAAAGAAAGAAAAAGGAAAGAAAATAAGGAAAAAGGAATAATTAATACTATGAAAAATTCAGAATTTTTTTTTTAAATATTGTCTATGTTAGCTATCTTCGACCAAAAATTAGCTAGAATGACTAAATTTAAATTGTAAAAAAAATTTGAACTAAATTGGCACAATTAAAAGATTTAAGACTAAATTGGCATATCGTAAAAAAATTTAAGACTAAATTGACACAAATATGTTTAGAACTGAATTAGCCACTACATAATAGCCTTTTAGGATTTTTTGGACACGGGAAAATTTTCTAAAAAATATTTAATATGCTACACTTTTGCCAATTCAATTTTAAACTTTTCAATTTTACTAATTGGTTCCTAAACCTTTTACCAATTAAGTCTATCTAGTCAATTTTGGCGGAAATTCGCTGACATAGATATCAACCATCTTATGTAGTATGTCTAGCATTGATGTGAATAATTTTTAATATTATCATAATTTTTTTGATTTTTTATTTTCATAAAAAAAATTCATTTCTTCTTCCTCCTTTTGCCAATGATCGGCCATCATCTATGGTCAAGCAAACTAGCATCACCTAAGTGAAGATTGCCATCACCTAGCCAGGCAAGGGCAAGTCCCAAGAAAGGCTCCCCTCGCCAAATTTGGTGAGGCAAGGCTCGGCGAGAGTTGGCCTCGCTTAAGCCCAAGTTTGGCAAGGTCGACCCTCGCCTGGCCAGGCCTTACTTATGGTGGGTAATTGTGACCCTCGCTTGCACGAGGTTAGCTCACCCAACCATAGCCAGCAATTGGCAAAAAGAGGAAGACAAAAGGAAAAAAAAAATCGAAAAGATAATAAAATATTATTAAAAAATTTCCAAGTCAACAGTAGTCGTGCCATGTAGGATGTGGTTAGCATCCATGTCAACAAATTCTAAGTAAAATTGGCCGGATAAATTCAATTGGTAAAATTAAAATGGTTTAAGATTAAATGGGTAAAAGTGTAACATGTTTAGGACTTTTTGGACAATTTTCATTTAAAAAAAAATCATATGGTATTGGTTATTCAATGTGGTTTTCGTGGTATGTACATGAGAGAGATTATTAAATATATGAAAGAGATGCTCTTTACCAAAAAAAAAAATATATGAAAGAGATGCTTAATAAATGCTTGATTTATTTACTATGTAGAGAGTAATTTAGTCAATTGACTTAATAATATTTTAAGTAAAAGAGTTGTGGAAAGAGCACCAACTTATTTGGGTAGGTAATACAATTGGGGCATCAAATAACCTGTGGTAATGGTAGTCGACAACAATAATAACAAATTCAATTTTCTTATACTCTCGTGATAGTTGACAAATTTGAATAGTCCTTTTACTTGTAATTACACCGGTTATTTTAGCCATTAATTGAGTCCTAAAAATAATGTTTTCCTCTATCCCTAGTTTGAAAGAATTTCCTGCAACCATGCCTTTAATTGATGAATGACATCAACCACTTTTACTTTCACCCAAATTTACATGTGGAACGGTAGTTATAATTTGTAAGTCACCAATTAGAAGTGGTTGTTAAAAAGTATAACCTTCCTTTTCACAATGAGCCTCGACTTTAGCTTGATTTAATATTATTAATACCTAAATTTTGGTGATCCATTTAATCATTGATTGCATAAAATAATAGAGATTGACCCTTGACTCATAAATGAAAATATTGATTAAATTGCATATAGATATTTGGAGCATTCACATTAATAATTAATTAAACTCATGCAGGTTCATTTAACTCGGACAAGTAGTCAATGAACTTAACTGATCGACATTGCATTTAATTGAGCCCCTGGGATGTAATTTTGTTCAAGACCATTGAAAATCTTTATGGCACATTAAAATGCGAAGTTGGAGAACATTGGTTTATTAAAATGCAAGCTTGGAGGTGGAGGGAATTGATTTGGATATTATTATGACATTATCACAGATTATTGAAGATATCGGAATATCTTCTTTTAATAAAAATAAAAAATAAATATGAGTAAGAAACCTAGACCTACACATATAAATATATCTCGAGGGGGACACATAGAAGGGGAGCCTTCACAGTTTGGGAACACACGGCCGCAGTACAGAACACCCAAAAATTCGGGAGAGACGGCTTCAACTAGAGAGAAAGAGACGGACAATTTTACAAAGAGAGAGAAGAAAGCAAGCTCGTCCAGGCCGAGAAGGCTGGCTTTCTCCCTTACGCCTGCAGCACGTCCTCCTGCCGATTACCTCCGCGAAGCGCTCACGGTTCCCTTCAGCGGTCGAAGCTCCAGCTGTGCCGAGTTCCTCCCCTTTGCCGCCTCCATCTCCCGGTCGAGCCGTGATCTTCTGCAGTCTCGCCCAACGATCCACGCTACTGGTTTTGCAGCGATCGCTCCACGAGTTTGCTTGCCGTGTGCGACTCCAGGCCAGCCTAGGCCAGCCACAACTTCCCTTTTTGGTCGAGTTCCTGTGGCAGTACATTGACCTTCCCGTGAGGCTCCGGTTTTCTGTTTTTCTGCCAGTTTTTCGGCAAAATATCGAAGCTGCGCGCCACCTTCACGGTTGCTTGTCCCTGCTGCACCGAGACGCCACCACCCCCAAGTCAGCCATGATCACCAAGTACTAGCAACGCCAACGAGCTCCCACCCCGGCCGCGGCTAATCCGGTCACTTGCGATGGCCCGCAAGAATCACGTGCTCATGCTGCCATACGAGATGCTATGCCCTTCGGTATCTTCTTACTGATGGTCCTTCAATCTGTGGCTTCTTCCTGCGAAATAAGAAAAAAATTACTGAGAAACCAATTTTTCCAAGTCGAATGTTGGAGGCCGTGAGCCCAGCATGTGGGTTTTGTCGTTCCTCTTTATATCTCACATCTTGCTAACCGAGGTGAACAATATTCAGACCAAAAACGCCATAGCCGCATGATCTTGAGCGGATAATTCCAAAAAGGAAAGACAATAAAAGGGGACAGGGCAATTGAAGAATTCGGTCGGAAAAGCAAGCAACGGGACATCCACAAACCAAGGAGGCGTCCATCACCGATTACTCGTTTTACCCGCGAGGTGCATCAACAGTCATCCATATTCGTATTTGCTGTGACTGTCTTGCTCAGACCCCACGCAAAGCTCTTCACGACCAGCAGCCCCTCCTGCCGTCAATAGCCGAGCACCAACATCCCGCCGGCCATACTCTCCCGCACCGATCTTGATCCACGGTTCGAATTCGGAAATACATATCTCAAGTTAGGTAATAATCCATTCAGTTAAATATTCCATTGCCTAATTTGAATGATATTAATATGAATTTGATTTCTTTGATATACTTCCTAATTGGCAATTGCACATGGTATACTTCCTAATTAACAGCGCACATGATATACTTCCTAATTTCCATACTATAAGACTTTAATTGAAATTATTGACTCCTAGATATTTTATATATTGATTTTTAAGACTTAATATCAATTTATCGATTTTATTCATGAACTTTCAAGTTGATTTGATATCATTAAGATAATATTTAAGTTGCTCTACATCCTAACTTAAAAGTAGATAATATCTCATTATAGATAAATTTTAATTTTTATTGATTGCGAATTTTAATGATAAAAAAATCTAAAAGTATCATGTATGTGTCATATACATTAATTGCATTACATCCATGACATATGCCACGTTTGTCATGTAATTAATGCATGTCATAAACGCACGTCATTTAATTGGATTCCATCAAATAGAGTTAATTAAAGTTAATTATTGCTCATCATCAAATAAGAGAAAACACTAAAAATATTTGAGTGCATATAGTTTAGGTCATCTAATTAATGCATGTCATAAGCATACGTCATTTAATTGGATTCCATCAATTATAGTTAATTAAAGGGAAAACACTAAAAAGATTCTAGTGGAATTGCGTGTTAATTAGAAATTAAATTTAGATTGATAAATGTGGTTTTCTAACTAACCTTGTAGATACTTACATTGCTTTAAGAAAAGTAAGTGCCTTCTTTACCCTTGCATTTTATTCATCGCTTTGATTATTGGGTGTCTATTAATGGTTACACACCCGCATATCATGTGAGTACATTTAAAATGAATCCAAGTTGCTTGCCAAACGGCTTTTTTTTTTTTTTTTAAAATAAAAGAGAATGTACTGAAAGGGCGTTGAAGTAGTTTAGCATAATCAGATCCCCAAATCTATAATCTTTGATTTGTAAAAGTAAAGCAATCGTCTTAATGTTTTACTTGGGGTTCTAAACGACCCACCAATGATTAGTGAACACGAAGTTGCGTATTGGTAGCTCGAGTTAAGTTTAGGCTTAATAATCTATTAGCCGTCTTAGGTGTTGCAAGTAAGGTTGTGACAAATGTTAAGGATAGTATTTCTTTAAACCTTTTGAGGTGATCAAACTGCATCAGTTGACTTGGTTTAGCAATTTGAATCATTTTGTTTAATTTTCGTCCAATTCTGCGTGTATATGGGGTTGACAATGTTGTATATGATTCATTTGGACAATACAAGTATGACACGAGATACGAATTACAGAAAAAAAAAAGAAAAAACCAATACAACACGACATGCTAGCTTTATATGTTGATATGAATTGACGCAAATAAACATGTTTTCGTCATACCAACGCAATAGCGAGCCCGTGTGTATTAGTACTTGTGCGTTGAACCTTGTTCACAAAAGCTGCACATAATGATAATCCTTTCCTCTTTTATATGAATGAAGTTCATAATGGTATAATTCTAGAAAATAAAGAGGGTGTCTGGGGTCATTTTAACTCAAAGAAGTAGAGGTTCTTTCTTCTTCTTTTTTCACAATTTTTGGAAAAGAACAATGCAGAGTCTCCTTCTCCCATTATATAAGAACCGATCACCAAAACTTTCTTTATACGAAAAATACAATCTTCCCTTAATCTTTTCTTTTCAGTTTTCCCAGCGGAGAACACAAGATGCGCCGGACCATCTTCCCTTCCCTGGGGGCTCTGCTTGTCAGCACCGTCATCCTCGCCACCATATACCCCAGGCGGTATGGGGAGAACCAGCCATCGATCTTGGCGGAGAGACGCCGAGAGTCGCTCCTCTCGAATCGGACCAACATGACGCCACCGCCGATGACCACATCGCTGTGCGATGTCTTCTCGGGAAGGTGGGTCTTTGACAACACGTCGCGCCCCCTATACAAAGAGGGACAGTGCAGGCACATGGGCACACTGGCTTGCGGGAAGCAGGGGCGGAGGGACTTGAAGTTCCAGCAATGGAGATGGCAACCCCATGGTTGTGACCTTCCCAGGTATTTCCCCCAGCTGAAACAATGCTATACACATTTACGTCTCTCCATAATCTCCCTTTCTTCACTGGAGATTACTTTCATTAGGGTTTTTTGACAGTGTGGATGGCGACATCATCGTAGGTTTGATGCCACGGCACTGCTGGAGAGGCTAAGGAACAAGAGATTGATGTTCGTGGGGGACTCTCTTAATAGAGGTCAATGGGCTTCTCTCGTTTGCATGGTGGAGTCGTCGATCCCCAAGAAGCGAAGATACCTCTCGAACCGTCGTCGTGGCCGCCCTACGATCGTCTACACTGCCCACGTAAGTCTCTTCTGATTTCTGCCTTCAAATTTTTTCCCCCAAAAAAAAGATACATATATTCACGTTTTCTTATTATATAAAACTACGGTTATCCTGATACATGCGAACTAATATGATCGTCCTTAATTTCTTTTCTTGTCTTAATATAAGTGCGCCTTCACCGTACTACACGAAATTTGCCTATTCTAGGAAGATTGGAAAAAGGTAGCCGCTTACATTTTTGGTCAATGATTTGACAACATTTTCCTGATTTTTTTTCTTCTTGTAGTTTCGAGGATTCGGTACTTATACTTTCCAGAAATACTGTGGCAAACCACATGTTTAGATATATTGAACATGGAGGAAGGGGGAATTTTTAGATATACTCTCATATTTTTTCTAATCGAATTTCTATTAGTTTTTCTCTAAAGAGAAATATATGAAGTAAAATTTCGCTAGTGGGGACCGGTTGAGTTGTGGCGACATTATTGCATATAACATATCTAAAGTTCTATCATTTAGTTTGCAAAAAAAGAGCTGATCTAGGATAAGAAAATAATATGGGACAATGAACGCCAATATTGCAAAGGAGATCCTTACTCAATACCGAGTTATTTCTTCAATTCTAAACTTGCGGAGATAGATTGATTAACAAAGAATGTCAAATTTTGGATATAAAGCCATGTTTTCAATTGATATTCTAGCAGAAGAAATCAACAATACCAAATGTGTCTTGTCAACTGATAAATTTTGGACACTTCAATAAGGATTCTAAAAAAGTAGGAATATTCTTCGATGCACATCAAAACACTTTTAATTGTTCAAATCAAATCCTTTTTTAGGCATGTTACTACAAAACACAATTTCAAAACCTACGTAATAACCCTTCATCAAGTGTATTGATGGCATTTTTTGACAAGATCCAACCAAATATATATCAAAGGTAAAGATGGTAAACATAAGCATGTGAAATGGTGAAGTTGGCCAACTGGACTCTTTTCGGGTGCATTGAAGTGATGTGTGCGCTTGACTTTTTGATGACATTGATTAGGATTACAATGCAACAATTGAATTCTATTGGGCACCCCTGCTTGTGGAGTCCAACTGTGACGATCCAGTGATCCATCGGGTAGACAATCGGATTGTTCGAGTTCAGGCCATTGAAAAGCATGCAAAGCATTGGTCTGGCGTGGACATCCTCATCTTCGATTCCTATCTTTGGTGGAGGCAAGGACCCAAGATCAAAGTTTCGTAAGTGTGTACATGTTGAGCTTACCCAGTATAGTAATTTTTTCCTCAATATTTACATTTCATGCATCTTGGAATTTCTAAAGTTGCCCATTAGACCACCAAATTTTCTAGTTGCTACTTTGCGGAGGGGGAGAGAGGGAACTCTTTAGTTCATTCTCTACGTTAGCTTACTAGTTAAATTGGGCAATGACAGCCTACTTATTAAACTTTTGCTTAACATTAAATACCGTCACCACGAGTTAACAACACAATGTGCAAGTTAGATGATGCCCTTCATTTTAATTTTTTTTAGTGGAAACACCGCATTTTTAAACAATTTTAAAGCTTTGGGTTGATGTCATTCGATGTTTAATAAAAGTTCAAGGACTGTTGATGCAATTATCCTCTTGTTAAATTCATATGCTTGTTGTTGCAATGCTCATTAGCATAAGAGAATTGATTCTTTAGTCTGTCGTCCTGTACGCTATAGCTCAAGAAGATCATCTATACATATTATTTGATAAAAATTGGAAAAATATCTTCCCAAATGTTTTTTGGGATATCTATTAACATACCGTTTCCTTAAATGTTGACAACCAGATGGGGATCATTTGAAAGTCATGACAGAAAATATGAGATGATGAAGATGCCTCGAGCATACAAGATGGCTTTAAACACTTGGTCAGATTGGATGCAGGTTCATATAGACAGATCGAAGACGCAGGTGTTCTTCATTGGCATGTCTTCTACTCATGAGAGGTAGACTTCACTCAGAGAAACTTGAAACGCACGTCGATATTGACTTGAAAATCTAGGTTTACTGAACTGTTGATAGTCACAACAAAGGAAACATACTACAGGTCTCCCATGTTGAATTATCCGTCTAATACCAATTACTTAACTCAGTCATTGTGATCACACTTTGTTGCGCAAATTTTATGATTTTCATTTAGCATGGCTCAAAGGTTATTATCCGAATTTACCAGCTCATTATTTTTTTTATCATTTTGCTGCAGAGCCGAGGATTGGGGTGGGATTGCGGGTCACAATTGCTTCGGAGAAACAGAACCGATCACCAAAGAAGGGTATTGGGGAAGCGGGTTGAATCGCGAGATGATGCACGTGCTCCAGAAGGCGCTCAACAAGCTATGGAAAAGAGGCCTCAATGTTCAAATGCTTAACATTACGCAGCTCTCGGAATATCGCAAGGACGCACATGTGTCCATATACAAAGGGCAAGCCAAAAACCTCACTCGGCATCAAATCGCAAACCCTGCCACCTATGCAGATTGCTTCCATTGGTGCCTTCCCGGACTGCCAGATGTGTGGAACGAACTCTTGTATGCCTACATTTTGCAGAATTAGACTCCTAAACACAGGAAATAGATAAATTAATTAACAGATCATGAAATTATTTTAAATTTGCTCCCAGTTGACGTTACTCGATTAAATTGGCTTCGGTAGTCTGTATCCATATGACTCTTATCCTTGTCACACACTGTAATCGAGCTATGATGTCCTAAATCAGAAGAATTCATGTGCATCCGATTTGTGAGCACTGTAGATTATGTTTTTTATTATTTATTCGTCTACATGTTGTCAAGTCCTACATGAATGAATCGATGGGGTTTACATTCTAGCGTGAACTTTCTTTTGAAAAAAAAATTAGCAAAATAGTAGAAGAAGCGGTTATATGCCTATATCTAAACCTATCTTCAACTCTAGCTAATGTATTAATTAGTAACGATATATAGTGCACATTATATTTCGGTCAAGGACGAGTCTTGGTCCGGTCAACAAAAAAATCTGGAAAATCTTTGATAGTTGGTACATTTCTGAAAATGCTGGTAAATTTCTAATCCCCTACTAGATAAACATCCTAAGGCAACATAAATTTTTGCCACGGGCCTTAGGTTACCGGACAACAAATTGTTAGGTTTATCACGCTAGAATCAACCAAGGACGACAAATTCTTTAGTTTGTTACCTTAGCCCAAACAATAAGGGCGACTAATTCAGAGTTTCATTGCCCTTAGTTAAACTTGAGCGACAAAATTTGTTTCTTTGTATTTTGGACAATTTTTAACCTACAGCAATAAATGTGAAAATTCATCACCTAATGCAAGACCTAAAGTGACAAAATTATGATTTTATCGCCTTGAATCTGATTAAAGCGAGAGTATTTTGGCTTTATGTATGATTTTTCATTCGGACAGGATATTCACTCGATGGATATATCGTTTGGGAACCTTGAAATTTGACTCTTAAGGACTTTGGGCCACCAACGCCACCTCACCTTCTCTCCCAGCACCCCATGCCTCATGACGACTTAACAAACGTCCCCAAGCACCCACATTTTTTGTCACCTCACCTGTTGATTAGTGACGAGACCGAAGTACCAAACTAGAGAAACGGGGGAGGATATGAAGATCAGACACTGGATTTATCATGGGAACCAGACAAGATCAAACAGACACGAGCAAGTGAAGGGAGTACACCTCTCCGCTTTAGCTTTTCTCTTCAGTTCCTCTAATTCACCACGAGGTTTTGACTTGTTCAAAACAGATCGAAAGTCTAACTTATACATTGCATGTATCCCTCCCTCTGTCCACATTGACAGTCGACTCCAGGTTGGAAGGTTGAATCTAGCGTCGGCGAGCTCATACCCAGCCTCACCAGCCTCCAGCGAGGCTCAGCGGTGACACCAAGCCTTCCTTTGTCCTCAGCTCACTTGAGCCCTTGCCGTCAATCCTCTTGTGCTGCCGTCTTGGTGGTGCAGCTTCCTTGTCGAGGTCCCGTAGCCTCAGGCAAGGCGCCACCGCCGCTCAACCTCGAATTAGGGCTGACCCAAGCCACCAACCTCATATTGATGAAGGTGTGAGGCTGAACGAAGCCTTAAATCTAAGGTTCAGTCAAGCCCTACAGAGTCGAAACTCGCACCTCAACTAGTCACTGTCCCCTCTCGTCCAGTCATCCTCATTAACGGCAACGGTGGTGGCCAAGGAATTTGGTTGAAGAGTGAGCAGAGAAAGAGATGAGTTCGCGATGGAAGAGATTGGTAGTGGTAGAGAAGGGAGCGAGCAAGGAAAGAGAAGGCGCAAAATAAGGGTAAAACATGAATACTTATAAGTGAGGGCAAGATTGGGAAGATAATTTTATTAAACACCTGAACTTAGCATTCGAAAAACACTGAATCCAAAATGCTTTGGGAGGAAGGGGGACTTTACTTGACCTTTGAACACTTTCATGGCTCAAGCTTGTACTGAAGGCCCCTAAAATTATGTTACCAAACGTCGATCTTAAAGCTCAGGGTCTTTGAAGGCCCAAAACTGCTTGGAAATACCTGCCGTACGCATTCAAAATTATAATTATGTTGCCCGAGGCTCTAGCTCAAGTGAAAAGAGTTCAACTCTGTGGCCGTTGAGTATGTAAAATTTCGAACCTATACCGATAAAATAAAGTTTTTTTTTTTATCTCAGGGTATACCTAAAGCGACCATATGACTTTTTTTTTTTTTTAACACTTGAGTATGAGCTTGAGTATCATCTCGTCCATCGTCTTCGTTCCTCTGTGCTTGATCGCCCACTTGCCCTCCGTAAATCACAGTTCATTCATAATGAGATAACAATCAAGACGTTGACCTAAGTATAAATCACATAAGGCACAAATCTTCTGGCCCCCCAAGCCAATAGGTCCATACACGTGATGTCGGAACCCTTTGATTGTTGAACTCACAACTTCATCAATCACGTAGAGACTAAAGGGAGGCCTTGAAACAAATGAATTGCGGTTTAAAATCTCTCTAAGATCAAATTAGAATAGTTTTATTAACCGCATAATACTAGAGCTTTAGCTAAACAGAACCGCATAGAGGAGTTCATTCCACGCGTCGGGTAACCCTGGGAGGCACCAGTGGGTGCAATCCAAGCTCTTGTGTGCTCCACTATACACCGAAGGGTGCCGTTCTTCCGATACTAGGAGAGGGCCGTGATGTCGAGCATGTAGACTAGCTTCTTGATCCCACTCAAGAATTTGTTCACACCGGGCCATGACATCAGAAGCCCCGCGGGGCACTTGGCACTAAAGTACGGTTGCGTTTGGCTGGAGCAAGTCCGTGACGATTCATTTCAGTCCTTCCCTTTAATAGCACAGAAAAAAGACAGCTATAAGAATGAGGAAATTAGCATCGAATTTGTCTCGTTGTACAAAATGTTGCACTAGGCAAGAACCAACTCAGAGATATGACACTAATTCGGACATTGCAAAGAAGATGGTACTATGCTTACTCAAAGTGGTCTGGGGAAATTCCTTGGAAGAATACCTTTGTTCTTGAAGGATCAACATTAAGGTCCACACATCGAGCCCACATGGTCATTCCTTTATAATACTCCTTCAGTTAGTTCATGTCCTTGTACAACTTATCACCTTCTTGAATATAATCCCAATTGCATTGTCACATACCAAGATTTTGGGGGAAAATTACCAAAAAGTCCTAAACTTATCGTAGTTTTTCCAATTTAGTTATAAATATATATATATATTGTCAATTCAATTCTAAACATTTTGTAATTGTGTCAATTTAATTCATTCGGCCAAATTTGGCCAATTAGCATTAATGTGGGCGCTGACCGACACCAATGGATAATTTTTTAGTAATATTCTCTCTCTCTCTCTCTCTCCTGACCGGCCAAATTTGGCCAAATTGACTAAATTAACATAATTACAAAAGGTTTATGACTAAATTGGATAAATTGTAATAGATTTAGGACTTTTCTAGTAATTTTCCCCCAAGATTTTGTCATATGCACGATGTAAATATATAATATTCTACTGACTATGTGCTTCAAAATCATATTGACTTAAAAACTGTGTAATAATGCATAGGATTAGGAACCATTCATTCATATCATTGGAAAATTGAAATTTCAGCTCAATATGTCACGATTTATTCGGATCATACAGGCATTGCTAATTATCCCCTTTTATGTTGCAGAAATAGTGAATCTGAATATGGAAGAACTCAGAAATGGTGCGATTTACAAACGGGGTCTTTTGCCAAAGAATTTGAATCAAAACAAGATGGAACTTGCGGCTGACTGCTTCCGGTGTAGGTGGAAAACCAGCATGTCCATCCTTCGCCGCGCATTGCCACTATTGATCGAGTCAAGCTTCAGGACCCGTCCCGCCTGCTCTCGCCCGAGATCCACAAGAAATTGCGACCAGTACAGGGATATTTCCACATCATAATCCTGCTCGCAAGATGCAGTTTTGAATATATTTTCATACATGATATGATATGCTAATTTAATAAGGTAAGGTAAATTATATGTGTCCTCTTCAGTGGAAATGCCGGGTGGTTATGCGGGGACAAACCTCATATGTGATTGAAGAAAGGTTTCCTTTCGTGATGGATGAAGTCTTGGCATCGGGCAACTGGGCATGAATCATGCAAGACAGAGACTTCCAAAGGTGCACGCTCAGCGAGTCACCCAGAAACATAATCTTTTTACCCCTCCATCCTTTCAATAGATTCACCGCACTGAACCTGCACAACAATCGGCGCGTTTACATACAATCCCTTTTCACTAGTAATATAGAAGAAGGCTTGAAGTAGACATTTTTATTGACTATAAGGAACGAAGGACACACTTTCATACACAGAGAGAGAGAGAGTGGGGGGGGGGGGGGGGGGGGGGCGGCGGTGTGTTTTAAAATTAGAAGCTTGGACCTTGGCAAGTTACAAGAGAAGGGCTGCCATCTTTAGTTGAGATACTCTTTATCAGGCCTTCCCGTACTTGATGCAGTTATTTTGTGGATTTATGTGGGGACAGCTTGAAGAGTCATAGAGAGGGTATGAAGCATCATACACCCATTCTCCTTGGAAGAAATTGCAGCCTCCAGCAAGTAGTTTTCATGCACTGATGTTGGCGACGAGACTGTGGCCAGTAAGAATTGGGAAATGTTCTTCTTTTGCATTGTAAAGTGTAAGAAATTGAGTATAATGTAGTTGAATAGAGAAGATGGGAAATTTTACTTTGTATTCACTGCATATTCAATGTACATTGTGTTATGTATATAATACAATCTGTGTACAAGGAAAAGGTAAGTAAATATTCTATAATTGGAATTACAATCGGAATCCAATCGGATCCGATATTGAATGATCTTGAGAGATGCCGTGTATCTTCCAACACTCCCCCTCAAGCTGGTGGCTTGTATATGTCCAAGACGCCTAGCTTGCTCAGAAGATACGCGTGCTGGCTTTGACATAAAGGCTTGGTGAATATGTCCGCTGGCTGTTCTTTTGTTCGGATCCCCAGTGTTTCAATTATCCCTTGTTGGATCCTCTCTCGTGTAAAATGGCAATCTACTTCTATGTGTTTCGTTCTTTCGTGGACTATCGGATTTGAGGCAAGCTTTATGGCTGCATCGTTATCACAAAACAATCTGGTTGGTCCTTCAAGCTGCACTCCAAGATCTTGAAGCAATCCACGTAACCACACTACTTCACATGTTGTTTTTGCCATAGCTCGATATTCTGTTTCTGCTGAGGATAACGAAACAATCGGTTGTTTCTTCGTCTTCCATGAGAGTAAAGAATCCCCTAACTTGATACAGAAACCTGTGATCGATCTTCTGCTCATCGGACACGTCGCATAATCTGCATCACAGTATGCAGTCATCTTCATATCACATTTCTTGGAAAGAAGAATCCCAAGGCCTGGGCATTTCTTCAAATATTTGACCACTTTGAGTGCTGCATTCATGTGGGACTGCTTTGGATTGTGCATGAACTGGCTAAGTGTCTGCACATCATAACTGATGTCTGGCCTGGTCATGGTCAAATAAATAAGTTTCCCAACAAGTTTTTGATAACTCATTAGATCTCTTAGTGTAGGGTCAGCTTCTTGAGAGATTCCAGCGTCATACTCTGCCGTGGTCAATTTGGTATTTTGCTCGATTGGAATTACAGCTGGCCTACACCCTGATAATCCAGCTTCTGATATGATTTCCAAGGCAAATTTTCTCTGGCTAAGAGATATTCCCTGGCTTGAACGAGCAATTTCTATTCCAAGGAAATATTTTGGTGACCCTAAATCTTTAATGTGAAAAGTGGAGTGCAAGTATTGCTTGAAACTATTGATAGCTGCCTCATCATTTCCCATGATCAATATATCATCTACATATATCATTAAATATATAGATGACGTACCTTTGGTCCATTTGAAGACAGCATAATCGAACTTTGATTGTCGAAACCCGGCAACGATCAAGGACTCAGAGAATTTTGCATACCATTGTCTAGATGCTTGCTTGAGCCCATATAAGGATTTGCGGAGACGACACACTTTATCCTCCCCCTGTCTCCGTAAACCTGGTGGTATGTCCATATAGATTTCTTCATCCAGATCTCCATGTAAGAAAGCGTTGTGGACATCCATTTGGTGTAGTGGCCATTCTTGATAAGCTGCAACCGAAAGAAATGACCGGACCGTAGCATCTTTGGCAACCGGGGAGAAGGTCTCGTGATAATCAAAACCTTCCTTCTGTGTAAAGCCCTTTGCCACTAACCGTGCCTTGTACCTTTCAACAGAGCCATCAGCTCGGTATTTGATTTTGTAGACCCACTTGCATCCTATAGGCTTGCGATGTGGAGGCAAACTGACAAGATCCCATGTTTGGTTATTTATCAGTGCTTGTAATTCTGATGCCATGGCCTTTTGCCATCGTGGATCAATGCTTGCTTCATGATAGGTTGAAGGTTCTCGTTCTTCATAAATCCGAGCAATGCAACATCGATGCTCCTCAGATAAGCGGTCGAAGGAGACATAAGAAGAAATAGGAAAGAGAATACCTAGTGAATTCCTTACTCCACATACGTAATCCTTGGTCCAGGTTGGGGGACGCGTGGCTCGCCCTGATCTTCTTGGCTGGATGGCCTCAGAAGGGGATGGAAGTGCTGGTGTTTCCATCAGATTTTCAGAAGGAGATTCTGATGCAATCTCTTCTCCCAGGTGTTGATCCATGTCTTCTTCTAAGGGTGTTGTGCCCATGGCATCGTCCCGTACTTTCTAGATAAGGAACCAGAAAATATCCCTGATCACTATGTGACTCTTCCATATGAGGACTATCAGAATGCCGATATCTCTACGCATCTGATTCCTGGATAGAGAAAGGAAACGAATCTTCTTGAAATTGAACATCTCTGCTGACGAAGAAGTCGTTTGTGGATGGATCAAATACTCGATATCCTTTTTGTAGAGTCGCATACCCCATGAATATGCAACGGCGAGCCCGTGGACCCATCTTATCCTTGGGTCCAACTATAGAAGCGTAATACGTACATCCAAAAATTCTTAGATGATCAAGATATGGCTTCTTCCCAAAAAGAAGCTCGAAAGGACTTCGACCATTAAGGACCTTAGTCGGCATACGGTTAATTAGATATGCTGCAGTCAATACACATTCTCCCCAAAAAATATCTGGAATAGAACCCTGAAATTTAAGGGCCGGGGCAACTTCCAACAAGTGACGATGTTTCCTTTCCACCACTCCATTTTGTTGTGGTGTGTAAGTACAAGAGCTCTCATGTAGGATTCCTTGAGATGTCAGCAAGAACGTACACTCATAATTGAAGAACTCTCTTCCATTGTCCTGTCCTAATTTTTTTGACAGATTTTCCAAATTGAGTTTTTGCCGGGGAAAGAAAAGTCTTTAAATGGGAAGCGACTTGACTTTTAAATTGCATAAGGAAAATCCATGTAGCTCTCGAATGATCATCGACAATGGTGAGAAAGAAGCGAGAGCCATCATGATTCGGTGTATGATATGGTCCCCAGACATCGATGTGAATCAAGGAGAGAATATCGGCCGCACGATTTTTACTTAATGGAAAAGAATTGCGTGATTGTTTGGCAAGGGGACAAATGTGACATTGAGAATATGGGAAAAAGAACTATGACCCAATCTGGAATGGGAAATGAAATTTTTATCACCGGTAGTTAAATTACACAATGATTTATTATAAGGAAAAACATCTAAATTCTTGGCCGAACTTCTCCGTAAAAATAGTCCTTCGATAGATCACCCCATCCTATCAATTTCCCAGTCAAAGGGGCCTGAAAATGACAACCATGAACATTGAAGGAAATTTGACATGAATTTTCCTTACAGTGCTCTAGACACAGATATAAGATTGAACTGGAATTCGGGGATATAAAGGACATTTGTGAGAGTGATGTCGGGACTAAGATTGATTGTTCCGATTACAGTTGACTTTAGCAATGCTCCCATTTGGTAATTGCACTATAATAGGACTATCCAACTTATCATTAACAGTAGCAAATAATCCCTTCTCACATGCAATATGATCACTAGCTCCGTAATCAACTATCCAAGTACTTCTCGATATATTATTCAATTGGCAATGAGAAATACCGTAAAGCTGCTTCCTTTCTTTTGAACATCCAATTTTTGCAGCGCTTGCATCAATTGCTCATATTCTCCATGAGTGATGGGTTGATTTGGACCACCTTGTCCAGTAAGCTGATATGCTGCCGCTGAAATTTCCTTTCCCTTTTTTTCTCCAGGTCTCCCATGTAATTTCCAGCAATTTTCCACAGTGTGATGGGGACGTCTGCAAAATTCACAATATAATTTTCCTTTGCCCTTCGAATTTGGCCCAAAATAATTAGGCCCATAATTACTCGGCCCATACGAATTTGATCCGTAGTTCTTCGAAGCAAGCCCAAAAGAATTAGGCCCATGTTGAGTCAGCCCATGAGGCTTTGAAAAATCCCCACCGTTGGATCCTTTAATAAAGAGTCCATCGTCACCGTTGATATCTCCATAGGTTCGCGCGTCTTTTGGACCGTCCGATCATTGCATGCGATCGTGGCCGTCCGTTGCAGTCCCTTTAAAGGGCTTCTGTTCCGCAAACCCTAGGGTTGATTCGCGTCTTCTTTGCGATCCCTCTCGCTCTTGCGGCAAGAGCTAGGGTTTCCGCCCCTTTCCCTCCATCGATGCAAGCCTCTAGTTTTCTTCTTGCACAGCGAGTTGAAAAATACGCCAGATTGAAGGCGCAGGCTCCATCGCGAGAATTTGTGACCTGAAATGGAGGTAAGAATCGTTGAGAATAAGTAGAAAACGGGTCGCCTTCTCTCTGTCTCTCATCTCCTTGTACCGTCGAAGGGTGGCCTCGGGTCCATTGAGTTTTTCCTCCGCGCCTCAAGCTCATTCCGGAGAGCCGACAGGCTTGTTGAAGCACGTTGTCACCGACGTGTTTCCCTGCTTCAGTTCGGATAGGGCTTGATGGAGCGAAAAAATTTTCGCCCGATCTAGTTTTCCGTACATCTCTCTTATATTATCCCAAAACGTTTTGGAATCTTCTGTTGGCGGTAACCCAGCTGCTATTTCTGGGCTGACGCAGTTGCCGATCCACGTTCTACCAACTGGTTGCATTTTTTCCATTGTCGTGCTAATCTTTCCTCTGTTGGAACCGGGACGGTTCCGTCGATGAATCCCTCTTTATCCTTGGTTATGAGGGCTCGACGGAATTCCCGTGCCCAATTCGAGTAATTTTCAGGTCCTGTGAGAGGGTGGCTGATTAGCCGCAACTCAGGTCCGTCGGTGTTGGAGACGACGCGCGCGTCGCCGGGTTCTGGGCGACCCATGGCGGCCGCGAAGGGAAAGGGTACAAATCCTGTTGGAAAGCCTGGATTATTTGAGGACTGACCCATATTCGCACTTCCTAATCCGCCCGTCTGCTCAAGGCCGGTGGCCGAGCCCGCTCCGGTTTCGGTAGGTAGGCCTCCATCGACCCGCACGCCTTGGTAGCCCTACTGTGATGTACCCGGGTTTAGTCCCCGGATCCAAGGGTAAGGCATCCATTGATAAGGATACCCTGAAAGAGGTAGCCCTGGATTGAACTGAGCCGGAATCTGTTGCCTCGGCGTGTGTCCAGACATGGAGGTGACCACGGATGGGTCTGATGGTGCTGCATTCCTTTCCGATTGATCTTCAGTGGGCGAGGTAATCTCTTGTGGGTCTGCCATGATGAATTCTGTTTTGCAGATGAATACAGAAAAGAATTCCTTCGTGACGTTGTTCTGTTTTGCGAATGTCGCAGCAACAAGAACAGAAAAAAATTGGAAGGCAATTCGATCAACAATGCGGAAGCTAGATTGGGATCAGAAGCTGCTCTGATACCATGTAAGAAATTGAGTATAATGTAGTTGAATAGAGAAGATGGGAAATTTTACTTTGTATTCACTGCATATTCAATGTACATTGTGTTCTGTATATAATACAATCTGTGTACAAGGAAAAGGTAAGTAAATATTCTATAATTGGAATTACAATCGGAATCCAATCGGATCCGATATTGAATGATCTTGAGAGATGCCGTGTATCTTCCAACATAAAGGAAAAAAAAAACAGAGGAAAATGGCTCTGAACAGGAGAAAGCCATCTAAGGTATATTTGAAAAACAACCCTTGATCTGTTAAAGAAAATGGTTTAGGAATAGTTTGGTCTCTAACAAGTGCTTATACATGGCATGTGTGTCTGTGTTTGCTGGGGTGTTTTTACATGTATGTGCGACAAGAGGATCAGTATTCGTAGTAATGTCTGATGAAATGAACTATTTTTTTCCTTTTCTTCCTGAAATCTTTGAATGGACTCCTTTCAATATTAGCCATGTAGGTTTGGATCCGATCCCTTGTTTTTCGAAAACAATATCGGTAGTCATGACAGTCCTGATTCTAAAATAATGAAGACATTGCGCCACCAAGGCGAGAGAGCTAGTAATCAGGGGATGCTGCACTTGACGTTCCTTTACCAGTTGATGATTGCAAGAGTATTTTTCTTTCTTCTTTTTCCCTCTTTTTTCCCTCTTTTTTTTCCTTTTTCTTTTTTCTCTTTCTTATATTCTAAATCTCTTTTTTTAAATGACATCAGATGATGCTCGTAAAGTCACTAATACAAATTCTCAATAGTGTCAGAGCGCCTTCCCTTTTCCCAACTGAGACACCATCTGATCTCCTCTTGCTTACAGCTCTCTTAGGAATTGGATTGCTAATAAAATTTTCGCACCCCGAGATTTTGCATCAACAACAGGAACGACAGAAACTTCATAGGATTCCTGAGTACTGAGTGAAGAATTTTGCATCAAAAACAAAAAGTACAAAAGTTTCAGTCTAGTCCTGAGTGAAGAAACTTGGGTGATGTTCCAAGGAAGCCCAAGTGCAACTGCTCCATAAAATTGGTACACGTCGACACCTTTGTCAGCTTCTGTGTGATTTTTTCATCCAAAATATGATCATTTTAGATTGGACCTGAAGATATTCGAGTGGACTTACCTCCCAATTCATATCAAGGAAATCTGAGAAACGAACAAATCAATGTCCCAATGCAAAGCAACCATAAAAGGGAGAAAAAAACATATCAGAAAAGGTTGGCTTTCTTCAGAATTTTCACTTAGACACATGGAATTTTGTGAAGTACAATGTAACATTGTAAGTTTCTCAATTCAAGGGCGCATTCTTTTTGCATCTTGGGGCAATCTTCAGCCCTCCCGAACCAATACAGATATATATGTGATGTCAGAACCCTTTTATTGTTGCACTTACAATTTCATCAATCATGTAAAGACTAAAGAGAATGCCCTAGACCTTGAAACAATGAGTTTCAACCTAAGAATTTCAGTGAGAATAAATTACTAACAGTTTCCTTGCACGCAATATCGGAGCTTCAGCGGAGAGCTGCATACAGGAGCTCGTTCCATGTGTCGGGCAACCCCGGCAGGCACCAGTGGCTGCAATCCATGATGTTGGCGTGGTCGCCACTGTAATACGTCGGGTGCCCGTCCTTCCGGTACTCTGAGAGGGTTGTGATGTCGAGCAGATAGACGGGCTTCTTGACCCTGCTTAGGACTTTGTTCACAACGGCCCAAGACAATGGAAGCCCCCCGGGGTACCTGTAGCCAAAGAATGGCTGTGTCTGGCCGGAGCAAGATTGTGACGGTGCATTCCAGTCCTTCCCTCTAATAGCCCGGGAAAAACATGCCATGAAAATGAGAAAATTAGCATCGAATTTGTCTCGACGTGCAAAAAGTTGTTCTAGGCAGGACCCAACTCAGAAACAACTATTCGGACACAGCAAAGATGGTACTGTGCTTACTCATAGTGGGTTGGGGAAATTCCTTGGAAGAAGACCTTGGTTCTTGAAGGATCGACATTGCGGTTCACCCATCGAGCCCACGTGGTCATTCCTTTATAATAGGCCACCAGTCGGTTCATGTCCTTATACAGCTTGTTGCCTTCTTGTATATAATCCCACCTGCATTTCCATGTCCCCCAGGTCTAGTCACATACATGACATTCATACATGATATCCTGCTGTGTAATTCGGCGAATTTCAACATTATATGGACATGAAAACTATCTCATAACCCATGGAACTAGGGACCATAACCATGTCGGTCACTCGCATCATCGGAAAATGGAAAAGTCAGCTCGATATATATCACAGTTTATCAGGGCTGTAACAGGCATTGCCAAATCTGGCCTTTTTACGTTGCAGAAATGGTGAATCTGACTATAACAGAAGCTCAGAAACAGTGTGATTTAGGGGGGTCTTTGGTCAAAAGAATTTGAATCAAAACGAAAGATGAATCTTACGGCTGAGTTCTCCCGTTGTGGGTCCACCAGTGCCAGGAGTTAAAGACCAGCACGTCCATGCCTCGCCACGCATTGCCGCCCCTGATCGAGTCGAGCTTCAGCACCCGTCCCGCCGGCTCTCGCACCACATCCACCAGGTACTGCGTCCGGTACAGCATTATTTTCACATCGTAGTCCTGCTCACAACATGGAATTTCAATTAAATACATTAACGTATGAGATATGATCCTGCTGATTCAATAAGGTTCGGTGCACTATACATTATTCCCGACAGCATGTACTGACAGCTA
This sequence comes from Eucalyptus cladocalyx, assembly GCA_017140615.1. Classification (NCBI taxonomy): domain Eukaryota; kingdom Viridiplantae; phylum Streptophyta; class Magnoliopsida; order Myrtales; family Myrtaceae; genus Eucalyptus; species Eucalyptus cladocalyx. The sequence goes on from CM029516.1 coordinate 31,750,749, forward strand.
GTCAAAAGACGTAAGCAATGAGATGATTAATTCAGCAAAAAGGGCGCCAAAAAGAAATGGAAAAAGAAAGGTAAAGTTTGACCCTTAAGTTTGAACGGGGAATTTTCCCAAAAAGAATTTCACTTATTCAAAAGGAGATCTAACTGTGGGGGCCCGTTTAACTTTGATTAGTTAGGACTGATTTTCCTTTTCTAATTAAGTGCGGATCCATGTAATTAGTATAAAGTAAAGTGGAATTATCCTTATTTTTAGACCCCCTTTTATACCTGCTTTAATTGCTTTCCCGCCGTAAATTCCCGAACATGGGAATCACTGGCGCACGAGGAGCAAAAGGCTATTGAAAAAGAGAACGAAAAGTAGGTGTATAAAGAGAGATCAATCATCCATTATCCATGTCGGAGACAGCATTTCAATTTAACATAATTAGACAAAGCCACTCCCCAAATTTTCCTAAATAAAAAGATAATAAAGTCGCCGAAAATGTACTTGAATACAAACACAAGCAATCTTGACAAAAAAAAAAAAAAAAAACAGAGAGAGAATTCCCCAGGCATTTTCATCTACTAATTTAGCTTTGGTATGTTGTTTAATTTTGCTATGGTCACCCATCCCAATTTTTTACGCAACAAAATCAACGTGTGGTCACCAGTGACCCCTCACTCACGCCCTCAAAATCCCCACCGTACAAAACAAAATATCTGATGGCCGCCCCCGTATAAGTCCTGTGCCCCCGAGATAAGTCCAATGCGCGAATTAATTATTTAGCTACAGGACATTAAAATAAAAAAATAAAAAAAAAAAGAAGAAGGTAATATAGCAAAAGAATTATTTGAAAGTATATCTAAAATTAAATTCTTCCATGTGAGGATCTGACATCCTAGTCCCTAACATGATGTTGGCGTTCGCTTCTAAAGCAAGTGAGGACAGCCTACTGGGGTGGGTTTAACTGAGGAAGTTCAAACAATTTTTTTAACTTTACATGTGTATTTTATTGGAACCGCATAAACATGATTCTACATGGGCAAATCATATTTATGGAAACGACAATAATGGGCTGCTTCCACAGCGGGAGGAACGGAAATTTCCTAAAGTTCAGGAAATCGAGAGCAGCAACCTTTGCCAGGAGGGGGAAAAAACACGACATGGGTCAATGGAGGTAATGACATCTGGTGTTTTTCAAATGGTTTTTCAAATTGATGTTTGAAGAATGAGTAAAAAAATCATTCCCCGCCTGGATCGGGACTGGAGGTTGATGAAAGAACCGAGGTGATTTTGTTTTGACGTGCTTCGGGGACTTCACCTTTTACAAAACACTAATGATGATTTGACAGAGAGCTGGAGATAAAGAAGACCCTGGCAAAAAGGGCAAAAGCAGAACCGGCGGAATAGGGAAACGAACAAAAGTGGGGAGCACCACCACCAATCACGCTCCTCTTTTAATGCCGGTGCTCCAAAAAATCATCCGCAGTTGATTGAGGGCTTCATGTCTCTACTGAGTTCAGTGCTTGAAACAGTACAAGACTTATGAATGATTTTTCAAACCAAGAAAATAGCACAGAGAGAGAGAGAGAGAGAGAGAGAGAGGAGGGACAGGGACAAGAGCCCACCCTAGAACTGGACTTGAAGAAACAGAAGCTAGTTTCGCTTGAATTTTGAAATGAGGAAATTGCCTCCTCAAAAGACATGTCGAAAAAAACGAAAAGACATGCATGCACTGCGGGGAGCAATGATTCCTGCTGGATTCCACAAAGGGGCTAAAGAGAAAGACGACAGAAGGGAAAGCCAGAGCGACCTGTCTTTTTTTTTTAGCCAAGCCAGTGACGATTCGAATTGATGTAGAGTGAAAACGGTGGGTTTGTATCTGGGGACTTACCAAAAATGTGAGCGAAGCGAGGCCTTCCCTCCTGAAGAGTGCGGTCCTGGCATTGGGCATTTGGGCATGGATCATACAAGACAGAGACTGCCAAATGTTCAAGCTCAGCGAGTCGCCCACGAACATTATCTTCTTTCCCCTCCATCTGTTCAAGAAATTCCACGCGCTGAACCTGCACGACAATCATCGCATTCATATTTGCATTTACACCCACATTTCTCTTCATCAATAATAAAGAAAAGGCAGAACCGACACATTTTTGTGCACTATAAGGAACAAATGACACAACTTTGGGCAGGAGAGAGAGAGAGAGAAGTTAAAATTAAAAGCTTGGACCTTGGCAAGCTACAAGAGAAGGGCTGCCATCTGTATTTGAGATACTGTTTATCACGCCTCCCGTACTTGATGCAGTTGAATTGTGGATCTATGAAGGGACAGCTTGAGGAGTCATAGAGAGGGTATGAAGCATCATATACCCATTTTCCATGGAAGAAATTGCAGCGTCCAGCAAGTAAATTTCTTGCACTGAAGTTGGTGCTGATGAGACTCTGGTCAGAGAGACTGGGGAAACTGTCTGCTTTTGCATGATATAGGAAAAAACAGAGGAAGATGGCTCTGGACAGGAAAGCCATCTTGGGGTTTTTGAAAAAAACCCCTTGATCTGTGCGAAGAGAAATGACTAGGTGTGAGGGGAAAAGTTGGTCTGAAACAAGGTGCTTATATAAGGCATGTGTATGAGTTGTGTGTGTAGGGTGCTTTCACATGGTATGCGTCACAGGAGGGCTGGTACTAGCAGTAATATCTTGTAAAGTGAAGGGGGTTTTCCTTTTCTTCTTGAAATCTTTAGAAGGATTCCTTTCAAAATTAGGCATGTGGGGTTGGATCCAATCCTTCGGTTTTTGAGAAAAAGAATCCGCGAATAATGATGGTCTTGATTCTAAAATAATGCAGATATATGCCCACTTGACAGATATAGTATTAAAAAAATGCTACAGTTAAAGCTCTTTTACCCGGTTGATGGTCCAAGTGTTATCTTTCATTTTCTGTTTTTTTTTTCTTTTTTCTCACCCTTTTCTTGTGTGCTGAAGAACCTTGTGAGGTGACATCAGATGTTGTTACTAAAATAATGCATTTGCCCTAGTGCTCTGAATTTGGCAAATTCACTGTAATGTCGGAGACAACTTCTGATTGTCCCAATTGAGACGCCATTCGATGTCCTCTTGCTTCCAGCTCTCTCTCAATTTTTAGCTGCCTCTGGTGGAACAAGAGACTTACATTATGATTGCCTCCGCGTTTCCTATTGTAGCTTTGTGAAATTTCCAAAGCTAAATGTATATATTTTTAAAGCATTTCCTTTTCTGTAAGCTGAAGCTTAACCCTTTCGGCTTTTATACAGCACTGATTGGGGAATTTTGCTTCAGAGGATGGAAAAATGATTGGGTCTTGAGTTCTAGCAACTCTTGAATTAATTAATAGGAACTCTCAACGTGCCTAAAATCGATTTATTAGTTTTTGCGTTTGAGCTTAGATGGTTGGATAAGTCCAAGGCGTACGTACGTGGCACAGCTCTTCTTTTTCAACCAAGTGTGGCACCGTCTGGAAAGGGGAATTCTCGACAACCTATTAGGATGATTAAACATCCCTGTAACTTTCAAAAAGCTAACAAATTGAAAAATAAAAGAGCCGCAAGTAGAGACCGCCAGAAGATAAGATAAGGTAATGCTGTCAATTCGTACTAATGTTGATGTAATTAAGTATCCTCCATATCTTTCGATCTGCATGAAAATTCCACAGCATATCAATATCAGATTAGTTATGTGTGCTCCCATCAGGAGGAGGAACGAGAGGAGGCTAAAGCCACCCGGGGCCATGAATGCCTGGTGGCGTCACTGCCACTGATCACGACGCTGCCAAATTCCATTAGCCATCCATGTCAAAAAGTACCCCCACATGTAATCATCCTTGATCATAGTCCCATTAATGAATGCTCACCCCAATAAATGTTCCTAGTCCTTGCGTTCAAACCGGGTCTTTGATTCCGTTCATTAGTTCTGTTTGCTGGAGTAGTTGGGAACTGGTTCTCCTGTGCTGTTTTGGGACACCGAGAGGATGTATCCAGCATAAAACTCGATCCCCCCCTGAAGTCAATAACAGCTGCAACTTTTAGTTTATTTGATTTCCGGTCGACACGTCCGCTCATTCCAATCGCAAATTCCGGAACAATCGATACGCCCTTCTCGTTGCGTTCGTCCCGTATTTGTATGAGCGAGACGGCAGCTTGTTTTCTGTCGCCAACTTCAAGCCCGTCACGGTGGCAGCGTCAACGCATCAATGCTCGACCAGCAGCCCCTCCTTAATTGTTCGAGTGCTTGCGGGGACGACAAGTCGAAGCAGAAGCAGACTCGGTTCAAGGACCATCCAACGCGTCGGAAAAGTCTTCGCCCACGAGGGCTTGGAAAAGGGGAAAACCCATATGGGCCAAAAGCTCTTTGTAGGGTCATCGCAATAGCTGTCAGCCACTTAGTTCGCAGCCTAACTGCTGTCTTTTGCTTTTCGTGGTTTAGGGAGCGAAAGTCACTTTCCACATGAATTATCTCGACGATTACGACAGAGTTTCTTGTTGAATGATTAAAATAATGTGAAACCGTCGAAATATTTAGTTCGTCAAATGGTTTCCTCCGGCCAGATATCTAAATAGATATAGGCAATGATATTTACCAATCACAAAGTGCGTTCTGTGAAGTAAACGACACCACCGACAAAAAAAGAAGAAGTAAACGACACCATTCTAACTTTCTTTTCTTGTTTGGCTTCTTTTTTCTTTATCTTTTTCCTTTTTTGAATTTTTTAATTAACCTTTCCAAGTGGTTTTTTTTCCTCACGAAATTGCTACATAAATGAATGTCAATGGTTTTTGTCTTATTCTAATCTTAATATACAAAATTCAGCTACAACAATTTTACAGAAGGTCGTTGATCACAAATAAAATTTCAGCACCTAGAGGCTTTGCATCAAAAGTAAAAAATTACAATTACTGCGTCAAAAATAGAAAGAAGTACAGAATTGTCAGTCTAGTTCTGAGTAAAGCAACTGGGGCGGTGGCTGAAGGAAGCCCCAAACATGAAATTGAAAAGTCAATCCAATTTGTCAGCTTCTCTATGATTTTTAAATCCAAATAATCTGTACTGTAGATTGGACCTGAATCAGGGCCTAAAAAGGGGAATTATGTTTTAAAACAATTTGCCCATAGCACAACGATACGTGTTGTACACCGATCCTGGCTTGCATGTGGGTTTATTGTAGGCCCAAAGAAGACAAGAGGGAGTTAGGTGCCTCTTTTTGATTCCGTATGCCCAATCCTATATTCTTCTATAGAATGCATCAATGCAATTTCGTCCTTCATTTTCCTCTAATTCACAGATAAAAACAAAGAAATGCGAATCATAATCAATATTAACACATCCCTAACATCTCATTTGCGAGAAAAAATTAACAGTTAGACATCAATAGATTGATCATATAATATTAGAGACTATTTTCACATATAAAGTGTGCAGTGTAAAGGCAACTTCTTTCTTCTTCTTCTTCTTCTTCTTCTTTTTTTTTTCTGTCAATAGTGTTAAAGCAATATAATCATATGATAGTGTTTCGTGTTATCCTTTTGGAACTACTTGCTAAGTATAATATAGTGACCCAAAAATCTAGGATAGTTGTGCTAAATAATTATAAAGCGCAATGAGCTATTTCGAAAGGATTAACTTTTAGAATGACAAAATTATATTTAATAAAGCTATCCTCACAAAAATTTGGACATGAGACTCCTTTGCATTCACATGCTCTATTGCTTAAGACTTAACAAAATTAGTTTTCATGGATCAAGATATTCTCTATTTAGCGAAATAATACTTGACATCTTCAATTTATTGCGCTTTAAATAGATGATAAATTAGTCACTTCAAAATGAATAGTTAAGATGTGTTTACTTTATCTTTCTGTAGTTTTTCTTTTCTTTTGCTTCTTTGTTTTCCCCTTTCTCCATTTTTCTTCTTTTCTTTCTCCTCTAAGCAAGTGTCAATCTTGTCTTTTTCCATCTCTCTCTCTATCTCTCTCAATGGACTCACTAACATCGACGACCCTTACTAACCTCGAATTGAAGTCATTGAAGGTTGTCTTTGCCCTCGACGACCTTTCATAGTCAAGTAAAATAGCATTTTCAGTGAGAGAAATCATCGATGACTTGATGGAGGACTTTTAGAATGGCATTTCCACCGTTGAGGCAAATTATGTGATTCTAATTGCTCTATCCACAAATTATCAACGCAATTTAAGTTTTATCACAACCTTTAATAGCTCAAGATGTACAAAGTCATAAATTTATTAATCCTAGATCCCATCTCCGGTTCCTAACAAGGGGACAAGTATAGTGGGCACAAAATGAAAGCATCGCGCACTCGCCAGTAATTTGTTGGTAAGCAGGATTATTAGCCTGTAATCAGGACAAAACCAGGAAGTCAGATCAAGCGGCTAGCATTGAGGCGGGCCGCCGACAGGATGTGGTTGATGTTTGCTCGTCTGGGAGGTCCTCCATGTTCGATCAGCTCCACCATATTCTCTCTCTCCTTCCTTTCGAGATCACCCCACATTCTAAAACTTTGAGTAGAATTGATTGTTGATCTTTCTGAGTAAAGATCCGTCAATGTTTCGTCAACGAGGTCATTGGTTGAGTAAATTCTGTTAATTTTGTCATTGATTGAATCTACCATTTCCAATGACACCCAAAATCATATAATTTCTCGAATTATTTTAATAAGAGATGAACTTCAAGACATGATATGTTAAGTTCTAATCACGCGACAATCAGTGGTCATGGAAAGCAAAATTGTCACATAGAGAAAGCAGAAGCCAAACTATATTCAGACTATTAACTACAAGACATTTTCCAAACGTTATCGTGAAGGCTACGTTCAAGAATATGTCCGAAGCCGAACGGCCAAAAGTATTGGCTGTTTTCCTCACCAATAATGCTGTGAAACGAGTTACGAAAGATCAAATTCAACAAGGAGAGATACCATGAATAATTCAGAGGATTGTCACTCTCCATTAAGATTTTCAAACCATGGGTCTCAGCATCCATGTGGACGTGCAATGCCTTCACTGGTCGCAATTGTGGATTCTATCCTTTATAAATTATAATTAAATCTCTCTCGAAAAAGAAACATGAGAAATAAATAAATAAATAAACAAAATTTTGTTTTATTTAGCAGCCGTCCATTAACAATGCCCCATGAAAATAATGTATAAGATAATCTATCGCCTCGTTACAGCAATGGAGATATTCCATTTTCGGTATCGACAACGCTGGAATTCGACAATTTTCGTTCGTAATAAATATGTTTACGAAGAATATCCATTATATTGCAATAAGGGTCGATTTCGTTGTTGACTTCACGGATTTGTATCTTTGCTAATGGGATCAGAATGCAAAGTAATGTCTCCATCTCCACGAGAGATGACGGAAAAGGAGGTACTTCCAATGCATGGCTGTTGTTAAAACCTACTTTCCTTTTTCTTCTTCTCTTTTTGTGAAAACCCTTTATTTTCTTTCCCTTTAAAGAGTTACTGTCCATGTCGCCTTACATCACATGATCCCTTGCATCAAGATTGGTGGGGCGACCCCAGATTTTGACCCTTCATGTTTAGCGCGCGCATATGAGGCGAGTGCTCGCGTGAAGATATTTTATAGCCAACATACATGGTACTTATCTATAATAAGAAATGAATATTTATTTTCGTCATTTCATGTTGGTTTGTGCGCACTCCTGCTATGTCAGTTTTTCATTAGAATCAACCACATGTTTGTTTGGCATCCAAACAGATGATCTTTTTCAGAGGTCCTTTGCTTGATATCAGAAACTTCTTGGAGAGATTATTTGTTTGATTTATCTCGTGAAGGTCAAATATATGTGGAGTAGGTTTTTCCACACGTCCAGGAGTAAAAAGAGGTAGTCACTTCCAATCTCGACATTGCCCCATTTGCACATGTGACGCGACCCATTGACACTTTTGTCGGCTCAACGTGATAGTACAATAATTTGCATCAATTTGGGAGCAAGAACTTAGATGCCTATTTTTGGCCGAAACCTAGTTATACACAACCTAATTGATCAAGATAGATATTCGTCTCACGACGACTATATACTTTATGCGAAATTTCACAAAAAACTAACTACATGCAAGCTAATTTGATAGTCATGAGGCCATGTCGAGGCTAATGTGGCATCTCGCAACTACTATTCAGAAAAATAGACATAACAAAGACAAAGGTTAATAGCAAATCCCCTTTAAGGGAGCCTCCCTAACCACCAATATATCTACACGAATCTCCTCTATGCTCAACATCTTATTCGAGACCTGCTTTTTGAATGCAGTTGTTAACGTGATGATAAACGTTGTGCAATGCATGATTAATTGGCAATGAGTGGATGAGTGCACTTTCTCTCTATTTAATACGACGATTTTGCCACCATGTGGCTTTGCTTAGCAGCGAAACAAGACCAACTTTATAACGAGTCACTGTCGGCCGTCTCAAGTTGAGGCTATGTGGACCATCCGCGCATGATGCGTATGGACCAGAAAAATGGAAGTTCTTGCCCTAGAAACTCGAAAGTTGCTTGTCAAATAAGGAACTCCCTCTCCTATATCATATCGTCTTAGCGTAATCTCCTTCAAATTAATCAATACATGTAGCTTTGTCCCTATTCCTAAAGTCTCAATCATACGCAAAGTGCGGCGGCCACTCGTGATGTGCATAATTGGCTGAATTTACCTAACTCCGTCGTTGTGAAAGGCAAAAGCCATTCATGGGTTAGGTAGTCAGATTTGATTATGGATCAGTTGGGGGATTTTATACGTGCGAGCTACGCTGCAACTCGGGATGATGAGGGTAGAACTATTGAAACTGAGCGGCTATTGATCTGCAAAGTCCGGTGATTGCACATTTTCCGCACCCAATAGTGTTTTTAGAATAGTGTGAGTGCCGATTTGCTCTTGAACTTTGGAGGACGATATAATCTATATTTAGTGTAATGACATGGCGCAAACACGGTGCGCCTGAAATTCATTAAGTGAAGCATGTGGTCATGGAGGCAACGCCTGCAAGTATTTATTCTTAGCGGTCAGTTGGTCATCTCATAGCTAAATAGTGCATTTAGATTCTATGCAGCTTACACTATATAGCCCATGGCAATCACAGTATATGTGCAGAAGTAAATTCGCTTGCGTTTACTAATTTTAAGGGCAGAGTCACATTAATGATGTCAATTTTGTAGTTTATCTCGTTGCTCTGAATTTAAGAATGAATCCTTTAGTTCATAGCCTATGCTTTATGGGGCGTTGACTTATGAGGCTTAATTTAACCTGATCACGTATCAAAGTTGTAAAGCCTTTACTTTTAATTTGCACCAATCATGAATAACATCTACCCCACGAAAACCCAAAAAAAAAGAAAAGTAATGAGCTTTTTAAAGCTTTATGGGAGAGCAAAGTTTAGTAAATAAGAAAGAAATACTAACGAGAGTATTATAGACCTAATAAATCGTTGCAAATTTAGATTTGCTAATTGAATAATGGGTTAGGTTAGACAATGCATTGCGTTATATAGCGTCATGATGCAGATGATGATGACTTGATCAACAATCATGTAAGTCGCTTCAATTGTCTTGTAAGGAATACTTAATTGAAGTGGCCGCTACAAGTATAAATATCATTTAGTATAGCAACGTACTTTCAAGGTATTTGATTCAAGACATGTAGTCAAAGTTTAGCACTTTTCACACCAAAACTTGTAGCTTTACGAAGAACGTAATTAGATTCACAATTTGATTGATTCTAGCTCCAAAACTACATGAGAATTAGACTGTGAAAATGACTACCCTTGTGTATTTTTCTGCGCAAGGGTCTTTGTTCGAAGCACAAATTCATTCACACCATGTATTTCAAATTTCTTAAGATGGCCTCTACCGAACATCTTGGGTTCATCATCGCCTTGGAACACAAAGGAATATGGGCCTCGGCCCATATGGTGCAACACCGGCTTGAGCCTTCAGGCCCAATGGTTATTGATGAATTTTGCAGTCTTAGGGAGCAAGCGTATTTACACGTAGGGAAAATCCGGAAAGCGAAAACACACGAACTTCAAATAGATACACAAGCACAATTCATCCAACTTCACCAATCACTAATCCAAACAGTCGGTTAGGATGAATCCATTGCGATTCCACATAAGCCTTCTTTGGAATCAACGTCTCTCTGCATTCTTATGTACCATTCCTCCCCCCAACTCATTCCCCTAGAGTTAGTTCTTCACGAGCCAATACTTAGTGCCATCCGCGGTGTTACCATAGCCGGCCGCTGTGACACCGTGATCTAAATAGGTCCCGCAGTCTCCCGTCAAGATGCCGGTGGAATGGGACTGGAAATTACGCCCTCCGGCATCAATGGACGCTGACGCCGGTTGATTTGCCACGGCCTTCAAGAGCGTGGCCTCATCGTTGGCAGGCACGACTTCGTAGCCCGTGATTTTTTAGCCGCGTGGGAGGCTTCTTTTGTGGTCTTACAAGTTCCGTCGGTCCCGTCGTAGGGATAATTAGCCTCGGTAGTGAGGCCTCCGTTGTTTATAATGAATTGGAAACCATCCTCCATGAGACCACCTTCGCAACCTTGATCCTCGCTATTGACGTCGCAACCTACGAGTTCTTGCTCCGATAAGGAGATTAGCTCGCCCGTTTTTAGCTGGTTGATGCCCTCGGTGGCCGCCACGGTCGAGAAAAAGCCCAGCAACTTCCAATTTGATTAAGCATGCACAATTAAACATGTCAGAAGAGTTGGATTATCCTAAGGCTCATTTTGTTTTGCAGAAAATTAGTTTCTTTGTCTTGGACTGGCCCTCTAACACCCAGTCCTAGAGGTCTTAAACTCGCCGTTGGTCATGTCGGCAAATGCGTTGGCACTTAGCTTGTAGGGCTTATCACCGCCTGCATTGAAGGCGTCTATGAACTCCACATTGTCCTTAAAGATCTGCAGCCGCATCTCCTTCTCGGGCGCGTCCCTAAAAACCTTCCTGTACTTAGCCATCCACTGCTCGTGCCTTTCCTCCATGGACAGCTCTTGTGGCTTGCGCGAGTAAACTCCGCAAGCAAAAAAGAGCGAGGGTGAAGAAGAGACTTCGAATCATAGCCAAAGAAGCCATATTAAAAATACGGATTTGATTATATGATGTTTCGATGGTGAACCCAAGATGTTCGGTAGGGGGTTTTGCATGGCAGAGCCGAGGGAAGTCGCGTCCACTGCAGTCGAAGTGCCGGGGAGTCTCCGAATGACATTGACGCGTGGAAAACATTAAGTTAAGGGGTTGTTCCGTGCAAGGAGGTGCGCTTGCTGCGACGATATGGATTTATAGAAGAAGAGGATGGAATCTTTGGAATCTACACGCGGGAAGTGAGAATGAGACTCGTGTTTTCAAGTTTGGTGTGTGTTGGCTTGTGCTTTGGATGGTCTCTGTGTTTCGATCGTTGCCGTCGCCATAGAAGCACAGAGAGAAAGACGACAATTGCTGCTGGCAGGCGATTTTGGATGGTTTGCGTAAAGCTGCACAAGTACACACGAAGATCGATTCTTGGCTTTTATGTGGAGAAAATTATCCCAAAGTTATAAATTTATTGTACCTATATTAATTCGATCATAAATTTTTCAAATTTGTTAATTAAATCTAAAACTTTTTACTTTTTGCTTAATTAAGTCCATCCAGCGGCTACTTTTGATTAGAAATCGATGAAGTGAATTTGGTCATTCTACGTAGATGCGATCGCATTCTTATGGACAACTTTTAATAATATCTTAATATTTTTCTATTTTTATTTTATTTTTTCCGTTTTCCCTCTTTTTTTTGGGAAAATAATACAAATGGTCCTTGAACCTTGGTAAAATGGTCCATGAACTTTTGATTTGATCAATACAGTCTCTAAATTTTAGCTCGATACCATATCATCTATAAACTTTTAATTTGTTTAACGTAGTTCTTGAACATTTAATACATGTTCGATTTATTCTCTAGATTATATGAAAATGTTCAATATTATCCCTAAATATGAATTAATGAAAAAGTAACGAACATAAAACACCATATAGTGCGTGCATCAATATCAACAACTGACCGGTTGACCTCAACTCAATAACAAGTTTGCACGACTAAAGGGACAATGACATGCCAAAATCTTGGCTAGTTAAACTTGGGTAGTTCTTGCCGGGGTGAGGAGGGGCTTTCTTAACAAGGATTACACGATTGAGAAATTGACGTGATCACATAGTTCTATTTTGCCTAGCTTGCTCCGTGTGAATGTGATCATTGGGATTGAATATGTAGTACCACTAACTGATTGACCCCCATAGATATTTGGAGAGATAGTAAGGAATTGGGAAGCGGTGTCGACACTTGAATTATCCCGATTGTTATCTTGATAAGTTTTGTTATTTATGAAAGATAGCAAAGACTCAGTCAATCCAATTGGACTGGGATTAAATAGGCCCATTAGGCCCGGCCGGATAGAGCTCAGTTCAGTTCAACCCTAAGCCGCGCCTCTCTCTAGAGCTGAGTCTATCAACATGTTCTTCCATCTCGAGCCAAAACGCACCTAAGCTGTTTGAAGAAATGCCGCATAGACGTGATTGCTGAATAGCTCATGATTCTGTGCGAGCCGACAATGCTGTAATATAGACTACCCACTTTCTTATTGTTTAGGTCCAAATTCAAGCATAATTCATTTGCTATTACCATCAAATCTGCCCACCTCTTCCTCGGCAGTGTCTTGCTTTGCGTTTTGGCATGTCTCCGTGACTATTAAAGGTAATTGCTGACGAGAGATGTCCGAGGTGATGGTGATAATCTTTTGACAGGATGTTAAACTCCACATTTGTCCACGATGGTTTGTTTATCATATCTTGTATGGTCTTTGTCGCGTCGGTTTCTGTACGGCTGCGAACGTGAACTTTGAATGGACGTTGGTTCCGCGGTGGTCGTAGGTGGTGGTCGGATATGAAGTCCAAAGATGGAGTTCGGCCGGGTTTCGTTCCGTCCATGAAGGGATGCTGGGCTTAGGTGGGTTTAGCTTAGTTTAGGGACCTTGGGCTAAATTTGGTCGCATTAGAAGCTGGGTTAGGGCCTGAATTCATTTTATAGAAATTTAGGGTTCGGCTTCGTATAGATAGACTTGGACTGGGCTTGTTTCTTAGTGAGTTAGTCTTTTTTCTAACTAGTAGAGGGCTTTATGTAATAAAGCCCATTTTTGGTAATTTTCCGTCGAATGGGGCATTTCTTGATTATTAGATCTCTCTCCTAGGTGGCGAAATATCTTCGATATTTTAGAATCAAAACCATCATGATTACCGTCATAGTTTCCCATAAACAAGAGATTGGATCCAAACCGACGTGCCTAATAAGGGTCCATCCAAAGATTTCAAGAAAAAAGGGAAAAAAATCTTTACATAACTACTAATATTAAACCTCCCGACACACATGCCATGTAAAAACACATGCCTAATATTGAAAGGATCCCATCCAAAGATTTCAAGAAGAAAAAGGAAAAAAAAAAAACATTCATTTCATCAGACGTTACGACTAATATTAATCCTCCTGTTACACATACCATGTATAAACACCCCCACAAACACACAGACACACCCGAGCCTTATATGAGCACTTGTTTGAGGCCTAACTTTTCTTGACATTCCTAGACCTTTTTTTTTTTTTTTTTTTTTTAAAGATCAAGGGTTGTTTTTCAAATAAACCTTAGATGGCTTTCCTGTTCAGAGCCATTTTCCTCTGTTTTTTCCTTCACCGTGCAAAAGCAGAACATTTCCCGAGTCTTACTGGCCACAGTCTCATCGCCAACTTCAGTGCGAGAAAACTTCTTGCTGGAGGGTGCAATTTCTTCCGAGGTAAATGGGTGCACGATGCTTCATACCCTCTCTATGACTCCTCAAGCTGTCCCTACATAAGTCCACAAAATGACTGCATCAAGTACGGGAGGCCTGATAGAGAGTATCTCAAGTACAGATGGCAGCCCTCCTCTTGCAACTTGCCAAGGTCCAAGCTTTTAATTTTAACCTCTCTCTCTCTCTCTCTCTATAAAAGTGTCGTTCCTTGTAGTGCACAAAAATGTGTCCTTCGAGCCTTTTTCTATATTGCTGATGAAAAGGATTGCGGGTGTGATTGTAAATGTAAATGCCACGATTGCTGTGCAGGTTCAATGCAGTGAATCTCTTGAAGAGATGGAAGGGGAAGAAGATTTTGTTTGTGGGTGACTCGCTGAGCGTGAACATTTGGGAGTCTCTGTCTTGTTTGATTCATGCCCAGTTGCCCAATGCCAAGACTTCATCCACCACGAGAGGAAACCTTTCTACGATCACATATGTGGTTTGTCCCCCAATACACACCCACCATTTCCATTGAAGCGGACAAAGATATAATTTGCCTTACCTTATTAAACCAGTAGATCAGATCACGTATGAAAATATATTCAAAACTGCATCTTGCGAGCAGGATTATGGTGTGGAAATATCTCTGTACTGGTCGCGATTCCTTGTGGATGTCGTGCAAGAGCAAGCGGGACGGGTCCTGAAGCTTGACTCGATCAAAGGTGGCAATGCGTGGCGAGGGATGGACATATTGATCTTCAACTCCTGGCACTGGTGGCCCTACAATGGAAGCGCTCAGACGTGAGATCCATCTTGTTTTGATTTAAATTCTTTGACAAAAGACCCCTTTTTTCTCAATCACATTATTTCTGATCTCTTCCGTATTCAGATTCACTATTTTTGCAGCGTAAAAGAACAAATTTAGCAATTTAGCATTGCTTATATGATCCGAATAAATTGTGACATATCGAGCTTACATTTTCCCTTTTCCAGTGATGATAGGATTGGTTAATGCGGTCACTGTCCATATTCCTATGTAGGATATCATCGTATATTTACATTGGCGTAAAACAAAATTTTAATCCATGACCATGCAGTTGGGATTATATTCAAAAAGGCGACAAGTTGTACAAGAACATGAATCGACTGGAGGCATATCATAAAGGATTGACCACGTGGGCTCGATGGGTGGACGTTAATGTTGATCCTTCGAGAACAAAAGTCTACTTCCAAGGAATTTCCCCAGACCACTATAAGTAAGCATGGTACCATCTTCTTTCTTATGTCCGAATTGGCGTTATATGTTTTGAGTTGGTTCTTGCCTAGGTCAAAATTTTGTACATTGAGACAAATTCAACGCTAGTTCTTTTTTTCTGTGCCATTAGTGGGAAAGACTGGAACGAACCGTCACAGACTTGCTCCGGCCAAACGCAACCGTACCTTGGTGCCAAGTACCCCGCCGGGCTTCCGGAGTCTTGGGCCATCGTGAACAAAGTTCTGAGTGGGATGAAGAAGCCAGTCTATCTGCTTGACATCACAACACTGTCACAGCATCGGAAGGACGGGCACCCGTCGCTGTACAGTGGAACGCGCAAGGGCAAGAGCGTGGATTGCGTCCACTGGTGCCTCCCGGGGTTGCCTGACACCTGGAACGAGCTCTTCTATGCAGTTATGTTTAGCTGAAACTCTAGTATTATGCGGTCAACACAACTATTCTATTTCGATGTTAGTGAGATTTTAGACCGCAATTGACTTGTTTCAAGGCGTCGTGATTGATAAATTTGTATGTTCAACAATGAAGCAACGGAGCTTAAAACTTTAATTTTGTTAAAGTAGTCATATGAACTCTGAAAGATTCGTTCCCTTATTGATGGCTTCATGTTTCAGGTCAAGATTAGGTTCTTTACTAAAATTAAAATCGGCTAACACATGTCTTCAGGATAAGATTCTCTAAATTCCATTAGGTCTGTGAAAATTTATTGGCTCTGGCTAATTACACTTGTACTCAACCATGATGAATGACATCTCTAGTGGCATGATATGCATAGAAATAATCCCTCATTAGACTTCAGGTTCTACTGGATTGTTGTTTTCGCTTCATCGAGCCGTAGTTAATGTAAGATGAATTCTTTAAGTCCGTAACCGACCCAAGTAACTGACTTTTCCCATTTTCAATAGGTCATAGTGAGCTTTGATTATTATTCGTGTTTTTAAATGAGTTCATACATGTTAAGATTTGTAGAAGCGTGGTCAAAATCGCTGAAACCTGACTTTCAAAATGAAAATCAAGAACTTGCTGCGATGATGCATGTTTATTCGCAAGAAACATTCGCAGCGAGACGTGCTTCTTTCATTCTACTTAGATATATTTGTCATCCTTAGATCAATGTCTTGACTGTGATTTCGTTACGAATGTACTGTGATTTGTGGAGGGCATGTGGGCAAGCAAACATAGACGAATCAAGATGATGGACAAGATCAAATCCAAGGCGTGTCGCCTTAGCTCATACCCAAGGGTCACGAAAAAAGTGATATGGTCCCTTTAGGTCTACCTTGAGGTGAAGAAAACCAATTTTATTGGTATAGGTTCAAAATTTTCCCTACTCAATGCCAACAGAGTGGGAATTTTTTTCTCTTGGACCTAAACCTAATACAACATAAACATGATTTTGAGTGTGTTGGGCGTGGTATTTCCAATCAGCTTTGGGTCTTGAGAGGCCCTTGAGCCTAAGATTGGTGTTTGGTATCACGATCTTAAGGGCCTTTCGTACAAAGTTGAGCTATGAAAATGCTCAAAAGTCAAGGCAAGCCTCCCATTGCCCCAAAAGAACAAATTTTGTCGATTAAGTTTTAATTTAGGCAACAAAATTCTAAATTTGTCGCCTTATAGTATGAATTGAGGCAATAAGCTAAAAAATTTGTCAGTCTTTGGTTGATCCTAATGCGAGTGACTATCTTCACAATTTGTTGTCCTGAGTAAACCAAGGCCTGTGGCAAAAATTTATGTCGCGTGTTTTATCTATAGTGATTATAAATTTACAGGCTTTTTTTAGAAATGTACCAACTAGTAAAGATTTTCCAAATCTTTTTGTTGATCAGACCGTAGACTCATCCTTGATTGATTTAGAACGTGCACTATATCGTTACTAATGAATACATGAACTAGCGTCAAAAAATAGGTTTAGATAAAGGCATAGGCATATAACCTCTTCAATGGAGTTTATGCCAAAATGCATTACCTACAAGAGATAACAGATAACGATTCAGGAGAAGGATTTTACACATGCCCTTTTGGACGAGAGATTTTTTTTTTTTTTTAAACAGTTGGATGAAAGACATGAAAAGATGACAATTATAAGAATTCTTTTGTACTGTATTATGTTTCTTGTACAGTCACCCATGACAGCATGAAGGAGGATGTCCCACGTGACGTAGGAGTGATGGGTAGTTGCGTGATCAGATGACCAAAGTTACGATGAGTGTGAGCATATAATGATGTCCTTTTAGTGTGTTTTTTTCTTGATGGGGGCTCTGTTAAACATCTCTAATTAGCTTAATGAGGTATCATGATGGGTTATTATATTTTAATTTTTTTTTTTATATTTCATGTTTTTCGCTTTAAGATGGACGTGGATACTGTCATAACCTTCTCCTACAGTCCTACTCAGTCATCTTTCACTATTTCATCTCTCCTTTCATTGTTATCTCTTTCTCTCGCAGGTGGTCAGTGAATCCCTTTTTAGTTACAGGAAGTAGGGTTAGAGACATAACGTGATGAGAACAAGACTCCTTTTGTTTTGTTTCTCATTTCTTGCACAACATCCTTGACAAACATGAAAAATGATATTATAACGTGACGTGGGAGTAATGGACCGGGGTCTTTGTCTTGATGAGAGGAGAGGAGAGGAGAGGAAGTTAGAAGGTTTATTTTGAGATGTTTTTGCTTGTTCTTCTCATATCATTATCTCATTTCCAAAGAATTTAAGTCCTTTAAGTCGCATATTTTTGGTAGGATTTTGAAATAGAATGAGGACTTATATGAGCATGGGTTGAGATACATTAGAAGGGTCCTTTTGCACTTGCAAACGAGGTATTTGAATGAGTTTTCAAACTACTTAATAAATCACATCCTCAATTTCTCCTAGGAAATTAAACATAGGATTTTTTGACATTATCATGAAAAAATTTGGGGAAAAAATTTGGGGTATTAACTATAGCATTGTCATGTTAATTGGAAATATATAATTAGAGAGGTAAATAGGAGCCTAAAAAGATTTAAACTCAGGAGATAAATAGGGATCAAGAAAGATTTGAACTCAGGATACCATGTAAGATTTTATTGAACCACTGCTAACTATTTTAAAAACTTAAGTTGTTAAATGAAAACATGGTTTAATATTTAGTTACTCTAACACAAACTAATGTCACTATATCACTCTAGTTGTATCACCTCAAGCAAAACACAAGTTTCACGAAATTTTAATTCATGGTGTTGCACTTACCTGAGAGCATATGGAAAATCAATAACAGAAGATGCATAAGTTGGAAAAAAAAACAACAAAAGGATTTTTTTAGTTAAAAAAAAAGGTTACACGGTATGGAATGAAGGATCGAGTGAGCAAGCCTTGTGTTCGACACTTGGCCATTGATGCTCGGTGTGATTTTTGTTATATGTAGTTATGAAATTTCACATAATTACTCATATCTCGCCTGGGCATTGCCAAAATTGTTTTCATGTTCGCACTATAGATAAGATAAGTAAGTTGATGATTTATGCTTTGAATTACCCATGAGTAAGTGATAAGATGAAGAGATTCCATACTAATCAATTCAAATCTTAAAGCAAGATATATATTGAGTTGATCATATATTCCACTTCAACAAGTCACTCATTCGGATAATAGATTAGCCTGATTAGCTTAAGACTTTTCCTAATCACAATCATCTTAAAGAAACTACTTGATACGATTCATATAAGTTATTTATTATTTAAGGCCATCCACAAAGTTTTAGTAACATGAAAGGGATTTCTGGCCATCTTGTTATGGGGTCAAATGTCGCAACTAGTCTTTTGCTGTTTTGAGAGCAACCATTTTCGAGGATCGAAAGGGACATGAGACTAACGTCGCAATCAATGAAGATGCAATACCATATATAGTGCATGCATCAATATCGACACCGGCCCTTCGACTTCTATTCAATAACAGGTTTGCTCGACTAATGCTCCTCGCTCATCTACTTGTCACCGTCGTCCTCTGCCTTCGACCCAAAGGGACAATGACATGCTCCTTGGCTAACCGAGCAGCATTCGAAAATGGGGGATTTGGCATGTAGTTAGGTCCACTTCGGTCCGCGGGGGCAACATCACTAACATCCCCAAAAGAGATGCATCACAATCCCTCTTTGTCCACGACTCCCACGTGCAACCCATAATTCCTACGGAATTGTTTGCCCTTTTTTTTTTTTTTTATGGGAATGTGGGGGCATATTTGTTTTGCCCTGAAAAAAGGGGAAAAAAATATATCTCTCGTTGAGTCCTCCATTTTTAATCGCATAATGAGTTCTCAGATTTTCAAATATCGCTCGACTCAAGCAATTGTTTGAATAGCTAAAAGTTAAGATACTTGATTGTTTGAGAGTCATACAATAGTTATACTAATCCCGCCGTAATTTCTTTTGGAGATCTCAAATAGCGTTTTCATGGGTGAATGCTATGCCCCCTTTTTTTTTTTTTTTTTTTTGGGGGGGGTTTCGGCTGAAGAAGTGGATGCCGTTATGGGATGGGCAATCCATCATTTTTCATGCGAATTGCACCCGACGTAAATGGACTGGCCCCGTAAATGGAGTTGTAGATGAAGGTTTCAGATTTGCTTTTGAAATGAAAGAAAAGGAGGAGTCGCGACGAACAAGGCCTCGGTACTTATGGGCCTGCACAATTAGTCCCTTAATTTGACGAGCTCCCTGCTAGCTTTGCAAGGCCCAGTCAAATTAATAATTGGTCCGGTTCTGGGCTGGTTTTGGGCTGATTCTCCGGCAAATAGAATCAAGTCGGTTCTCAATTCCTTAAAAAAAAAAAAAAAACTTAAGGATTGGGTTCCGGTAGGACTTTTTTTTTTACCTTTCATTTTTGGGTTCGGACCTATACATGAGAATCGAATTCAGGCCGATTGTAGGGAAATGGTTTTAAAACCATAGTTTTTCTTTGAAATAACGACACCAATAGTTCATTGAATTATTCATAAATATTCGATCTAGTCCATAAGCTGTCTATTTGTTTAACCTAATCCCTCAAATTTTCATGACAAAGTCAAAAGATTTCATAATTACATGCTATCACCCAGATCTTAGAATTTTTTTTAAAATTTTAATCCATTTTCTAGATCAACAAAGAGTATGGCTATCTTTCTAGACTCTCATTAGAATTGTATCGAGTTGATGTTCCTCTTATTTTAATTTTGGTTATTTATAGATTTGACAAAAAAATTAAGAAAATGCAATATGCAAAAAATTAAAAATCTTATCTATCTAAAAGGTTAGGAACAAGATTTAGATTAATATAGATACAAGAAATCTATAGTTCAATTAATATCATTATTAAATATTCTTATGAAAAGCTTATTTTAGAATTAAAAAGGAATATGAAACTAATATAACTCCGACTGAGGTTATATTTTTACTATTTTAGAGACTATATGTTAAAATATACTTAAATATACTTAAATGGAACTATAGTAATATTTTTACATACCATAAAGGTAAAACTGTTGATTTAAGATATAATTGAAATGAACAAATATTCTAAAAGTCTGGGCAATAGTGTAATTAAGAAAATTTATGATTAACACTAAATGAATTATTTGACTCTATGATGGAAAGTTAGGCATTTTACTGGTCGACGGCCCAACTTCAAACCAAAAAGGAAAAACAAATAAAGAGGAAAAAAAGAAAGAAAAGAAAAATATAAATGGCTAATAAAAAAATTGAAAAAATGTTAAAATATTATTACAAATTATCTACGTTAATAGGATTGGGGTAGCCCTCGTAGCCACAAGGGGACGTAAAATAGGATCAGGGGTAGAGGCAACTCCCACGCCTCGAAAAATATAGTGGCTGGGCATGATGCCAGTAAGACATATTTTAGAAATGACGGGCTAGGGGCACGCAGAAGCCCCTTGGTAGCTGATCAAGGGTCTCCTTGGGGGTAGCCCTCATAGCCCCAAGGGGACGTAAAACAGGATCGGGGGTAGAGGCAGCTCCCATGCCTCAAAAAATATAGTGGCTGGGCCTAACACCCGTAAGATTGGTCCTGAGCAAGACCTTAAATTGCTCCCTTGAAATGACGGGCCAGGGGCACGCAGAAGCACCTTGGCAGCTGATCAAGGGTCTCCCTGGGGGTAGCCCCCGTAGCCCCAAGGGGCCATAAAACAGGATCAGGGGTAGAGGCACCTCCCACGCCTTGAAAAATATAGTAGCTGGGCTTAACACCTGAAGCCCTTGGCGGTTTATCATTACCTTCTTTTTAGGTTGGAGGGTTGACTTCAAGAAAAACCACTCGAGTTTTCATCTCCAGTTCGACGGAGCAATTTAAGGACTTGTTCAGGTCCAATATTTTTACTATTTTAGAGACTATATGTTAAAATATACTTAAATGAAACTATAGTAATATTTATACATACCATAAAGGTAAAACTGTTGATTTAAGATATAATTGAAATGAACAAATATTCTAAAATCTGGGCAATAGTGTAATTATGAAAATTTGTGATTAATACTAAATGACTTATTTGACTTTGTGATGGAAAGTTGGGCAACTAGATTTTACTGGTTGACGGCCCAACTTCAAACCAAAAAAAAAAAAAAAAAAAAAAAAAAAAGAGTAAAAGAAAAAAGAAAAAAGAAAGAAATGAAAAATATAAATGGCTAGTAAAAAAAATTGAAAAAAAAATGTTAAAATATTATTACAAATTATCCACGTTAACGTCAATTGTATCATGTAAGACGGCTGTCATCTACGTTAGTAATTTTCAACCAAAATTAGTCAAATGGATTCAGCTGGCAAAATAAAAAATAAAATATTTACAACTTAATTGGTAAAATTAAAAGGTTGATGATTGAATTGACAAAAATATAATAAATTTAGGATTTAGGAGATTTTGGACAATTTTTCTAGTTGTACAATGTGATGCGTGAGTGATGATTTGTAGTTCCCTGACTAGATAAGCAAGTTGTGAGTCGAGAGCGTTTTTTTTTAGTGTCCTTTTACTCGATGAGGTTAGGAGAGAGGAGAGGAGGATTTGAAGGTTTTGATGTTCTTGCTTGTTGCTTGTTGTCTGTTAACACTACTATAGAAACAAATAAAAAAAAAAAAATATATATATATATATATATATATAAATTCAAATGATTAACTCATGGATATTCTAGTTAATATGTTATCTTCATGGTGATTTGTAAAAGATTATGTAATAAATACTATCATATATAGATATGTGTTTTTTGATTTGTATAAATCTAGGTGCTCTTCGACCCCGCACTCATCTCCTCAACCATCCCATGGATCTGGGACTAGCCACAAGCCTCCGACAATCCTTCGATGATTTTCGCACCGCTACTGAGCAGAATTCTAGAATCTGTTAAACAGTCTGCCACGTGAGTATTACAATTTCTTTGGCGTTTATTTTATTTTATTTTATTTTATTTTTGGGGCTCTCATGTACTTTCTTTAATGTCTTCAGCCAATTCGAACGCCAGTACTCTGAAGCAACAGTAACTGCGGCTCGGAATAATCTGAACGAGGTCATTGATATGATCAGGATGCACGGAGTCTTAGTTCTGAATACTCTGGAGGAAACAAGGGTATTCACGGCTCGGAATAATCAGAAACCGTGCGGAGGATGCGCCGCCAAATGCTGGTAAAGGCCGGACCCACGCAGGACAACCAGAGCTTCTTCCACTTCCCGGGCTTTAGTTATTTGCCCAAAAAAATTCCAGTTTCTGCAAACACCAATCAATTTTTTGTCACTGCACTTATTTCTTCACAAGTATGCATCTTCCTCTTTTCCCTAGTCGAAACTCAGAACCTCGGCGATGCAGCTGCTACGATCTTTTTGTCCATTTACTTACTTTTTTCTGGTTATGACCGAGTTTGATGTGTCTCTCGCCCCTACCCCAATCCCCCCTCGTGCTAGTGCGCCACCGTATCCTATTCTTTTCGAAGAAAACAGAGGTTGGGACTCTCCTTATGCGATTTGCTGTTACACCAGAGCAACCCTTTGAATTGCCCATTGAGATAAGTGATAAGATGAAGAGATTCCATACTAATCAATTCAAATCTAAAAGTGAGACTTATATAGGGTTGATCATATATTCTACTCCAGCAAGTTACTCATTCAAATAATAAATTAGGTTAAGATATATCGTCTTAAAAAAACTACTCGATACATTATTCAAAATTCGTATCTATTGACAAGGCCATCCATAGAGTTTTAGTAAACATCAAAGGGACATTTCGCCATCTTGCTGTGGGATCGGAAGTTGACAATGGAGACTTTCGTCGCAATCAACAAACATGTAACACCATCGCATGCATCGATATCAACGACCGGCCCCATCGGCCTATATTAAATAACTGGCTGCACACCTAATGCTCTTTGCTCATTTACTCGCCACCATCGTCCTCTCCCTTTGTGCACGAAGGGGACGATGGCATGCTCCTTGGCTAGCCCAACAGATGTAGTTCTTGCTGGGGCAAGATCTGAATCCAGGGCTTTCTTAACAAGGATTACACGGTTGAGAAAACGGCATCATCCCATAGTTCTATTTTGCCTAGCTCAATCTGTGTATATATTAGTGTTTGGGATTGGACCTGCGGCACCACTAATTGATTGACCAACATCAGTGTCTTTTACTAACTTCTTATTGGAATAGCATGTGAATTATCCTATCACGTCATAGTTGATAGGCATTTGGCGAGACCGTACGAAATTGTGCGGTGGCATTTTAAGCTCGAAGTCAACCATGTGCGTGGAGCTGTCAACTCAGACGTAGAGGAACTTGCATGCTATTGCCGCCGAAAAGGTAGCTGATTGTAGAGGAAACTCGCATGCTATTGACACCGAAAAGGTCGCTGATTTCTAGGTTAGTGTTATCTTGAGAAATGAAAATGCATGAGGTCAAATCAGACATCATGTTTTCAGTCAGTAGGTTGTGCTGCAAAAGTGCAATATGGTCTGACATGGCCTCATGTTATTCACCTTTTCGCTAAAGAACCAGTTCAATATGGTCAAGAGTCGGTAAGTAATGGGTTTAATATTCCATGGGCGGTTGAAAATGAGACCTTCAAAGTGGTTTCGTTATATCTACCACCCAACTAACACCAATGTTATAAATACTGAAGTGAAACTATTAATTATGCTAAACCAAATTGTACCTGCTACAGTTTATACTGGTGCAAGTGGTACTGAACCATCATCTTGTAAACCAAACTTGATTCTTCCATTGACTCTATTGACTTATGTGCTCACTCTGCAGATAGTTGCTTTTGGGTTTACATTTTGTGCTTAGAGATGGATATTGCCTCGACCAATATCAATAGCAGATGGAGAATTTGCACTCTAGCTAGCTTTCTTGGAGTGGTCTTGTTAGTTTTTCTCCTCAAGCAGCGCCACGACTCCGTAGATCTCTTGAGCCCACAAAGCTTGGAAGCGTTGGTCACATCCTCGATAGACCTCTTTCCATCATTTACCAATCAATCATCCGGTTCACCCCGCTTCGAGGAAAGCAGAGAGCTGGAACAGGAGGAGCAAAAAGGATGCGACATATTTGATGGAAAATGGATTTATGATCCAAAAGCGAGCCCTCTTTATAGTGGAGCTCAGTGCCCCTTTCTAAGCAACCAGGTGAGTTGCCAAAGGAACGGTAGACCAGACTCCCAGTACGAGAGATGGAGTTGGGAAGCGAACCGATGTGCTATTCCTAGGTAAGCCGAGACATCTTTTAAGTTCATTTGTACGATATAATATTCTAGCACATGTAGCAGAACAGTTTGAATTCGACTGGTACAAGTGATGGATTTAACCAATAATGGTGCACTTTTCATGTCGACTACCATACAAGACTGAACTTTTGAATTTTGACTAGGAGAATATATTAGCATATTTTGTGCCATGACCTCTCAGTGAAAGAGTAGAGATGTTCTTTTTTCAGGTTCAATGGAACAGACATGTTAGAGAGTCTAAGAGGGAAGAGAGTGATCATAGTTGGGGACTCACTTAACAGGAACCAGTGGGAATCACTTGCTTGTCTTCTTTACTCATCCATTGCCCCGTCCGATGCCCATGTTGACGCCAAAAATGGCATGTATAAAGTCTTTCATGCGAAGGTCAGTGAAACAGTTCATCTACACTCACCGTGAATATCTCGCAAATCGTTCTCCTCCATCAGTGTTTTGAGTTTTTGAGAATTATTGTGCGGTTGTCGGTGACGCAAAGCAATGGGTAACGTTGCAGAATTACAATTGCTCCGTTGAATTCTATTGGAGCCCGTTTCTAGTTCAACTAGACGTGGACCATGCAAATGGTACCAGCGTTCTCAATCTTGACCGGATCTGCGCCTCAGCCAAGAAATGGAAAGGCGCCAATATCATGATCTTCAACACCGGTCATTGGTGGAAGCCTCAGGGGAAATTCAACACGTACGATTCAAACTCCACTCTGTTTTCAGTTTTATATAACGAAGGCAATTGGTTCAATGCACAAGTAGAATCACTTCATATTATAAGGCCTTTAAAAAAGACCTGGAAGAATATGTTAATACCAACGGTCATCCTGACGACTTGACTAGTCACAGCTAACTGCCTATTGTTACTTAAGAGCTTGGACATGAGCCTGAATTCCTATTCCGCAGTTGGAACTTTGTCCAGTACAGGCAGGAGCTATTTCAGAACATGGAGACGGAGATAGCATTGGAGATAGCAATGAAGACTTGGGCGGCTTGGATCGATAAGAATGTCAACGCAACAGAAACAAAAGTCTATTTTCGGAGTATATCGCCAGAACACAAAGGGAAGCAATGGTGTCACAACGAAACCCAGCCTATCATGGATAATTCGGACCGACAAACATTTCCACACACCATAAGAGAAATCACTGGGAGAACCATCGAGAGAACGAGAATTCCAGTAACTTATCTGAACATCACAAAGCTGTCAGAGTATAGGAGAGATGCTCATCCGACAGTGTACACAAGCAGGGGAGGAAAGTTATTGACAGCAGAAGAGAAAAGACATCCGGAAGTTCATGCCGATTGCAGCCACTGGTGTCTCCCTGGGCTGCCTGATACATGGAACCAGCTTCTGTATGCGTCCTTGGTTTTAGACGGCACCAGAGGCAACTCTAGTTCTTCACATTTGGCAGTTTGAGTAATTTGGATAAATCGTTCTATTTCTTTTTTTCCATTTGATTTTGTTCAAAGAAGACGTGTTTCAATAGACATTACTAGAAAAAACAGATTGAGGCATGTTACATCTCTGTGCCCAACAAAATTACACAGAGTTTACTCTAGCTTCCTTATTGGCCGTTAAAAGATGATATAGCTACCAGAACAAGCCGTGATTTAGACACCTGACTTCGTTGCCTTGCAAACACTCTTCGATGTGTTGCAGATGCTTCCAATGTATTTTGCAGAGGAAGTAAAACGAATACTCTTGCAAGCACCATCTTCATTACAAGATAATATCAAACTAATAGGAACACAGGTTTTACCCACCACGAGAAGTACATGGAGTTCTCCTCCTCCATAGAAGAACATTCTATCTTCATATGCCCAGCTCAGACGCGACCCCACCAACAACATATTCTACAAGAAAAGCGTCTTCGACTTAAATTCTCAGGGCTACCACTCTAGGAGAGACAAAAGGAAAATAAAACGTACATAAATGAAGCAAATCTGAAGCGAGGATGAATGGGATCAGTTGGGTCATCTCCATATTGCTCATATGCATAAACAAAGCCTTACCCAGCATGATAGAGATTAACATAATAACAAGTTGATTATCCTCTTTATGACAACACGTAGAGTACTTTAAATTTCGTAGCAGGAGAAGATTTATCCTGCCAATATAGACATCAGAGATTTTTAGATCGCCTTCAACAAGAATGGAGGCTGCACAACCTATAGATATCTAATATGTACAGGGTTATTAACATGCTTAGAGCAGCTCCCACTCAGGTTCAGAATACTCATGAGCTTGTGTTTTCTCCTCCCCCTCTAAGTTGAGAGTTGGCCTGGACCTTCTTCTGCAATCTTTTCTGGGTTCTGCGTCACCCCCATGACATAGAGCAAGTTGCTCATACTCGAGTATCCTTGATGACTTCTTTTTTGAAGAAAAGGCATCTCGAACTTTTTTCTGATGGAAATGTCCATTAAGGGAGATTCAAGCACTAAGGGAAATAAGTCATACAAGATTACACACGGATGGAGAGAATACCTTATAAGATCGGTGTTTGCCTTCCCTCTTAGCTACAAATTGAATTTCATCATTATTCACGACAATACAAGATTCCTCAAGTTTTGCCTCATTGATTTGATTGAAGGTTGCAGCATCTTGTTCAGTGTCAAAATCGCCCTTGCTTGTATTCATATTTGAGCCATTCAAACATCCTACAATATTTGGTTGCTGTTATTCTTTTGCTTAAAAACACAGTTAAGCACCATTTAAAGTAGTCATGCAAAGCAAATGATCATCAGGACTGCTCTAATTTTGAGCAGGTAAATCTAGATTAAGGCAATTTGTGTACTGTAGTTCCAAATCATCTACTCTTAAGGAAAAGAATGCTGCTGCATGAACACAGTTGGCAGTGACATATACACACCCGCACACAGGCACACAAACACATGCACATGTGTGCACAAGCATGCTCACATTCTCACAGCATCTCTGGACTTTCTACTGGGACTTGATGACCCCACACGTGTGTGTACACATGTGTTTTATGTGTTGAGTGCACACATACACACTCATGCTACCAGTCTTGTTTCTTGCATAAATAACTGTTCTTCTTATCGTCTTTCTTGCCCATTTGAGATCAATTTACAAGGAAAATCATCAGGCCAAAACATGTGTGACTTCATTACAACAACATAATGGCTAGAGCTTCCAATATTAGTCATGGGAGGAAGAACAAGAGACCAGCAATCCTCAAAAAACAATGTGAAAAACCATTAAATGAGCTTAAAAGACCAAAACGAAAAAAGGGTCCATCTGGTTTAGTGGAAATGCTTAGACTGGTTTCTTTAGAACCCAGTCAGCATAACAAACTATGGGTTGACACTAATCATGGCATCTGTCTCCAAGAAATCCTTGCCAATCATTAACATAGGTAATGCAGAAGACCTGAATGCAACTACACTCATTAACTAATACCTGGAACAGGGAACACGTATCTGCTGCAGATATTTTCACTCATGGTATAAGACTCCACAGAATCCGCCTCGGTATCTGAGAAGTTGACTGAAGCATAATTACACCAGTGGAGAGAGGTAAGTCCAATGTGTGATACTGATAATTGGTTTGATTGAAGTGGAAAAGAAAAGAAAAATTACCATATGACTCGACCAATGGAACACCAGAAGACGAGGGAGTTTTAGTCTCTCTTTCACGGGTTGCCACAGATTGATCTGATAGGAGTTTGTTTAATTGAGGGTCATTACCTGAAAATTCTGGTGCACACCTACTTCTTTCAGTATCATCGATATGACTTTCCACGGTGTCACCATTGTTAATTTCAACAGAAGTGGAATCCACAATCGTGGTTTGATCATGGGCTGATTCATCATTTTCGGTCAAGAAACCTAAAAACTCTGGCTCACCCAGAGCAATAACCTTTGAAGTCTCAGCAGATGGCATACGACTGACACCAGAGTTCTCATTGACAGTGACAGCCGAATCAGGCACAGATTTATTATCAGTACTTCCTGAATGCAGGTCAAGAGAACCTTTTTGCAGGGCAGGAACCTGAAAAGGCGTTTGGCAAGTATTATCTGCACAAGAAGTTTCTTGAAAACATGGTGCATGTAGGACATCTTTCTTCACATCACCAAGTAATTTTGAATCCTCACTCAGTTGATAGATAACCTTTGCTGGTTCTCTTTTCCGACATACTTTTGCCTTCTTAGACACCTGGACATCATTGCATTTTACTACAGAAAATTCAGGGGCTGTCACTTTGTCAGAGTCAACAGATGATGGAGGAAGCACATCTTCCACAACTTCCGAGTAGAACTTCTTAACACTCGCACCAACAGTCTGGACTTGATTCTCAACAAATTTAACCGTGTCCTGTCCACAGAAAATATCAACCGGATATAGAACAGCGAATGAAGTTCATTTACAGATTCTGGATCAGAGAGTGAAACTAAAACAGTTCATTCAACCATTGAAGAGACAGACAGATATCAGGCACACCTATAAACGTAACAATGAGAACAGCTAAAAATAGTCTCAGAATGTCAATCACAGTGATAGATATCAGAATTAGTTATGAGAGATTGCAGAAGTGGATCCAGTAACCACCCTCCTCTTTACAGTCCCTCGACAGATCATGATGGTCATAGCTAGGTCAATACATAAACAAGCACACCTTTGCTCAAAAATTAATATGTACCTGGTACATGATTTCTTCCACCTCCAAGCACATAGCTTCAAACTTCTGGTATATGTTTCCAACCCATGTTATGCCTTTTACATCCATTGTTTTATTGCAAGAGATTTGGCCTGACATTCAGATAGGTACTTCACCCAGTCTCCTTGAAGTTGAGGCAGTTATAATTCATTCAGCATCTGCTCTGAATGAAATTTGTCGACATAAGAGAAAACTCAGAAATGCTCAAATGAAAAGTCAAATGAAACACAGACCCAATTTGATAACCGTAACTGCTCAACTGAAAGTCAAATGCAACATTGACCCAATTTGATAACCATAACATCCAAATTAAGGGCCTAAAGGCATCAAAGAGTGCAACAAAGGGCTGATGCCACGAAGATATACGCATATTGAGAGAAAGTAATCATGAACATGAGCAATGTACCAAACTAGCAACTAGCAACTAGCAACCAATCACCACATGTTTGACGAACCGATCATCCAAAAACAACAGCTTAAACAGAAAACGTCATAGTCTCATCCAAAGTTTAACAATATGAAATCAGAAACCTGTAGCCAAGCACGTGGATACTACACGGATACTACATGAAGTTATGAATATTAATATTCACTGCTCAACATATAATGAATGGCACTATCTTAGATTGTCACCCCTAAGATGCTTGATTGTCCATGAAAACCCAGTATTCTTTGCAGACTCATGTTAACCACAAATGCAATATGATTTTTGCACATCATCCACTCCTACCGACAATAATCAGGGTTAAGCATTTTCACTAAAACAACCTCAACTATATATGAAGCATCAATTTTATCAGAAAACATTGTTCCAGAAACTGCAAAAAGCCATCTTATCAAGCAGATATTTAAGCAAATTAGATGATCCATCAAGTCGTGAACTATCCATAAGATAAAAGAAATAATGCAGGCTAGAAGGCCTTCTTCTTATTTTAAATTCTGTATAAGAATTTAGCACAGTGAACAAAGAGGATCTGAGAATCCCATTCTCATCATCCATTTAAATTTGTGATTAATAAGCATATCATGAAGGCATATCTCTAGATGGCTTAATGCTTCAGGAGTTCCATATCAAAGATGTAAATTACAAGGATCAACCTAAATTTGACAGCTGTAATTCTTCAATTTCAACTAAGTTGTTGTTTCAACAATAGCATCTAGATATGCATATGAAACTCACATTCTTTAAAGGAAAATATGGGTCAAAGCATCAGATGAGAAATTAATGTGCAAGCCCTATAGCTGCTTCTAACAAATCAAACAAGAATTTGTTGTTATAGCATACATAGGAGTTTCTGAACAATCCAAGCTGTTGTGTGTTCGCATAATTCTCAAATTACATTAAATGGCACGCCAGATGAGCAAAGTGTCACGAAAACAAAAGGGGCTGCCAGAATAGTTAGCCGTGAAAATACACACCATATCCATCTACCCTTTCTTGCTATACACTCGAAACTTCAGCAGTCCAAAGCTAATACAGCTCCTCCATAATCATTAACAAATCGCGATAAGCGTTTCGGAGAATAAACGAAAATTCAAGAAAGGAGAGGTGTCGAAACAACTGCTCCATGAAGTGTATCAAAATCAGTTGTTCTCAACACTCGTGTGCTTCGGAAAAGGAATTACATATCATATTGGAAGAAAAAACTCCCAGAAACCTCCATACCCGAACAAAAAAAAATCAATTTCTCCGGGGGCATCAAAACCAAGTCTCGCATAACATCACCAAGCTAAGCGACAGACGCATCAATATAATTCAATCCATCAACCAGCTCCAAATAAAGCAAAAGGCAAAGTTTTCCCGAAGCGGGTGAGTCCCTGCACAACAGGTTCTTCC
The DNA here is from genome assembly GCA_017140615.1 of Eucalyptus cladocalyx. Taxonomy (NCBI): domain Eukaryota; kingdom Viridiplantae; phylum Streptophyta; class Magnoliopsida; order Myrtales; family Myrtaceae; genus Eucalyptus; species Eucalyptus cladocalyx. The sequence continues at coordinate 31,782,109 of CM029516.1, forward strand.
ACCGCTAGACTTCAATTCAATCACCAGAACAAGTCCTCGACACGATCATCCCCACGCGACGACACAGATGAAAAAAGAGGAAGGAACATGCAAGCTGCGATGGAAATCGAATCACCCAAGATTGAAAGACTTACGTGCTGCGCGAGACAAAGAAAACCCAGACGCGAGAAGCCCCAGAAATTTGGTATTTCGCTGCAAAAACCCAGCTTTGAGTTTTTGCTTTTATAGCACACAAGCATTCAGCCAAAGCCCGAACCAAGGGAAAACGCAGAGCGGAAGAGGGACGCAGGGAGGCGTGCGGACACAGTTCCTTAGGTTTATTTGTTTGGGGGCTTCTAACCGACACGTGGCATCATCGTGATGTGAAACATTGGTCAGGATCCGTGATTAGGCTTGCTCTCCTTTTCTTATTTTTCTTAATTGAGCTTTTTCGTATGACTCTTAATGCGATTTTCTTAACAAATGCCCAAAATCATAAGTAAAAAATCGTATTGACTTTTCTCCGTATCTTTATTTCTACTATTATATTTCTCCGTTTTCTGCGTTTCCAAAACGATTTTAACGTAAATCCGTTTGGTAACGTAATTTAATTTTTTATTTATTTTTTAAATAGATTTCTATTCCAAAAATAAATTTGAAGAATAAATCATAAGCTAAAATTTTTAACTTTTTTAATTTCTGAAGTAGAAATTTATAAATCAATTTATGGTCAAAAATCAATTTACGTTGAAATTACGTACGCGCACCCTTAATGTCCTCATTAACAAAATCCTTCTTAAGATTGTAAAATAAAAATTAAAGGTAATTGATTTTTGGAAGGTTATTTCTACCTAGAACTAAGAACTAATTTTTTTTTTTTTTTTAAAACCAAACCGGTGGATTCGGAAACCGCCCTAAGCTTCACAAGATTGTTTTTCCAGTATTGTCATTTGCAATGGCCAAAGGCAAACTAGAGCCAATACAAAGAGGACACCTGCAAAATAAATGGCAACGATAACAATCATTCTAAATATATCGGGTATAGCGATAGTAGCACAATGATCTCTAACGGTATTTGTGCAGATTATAACATTTAAAAGAAAAATCATTAAAAAAATTATATGTCAATGATTAATATTTTTTACGTAGGCGTCGGTCGTTGTAATCTATTGCCAAGCGAATTGAATGCGTCGAGTTCTAATCCATTTAGTTCAATAAACCAAATTCAAAAATAAGAAACTCGATAATTCAAGCATGAACTCAACTCGAAATCAGAGGAGTTAATCTTGAACGATGCCGAGTTAAGATCTAGTTACATATTTGAGATAGCTCAAGTCAATTTCGCGCCCACTTAATAAGTCTTTGAGTTCATATATATGTAGTACAACAACCTGCTTCTTCGTATTCAAATCGATTAAGTATGATACATGCATAAGTTGAGGTGACTCGCTATTGACTCAGATGATTTGTTTTGCACCCATCATAAATTTAGGTATGATAAGCTTATAAATTCAATCATACACTAAACTTGATCTCTGGAGCCCATGCAAGTTCATTCATCAAGCAACCAAAGTACACTTTTGCTCTCAAGTTTATTTAAAAAGCATACTTTTTGCGATTCTTGTAAAAGTCTAACAACAACTACCTTATAATTAAGTATGTTCGTGTAAAAATTGTCCAATAAAATAGTCATATTTTACTCGATCCTTAAAAGCAAATCGCTTTTCCGTTCCATTAAACAAGTACACCAACTTTCATTCAAACTCGACACATTTGTTTATCGAATCGTAAGTACTAAAAGCCATTTATCTACAACTCTAGCTTCATTTGCTTTATTTTCCCCCTACTTGCACAAGCTAAAAACCTTTTATAAGCACATGAACAAATTTGATCTCCCCAAATTAGCGATGTAAACGTAAAGTCTATATTAAGACATCTTAAATGCTATGGTATTACCATTATGTACGTACTATACTTGATGTTTCTAAGATATGACATGACTAATTTAACTGAAGAAGGGTCGCGGTGCTACTGATCGCAACATTTTCCCCGTGGTCTCAATGCCTTGGACACCTCGGGGGAGATCAATGAATTGAGATTGAAGACAAGACATTTGCTGTCGAAGCAGCACCGGAGTAAGTATACCAAATCCCTCAAGGTCAACGTCAACTCGAGTGCTCCTATGGAAAGGCAAGAACGGCAGAACGGCCGATCGCGATAGGCACAGGGCAATAAGAAAGTGGCATTGACAAAGGAGGACCGGTGTAGCGTTTCGAATTGCTTCAAGGTGACGATCAAATAAGTCGGTCAAACAATAAGAATAATAATAATAATAATAATAATAATAATAAGAATAATAATAATAAAGGAGGGAAGATTGTCTTCCAAAGTCAGAGAAGAGATATTCCTTTCTAAAAGAGAATATGTAATATAGGGGCAGGAATAGATATGGTGGATGCACCGTACGTCAAGTAAGACGCCCTTTGCTTGGATCAAGCTAACATGGCGAACAAATAACTTGCGCCAGCTTCTCAAGTCCCTTGTGCATATGGAGATGGTAGAGACATGAAGGAGGCTTCATATGTGGGTGGCTTTCTATGTGCTTTTGATAAGAAAAATGGGAAGGCGACATGCATAACCAGAATGCTTCCGCTTTAAGATTGAACGATGCATAAAAACAGACAAAACCAGAGAGAGAGAGAGAGAGAGAGAGAGAGAGAGAGCTCCGGGGATGAAAGCACTTCTGAGAAACTTTACTATTTTTACCAAATGAATGAAATTGCAGCACGCTCAACATAAACTTGAAGATTCCAAACCTTCTCGTCGGTCAAATTATATGAAGAAAAAGGAATGAGATGTTTGGTTGATTCAGTGTACATCACCCTGGAACACGGTTAATCCCGTGCACTGGGACACCCCTATACAATGCCATCTCAAGTTGTTTTTACCCTGCTGTTTGAAAATCTCCAAAATCATCATCTGGCACTTCTTGCGCACTCTGGTCATCATTAGAATTTGATTGCCCTAACTCTTCTTTATTTGAGCTGAGAGCCTTATGTTCGGGAAGTTGCCGAGAAGATGAATGTGGAGGCACGTCTTCTGTAGACTCACAACCAGAAGTAACAGGTGAAAGGGGTGCCGGGGGAGGTGGGGGTGGTTTGAGACATACCACGGGCTCTTCCTTATTGGCCTTCTCCAAAGACAAAGTGTTCAGACTTTGCTCCAAATGTTTCGACTTGAAACTACCGCTGCTTTTCTGTCAAGATTAGAGGGCAAATGCTATCAGCTGATGAATGAGCACAGATCAATTCAGTTTAATTTTTGGATCAATGGATAGGTGCTAGATATCTTACATTCTTTAATTGGAGTTTAAGAGTCTCCCCTTCTTTCAAACTGTAATCACCCGAAGACTTGTGCTGGTATTGCTGTTCCATCTCTTCTGCAGTTTTCTTTTTGTCCAAATATCTTGACGAATAAGCATAAACATATTTGTAAGATTTGGCCAATAAAATTAATCATTTTAGACAAAACATTCTTCCAAATCTTACAGAAAAGACAAGATATGACATTAAGGACTTGAAATTCAGATTCTGTAAAGACAGTTAAGAACTGGGAAGTACTTCATGTGGTCATGCAAGGCTGCTTGGAAATCATAAGCCTCCGTTCTTTCTCGAAAGCCAATGCCAATGAAAGCATGCCGCATACGACCACCTGCATAGCTTTAAGCTGATCAGCATCATATTTTGTCTAAGGGGTGAAAGGTTGTGAACAGACGCTCCTTCAATCTGCTTGCAATGTCTATAAAAGACCAGCCCTTGTTTTGCCTCAGAGTTGCTCGTAAAGTAACTTGGAACTTATGTATTGTCTCTAGCATTAAGAAACCTTAGCACTCTTTAGAACAATAGATAATGCAGTATGCTTATCAACAAATGGAAAACTTACCAATATTTTCTTCTATACGAAGAACAAAATATCTGCAAACCAACAAATTCAAATAAATCCCATGAAACATTGACATTGAAGAGAAAAAGAACATTAATGAAAAATCAGCAAAAGCAATCAGATTTGACATTATGTGTTCTGTAGCATGTCTTGTAACAATCCATTAATATTCATGTCCAAGTATAGTCAATAGCAAAAAGGGTGTTCAACCTGCTGCTGTCAATTACAGCTTCCACTGGATGTGGCTCTCCATTTCTCAAGAATGCCCGAGCATATAAGTCACCTATTATAAATAGACAAACCAAAGTTGGAAGAAAACCAATATAAGACATGAAGGGACACATCTAATAGCAGCTCAACATTTATGCTAACCAGTAATCTTGTCTTCGAGTTTGATAATGCATTCTTCACCCTTGCTGATTACTTTCAATGCTCCCTCCCAAGCCCACTTGTTCACATTCCATTCATCGGCCCTAGATGAATTTCAGCAGCATGCTTAATCATTTTGGATGTGTGGGAAGACATAAAGCAAACAACAATGCCAACGAGTCTAACAACACCAACCATCTTCTACAGGAATAGTTATCAAACTTATATTGCAAAAAACAACTCAAAACCTAATGTCATGAACTATCAATAGTTGTCATCCTTGCATTCATGCATATGAGATGAGTGGCAGCAACATGTTCTTGTTTCTGGAAATATCTGAAAAATCACACCATATTGTTTCTGCATTGAACAAGTCCTGATTTCACTTTTCTGCCTAAGACACGTTGCAGCAACCATTGTGCTTTTGCAACCAAATATGGTTAGTCTACCATAGTTAAAAAAACTCATGATGTTATCAGTTACAAGTCCACAAAGCATTTGCTCCTGTCCTTCCATGACTCATATCTAATAAAATTTTTGATGGCTGCCGTAAACTTTAACACTAAGTTGGTAGGGATTCTGCATCTGCCATCTTCGAGATAGCTGCAACTTGCAGGGATAGGTTTTATCATTTTTCATTGCTTCACCGGTTCAACAGACAAGTTGACTAGAGTAGTCCTGATTATGATTCCAACAATTAACCCTTTTGTCAGTTCAGATTACATAATATTCTGGTCACAACTGCAGGCTTACTATCAACTTTTCCCTGTGCTGCAAAATAAAAACTGCAGCAGTATCTTTTCCTCAATCGATCAAGTTTAAGCACCTGTAAGAAGCTGCACTTTTCCTTGGCGGTATCTGCAAAAATTGCACACAAATTTAGCACTGCATACATGAAGAATAGCCCTTCTACAGAATCAACAACTCCAAAATAATTACAAGCACAAAAATCATTAAAAAAAATGCTCTGCTATCGTCTGAAACTACAATCCCAGTGAATTTCATTATTTAGAAAGTGTTCCTGTATTTGGCCATTGTGTTAACCACAGTTTCTGTCTTCCCCAATAAAATCAATTCTCCATTCAATAAAGCCCCATAATTCTGCCCAACATCCAGTGAAATTTTCCATACACAAGATTGCGCAAAAAAATAAAGTCACAATTAAAGAAAAAGAAAAAAAAAAAAGCCCCCCTTCTCATGTTTTAAGTTGATCTGAGGTTGATTGACATGGAATTAACCTTTGCCTGTTAAGGGACATTTGCAATTATTACGATTTTCGAAGTGTGGTTCTCATACAACATCGCCGCGGTTATCTGCTAATTCAAATGTTCGCAACACTGATTCAATCATGAACAAAACAATAATACATATCGCGAATGGCGAAATCATCGATAACATCTCCATGCTGATCTTCTAAGTTCTAAGCGCATATTGCTCCAATTCACGCCGGGATCAACTCAAGCACGGGCGAGAATTCACAAAGTCAGAGCAAAACACACGAGAGTTCGAAAATCGGCGCGCAACCCAGCAACCAATTTCCACAATTTGATAGGTTAAACGGGGAAAGGAATGCCCTTTTTGCCGATGATCAACGCGTACCAGATAGACGTAACACTCGGAGACTTGGTACAGGACCAGCTCGATCGGTTCCGCTTCGTCGGCGTCCTCGGGGCTCTGCTGATCCTTCGATCTCGACTCCTCCTTTTCCATGGAGAGCGAGATTGATGCTCGGATCGGAAGACGAAGTGCGGAAGGTTAGCTTCCAGCTGCAGCCGATTTCCAGAAGAAACTCGCAAATGCTCCAGAATTTGGTTGGCGATTGGTAAGCAGCTCTAGTATTCTTTTCTTTTTAGGGGTTTCTGTTTTTTGGTTGAAGATCGTGGGATAAACAATTGTTTTTTTTTTTTCTTTTTTGGGAAAATTAAAATTGCAGAAAGCAAAGTCCTAAATATTTTAAAAGCTACAGTAATATTACACGGCTGATGAAGTAAGTCTTTGATATAATATGAATGATGAATGATGGATGATGGATTAAGCCTCTAATCCATGATTTGCCTCGAGATAAAAGAGCAAATCATGTAAGAGTCCGAAGCATGGGTAAATCTCTCACACAAGTAATTTAATTTTCATGTTTTGTAGTTGATTTTAAAATCTGCCATTAAGAAATCTAAAGTTATGGTCCCAATTTTTTGGGATTAATCAAAAGTAGAAAGTGTGTTTTTTTTGTTAAAATTTAAAACGCTATACTAAGTTTGAGAATTCATGAACGTTTAATATGTTAATTTACATGTTGACGGGAAATTTTCAAGTATAAGAAGTTATAGGCAATATAACACCAATAAGCACAAGCCACTTGTGTTCTCTCAGGGAGATGTAGGCATTGGTGTGCTTCTCAGGTCGACGGCCTTGATTTCAACTCGCTTGACTTATTGGAGGAAATGAAAGATAAACCAGAGTTGGCGGAAAAGGAGAGGGCGCCTCTACATGCAATGGGTAGACAATTTTGTGCATTACGGAGACCACGCTTTACTTAAATTCACGATACACTTAGGCCTGAGATATCTCGTATAACTCTTGCATCGATCAATGGATTAGTTTTGATTCATCAAAAAGGTTAAATTGTTCGAATTAGATTTTGTGCCCGTGTGTTGTGAAGATTTTGAAACTGATTGTGACCCTAGTTGCCTGCCATATCTATTAGAGCATGAGATACTTATAAATATTGATGTAGGGTGTTTTTTGTTTTTGGTCTAAAATAGTACTCCTTTGATGCTTCTGTACTCAATGGCTTTGTGCTTCATTCAGGGAAAGTACATTGACCATCAAAATGAATAGGTAAGGGGATATTGGATCTCTTTGTCCAATTTCTTGTCTAGGTGAGAAGTACTCCGTTGGCTCTCCATTGACTTTCACACTAAAGGAGATTGTCGATACACATTGCATGATTAAGTCAATACATTGATCATAAAATCTCATCTTTAGCATGCTCATTTGAAGGAAGTCCCACCACCTTGTCATGTGTTTTATGCATGCCTAGTTTCAAAATAACCTAGAATTTCTTCTATCTCTTTCTTATCCTCATCTAATGCAATACTTCTTGAACGATAAGAATATTGTCTTGTATTTGTCAGCCTTTGACAAATGCACTTTTTTCGGTGGCAATAATCTCTGGAAACCAAGATTTCAATCTATTGGCTAGCACATTCGTAATGATTTTGTAGCTAAAGTTACATAGGCTAATTGGTTTAAATTGGCATATACTTTCTAGATTTTTAACTTTTGGAATAAGGGAGATATGTGTCTTGTTAAAGAGGGGATCAAGATTACTTGACTCAAAGAAGTTCTAAACCAATTACATCACATCCATTTTAATATGTTCTTAGAAATGTTGGTAAAATTGTCCATTTAGTTCATCCAAGCCTAAGGCTTTTAGGGAGCTCGCTGTAAAATGGCTTCTTTCACTTCCTTTAAAGATATGGCAGCCATCAAATTCTCATATGTTTCTATACTAACTAGGCTTTGGCATTGATCTAAGATGGGTTGAAAATCTCTTGGCCCCGCCGACTTGTAAAATGACCAGTAATAGTCTTTTATGAGTTACTTAAGCACCTTGGAGTCCCTGCTCCAACTTTATTCATCCACCTTCAACATGGCCGTTGTGGCATGGAAATACTTTGTATTTTTATCACTCCATTAGAGCCAATTTATTCGGAATCTTAAGCCTCTATACATCTCTTCTTGTCTCCATAACTGATCAATATTCTTCTTTAACTATTGAATTTCTTCCTTGCTGGACATCCCGGCATTGCTGTTGGTGATGTCCATTAGTCTCTTTTTGAGGCCCTTGATGCTCTATGATGTTAATTCCGTCGTAACTTGTTGGATTTTCGACGAAAGACGTTTGTAACCCTGCTGATCCTCATCCTATATGCTTATAATAATGTCCCCACATTCTTGTTCTTCCAACCAATATACTTCGAATTTGAAATCTCTTCATCATTTTTCATGAACTAGGTATAATGAAAGAAGGAGTGGGCTATGATCCGACCCTACTGCTGATAAAGCTAGAACTTCTGCATTTAGGAAAGTGACTCACCATTCCATAGTACATATGACCTTATCCACTCTCTTTTTCACCAAGGCTTCTCCTTTCCTGTTGTTGGCCCACATGTATGCGTGTCCTTAGCTATCAATATCCATTAAGGAGCAATTGTTTAGGAAATCCCAAAAGGCGACTATTTTATGGTAGTCTGCCTCCCTTCTTCTTGCCTTCACCCAACTGTACAGAATATCATTGAAATCACCCATGCATATCCAAGAGAATTAATTAGTTGCATGAAAGCCATAAAGCTATTGTTGTAACTAGGGCCTTTCCTGGAAATTTGTTGAAGCATGAAGAAATGTAATTCTCATATAATTGTCACTAGTAGGATCTTCACATTCCATATTGATGAAATCATTTATATCAAAGAAATTGTTTGAACTTGAGTTCACATTTACTTGACCCTTTTCACTCCACATAAGCACCAAACCCCCAGCAATTCCTATTGGTTGCACCAAGAACGAATTTTGGTATTTGAGTCTCATTTGGACCCATTCCACCATCATCTCCTTGTTTTTGGTTTCCATCAGAAAAACCATATTAGGCCTTTCAAGGGCCACTAAGGCTCAAAGCTCCTGGAATGTCTAGGGGTTGCCTAGCCTCTAACAATTCCAACTCAAGATCCTTATGATGTTTCTAGTGGTTTGTTAAGACTAGCCGCCAAAGCTCATTCATTCCCCTTTCACCAGCTAAATAGGTGTCTTTAATAGCTCCATCTTGTCAATCGCTAAAGAACTCGACCCCTCAACCTTCTTCTATTTTTTTGCTCTTTGAAACTTTACCCCTTTCTTGCCGGTTCCTCATGTTTCCTTCAGCCCTCTAGTAGTTAAGGCTAGTAGATACAACAGTTGTTTCCCACTCTCTGCCTTTACTACTGAAAATGTAATTCCTTCATCCATTTGCTCATTTGAGGAGGGATTTTCCACTTTTTTTTTTTTTACTTCAAATAAGGGTAGCGTTAGTCTCAAGCCCTTTCCACCCCCACGATCTCCATATTAGACAACTAAATGGGGGTTTCAGGCACATATTCCTCTTCCTCTTGATTAGGGACTATTTTCTTATAAAGGCTTCCCAATAAAGGCTCCGTTCCTGCACCTCCACTTTGAGCCAAGGGACATATTTTCTAGCGCTATTATTTGTTCATTATATATTTTCATACGGGATTTCTTCACAATATGAAGCATAGAGTCCTAACCTTCCACATGAGTAGCAGAAGTGTGGAAGATGTTTGTATTTAAATTCCACCCATAACTTTTTTTCCCTTATCTTCACTAGTGCCCCTGTTTTTAGAGGAGTTGAAAGTTCAACTTCAATCCTCACTTTTCCTATTTTATATGGGCCGTATCCACTATTTTCTAGTTGAATTTCCTTCACTTTTCCCACTTTTCCAACCACATCAAAATAAACTCCTTCCAATATCCATCAAAGAGGCAAGCCCACCATGTATATCCAGAAATCGTATTGAGAAAATCATAACAATGCTCTGGAATGTCAAGTTCGCATTACTTTAACACCAATAAATTACTTGCAAATGACCATGGGCATGTTTCTAGCACCCTTTCTTTGTCAACTTCAGATTCAAAAACAAATGAGAAAAAATCATGTTCTTTTTGGGAACATTCCACCAATTCTAATTTCCAAGCCATCTTCATTATATTACAAAATGCTTGGAAATTTACATTTGGTTTCGAGAAAAGCTTACCAAAGAGAGTGTGGTTGCATTCCACAAACTTGTTAGAGGAGGCTTCCTTCATGTCATCTTCTAACCATAAGTGCCCTAAACTTTTGCACAGGGTAGCTAGCTAATCGAAGTTAGTTCTCCTCCTTACTTTCCATTTAAAATTACTGGTGCGGGTTCATTTCTTGGGATAAGCTAGGGCGCATATGGTTTGGCAAAGATGGAAACTATTTTAGATGCCATTTTGAGGAAGCTTTACTAGTTTTAGGGTAGTCGTTGTGGTCTGATTGAAGGGAGATCCAGCACCAAGATGAGGGAACACTTTGCCACTTTTTGGTAAAATCTAGTACTTTTGGGCAGTGACCAAAATCACAAGAATGGGTTAGTATTTATGATGGGTGCTGCAAAAATGGTTGTGGATTTATAGGTGTTTCGGGGTTATAAGGCTATGTGCAATTGTTCTAGTGGTATTAAGGTTTTGGAATGATGAAAATGGGGGTGGGGGTTTAGGGTTTTGGTATGGCATTCGAGGCTTCCAACAAACAAGCTAATGGAGATTTCAAGAGTAGACATGGGTGGAGTGTGGCTTAAGCGGTCGATTCTAGTGGGTATTGATGCTTGGCGGTTAGAATGTGGAGGAGTGTTGGGGCTTTGGGTGATGGGTGGTTGGTTTTCCAAGAGGCTGGCGAGATAAAATCTCCATTTTGAAGAAGATGAGGGTTGGGGTCTCTGGGATTTAGGGTTTAGTTTTGCTATCACCCTTGGGGGATAGGGGAAAGCTCCACCCAAGGGAGGGAAAGCTCTACCATTGTAGAGAGAAAATCGCATGACCGACCTTCATTCACAAGGGGTATTCTGGTCTAATTAATTTTGGCTTGAGCCCTTCTAGTTCTTAGTATGTCAGGTGTAGGTATCTCAAAGAGCTCTCCTTGATTCAAGTTAAGTATGGAGGTAGAACTCATTGAGCAAATACTTGATAATGTCCACTTATAGAGTGACTGATTTTGAATAGTGTTGGCCAATCACCGAAGCTTAAATACTTGCTTATAAGATGTCGCTAGAATCTTGGACACATCGAGATTCATGACACGGATCTTGTATTTCTCATTATCATAGGAAAATAAAGTCTATTGTGTTTGGACAAGGTCCCTCGGCTAACTAAGGTATCTTTTAAAGGATTTTTGTTGGATCGTGAGCATGTGATCCTGTCTTAGCTTGCAAGTCATTCTTGTTTCAAATTCTCAAACTTAAATTTTTCTCAATCACTCAGTGTAAGAGCACTGATAGATTGCGTAAAGATTTCCTATGTTATTTCTTTATTATAAACTGTGTTGCCTTTAATTCTCTCTCTAATACGTAGGAAGGTCGATGGATTCGTCACTACCTAAATTAACAAGTGTCAAGCAATTAGAATTGAGAATTGCAACAAAAGGAGATGCAAGTCTACTTTCGTTGACTCTCGTGATTGGGGCATGTTCCTGCTTGCAAAGTTTTGTGTTTGAGGTGGGTTTTTGGGTCTTGTTCAATTCTTCATCTATTTAGGCATTAGAAAAATGCAATAGGATCAACTATGATAAATGAAGCCACTGTTGAATTTAATTCAAGTCTTTGCTTTTGTGGCTTATGGATGAGTTGTTGTCACATCATATGATTAGTATTTGCTCGATGTTACAATCCACACAAACATACTTTATTTTGCAAGTTGGTTCTTGAATGCCTACTGGTATTCTCCAATGCAATGATATCATGTGGTGATTACTAGTATATGATGTTCTTCTTCTGCCACAATTAAGGTACCTGATGTGCCTATGTAGGTAGAGAGAATTAAGAAGAGTTGTTAAACTTACACATCAGTACCTAAAGGAGGTTGAATTTAATAATTATTACGGTAAGCCTTGTGATCTCAAGTTAGTGAATTACCTTATCGAGAATGTCATTGCTCTTGAGAAGTAAGTGGTAAATCCTTGTAATGAAAAATAATTCTTTCACAAGTGGGAAAAAGTGAAGAAACCTAGAGAAGTCGATTAATTAACGGAAGCAAAGCCACATTCTCACGACACTTAGAGAGTTGATATGGAATGGCTACTTTTTGCAACTTAATCCCCTTCCATTCTTTAAAGTATGTTTGTTGTTCTTTTTTTCCCCTCGATCTTATCCTATATCTATTTTACAAGCAAGTGTGTGTTCTATATATTGTGAACAAGTTGCAAAACTCTACTATATCACTCATGCGTTCCCAACCCGGCCTTCTCAAGAAGGTAGGGAATCGAACTCCCCAACTCCCCTATCCCAAGTAAGAAGAGTGGCTATTGAGGCAATCCCCAATTGTTAAAAGTATGTTTATTCATTAATAATTTGTTGTTGTTAATTTTAGATTGGATTTACTAGTTTAACTTCCTTTCAAGTTTTCCCCTTCGCTGGTCACACGAGTGATAGTAGGAGAGAAAAGATTTATTTAGTTCTTAATTAAGTCAAAGTGTCTTTGGTAATCATTCTATTCCCAAAAACAATATTTACTCGGAAATAATTTTTTTTCTTCTATTCTCAAGACAAATTTTTGAGCATTTGAAGGTGTTTAATAACCATCTAAAATTTATTCTCGAAATAGAAATGCTTTTGTTATGGCCTTCAATTTTTTTTGTGGCTTAGAATTTTTTTTAATTTTTTAATAATTTTATTACATTTTTTCTTTTCTCTTTTCTCTCTTTTTGTTTTTAATTCTCTTCTTCTTCCTATAGCCGATTGTTGACCATGACAATGGTTGGTGACCGGCCAAATAAGAGTTGGTGAGGTCGCCGGCCATGGGGAAGCCGGAGCCTCACCCAACCATGGTGAGGGTCTAGTGAGATCGCTGATGACTAGCTAGGGGAAGAAGAAGAAGATGAGAAAAAGAAAGAGAAGAAAAGAAGAAAAAAAGTACAAAGATTCGGGCTTGATTATGGAGTTGTTTCTAGGAACAAAAAAGAATATTTATATACTTCTTAATTATGTTCCGAATTTATTTCCAAGAACAAATTTGTTGTTGAAACGTAGATCACATCAAGTACAATAGCCATGTGAGTAGTTCTATCGTTTTAAAATTAAGGATACAATACTTGAAACATCGCACTTGTATCAATTTGATATTGTTGGCATTGTTAAATATCATGCTTGACATCAGGAAGTTTTGCCCATCCAAAATGCGAGAAAAAAGAAAGTCATCGACTATCTAAAGCGAAATAAAATATTAAAATTATAATTGTAGATGAAATATACACTATTCTGTTACTAAACTGAGAGCAATTTGATTCAGCATATGCATCAAACACTTAAGTCCCTAGATATATAATCGTATCCAAAGCCATAGCCAAATTATCATTGGTGAGATATAACTAAGTTCATGGTTATATTAGTCAACATCCCAACGGTAGCTTAAAAATAACTTCATTGCCGCGGCCCCTGTTAGACACTGCAAAGTAACTGCGAGTTCCCAGAGCATTGCGGCATTTTCACCGCCCGTAGGTGGTTCCAATTCACGATGGTACATGAATTTCATATGTTCAATTACTTCTGTCAAATTTTTGTTGACCTGGGAGAATTAATCTTGCATCAATACTGTTGGTTTCGTTGGGTTTCTTGTTAATGATTTCATCCGACATTTGTCGGCACCTTTTACGTAAACTTGCATGGCTTCGATTTCATAGCAGTTTCCATCTGGACTGACGTTTGCATTTGATGTTGGGTGGAAATTTTCATGGCGTAGATTAAATTTTTGGGGCAGTCCTTATGTATTTGCCTGATTGGATTTTCTGTGATTTCATATAGACGTTGTCTAGCGTAGCAGTTCAATAATTTTTTTGTTAACATTTTGCAGCTATCATGAGACATCCACGGCCGGCTTGATAGCCTCCACTTCGCCGGGGTCCTCCTCGGAGCTCTGCTGATAATTTGATCTCCACTCCTCCTTTTCCATAAATGGAGAGACAGAGATTGAAGGTCAGATCGGAAGATGAAGAAATCTTCCACGGTGAACGGAAATTTCAGTTGTAGCTGATTTTTAAAGAAAATGCAAAAACTCCAGAATTTGGTAGGCAATTGGTGAACAGCTAGCATGGTTTTTTAGGGGGTTTCCCTTGATTGAAGGTCGTGATATAAACAATCATCTTCTTGGGTTTAATCTATGAACATACCATCGGATCCTAAATTTTTTTCATAAAAAAGTACAATTATATTATATAATGATGGATTAAGCTTATGATCGGTGATGTGGCTCGAGACTAAAATGCGATTCATGTGCACAAGCGCAAAAAAAATTAAGTAAAAATTTTGTATCTCATACTAACAATTAAATTATCATATTTCATTGTTCAATTTAAAATCTCAATGTGAAAATTTCAAGTATCTCATATTGTAAAATGTCAAAATGAAAAAATAAAAATTGTTCAAGACATGCCATTAGCGATAATATATATATCTCACAATATTCTTTATTTTTTTGTGTAAGATAATTTTCACTATGTTAATCCTTATACATGGTTAAGAAGGACATTGCTGATTTGGAAATTTGAAAAAGATATCGCATCGAAGGGTATAATTATAGCATATGAATAATGGATTAAGGCTCTGATCTGTGGTGTGGCTCACGATTAAAAGGCAATCCATGTGCACGATTTAAAAACAAATTAGGTAAAAATTTTGTATCTCATACTAACAATTAAATTATCAATGTGAAATTTTTCATATTGCAAATAGTCAAAGTGAAAAAATAAAAGATATTCAAGACATGCCATTAGCGATAATATATACCTCACAATGTTTTTTTTTTTTTTTTTTTTTTTTTTTTTTTTTTTTTTTTTTTTTTGTGTAAGATTATTTTCTCAATGTGAATCATCATACGTTGTTAAAAAGGATATCGCTGATTAGTAATATTGAAAAAGATATCGCATCGGAAGGGTGTTTTTGAATTTCACTCAAAATCTAATATATACTCAAGATATGATCGGGAAGGCTAAAAGAAGGAGACGAACTGGAAGGTGAACTAATGCCGGCGTCAATGGATTCTCCATCTCCAAAGAGGCTCCGCTCTGATCCTGAAGCCGAATCTGCAGACAAGGTAACGTTTTAGCAAATTTGTCTTTGAGGTTGGAACTAGTCGCAAGATTACCCATAGAGGATTTTTCAGTTGAATATATTGGCCAATAGAGCAAAAGTCGTGCCTTTTCTTGTTGTTTCTGACAGGAAGTTGAGTTTTTTTCTTACGTTTGTTTGTTTGAATTTTCCTGCTTCCTATTTTCCATCTTACCTTATTTCCGGATTTTTGTTTTCCTTTTGATGAAACTCAACCCAAAGGATCGGATCAGCAGTTTGCCCGAAGACGTTATCGGCTATATATTATCTCTTTTGACATTGAGAGAAGCCCAAGCGACTTGTCTTCTTTCCAAAAGATGGAGACATCTGTCTACTTGTCACGTTACCAACCTTGATTACCTTGATTTCGACTGGTCTGACTTATTGAGGGGGATGAAAGCTAATCCCGAGATAGCTGAAAAGGAGAGGGCTAGATATGTGGAATGGGTGGACAATGTAGTGCACCGTCAAAGTGGAAGAGACCGCACTTTACATAGATTCACGATATGCGTTAACCTGAATTTCTCATGTAAGTCTCATATTGATCGATGGATTAAGTTTGCATTGGCGAAACGAGTAAAAGTTCTCCATCTAAATTTCGAGCCTGTGTATATGGAGGACCTGGATGATGGTTGCTTGCCATATCCGTTAGGGCATGAGACAATTATGGATGCTGATGTGGGGTGTTTACAACGGGCTTCAGATCTAAGTAAAGTTGGCTTGAGCCCTTCCATAGCTTGGCATGTTGGATTTAGGTATCTCGAAGAGCTCCACTTGAAACGAGTAATTGTGGATGGCAAACTCATTGAGCAACTGCTCGCGAATTCTCCGGTTCTAGAGCGATTGACTTTGGATGACGCTCGTACTTTGAATAGGCTTAGAGCTGCTGGCCAATCATTGAAGCTGAAGTACTTGTGCGTAGCATGTTGTTTTGATCTTGAATTCATTGAGATTTGTGACATGGATCTTGTGTACTTCACTTTCACTTTCGCGGGACTGTATAGTCAATTGTGTATGGACAAGCTCCCCCAGCTGCATGAGGTTTCTTTGAGTGGATGTATATCGATCGTGCGTAATCATTTGCCTCAGCTTTCAAGTCTTCCGTGTCTGCAGATTCTCGAACTTGAATTTGATTATTCGCCTCAAGTAAGAGCACTGACTATTTTCTTAAGGTTTCGTAAGTTAATTCTTTTTTACAATCTTTGTTGTCTTTGATTCTCTCTCTGCCTAATTTGTAGTTTCACTTGGCTATTCCTAGTCAATTACCTAAATTGACAAGTGTCAAGCAATTGAAGCTAAGAGTTGGAGGATCTGGAGATTTAAGTTTACTTCCGTTGACTATCGTGCTCGTGACATGCCCCTACTTGCGGAGTTTTGTTTTTGAGGTGGGTTTTCAAGCCTCGTTCAAGTCTTAATCTATTTAGGCATGTGGTAGTATCGAATATGATAAACCAAGTCAATGTAGAATCCTATTTGAGTCTCTGCTTATGGGTGAGTTATTGAATTATCATGTAATTAGTATTTGCTAGATGCGACAATCCATGTAGAAATGTTTTCTTTCGCAAGTTCTTTCTTCCACTAGCATTTTCAAATGCATCAATATCTTGGGATGATTAATAATATAGGGCATTCTTCTTTTGCCACAGTTGACGAACCATGGTGGAAACCATACGGTAAGGGAAGAGAATTGGAAAGAGTTGTTAGCCCTCTCCATCAATATCTAAAGGAATTTGAATTTTACAATTATTACGGTCGACCTTATGATCACGAACTAGTGAATTACCTTGTCGAGAATGCCATTGCTTTAGAGAAGTTAGTGGTGAATCCCTGTGATTTAGCTCCGGAGCCATATGATAAAGGATATTTCTCAGGTAGGATGATTAAAGTGAAGGAACCTAGAGAATGTGCTATGCAACAGCTCAAGGGAAAGTTACCTTCTAGAATTGAGCTGGTGATTACTTAACGAAATCAAAGCATCATTCACACAGCATCCACAAAGCAATTATGGATGACTTTGATTCTCTTCCCCTCTTTAAACTCATTTTTTCGACTGTGGATATATGTTTGTTTATTTAATTATTTGTTGCCTTGATTTGAATTCATAAGTTATGTAATGGCTCTTCCCACGGGCAAGGCCATGAATGCCATTGTTGCCTTGGCTTCCAACTCCTGAATTGCATCAACGGCGTTAATTGAACTAGCCAAGTGAGTCCTCAGTATACCAACTGCTTCCCTGATCTTTGATTGCTACAAATCCTCTCTACAAAGCTAGAGGCAAGGAATGCAGACCTACTACTCATCACAGTCAATTCATAGCATTCAAACAACTAACTCATTCACATTATTCAGTTCAATAAGCTGTTGTTTCAATGTTAGAACATAGATCACTCATCATCACTAACTGAAGGACACACTCACGGAAGCACCTCATTCTCGCCACCACACTTCACACTTACAGAGACCTTTTCTCCACCAATTGGAATTTTATGGGGGGCACACGAAAAGGAAATTCCGGGCAACGCTGAAGAAGGAGCTGCGAGTGACCATTTATGAACCACGAAGCACGTGGAACGATAAGAGTACCCATTTCAGCAGCTAAAACGAGCGACAATCAATCAAGACGATAAGTTCACCCGCTCCAATCAATCAGAATGACAAGCTATGTTTTGATGAACCCAGGAGCACATGGAACTCTTACTCAACACGGACTCAAACTCACGGTCAGCAGCCTCACTACCTTCTCTCTAGCACTCATAAAAATGGGTCTTGTTTTTTTTAATACAAACAGACCACGAAAAGCACAGATCTAAGTAATCGAAAGCAAAGCCACCGGAGAAAGAGAGAGACTTACCTGCGGAGAGATGCGAATTGAAGGTGAGCGAGAGAGCGAGCGATGGATGAGGAATTGAGAGAAGAGGGGAGGCTCGTGCATAGGCTCGTGCAAAACAAAGGAAGCAAAAGAACGGCAGTCGAGCGAGGGAAATGATCAGGAGCGGAGGCTCTCGCAACTGAAACGCAGTTGAGCGCTAGCGAGGGAACGAGAGGCAGAGGTTCTGCGGGGTTCGGGTTTTATTTTATAAAAGGGGCAAAATTGGACTTTTGAAAAGTTTTTGAGGGCAAAAAATAAAACCAACCAAATTTTATTAATTCAAGGAAATAACCTTCCGAAAATGCTGAAAGCCCACTTGCCTTGCGCTTTTAACATTTTTCAGACCGGCATTTTGCCAAATGCTAAACCAAAAATAAACCAAACGCCTTATTTTCTTTTTTAAATGGTTTTTGAAAGCTAAAAACCCTTAAGAAAGCTGAACCAAATGTATTCGTAGAGCAGGTTCTTTCTTCTGCATACTATGCTAAATTACTACATAGTTACAACCTTCGTACATTCAAGATGCACGTGAGTAAATGCTATAGGTATGGACACCAAGTACACACTTTGGACATTTGATACAATAATCATGTAATACTTCTCTCAATCCAGAATGACATAATACTTGCGACATAACGTTTAAATAATTCTATGAAACTTACAAGTTAGAGGATAAATTAAAAGTTTAGTATCCAATCTTTGCATATGTGACACTTGGGATTATCTTTTAAGACAACATGAAAGTCAAAAGACGGGTTGATCCAATTGTTCTTGAAATATTGATTAATTTGGATCACTAAGGGTGTATTTGATAATTATTTTATTCTCGAGAACAATTCTGCTCGGAAATAGTTTTTTTTTATTTTGTTCCTTACACGAGTTTCTAAACATTCGAACGAGTTTGATAACTAAACAAATTTTTTTATTACTTGAATAAAAAAAGAACGGGAATGTTTTTGATATGACTCTCAAATTTTTTGATGACATAGTATTTCTTTCAACTTTTTAATAATTTTTTGAGATTTTTATTTTTTTTTTCTTTTCTTTTTTTTTCCTCTTCTTCTTCCTCCACTAGCTAGTCGCTAATCTTCAATGATGGTTGGTGATCGGCTAGAGACGAGAGCCGGCAACCCCGCCGACCTTAAGAGAGCCTTGCTAGCCCCCAGCAAGGTCGACCTCACCATGGTCAGGCGAGTGGTCGATCTTGCCATGGTTGAGCAAAGCCGATCTCACCATGGTTGGGTGAGGTTGAACCTCACTAAAGGCCGACGAGGTTACTGGACCTTGTCTCTGGCTAGTCGCTGGGAAGAACAAAAGGAAAAAAATAAAATAATAAAATGACATGGTTTCAAATTGTTCTTGAGAACAAAGATTATATTATTTTACTTATTTTTTTTGTTCCAAATCTATACTCCGACAACTAATCTATTTCGGGAAATAGAGTAATTAGTCGACAATACCAAACATATTTATATTCTTTTTTTTATTTCAGAGAAAAAAAGAACAAAAAAATAGGAAGAAGTTGGAGCGTTATTAAACATGCCCTAAATGTCTTAAGAGAATGATGAATGCCCGTATGGACAATCTGGTCCAATTATAGCAACATTTCTTACGCACTTTCAGATACTTAAAAGTTTGTCCCCATTTCTTTTGGCAGGCCTGCGGAGCACCGGTTGCCTTGGTGAATGATAATGGAAGACAAAACTTACAAATATAGGATTATCACATCAACTAAATATTAACCACATAATTTCACAACAACTCGACCACATGAGCATTACACAAATAGGATTCAACAGTGGCTTGCCTTATTCTCTCCTATCCTACCACATCTCATAATTGCTAAGTAAATGGAGACTTAACGATGTCCGAAGACGTCCAGACCCTCTTCTACCATAAAACTCCGGAATTAGGGACATGCATCAATCACGAGGGTTGGCGGAAGTAGAGTTGCATTTTCCCATCCATCAATTGTTAATTCAGGCAATTGACGATTCCATAGTCCTTTTCTTGTGACTCGGGTTAGATTCTTACATCTCATACAGTAATATTATGATGCGCTGAAACCATGATCACTTAATTGAGTAGTCCACAAGTACCTCCATCTCCGAATGGAACAAAAGTTCCTCGTGTTTCTTTAGATGTCAATGAAAGGTGAGGGGTTCAAAAAATTGCGTAAGTTTGTGTTTCTCTAGATGTCAACAAGGCATAAGTCTCAAGTGAATAGTAGGAATAAAGTAGGACTGACCAAAAAATAAAAAATTGGAATATATACGATCTAGAATTTCATCTAGTAGATAATTGATCCAAGTCTATGGATTGAATCTCGCCGACAAAAGAAAAAGGGGGGAAATGGAGAAAGCAAGCAAAAATTTGGGGATGTGATTGAGGGAAACCCAAAAGCAGCGAAGTTCGTCGACATGATCTTTCTTGTCTGGAGATTCTTGAATTCCAATTTTTCATGTCATCCTTTGTATGACCATTGACTCATCTTTCCTAAGGTTTCATAAGTTATTACCATATTACAATCTGTACCCCCTTCGATTCTCCATCTCTCTCTAATATGCAGAGAAAGACTAGGGACTCCTCAGCTGCCTAAATTAACTAAGGTCAAGCAATTGTAACTTAGAGTTGAAGGAGAAGGAGATATGAGTCTACTTCCGTTGAATTGCCTGATCGAGGCATGTCCCTACTTGCAGAGCATTGTGTTAGAGGTGGGTTTTCAGGCCTCATTCAAGTCTTCATCTATTTAGGCATTAGACAGATAAATAGAATGAACCAAGCTATTGTTGAATCCTATTCGAGTCTCTCTCATGGGTGAGTTTTTGTGACATAATGTGATTAGTATCTACTCGATGCAATCATTCACACCGGCATACTTTACTTTGTAAGTTCTTTATTCGGGCATTCTCCAATGCAATGATATCTTGTGCTGATTACTCATATATGGCATTCTTCTTATGTCACAGTTGAAGGACACGACAGACATGCTATGCGGGCAGAGAGAACTGAAAAGTGTTGTTGGATCCCCTTCAGTACCTAAAGGTGGTGGAATTTTATAATTATTATGGTCGACCTTGTGATCTTGAACTAGTGAATTACCTTATCGAGAATGCCATTGCTTTAGAGAAGCTAGTGGTGAATCCCCGTGATGAAGAATATGTCTCGGACTTGGATGAGCAGAAAAAAGTGAAGGAACTTAGAGAATGTGCTTTGCAACAGCTCAAGGAAAAGGTTATCTTCTAGAATCAAGCTGGTGATTAAGGGCGTGCATGGAAACGTTTCCGAAACACTTATGTACGGAAAGTGTTCCCGGGAACAAAAAAAAGAATAGAAACGCGTTTGGTTGCGTTTCTGTTCTTTTTTTGTTTTTTTATTTCTGGAACGAAATAAGAACAAAAAAAAGAAACAACAATTTGTTGTTTCTTGCTCCAGAAACATTTCTTGAAGAAACATTTCTCTTCTCTCTCTTCTTCTTCTCTTCTTCTTTTCTTTTTTTTTTCTTCTTTTTTCTTTTGCTGGTCGCGGCCTCGGCCATGGCCGGCGACCGTCAAGCCGTCGAGGCTCGGCGTCGCCGGCGCGGGCGAGCTCGAGCTCGCCCAAATCCGGCGAGGCCGAGCCTCGCCATGGTCGGCGAGCTCGAGCTCGCCCAGATCCGGACGAGGCCAAGCCTCGCGCTGACGACGCTCGGCCTTGCGGATCTCGGGCGAAAGGCCGGCCTGTCCGGCCGATCGCCGGGCGGTGACCGGCCGAAAAAAAAAAAATAAAAATGAAAGGAAAAAATGAAAAATAAAATAAAAATGTTTAAAAAATTAAAAGAAACAAAAAAGAATAAAATTTACCAAACGTGTTTTGTTTTTTTTATTCCCGGACAAACGTTACCAAACGCGTTCTTTTGTTCAAAAATTGTTCTCCAGGAACATAAACACTTTTTTTTGTTTCGTTCTAACAAAAAAGAATGTAAACGTTACGGAATTCATTCGCACCCTAATTAACTAAACCAGAGCCTCACTCACGCGGTGTCCACAAAACTGTTATGGATGGTATTGATTGTCCTTCCCTCTTTAAAGTAATTTTTTCGATTGCAAATATAATGTTTGCTCATTAATTATTTGTTGCTCCTCATCTTTTTGTCGGACGTATAAGTTATGTAATAGCTCTTTTGCAATTTTTTCCAAATATGGGAAGCGGCAAGGCATGAACAATGGATATTTCTTGTTTTCGGTTTAACTTCCCCTTGTGTTTCCCCCATTTTGTTGGTGATTAAAGTCATAGTAGAGGAGGATGGATTTATCTGGTTGTGGTCTAGATAATGTAGTCAAAAGCAAATATGGGTGTGTGCCCAAATGAAAGTGCACGTCAGTTGGTACAAACATTCGCCTAATCACCCCACAATGCTGTGCGTAGATTGACGTGGGACTTCCCTTGCGCGTTGTGACTGGCCATGGCAGGTCGCGCAAGAATACAAATGCGGGGGTTTAAATTACTGCCCTTTCTACACAAAGTACATGGTGCGGGTGAGTTACTGATGCATTCTATGCCAAATTACTACATAATTACTAGTTCAGTACATTGCAGACGCACGTTAGTGAATGCTAAGGTACAGCATACAAAGATGGAATACAATAGCCATGTAAAACTTCTCTGGATCCAGAATGATACAGTACTTGCATAACAGTGCACGTATATAATTCTATGTAGCTTACAAGTTTAAGTATCCAATCTTGCCATACTACAGAAAGTAATATTGACGACCACAAAATCAAAGTCAAAAGACGGGTTGATCCGGTTATTCTGGAAACATTACCCAATTTTGACCAGTAAAAGGCTTGGGAATATGAAGATGAGTTCCCGGTCCAACAGGGCAGTTCGGTCTGGTTTTAGCAACATTTCTTACATACTTTCGGATTTTTCTGAACTTGCCTTCTCTTTTTTTGTTTTGAGCAGCCTGGTGAGCTCTCCAAACGGTAGGGCACCGGTTGTGTTGGTGAATAACAATGGAAGACGGAACTTGCGAACATAGGATTGTCACATCGAGTTGAAACTAACCACACGATTTCACAACATCTCGCTCAAATGACCAAACACAAATAGGATTTACCTATTTGGCTTATTCTCTCCTTTCCTACCACATATGTCTAATAGCTAAATAGATTAAGGCTTAATGAGGTCTGAAGATCCACTTCTCACACAAACTCTGGAAGCAGGGACATCCCTCAACCGCGAGAGTCGGCAGAAGTACAGGCAATTGCTCGGCATCTGTTAATTTAGGAAATTAAAGATTCCACGGTCCCTTTCTTGCCACTGGGATTAGGTTCCATCTCATATAATAAGTTTGAGGCACTGAAATCATGGCCGCTTAAATGAGTACTCCACAAATACCTCCATCTCAGAATGAAAAATAAGTTGCTTGTGTTTTTTATAGATGTCAACCGGAATATATACGACCCAGAATTTCATTTGGCAGACGGCTAATCCAAGCCTTTGGATTGAGTCTCACTGACAAGGGGAAAAAGGTGAGAAAATGGAGAAAGCAAGCAAAAGTCCGGAGATATGATTGAGGGAAAACCCGAAGCAGCGAAGTTCAAATACTGAATTCATGAGTCGCATTCCGAAGCCCCCACATCTAAGAGAAAGATAAAGTTTTGCCCGCTCACCCAATTAAATAAAAACTGAAAGTTCACAATTATATGCTAATTTATGACGATTTATAGCTAGGGGAAGAAAGTTGCGAGCATCCAAGAGTATCCCCCAGCTCAAAAATGGAACTTTTGCAGCAAAATTCATTAACTTGTCATGAAAATCTGCTTCAGATTTAAAGTGGAATTCTTTTTGGGGATGGAGAATCCACGCAAGCCCGCGATATTCAGCTTCAAATTCAGCAGTAATTTTTTTCTCCTTTGGCGGTTTTTATACCCAACGCGAAGAAGCGCACAGCAGTGTTTATGTCTGCATGAATTATTTAGGTGAGAGCTAGTAACCGACTATGCCAACTTTTTCCATATACTATACATCACGCGACCTGTTTTAGCCTTTCGTAAGTAGTTTACTTCCAGCTCAACTCATTAGACTACGTTCGCTTTTCAGATGAATGAATGACACAAGATATCTTTGCATTAAAAAGAAACAAGTTCCGTTTTATAGCTGGGCCGGTATGACCCAATAAAGCATAAAAAAGAAAAACTATTGTTCTGGTTTGTGTTCTTGTGCTTGAGCTTGTGCTGGCATGTAGTAAACACGGGTGGTCTGCGCAAGAGTGAGTCCACGATCTTCCAGCCAGCGGGATATATTCGTCTGATTCTCGCCGCTCATATTTCCGATCTGTATGCACTGGAGATTACCGCGATCGGCCGATGGATCCGGAAACACGGCTATAAAAGCTCGGGCTTGGCTAATGGAAGACAGTACCAAAAGTGCCTGCTGCCTGATCATGTTCAGGGCATTTTCGAGATTTGTCTCTGCCTGGTCGAGTGCAAGACGGTATTCTTGACGTTCATATTCTCTGAAGACGAAAAAAGAAGAAGAAGAAGTCATTTTGGGTCATTTTCAGGGAAGCTAAATTCGTGCATCACAGGTGCTGCTCTCTTTGCCTACCAACTCACTCAAACTCCTGGATGGGGAAGTTGCATTAAGAGGTCAGAGAGAAGGAGGCCGTAGGTTCTTGACCAGTCCCTCTGAGAGCACTTACTCAGTGCTCCCAGAAAACAGCAGCTGGCTGAGAAGCAGTGAAAGCCTGGTGGGCCGCAGGCGGGCGTTGGAAACTTGGTGCGCATTCAATTCGAATCTGACAAGTCTTTTAATTCCGGGTAAGTGGTACGACACATTAATCATCGTGCGACAGTTGATTACTAGCAACGTGCTCTACACCGCCCAAGCACGACTTACTCTGGAATATCAATATAAGATGAATTCACAAGAGGGGAGACTGCCTACTCAATGCCCACTTCACTTTTATGCTCAAGAACCAATTTGGCACCAGACATTTGCAACACACAGTACATGCTTCACTCAGAAGGAGAAACCTCATAAGCAATCCTGAAAAAATAGAGGGACTTAAGACATACTTTGGAACTAGACAGTGGAGAGGAGCGTTTGCTGAGAGAAGGAGATGTACTCAGATGATAGGCTTAAAGCAAGAGCAAAAGCTAACTAATACTAATTTAAATCGTCTTCGGGCAAACAGCTGATCCAATCCTTTGGGTTGGGTTTCACCAAAAGAAAAACAAACAAGGTTAGAAAAATTTGGAAGTAAGATGGATGGAAAATAGGAATCAGTAAATTCAACAAACAAATATAAGAAAAAAAACTAAACAGAAAATTCGTTACCTTGTCTGCAGATTCAGCTTCAGGATTAGAGCGGAGCCTCTTTGGAGATGGAGAATCCATTGACGCCGGCATCAGTTCACCTTCCAGTTCGTCTTCTTCTTTTAGCCTTCCCTATCACATCCTGCGTCTTTAGATTTTAGGCAAAATTCCACAACCCCCCTCCGATTCGATATCTTTTACAAAATTCCTAATCAGTCATATCTTTTATAATAATGCGTAATGATTTCCTTTATGAAAATATATAACGATAAACAATGTGAATGTTCTTACCAAAAAAAAAAAAAAAAAAAACAATGTGAATGCATTACAAAAAAAGAAGATGTAGATTTATATATTGTGCTTTCATAAATTCTCGAAACTTAATATGACGTTTTAAATTTTAACAAAAGACCACACTTTTCATTTTTGTTTAATCCCGAAATGAGTTTGGACGATAACAGTGCTTATGCGGCAAAACCCTTAGTAGACACAAAGTTGGAAAAGGAAATCTGAATTATGATTCCCTTTTTGGTTTTTCTTCCACTTCGACGCTGTGCAATTTTTTGCATGGATATGTACCTTAAGAGGAAACGAAATTTGTCTCTAGACCCCATTCCTAAGTGGTTGGTTAAATTATGAATTAATCTTTATTTTCTTAATAGGAAAAAAAAAGAATTAGAAGAGAATATGGTGATGTCGTGACTGGAAGGAACGATTATGGCACGATCACTATATACACAAATTAGAGCGCAATACCTTTCTCTCCTTCTATTTTTTCTCTTTTTCTTCAGCAAGTTTTTGAGTGAAGTTTTATTTATCAGATCACCCATCAGTATGGCAAGTTTCTACTTACGAAAACATCTCATGCCAATTCCAAGACGTTGTGCTACATATCCAATCACTCTCAAATCCATTTTACGTATGTCTATTTAATTCTAAACATTTTTATTTTTTTTTTAATTTCATCATGAACATGAACATATGCACGAGATTGAGAGGGGGAGAGCTTGTTGCACGATTACTGAGTGAAAAGTTGGTCAAGACAAAGTCGAATTTGAGTGCGTTTGTTTGCGTTTTCGTTTAAAAATTGTTCTGGAAGCGAAATAGAAAAAAATGTTTCTATTCCGGGGAACAATTTTTGAACAAAAAAACGAGTTTGGTAAACTTGTTAGGAATAAAAAATAAAAAAAACACGTTTGGTAAATTTGTATAATTTTTTTATTTCTTTTATTTTTTTCTATTTTTTTTTTCTATTTTTTCTATTTTTTTCTTTTTTTCTTTTGGCCGGCCGCCTCCTTTCGATGGCCGGGCTATCGGCCCGGCAAGGCCGACGGCCTCGCCCCGGCCACGGCGAGGCCGAGCTCGTTTAGCGGCCGGCGAGGTGCGCCGCCTACGCCAAGACCAGCGACGCCGGCCGAAACTAGATCCGCATGGGGCGAGGCCGAGGCTCGTCGGCGCCGGGCGAGGTCGGCTACGGATTCGGGCGAGATCGAGCTCACCTGGGCCGGCACAGGCCGCGCCCTAAATCACTTGGCCGGCCGGCCATACGAGGCCGGCGACCGGACCAAAAGAAAAAAGAAGAAGAAAATAGAGAAAAAAGAAAAAAACGTTTTCAAATGCTTTAAATAAGAACACAAATTTTATATTTCTTATTTTTGTTTTTTTTTTAACAAAAGAACAAAAAGCGAAGGAACAAACAAACGTTGTCCTTGTCGCTGGACTAGGAGGCAAAAAACAATCTCCCTTTATCTCTCTCTCTCTCTCTCGCTTTCACAGCGAGATGCGAAATATATTTTTCACGGGAATAGCCGGATTGCCGAGAAACCAAACCAACCCCAGGTTATCATTGCCTTCCTGTATGATATAACTCTCCTTAGACGCTTTTAAGTTTTCCAGAATCTCTGAAAGAATAAAACGCAAAGATATTTCGGACGAGAAAAAACATGAGGAGTCGCAGTCAAAGCCAAGGAAAAAAAAAACACAGTCAAAAAACCAAAAGAAAAGAAAGGTTGTCGTTTTCTAGCGATTTGCAGTCACGGGCAATGAGAGAGAGATTGAGAGAGAAGGAGAGCGGGGGATTTGGCATGGGGTTTGGTAATGTCAGAAAGAAACCAAGAACATCCGCATCACAAAAAAAAAAAAAAAAAACAACAACAAAAAAATTTAACGGATCATGGATGCTGCGAGAATGATCTTTTCTTTGATGTGCTACGGCGGTTTACGTGACAAAACATGTTCAAATTAGCGCGATTAATCAAAGATTTGAAAACAAGATATGTGAAAGGAAGTCTTTTCTTTCTAAAACCGTATGAATTTTCAATTGAGTTATTATAGTATAATAATGGCCACTATATTCTAAAATGATGATCGCATGTTAGCCACCGGCTCCACTACATGAGAATGGGCAACTAACTAGAAGGAAACGTTAATTTTTTATTGCCTACCCGTTTATGTTTCCTCATACTTGTTTTTAGCATGTCTAACCCAAAGTAAAATTAACTAGCTCTATTAGGGTGACTTTCATTTTTTTACCTTTTTGCTTTTTTTCTAACTTTTACAACGTTATCCTTTTGACTTTTATTAACTTGTACAATTGCACGTGATTTTTTTTTTTTTTTGGTAAGGTATTGCACGTGATTTTTCATAATTCTTTGAAACATAAATTTTTTCTTGTTTCAAGAATTTATAGAAAAACTCTAAGTAGAAACTATAAATAGATTAATTTCTCACAAACTATATAGGTTACAATAGTTGATCCCCAAAAAATTACACTTGGCAACAAACAATTAGGTGACATAATTACACGTTTAGATTTGATAATTTATGCAGAGTGATAAAGTTAAAAGTATTTATGTGTATATTAATAAAGAAAAAAAATACCTCTTGTGAATATAATTAATAAGTTTCTGAAACTAAATTGCGTTTTGTTTGTTAACTAATATAAAATAATTCCAGCAAAGTTGACGTTTCTGCCCACAAAGAAACGAAACGATTTATCCCCCTTCCCCGCAGACTCACACTCTTTCCTTCCCTTTTTGGGACTGCACTGGCATCTATCATGGTCGCACCATTACTTCGAGTAATGTTATAGTTCAGGTCATTCAATGGGCAAAGTGTACAATTGGTACGTTAATGTAATCTCGAAGGGCACCATCGTTTGGAATTTTTTACTTTTTTTTTTTTTTAAATTCTCTTTGACTTTCATTTATCACAAAATATTTGAAAATTTTCAAAACATTCAATATCAAATGATATTATTCAAAATTATTAAAAAATACATTTGAATTTACATGTGTCAACACTTGATTATAATTATAAGAAAGTATATTTGTCATTGATGAGTTCCTTCAACGGTTTAATATAATACAATGCGGTATAGAATTCTTTCTATAATTTCTCGCTTTCATGGATTATTATTAAAAAGAATTATGTTATCATGGTGAGCGATTCCTTGTCTACTGTTATACGTTTTAAAAATAGCCGATATTGAGATTTTAATTTGATCGTAACCTTAGGCGTTTTAAAGTGGCACCCAGCCAAATAACTTCGCATTGTCATAGTCGATCGTTGCTTGAGGTGGAGGGTGAGGTTTCAGCAGAGGCGTTTCGGAGAGAACTTCCTTGAAGGCCTCCTCTTTCTCTTCTTAGAGCGTGGCCGCTGCGGATGTCGCACCAGAGTTGCTGCTGCATCGCCTCGCTGGAGGGTCTGGCGGAGAAAGGTCGGGTCTTGAGGGGTTTTGGGCATGTGGGTCGCGCTCAGCCGAGCTGAAACAGCAACCCATCTCGGTTAGGGGCTGGTTTAGGGTTCGTGAAGAGTTTTGCTGCGAGGGTTTGTGGTGGAAGGGTGAGAGAGAGAGAGAGAGAGAGGGACTACCACACAGAACATGTTGTGTGTTTGCTCATTCGATATGAAATTTACTTACGTGTATGCTGAATGGGAAGGATCTGCCAATGATTGTCGAGTGCTTTCGGCAGCACTCGAAACTCCTCAATTGCAATTTCCCCGACCACAACCTGGTATTTACTTTGTTTATATTGACATTTGTGATTATATTATGGTTTAATATCATAACAAATATATATATATCATGTTGTAGGGAAATACTACGATTCGGGTTATGCAGCACTTCCGGGATTTTTAACTCCTTTTAGAAGGGAACGGTATCATCTCAACGAATATAGAGGGAGTGGGGAGACGGCCAAGAACAGCAAAAGAGTTATTCAACTATAAGCACTTTTCACTAAGAAATGTAATTGAGAGGTCATTTGGGGCATTAAAGAATCGCTTCACCATTTTGAGACATATGCCTCCATTTACAATTCGGAAGCAAGCACTTGTTGTAATTGCATGTTGTGCTCTTCATAATTACATTCGTGATCAAGATAGGATGGATAGAAATTTTTCCATGTATGGAGATCCGGAGTATCCATTTGGACCTACAGGAGGGGAAGTTGCAAATGATACATCGGCTGAGCAGTCATCTGGGATGAACAGGCTTAGGATAAGAATTGCAAATAAAATGGCAAGGGATCACAACATGCATGAGATTTGTTGACTTTTGTAATATTGCTTTTATGTATTCACTGTGATGCAGTTGAACAATGAATTATATTACTTCATTATTGTGATATCATGTATGGAAGGGTTCATGTTGAGATGTATGAAATTTTCGTTTAAGGGCGTACATATGAGCATGTTGAAAATATTTTTCATTTCACACCCCATTTTTCAAAAATTAAATTGATAAGCATTTAATGAGAATGAGAAATCAATATCAAGTTTATATGCTTTAAAACTAAAAAATAAAAAAGTACTAAAGATATAAAAAAGAATCCAAATGCGAAAACGGTCAAAGGATGGAGCGTCATTAGGGGGGAGTTATTAGGAGATGAACGTGGGGGACAGACGAATTTCTGAAGATTAGGACGGGGAAAGAGAGGGAGGATGGTGTTTGAGAATGTTTGAATTCTGCCGGATGCGACAGTCTGTGGTTCGATAGGCTTTTGCTCGTACGTGTGCCTACGCACGCACCAGGTACGAATCGTCTTGTTGCGATAGTCGCAGGCGCATTTCCGTTCAGGCCCAAGCCTATTTTTTCTTTTTTCTCTTTTGAAGTTTTCAAAATGGGCGGGGTTTCGGTGCTGCCAAAGATGGACCACAAAGGGATCACTAGCCACAGAAGCTGATCATTCGTGCCTCGTGCCTGAAGCCGAAACAGCGCGATTGGTGAAGAAACTGAAAGCCAGTCTGGCGGGTTCTGCATCCCTTAGCCATGTATGTATATTTATGTGATTCTGCCCGAAAAGCAGTCCTTCGATTTGACCTTTTTCTTCGTTGTTTTAGTTCTTTTTTTCGGATTTGGTCCTGTTAAATCTATTGCGAGAATCTGAGTGATGAGTGAAGAAGTATAATATGCGAGAAAAAGAAACTTTAGAATGTCTGATTTATCACCATTGAATTTATGTAATATCACCACATGAATTTATGAAACAAGGCCATAATCAACAGTTGAACCGGGTCAAACAAAAATCATTACAGCATGAATGTATGGTGGTGAGAGTTTATGCTCGTCCAGTCACGCCACATGACAAGTGAGGATGGGTAGGGAATTAAAGCCACCATGAGACGGCTTAATTTCGAGGGGTAGAGGGCTCTTTTAAGTTTTAACTACTAGACCATTGCGACTTGAATAGAATTTCGGCGACGCTCGTTGCTGGCTTTTAAAGAGATTACCACTTTGAGCCCCTCCTCATGGCCCTTCTCCACGACGGCTCCTTCCTTCTACGCTAGTTAAGGAGAAGCCCTTCTCCCTCTCTCTCCCCTGCGCGGTCTCTCTCTCTCTCTCTCTTTACGGTTTAGCGACCGGGTTTGACCGGGTTTGATCGTCTCTCTTCCCTGCGCAGTACTGCTCTCTCGTCTCCCATTAATTCCTCCTCCTCCTCTCCCTCCCCCACTGGCGCAGTCTCTCTCTCTCTCTATCCATCCCCGCGACTGCTCTCTCGTCTCCTATTAATTCCTCCTCCTCCTCCTCTCGCTCCTCGCCTGCCTCTCTTCCCTGCGTAGTGTCTCTCTCTCCAACCCCGCTACTGCAACCCTGCGCAGTCTCTGTCAAACTGTTAATTCCCCTGCGCGCAGAGGGTAGTTGTGATTTGGTGGCGATCTCGGTGGCAGAGGGTGGCGAGAGAGGGTAGTTGTGATTTGGTGGTGATCTCGGTGGCAGAGGGTGGCGAGAGAAGCGATAACAGGCTGGAAAAAAAAAATAATCATGAGATTCCCATCCTTCCCTAATCCCTATCTCTGCCCCCTCTGCTTCTCGATTCGCAAAGGACCACAAGCAAAAAGACAAATGTGATCGATCGGTGGCGCGGTGCGAGGTCTGTGCGCCCCCTCCCTAATCCCTACCTCTGCCCCTCTGCTTCTCGATTCGCAAAGGACCACAAGCAAAAGACAAATGTGATCGATCTCGGTGGCGCGGTGCGAGGTGTGTGCGCCCCAGCCTCTATAAATAACCTGTCTTTCACCCCCGGCTCCTTCTCTAACCCTCCGCCCCCCTTCTCTTTTTCTCTTCTCCAGACCGGACCATCCCGGTGATCTCTGCACCATCCCTCCCATTATTCAAAACTGATCGTCATTTTGTTTCATCTTTGTTACAAGCTTTTCGTGCAAAATCCTCTACATTTTTCTCTTGATATCGAACCTGGAAATGTGGCCTAACTGAATAGAGATCCTCCCAGTGGCGAAATATCCTCTTTCAATTAAGTTAACCAATGCCTTTCCTGGTACAAAGAATTAGGGTGTCGTCCAAGAGGATGTTGGCAATGGCATTATCAAGCTCAATACGAGCATCGGTTAATTCCTCGTCAAGTAGGCCAATTTCCTAAACACTGAGAAAATAAATGTAAGTCTTCCAATTAACTAAGTTAAAAGGGATCCCTCTCATCCCTCTCCCTACAACCGCTAGCGGCTACTGCCACCCGAAATCTCCCTACCACCTCACTATATCACCAGCCCACTCACACAGTGGGCGGCAACAGGGACCATAGAAGGCATGCTGGCATAACTGAGACAAATGACCACAGCATGACAGATGGCGGCAGCATGTTGAAATGGTTCAATACTTTCGTAAAAGCAGAGATGGTGCTAAAGACTATCAACCGAATGCAAGGTTTATAAAAAATTTATTTGATCTTAATTTTTAATATTTTATTTGCTCCTCTCACAGCGGGTGGCAGCAAGGACCATAGAATGCATGCTAGCATAGCTGAGACAGACCGCCTATTTTATTTGCTCTTCTCTCATGTCTCACCTTATTTGTTTTCTCAGGAAATTGGCCTACTTGATGAAGAATTAGCCGATGCTTGTATAGAGGTTGATAACGTCATTGCCAACATCCTCTCGAACAACACCCTAATTCTCCATCCTCTCGAACAACACCCTAATTCTTCATACCATGGAGGACGTCAAGGGCATTGGTTAATTTGATTGAAAGAGAATATTTCGCCATTGGGAGAATTTCTATTCAGTTAGGCCGCATTCCAGGTTCGATATCAATAGAAAAATGTGGAGGATTTTGCAAGAAAAGAAAGACGAAACAACGATCAGCTTTGAATTCCGCTGTTGAAGATATTCTGATTTGCATATTTATTTTAGCTTAAGTTTAGTTTAGTTTTTACTTCTCTTAGGAATTTAGTTTAGTTTTTAGCTTTTTATCTAAATTTAGGTTATTTCTCTCTTCTGTCTTCGTACTGCTCCTCCTTCATTCCTCTTGCTTTTATTATATAAATGTGGAATATTGTTGCGTTATGTCTCTTAGCTGGAAGAGAACGTTGGCAGACTTTATGTTGCGTGTTCTCTCTTAGCTGCTGCTTAATTTTTTTTTTTTTTTTTGCCGGTGTTTATGTGTTTGCACCGGAAGCAGGGGTTAATGTGCACACTGAATGAAAATAGTAGTACCTCGTGACTTAAAAAAGTGCCAATTGTATTGTTAATAAGCATTGGACCGTGAAGATAGGCGATTTTGGCCTATCAAAGATGATGATACACTCACCCATGAGAGATTCTTCATCTGCTGGAATACCAGAATGAATGAATGGGTTCTGAACTTATATGCAATGAACCCTTCACTGAGCGATGTGATCTCTTCAGCCTTGGTGTGATAACGTGGGAGCTCCGCACAGTAAATAGACCATGGGATGGTGTGCGACCAGACAGGGTGAGTGGGCTGTTACCGACTTTACTACCACATAGTATGGATTGTTTTCATTTGAGAAGCAATCACATCCGGAAAATTTCACTTCTGCACATGACTCGATTGGTTAGATATAGCTGTGTTATATAACGTTGAGAGTTTTATCAAGTGGAACTGGCATGGGGGCTCACAAATACTTGTGCATTTGAAGAGGAGATGACGAGAGGAAAGTGGGATTAGTTGTGATTGAAGAAGAAAGGGAAAAAGGACTCGCTGCATGAGCGAAGAGGTGTTACCTTAGTTAATCGTTTATTTGAATTACGGTAACTGCCTCCATTTCAAATGCGGATTCAGATTTGCTGCAAAGAATAGCGCACGCCACATAGTGGATAACTTGAAACGGACTCAAATGCCTACTTTGGTTGGTCTTCGAAATGCATACATTAACCGTACTGCGTTTAGGTTTCGTCTTTGACTTCCGTGATTGGGGATGTGCGATGTAATGTGGGTCCTTCATACTGTCAGGTGGTATATGCAGTAGCTAATGAAGGATCCAGGTTGGATGTTCCCGAAGGTCCCCTCAGAAGGCTAATCACAGGTCCTCCTCGGTCCATGCTCCAATTTTGAGCTAACTTAAGAGTTTCATGCCGGTTTGCACCCTTTTGAGTTTTTTTTTTTGGCAAAGTCTGATCTTCTGTTGATGTGCTCTTGCAGATTGCTGGGCGGAACCCCAAGAAAGGCCGAGCCGTGAGGAGATCCTCTCCTGGTTGCTTGACTGCCGCTGATCTCGCTGCTACCGGAATTCGTCGGTTTTGTGTATAGAAAGAGTTTTGATGCCCTATGTTTCGGCTTTAACCTTGTAATCTGTAAAATGATTTTGCAAAATGAGCATAGAACGTCAAAGGGTTAACCATCCAGATCTCTCTGTGGTCCTTTGTTTTCGTCTTACGTGGGAGCAAAATTTCGGCTCTTGATTGATTTTGGGCCAGGTTTGGCCGGAGGTCGTCAAGTTTGTATGGGAAAATGACCAGAATCAGGCTGAAGAATAGCGTAGCAGGCGTATTTATGCTCAACTTAATAGTTGACAGGGGATCACAGCCTTGGCTAATAATCTATAGTTTGTAATTGCCAGACGACGTTATCTTGGTCACATTAATTCATATAACTTGCGAAATTGACTTTCTATGGTTTAAAATGGCCTATTGAAAAAGATGAAAAACAGTAAAAGGATGACATCATCAATATGTTGTACGGCGCCCCCCCAATTTTTGTATGGAAGTTTTTCAAGCTGAAAACCAGTCGCTTGAGTGGCTTTGGAAAGAAAATCTGATGTGTTTCCTGGCCCAAAATCACTTACATATACTTTTTTGTACAAAAAAGTTTAATTATGATCATCATCGTTTGAAACTTTATGTTAAACAGACAATACGATTCATTTAACACCCATTTTCAGATCATAAATTTCAAGATCAAATTAATACCACTTGTGTTATCTATAGGGATGTTGACCTAACCAAAATTTGAAAAATACGTAAAAGTTGCAAACAAACCGACTCTTCGTCATGCGTTTTTACAAGTTCATGACTTTAGGCAGATTGAAAAGACCAAATCATTTCTATTTGAAAAATAACCGCTCAAGAAATGCTAATATTTGAAACCCTCCATTGAAATCTTAATCCCAATAACTCACAATTAGACTTAATGGTGAGCATGATTCAAGTTAGGCCGGTCCTGCATCTAACCTAAGGATCAATTCACACAATGTTGATCCCTAATTTTTGAAATTGAGGGCCAGCCCTGTTGAGCTTGAAACCAAGCACCAAATTGACCCTGTGGGTTCTAGGGTTAACTCGAAACTAACCAATTTTTTTTTTCCATATTCCTTGAAATGACAAACATAATATTTCAATTTACATATTTATTAATAATGCAACATTGACCAAACTATGAGTATCGATACATAGCAAATATAAATATAAGGTAACAACAAAAATTTACACTTGCTAAAATTAACAAACCATGAAAACGAACACAAGAGGCGAGGGAACAAAGGAGTGAACAAATGTGAGTGAGGGAAATGAAGAGAGGGGAATGGTGAGCAAGACAAGCAAGTGAGATTAAGGCAAGTGAAGAGAGTTTCTTTCTTCTTTGTCGAATTAAGATTTCTTTCTACTTTATAATTCACATGACAAACAAATTTACAAAGAAAATAGAAAAGGAGGTGCTAGAATTTAGAATAAGTATAAAACATATTAGATATATTCTATGGTTCAAGTTGGACCAACTCAAAACTTCTAGAATTGAGAACTAACTTGCACAATATAGGGTCCAAGGGTTCTAGGAAAAAGGACCAATCCAGCCTTCTTGAGAACTAGACAAAACTGGTCGGGTTGGATTCGTCCAAGGTTTATCTTGGACCAATACTCACCCCTAATTAAACCCCAATCTCCACCTCCCTACCTTTGTTGTTGACGTCGGCTGTAGTGCCACCCCATCGCCTTCGAGTATTATTGCATCCCGAGTGTTGTCGCCGCCGCCGCCTCCTTGGCGCAGCCCCTCCCATTTGTGGGAATTGCGATAAATTTGAACTTGGATAGTTGTGTTGCTGAGGGCGATTGGTTCCTCCGGTATTCAAAGAAAGCCTCACAAGCATTTAAATCATTGCCTAAAAGAATTTTTACACAAGTAAATCGATTTTTTAAATATGATTTATATTATATGTCAAATTTAAATTTTCTTTCATAAACATTGTTGATCTTATAACACGTGTTGAATAAATAAGAAGATCCTAGCGCATGATGAGATTATAAGTGCTTGTGCAAAACACTTATAATAACAACTGAAATTGTAGTAATTACAATAACAATAATAATTATCGAATTTTAAAATAATGTTGCTTTAGCAATGCACTCGATGATTAAAAATAAAGTGAATGAGGCATTTGACCAGCAAAAAGTTCAAGCCCACCACATATTTCAGTAAAAATGCTTACTTCGGTTCTTCCTTCGTATTACTTCTACTTCTGGGTGGATTCTTCTTGAGCTTTAATTGATATTTAGATTGAACAATGACTCCATAGAATATTCATTCTATTATATAGGACTCATAAAATTATTAATCCAATGGTATTTTAAACAAATAATTCAGATGACGAATTCAAACATTACATGGAATTAACGTACTCAGATTTTTCCCCCATATCCAATAGTACCTGCTCTGTACAAATACAAAGTGCCTTCTTATCCTCTCTACTAATGAGATATTAAAGACAGATTTTGATATTTTATTCGTAAATCTGAATCTAATCGGATATAGATAAAGTCCGGTTCTTAACAATAATTATCGGACATAGTCAAGCGATAATTCGATAATTACACCATTGGCAACGTTAGGCAAGATAAGGTGAGCATGTTTGTGAGCATTGATCCTGCCAGTGAATCAAAACGCAATTGAAAGTAACTAAAAACAATTAGAAAGTTAGCCAAATTAATTCTTCCACAGCAGAACAATATATCATCTAAGCGGACACATTTTAATTACAGCAACACTGAAAAAGTACAGGCTGAAAGTTGCCAACCCAATGCCCATATCTCACAAAAATGTCGGGGGGTTAATTTGTTTTTGTTATACTTCAATATGTCGTTGGTTATAAAACTTCTCTTGAACTTTTAACTTAAATTGGGACTCTTTGTTATGTAATGTTTAGTTTGCAGTTTAAAATTATATTATATTGTTGTTGACCAAGCTCTCAGCAGTATACCCCTTTCTGAAATTTTGTATTTCAACGAGACGCTACAAAGCATTGAACCGAAAACATCTTCATTATGATAATGCCAAAATCCTCGTTAAAACAATTAAAAAGAAAAAGAAAAAAAGAAGACATCAAAATAGGCACCTTTGTTCTTTTTATTCTTCACTCTCAAGTTATTATCACTCTTAGGGTAAGTAACTAAAAAGAAAGAAAAAGAAAACAAAAGAACCCTCCATGAATTAGACCCAATAATGAGAGGCTTCTAAATGTTTTTGCCCAACAAAATGGCCATAAACATCGACTTCCAGATTACCGACACTTTGATTCACTGGCCAGCGGCAAATGCCTCGACAGGGAAGCTCTTGGTAATCCCGGCGAGGCTCTTGAAGTGGATCTTCCCGGCCGGCGAGTCAGCAGTGATCTCTGACACGGGCGGCCACAGCATGAGCTCCTTGGCCTTCACACCCTTGAGCTTCTTGATCCTGCCCTTCTCGACGTAGCCCTTGACCTCGGTGTCGTAGCTCACCAGCTTGCTTATCATCTTGAACTGATGCTCAACCTTCTTTTGCTGAACAATCCACATGTATCCGGTGCTCTCCACAAACCCAACCTCCACCACATTGGCCAGTGGGAGGAGCCCCTGAGGGAGTTCAAATTTCTGTAGGAGAGACATTGCCATTTTGAGCCCCTCCTCGTGGCCCTTCTTCACGATGGCTCCTTCCTTCTCTGCCATTGTTCAACAGCTTCCTTCTCTTTGGTTGTTTCTTGTTTGAGAGTGAATGAGCTGAGACAATGTGGATGGCGAATTTATGCTACTAGTTTGATGAGGTGAGGCATTGGAGGCATGGAAAAGACAAAATTAGCAGAGGAAACCCAGGTGAAGTGTACATAGTAATCCTCGCTTGTTTGGTTTGTTTCGATCTCCGTCACTTTCCTTCTTTGTCCTAAAGCTTTTGCCTTCACAATTACTCATCATTTCAAACACGGTCATGAAAAAATCCGCCGTCCCTCTAAAACAGGACGATGAAATTTATGGGCTGGATGGTGCTTTTTAAGTTAAACTAGTTCCCATGATTAGATGAATATATGCTAGTTAGTACTCGTAACATCTCACGAAATTATCATGTGCTTCACCATCCAGAGTGGCCTTATTTCCCCAATTTGTCCTAAATGTTTCTTTGCGAATCTCTTTACCCTCACCATTATCACTTAAAGCTGTACATGGCGTTCTGGAACATAAGTAATACAGTTAAAGGCAGTTACTAAAATTAAGGTAACATCGTCACAAATCATGATCTATTTTTCCACCATTTGCGTTATCGTGTTGCATAGAGGATGATTAACAGAAGAGTTTAAGTAATAACAATCTCAGAACAAATATCTCGTAAAACAGTAGAGAGAGAATAGGATGTCCATAAGTAGTAGAGTTCAGACTCATTTGATTCCACAATCTTCTATTGAAAACCACAAAAAAATTTCGTTAAGCAATAGAAGAATGTCCACAGCTATCTAAACTTAATCGGCTTAGCTATTCACGTTGGGAGTCGGAGTATGGCGTGGAATGACCAACCCAAGTTTTCTCCGTTGCTAGGACGTGGACTCTTGGAAAAGAATCGGTAGCTCCTGCAAATAAAATGCAGAATTTTTCACTATTTAATGTCATTGGACGTTCATATTATTCCCTACACTGTAAATAGATTGATCCGGAGGCATCTTGTGTATTGTTCCTCCCAGAACTGCAATTGAATTGACTGATCGCAAAAGTGGTGCTGCGGTAGTTGCCTGAAAATTTTTTCGCACTTCTCCAGGCACAAATTTTACGGTGAAAGCATGGATTTATATATCAGATCCTAAAGAAAAAGGTGCATGTTCCCATCTGATAAACATTCACCGTGATTATGCATGCACAGAACTATGGACGGCATGGTTGCAATGAAGAGCACCAAAAATTTCCGTCACTCACTTTCAATTCAACAAAATAATTCAAAACAAGAGGCAGGCTGCAGAACAATTAGAAGTTTCATATTTAGTCTCCATTAAAGGCCAAATCAAACACTATAATAGCATATTAAATTGATAGGATTCTGGTACAAACTTGACAAACAGATGTAGAAGCAACCAAATACGTTGTGATTAACATGGGACCCAAGCAAATGAAGGATGTAAACAGAACAATCCACCCTGACCTTAGTATTAATTTTGAAAGTAGAAAAAGCACCACAAGGATCAAACCAATTTTCATCCATCATGACCAAGAGGAGAAACCTGAGGAAAAGCAACCAACCAACCACAACCAATCAAGAGTACTCAGGACTTACAAGGACAGAGTACACTAGAATAGGCTTGTATCTCCAGCTGTTTATATTGCGAGCTCCATTTGATTTTCATTGCAAGGCATATGATTCAAGGTTACACCTGTTTTAGTGCAGGAAAAAATGCCAAATGGTGAGTGTGAAGTGTGAACTAATACATGCCACAAAGCTGGATTCAGTGGACGGCCTACCTCTCCTTCTTCCGTACCAACTTTAGCCGAGCCATTTATCCTTCGTGCATCTTCTGTTACAAGATGGAAAACTGAAAATAAAATCCAAAAGATGAATGAAAGGGGAAGTGGAGAGTAATTAAGGGTGCATTTAGTAGTTTTATTCTCCTCTCGAGAACAATTTCCACTTAGAAGTGATTCATTTATATTCTATTTTTGAAAATAATTTTTAAACATTTCAATTTATTTGGTAATCGTCGAAAATTTGTATTCCCGAAATGAAAATGCATTTAGTAGGACTCGTAATTTTTTTCTTTTAATTTTTAATACTTTTATTATACTTTTCTTATTTTTTTTTTCTCTTCTTTTTATTAACTTGTACAATTGCACGTGATTTTTCATAATTCTTTGAAACATAAACATTTTTTCTTGTTTCAAGAATTTATAGAAAAACTCTAAGTAGAAACTATAAAAAGATTAATTTCTCACAAACTATATAGGTTACAATAGTTGATCCCCAAAAAATTACACTTGGCAACAAACAATTAGGTGACATAGTTACTTGTTTAGATTTGATAATTTATGCAGAGTGATAAAGTTAAAAGTATTTATGCGTATATTGGTAAAGGAAAAATACCTCTTGTGAATATAATTAAATAGTTTCTGAAACTAAATTGCGTTTTGTTTGTTAACCAATGTAAAATAATTCCAGCAAAGTTGACGTTTCTACCCACAAAGAAACGAAACGATTTATCCCCCCTTCCCCGCAGACTCACTCTTTCCTCTCCTTGTTGGGACTGCACTGGCATCTATCATGATCGCACCATTACTTCGAGTAACATTATAGTTCAGGCCATTCAATGGGCAAAGTGTACAATTGGTACGTTAATGTAATCTTGAAGGGCAACATCGTTTGGATTTTTTTACTTTTTTTAAAATTCTCTTTTACTTTTATTTATCACAAAATATTTGAAAATTTTCAAAATATTCAATATCAAATGATATTATTTTCAAAATTATTTAAAAATACATTTGAATTTACATGTGTCAACACTTAATTATATTTATAAGAAAGTATATTTTGTCATTGATGAGTTCATCCAACGGTTTAATATAATACAATGCTCGGTATAGAATTCTTTCTATAATTTCTGGCTTTCATGGATTATTATTAAAAAGAGTTATGTTATCATGGTGAGCGTTTCCTTGTCTACTATCATACGTTTTAAAAATAACCGATGTTGAGATTTTAATTTGATCGTAACCTTAGGGCGACTAATTTTTAAAGTGGCACCCAGCCAAATAACTTCCCATTGTCATGGTCGATCGTTGCTTGAGGTGGAGGGTGAGGTTTTAGCAGAGGCGTTTCGGAGAGAACTTCCTTGACGGCCATGGCCTCGCTGGAGGGTCTGGCGGGGAAAGGTCGGATCTTGAGGGGTTTTGGGGATGTGGGTCGCGCTCGGCCGAGCTGAAACAGCAACCCATCTCGGTTAGGGGCTGGTTTAGGGTTCGTGAAGAGTGTTGCTGCGAGAGTTTGTGGTGGAAGGGTGAGAGAGAGAGAGAGAGAGAGAGAGAGAGAGAGAGAGAGAGAGAGAGAGAGAGAGAGAGAGAGAGAAAGAGTATAAAAAAGAATCCAAATGCGAAAACGGTCAAAGGGGGGAGTGATTAGGAGATGACCGTGGGGGACGGACGAATTTCTGAAGATTAGGACGGGGAAATATGCTCTATCCGACAGCTTGTGGTTCGATAGGCGTTTGCTCGTAGGCATGCCTAAGCACACACCAGGTACGAATCATCTCGCTGCGATAGTCTCTAGGAGGCGCATTTCCGTTCAGGTCCAAGCCTATTCTTTCTTTTTCTCTTTTGAAGTTTTCAAAATGGGCGGGGTTTGGTGCTGCCAAAGATGGACCACAAAGGGATTGCTAGCCACCAAAGCTGATCGTTCGCGCCTCGCGCTTGCAGCCAATGGTGAAGGAACTGAAAGCCAGTTTGGCAGGTTCTACATCCCAACCGTGTATATTAATATGATTCTGGCCCGAAAAGCAGTCCTTCGATCTGACCTTTTTCTTCGTTATTTTGGTTTTTTTTGGATTTGATCCTGTTAAGTCTATTGCAAGAATCTGAGTGAAGAAGTATAATATGCGAGAGAAGTTAGAAACTTGTAGCAGCGATGTTTGATTTAGGACCATCGAATTTATGTAATATCACCACATGAATTTATGAAGCAAGGCCATAATCAACAGTTGAACCGGGTCAAACAAGAATCATTACAGCATGGGTGGAACAATGGTATGGTGGTGAGAGTTTATCCTCGTCCGGTCACGCCATGTGACAAGTGAGGATGGGTGGGGAATTAAAACGGCTTAATTTCGAGGGGTACGGGGCTCTTTAAACGACTAGACCATGCGACTTGAATAGAATTTCGGCCGGCTTTTAAAGAGGGCCCGGCCATAGCAGCGGTTCTCATCGAAGAATGGGTACCGGGAATCGCCAGGAGAGATTGCCACTTTGAGCCCCTCCTCGTGGCCCTTCTCCGCTAGTTAAGTTAAGGAGAAGCCCTTCTCCCTCTCTCTCTCCCCTGCACGGTCTCTCTCTGTCTTTACGGTTTAGCGACCGGGTTTGACCGGGTTTGATGGTCTCTCTTCCCTGCGCTGTCTCTCTCTCAAACCCCGCAAATGCTCTCTCGTCTCCCATTAATTCCTCCTCCTCTCCCTCCCTTCAGAGGGTAATTGTGATTTGGTGGTGATCTCGGTGGCAGAGAGTGGTGAGAGAAGGATAACAGGCTGGAAAAAAAAAATCATCATGCCCCTCTGCTTCTCGATTCGCAAAGGATCTCGGTGGCGCGGTGCGAGGTGTGTGCACCCCAGCCTCTATAAATAAGCTGTCTATCACCCCCGGCTCCTTCTCTAACCCACCGCCCCTTCTTCTCTTTTTCTCTTCTCTCTCGACCACTCTCAACTAGACCCATCCTTCTCTTCTTTCTCTTCTCTCTCGACCACTCTCAGACCCCTCTCTCTCTTCTTCTCTTCTCTCTCGACACCAGATATCGGATCATGGGATTTCTTTCTCTTCTCCTCCTTTCTCTCGACTATCTTTTCTCTTCTTCTCCTCTCTCTCGACTATCTTCTCTCTAGACACCAGATGTCGGATGTGAGGATGATGGGGACTGGGGAGTCAGTTGATAGTGGGAGGGAGCTCCAGTCGAAGGAGATGGACCTCACCGGGATCTCTGCACCACCCCTCCTATTACGACTGTTGATCTCCTGCACATTACCCCTCTCCATACGACCCGAAATCACCATACCTCTCCCACTATCTGCACCATCCTCCTATCAGACATTCTTTTTTGTTACAGTTGATAGTCTTTTAGTGCTGTCTCTATAAAAAGTATTGAATCTCCTCAACATGTTGCGGCCGTCTTTCTCAGCTATGCATGCCTTATATGGTCCTGTTGCCACCCTGCGTGTGCATCCCTCTTGGTTCGTCACTTACAGGAGGATGCTCACGCGGGGTGGGGACTATAAAAGACAAGGCAAATACTGGGTAAATTCCTAAAACTACTCTTGATCTTATTCTTCTTGGCCTCTTTTCATGGGTATAAAATTCACTAGTCTGGAAAAGAGCAGATACCTTCGGGATTTGCATAATTCCAAAAATATAACGTCTGGTTTGCGTCGCTTAATCTCTGATTGAACTCTTAGCTGTGATTCCTGCAACCAAATGCAACCCAAACAGTTTTTAGGCATTATGGGACCAGATAGATATTATTTATTTAACGAATTTAAACACAAATTTGAGACACTAACCTTCTTATCATTGCATGACACCCATCATGTATATGTGGCAGATGCCACCATATGAGATGCCACCATGATGGGCACCTAAGTACCAAAGTGCGTTTTGTGTATAGAGTTGTATTCCAAAGGGTGGGGTGGGGATGGGATGTGCGTTTTGTGTATAGAGTTGTATTCCAAAGGGTGGGGTGGGGATGGGATGGGATGAGTTGTATAGGATCCGAGATGTGGTGCATAAATTTCCTCCTAAAAGACAAATATTCTTTAATTCTAACAAAAAAAACTTTAACCATTAAATTTAAGAAATAAAATCACCTAAACCCTTCAAAGTGGCACTCGGCTTCCATAAGCTACATAGCTTGGATACATTTTTCATAGCTTGGATACATTTTTCATAGTCTCAAGCATCTGTACCAGCATCCAAGCATCAAAATGAGAGATATTGCCAATTCAGGATAAAAATGCTAATGCATACTCGTTCAATTCACAGAAGCCTAATTCACATATGCTAAATCAATTCCACTGATCTTAAAGAGCCACATCCAAGAAA
This sequence comes from Eucalyptus cladocalyx, assembly GCA_017140615.1. NCBI lineage: Eukaryota > Viridiplantae > Streptophyta > Magnoliopsida > Myrtales > Myrtaceae > Eucalyptus > Eucalyptus cladocalyx. The sequence continues at coordinate 31,826,224 of CM029516.1, forward strand.
GAATTACAAATAAGCACAGTTCATTACAAGTCCATTAGCTTTTGCAGTTGAAAATACATCAAGACCCTCTAGCAATTTGAGCCTATATACTCAGTATGCAAAACAGGCTCTCAAACATCCAATACCACCAAACTCAAATTGCCGAATCTCTTTCTAACTCTCTGTAGCTAGAATTGACAATGGATGCCATAAAAAAAAAAAGCCCCAGTAAGAAAAGAACAGAGATAATTTGAGACGGATATTATACAATTGCAATTTGCAAATGCATAACTGCGTAAAGAGAGATTTAGGATCAAAAGGTTGATTGTTACTGACAATTCTTCGAGCCACATCAATGAGAAGAAATTTTTGAACTATCTGCTTATTAAACAGGGAAATCAAGGCAGAAATCAAACTCTTACCGTATAGAACGGTGGATATTCATGTCTTGATAAAAATCAATCTAAGCACAAACAATGACTCAAGACTCAAGTTCAGACGTGCTTAACGGACATGTTTGATCTTTATTCGCTTTATTAGATTCAAAGTCTTTAGAGAGTTTAAAGGGCGCAAAACAGGGAGGCAAAACCACTAAAACACACAAGCAGTTCCTAAATCCATTATATCCTGACGATCTTCTCCTAAGTCCTAAATCCCCATGATTTGTTTACCTCTGTATTGACCTCATTGGATGATCTGTATTTACCTGGAGCCCCATTAATGGCTAGGAAATCACAGGCTATGAAATCACACAAGCGTTCTCTCCGGAGGGAAACGAGGATGCCGAACAAGCTCACCAATCACACGAGAGAAGAACAAGAAATGCTCGCCTATAGATTTTCCCATAGATTTACAAGCTGACTGACTGTGGAGGAATTCGGATCGGATGCGACAAGCACGCAGACTCGGGCAGGCAATCGGAGGAGAGGTGCGCGGAGGAGAGGTTTGGCTAGCGATCAATGGTGATCAATGGGGATCGAGAGGTGCGGAGGAGAGGCGAGGGGATTGGAGGCTTGGAGGAGAGGTGCGACGAAGAAGAGGATGAATTTTAGGCGGGAAGCAACAGAAAACACAACAATTTTGTGAGGCCAACCAAGGAACTCCCCGTGCGCAGTGCCCCTCCCTGGTGACGTGTCCCAGATTTTTCGATTCTTATGAAAGAAAGGTTTACTCTTTTATCAATTCGAAAATTCAATTCTAGTCTAGTATTAAAAAACGAAAAAACTTTTTGTAATTGAATATAATTTTCTAAATGGTGGATCTTACCCAAAACAATGGACTGGCCTTAGTAGTAAATAAGAATATCATTTTGTGTGGACAGTGTTGTTACTACTATTGTTTTGGGTAAGATCCACCATTTAGAAAATTATATTCAATTGCAAAAAGTTTTTTCTTTTTTTAATATTAGACTAGAATTGAATTTTCGAATTGATAAAAGAGTAAACCTTTTTTCATAAGAAAATCAATACCAGTCGAAAAATCTGGGACACGTCACCCGGGGAGGGGCACTGCGCACGGGGAGTTCTTGGTTGGCCTCATAAAATTGTTGTGTTTTCTGTTTGCTTCCCGCCTAAAATTCATCCTCTTCTTCATCGCACCTCTCCTCCGAGCCTCCAATCCCCTCGCCTCTCCTCCGCACCTCTCCTTCCATTGATCCCCATTGATCATCATTGATCGCCAGCCAAACCTCTCCTCCGATTGCCTGCCCGAGTCTGCGCGCTTGCATCCGATCCGAATTCCTCCGGAGTCAGTCATCTTGTAAATTTATGGGCAAATCTATAGGCGAGCATTTCTTGTTCTTCTCTCGTGTGATTGGTGAGCTTGTTCGGCATCCTCGTTTCCCTCCGGAGAGAATGCTCATGTGATTTCGTAGCCTGTGATTTCGTAGCCATTAATGGGGCTCCAGGTAAATACAGATCGTCCAATGAGGTAAATACAGAAGTAAATACAAATCATTGGGATTTAGGACTTAGGAGAAGATCGTCAGGATATAGGATGGATTTAGGAACTGTTTTAGTGGTTTTTACCTCCCTGTTTTACGCCCTTTAAACTCTCTAAAGACTTTGAATCTAATAAAGCGAATAGAGATCAAGCACGTCCGAACTTGAGTCTTGAGTCATTATTTGTGCTTAGATTGATTTTTATCAGGACATGAACATCCACAGTTCTATACAGTAAGTAAGAGTTTGATTTCTGCCTTGATTTTCCTGTTTAATAAGCAGATAGTTCAAAAATTTCTTCTCGTGGCTTGAATAATTGTCGTTATGCTTCATATCAAAGGCTGCAAATTGCAATTGTATAATATTTGTCTCAAGTCATCCCTGTTCTTTTCTTATATTTCTGGACGTTTTTTTGGCATCCGTTGTCGATTCTAACAAGTATAGCTACAGAGAGTTAGAAAGAGCTTTGGCGATTTGAGTTTGGTGGTATTGGATGTTTGAGAGCCTGTTTTGCATACTGAGTATATATGCTCAAATTGCTGGAGGGTCTTGATGAATTGAAGGATATATTTTCAACTGCAAAAGCTAATGGACTTGTAATGAGCTGTGCTTATTTTGTAATTCTTTATTGGATGTGGCTCTTTAAGACCAGTGGAATTGATTTAGCATCTGTGAATTAGGCTTCTGTGAATTGAATGAGTATGCATTAGCATTTTTATCATGAACTGGCAATATCTCTCATTTTGAGCTGTTGTGCTTGGATGCTCGATACAGATGCTTGAACTATGAAAGGTGTATCCAAGCTATGTAGCTTATGGAAGCCGAGTGCCACTTTGAAGGGTCTAGGTGATTTTATTTCTTAAATTTAATGGTTAAAGTTTTTTTTTTGTTAGAATTAAAGAATATTTGTTTTCCAGCAGGAAGTTTATGCACCACATCTCGAATCCTATATAACTCATCTCCACCCACCCCGACCCCCATCCTTTGAAATACGACTCTATACACAAAACGCACTTTGGTACTTAGGTGCCCATAGGTGCCCATCCTCAGATGGTGGCATCTCAGATGGTGGCATCTGCCACATATACATGGTTAGTGGAGTGGTCAGTGTTATGCATGATTAGATGGTGGCATCTGCCACATATACATGGTTAGTGGAGTGGTCAGTGTTATGCATGATAAGAAGGTTAGTGTCTCAAATTTGTGTCTAAATTCATTAAATAAATAATATCTATCTAGTCCCATAATGCCTAAAAACTGTTTGGTTGTATTTGGTTGCATGAATTCAGCTAAGAGTTCAATCAGAGATTAAGCAGCACAAACCAGACGTTATATTTTTGGAATTATGCAAATCCTAAAAGGTATCTGTTTGAAGAGGTCCAAACTAGTGAATTTTATACCCATGGAAAGAAACCAAGAAGAATAAGATCAGAGTAGTTTTAGGATTTACCATTGAAGTACTTGTCTTGTCTTCTATGGTCCCTGCTACCGCCCCACGTGAGCATCCCTCCTGTAAGTGACGAACCAAGAGGGATGCACACGCAGCGGGTGGCAACAGGACCATATAAGGCAGGCATAGCTGAGAAAGACGGCCGCAACATGTTGAGAAGATTCAATACTTTTTACAGAGACAGCACTGAAGACTATCAACTGTAACAAGAAAGAATGGATGGTGCAGATAGTGGGAGCGGTATGGTGATTTCGGGTCGTAGGGAGAGAGTTAATGTGCAGGAGATCACCAGTCGTAATAGGAGGGGTGATGCAGAGATCCTGGTGAGGTCCATCTCCTTTGACTGGAGCTCCCTCCCAACTCCTCAGTCCCCATCATCCCCTCATCCAACATCTGGTGTCTTGTCTAGAGAGAAGAGAAGAAGAGAGAGAGGGGTTGAGAGTAGTCGAGAGAGAGGAGAAGAAGAGAAAGAAATCCCATGATCCAAAATCTGGTGTCGAGAAGAGAAGAAGAGAGAGAGACAGGAGTCTGAGAGTGGTCGAGAGAGAGAAGAGAAGGAGGGGTCTAGTTGAGAGTGGTCGAGGAGAGAAGAGAAAAAGAGAAGAAGGGATGGTGGTTTAGAGAAGGAGCCGGGGGTGATAGCTTATTTATAGAGGCTGGGGTGCACACACCTCGCACCGCGCCACCGAGATCGATCATATCTTTTGTCTTTTGCTTGTGGTCCTTTGCGAATCGAGAAGCAGAGGGGCATGATGATTTTTTTTTTCCAGCCTGTTATCGCTTCTCTCACCACCCTCTGCCACCGAGATCACCACTAAATCACAACTATCCTCTGGAGGGAGGGAGAGGAGGAGGAATTAATGGGAGACGAGAGAGCATTTGCGGGGTTTGAGAGAGAGACAGCGCAGGGAAGAGAGACGATCAAACCCGGTCAAACCCGGTCGCTAAACCGTAAAGAGAGAGAGAGACCGCGCAGGGGAGAGAGAGGGAGAAGGCTTCTCCTTAACTTAACTAGCGGAGAAGGGCCACGAGGAGGGGCTCAAAGTGGCAATCTCTCTCCTGGCGATTCCCAGTACCCATTCTTCGATGAGAACCGCTGCTATGGCCGGGCCCTCTTTAAAAGCCAAGCCAACATTCTAGTCAGTCACATGGTCTAGTAGTTTAAAGAGCCCCGTATCCCTCGAAATTAAGCCGTCTTTAATTCCCCACCCATTCTCACTTGTCACGTGGCGTGACCGGACGAGGATAAACTCTCACCACCATACCGTCGTTCCACCCATGCTGTAATGATTGTTGTTTGACCCGGTTCAACGGTTGATTATGGCCTTGCTTCGTAAATTCATGTGGTGATATTACATAAATTCGATGGTCATAAATTAGACATCGCTGCTACTAGTTTCTAACTTCTCTCCCATATTATACTTCTTCACTCATATTCTTGCAATAGACTTAATAGGACCAAATCTGATCAAAACCAAAACAATGAAGAAAAATGTCAAATCGAAGGACTACTTTTGGGGCCAGAATCACATAAATATACATAGTTAGGGACGCGGAACCCATCAGACTGGCTTTCAGTTCCTTTACCAATCACGCTGTTTCTACTGCAGGCGCGGGGCGCGAACGAGCAGCTTCGATGGCTAGCGATCCCTCTGTGGTCCATCTTTGGCAGCACCGAACCCCGTCCATTTTGAAATCTTCAAAAGAGAAAAAAGAAAAAAATAGGCTTGGGCTTAAACGGAAATGCGCCTGCCAGAGACTATGGCAGCGAGATGATTCGTACCGGTGTGTGCTTAGGCACGCCTACGAGCAAAAGCCTATTGAACCACAAGCTGTCGCATCGAGCAGAATTCAAACATTCTCGAACACCATCCTCCCTCTCTTTCCCCATACTAATCTTCAGAAATTCGTCCGTCCCCCGCGTTCATCTCCAAATCACTCCCCCCTAAATTAGTGACGCTCCTTCCTTTGACCGTTTTCGCATTTGAATTCTCTTTTATACTCTCTCTCTCTCTCACCCTTCCACCACAAACTCTGGCAGCAACACTCTTCACGAACCCTAAACCAGCCCCTAATCGAGATGGGTTGTTGTTTCAGCTCGGCCGAGCGCGACCCACATGCCCAAAACCCCTCAAGACCCGACCTTTCCCCGCCAGACCCTCCAGCGAGGCCATGCAGCAGCAACTCTGGTGCGACACCCGCGGCGGCAACGCTCGAAGAAGAGAAAGAGGAGGCCATCAAGGAAGTTCTCTCCAAAACGCCTCTGCTGATACCTCACCCTCCACCTCAAGCAACGATCGACTATGACAATGCGAAGTTATTTGGCTGGGTGCCACTTTAAAATTTAGTCGCCTAAGGTTACGATCAAATTAAAATCTCAATATCGGCTATTTTTAAAACGTATAACAGTAGACAAGGAATCGCTCACCATGATAACATAATTCTTTTTAATAATAATCCATGAAAGCGAGAAATTATAGAAAGAATTCTATACCGAGCATTGTATTATATTAAACCGTTGAAGGAACTCATCAATGACAAATATACTTTCTTATAATTATAATCAAGTGTTGACACATGTAAATTCAAATGTATTTTTAAATAATTTTGAATAATATCATTTGATATTGAATGTTTTGAAAATTTTCAAATATTTTGTGATAAATGAAAGTCAAAGAGAATTTTAAAAAAAAAAAAGTAAAAAATTCCAAACGATGGTGCCCTTCGAGATTACATTAACGTACCGATTGTACACTTTGCCCTTTGAATGGCCTGAACTATAACATTACTCGAAGTAATGGTGCGATCATGATAGATGCCAGTGCAGTTCAAAAAGGGGAGGAAAGAGTGAGTCTGCGGGGAAGAGGGAATAAATCGTTTCGTTTCTTTGTGGGCAAAAACGTCAACTTTGCTGGAATTATTTTATACTAGTTAACAAACAAAACCCAATTTAGTTTCAGAAACTATTTAATTATATTCACAAGAGGTATTTTTTTTCTTTATTAATATATGCATAAATACTTTTAACTTTATCACTCTGCATAAATTATCAAATCTAAACAAGTAATTATGTCACCTAATTGTTTGTTGCCAAGTGTAATTTTTTGGGGATCAACTATTGTAACCTATATAATTTGTGAGAAATTAATCTATTTATAGTTTCTACTTAGAGTTTTTCTATAAATTCTTGAAACAAGAAAAAATGTTTATGTTTCTAAGAATTATGAAAAATCACGTGCAATTGTACAAGTTAATAAAAGTCAAAAGGATAATGTTGTAAAAGTTAGAAAAAAGCAAAAAAGTAAAAAAAAAATGAAAGTCATCCTAATAGAGCTAGTTAATTTTACTTTGGGTTAGACATGCTAAAAACAAGTATGAGGAAACATAAAAGGTAGGCAATAAAAAATTAACGTTTCCTTCAAGTCAAGTCAGTTGCCCATTCTCATGTAGTGGAGCAGGTGGCTGACAGGTGATCAACATTTTAGAACATTAGTGGCCACTGGCCATCATTACACTAAAATAACTCAACTGAAAATTCATACGATTTTAAAAGAAAAAAAACCCCTTTCATATATCTTGTTTCCAAATCTTTGATTAATCACGCTAATTTGAACATGTTTTGTCACGTAAACCGCCGTAGCACATCAAAGAAAAGATCATTCTGGCAGCATGCATCATCCGTTAAATTTTGTTGTTGTTTTCTTATTTTGTGGTGTGGATGTTCTTGGTTTCTTTCTGACATTACCAAACCCCATGCCAAACCCCCCGCCCCCGCCCCCAGCCCCCTTCTTTCTCTCTATCTCTCTCTCGTTGCTTGGAACTGCAAATCGCTAGAAAACGACAACCCTTTCTTTTCTTTTGGTTTTTTGACTGTGTTTTTTTTCTTGGCTTTGACTACGACTCCTCGTGTTTTTTGCCTCCTAGTCCAGCGACAAGTTCGACTTTGCCTTGACCAACTTTTAATTCAGTAAATCGTGCAACGAGCTCTCTCCCCCTCTCAATCTTGTGCAAATGTTCATGTTCATGACTAAAAAAAAAAAAAAAAATTAAAAAATTAAAATTAAATAGACATACGTAAAATGGATTTGAGAGTGATTGGATATCTAGCCCAATGTCTTGAAGTAGGCATGAGAGATGACGACGACGCCGTGGATCGAACTCGGGACCTTTGCGTTTTACGCCACCACCGCGGGTGGTAGGCATGATGTTTTCGTAACTTCAAAAATAGAAAAAACTTGTCATAATGACGGGTGATCTAATAAATAAAACTTCACTCAAAAACTTACTAAGAAGAAAGAGAAAAAATAGAAGGAGAGAAAAGTATTGCGCTCTAATTTGTGTATATAGTGATCATGCCATAATTGTTCCTTTCAGTCACGACATCACCATACTCTCTTCTTATTCTTTTCATAATGACGGGTGATCTAATAAATAAAACTTCACTCAAAAACTTACTAAGAAGAAAGAGAAAAAATAGAAGGAGAGAAAAGTATTGCGCTCTAATTTGTGTATATAGTGATCATGCCATAATTGTTCCTTTCAGTCACGACATCACCATACTCTCTTCTTATTCTTTTTTTTTTTTCTTTTTAAGCAAATAAAGATTAATTCATAATTTGACCAACCACTCAGGAATGGGGTCCAGAGACAAATTTCGTTTCCCCTGAAAGTAAATATCCATGCAAAAAATTGCACAGTGTCGAAGAGAAAGAAAAACCAAAAAGGGAATCATAATTCAGATTTCCTTTCCAATTTTGTGTCTATAAGAGTTTTGCCGCAAAGCACTATTATCGTCCCGACTCGTTTTGGGATTAAACAAAAGTGAAAAGTGAGGTCTTTTACTAAAATTTAAAACGTCATATTAAGTTTTGAGGATTTATGAAAGCACAATATACAAAACTACATATTCTTTTCTGTAATACATTCACTTTGTTTATCGTTATATATTTTGATAAAGAAAATCGTTACGCATTATTACAAAAGATATGGCTGATTAGGAATTTTGTAAAAGATATCGAATCGGAGGGGGTTACGGAATTTTGCCTAAAAATCTAAAGACGCAGGATGTGATCGGGAAGGCTAAAAGAAGACGAACTGGAAGTCTACTGCTTATGGACATGCTATTCTCTCTCTATTGTTGTACGAAATACTTGTTCTGAGATTGTTTACTTAACAGTTTATCATTCTCTACACAATGCAAGAACACAACCGGTGGAAAAGTAGATCATGATTCGTAGCAACGTTACCTTACTTTGTGATTAACATGGGACCAAACCAAATACATGTGTATAAGGCAAATCGGACTCTGCAACACTTTAGCCATCTAATCAGCTACATGCAAAAACAGAGCAATTAGACCGTAAGGAAAAGTGAGAAAGGATCAAATCAGGCAATTGGACACACATTAAGAAAATGCAGCTATATTCACATTGACAATCCTTTGAACTTCTTAGCATTAAATTGAGTATTAGGTTGATCGGTGCTGAGATTCGGATAATCAAGTAGACAGAAGAAGCCTTCCTTTCTTGATGAGATGGAAAGCGAAGATTGTAAATTTCACTCAAATTGTCTCATGGTAAAAGAAAGAAAAACATCATAATTCAAATCATCTCATGACAAATTTAAGAAAGAACTGAACTAGTGATTTATTTAATACCATTAGAGTTATTGCAAAAATTAAATTAGTAAGCTTCAATGGGGAATGGGCATGCCCCAATCGACCTGGTGCATACATCCAATTTGCCTTATACGCATAGCCAAGAATGAAGATTGTGTTTGACTCGTCTCTCTCATCTCTTTTAAACCATTTTACAAACCCCACGGCTTAATTCCCCTGTAGGAAACTCTCTCTCTCTCTCTCTCTCTCTCTCTTGCATGCAGGGTAGTTGTGATATGGTGCTAGAAATGTGATTTGGTGATGTCGGTGTGCCAGAGATGCGTTTTGGTAAAATGCCAGAGACATGATCGCTTGGTAGCCAGATAGCAGTAGCAGTGATGCGGATGGTAATACCCTAAAAATGAACATCTGGTTTTGAACATGAACTTATAAAGAATTTATTGGAGATTCAGATGAATCCGCTTATTAGTGTCTCTATATATGGCTCATTAGTCTAAGGGTGTTTAACAAATTCCAAACGTTTTAATTGTAACTTTTATGAAAATTATGCCATAGAGTATTTATAGAAACCATATACAACCACCCCTTCCTTGCATTTTCATGAACTTATAAAGAATTTATTGGAGATTTAGATGAACTTATTAGTGAGATAGGAATAAGAAATAAGTTTTAAAATTTTCATTTTCTGTCATCAGGTTTGCTTGTTTAATGGGTAATGGGATATAAATTTGTTGTGGGAAATCATTTATTTATTTTTAAATATGACTTCCATTGGTACAAAATTAAAAAATATATATATATATATTACATACAATTTAAAAAATATTGTTAAGGCCTGAGACAAGTTTGACTGGTCTTTAATCCACTTACCAACCCTAGGGAAAACCCCACCACCTCTCCTCTGTTCTTTGCTGAAAACCCACGTAAAAGATGTGATCTCTCGGTGGACCGGTGGTGCAATATGGTGAAACGCGAGAATGTGATCTCGCTGCACCATCATCCAATTTCTTCTCCTCTAACCCACCACCCATCTTTCTCTTTCTTCTCTTCTTTCAACCCCTCTCTTCTCTTGATCATGTCGAACTTGTTATCTTATTTTCTTACTTTGTAAAACAAAGAAACAAAGAAAATTATATAAAGCTTGAATTAAGTTTATAATCATTATGATTGCTCTTGTCCTCAATTGGTGGAAGAGCGAACATGTTAAAAAATGTACTTACTACACATTTTGCTGAGGAAAAGCGGGGATTACTAATGTACTTGGGGATAAGTGATATTTCAAGGACCGATACAAAGACAAAAATGTGAAATATCTAGAGTGTATAGGGGTTTTGAATACTTTCACTCTTCTACCAAGTTGAGGATGAGGGTCTCGCTAGACAATGTCATTAAGCTTAGTTCGAACTTCACTTATTTCACTCCAACGTGGTTTTCTTAATTTCATACCGTAAGAAAACAAGATTACAACATTATAAGATGAGAAACATTCCCTTAAGCTTAAGAGGAGCATGCCTCACGAAAAGGGAAAATGACATAAACAGTCCATGAACTTACCCTTAATATATAATTTAATCCTTGAACTTTTAATTTGTTTAAAATGATCTATGAACTTTAACCAAATATGCAATGTGATCCTTGAATTTTAATTTGTTCAATGCAGCCCTTGAATATTTTATATATTCAATTTGGTCATTGAATTATATATAAAAAAAAAAGTTTAATATAGTCCTTTTCTATTAATTCAAAATCAGAGATAACATGAATATTTTTATATAGTTCAATGACTATATTGAGCATGTATCAAAGTTTAAGGACCACATTACACATTGTGCTTACGCATTAGGCTAAAGTTTAAAAATCACATTGAACAAATTAAAAATTTAGAGATCAAATCACATTTTAAGTCAAAATTTAGGGACTATCTATATTGTTGTCCCTCATGAAAACGTATCTGCTTTGCTGCTCTAGTTTAGTTTTCCTAGGTCTTCAGAGTCCCTTAAGAAGAACAGCCTCTCAGAAAATTTTCTGTTGCTCTAGCTTTGCTGGTTTAGTTTAGTTTTCCTAGGCTTAGTTTTCTTGTTATTGCCTTAGTTTAGTTTTCCTACGTATTGTTCCACTTTAATAGCCATCCGCCGTATCACTATGTATCATTTCATCATGGCTCATTAGTCTCTGCTCCATAGTATTTTTGATGTGATACTAAGGTAGGGATTACAGTGACTAAAATATAGCCTATAATTACTAAATTATAGAAGCTGAGCACTAAAGGTGCCTATGGATAATTTGAAAGCTTAATCGGAATGAATCGCTATGATCTATCGGTGTAACCCTCGGATATGTGACAAAAGCTTATTCTTTTCATTAACTGTGCTTAGCCTACAACGTGAACCAAGCGAATTCATGGAGGGATCCGCAGCTGGCGTATGCAGAGATGAGTGGGGCAAACTCGTCGATGGATTTGCGAAGAAAATCCGGGCTCCCACGGCGCTAATTGCAGAAACACTAACTATTCGGGAGGCACTCTCGTGGCTAAAAGAAAGAGAAAGGCAGTCGGCAAGTACAGCACTTCAAGTCCACGCACAACTCCACTCTGAACTCAACTCCACGAAGAAGCTCCCCCACGTGGTGATTTCCTCAGATAATTCCTTGGCTGTTGAAAGTATAATGGGCCACCTGCCAGCTCCATGGGCTGCTCAGTCAACAGTGAATGATTGCAGAAGACTAATGGGCCTTCTTCAAGGGGTAGATTTAATATATGAGCCCAGGAATGCTAATCAGGCCGCGGATTGGATCGCCAAGGCCCACCGCACGGATACCCTACCACCGACTTGGAAACAAAATCCCCCACCTCCACTATTCTCTATTTTATGTCTTAATCTTGGAACATTATGTAACCCATCAAATTGTTAGTATGAAATATAAATTTCCGACAAAAAAAAAAAAAACCAAGCGAATGATTGGAGATCTTCTACCGTGGCACAATTAAATTTTAGAAATGAAAATGAAAACGGCATGGGATAGCTAAACGTGGGTAAAGTACAAGATTCTTTTTGAAAGGATTTACTTTTTATATTTTTTTAATTTTGGATCTTGACCAGCCTCGACCGGCTCCACAGCAAATGAAAGTCATTCCTCATGAATTTCTCAATACATACAAAATAAATAAATGTTTTTCCACAACAAATTTATATCAAATTTAAATCGGATTGAATTGTGCACTAACGAAATGGACGGCAAACCTCTGTGAAGAGTAATTTTGTTATTATTTTTTTTAACTACCATTTGTAGTAGTGATGATGAAGTTAAAAGTATTTATACTTGTGAATATAATTTAGTCGAGCAGTTGCTACCTAATATGGCAAAAACAAGGAGTTCCCGTGGATGTGAGCGGAAATTGATTTTTAAATATTATATTTGAATGTTTCATTACATTTATTTATCCAAACTTAAAAAAATATTACATGACAAGCATTCCAACCCCACTTAATAACCCCACGCAACCCCCCTCTGCGGCAGGACCCCCTGCAAATTAAACTGTTAATTCGATTTGGTTGATAAAATTTATTTAATCGTTTTTATTTTTTGAGTATTTTCAACTCCATTGTCTTTAAGGTAGGTCCTAAAGGGGAAGCGGGGTTTAATATCTCTGTTCTGAAAGCATAATGGTCTCAACGGGCTTATGTAGCATAAAACTCATATAGAGAATCATGTAGAGAAGAGAAAATAGAATCCTGGAATGAAGAGAAAATAGAATCCCGGTGCTCCTAAGAGCACTGGGCATATCGAGTGAATATGACTCTGAGGGAAGAGAAGCTAGAATCTCAGTTCCATCAAATAGAAGATACACTTTCGATCAAAAGAGTTTCCGTAGACATATAAAGCATATTGGTTACCATATTCCATTTGTTACGGTGATCCACAATACAAGGTGTGTGAGTTTTTTTTTTTATTATAATCATATAAGAAAACTAGCTCTTCATATGTAAATGGACAAAAAGATAAGCACGGGTCTAACTATATAGGTTACAATAGTTGATTTGAGCGAATCTCCCTCCCTTTGATCCATTGTTGTTAACTTACTTGTTAAGTAATATAATATTGTTATAGCAAAACCCTCATTAGAAAATAAAATCGTTGTGGAAAATCATTTATTTATTTTGAATGTACAGATTAGTATTTGAAATAAAAACATTTATAATAGTTCCGATGATTAGATGCATACATGATAGTTAGTACAAGTAATATCTCACGAAATTATCATGTGCTTCACCGTCCAGAGTGGGCATATTGCCCCCATTGTCCTAAATGTTTCTTTGCGAGTCTCTTTATCCTCTCAATTATCACTTGGAGCTATACGTGGCCTTCTGGAATAAAAGTAATTCAAAAGGCAGCATTTGGTAACTCACCCACTAGTAACTAATTTTATTCTTTTGATCCCGAAAGTAAATTTGGAACAGAAAGTTTGGTAAATTTTTTATTTTTAAAAATAAAAATCCGTTTTTTTTTTTTTTTTTTTTTTTGTTCCCAAGAATAGATATGAAACAAAATCAAGAAGTAAATTGTTTCTTTGTTTTTAAGAACAATTCTAGAATCAAAACCCAAACTTATTTTTTCTTTTTTTTTTTTTTTCCTTTTCTTCCCCACAATCGGTCACTAGCTTGTTGGGGGTTGGTGACTGGTTGGACAAAATCCGACAAGCTTGTTGGAGTCTCACTTGGCCACCGCAAGCCTCACTAGGCCACCGATTAGAACCTTTCCCATGTGGCGCAAGGTCGACCTTAACCTGGCTTCGCAAGGCTAACATCACTTTGCCTAGGTGAGGTTGAGCCTCGTCGAGTTGGGCGAGACTCACCTAGCTACCGACGAGGCTCGGTCTCATCTAGATTTGGTGAGGCCTAGGCTCGCAATGGCTAGGCGAGCCTTTGGCAAACTCACCGGACCTCACCTTGGCCTGGCAAGGCTCTAGTGAGCTCGCCAAACCTTGTCCAGCCAATCTTGGCCACCATTGTCACCGGCCACTTGCCACAAAAAAGGAGGAAGAAGAAGAGAAAAGGAAAAATAAAAAAGAAAAAGAAGAGAAAAATATAATAAAAGTATTAAAAATTAAAAGAAAAAAAAATTTACGAGTCCTACCAAATGCATTTCTATTTCGGGAATACAAATTTTTTACAGTTACCAAATGCCTTGAAATGTTTAAAAATTATTCTCGAAAACAGAATATAAACAAATCACTTCTAAGTGGAAATTGTTCTTGAGAGCATAATAACTACTAAATGCACCCTAAATTACTCTTCCACTTCTCCTTTCATTCATCTTTTGGATCTTTATTTTCAGTTTTCCATCTTGTAACAGAAGATGCACGAAGGATAAATGGCTCGGCTAAAGTTGGTACGGAAGAAGGAGAGGTAGTTCACACTTCACACTCACCATTTGGCATATTTTCCTGCACTAAAACAGGTGTAACCTTGAATCATATGCCTTGCAATGAAAATCAAATGGAGCTCGCAATATAAACAGCTGGAGATACAAGCCTATTCTAGTGTACTCTGTCCTTGTAAGTCCTGAGTACTCTCGATTGGATGTGGTTGGTCGGGTTGCTTTTCCTCAGGTTTCTCCTCTTGGTCATGATGGATGAAAATTGGTTTGATCCTTGTGGTGCTTTTTCTATATTCAAAATTAATACTAAGTTCGGGGTGGATTGTTCTGTTTACATCCTTCATTTGCTTGGGTCCCATGTTAATCACAATGTATTTGGTTGCTTCTACATCTGTTTTGTCAAGTTTGTACCAGAATCCTATCAAATTAATATGCTATTATAGTGTTTGATTTGGCCTTTAATGGAGACTAAATATGAAACTTCTACTTGTTCTGCAGCCTGCCTCTTGTTTTGAATTATTTTGTTGAATTGAAAGTGAGTGACGAAAATTTTTGGTGCTCTTCATTGCAACCATGCCGTCCATAGTTCTGTGCATGCATAATCACGGTGAATGTTTATCAGATGGGAACATGCACCTTTTTCTTTAGGATCTGATATATAAATCCATGTTTTCACTATAAAATTTGTGCCTGGAGAAGTGTGAAAAAATTTTCAGGCAACTACCGCAGCACTTCTATGATCAGTCAATTCAATTGCAGTTCTGGGGAGGAAGAATACACAAGATGCCTCCGGATCAATCTATTTACAGTGTAGGGAATAATATGAACGTCCAATGACATTAAATAGTGAAAAATTCTGCATTTTATTTGCAGGAGCTACCGATTCTTTTCCAAGAGTCCACGTCCTAGCAACGGAGAAAACTTGGGTTGGTCATTCTATGCCATAGTCCAACTCCCAACGTGAATAGCTAAGCCGATTAAGTTTAGATAGCTGTGGACATTCTTCTATTGCTTAACGAAATTTTTTTGTGGTTTTCAATAGAAGATTGTGGAATCAAATGAGTCTGAAGTCTACTACTTATGGACATGCTATTCTCTCTCTACTGTTTTACGAGATACTTGTTCTGAGATTGTTATTACTTAAACTCTTTCCGTTAATCATCCTCTATGCAACATGATAACGCAAATGGTGGAAAAATAGATCATGATTTGTGACGATGTTACCTTAGTTTTAGTAACTGCCTTTAACTGTATTACTTATGTTCCAGAACGCCATGTACAGCTTTAAGTGATAATGGTGAGGGTAAAGAGATTCGCAAAGAAACATTTAGCACAAATGGGGAAATAAGGCCACTCTGGATAGTGAAGCAATTGATAATTTCGTCAGATGTTACGAGTACTAACTAGCATATATTCATCTAATCATGGGAACTAGTTTAACTTAAAAAGCACCATCCAGTCCATAAATTTCATCGTCCTGTTTTAGAGGAACGGCGGATTTTTTCATGACCGTGTTTGAAATGATGAGTAATTGTAAAGGCAAAAGCTTTAGGACAAAGAAGGAAAGTGACGAAGATCGAAACAAACCAAACAAGCGAGGATTACTATGTACACTTCACCTGGGTTTCCTCTGCTAATTTTGTCTTTTCCATGCCTCCAATGCCTCACCTCATCAAACTAGTAGCATAAATTCGCCATCCACATTGTCTCAGCTCATTCACTCTCAAACAAGAAACAACCAAAGAGAAGGAAGCTGTTGAACAATGGCAGAGAAGGAAGGAGCCATCGTGAAGAAGGGCCATGAGGAGGGGCTCAAAATGGCAATGTCTCTCCTACAGAAATTTGAACTCCCTCAGGGGCTCCTCCCACTGGCCAATGTGGTGGAGGTTGGGTTTGTGGAGAGCACCGGGTACATGTGGATTGTTCAGCAAAAGAAGGTTGAGCATCAGTTCAAGATGATAAGCAAGCTGGTGAGCTACGACACCGAGGTCAAGGGCTACGTCGAGAAGGGCACGATCAAGAAGCTCAAGGGTGTGAAGGCCAAGGAGTTCATGCTGTGGCCGCCCGTGTCAGAGATCACTGCTGACTCGCCGGCCGGGAAGATCCACTTCAAGAGCCTCGCCGGCATTACCAAGAGCTTCCCTGTCGAGGCATTTGCCGCTGGCCAGTGAATCAAAGTGTCGGTAATCTGAAAGTCGATGTTTATGGCCATTTTGTTCTTTCTTTTTAGTTACCTTCCCTAAGAGTGATAATTACTCGAGAGTCAAGAATAAGAAGAACAAAGGTACCTATTTTGATCTCGTCTTTTTTTATTGTTTTAACGAGGATTTTGGCATTATCATAATGAAGATGTTTTCGGTTCAATGCTTTGTAGCGTCTCGTTGAAATATAAAATTTCAGAAAGGGGTGCCCTAGATTTATATTGCTGAGAGCTTGGTCAACAACAAAATAATATAATTTTAAACTCCAAACTAAACATTACATAACAAAGAGTCCCGATTTAAGTTAAAAGTTCAAGAGAAGTTTTATAACCAACGACATATTGAAGTATAACAAAAACAAATTAACCCCCCGACATGTTTGTGAGATATGGGCATTGGGTTTGCAACTTTCAGCCAGTACTTTTTCGGTGTAACTGTAATTAAAATGTGTCTGCTTAGATGATCTATTGTTCTGCTGTGGAAGAATTAATTTGGCTAACTTTCTAATTGTTTTTAGTTACTTTCAATTGAGTTTTGATTCACTGGCAGGATCAATGCTCACAAACATGCTCACCTTATCTTGCCTGACGTTGCCAATGGTGTGATTATCGGATTATCGCTTGACTATGTCCGATAATTATTGTTAAGAACCAGACTTTATCTATATCCGATTAGATTCAGATTTACGAATAAAATATCAAAATCCGTCTTTAATATCTCATTAGTAGAGAGGAGAAGAAGGCACTCTGTATTTGTACAGAGCAGGTACTATTGGATATGGGGGAATCCCATGTAATGTTTGAATTTGTCATCCGAATTATTTGTTTAAATTACCATTGGATTAATAATTTTATGAGTCCTATATAATAGAATGAATATTCTATGGAGTCATTGTTCAATCAAAATATCAATTAAAGCTCAAGAAGAATCTACCCAGAAGTAGAAGTAATACGAAGGAAGAACCGAAGCAAGCATTTTTACAGAAATATGTGGTGGGCTTGAACTTTTTGCTGGTCAAATGCCTCGTTCACTTTATTTTTAGTCATCGAGTGCATTGCTAAAGCAACATTATTTAAAAATTCGATAAGTATTATTGTTATTGTAATCACTACAATTTCAGTTGTCATTATAAGTGTTTTGCACAAAGACTTATAATCTCATCATGCGCTAAGATCTTCTTACTTATTCAACACGTGTTATAAGATTAACAATGTTTATGAAAGAAAAGTTAAATTTGACATATAATATAAATCACAACTAAATAATCGATTTACTAGTGTAAAAATTCTTTTAGGCAATGATTTAAATGCTTGTGAGGCTTTCTTTGAATACTCGAGGAACCAATCGTCCTCAACGACACAACTATCCAAGTTCAAATTTATCCAATTCCCACAAAAGGGAGGGGCTGCGCCAAGGAGGCGGCGGCGACAACACTCGGATGCAATAATGCTCGAAGGCGATGGGGTGAACAAAGGTAGGGAGGTGGAGATTGGGGTTTAATTAGAGGTGAATATTGATCCTGGATAAACCTGGACAAACCCAACTCGATCGGTTTTTGTCTAGTTCTTAGGAAGGTTGGATCAGTCCTTTCTCCTGAAACCCTTGGACCTTATACTGTGCAGGTTAGTTCTCAATCCAAGAAGTTTCGGATTGGTCCAACCTAAACCAACCCTGTATATATATTAGATATTTATTCTAAATTCTAATGCCTCCTCTATTTTCTTTGTAAATTTGTTTGTTGTGTGAATTAGAAAGTAGAAAGAAACCCAACTTTAATTCGACAAAGAAAAAAGAAACTCTCTTCACTTGTCTCTGTCTCACTTGCTTACCTTGCTCACCACTCGTCTCCAGTTTCACTTGCTCACCACTCGTCTCGTGACTCCCCTCTCTTCATTTGCCTCGCTCGCCTTTGTTCACTCACCTCACCATTCGCTTCTATTCCCTTGTCTCATGTGTTCGTTTTTATGGTTTGTTAATTTTAGCAAGTGTAAATTTTTGTTGTTACCTTATATTTATGTTTGTTATGTATTGATGCTCATAGTTTGGTTGCTCAATGTCGCATTATTAATAAATATATAAATTGAAATAGTATGTGTGTCTTTTTAAGGAATAAAAAAAAAAAAAAAATTGGATAGTCTCGAGTTGACCCTGGACCATGTGGTCCTTGGTTCTAAATTCAATAGGGTGGATCCTCAATCTCAAAAATTGGGGACCAACACTATGTGAATTGATCCCTGAGTTAGATGCTGGATTGGCCTAACTTGAACCATGCTAATCCTTAAGTCTAATTGTGAGTTATTGGGATTAAGATTTCAACGGGGGTTTCAAGTATTAGTGTTTCTTGAGCGGTTTTTTTCCAAAGAGAAATAATTTGGTCTTTTCAATCTGCCTAAAGTCGTGAACTTGTAAAAATGCATGATGAAGAGTCAATTTGTTTGCAACTTTTACATATTTTTCAAATTTTGGTTAGGTCAGCATCACTATAGATAACACGAGTGGTATTAATTTGATCTTGAAATTTAAGATCTCAAAATGGGTGTTGAATGAATTGTAATGTCTATTTAACATGAAGTTTCAAAAGACGATGACCATAATTTTAGTGTCAAAACTTTTTTGTACAAAAAAGTATATGTAAGTGATTCCGGGCCGGGAACCACATCAGATTTTCTTTCCAAAGCCACTCGAGTGACTGGTTTTCAGCTTGAAAAACTTCCATAGAAAAATTGGATGGTGCTGTCTACATGTTGATGATGCCATCCTTTTACTGTTTTTCATCATTTTTTTTTTTTTTGAACGAGCTGTTTTTCATCATTTTCAGTAGGCCATTTTAAACCATAGAAAGTCAATTTCGCAATTTATATGAATTAATGTGACCAAGATAACGTCGTCTGGCAATTATAAACTATAGATTATTAGCCAAGGCTGTGATCCCTGTCAACTATTAAGTTGAGCATAAATACGCTTGCTACGCTATTCTTCAGCCTGATTCTGGTCATTTTCCCATACAAACTTGACGACCTCCGGCCAAACCTGGCCCAAAATCAATTACGAGCCGAAATTTTGCTCCCACGTAAGACGAAAACAAAGGACCAGAAAGAGATCTGGATGATTAACCCTTTGACGTTCTACGCTCATTTTGCAAAATCATTTTACAGATTACAAGGTCAAAGCCGAAACAGACGGCAGCAAAACTATTTCTATACGCAAAACTGACGAATTCCAGTAGCAGCGAGATCACTCGCAGTCGAGCAACCGGGAGAGAATGTCCTCACGGCTTGGCCTTTCCTGGGGTTCCGCCCCGCAATCTGCAAAGGGCACATCAACAGAAGATCAGACTTTGGAAAAAAAACTCGAGTGCAAACCGACATGATACTCTCAAGTTAGCTCAAAATTGGAGTATGGACCAAGGGAGACCTGTGATTAGCCTTCTGAGGGGACCTTCGGGAATATCCAACCTGGATCTTCCATTAGCTACTGCATATACCACCATGTTGGAAGATACGCATCTCTTTAGAATATTAGATTGATTCTAATTTGATTTGTACAGATCAATTAAGATTAGATCTAGAGTAGATTGATTTTTAAAATCATTCATTTCCTTGTTCACTCGCCGTCTTGTATTATAACTATTGAAGATGTACATTGAAGAATACAGAATACAAAAATATTCTCTCCAAATCTCGTGTTCTTCAGTCTCTCTATTTTCTCTTTTTTCATCTTCTTACATGGTATCAGAGCGGTTGTGAAGATCTGAATTGCTTCCGCTTTCTTTGTCTCATCGTCTTTTGAAGAGCTCCAAATACCTCTTCATATGTCCAGTCTCTTAGTCCTCAAATCTCTTCTCTTTATTCCTTCTACCAAGATCGTCAACCCTGCACGAAATTGAAACCTCAATTTTTAAAATGACAAATCCCGTCAACAACTTACCTTCAGCCTCCAATGAGCGTCCGCAGGATGGAAATCCCGAAGGCCGGGACACTGTTCCCACTGAAGACGTCGCCATATCTCACGAACCACCTGTTCAAACTCAAGAAATTCATTAGTCTCCGGCTCAGTCAATTCTAGGGCAACCCTACTCGGTTCAGCCCATTCCGGGCCAACCAATAGTGGGCCATCCTTACCAGTGGCCACTGTTTCAGATGCAATACAACCCATGGTTGTTTGGGCCTAGCCAGAACGCATCATCGCTAGGAGTTCAACTCACCGGTAGCCCACCAACCACAAGCGGGGCAAGCGCAACCGACGGGTCGGGTGGAGCAAATTCGGGACCAACGAATGCGGGTTATGGATCCGGTTCGAATCCGGGTATGGGAGCGAATCCCTACCCGAATTTTTCACCCGGATTTTTGCCGTTTCCAGGATCAATTTTCACCGGACGACCAGAATCCGGTGACCCCCTGTTCGTCTCCACCGCCGATGGACCTGAACTGAAACTAATCAGCCAGCAACTTACCGGGCACGAAAATTACTCCAGGTGGTTGCAGGAATTCCACCGAGCCTTGGTGACTAAGGACAAGGATGGGTTCATCAACGGGACCATCCCCGTTCCTTCGGACGAGCGACTGGCGCGCCACTGGAGGAAATGCAATCAACTCGTCCGAACTTGGATCAGCAACTGCATCTCCCCAGAGGTTGCAGCCGGACTACCACCCACAGAAGATGCTCAAAAGATGTGGGAAAATATAAAGGAAATGTACGGGAAACTCGATCGTGCAAAAAAAATTTCGCTTATGCAGGAATTGAGCGACTTAAAACAGGGGAATATGTCAGTCACAGCTTGTTTTAACAAGCTTTCATCATTATGGAACGAACTAGAAGCCGTCGAGGAAAAGCTCGAGGGACCATAATCGACTCTACAGCAGTATCATTCAATCAAGGAGAGGGAAAAGGCTACGCGTTTCTTACTGATTTTGAACGATACTTACTTTACCTTTCGTTCTCAAATCTTGGCCATGGACCCTGTCCCTCCGATCGGGCGGATCTACCAGTTGGTTGTGCAGGAGGAGAGCCAACGTCTTGCGTCGCCGGAGCATGCAAGGCACGGCGACAGCATCGCTCTCGCAGCCCGCGGCGAGCGAAGAGACGGATCCGCGAAAACCCTAACCCTAAATCGAGAGAGAGATAGAAGAGGCGGATTAGGGTTCTGGGTGGAGAAGATTTCGCTCGCTCCTTTAAAAGGGATGGCATTGACGGCCGAGATCTAATCCGCGGATCGGACGGGCCAAATCGCGGACGTGGATCGAACGGACTAGATCGTGCGCGCGGATCGGACGGTCTTCTTGGCCTTGATGGCACGGATGGATCTGACGGTGGATATGATTCCGCGAATAAATGAGCGGATGGCCAGATATTTGCCACGTCATCAAAGAATTTCCGACCAAATTTTAAGGCAAAGGGCAAAATGGTTTGCGATTATTGCAAACATTCTAACCATATGATTGACAGCTGTTGGAAATTACATGGAAGGCCCGGAGAAAAAGAGAAAAAAATATCAGTTGCCTGTCAGGTGACTGGACCTACAAGCCAAAGTACCGACCAACCTATCTCTTATGGCCAATATCAACAATTAATGCATGCTCTACAGAAATTAGAAACCTCCAACAAAGGAGGAAGTTTTTCAGGTATCTCGCATTGCCTCATTAATTCAATTTCAAGAAAGGCATGGATTATTGATTCAGGTGCTAGCGATCACATTATTTGTGATAAAGGATTTTTCACAAGTCTGAATGAGGGATTAATTTTTCCTGTTAACGTGCAATTACCCAATGGGAATATCACACATGTGAATGTGACCGGAACAGTTAAACTTAATCCTCAAATTACACTTGAGAATGTTCTTTATGTGCCGGAATTCCAGTTTAATCTTATTTCTGTCTCAAGAGTATGCAAGGAGAACTCATGTCGGGTATTCTTTGATGTTGACACATGCTTCTTTCAGGCCATTTCGACTGGCAGACTAATGGGCTTGGGTAATCTTTCTGAGGGCCTTTATTTCTGGACGCATTTTCCAAGTAATTTCTATTTTTCTAGTGCATATTTCAATAAGACATCATTGTGTAATTCGACTACCAATGAAAAGAATTTTATTATGCACTTAAGAATGGGCCATAGTACTTTCTTTCCTTATGCACAATGCTCCATATGCCCACTTGCCAAACAGTCATGTAATTCATTTCCTTTAGGGAATACTCGTGCCAATGAAATTTTTTCATTAATTCATGTCGATAAATGGGGGCCTTACCATACATCGAATCATGAAGGGTCTCATTATTTTCTCACCATAGTAGATGATTGCTCTCGTACAACATGGATTTTCTTAATGCAATTTAAAGGCCAGGCTTATTCTCATTTGAAGACATTTATTACCCTTTCCAAAAATCAGTTCGGGAAGTCTATTAAAAGGATCCGAACTGATAACGGAAAGGAATTCTTCAGCCATGATTGCATCTCATTATATTTATCTCATGGAATTCAACATGAAAGTTCTTGTATATACACTCCACAACATAATGGGGTAGTTGAGCGCAAACACAGGCACCTTCTGGAAGTTGCTAGAGCCTTGAAATTCCAAGTAGTAATTCCGGATGAATATTAGGGAGAATGTGTCATTACGGCAACTTATCTCATCAACCGAATGCCTACTCGGGTATTGAATGGGAAGACACCTTTTGAAGTATTATTTGGCAAGGCACCGGATCGGGCACATCTCAGAGTCTTCGGGTGTCTATGTTATGCAGCTATAATGGGACCTCGAGACAAACTGAATCCTCGTGCACGTTGCTGCGTATTCATGGGATATCCTACCCTACAAAAAGGATATAGAGTCATGGAACTGTCTACCAAGGAATTCCTTGTGACTAGAGATGTTTTATTTCATGAAAACGTCTTTCCTTTCAATGAAAAAACACTCTCACATGAAGACTCTGGTACAGTTCCCCGTCATCCCATGACAGATGATCCAGATCTTAATTATATACCATTATCGGTATCTACTCCTAATCATTATGAACAGATAATTCCTTCAGTAGCAAATCATGTTCCTGATGAAGATCAGGTTCCAACAAATGTCCTAGAAAATTCACTTGCAGATCTTTCTGCTAATGAAGAAATGGAAGAAACCTTCGCCACTTCAACAAGGGAAACGCCTTCACTTCCAAGAGTCGACTCTCCATCACCTCCAACAGTCGACCCTCCACGACGTTTTGGTCGAGCTACGCGACCTCCTACCTGGACCAAAGATTATGTATGTTCTGCACTTAACTCACCAGGTATCAAATATCCAGTCTCATCATATGTTTCCTTCCATAATTTGTCATCAGAACATAGATGTTGCATTAGTAAATTATTAGAGGATAAGGAACCAACCAACTATGATGAAGCATCTGCTGATCCAAGATGGCAGAAGGCCATGGAAGCAGAATTACAGGCATTGATTGACAACAAGACTTGGGATCTTGTCACATTGCCGCCAAATTGTAAACCAATTGGCTGCAAATGGGTCTATAAGATCAAATATCGAGCTAATGGTTCTGTTGAGAGATTCAAGGCACGCCTAGTTGCCAAAGGCTTCACACAGCGGGAAGGGTTTGATTATCATGAAACTTTCTCCCCAGTTGCCAAAGACGTCACAGTACGTTCATTCTTGATAGTAGCAGCTGTTCGAAACTGGTCCTTACACTAGATGGACGTCCACAACGCCTTTCTTCATGGAGATTTAGATGAAGAAATTTACATGGACGTTCCTCAGGGATTACAGAGATAGGGGGAGAAGAAAGTGTGTCGCCTCCGAAAATCCCTTTGTGGGTTGAAACAAGCTTCCAAGCAATGGTATGCCAAATTCACAAGCGCTCTCACAACAGCAGGCTTTCATCAATCTCGACATGATTATGCCTTATTCACACAGACTAAAGGTATGACATCTATCTATTTGATGATATATGTCGATGATATTCTTATTATGGGAAACAATGAGACGCCATAGGAGATTTTAAGAGATATCTACATGCAATTTTTCACATTAAATACTTAGGAGCACCTAAGTACTTCCTTGGTATTGAAATTGCCCGTTCTGAACAAGGGATTTCGCTTAGTCAGCGAAAATTCATATTGGAGATTATTTTAGAAACATGATTGTCAGGTTGCAAGCTAGCTGCTATTCCCATTGAACAAAACACTAAATTGACAACCGCAGATTATGATAAGGGAATCTCTCAAGAAGATGACTTCACTTTGGAAGATCCTTCAAGCTATCAAAGACTTGTTGGAATGCTCATTTATTTGACAATGACTAGGCCTGACATCTCTTATGCAGTGTAGACTCTTAGTCAATTCATGCACAATCCGAAGCAATCACATCTTAATGCTGCATTTAAAGTCGTGAAATATTTGAAGAAATGCCTAGGTCTTGGAATAGCCTTGTCCAGAAAATGCAACATGGAAATGACAGCATATTGCGATGCAGATTATGCAACTTGTCCCATGAGTCGAAGATCTATCACTGGATATTGCATCAAGTTAGGATATTCTTTACTCTCCTGGAAGACTAAAAAGCAGCCCACTGTTTCTTTATCTTCAGCTGAAGCATAATATCGAGCCATGGCCAAGACCACTTGTCAGATAGTATGGATTCGGGGTCTTCTTAAGGATCTTGGAATACAGGTATAGGGAGCAACAAAGCTATTCTGTGACAATGATGCGGCCTTGAAACTTGCAGCAAATCCTATAGTGCATGAAAGAACCAAGCATATAGAGGTTGACTGCCATTTTACACAAGACAAGATCTCAGAAGGAGTCATTGAAACAAGAGGAATTGGAACAACATAACAGCCTGCAGATATCTTCACCAAACCTCTATGTCAAAGACAACATGCATATCTTCTAAACAAGCTAGGTGTCTTAGACATATACAAGCCACCAGCCTTGAGGGGGAGTGTTGGAAGATACGCATCTCTTTAGAATATTAGATTGATTCTAATTTGATTTGTACAGATCAATTAAGATTAGATCTAGAGTAGATTGATTTTTAGAATCATTCATTTCCTTGTTCACTTGCCGTCTTGTATTATAACTATTGAAGATGTACATTGATCGATTCATTGAAGAATACATAATACAAAAATATTCTCTCCAAATCTCGTGTTCTTCAGTCTCTCTATTTTCTCTTTTTTCATCTTTTACACACCAGACAGCATGTAGGACCCTCATTATACCACACATCCCCAATCACGGAAGTCAAAGACGAAACCTGAATACAGCATGGTTAATGTATGCATTTCGAAGACCAACAGAAGTAGGCATTTGAGTCTGTTTCAAGTTATCCACTATGTGGCGTGCGCTATTCTTTGCAGCAAATCTGAATCCATTAAGCAATAGCACTTGAAATGGAGGCAGTTACCGTAATTCAAATAAACGATTAACTAAGGTAACACCTCTTCGCTCACGCAGTGAGTCCTTTTTTCCTTTCTTCTTCCACAATAGTACAGCTAACAAACAAACCAAAAACATAGCTATGCTTAATAGCTATGTTTAAAGGAGCATAATTTTTAGAGATGTCTAAATGGTAAAAGATCGCTATGAGACGAAATACCCAACATAAAGAGACCAACGGGCGCCAAAAAATTAGCGCAATCAGAGTCAATATCCCATCAAGGAGTAAACGGACTTAGGCCATGAGGGGCTTCCACGAAACTCATAAAGTAATAGAGCAAGAGGTCCCAAGGCCCCTTATTTGCCCCTTATTTGTCTTGCTTATTATGTGTCTCTCATACTTAGTACCGGGTCAAAATCGCCTTCATCAAATAGTTTAAAAGAGAACTGTGGACTATAATCCAACAAAATCCATCTAGCAGCATCTTGTACCCAATCCACACCATTTTTGTCCCTTGTGAGAAAGAGCACCGCCTCTCTCTCTCTCTCTCTCTCTCTCTGGAGTTCTCCAGACCTCTCTCACTCTGCACTTCTCTAGACTTTTCTCTCTAGATAATTCTTCAGCTTCAGCCGCAATTGTTGACCCAACAATTTGCAATAAAATAATAGGAAGATGGTGTGGGGAAGTCGGTGGATGTGCCGACTTTACACCCTATAAATAGGGGCTATTGTCTCTTGAAGTGTAAGTGTGAGGGGTGTTGTGTGTGTGAGTGAAGTGTGTACGTGAGTGGAGAGTGTGGTGTGAGTGTAGAGTAAAATAGTGGTCCCCACTTTGTAGACATAGGAGTCTATAAAGAAAAAGAGTGTAAGGGGCTTTGGGTGCGTTTGGGAAGACTTTTGGGGAAAGTCCTTGAGAAAATGCAAAGATCTTTGAGTCAAAGATGTTTTTCAAAATGCAAAGTGTGTTTGATAAATTTATTTGTGAAAGTCAATTGTGAAGTATACTTGTGCAAAATAGTGTTTGGGTAAATTAAATTTGTAAAATGCTTTTATTATTAAAAAATAGGAAAGTTGGTGGTCAAGGCTTCGCCGTGGATGGCCGGCCAAGGCTTGCTGGTTACCGCGCCGAGCCGCGCCGGCGAAGGGTAGGCGATCCGGCGAGGGTCGCCGCGACCCTCGCCGCGCCGTCGCGCAACCCACCGCGCCGCGAAGGTCACCCCGAGGTGCCACCTCGCCCGCGACATCCGAGAATTCTCAACGAAGAGGAAGATTGAACGGTGCGATGAACGGTAGAGAAGGAAACAAATGCAAAGCCAAGCTGAAAGCCAAGGCACCCCAAGGGCTGCCTTGGGCTTTCAGCCTTCGAAAGGCGGCTTTGGCTCAATGGGGCTTCTAAAATTTTTGCCAAACACACGATATTTGGCCAAAAGGCCTTTAGGTGTCTAAAGACACTTGGGAAAGCTGTTCCCAAACGCAGCCTTTGTGTATGAGTGGGGTCTTTGAAGGTGGTTGTCTAGAGTTTGCTATGGGTGTATATGAGTGAGTGACGTGAGAGTGGTGTACATGAGTGCAAGAGTTCATTGTACACAATTAAGTGTTATTGTAATATTAAGATAGTGTTTAGTATAGTCACGTTTCCGTAAATTCCAACAAGTGGTATTAGAGCAGGTTGTGTCGGCGAAGACAGTGGTCGGGGACCATTGTAAGTGAGTAGGCGGCCAAGGATCGCCGTGGCAGGGAGCAGAGTACGCCGGAGTTCTGCCAGTGCACAATCTCGGATTGTGAAGTCGGTTGGTCCAGGACCAAATTTAGTTGGTATAATGCTGGGCATTATACTCAAGTCACGATGGTGGATTTCTTGAGTTCGATGAACAGCATGGAGAAGCTCAACAACTTCAATTCTTCAATTATAATAATTGGAGTACCCGCATGTGGTATTATTTGCTTGGACAAGATTTATGGGATATTGTTGGCGGCAACAACATCACACCACCCACAAATGATAGTGATTTAAGAAAGTGGAACGTCAAGTTAGGTAAGGCTCTTTACATTCTTGCCGTGACGGTTGATGATGAATTATTGCAACACATAAAGAGTGCGAAGATTCCGAAGGAGGCCTGGGATAACTTGGCGACGCTGTTTGCGAGGACAAACGATGCCAAGTTACAATGCCTGGAGAACAAGCTCCTCTCAATCTCACAACAAAGTATGATAGTAAGTCAATACTTTTCTAAAGTTAAATTTTTGCGAAGAAATTTCAAAATTAGATCCTCAAAATGCCATCTCTGAAACAAGAATGAGAAGAATAATAATTCATGGGTTAAGGCCGGAGTATAATGGTATCGTTATGGCCACCCGTGGATGGA
The DNA here is from genome assembly GCA_017140615.1 of Eucalyptus cladocalyx. NCBI lineage: Eukaryota > Viridiplantae > Streptophyta > Magnoliopsida > Myrtales > Myrtaceae > Eucalyptus > Eucalyptus cladocalyx. The sequence continues at coordinate 31,854,519 of CM029516.1, forward strand.
CAAATGAGCCAACTCTAACTGAGTTGGAAAATATATTGGCTAATCAAGAGGTTTTAGACAAACAAATCCCTAAGGTCTCAATTAAGGAGGATGAAAGTGCCCTCTTCAGTAATAAAAGAAGGTTCAAGGGCCAGAATAGAAATAGAGCAGGTGCAAGAGATGGCAAACCATGGAAAAGTCATGGAGATTGGAGAAGGCAATCATAAGAGAAGGGTCATCAGCTAGGGGAGCTCATCAAGATTGCGACGACGATGACAATGAAGACAAGAGCAACAAAAGTCGCAGCAAATGGTGTTACGTTTGTGGCAAGGTAGGACATATTGTCAAATTTTGTTGGTACAGGCGAGAAGAAGGAAATGTCGTCACTTCCTACAATGAGGAGATTGAAAGCGAAGAAGAATGGGACTTTCAAGCGCCTGTTGCAGTGAAGGAACGAGAAGAGCTTGTAACCACTTGTATAATTGAGTTGGATAATTCGACAGGTTCCATCACAACTCCGAATAAGAGCAAGCCAAGGGAGAACTTGAAGAAACAACTAACAATGCCAACAAGTAGTCATGGAAGGAAACTGCAAGAGATGCGGGAGATGATAAAGAAGCTGAAAGTTGAGAAGGCAGAGATGGAGAATATGTTGAAGAAAAGGATGAGATGATAAGGCAGAAGGATGGAGAGCTCGAGGCAAAAGAAAGGGAGCTAGAGAAGTTCGATGTGAGTTCAAGAAGATGCATAAGCTTCAGGATCTCAAGCCCGCTATGATGTTCCCAATTGGTCATACTGAGAGAGATATCAAACACATGAAGGAGAAGAAGAAAGGTTTCTTTGAGGAAATGAGGCCATCTACATCCTACATCCCATGGTGCAAGGATAGGTGGAATAAGATCAAGGAGAAGAAATTTTATGAGAAAAAGGATCAAGATATCACCATTAAAGTGCTTCGGATGGGACTAAATCGGTTGAAGCACGAAATGAAAGTCACAAATGAGAGGCTTGATCGAATGAGTTCCAATCTCAAAATTCTTAGAGGAGATATGCTAAATACGAAGATTGAATTGAGTGAGAAGAAGGAAAAAGAGACTAAAGGGCAAAATGAATTGACATTGCAAAAATTCAAGGATCACAAAACTCTATGGAAAGACGCAGCAAGAGAAGCAACTGAAGATGGAGCCATGGGGCCATCCCCGTATGAAGAAACTTCGCAATATGCTGAATGGAGGAAGACAGTTGAAGAGTCCAAAAGCAATATCGGCACGGCTACTATATTTAAGTTGAGAGAGAGTAGTCGGTGAGGAGAGTGTTGAGAAAAAGCACCACCTCTCTCTCTCTTTTTCTCTGGAGTTCTCCAAACCTCTCTCACTCTCCACTTCTCCAGACTTTTCTCTTTAGATAATTCTTCAGCTTCAGCCGCAATTGTTGACCCAACAACGTGCAATAAATAGGGGCTGTTGTCTCTTGAAGTGTAAGTGCGAGGGGTGTTGTGTGTGTGAGTGAAGTGTGTACGTGAGTGGAGAGTGTGGTGTGAGTGTAGAGTAAAATAGTGGTCCCCACTGTGTAGACATAGGAGTCTATAAAGAAAAAGAGTGTAAGGGGCTTTGTGTATGAGTGGGGTCTTTGAAGGTGGTTGTCTAGAGTTTGCTATGGGTGTATATGAGTGACTGACGTGAGAGCGGTATACATGAGTGCAAGAGTTCATTGTACACAATTAAGTGTTATTGTAATATTAAGAGAGTGTTTAGTATAGTCACGTTTCCGCAAGTCAAACACCTTGGTCTTTAGGTTGATTCCATACAGCGTCTACTCTTCATGATAAAGATACAGGCCTAAGCCAAACCGAGCACATGCTCTACAGAAAGCTATTTCCTCCGCTGCAGCCACTGGGTCTGCAAGTTCACCATGGCTGCATGAGACCGTCCCAGTTGACTCTCGATATGCCTTATGCCTGCACAAACATGCATGGTTTGCAGATTAGAGATAACACTGCAGGATTATCATACGACAAGCATGCAGTTATCTGAACAAATGCATTTATGACTAAAAGAACAGATTTTTCTTTAACATTCAAAGCAGAATGGTGATATGGTTCAGAAATTCCAAAAGAAGGTGGCAAACAATCAAGAAAAATAAAGCCAATTATTGCCAGGGAAAGGTAAAGGATCGCAAAAAGTTTCAAGCTTATAAACTACCTGATTGAAGGTTTCACCAGGCTTACAATCAACAGCCATGTCCATCCGAGCCACAAAGAAATGTTGATGAACAGGGGCATAGAGCCCAGGTGCAACGGTGGTGCCGTATTTTCGAGTTTCTCCAGGCTGTAATGCCCCAAAACTGAGAATACCGGTAAGTTTAACCTCCGCTTCAATACCTTCCCATCCTGCAACAACAAACAAAATGAAAATCATGTCAAATTAAAGTCATTGACAAGATGAATGACACATCCTTTGACACCATGTAACTTAAAATAAGGCAAGTGGTGATCCAAGGAAACAAACACATCAATATCATCAGAGCTGTCAAAATCGAGCACTGTAAAGTTTTTTGTGGCAGTCATTATATAACTTGCCTGATAGAAGTGCCAGAAAAATCCATACTCGTAGTTGGCCACTGTACAAATGAAAGACACTGTTAGCCTTCTGGATCTCCGGACTTCTGCTAAACCAGTTCTCCAGTCTTGATGCTTCCACAGGATCCCATGATCCTCTTCATGCAAACAAACACAGTTTTCAATTGTTTCTACACCTCCAGTAAAATTTATAAAATGTGCGTCAAAGTATTTTATGTAGCCCAAACAGTCGCAACCCTGCAACATTAAACTCAATATGAGAAAATCACTTCTACTTGCAATATTGTACTTGATAGATATTTGTAAACTTGCATGAAGACATAATTAGTCTTAGTTTTAGATCTCATGAAATTCTCCATCGACGAAGCCTCTTCAAAGAACTGCTTTTAACGTCTTGTCTCACTTCCTTTTAAGAATTTTCCTCTTTGCTATGTAATATATATATAAGAAAGTTATTAATTGACGTATGGGAGGACTTTCCTTTCCCCCGAATTTTCCCTCTCTCTCTGTCTATGTTCATTATATATGTGGATTGATCGAATTCGTTAAGCCAAATTTACAGGCAGATCTGCATTGCGATTTCGCTCCAAGTTCCTTGAAATCATCAAGATTCTTCTGGAGGCGGAGCTTCACATGTCGCCGCAAGCTGGGACGCTTGAGATGACCTCCGCAAAGCCTGTGCCGGTGCAGCTGCAGGTGCGCTTATCAACTTCGAAATTCCTAGCTCCGTCGTTTCAGTAGCGAATCCCAGCCGGAGATTCCACCAGCCTTCTCCATGGCCGTCCTCCACGGGCGGACCACCTCCCCTCGCCTCGTGCTTATAGTTGAGACAGACGGCACAGCATGTTAGGAAGGTTCAATATGAGGTTCAATATTGTTGGGAATAACGGATCCCCGAAAACTGGATTCGACACCGAATCGAACCCCTAAATCATGCGGAAGACGAAACCCGGGAAAACAACACGCATCACCGATCCTAAAGCACACCACGGATTCGAGCGTACCTTTTAGCCACAAATTAAACACCGACGTTGATGGAGGAAGAGAAACTGAGCAATCCAATCCGATGAAGCCTTGAAAGGGAGGAAGATCAAGCCGTATGCTTATTGTCTTTTGTTTTAGGGAGAGAGAGAGCGTGGAGAACGTACGTCTTTTCTTTTCTAAAAACAACGGTATGTTTTTTCTCTCTCTCTCATCCCTTTTATACCCCTTCTTTCCACGGGCCCTTTTTTCCATGGGCCGAGCTTTTCGGGCCCAACTTGGACGGACGGGCCTTAAGCCCATTTAATAAAGCTTTCATCTCTCACTCGCACATGGTGGGCCGAACAGTATTCTCTTTACCTCTCTTCAACATTCATACTGGTGAATAATCCGTGCGACTAGCATACTTTGAGAGCTCGTTGCTATACATCTGTTAGGAATATATAGCAGCTCATAATGGGCGTCACACTCCGAGTAGATTTAGTATGCAGTACCCTAGATCGATCGATCACATTTATATCTCCCTTGATCTCTTTTAAACAATGATATATATTGTATTCACAATTATAATTATCACAAAGACAGTTATAATTGGTCGACTAGTGAATACAAAACCACAATGTGATTCTCCAAAATCGATCTTCCTCTTTCCTTCAAACTCTCAATTCCAGTCCAACTTGTTTTTCTATAAATGCCCCATTAGATCGAATCATCTCATGACCATTGGCAACACCCTAAGATAGCAAACACTAAATAGAAATCTTGAGAATAAGTAAGAGTCCTGAGGGGACTAAAAAAAAAAATAATGAACTCTTTTCCTCAAGAGTCTCATACGTCATAAAAGTTGAGATCAAACTTTTTGCCACTCTTATTGGTCATCTCTTGCATACGTAGTATGAAATACGTATTACGGTATTAACTCCTTTCCCATGGAGCGTATGTCTACACTTTTCAATACCGGACAGATGATAGTTCAGACATACCCAATGTCTAACTTGAGTTCACGTATCTACTCATTCACAAAATTCATCAGAACTCACATCTGGCATCTTAGACAGATAAAGTAAAAACATGTGGGGTTATTTTACTTTCGGACATCTTTAGTATTATGTCCTCATCTTAACACCTAGTTAAGGCGACATACGTGTTTTAAGCTTGAGCTCTCGATTATCACCTAGATAATAAGCTTAAAATCAGTCTCATCTCTATTTATCACACAAGAAATGAGGCGATTACCCGTGTGAGTGGGCTAATCTTATATCTGTCCGACATACTTCTCAATTTAAAATAATGCACTGAGCATTAAGATGCATAAAGATCATACAAAGATTCATAGGCATTAATCAATGAAAAACAAAATTTCATAAATGTGAACAACTCAAGGAAATTACAATTCAGTACATCAGACTCTACGCAATCCTAGAGATTTTACATGACCACAAAACACATCTCTAGGTATTGGCTTTGTCATAGGATCTGCTACCATTCTATGCGTAGATATGTACTGTAAGTTCACATCCTTTCGTGCAACCATATCTTTTACAAAGTTATACTTGGTATCTATATGTTTGGTCTTGCCATGATACTTTGGATCTTTGGTGTACGCTATAGCTGCTTGGCTATCACAGTTAACCAACAATGGACTTGCAGCTTTCTCATCAACACCTAAATGATCCAAAAATCTCTTAAGCCAAACTCCTTCTTGTCTGCTGCGATAACGCCACGAACTCAGCTTCCATCGTGGACAAGGCTATACACGTTTGCTTCTTACTTTGCTCCATGATATGGCGCCATTGTTCAGTAAGAAAGCAAATCCAGAGGTAGATTTTCTTTTATATAAATCTCCTCCCCAATCAGCATCTGAATAGCCTTCAAGTCGCAGATCCTTTCCTTGGTAATTCAACTTGAAATCAGCAGTTCCCTTCAGATACCTCAGTATTCTCTTGACGGCTTTCCAATGTGCTGGACCTGGATTGGATTGGTATATACTCACCATTCCAACTGCAAAGCATATGTCGGGTCTTGTACACATCATAACATACATCAAGCTCCCAACAGCACTAGCATAAGGAACATGTTTCATTTGTTCCTTCTCTTGTGGAGTCCCTGGACACAGTCTATGACTCAATCCTTCACCTTTTGCAATAGGAGTGTCTATGGGTTTACAGTCTTGCATACGAAATCGTTCAAGAACCTTATTTATATAGGTTTCTTGCGAAAGAGACAACGATCTCTTCGAACGATCTCTCGAAATCTTAACTCCAAGAATGTATGCAGCCTCACCCATATCCTTCATCTCAAAGTTAGAAGACAACCATCTCTTGACAAGTATTAACCAACTCCATATTACTTCCGGCAATCGTATATCATCAACATATAATGATATGATCACAAATTGATCATTGGATCTTTTGATATATACACAATGATCCTCATCAATCATTGTAAAATCATATGCCACTATGGCATTATGAAAACGTATATACCATTGTCTTGATGATCGCTTAAGATCATATATCGACCTCAAAAGTCGACATACTTTTTCTTCTTGGCCTTTCACTATGAAACCAGTAGGTTGTTCCATATATATTTCTTCCTCTAATTCTCCATTAAGGAAAGCAGTCTTTACATCCATTTGATGTAACTCAAGATCTAGACTAGCTACTATTGCCAGAATAATGCGAATCGAGGTAAATCTCACTACAGGAGAAAACGTATCTTCATAATCAATTCCTTCCTGTTGATTATACCCCTTCGCCACAAGGCGAGCCTTATGCCTTTCAATCGAGCCATCAGCCTTTCGCTTTATTTTGAGAACCCACTTGTTCCCAATAGCTCTGCGTCCCTTTGGAAGATCAACCAGTTCCCAAACTTGGTTTGATTTCATTGACTCCATTTCTTCTTCCATTGCATGAATCCATTTTTCTTTACTAGGGCAATTAAGAGCCTCATTGATATTTCTAGGCTCATCCTCATCTTGTGGAGCAACCATAAAAGTTTCCCCTTCAATGTCAAAACGTCGACGGGAATACTTTGGCGACTTGTTCGCCGTATGGGAGATTGTACACTTTGCACATCATTCCCTATTATGCTCCCACTTGGATGAACTCCACTAATATCATTGTCTTGATCCAAGATCTCAAATAGGGAGTGATCTTCCCCTATTTCGCCCTTCTTAGGGAACTCATCCTCTAAGAATGTAACATCTCGTGATTCAAATTCAGTTACACTCCTACTTTCCTGCTCACCAATAAACACATATCCTTTCGAGTGTTCTGAGTATCTTATGAAAATACTCTTCTTTCCTCTAGGACCCAATTTCCCAAACTTGTGAGAAGACTCATGTGTATAGGCAGCACAACCCCATGGTTTAAGAAAACTCAAGTCCGGTTTTCTACCTGTCCATAACTCATATGGAGTGGAAGTAACTGATTTGGAAGGCACTCGGTTAAGTATATACGCAGCAGTTAACAATGCATCACTCCAAAAGGTGATAGGCAAGTTAGCATGCGTCATCATGGACCTAACCATTTCCAGTAGGGTTCTGTTTCTTCTTTCCGTAACACCATTTTGTTGAGGAGTGTACGGAATAGACAACTATCTTTCTATTCCTTTTTCATCACATAATTTTCTAAACTCATTAGATAAATATTCTTGACCTCGATCAGATCTCAATATTTTTATTTTCTTATCTAATTGATTCTCTACCAGGTTCATAAACCTTTTGAAACAACTTATTGCTTCAGACTTATGAGTAATCAAATAGACATATCCGAATCGAGTATAATCATAAATAAATGTAATGAAATAAACAGCCCAATGCCTTCCTTTTACATTCATCGGACCACGACATCGAATGGATTAAATGCAGAGGAAATTCAGCTCTTTTTCCTTTTCCAAATGGTTTCCTTGTCGTTTTCCCTTCCAGGCAATGCTTACATATGGACAAATCGACTTTTTCAATATTGCCCATCAAGCCCTCTTTGGCTAGTCTATTCATACGCTGTTGGCCAATGTGACTAAGTTTAGCATGCCACACATTCACATCATTATCATATTTATTAGGAGACGTGAGAATGGAATGACAAACATTAGCATTAACATAATCAATATCTAATACAATAAAACCATCCAGAAAATAACCACAACCATAGTAATTTGTCTCCAAAAAAAAAATTCACACATCTACTACAGAAGTTCATATTAAAACCTAATTTAACCAACATCAATACAAACACTAAATTCCGACGAATCTCCGGAGCAAACAGCACATCATGAAGAAACAAAGTGCGTCCACCACGCATATTCAGTTGGCATATGCCAATTCCTTTCACTTCAGCTCTGGAGTTGTTTCCCACATAGATCCACTTAGTTCTAGTTGGTATTCGTCGGAATTCCACGAAGGATCCTCTATCCTTCGCTACATGGTCAGTTGCTCCTGAATCCACAGTCCACAAAGGATTAGACTCAGTTAAGAACACAGAACTCGACACAAAAGTAAAGTTCTGAAAAATACAAGGGGTGCTTACCTTCTTTGGCTTACGACAGTCGCGAGCATAGTGACCATTCTTGTCACAGTTGTAGCATTTCACCCTTGCAAGCTTTTTCATGCGAGGACGTTTTCCTCTCGTCATGTTGGTTAAACTTGGGTTTCTTCCCGAAGGACCTGCTTCTTCTTTGCCTTTCTCCTTATCAAACCGGTTAGGGCGCTTGCGCTTGGAGCTCGAAGCTCCATTTGAGCTAGAACCAAGCATAATAGAGTTCAACATCCGCTTAGCCGCCAACAAAGCGGTCCTCTTCCAGCTCAAGATGACGCATCGCATCCTCAAAGGTTTTGATGTTTTCATTATGAGTCGTGCACCTTCATATGCTCCCAACTCGAGGCAAGGAACGAATCACCGCTTGCACTTGCTGCTCATCTCGTGAGGACATGGCCAGCATCTTTCAGCTCAGTTATCATGTTTGACATTTTTCTAAGATGTTGCTTTATAGTCTGACCATGAGGCTTCTTATAAGAGTCAAACCTGATAGTGAGCTACCTCAGTCTAGTCACCGAAGTATGACCATATCTAGCTGCCAATGCCTCCCACAATTCCTTGGCATTATCAAAACGCCGAAACTCTCGCATGACGTCATTTTCCATGCTGCTCAACAACGTGATGCGAGCTAGAGAGTTCATTCTTTTCCACGCAGAAAAAGCTTCTTTGTTTCTTTTGTGCTGTGCAGTGGTTCCCTCTTCAGGTTCTACCATGGTCATGACAAGAGCCTCAAGTGCTTCTTGCTCTTCCAGCATATCTTGGATTTTCATTTGCCAAACTTCATAGTTGTCTCCATTGAGCTTTTCACCTTTGTTCAGCTCGGCAACTATGCTCTTTGTGGTCAAGTCATTGATCTCGAACAAATCAGACAAATATGCACGAATTATTAATGCCTATCATTTATGCATCCCTATTTACATAGACCCATCATATCAATGAATAATTTCAAGTAAGGCTTCAGAATCAAAAGGTCACTACGTTTCCAATCATCCTCCAAAAATCCTAACTTAAAACTATCATTAATATGATTGTCATATGCAAAATCAATTCTATGAAGCTACAAAAACTTCTAAAACTACCCACAGCTAATTACCCACAGCAACCAGCATTAACAGAAAGCAATAGATAATTGACATACAATAAAAAATAATAATGCTTTCAATTAACACAATTAGGTAGTAATCATTACATTAAGTTGTCCACAAAACACACTTAATATATATCGATCCAATACAACTAACACCAAGTCAAGACACGAACCGGGAAAGATCCTCTTTTGTTCAATTTCTTGATCTTTTCCCTTGAAACAATACAGTAATATTCATTTACAAAATCCATCACAATTTTCTTATAGGAAGCAGCTCCATTGACATCCCATATGCGATTCAAAACACATCTTGCCATTCAGGTGGAAGAGTGTTTATGAAAAATCGCACCATCTCTGACTGTGACAAAGGACGACCATTCCATATGACCTGTTGAATTTTCCCATTGACTTCAAGGACATGATCAATTAAGTCACCTCTCTCCCATCGATGATCGATCGCCTTAGCTATCAACTCGTGACAAAGATATCCTTTTGTTTATCGGTCCCAGAATCGCGCGAATAGGTGTGCGCAACCTTAGGGGAGGCATAGTTCCCGCAACAAATGCAGAACAAATAAGGGATCACATTATAATTCACATAGACTTAATTGAAAAAGAAACACATTCTTTCCACCCCCCCCTTTTTTTTTTTTTGTCAACGGTCAAAGTCAACGGTCGTCGGTCAACGGTCAACGGTCAGAAAGTCAACGGTCAACGGTCGTCGGACGTCAGACCGGTCGGGCCGGTCGGACCGCTCGCGCGAACCGACGCACGTGCCTACGTCAGCGGGTCGGGTCTCCGGTCGGGTCGGGTCGCCGGCCGGTGACCGTCCGGCGAACGTCGTCGGTGATGACATCATCGGTGACGTCATCCGTACGGTTACCGACCGTTGGATGATGTCACGGTGACGTCATCACGTGACGTTAGCACGCGTCAGTCCACGGACCGGCGCGTGCCGGTTTTCTCGCCGGCGGCGTGCACGCCCGGTTCGCGACCGGCGTCGCGCGTGCACGCGCACGCGCTGGCCAATGCCAGCGCTTCGGGCGCGTCGCGCCCACGCGCAGCGCCTTCCGGCCGCGCGTGTGGGCGCGTGCGGCGGATCCCGGCGGCGGTCAACACATCGCCGGACTCGTCTCGACGTCGCGCTTCTTCCTATGCAATCACAATTTTATTTTGACTTACGAAAACTCGGAAAAATGGCCGAAAAGCGCTCGGGTGTTGGGATTTTCGCCCGGTTCCGTACGGCCGAAGTGATTTCGCGAAAAATCAATCAAAAACATCAAAATTGATCGGGAAAAACGTGAACTAGGGCTCTGATACCAATGTTGGGAATAACGGATCCCCGAAAACTGGATTCGACACCGAATCGAACCCCTAAATCATGCGGAAGACGAAGCCTAGGAAAACAACACGCATCACCGATCCTAAAGCACACCACGGATTCGAGCGTACCTTTTAGCCACAGATTAAACACCGACGTTGATGGAGGAAGAGAAACTGAGCAATCCGATCCGATGAAGCCTTGAAAGGGAGGAAGATCAAGCCGTATGCTTACTGTCTTTTGTTTTAGGGAGAGAGAGAGCGTGGAGAACGTACGTCTTTTTCTTTTCTAAAAACAACGGTATGTTTTTCTCTCTCTCTCCTCCCTTTTATACCCCCTTCTTTCCACGGGCCCTTTTTTCCATGGGCCGAGCTTTTCGGGCCCAACTTGGGCGGACGGGCCTTAAGCCCATCTAATAAAGCTTTCAAATATGTTTTCATAAAGGTAGAGACGGTGCTAAAGATTATCAACCGTATCAACCGTAACAAAATACGAGGTTTATAAAAAATTTATTTAATCTTATTTTTTAATATTTTATTTGTTCTTCTCTCACGTCTCACCCTATTTGTTTTCTCACAACGAGGAATTAGCCGATACTCGTATTGAGCTTGATAACGCCATTGCCAATATCCTCTCAGGTGACACCCTAATCTTTCGTACCATGGAGGAGGCCAAGCATTGGTTAAGGATATTTCACCACTGGATATAAAGGATCTCGAAATACTGTTCGCCACATTCCTGGTCCGATACCAAGAGAAAACTGTGGAGGATCTTGGAGGAAAAGTTCGTAACAAAAGACGAAACGACCATCGACTTTGAATTCTGCCATTGAAGATATTCTGATTTGCGTATTTATTTTAGCTTTTAAGTTTAGTTTAGTTTTTAATTCTCTTAGGAATTTAGTTTGGTTTTTAGTTTTTTTTATATCTATTTTAGGTTATTTCTCTCCTCTGTCTTCGCACTCCTCCTTCATGTCTCTTGCTTTTATATATATATCTTAGCTGGAAGAGAATATTTAAAGGCAGACTTTATGTTGCGTTCTCTCTCTTAGCAGCTTAATTCTTTTTTTTTTTGCCGGTGTTTATGTGTGTGCACCGGAAGCAGGGGTTAATGTGCATACATCGAATGAAGATAGTAGTACATCGTGACTTAAAAAGTCCCAATTGTCTTGTTAATAAGCATTGGACCGTGAAGATTGGCGATTTTGGCCTATCAAGGATGATGATACACTCATCCATGAGAGATTCTTCATCTGCTGGAATACCAGAATGAATGGGTTCTGAACTTATACGCAATGAACCCTTCACTGAGCGATGTGATCTCTTCAGCCTTGGTGTGATAACGTGGGAGCTCCGCACAGTAAATAGACCATGGGATGGTGTGCGACCAGAGAAGGTGAGTGGGCTGTTACCGACTTTACTACCGCATGGTATGGATTGTTTTGATTTGAGAAGGACTCACATCCGAAAAATTTAACTTCCGTACATGACTTGATCGGTTAGCTATATCTGTGTAATATAACGCTGAGAGTTTTATCAAGTGGAACTGGGCTCACAAATACTTGTGCATTTGAAGAGGAGATGACGAGAGGAAAGTGGGATTAGTTGTGATTGAAGAAGAAAGGGAAAAAGGACTCGCTGCGTGAGCGGAGAGATGTTACCTTAGTTAATCGTTTATTTGAATTACGGTAACTGCCTCCATTTCAAGTGCTATTGCTTAATGGATTCAGATTTGCTGCAAAGAATAACGGACTCAAATGCCTACTTGGGTTGGTCTTCGAAATGCATATATTAACCGTACTGTATTTAGGTTTCGTCTTTGACTTCCGTGATTGGGGATGTGCGATGTAATGTGGGTCCTTCATACTGTATTCCCGAAGGTCCCCTCAGAAGGCTAATCACAGGTCCTCCTCCGTCCATGCTCCAATTTTGAGCTAACTTAAGAGTTTCATGTCGGTTTGCACCCCTTGAGTTTTTTTGGCAAAGTCTGATCTTCCGTTGATGTGCTCTTGCAGATTGCTGGGCGGAACCCCAAGAAAGGCCGAGCCGTGAGGAGATCCTCTCCTGGTTGCTTGACTGCCGCTGATCTCGCTGCTACCGGAATTCGTCGGTTTTGTGTATAGAAACTAGAAAGAGTTTCGATGCCCTATGTTTCGGCTTTGACCTTGTAATCTGTAAAATGATTTTGCAAAATGAGCATAGAACGTCAAAGAGTTAACCATCCAGATCTTTTTGTGGTCCTCTGTTTTCGTCTTACGTGAGAGCAAAATTTCGGCTCTTAATTGATTTTGGGCCAGGTTTGGCCGGAGGTCGTCAAGTTTGTATGGGAAAATGACCAGAATCAGGCTGAAGAATAGCGTAACAGGCGTATTTATGCTCAACTTAATAGTTGACAGGGGATCACAGCCTTGGCTAATAATCTATAGTGTATAATTGCCAGACGACGTTATCTTGGTCACATTAATCCATATAACTTGCGAAATTGACTTTCTATGGTTTAAAATGGCCTACTGAAAAAGATGAAAAACAGTAAAAGGATGGCATCATCAACATGTTGTACGGCGCCCCCAAAATTTTTGTATGAAAGTTTTTCAAGCAAAATACCAGTCACTCGAGTGGCTTTGGAAAGAAAATCCGACGTGATTCCCGGCTCTGGAATCACTTACATATACTTTTTTGTGGCTTTAGAAAGGAAATCCGATGTGGTTTCAGCCCAGAATCACTTACATATACTTTTTTGTACAAAAAAGTTTTGACACAAATTATAATCATAGTCATTTGAAACTTTATGTTAAATAGACAATACAATTCATTCAACACCCATTTTGAGATCTTAAATTTCAAGATCAAATTAATACCACTTGTGTTATAGTGATGTTGACCTAACCAAAATTTAAAAAATACATCAAAGTTGCGAACAAACTAACTCTTCATCATGCGTTTTTACAAGTTCACGACTTTAGGCAAATTGAAAAGACCAAATTATTTCTCTTTGGAAAAAAAAAACCGCTCAAGAAACGCTAATACTTGAAACCTCCCGTTGAAATCTTAATCCCAATAACTCACAATTAGACTTAATGGATAGCATGGTTCAAGTTGGGCCAATCCAGCATCTAACTCAGAAATCAATTCACATAGTGTTAGTCCCCAATTTTGAGGTTGAGGATCCACCCTATTGAATTTAGAACCGAGGACCAAACTAATCATGTGGGTTCCAGGGTCAACTCGAGACTAATTTTTTCTTTTATATATTCCTTAAAAGGACAAACATATTATTTCAAATTATATATTTATTAATAATGCGACATTGAGCAACCAAACTATGAGGATCAATACATAACAAACATAAATATAAGGTAACAACAAAAATTTACACTTGCTAAAATTAACAAACCATGAAAATGAACACAAGAGGCAAGGGAACATAAGCACATGGTGAGGTGAGTGAACAAAGGCGAGCGAGGCAAATGAAGAGAGGGGAGTCACGAGATGAGTGGTGAGCAAGTGAAACTAGAGATGAGTGGTGAGCAAGATGAGCAAGTGAGATTGAGGCAAGTGAAGAGAGCTTTTTTTTTCTTTGTCGAATTAAAGTTAGGTTTCTTTCTACTTGCTAATTCACACGACAAACAAATTTACAAAGAAAATAGAGAAGGAGGTGCTAGAATTTAGAATAGATATAAAATATATATACAGGGTTGGTTCAGGTTGAGTCAGTTCGAAACTTTTAGGATTGATAACTAACCTACACAGTATAAGATTTAAGGGTTTCAGGAGGAAGGACCGATCCAGCCTTCCTAAGAACTAGACGAAAACCGATTGAGTTGGGTTCGTCCAGGGTTCACCCCTAATTAAACCCCAATCTCCACCTCCCAACCTTTGTTGTTGACATCGGCTGCCGTGCCACCCCATCGCCTTCGAGCATTATTGCATCCCGAGTGTTGTCGCCGCCGCCGCCGCCTCCTCGGCGCAGCCCCTCCCTTTTGTGGGAATTGCGATAAATTTGAACTTGTATAGTTGTGTCGCTGAGGGCGATTGGTTCCTCGAGTATTCAAAGAAAGCCTCACAAGCATTTAAATCATTGCCTAAAATAATTTTTACACTAGTAAATCGATTATTTAAATGTGATGTATCTTATATGTCAAATTTAACTTTATTTTCATAAACATTGTTGATCTTATAACATGTGTTGAATAAATAAGAAGATCTTACCGCATGATGATATTATAAGTGCTTGTGCAAAACACTTATAATAACAACTCAAATTGTAGTGATTACAATAACAATAATAATTATCGAATTTTCAAATAATGTTGCTTTAGCAATGCACTCGATGATTAAAAATAAAGTGAATGAGGCATTTGACCAGAAAAAAGGTTCAAGCCCACCAGATATTTCTGTAAAATGCTTACTTCGGTTCTTCCTTCGTATTACTTCTATTTCTGGGTAGATTCTTCTTGAGCTTTAATTGATATTTAGATTGAACAATGACTCCATAGAATATTCATTCTATTATATAGGACTCATAAAATTATTAATCCAATGGTAATTTAAACAAATAATTCAGATGACAAATTCAAACATTACATGGAATTCCCCCATATCCAATAGTACCTGCTCTGTACAAATACAGAGTGCCTTCTTCTCCTCTCTACTAATGAGATATTAAAGACGGATTTTGATATTTTATTCATAAATCTGAATCTAATCGGATATAGATAAAGTCTGGTTCTTAACAATAATTATCGGACATAGTCAAGCGAGAATCCGATAATCACACCATTGGCAACGTCAGGCAAGATAAGGTTAGCATGTTTGTGAGCATTGATCCTGCCAGTGAATCAAAACGCAATTGAAAGTAACTAAAAACAATTAGAAACTTAGCCAAATTAGTTCTTCCACAGCAGAACAATAGATCATCTAAGCAGACACATTTTAATTACAGTAACACTGAAAAAGTACGGGCTGAAAGTTGCAAACCCAATATGCCCATATCTCACAAACATGTCGGGGGGTTAATTTGTTTTTGTTGTACTTCAATATGTCGTTGGTTATAAAACTTCTCTATAACTTTTAACTTAAATTGGGACTCTTTTTTATGTAATGTTTAGTTGCAGTTTAAAATTATAATATTTTGTTGTTGACCAAGCTCTCAGCAGTATAAATCTAGGGCACCCCTTTCTGGGATTTTTTATTTCAACGAGACGCTACAAAGCATTGAACGGAAAACATCTTCATTATGATAATGCCAAAATCCTCGTTAAAACAATTAAAAAGAAAAAGAAAAAAAGAAGACATCAAAATAGGCACCTTTGTTCTTTTTATTCTTCACTCTCAAGTTATTATCACTCTTAGGGTAAGTAACTAAAAAGAAAGAAAAAGAAAACAAAAGAACCCTCCATGAATTAGACCCAATAATGAGAGGCTTCTAAATGTTTTTGCCCAACAAAATGGCCATAAACATCGACTTCCAGATTACCGACACTTTGATTCACTGGCCAGCGGCAAATGCCTCAACAGGGAAGCTCTTGGTGATCCCGGCGAGGCTCTTGAAGTGGATCTTCCCGGCCGGCGAGTCAGCAGTGATTTCTGACACCGGCGGCCACAGCATGAGCTCCTTGGCCTTCACACCCTTGAGCTTCTTGATCCTGCCCTTCTCGACGTAGCCTTTGACCTCGGTGTCGTAGCTCACCAGCTTGCTTATCATCTTGAACTGATGCTCAACCTTCTTTTGCTGAACAATCCACATGTATCCGGTGCTCTCCACAAACCCAACCTCCACCACATTGGCCAGTGGGAGGAGCCCCTGAGGGAGTTCAAATTTCTGTAGGAGAGATATTGCCATTTTGAGCCCCTCCTCATGGCCCTTCTTCACGATGGCTCCTTCCTTCTCTGCCATTGTTCAACAGCTTCCTTCTCTTTGATTGTTTCTTGTTTGAGAGTGAATGAGCTGAGACAATGTAGATGGCGAATTTATGCTACTAGTTTGATGAGGTGAGACATGTGAGGCATGGAAAAGACAAAATTAGCAGAGGAAACCGAGGTGAAGTGTACATAGTAATCCTCGCTTTTGGTTTGTTTCGATCTTCGTCACTTTCCTTCTTTGTCCTAAAGCTTTTGCCTGCACAATTACTCATCATTTCAAACATGGTCATGAAAAAATCCGCCGTCCCTCTAAAACAGGACGATGAAATTTATGGACTGGATGGTGCTTTTTAAGTTAAACTAGTTCCCATGATTAGATGAATATATGCTAGTTAGTACACGTAACATCTCACGAAATTATCATGTGCTTCACCATCCAGAGTGGCCTTATTTCCCCATTTGTCCTAAATGTTTCTTTGCGAATCTCTTTACCCTCACAATTATCACTTAAAGCTGTACATGGCATTCTGGAACATAAGTAATACAGTTAAAAGGCAGTTACTGAAAGTAAGGTAACATCGTCATAAATCATGATCTATTTTTCCACCATTTGTGTTATTGTGTTGCGTAGAGGA
The DNA here is from genome assembly GCA_017140615.1 of Eucalyptus cladocalyx. NCBI lineage: Eukaryota > Viridiplantae > Streptophyta > Magnoliopsida > Myrtales > Myrtaceae > Eucalyptus > Eucalyptus cladocalyx. The sequence goes on from CM029516.1 coordinate 31,871,498, forward strand.
TGATTAACAGGAGTTAAGTAATAACAATCTCAGAACAAATATCTCGTAAAACAGTAGAGAGAGAATAGCATGTCCATAATTAGTAGACTTCAGACTCATTTGATTCCACAATCTTCTATTGAAAATCACGAAAAAATTTCATTAAGCAATAGAAGAATGTCCACAGCTACCTAAACTTAATCCGCTTAGCTATTCACCTTGGGAGTTGGAGTATGGCATAGAATGACCAACCCAAGTTTTCTCCGTTGCTAGGACGTGGACTCTTGGAAAAGAATCGGTAGCTCCTGCAAATAAAATGCTGAATTTTTCACTATTTAATGTCATTGGACGTTCATATTATTCCCTACGCTGTAAATAGATTGATCCGGACGCATCTTGTGTATTCTTCCTCCCCAGAACTGCACTTGAATTGACCGATCGCAAAAGTGGTGCTGCGGTAGTTGCCTGAAAAAATTTTCGCACTTCTCCAGGCACAAATTTTACAATGAAAGCATGGATTTATATATCAGATCCTAAAGAAAAAGGTGCATGTTCCCATCTGATCAACATTCACCGTGATTATGCACGCACAGAACTATGGACGGCATGGTTGCAATGAAGAGCACCAAAAATTACCGTCAGTCACTTTCAATTCAACATAATAATTCAAAACAAGAGGCAGGCTACAGAACAAGTAGAAGTTTCATAACCAGTCTCTATTAAAGGCCAAATCAAACACTATAATAGCATATTAATTTGATAGGATTCTGGTACAAACTTGACAAACAGATGTAGAAGCAACCAAATACATTGTGATTAACATGGGACCCAAGCAAATGAAGGATGTAAACAGAACAATCCACCCTGACCTTAGTATTAATTTTGAAAGTAGAAATAGTATTGATTTTGAAAGTAGAAAAAGCACCACAAGGATCAAACCAATTTTCATCCATCATGACCAAGAGAAGAAACCTAAGGAAAAGCAACCCGACCAATTACAACCAATCAAGAGTGCTCAGGACTTACAAGGACAGAGTACGCTAGAGTGGAAAAGCACCTCTGGCGAGCAAGAGTACTGAATGACAGAGAGGATCGCATCTCTGGCACCAACATCCGATCTCCTGCATTTCACGCAACTACCCTGCAGTGGCTTCTCCTTCTTCATGCCACCGGTCTTCATCTTGCATGCCCCGTGCCATTGTCGCTCTGCCATTATTGCTAAAGATCCAAAAGATGGAGCAAGAAGTCAAGGCAAAACAATTGAAGTAAGATGGGTGGGTTTTACTTAAAGCGCATGAACCAAAAAATACACACAAGTCTTGCCCAAGAGCAATAAAATTAGTAGCTTTAACAACAACAAAGATCATACCTTAGGTACAGAGCTTATAGTGCAGTTATTTTCTTCCCACCTTTTTCTTCTAATTGTCTCATTACACTTTTAATCACTTTTTTTGAAAGTTAGGTTAACTTGTCAAGCAATCGGCTCAGACCCATCAAAGGTCCTCTTACAAACCTAAAAATACACACAAAATCTCAATCAAGAGCAATAAAATTAGTTAACAAAAAAAAGAGATCATAGTTTTCGCAAGTACAAAGCTTATAGGATGGCTATTTTCTGCCATGAAATCAGTCCATGCCAATGATACTCAAGCAACTCTCTGGTCGTTACATCACTCCCTCATAATGAGAGGAGCGTGCCTTAATGAGAGAGCGACGGGAAACGTTGCTGTCTCTCTCTCTCTCTCTCTTTACACCTATTTTCTGTGTTTCGGCATGCACATAATCGAGTTTAAAAATTTGGACGATGGACGTCAACATTTATTTGTTTGCATTGATAATCCTTGCGTGCTTATGATTAGATTCCAAGTTTTGTCAGATCCGATATTTTAAAAATATTTCCACATGTGATTCTATATATCATTAATTCATTTGAGGATTGTAACTTTTCACTATCTCACTAATCCTCCTCATAGCAAGCAGTATAGCTTCAATCAGGCATGTTATTGGTTAAAATTCCAGTCCAAATCAACATTTTCTTTTCTTGATGGGAGCGATTAATAATAAACTGTTATTTACAATGCATTTATTTACTTTTCACAGTATTCATGAAATATTTAAATGAGTGCCATGTATAAGTAGACTTAATTTAGATGAATATCCATGGTCAGAAATTAGAATTAAAAGTCAATTCCTTGTGAGTTTCTCCCTTAGATTTATTTTCATGCAAACTAAATTACTTTTCACATCAAATTTATAACCAATTGCCCATTTACGGCTTAAAAACAATGGATGACTTATTCATATGGTCTTAGGAAATGAATTTAAATCTCAGTTTCGTATTCCTATGCTTTTTAGTCCAGAAGGCAACGAAAGAGTGAGTCTGCTCACCAAAAAATAAAAAAATAAAAAGTGAGTCTGCATTGGGAAGACTCAGGATTTCCCTAGTTTTATATTGATTTGGTTTTGTTGGAACAATTTTGCATTAGTTAACATACAAAACGCAATTTTATTTCACAAGCTATTGAGGTATTTTTTCTTTATTAATACATGCATAGATACTTTTAACTTTATCACTCTTTCAAAGAAGGCACATAAATTATCAAAATTACACATATTAGGTATGGTCTTGCTATGTAACAGTATTTAAGTTAAAGTAAAAATTATATCACAAAACAAGGAGACCAAAGTAATTGTAAGACAATTGAAATGCTCGACTAAAGTTCTAAGATAGATTTTAGAAATATAAAGAGTACTGACACTCGTGGAACATTATAGGAATTTGCTAAACATTCTTTTTTCTTTTTTTCCGAGACCCATAATTGTCTAGAAATCTATGTGCATTAAGCTAAGTCCCAAGGGTGAGCAAAGGTAGAGCAATATTTATATGCTCAAGCATTATGTGGCATTCCACCCAATCAAATCGAAAGCATAGAGTGTTAAAATATTTTTGAAAAGAATAAACAAATTAACAACAATGGATCAAAGGGAGGCCGACGAGAATCGTTACCTCCTAATTATTTGTTGCCTAGTGTAATTTTTAGGGATCAAATATTGTAGCCTATATAGTTTGGGATAAACTTTTTGCACTTATAGTTTCTACTTAGAATTAATCTCTAAATCCTTTCTTGAAACAAGAAAAACTGTTTATGTTTCGAAAAATTATGGATAATGAAGTACAAAATTACACATTAATAAAATTCAAGAGCGTAATATTGTAAAATTTACAAAAAGTGAAAAATAGAAGTCATCCAAATAGGATTAGTTAATTTTACTCTAGGTTAGATATGATAAAAACAAGTCAAGGAAAAAAAATAATAAAGGATAGGCATTAAAAAAATTCATGTTGCACAACTCAATTGGACCCCCTCCACATATATTTAAAATAATGACACAAATAGTCCTTAAACTTTGGTCTTTAAACTTTTAATTTATTCAATTTGATCTTTATACTTTAACTCAATATCTAATGTAATCCATGAATTTTTGATTTGTTCAATGTAATCCATGTACTTTTTGTACATATTCAATATAGTCCCTAAACTGTATAAAAATATTCAAAATAGTCATTTTCCATTAAATAGAATTTGTGTCTGCATTGACCTTGGCATCCAGGATAACATAGCTATCATAGTCATAACAATCACTCCAAACGTTATATAGTAAAGACGAGCTAAAGAAACAACCCTGGCCCAGATTCGAGTGGGCTTCAAAATCGGTTGAAGAACTCGCGCTATCGATATGAGGCCCCATTCGATGGGGATGAACGCCAACAAACTGGTGAAATCTCCATTAGCTTGAGCTGCCAAAACTTCACCAATGCAACTAGCGCAGGTGCTCCTAGTACAATGACAAGGAATTGCACGAGTCGATAGTAGATGTGATCTCTTGCCGCGTACTTGTCCCAGCCACGATACAAGCACACGGACCCCCAAAATTACGGAAAAAAAAAAAAAAAAACAAATCAAAGAGAGCAAGTAAAGAGCAACACTTCTACTTCTGGGGTTAGCTTGGACCAAAATTTGTGATTTCTAAGTTAGGTTGCATTGCTTTAGAACCCATTTACTGTTTAAAAGTGAACTTTATTGTTTTTTATATAGCCTAACAAATCTATACGAGCTGGGGGCTTGTATGCTTATCAGCAATATCCATGTCTTCCTTCGCATGTATGACGGTGTCAATCATCTAGTTCCTTTGTCCCTGCAGGTTTAGATGCCTCCTATTGCAGTTCAATTCTTGGTGATAAACACAATGCTTCAAGACTACGTTTATTCCATGGAAAATTCAATGATATAGGAAAAACTTTTAGAAGTCACAACGCAAGGAAAGAACAAAACTTAAATCACGCCAAAAAATTCATTACAAGGTTTCTCCTTAGGGTTTCTCCAACAAACTGAAGATAACGCAGGGTCCATACTTACGAAATGTCAAGGTTTGACAATATTTGCCAATCTAAGAGGTCTGCATAGAATTATATGCCCTAAGTTAGTCTGGCATAACAATACCCATAATGCAGCTCTTCATCTTATATAGGCACTATCTAACTCCACAAACGAGTACATTTTCATATGTCTAATAAGTCAAAACTTTCTACTGACAATTGCCAATGTACAATAAGAAAATACAATGAAGAGAAAAGAGTGCCCTTTTCTGATAAACAAGGGGTCATAATTTACACCAGACATCAGTAGAAAATAACTGCTAATTAAAATTGGGAAGAAGCAAATCCATGAAAGATTTGACAACTCAATTATCAAGAGATTTAGCTGCAAAATGAACTTACCCAAGTCTTGAGGAACATCACTTTTACCCCATTCAGTTGACTTGTGCTTTGCATCAAGGCGTGTTTCACTTTCCAGTCTTTGTTCCCCACGTAGTTCAATAATCTCACTAGTGACAAGTTTATCAGACAGATTGCGGAACAAATTGCAGATTCCAAAAAGCTGAGAATAAACAAGTTCTTCCAGAGAGCCGCTTCTGCCCATAGCGAAAGGACCTGTCCTGGGCCTGCAAATCATGGGCAGGATTCCAGTTTGGATCAAATATTACCACACGGTTCGCACTGACAAGATTCAGCCCAAGCCCACCAGCTACATCAGCAATTGCAGTGCGGTGATCCTAAAACATGATTTTCAGCGCAAAACTTGACCTGTTTGCTCGGACTAGAATTAAAGTCATCAACAAGAGTCTGACGTGTGTTGGCTGGAGTAGAACCATCCAGTCTTGAAAAGCATTAACCTTTGCATATGAGAAATTTCTCAAGTATGTCCAACATCCTGAAATGTTAGTCAACTTCATATATGGTGATAATTAAATGGAAGGGCAGAAAAAATCAGTCACAACTATTAAAACATTCAGCATCTCCAAATTTGACTCCATATACTAAAATTTCTTTGACCAGATGGTAGTAGTTTCTTAAAGATTCACTTCTCATGGATTTATGAGCAAACCCACAATATGCCACAAACTATCCAGTGATACAAGGCATGCTGATGTTGAAGATTACCAGAACATACATTGCCCTGATGATTATGTATACTTCTCTATCACAAAAGGAATGATGAGAATCACGTGGAGATCTACCAACAACGCACATAAGCACATGCGCATACACATGCACAATCTTCATATTTGAGATAACTTGGCAACATATGCCACATCAAATTGAAAAACCACTCACATTAGGTTTCTTGATAAAGAAGGTTTAGTAGATACCTGACAGAGTAACTGAACAGAAGAACCTTGTCACCTTGAGAGATCCAGAAGAGCATTAACTTTTCAAGGGCTCGCATCTTGCCACAATGTTTAACATCACTCAGGCCCAAGAAGCTCTCATTCTGGGTATTCCCACCCACCATATCAATATCAGAGCCAAAAACAGCAGCAGCAAATTCAGCATCTTTTTTTTGCTTATCTGGTTCATCCCTAGGATTAGGCTTAATTAATTCCAGGTGATTGCTTATCTCTAAGGCAAGTCAAATTGCACACATGCCATTAGCATAAGTCCTCACAGAATATCAAGTGCTGAAAAAGAGAAATACCATGACTGGCATTCAGTAGAAATTTGGAGCACAAGTCAATTACAGAGTAAAAGATTAAGTACATTTCAATTTTTCCATTAGCCATGCTGATCTCTAGAATTGGACTCATTCTCATCATCCCTATGCTCATAATTCACTATCCTCCAGCAGAAACTCTCTCTTTCTCGGCCTCTCTCGGCCTCTCTACCCCCTGAACTCTGCATACAATTATTGGGTATATGACATATGGACAACAAGAAAGGCTACAACATGCATGAATCATTGTCTACCAGTGTATGCATGTTCTATGAGATAAAATCCATTCATACTTCCAAAGATGGTGAACTTATATTGAGGAGGACGCCTCTAGTCAATATCCAAAATTGGATCTTCCAATCTATATTCAATGTTGCAATGAATGACCATAGATCATCCACTCTCAACCCAAATCCTACATTCCTATTTAAAACCTCATTTTGTTTTCATCCAAGAAAAACACAACCAGCTATCAAACGGGATTGAATGGCTCATATGATTAATTATGGGGGTTAAACCAATTCACTTGAGAAATAGACAAAAATTTGCAAACTCATTCACCTGCTGAGGCTTGATAAGGCAAGGCAGGACAAGGCAAAATGACATGAATCACAACCCTCACGGTTATCCCTGTGAAGGTGAGGCCAAATTATCCCATCTGTTACAGTTCTCTTGCAACATTCAACTTGACTAAGTGGGCTTCCACAACTACAAGGGATGTCCTTATTAATTAGGCACTGGAAATCGGGCAATTGTAAAATTCTCCTATACACTCTTTTTTGTAATTCACTCATTGCGCAGAACACGACATTATCTTCCTTACCCATCATAAGATGCCCTATAGCCTCCTCTTTCGTCCTTCTCAGCATATATTTATGAAGAACTCCCACTAGGTGTTGTTTTTGCATATCAGCAATCTGCACAAATTTTTCTGGAGCAGTGGATTGCTGACCATGCTTGAGAGGTTCATCATAGAAATCCCGAAAATGCTCCCATGTCCCCAATGATCCCAGTGCGACCAAATCGAATAAATTAAACAGTTCCATGATCTTATTCTGCATTATTGTTCCTGTTAGACCAACATGCTGGGGGTCTTGATATCTAAACAGGATGCATAGAGCTTTGATTTCTTGTTTTTGAGCATATGTGCCTCATCAATTATCACAACTTCCCATTTAATATTGGAGAAAATGCTACCATGAATTCTGTACGTGTCAAAACTGGTTATTAGTACCTCGATAGCATGAGCATCTAACTTCTCAAGAATACATTCACGGTTTGCACCATGATAAACGGATATAGCAAAAGTTGCCCACTTAGAAAACTCATTTTCCCAATTATGGATTACAGAGGTGGGGCAAATTATTAATACAGGCCACTTCTTCTGTAAATGACCTTCCTTTGAACCCTTAAGAATATTAGATGCTGCATCTTTTCCAAAAATAGCAGCCAAATATGCAATTGTCTGAATGGTCTTCCCAAGCCCCCTGCTCCAAAAAAAAAAAAAAAAAAAAAAAAAAAAAAAAAAAAGCACACAAAAATAAATGTAAACTGGCTATCTTGCCTAGATTGGTATTGCAAGCAAAACGAATTATGGCCAAAATTTAAAAAGTCGCTCATGCACACAAGCACAAATCTACCATAAAAGGCATGCCTAAGCTCACAAAATTGCTGACATCTGGCAAGACCAGAAACTATTTCAGGGTTCAAAATAAACACAAAGCTCTTCTGGTTTGCATGATTTAGTGCGAGTGCGCACACAGGAGGTTTGTATGTCATCCCATCAATGTGGGAATCATCAAGATCTTAGACAATCTACAATCCATCACATCATCTTGGAGAGCTATGAGACCCTTAATTGGATCTGTCAAAACAATTCACTTTAAAGACAATCAACTCAATATTCCCCTTTTGTTCACACAATGTGACCAAGAATGAGAAGCAAGGAATTACTTTCTCCAAATAAGCAACACGGATAAGAGAAGCCCTTGTACAAACCATATAAAAACTTGACGCCTCCCTTTGATGCTCGAGCAACCTGCAAGTTCATCCACTTCAACGTCAACTTGCTTTTTCTTTTGTTAGGTTGGGGGGGTGGGGGGGAGGAGGGTGTTTTTTGGAGCTAATTCATGACCGTTAACTGCTTCATTTCTTCCTTTCAAATGAAAAAAAGGAGCAAGTAAATAGGTACGCTCTGCTTGCCTACTTCATAAGCCGGAGAATCACGTAAACAGAGCTGCCAATCGACCATTTTTCGCCATTTTGCCCAAATTATATAGAACAAGACGAAGTCTTTAATGCTTAAGCAATCACTAATCCTCAAATCAATCGAGCCCGACAGTTCGATCATCCTCGCTTTCCTTTCAGAAGTCACAATTACTCGACCGTTTATATTTTCCCCAAACGACGTCAAACGAAAACACTTCACCTGAACGACCGGAGCTTCTCCTTCGGAAGACAAGACCAGCGGTTCGAGCGGCCCGGTGTGATCAAACTGGAAGCTCGCCGACTTCGGCCTCCCGAAGAGCACCCTCCCTTTCTCCTCCTCGCCCCTCCGCACCTCCTTCCTTGAATCCAGCGCGGTCGGGGTCCTCCTTTGGCCGGACGTGCGGGGGACGCTCCTCCGAAGGGAAGGAGCTGCTGCGAGAGGGACGACTTCGGAGGCTTCCTGAGGATTTCCGGGCTCGAATTGTTGGGACAGCGAGGGCTTCGACATGGAGGTTGAGTCGGCGGCAGTGAGGAAGGACGAGGAAGGGAGGGTTGGAGCAGGGCTTGAGCGTCTCTTTCAACGCGTGCAGCGACATTAGAGAGAGAGAAGCGAAGGAGACGGTGCAGGCAGTTTCAGGGAATCGGAGAGAATCCTCGACTCCCCGTTAGGCTTCAGCTTGTATTTCCGCACCCCGCTGAAGTCGAGACAGAGGAGAGACTCGGGATTTGGAAAACAAAACGCGCGGGCGGGCGGGCGGGCGGGTCGGTTCTTTATGGCGGTTCGGGTTTGGTAACCCAAGTTACGGGCCTCTTGCGGCCCATTTGGGGCGGTGAGGCCCACACTCCCAAAGCCGCTCGTTCAGTCGTGCCTCTTAAAAAAAAAAACTCTAATTTCAGAATAAGAAATTAGGAACAACCAAAAATTATGAATTTGTCAATTTACGCGTGTAATTAGTAATTGCTGCTTACACGAGAGAACCACTCAAACATCTATTTAGTTATCGATGCTGGACTAAATTGGGAGGCTAGTTAATTTACAAAGTAAGTTCCTTCGATCTGAAAATTTCTCCAATGATAAATTTAAGTAGGAATTATAGACCGACCGTCCTAGGACAAATGTCACATGAACCGCAAGACAAATGTCGTGTGAAATCCAAAAAAAAAAATGGAATTTTCTTTTCCTATTCCTTGCTAGAGAAGCGTGAGAGAAGTTGACTCACCACAACAATCGAATTCCATTGAGCATTAAATTCTTCTTAGTTAATCCAAAAATCCAATTCCAAAAGGATCAAAATTCAAAACTCAACCGTCTTCCACTTCAATCCCTTTTTCACCTCGTCATCCTCATTCTCATTATGAATGGATTGAGTCCGACTTCAATTGATTCTAGTCATGGCCCCAGCCATGTCCATCAAATCGTCATCGCCGTTCAACCCACACCGCAACCTCAATCATTTATTAAGCCATAAGTGTAGTGCCAGGGCCACTCCATCATGGACGTGCGACAGTGACATACAAGGGCACCTCCATGAGGCTTGCCTTTCAGGTGTCGCGGGACGAGTTGGAGAGTGCTTACACATAGCGGGAAGTACATAAGCTATAGCGTCCTCAAGAAGAACAATGTCCCATGCAACCACAAGGGGAAATCATACTACAACTGTACCAAGTCCGGTAAGGCCAATCCTTATAAGTGGGGATTCAGCACTATCACTCATTGTGTGAGATCTATCAATTGGCGAGTCCTTTAAGATTAGGAGTTTTTCCTCTTTGTTTTTCCACACTTTCATTCACGAATTGGATATGTATTTTATTTTATTGATAAATTGGATAAATCCCACTTGTGAATTTGGAGGAGACCTGATTTCGCTAGTCAGCTGCAAGAGAAGGGATATGAAATCTCTATTAAATGTGGGATTTGCAGAATCCAAGATGAGAAGTTGGTTTAATTGCCAAAGTCAAAATGACGGACAATTGGATGTTTCCAGTGTATCTCCACAACACTACAAATTCATGTTTCTCTGCAAGATTGAAGGAGGAAGCTTGGCTATGGCATTTTCACCATGGGCATCTCAATTTCGGTGGGTTGTGAACACTACATAAAAAAGAGATGGTGGTGGGTCTTCCTCAAATCTTTGCTCCTTTGGAAATTTGTGAAGATTGTGTTATTAGCAAGCAACATCGTGCTCAATTTCCACAAAGAAAATCATGGAGAGCAAAAAGCTCGTTGGCATTGGTCCATTCAGATATTTGCGGACCAATATCTCCAATTTCCAATGGAGGTAAACGGTATATCATTACCTTCATCGATGATTTTAGTTGGAAGACTTGGGTGTATTTCTTGCAAGAAAAATCTGAAGCTTTTGCAGCTTTCAAGAACTTCAAAGCACTTGTTGAAAAAGAAAGAGGAAATCAAATAAAGGTCTTTTGCACGAATCATGGTGGAGAGTACAACTCACTTGAGTTTATAGATTTTTTTGTGAAGCATGGCATCAAGAGACAACTTACAGCAGCCTATACACCACAACAAAATGGCGTTATGTGAGAGGAAGAATCGTACCATTCGGAATATGATGTGGAGTCTCTTGAAGGGAAGTGGAATTCCAAAAAGTTTCTAGCCTGAAGCATTCAATTAGAGCATTCATATTTTAAATAGAAGTCCCACTTTAGCTGTTCAAAATATGACACCAGAAGAAACTTGGAGCGGCCAAAGACCTGTAGTAGATCAATTTAGAATTTTTGGGTGTATTGCCTACGCCCATGTTCCTGACCAGAAGAGGAAGTAGCTACATGAAAAGGGAGTCAAATGTGTTTTTCTTGGCATTAGTGATCAATCAAAAGCCTATAAACTTTATGATCCTATGACCAAGAAAATCATTATCAGCCGTGATGTGATTTTTTATGAAGAACAAACTTGGCCGTGGGGTGAGCAAGGTATTGGTAAAAAAATTCCAACAAATTTTGAAGATGAAGATGAGCTAGTGCAGCAACCCACAACAACCTAAATCACTATAGGCAGTGTCCAAAGTACAGCAGCAGCTATAGAACCTGAAGATTGGCCTCATCGTGTTCGATGGAGACCTGCATGGATGAGTTACTATGAAGTAACGGGAGTTGATCAATATGAAGATCCACTTACCCATTTTGCTTTGTTTTCAAATTGTGATCCAACAACCTTTGATGAAGCAGTACAAAAAGAAAATTGGAGGATAGCAATGGATGAAGAAATTGCAACTATTGAGAGGAATAACACTTGGGAGTTAACAGATCTTCCAAAAGGACACAAAACAATCGGGTCAAGTGGGTGTACAAGACAAAATTGAACAAGGATGGTGAAGTTGACAAGTATAAGGCGCGCTTGGTGGAAAAAGGCTACAAGTAAGAATTTGGAGTGGATTACAAAGAAGTATTTGCACTTGTAGCAAGACTCGACACAATCAGATTGGTAATTGCATTAGCAACGCAAAATTCATGACCTATCTTCCAATTGGATGTAAAGTCAGCATTCTTGCATGGTGATCTTCAAGAAAATGTATTTGTTAATCAACCTTCTGGTTATGTGAAGCTTGGTAGTGAACATAAAGTTTATAGATTAAAAAATGCACTATATGGGTTAAAACAAGCTCCCCGAGCTTGGTATAGTCGCATTGATGCCTATTTTTTGATGAAATGTTTTAGAAAATGTCCATATGAGCAAACACTCTTTATTAAAATTGGTGATGGTGGAAGGTTGCTTCTTGTATGCTTATATGTGGACGATTTTATTTTTACTGGGAATGATAGTGTCATGTTTGACAAATTCAAGGAGTCTATGATAGATGAATTTGAGATGATTGATCTTGGATTGATGCATTATTTTTATGGGCATAGAAGTGATTTAATATGCAGCTAGAATCTTTATGTCTCAAAAGAAGTATGTTCAAGAGATTTTGGACAGGTTTCAAATGAATAATTGTAACCCCATGACTACTCCAACTGAAGTTAGATTGAAGCTCTTGAAATATCTTAATGGAAGTAAGGTGGATAGCACTCTCTACAAACAAATTGTTGGAAGCCTAATATATTTGACAGGGACAAGACCAAATATCATGCATGCCGTGAGCCTTATAAGTAGGCATATGGAGCACCCAACAGAGTTACATCTACAAGCTGCAAAAAAGAGTTTTCGCTATTTGCAAGGAACAAAAAAATTTGGCTATTCTATAAAAAGGGGGAAAAGTTAGATTTGTTTAGATTTATAGATAGTGATTATGCTGAAGATGTTGATAATAGAAGAAGTACTTTAGGGTATGTCTTCATGCTTGGTTCAAGGGTGGTTTCATGGTCTTCAAAGAAGCAATCAATTGTCACTTTATCAACAACCGAAGCAGAATTTGTTGCTGCAACTCCATGCACCTGTCAAGCCATATGGTTACGAAAAATTCTTGAAGAGCTTCAGTTCAAACAACAAGAAGCAACTACAATCTATTGTGACAACAGCTCAGCTATCAAGCTACCAAAAAATCTAGTTCTACATGGGAGGAGTAAGCATATAGATGTGAAGTACCACTTCTTAAGAGATCTTACAAAGGATGAAATAGTTGAGCTAGTTTTCTATAGAAGTGAAGATCAAGTGGCTGATATATTCACCAAGCCCCTAAAGTTGCCCATGTTTCAGAAGCCAAGAAAGCTCCTCGATGTCCATTTGTTGGACATTCCAAATTAAGAGAAGGTCCTTTAAACTGATTGTTTGCAACATCAGTTTAAGGGAGGGAATGTTGGATGAGTCAATTTCTTTTTGGTTTGTTTTTCATGTGTTAATGGTTTGTTAAGCACTCCTATATGTGGGTTTGTTGATGTACGCATTAAGTTAGTGAGCTGTGGTAGTTACTTGTTGGTGTAAAGTCTATATAAAGGCTATGGCGTCAGTTTTATAAATGGTGTTTTGCAAACAGTTCTTCTTCGTGTATATCTTTCAATCTTCTATTTTCAACACGGAACACCCCCATGGTCTTCTACACCAACGCCGCATGGATCAAGCAAGACAACACCGCTGGCTGCTTTCGGCAGGACTACCTAATCGAGAAGTGGATGACGGCGGAAGGAGGAGGAGGAGGAAGAGGAGAAGAAGAAGGAAGCCGGCAATGAGAGATGGGCGGTTCACCGCGATTCGAGGATCGGCGATTGGAACCACTCGCTCCAACTCCAGCTTCAGGTGGGGGGGAGGGTTCTCATTGTCTGAGTCAAAATCCATATGACGATACTCCGCTTCCCATGACTCTGTGAGGAGGCTGAAGCCGAAGTCGAAGAGACTGATGCAACTCCTTACGTCTTGGACTCAAGCAGGTGAAGACCAGAGACCGGAGATTGCCCCACCCCTTCGATCGGAATTGTCCACCGCTCCGGCTTCTCATGAGTCAGCCTTGCACGGTGATGGTGTGTAGGGGAGGGTTCCTCGGCAAGAGAGAACAAGCCCGTGCTTCTATGGCAAGAGGGTTCGTCAACATTTGATTTTGATTTGAACTGAGTTAGACATGATTATCATTTGTATTTGTATTGGATGGACCATTTCTCTCTCATTGTTGTCATTATTAGGACAATGGAAATTCAGTTTCTTGACATCTAATTGATTGTGATGGTGATTTAGAAATTAAGGAAGCATTGTTGTAGTTTTATATGCTTTCTCATTTAAGTTGCAGTTACATCGAGATTTAACCAAAAATAATTCAACTTGAATGGATGCTTTACCCTGATGGAAGAGCTTTTGAGGTAGAAACTTTCTAGATGATGAGTTATCAAGTCCTAGAGTTTCAGGATCAATATTTATGTCAGTGATCATACAATTCGATTTGTATTTTTGTCAATGATCAATATTTATGTCCAAGAGGTTCAGAAATTACTATTTTTTCATTAGGATACTTGGTTGCATTTTCTTGTTTATTTGAGATTTTGAACTTTTAAAAATTTGGGTGTGTAATGCAATCCAAGACGGTTGTTGGAACAAGAACTAGCAAAAATTGTCAGATCTATTAACAGACAGCTGAGTGAGAAATCAATTAAAACTAAGGTGGTGCAGTCCTCCAGTCTCTTTAGACATTTTTCTTTCCTAGTAAATTTTAATATATGCAATTGTTACAAGTTGGTGCTTTTGTTGTCTTGAAAGAACTTGTGGTTGTATTGCCAGATTGTCTTGCTAACCACATTGGATCACTTATTCCTGGTATTGAGAAGGCACTACGTGTATGTACATTGTCATTTTCCAAATGTTTTGTTAGAGTTTTTTGACTCTATGATGTAAATTATCTACCGGTTATTTCTCTGGCTACTAACCATCATGTTCTTATATGTATCAGGACAAGTCATCTACATCAAATTTGAAAACTGAGGCTTTGATCTTTACAAGATTGGTGTTGACTTCACATTCGCCTTCTGTTTTCTATCCTTACATAAAGGTATAATTCCTACATTTGCTATTGTATGCAAAATTAGGTATTACCAATAAGATTATTAAGTGCAGAGGGCTTTCTTTTCTTTTTTTTTAATGCGTATGCTTTGTTGTTCTTATCAATTTGATGGCTCTTGCATTGTAAGATGAAAGCACCTCTTAGCACATGAGCGACAGTATCTATTGCTATGATATGTTAACTATTTAGAGGTACCACATTTAGTTGCTCATCTAGCATTCGCTATTCTCAACACTGTTTCTGTATTAATGTATTTTTTTCAACTTCTTGCTCCTTGTGCATAGTTGAAAAAACATTTACTCTTTTACTCATTAATGATGCCTATGCACTCTCATAATTTCCTCTTTTTCGATTGTCCGGTTAATAATTGAAAATTAATGGTGAAGATGAAAAAAAAAATGAGAAACTACAAAATATAACTAAACTAACATTAGCTTGATAATATAAGAACTCCAGAAATAGACTAGCGATATGGGGACAAGGAAAGTAACAAGGAATTTGGGAACTGAGAAGCGGACTAAACTACTATCCTAAGAAACGAAGGGAACTTGAAAAGGAAATTATTACTGGGAAGTTGCAAATTGAGACAAGCATGAACTACTATCTTAAGGAAACTTGAATGTTAGGGTAGGGTTTTCGAGCTCCATACCGACCTTTACTAACTTATTCCAAATGATTCTCTTTGTGTCATCCCTCACATTGCCAATTTCTACCATTTCAAGTAAGCTACGGTTGCGCTGTCCAAAATAGCTATCCTTTATAGTTTTGAAAACCTTCGCTTGATCTTCATTGTTGAGTACAAGAACTGTCTCATTTTTTATGCGGTTAACCACCTCAATTAGCTTCTGTTCCGCTTCATCTTTGTTGATTTACGCATATGCCTTTTCTTCCTTGCTGAACGTCAGAGAAGAAAACATGAGAGCCAAAATAATAATAATAATAATAATAATAATAATAATAATAATAATAATAATAATAATAATAATAATAAACAAATTCTACTACTCACCTCTTGTTGGAATTGTCTTGCAATTTTTTAAACTTCTTTTCCATCTTCACAAATTCGTCATAGCTTTTCGCGAGGAGGTGAGCATCATCCCTAGCAACCCCAACCCTGCTAGCAAGGAGGTGAGCATCATCCCTAGCATCTCCAACCCTGCCAACCATTTGAGTTGTTCAAGAAGAAGACAAATGGAGTAGATAGAGTAAAGACAAATGGAGTAGTTGGAGTGGTGGAAGGAAGATGATTCACGTGTATATATAAAGAAAAAATTTGAGAAGCATGCAAGAAAATTGTACCTTTCCATTATTTGGAACAACGGATGCGTGGGTTAGATTGGTCAAACTCGGTCAAAATAGAGTGCATATCTTAGCCGATCTGCCCCCATCTTTTTCAACACGATGTACCACTTGCCAACCCCTGCCAACATGCTGTACCACTTACCAACCATTGCAAAAGATGCTCTTTAATCTACAACAATCTGCTAGAAAGTCATTTTCCCTTTTTGGAATGCATGCTCCTTTTAAGCTTAAGGGAATGTTTCTCATTTTATAATGTTGTAATATTGTTTTCTAACAATATGGAATAAAGAAAACCAGTCATGGTGAAATAAGTGAAATTCAAATTAAGCTTAATGACATTGTCATGATAATGATATTGTCTAGCGACACCCTCATCCTTAACTCGATAGAAGAGCGAAAGTATTCAAAATCCCCTATACACTAGATATTCTATGTTTTTGTCTTTGTATCAGTCCCCGGAGATATCCTCGCTTTTCCTCAGCAAAATGTGTACTAAGTACATTTTTTAACATGTTCGTTTTTCCACCATTAGTAATACCCGTTTTCCCTCAGGAAAATGTGTAGTAAGTAAAATTTTAACATATTCGTTCTTCCATCAATTGAGGGCAATAGCAACGTAACGATTATAAACTTAATTCAAGTTTTATATAATTTTATTCGTTTTACACTTTAAAAAAATAAGATAACAAGTTCAACATGATCAAGAGAAGAGAGTAGTCGAAAGAATAGAAGAAAGAGAAATATGGGTGGTGAGTTAGAAAAGAAGAAATTTAATGATGATGCAAAAAATGAAGAAAATCTATTTATTAACAGCAAGATTCCATTATCACATTTCACTAGATCGCACAACTGAGAAATCACATCTTTGGCGTGGGTTTTCAGCAAAAAGTAGAGGAGAGGTGGTGGGGATATATGTGGGGTTGGTAAGGGTGCGTTTGGTTGAACTTTTGGGGAAAGTCACTAGTAAAATGTAAAGTATTTTAGATTAAGTAAGTTTTGCATAATACAAATAATGTTTGAAAAAATGTTGGGGAGAACCCAGTGACACAATTCACCACGACCAAACGCACTCCAGGATCTATTTTTCCCCCGAAATTAAATCAACTTAAAATCTCTTAACATAATGATTATAAGCTTAATTCAAGTTTTATATAATTTTATTTATTTTACACTATAAGTAAATAAGATAACAAGTTCAACATGATCAAGAGAAGAGAGTGATCGAAAGAAGAGAAGAAAGAGAAAGATGGATGGTGGGTTAGAGGAGAAGAAATTGGATGATAATACAGAAAATGAGGGAAATCTATTTATTAATAACAAGATCCCATTCTCGCATTTCACTAGATCACACCACCGAGAGATTACATTTTTTGTGTGGGTTTTCAGTAAAGAGTAGAGGAGAGGTGGTAAGGATTTATGTGGGGTTGGTAATGATGCGTTTGGTTGAACTTTTGGGGAAAGTCATTAGTAAAATGTAAATGCTTTAGATTAAAGAAGTTTTGTAAAATGTAAATAGTGTTTGGAAAAATGTTGGGGAGAACCAGTGACACAATTCACCACGGCCAAACGCATTCAAAGATCAATTTTTCTCCTGAAACTAAATCAACTTAAAATCTCTTAACATAATAATTATAAGTTTAATTCAAGCTTTATATAATTTTATTTGTTTTACACTGTAAAAAAATAAGATAATAAGTTCAACATGATCAAGAGAAGAGAGTGGTCAAAAGAAAAGAAGAAAGAGAAAGATGGATGGTGGGTGGTGGGTTAGAGAAGAAGAAATTGGATAATGGTGCAGAAAATTAGGGAAATCTATTTATTAACAACGAGATCCCATTCTCACATTTCACTAGATCGCACCACTAAGAGATGACATCTTTTGTTAGGGTTTTCAGCAGAGAGTAAGGAGAGATGGTGGGGATTTTTGTGGGGTTGATAAGGGAGCGTTTAGTTAAACTTTTGGGGAAAGTCATTAGAAAAATGTAAAGTACTTTAGGTTAAAGAAATTTTGCAGAATGCAAATAATATTTGGAAAAATGTTAAGGAGAATCCAGAACACAATTCACCACAGCCAAACACATTCCATGATCAATTTTTCCTCCGAAACTAAATTAACTTAAAATCTCTTAACATAATTATTATAAGTTTAATTCAAGTTTTATATAATTTTATTTATTTTATACTGTAAGAAAATAAGATAACAAGTTCAACATAATCAAAAGAAGATAGTAGTCAAAAGAAGAGAAGAAAGAGAAAGATAGGTGATGAGTTAGAGAAGAAGAAATTATATGATGGTGCAGAAAATAAGGAAAATCTATTTATTAACAGCGAGATTCCATTCTCACGTTTCACTAGATTGTACCACCGAGAGATAACATCTTTTGTGAGGGTTTTCAGTAGAGAGTAGAGGAGAGGTGTGGATTTCTGTAGGGTTGGTAATGGTGCATTTAGTTAAACTTTTGATGAAAGTCATTGGTAAAATGTAAAGTACTTTAGGTTAAAGAAGTTTTGCAGAATGCAAATAGTGTTTGGAAAAATGTTGGAGAGAACTCGAGAACACAATGCACTCCCTGATCAATTTTTCCCTGGAACTAAATCAACTTAAAATCTCTTAACGTAATGATTAAAAGCTTAATTCAAGCTTTATATAATTTTATTTATTTTACACTGTAAAAAAATAAGATAACAAGTTCAACATGATCAAAAGAAGAGAGTGGTCGAAAGAAGAGAAGAAAGAGAAAGATTGGTGGTGGGTTAAAGGAGAAGAAATTGGATGATGGTACAGAAAATGAGGGAAATCTATTTATTAACAGCGATATCTCATTCTCACATTTCACTAGATCGCACCACCAAGAGATCACATCTTTTGTATGGATTTTCAGCAAAAAGTAGAGGAGAGGTGGTGGGGATATCTATGGGGTTGGTAAGGGTGCGTTTGGTTGAACTTTTTGAGAAAGTCATTGGTAAGATGTAAAGTACTTTAGATTAAAGAAATTTTGCAGAATGCAAATAGTGTTTGGAAAAACGTTTGGGAGAACTCAGGGACACAATTCACCACGGTCAAACGCATTCGATGATCAGTTTTTCTTCTGAAATTAAATCAACTTAAAATCTTTTAACGTAATGATTATAAGCTTAATTCAAGCTTTATATAATTTTATTTGTTTTACATTGTAAGAAAATAAGATAACAAGTTCAACATGATCAAGAGAAGAGAGTGGTCGAAAGAAGAGAAGAAAGAGAAAGATGGGTGGTGGGTTAGAGGAGAAGAAATTGGATGATGGTGCAGAAAATAAGGGAAATATATTTATTAACAGCAAGATCTCATTCTCGCGATTCACTATATCGCACCACCAAGAGATCACATCTTTTGTATGGGTTTTCAGCAGAAAGTAGAGGAGAGGTGGTGGGGATTTTGTGGGGTTGGTAAGGAAGCGTTTGGTTAAACTTTTAGGGAAAGTTATTAAAAAATATAAAGTACTTTAAGTTAAAGAAGTTTTGCAGAATGCAAATAATGTTTGAAAAAATGTTAAGGAAAACCCGGAGACACAATTCACCACGGCCAAATACATTCCAAGATAAATTTTTCTCTTGAAACTAAATCAACTTAAAATCTCTTAACATAATGATTATAAGCTTAATTCAATTTTTTATATAATTTTATTTGTTTTACACTATAAAAAAAATAAGATAACAAGTTCAACATGATCAAAAGAAGAGAGTAGTCAAAAGAAGAGAAGAAAGAAAAAGATAGGTGATGGGTTAGAAGAGAAGAAATTAGATAATAGTGTAGAAAATAAGGGAAATCTATTTATTAATAGTGAGATCCCATTCTCACGTTTCACTAGATCGCACGACCGAGAGATGACATATTTTGTAAGGGTTTTCAGCAGAAAGTAGAGGAGAGGTGGTGTGGATTTCTGTAGGATTGATAATGGTACATTTGGTTAAACTTTTAGAGAAAGTCATTAGTAAAATGTAAAGTACTTTAGGTTAAAGAAGTTTTACAAAATGCAAATAGTGTTTGGAAAAATGTTGGGGAGAACCAAGGAACACAATTCACCACGGCCAAACTCACTCCATGATCAATTTTTCCCCTGAAACTAAATTAACTTTTATTATAAGCTTAATTCAAGCTTTATATAATTTTATTTATTTTACACTGTAAGAAAATAAGATAACAAGTTCAACATGATTAGGAGAAGAGAGTGGTCGAAAGAAGAGAAGAAAGAGAAAGATGGATGGTGGGTTAGAAAAGAAGAAATTAGATGATGGTGCAGAAAATGAGGGAAATCTATTTATTAACAGCGAGATCTCATTCTCGCATTTCACTAGATCGCACCATCAAGAGATAACATCTTTTATGTGGGTTTTCAGTAGAGAGTAGAGAAGAGGTGGTGGGGATTTCCGTAGGGTTAGTAAGGGTGCGTTTGGTTGAACTTTTTGGGAAAGTCATTGGTAAAATGTAAAGTACTTTTTAGGTTAAAAAAGTTTTGCAGAATGCAAATAATGTTTGGGAAAATGTTGGAGAGAACCCGGGGACACTATTCACCACAGCCAAACACATTCCATGATTAATTTTTCCTCTGAAACTAAATCAATTTAAAATCTCTTAACATAATAATTATAAGATTAATTCAAGTTTTATATAATTTTATTAGTTTTACACTGTAAGAACAAGTTCAACATGATCAAAAGAAGAGAGTGGTCGAAAGAAGAGAAGAAAGAGAAAGATGGGTGGTGGGTTAGAGGAGAAGAAATTGGATGATGGTGCAGAAAATGAGGGAAATCTATTTATTAACAGCGAGATCCATTCTCGCGTTTCACTAGATCGCACCACCGAAAGATCACATCTTTTGTGTGGGTTTTCAACAAAGAGTAGAGGAGAGGTGGTGGGGATTTCTGTAGGATTAGTAAGGGTGCGTTTGGTTGAACTTTTTGAGAAATTCATTGGTAAAATGTAAAGTACTTTAGGTTAAAAAAGTTTTGCAGAATGCAAATAGTGTTTAGAAAAATGTTTGGGAGAACTCAGGGACACTATTCACCACGGCCAAACGCACTCCAAAATCTATTTTTCCCCTGAAACTAAATCAACTTAAAATCTCTTAACGTAATAATTATAAGCTTAATTCAAGTTTTATATAATTTTATTTGTTTTACACCGTAAGAAAATAAGATAACAAGTTCAACATGATCAAGAGAAGAGAGTGGTCGAAAGAAAAGAAAAAAGAGAAAGATGGGTGGTGGGTTAGAGGAGAAGAAATTGGGTGATAGTGCAGAAAATTAGGGAAATATATTTATTAACGGCGAGATCTCATTCTCACGTCTCACTAGATCGCACCACCAAGAGATCACATCTTTTGTGTGGATTTTCAGCAGAGAGTAGATGAGAGGTGGTGGGGATTTCCGTAAGGTTAGTAAGGGTGCGTTTGGTTGAACTTTTGGGGAAAGTCATTGGTAAAATGTTAAGTACTTTAGGTTAAAAAAGTTTTGCAGAATGCAAATAGTGTTTAGAAAAATGTTGGGGAGAACCCAGGGACACTATTCACCACGGCCAAACGCACTCCAAGATCTATTTTTCCCCTGAAACTAAATCAACTTAAAATCTCTTAACGTAATGATTATAAACTTAATTCAAGTTTTATATAATTTTATTTGTTTTACACTATAAAAAAAATAAAATAACAAGTTCAACATGATCAAAAGAAGAGAGTGGTTGAAAGAAAAGAAGAAAGAGAAAGATGGGTGATGGGTTAGAGGAGAAGAAATTGGATGATGGTGCAGAAAATGAGGGAAATATATTTATTAACAGCGAGATATCATTCTCGCGTCTCACTAGATTGCACCATTGAGAAATCACATCTTTTGTGTTGGTTTTTAGTAGAAAGTAGAGGAGAGGTGGTGGGGATTTCTGTGGGGTTGGTAAGGGTGCTTTAGTTGAACTTTTTGGGAAAGTCATTGGTAAAATATAAAGTACATTTGTTTAAAGAAATTTTGCAGAATGCAAATAGTGTTTGGAAAAATGTTGGCAAAAACCCGGGGACACAATTTACCACGGTCAAACGCACTACATGATCAATTTTTCCCCTGAAACTAAATCAACTTAAAATCTCTTAACCCTCAACAACAACCAGCAATATATAGCATCACAATATACAAATTTAATTCTGAAATGATAAGTACACAAAGTAAATAACGACGTCAATGATTTAACGTGGAAAACTCGATACGAGAAAAACCACGGACCGCCCTAAAACATCCACTAATCACCAAGAATAGTATGATACACAAAGTATTATTCTCTAGTTATACACTAGAGGCTCAACATCAATATTACAATCATATTTTTCTCACTACATAAGTAGAAAAACAAGTTTGGAGTAAGAAAACTTTAACCATAACTGAAGAATTTGGAGACAATTCTAGACGAACAAAACCAACAACTTGTAGCCCTCGATCTCATGAACAACATACTGAAATTTGAGTCGATTTCAACAATATTTGGCTTTCGAATCGAAGCCGCAAAGTTGCAGCCTCTTCATTTCTTCTCTTCTCTCTTACTTGTGCAGGGTAAGAAAACACTCACAAATAAGTGGGTGTATAAGTTGAAGACAAAAGAAAATAGTTTGCAACCACGATATAATGTTAGACTTGTTGTGAATGGCTTTTATCAAAAGAATGACATAAACTTTGAAGAGATCTTTTCACCGGTTGTAAAGATATCTTCTATTCGAGTCATTCTTGGGTTGGCCGTCAGTTTGAATTTAGAAATTGAACAACTTGATGTAAAAATGGCTTTTTTTCATGGAGACCTAGAAGAAGAGATACATATGGAGCAACTAGAGGGTTTTGAAGTTGAAGGCAAAGAGCACATTGTATGTAAAGATTCTTAAATTATGATTTTCTTATTCTTCTACTTTATGTGGATAATATGTTGATTGTTGAACATGATGCCAAGAAAATCAAGAGCTTGAAAAATGAGTTGAGTAAAGCTTTTGCAATGAAAGACTTAGGCTCGACTAAGCAAATTTTAAGCATGAGAATTATTTGTAATAGGAAAAATAAGAAACTGTGATTATCTCAAGAGAAGTATATTGAGAAGGTGTTTAAAAGATTCAACATGAGCACATGTAAATCGGTGAGTACTCCACTTGTAGGCCATTTCAAGTTAAATAATAATGAGTGTCCTTCAAATGAGAAAGAGAATGTTGAAATGATGAAAATTCATTATACATCGGTCATGGGTAGTTTGATGTATGACATGGTTTGTACAAGACCCGATATTGCTCATGCAGTTGGTATTGTGAGTAGATTTTTCTCTAATCCAGGTAAAGAGCATTGGATCGATGTTAAATAGATTATGAGATATCTTAGAGGCACTTCTACTTCACTTGTGTTATGAAAATACGAAGCCTGAGTTGAATGGCTATTCAAACGCGGACTATACTAGTGATGTTAATTCTCGTAAATTTATAAGGTTATATAATAATCTTCACAGGGAGAGTTGCAAAAATGTACTACTTTGTCTACAACTAAAGCAGAGTATATTGCTATTACCGAAGAAAGTAAAGAACTTTTGTGGATACAAAAATTCCTACAAGAGTTGGGCTTGAAACAAGATAAGTTTATTCTATATTGCAATAGCATGAGTGCCATTTATCTTAGCAAGAATCCGATATTGCATTCAAGATCGAAGCATGTTGATGTGAAATATCATTGGATCCGAGAAAAACTAGAAGAAAAGCTCTTCCCACTTGAGAAAGTTCATACTAACAATAATAAGTCCGACATGATGACCAAGACCTTGCCCGTGATGAAGCTTGATGTTTGTAGAAGAAAAGCGAGCATGACGAACCTTCACACATGAGGTGGAGGGGGAGATTTATTGGCTAGGTCCACCTTCATGTGGGGCCCAGCTAGCATTAAATAAAAAAATAAAAAGAAAAGAACAAAAAGAAGTGGAATGGTCGTGCATGGGTGTCCGTCGAAAAAGAAAAGAGAGAAGAGAGAAAACAAAAAAAAAAAAAACTGCACAAGTAAGGGAGAAGAGAATAAAGAAAGAGGGCTGCAACTTTGCGGCTTTGATTTGAAAGCCAAATATTATCGAAATCGACTCAAATTTCAGTATGTTGCTTGTGAGACCGAGGGCTACAAGTTGATGATTTTTGTTCGTCGAGAACCGTCTTCAAATTCTCCAGTTGCGGTTAAGGTTTTCTTACTCCAAACTTATTTGTTTACCTATATGATGAGAAAAAGATGATTGTAATGTTGATATTGAGTATCTAGTGTGTAACTAGATAATAATGCTTTGTGTATCATACTATTCTTGATGATTAGTTGATGTTTTTAGGCGGTTCGTGGTTTTTCCCGCATCGAGTTTTCCACGTTAAATCATTGGTGTCATTATTTGCTTTGTCTACTTATCATTTCGGAATTATATTTGTATATTTTGAGGCTATACATTACTGGTTGTTGCTCGGGGTTAAGAGGTTTTAAGTTGATTTAGTTTTGGGGGAGAAATTGATCCTAGAGTGCGTTTGGCCGTGGTGAATTGTGTTTCCGGGTTCTCCCCCACAAAGTGGTATCAAAGTTAAGATTAAAATTCTAGTGTTAAATGGAAAAAACTAGCAACATCATGTTTGAGTTAAATGCTTCGAATTATTTTATTTGGAAGCCTCGGATGGAAGACGTGTTATATTGCAAAGACTTATTTGATCCTATTGAGGGTGATGAAGCCAAAGGAGATAAGAAAGACAAAGAATGTGAGAGAATGAATCGGAAAACAGTTGAGTTTATCCGACAATGGATTGATGATAGTGTGTTTTATCATGTTGCTCAAGAAATGAAGGCGGACACTTTGTGGAAGAAGTTACAAGATCTCTATGAGTGAAAAACTCCACAAAATAAAACTCTTCTAGTTAAGCAACTTGTGAATTTGAAATACAATGAGGGAAGTAATATGGCGGAACACTTGAATTAATTTCAAGATGTTGTAAATCAATTGACAAATCTTGAGATTGATCTTGGTGATGAATTGCAAGCATGCTTATTACTTGATACTCTTCATGATAGTTGGGACACTTTGGTTGTGGCATTAAACAACTCGGCTCCTTTTGGTGTGCTTTTTATGAGCATGGTTAAAGAAAGTTTGTTCCATGAAAAAACAAGAAGAAAAGGCTTGAATTATGATTTTACATCAGATGCTCTTGTTATAGAAAACAGAGCAAGAAGTCAATCAAGAAGGTTTCAAAGAAATGATACCCGAGGCAAGTCAAGAGGAAGGTCAAAATCAAGAATGAGGAGGAGCGTGAAGTGTTATAATTGCAGTAAAATAGGACATTATGCAAAAAAGTGTTGGTTTCCAAAGAAAGATAGATCCCATGATAGAAATGGAGATCGAAAAAAAGAAGAAAAAAAGTTATAACGGCGATTGCATCCAATGGTGATATTGTATTTGTATGTGACGACAGATGTGTGAATCTTACATGCCAAAACTCTATGTGGATTGTTGATTCCGCAACTTCTTTTCATGTCACCTCACGGCATGATTACTTTACTTCTTATCGCAGCGGCAACTTTGGTTATATTAGGATGAGAAATAGTGATATTCCAAGGTTATTGGCATGGGAGATATTTATTTGGAAACTGATGTCGGATGTGATTTGTTTTTGAAAAATGTGACATGTTTCGGATATTTGACTTCACTTGATCTCTACGGGTGCCTTAGATGATGATGGTTATTGTAATTCTTTCTTTGATGGCAAATGGAAGTTGACTAAAGATTCCATGGTAGTGGCAAAGGTAAGAAGACGGGCTCTCTCTACACCATACAAGCTGACTTGATTAAAAAAGAGGTTAATGTAGTGGAGGATTCCTCGGTTGATTTATGGCATATGAGGCTGGGTCATCTTAGCAATAAATGACTTGAAACTTTTGCTAGAAAGAACCTTTTATCTTTAAAGGAGAAAAATCTAAAGGAATGCACTCATTGTCTTATAAGCAAACAACATTAATTCTCATTTCATAGTTCCTCTCTATACACGAAATCAAATATACTTGATTTAGTTCACACTGATGTGTGTTGCATGGATGCTAGAACTCTTAGAGGTGTATTATACTTTGTGACATTTATTGATGATTGTTCTAAAAAAGTGTGGACTATTGCTTTGAAATGTAAAGATCAGGTACTTGCGGCTTTCAAGCAATTTCATGTCAATATGAAAAGAGAAACCAAGAAGAAGCTAAATGTGTTTGGGCTGACAACGGTGGTGAATATAAAGGCCCATTTGAATATTATTACAAGGATTATGGTATCAAGCTTGAGAATACTATTCCAAAAACACTACAACATAATGGAGTGGCGGAGAGAATGAACCGGATAATTAATAATCGGATTCGGCGTATGCTTTCTCATGCGAAGTTGCCCAAGTTATTTTAGGGTGAAGCGATAAGAACAGTAGTGGACTTGATAAATCTTTCTCCATCAGTTCCTCTTAAGGGGATGTTCCGCAAAGAGTTTGGAGTGACAAAAATATTTCCTACAGCCATTTAAAAGTGTTCGGTTGTCGGGCATTTGTGCATGTTCCAAGAGATGAAAGATCCAAGCTTGATAGCAAGTCTAAACTGTGTATCTTCTTAGGTTATGGACATGAAGAGTTTGGCTACAGGTTATGGGATCCAGTTGCAAAAAAAGTCATTAGAAGCCGAGATGTAGTGTTTTGTAAGTATCAAACTATTGAAGACATTGAAAAAGTGAAAAGACCAAAGAATATAGCTCAACACTCGGTTAGTTTCGGCCCAAATCCTTCTAATGTTGATAGAAATCATGGGGGAGAAATGCATGGAAATCATGAAGATGGTGAATCCTCACATAATGTTGATTCTTCAATTGAGACAAGTGAAATAGTTGAGTAAGAGCAATCTATCCCACCTCAGGTTAGAAGATCTGAAAGAAAGCGTAGGCCTTCTCAAAAATATTTACCACATGAGTATGTGTTACTCATTAATGCAAGAGAGCCAGAAACTTATGAAGAAGCTATATTATGTGAACGAAAGAATGAGTGGCATGAAACTATGCAAGAGGAGCTTAAATCCTTGCATGAGAACCACACATTTGAATTAGTGTATTTACAAAAAGACTTTTTGTGAAAAAAAAAATTACCAAAAGAAAAATATATAAAATTGGTTGATAAGGGCAGTGGCCGCCGACGATGGAAATTTGTTGTTAGTAGCTGACAAAGACCACCGGCAAAGGCCACCTAGGTTCGGGCAATCTCCAGCGACCCCCGAAGACCACCGACAAAGGCCGCCTAGGGTCGAGCGACCTCCGATGACCCCCGAAGACCACCGGCAAAGGTCGCCCGAGGTTGAGCGACCTCCAGCAACCCTACTGCGACGTAGATCTAGGGCGGCGAGGTCACGAGAGGACCTCACTGCCCTTGGATCTGGGTCTCGGCAGGGTCAGGCGACCGTGCCGCCCCCGGATCTAGGGCAGTGAGGTCACGAGAGGTCACGTGACGCCACCGCAAGCTTTGGTGACCCCACTGTAACCCAGATCTGAGGCGGCAAGGTCGCGGGAGGTCACGCGACACCGCTGCAACCTCTAGCAACCCCGCTACAATAATCTGGGGCTGCGAGGTCGCGGGAGGTCACGTGATGCCGCCGCAACCTTTGGCGACCCCACTGCAACCCAGATCTGGGGCGGTGAGGTCATGGGAGGACCTCGCCACCTCGAATGCGGGTTGTGGGGTCACGCGACCTCGCGGCACCTGGATCTGGGGCGGCAAGGTCACGCGACCCAGATCGGGGACCGCAAGGTCCTCCCACAACCCCGCCACCCTAAATCTGGGTCGTGGCAAGGTCGGTGACTCAAACCTCACCGCCACCCAGATGGTGCGGTGGTCGTGCCACCCCTCGGCGACGATCGCGCCTCCCCCCAACAACAGTCATCTGGGCGACGGTTGCCCTGCAACTGCCTACCCTTCGCCGACTATCGCTCACGAGAAGAAGAAGAAGAAGAAGAAGAAGAAAGAAAAATAGTGAGGGCAAAATCGGAAAAATGAAAAATCAATGAGGATAAGTTGGGAATAATTTTTTTATTTTAGGGGCTTCTCCGCATGCCGAGAAGGCTGAAATCCAAGGCAACGCCCAACCTACCTTGGGCTTTCAGCCTTCACAAGGCTGGCATTCTCCAAATGGGGGTTGAAATTTTTTTACCAAACACCCCTACTTTGGCCCAAGGATCTTTAGGGGCTCAAAGTGGCTCTCAAGGCCACTTCCAACTAACTGGATTAAAGACCGGTCGAACCTGCCTCACGCCTTAACAATATTTTTTAAATTGTATGTAATATTTAATTTTGTAACAATGGAAGTCATATTTTAAAAAATAAATAAATGGTTTCCCACAACAAATTTATATCCCATTACCCATTAAATAAGCGAACTTGATGACAAAAAACAAAAAATTTTAGAATTTATTTCTTATTCCTATCTCTGTAAGGAAAAGGCAAGGGAGGGGGTGGCTTTATATGGTTTCTATAAATACTCTATGGCATAATTGTCGTAAAATTTACAATTAAAACGTTTGGAATTTGTTAAACACCCTGAGACTAATGAGCCATACATAGAGACACTAATAAGCGGATTCATCCGAATCTCCAATAAGTTCTTTATAATTTCATTCTCAAAAACAGATGTTCATTTTTAGGGTATTACCATCCGCATCACTGCTACTGCTATCTGGCTACCAAGCAATCATGTCTCTAGCATTTTATCAAACCGCATCTCTAGCACACCGACATCACCAAATCATATTTCTGGCACCATATCACAACTACCGAGAGAGAGAGAGAGAGAGAGAGAGAGAGAGAGAGAGATGTTTCCTGCAGGGGAATTAAGTCGTGGGGTCTGTAAAATGGTTTAAAAGAGATGAGAGACAGGGTCAAACCCAATCTTCATTCTTGGCTATGCGAAATTGGATGTATGCGCCAAGTCGTTTGAGGCATGCCAGTGGCATTCCCCATTAAAGATTACTAATTTAATTTTTGCAATAACTCTACTGGTATCAAATAAACCACTAGTTGGGTTCTTTCTTAAATTTGTCATGAGATGATTTGAATTATAATGTTTGTTTTTCTTTTACCATGAGACAATTTGAGTGAAATTTAGAATCTCCACTTTCCATCTCAACAAGAAAGGAAGGCTTCTTCCGTCTGCTTGATTATCCAAATCTCAGCACCGATCAACCTAATACTCTATTTAATGCTAAGATGTTCAAAGGATCGTCAATGTGAATATAGCTGTCTTTCTTAATGTGTGTCCAATTGCCTGATTTGATTCTTTCTCGCTTTTCCTCACGCTCTAATTGCTCTATTTTTGCATGTAGCCGATCAGATGGCTACAAGTGTTGCAGAGTCCGATTTGCCTTATACACATGTATTTGGTTTGGTCCCATGTTAATCACAAAGTAAGGTAACATCGCCACGAATCATGACCTACTTTTCCACCGGTTGTGTTCTTGCATTGCGTATAGAATGATAAACTGCTAAGTAAACAATCTCAGAACAAGTATCTCGTACAACGGTAGAGAGAGAATAGCACGTCCATAAGCAGTAGACTTCACTCATTTTATTACACAATCTTCTATTTAAAACTACCCAAAAAAAAAAAAAAAAATTCATTAAGAAATAGAAGAATGTCCACAGCTATCTAAACTTAAACGGCTTAGCTATTCACCTTGGAGCATGGCATAGAACGACGAACCCCAAGTTTTCTCCTTGGAGCTCGCCACTTTTTGATAAGAATCCGTAGCTTCTGCAAATAAAATGCAGAATTCTTCGCTATTTAAGGTCATTGGCGTTCATATTATTTCCTGCACTGTAAATGGATTGATCTGGAGGCATATTTTGTATTCTTTCTCCCCAGAATTGCTATTGAATTGACTAATTCCACAAATGGTGCTGCAGTAGTTCCTGAAAAATTTTCAGTACTTCTCCAGGCACAAATTGCACAAATTTTACAATGCACGCATGGATTTATACATCAGATCCCTAAAGAAAAAGGTGCATGTCCCCATCTGATAAACAGTCAGTGATTATGCACCCGCAGAACTATGGATGGCATGGTTGCAATGAAGAGCAACAAAAACGTCCATCACTCACTCTCAATTCAACACAATAATTCAAAACAAGAGGCGGGCTGCCAAACAAGTCGAAGTTTCATATCCAGTCTTCATTAAAGGCCAAATCAAACACTATAATAGCATATCAATTTGATAGGATTCTGGTACAAGCTCGACAGGCAGATGTAGAAGCAACCAAATACATTGTGATTAACATGGGACCAAGCAAATGAAGATGTAAACAGAACAATCCACCCTGACTGTACTATTAATTTTGAAAGTAGGAAAAAAACCACAAGGATCAAACCAATTTTCATCCATCATGACCAAGAGGAGAAACCTGAGGAAAAGCAACCCGACCGACCACAACCAATCAAGAGTACTCAGTACAGGACTTAAAATGACAGAGTACACTAGAATAAGCTTATATCTCCAGCTGTGCATATTGTGAGCTCCATTCAATTTTCACTGCAAGGCATATGATTCAGGGTTACACCTGTTTTACTGCAGGAAAAAAATGCCAAATGGCGAGTTCTAAGTGTGAACTCATGCATGCCACAAAGCTGGATTCAATGGACGGCCTACCTCTCCTTCTTCCATGCCAACTTTAGCTGAGCCATTTACCCTTTGTGCATCTTCTGTTACAAGATGGGAAACTGAAAATAAAGTTCCAAAAGATGAATGAAAGGGGAAGTGGAGAGTAATTTAGAGTTCACAAGTTAATGTTTCAAGTTGTTCATTGAACGATAAAAACCAACATTGGTATCCTAGAAACAGATACCACAGAAAAAAGCAAAATCAATTAAATTGGGAAAAAAAAAAAAAAGGAACTGTCCCTTTGCCTGACAGTACGATTCCCAAACAATTAAATGTTACGCAGATATCATACCCATCAAACTCCCTGCCCTCACATAAAAATGAAAAAGAGATAGTTGATCCAATGACACAAAGTTGCAATTAGAGTACGATGGTCATTTTCCAATTTTTGAAGACAACGACATATAAGTGAAACAAATCCACAAAATCATTCAACAGATCATAATGGAATTGCTTCATCTTACATTTATAACAAGTCAATTCTCTCACCTCCTTCCTCTGTGATGTCAGATGTCCACAATGTGAGATTGTCCCTGAGAAGTTGCATGATTAAAGTGCTATCTTTGTAAGACTCCTCATTGAGGTTGTCAAGTTCTGCAATTGCATCATCAAATGCCTGCTTTGCGATGTGGCATGCCCTGGCAGAAAAAGACAAAAGAAAAAAGAAAAGCGAAATCAGAAAATGAAAGTCAAACAGAGAGATAAACATTAAGCTGAAGTTCATAACCATCTCACAAACCTTTCAGCTGAGTTGAGGATCTCATAGTAAAACACCGAAAAATTCAAAGCCAAACCAAGGCGGATGGGATGTGTATAAGGCAAATCAGACTCTGCAATACTTGTAGCCATCTGATTGTATACGTGCAAAAACAGAGCAATTAGAGCATAAGGAAAAACGAGAAAGAATCGAATCAGGCATTGAAACCACAATTGGAGACACATTAAGAAAAGGCAGCTATATTCTCATTGACAATTCCCGAGAACATCTTAGCATTAAAAAAAGTATTAGGTCAATCCTTGTGAAGACTCAGATTATCCAGCAAACAGAAGCCTTCCATTCTTGTTGAGATTGATAGCAGAGATTCTAAATTTCATTCAATTGTCCCATGGTAAAAGAAAACAAATATTTTAATTTAAATCATCTCATGACAGATTTAAGAAAGAACGGAACTAGTGTTTTGTCTGATACCAGCATAGTTATTGCCAACAATAAATAGTCAAAGCTTCAATAAGGAATGCCACTGGCATTCCTCAAATGACCTGGAGCATACATTTTATAGCAGACTAAAAGTTCCAAATTATATATTCTAAATAAAAGGCAGACTTGGTGATCTTGGTAACCAGCATTCTCTTTACGTTTTCCCTACTTCCTCAGTTGAACAATTACATCTAAAGAAGAAATACACCGAAAATAGTAAGCATACGAAGAATGATTAACCATCCCGTTGCCAAAGAACACTTCCTTTTTGGGATACACAGTGGCAAATTCCACTCCAAATGCCATCCTAGGACTTCAAAAGAGATAAGGAACAGTATACTCATAGCCAAGTATGGGAACATTCAATGCAGCCTCGGAAGAGCAAAACATTGAAAGTTGAGGACTCAGAAACTTCTTGGCTAGGCATACTCAAAGATATAAAAGGAAACTAACTACAAACCTCATACGCTTTCATTGACTGTTCAGCAACCTCTTTCTTCTCGTCACCACTCTTGAATTCCGCAAGATAACGGTAGTAGTCTCCTTTCCTGTGAAGGCCAAGTTCCACCAAACACATGGATGCATCAACTCTTAGTTATCTCTTTGCATAGAAAGCCGTACCCCAGAAACAGGGGAACAGTTGTCTGCTAGCATCATATGATATCTCACATCTTATAGTAAAATACTTTGGATTCACCGTCTGATGCTGAAGGAATAACATGCTCATCAAGTACGACCATGATATCGCTGCAGATGCCAGAGAGCTCTGATTCAACCTTCTTCCTGTACTCTTTGATTCGCTTCACACTGATCTCGTTCCCCCTTGCATCTTCCTTTTGCTCTATGGATGTCAGAATCCTCCAGGATGCTCTCCGAGCCCCAATAACATTTTTGTACCCAACAGATAGCAGGTTTCTCTCTTCAACGGTTAATGCAACATTGAGCTTCGCAACCTTCTTCATTTCATCCACCATCTCTATCAACACAAATACTATCAGAAAGGTAGAATGTGAACCAAGAAAAGAAAATTTGCAAAAGAAGAAAAAAAAAAAAACCAAGAAAAGAAGAAAAAACTTTTCAGGGAGACAGCATTTAGTGCACCCCTAATATCACATGTCAAGCCAATACCCAATCACAAATTTAACAAATTGCAACTTCTAAATGCGGGATCATTACAAGCTTATCGCTCATGTCACGGAAATGTCGAGACTTGACAGGATCTTGAACACATGCAATTGAGCAGACAGGGAAAAAGTTACCACCATCACAAAAGCTACTTTCTTTTATTGAAAATACGACATTAAATAGCAAGATCAAGTATCTCATCGCAACTAGCAACACTACCCACAATGTTCGGCTGCGAATTATGAGCAACAGAATACACTATAATCCGAGGATACATCGCAAAAGGCATATCATGCCCAACTCATTAAAGGCACCAAATTGACTCAAATACCAACTGATCGACCGCAGTTGATGCTCTTCTAATTCACAACGACCTAAGCTCGAGCTAGCAAAATCAATGTTGCGCGCCAAGCACACACACTGAGTTGCCTCCGGCAATCCCCGATCGACCCGACATCTCAAGAGCGGTGCTTCAAACCGAAATTCAAACTGACGGGTAACGAAATTACGAACAAGAAAAAGGAAGGTAGGACAAAGAAAAGGAATACGAAGAGGAACGACAGGAAACCCTAACTGACCCTCGTAGCGCTCAGCTTGCTCCGCGAGCTTCGCGACGTAGACCAGGCTCTCGCGAGAGGAGTCCATAGCTCGATCTCACAGAAATGGCGAGAGAGAGAAAGAGAGAGAGCGAGGGAAGGAGGGAGAGAAGGATTCAGATGATGAACTGGGGATTCTGATCGATCGGTCGATCGAGCGATCCTCGATCGACACGGCGAAATCGAATCGAATTCAAATTGATTCCCAGCGAGAAATGATGAAGACAGCTTGGAGCGAACTGTAGGACTGCGGTCGGGAGGAGGGCTGCTGCTTTTAGGACAGAAGATGACTGGATGCCCAGTAGGAACCTTCCACGTGTAGATGCCAAAGCCGTTGTCGTTCTTGGAGTCCATAGGGGTATCATTAAGTTAGAAAAACAACCAATTATACTTAGGCTTCGGCTGCGTTTGTTGCCCGAAAAGCTTACCATTTAGAAAATACTTTAAAAGAGTGGCATTTTATATTTTGAAGAAAACATTTTCCCAAATAGTCCATTTTTCGTAAAACAAATAGATCTTAATAAGATATTGAACATCAACTATAATTGTAAGTATTGAATAAAAGAGTAGAATAAACAAGGAACGTCATTATAAATAACATGTGATCATAATTAAAATTCCATTTAAATGCAACCTCCAAAAAATAAGAAAAGAAAGAAAAGTAGAGAATTCACTCATTTCTTCCACATTAAAGACTCCTAAGTCGCAAGGCTCTTGCTCCTCTCCAGCCTCTTCCTGGAGCACTGATGCTTCCAGCATTGGCACCGGCTCCTCGTCAGGCTGATTGCTCCGAACGAGGCCGACCCCCCGGCCGCCTCTCTTCGATCGCCGGCACCACTCTCGCTCTCGCCTTCCTTCACCAGCCCGACTCCCATCGCCTTCTCCTTGCTCTCCAGCCACAGCGCTCTCATCCTCTCCCTGACCTCGCACCCGCCCTCCTCCTCCTCGTGCGGGCCCCCGCAGAACCCGCACTCGCCCCCCGGCCCCGGGCCCGGGCCCTTCACGCCCTTCACTTGCTCGTACCCGATCGCGAGCCTCAGCGCGTCGTCCAGCGACTCGGGCCTCTGCGGGAGGACCCACTCCTGGAGCTCCCCCCTCAGCCCGTCCAGGAAGATCCCCCTGACCAGCCCCTCGGGGAGCCCGTGGTCGGGCCACCTCTGGAGGATCAGCTGCAGCCTCAGGAAGTAGGACCGCACGCACTCGCCCCGCCCCTGGTTCAGCGTCGCGAGCTGGGACCGGAGTTGGTCCTGGAGCTCGGCTTTCTGGTAGGCCTGCGCGAAGGAGGCCCGCACGTCGTCCCACCCGAGCGAGGAGGGCAGGTACGGCTCGATGTTGAGGTCGTACCACAGGGCCGCCTCCCGCTCCAGCGTCACGGGGAAGATCCTCATCATGGCGTCCGGGGAGTCCGCGTTGTTCGCCCGGCAGACCTTGGCGAACCGGCTCAGGTGCGCGACGGGGCATTCCTCGGGCGCGCCGCGGAACACGGGCATCGGCGCCACTTGCACGTAAGGCGTTGAGGCCTTGGAATTGATTTTGCTGCCGCCGCCGCCGCGGGCCTTGGGTTCGGGGAACTGCATGGGGACGGAACCCGAACCCGAACCGCGGCGCGTCCCGACATCTTCGGAAGCGGGATTGTCGTCCTCGTACTCGTCCTCGTACTCGTCCTCGCCGGAATCGTACGGGGACCGAGACGAGCCGAGGTAGTCGCTGTCGACGCCGTCGTCGAGAGCCGAATCCGGAGACGACAGTCTGCGGTGGCGGTTGCGTCTGGGACTGTAGGACGCCGACGAGTAGCGAGGGGAGAGATCCGAGCCCGACGGCGAATCGGGAGGCGGCTTCCTACGCTCGGGACTCATCTCTGAAGAATCCGACGAACGAATGACGCAGCGGGAACAAGAACTTGGAAGTTGGGAAATCGGGCGAACGGCGCGCCAAGTAAACCGTCGTCGAATCGTCGGGAACGGCGGCGTCGCGCGGACGCCATTGGCGACGTTCCGCTCTGCCCAAGCGCCGCGCCGCCGTCATCGGGTTGGAAAGTGACGTCATCTCATCGGATGACGTCATAAAGGATGGCCATTTCCTGCGGGCGAGAGAGTGGGGAACGGATGTGGAACGTTAACGGACACAAACTCCTCCACCATCTCCTTCTCTTTCTCTGATATTTTCCCACGCTTTCTCGCTCTTTCTCTCCCCCTTTCCCTCTCTTTCCCTTCCGACTTCCGAGTTCTTCATTCATCGACGCGCGACGCCGTAGCTGGGGAATTCGCTAGTGACGGCGGCCGGAAGGAATTGGGTCGGGATTCCCTCAATCGCTCGCCGTCTCTTCTCGAACCGGCGATGGCGATCCTCAGCTACGTCTCGGTGACGGCCGCCGCGACGCCCGCCTCTCCGGACTCGCAGACGCCTCCCGCGCCGAACCCCCGGCCGACGAAGATCATACTCCCCAGGAAGAAGCCGATGAAGTGGTCCACCGGGGTCGCTCCCGGCGATTACGGAGGGCCCCCGACGACGACGAAGCTCCGGAAGTACTGGGGTGGCGAGAAGGAGGATCCTCTTACCTCCGACGAGTTCATCTGGAACAGGGACTTCGTGGACCAGTTCAAGAAGATGATCCAGGAGGAGGATGGCTCTTCTATCGAATCGTCGCCGGTTAAGGTAAGCGCGTCAAGCTCAATTTGCTCTTTTTCTTGAAGTTTGGATGCCGATGGTTAGTTTTTGGTTGATTGTTTACTGATTAGAGAATCAATTCGTTCGAAAAATTCGATCTTGTGTTGATCAAAGGTGGCCTTGCCTTGCCAGAGTGCCATTTTCTTTTCCTTTTAGTGGAAATTCAGTTTACACACCTGAAATATTTGGTTTGGTGGTGTGGTTGACTGGATAGGGTCGGGCATTGTTCAGTGTGCATGGTGTGCATTGCAATTCTGCCGGCATGTTCTCTCCGTTATATATTGGTATATGCCTTTGAGAGAACTGCTGAATATGAGTTGATGCAAATGCATGAGATGGTTTAGGTTAAACCACCTAAGTTGTCATGTTCGGAAGGGGAAAAAAGAGGAACCAAGCATGGCAAAGATAATTCAGGCTGTCCAAGGATTCAGTTTAGCAAAATGAAGCATAAATTATTGATGGTTTTTGTTTTTGAGGGGATTACGTGATGGCTGGAGAGAACAGTTCTTGAATTGAAGGAAATCAAAAAGAAAATCACCACAGTATCTAAATAGAAAATGAAAAGAATGGGAAAATCTGGACAAGAAGAATTGATAGAAGAGGTTGGATTAACGGTGAATGTGCTGATTTCTGGCCTTATTTACTTATCACTAAATGATTTGGAAAGACTACTTAGATTCGACCTATGAAAGTAATTGTCCTAGCTGATGAAGACCTGCAAGTATTTCCACCAGATATGTTTTCAGTGGCCAAACGCCTTGGTATACTGATAGAATCTGCAGATAGAAGGTTTATTTTGCGGACTTTTTTTGTGGATTTGTTGCATGTTATGGCTCTGACATCATTTCTTTTTGGGCATTTACAGGAAGAGCCTTCTGGCTTTTTGAGCTTGAACAGAGTAATGACCCTTGACAGGTTGGTTCTTTCTCCTTCCTTGCAACTTTTACTTTAAATTCTTCCTCAGTGCACTTATTTTTTATACGAAAGGTGTGATGGAAAATTTTTATTTATGGAAAGTTAATGGCTTGTTGCAGTCTAGAAGTTGATTTGAGCAAAGAGCTCACAAGACCAATAAATACAGTGTCAAAACAGCCAGTTGTGGGTCCCGTGGAAGTAAGATAATAGCGGCACTTTTATGTAATATATTTTAATTTTATATATAACTCTTTCATGTTATAATCGAGGATAATATAAACCAGGACAAATCCAGTGCTTCACCCAAATGGAGATTGGCGCCAACACGTCGTGAGCAAGAGAAGTGGGATAGAGCAAGTAAAGCTGCTACTGGGGGGAGTGTAAGTAATCTTTATTGTGAAAATTCAATCTCAGCTGTCTCTGATGCACTATCTTTTTGGGTTGAGGATCACATTTGATGTAGTCCTGCCTGATCCATTAAGACTTTGTTCAGTCTCATTTTCTTCGTGTCAAAGCTTGACTTTCAAACTTAAGTTTGATTAAATGCAACTTGTTTATTTCTCATTCTCAATTCCCATTCAGAATTTTGTACATATGGTTAGAGTTGGGTTTCTAATATAGCTTTTTGTAGGATGTCATGTTCCGCGAGTTGAGGCGACCTCGAGGTGACCCAGATGTATTAGCTGCTCAGTCAAGGGAGCAATACTATAAGGTGTATTAGTGGCTACTAAATTTCTTATCTTGGCCTTAGCTATTGTAGTGCTCTCGTGGTTATATTACTATCTCACGCTTGTTTGTTATGTATTTTCATTTTACAGTTAAAGAAAAGATTGCAAGTCTTCACTCTTGGTATAGGTGGTGTCGGTCTTGTCTCAGCTTATGTTTCTTATTCTCCCGAAATTGCTGCTAGGTGGGTGGATCATCTAAGTATCCATGTTGACTTTAGTTTGTTATCTTTTTGGCTTATCTGTTAGCTTGACTGTTATATTATCTGTTAGCTTATGTTTCAAAATTCTTTTTGGAATACCTACTTGCATCCATATATTCTTCTGCATTTAAATTTATCCTCATATGCTTCATCAATTAGTTCCATGTATTTTTATTTGTTGCTATTGTGTGGTTCCAATTCTAAACATTCTGTTGTCAACAGATTCTGTGTTACTGAAGAACTCCATACGAGTTATAACCTATTGAGACATCTCTAACCAAGTTCTTATATAGAGGAATGCGCACATTGGAAACTTGTTGGGACTTTTAACCCGTAGTGAGTTTATAAGATTCTGCAAATGGTTAAGAAAATAAGCTCACGATTTTAGTAATAGTTATTTATTGCCTTTAGTTCTATGGACTGTCTGCTTGACTGTTATAGTCAATGTCTAGCTGCATGCAATAACAATAATACTTGGTAGCAGAGATGATGAGCAGTATTTAACTTCTCCGAAAGCTCTAAGGAAGAGGCTTGTAAATCGTAGTTAAGCATTTAAAGAGTTACTATATGGTGCGTCTATTTCTGGAATTTCTGCACGTTTTATTAATCTTGCAATATGGGCGATACGTGGTTTTTTTCTTCGGGGATGTGAGCTGCACATAATGATAATACTGAATTGCTTAAAAACCTTCTTAAGCAAATCTCTGTGCTTACATTCTCCTTATGGTTCAGCTTTGGTGTCGGCTTTCTTGGTTCCTTGGTTTACATAAGGATGCTTGGGAGCACTGTGGATTCCATGGCGGATGGTGCTAGGGGGCTGATGAAGTATGTACCTGATCTTCTGTTTGACTGTGTATTGAGTTATACTTGATGGTGAATACCATTAAGATGCAGTGCATCTGTTCCCACTATTTATAATGGTCATTGGCAGAGCAGCTAGCCGCTGGAGTAGTTTGGTCAGGATCATATGTAGGAGGACCATGTGTGAATATTAATGGAAAAAACATTTTAATAGTGGTTTAAGTGATACCATCAGATGTAGTCATGTACAACAGATACTGCTTGGATTGGATGTGTTCCTACTTACCATGTCATGAGCTGCTTGTGCAGATTGTCATTTTTAAGCTAACAAATTGGAACTATGATCATGATGACTGATTGCTCTACGCATATATATTTCATCGAAATTGGTGTTGATGTGATTATGTGTTTTCTTCTTGGGGTTTATCTTTCCCAATGACATTATTAGTATTCATGTTGGTATTGCCATTCAAGTCGACAGCAACACTGTACAATTAGCTTTGTGATTTCAATTGAAGGGATATTTTGCAGCTGTTAATTGTAAGTCACATGATCAGACTGCTTAAGACATGGGGCACTCTTGCGTATTTGACTGGGCTTGACTGATTTAGTTGTGCCACACTAGGCCCCATAAAAATTATAGTGGAGTTCAAACATCACTGAAACATTGAGGACAATTCCTAGTTAATGACTTAGCTTCCAGAAGTAATTGTTTTAACATGGTAAATTATATGGGTTTAAAAAGTATTTCCTTCCCCATATACATTAATGAAATTTGCATTGTCGAAACTAGTTTTTTTATTTTTTTTCCTTTCTGAATTCAAGTCTCCTTATGAACTATTTCATTGCTGTGCTGATTAATTTTGTGAATGTGAATGCATTTTCTTATCATTGGAGACTTTACTTGCAGAGGTGCAGTTGGACAGCCGAGGCTTCTAGTTCCTGTTGTTTTAGTCATGATCTACAATCGGTGGAATGCGTGAGTAACTTTGTTGGCTTACTCTTTGTATGGCTTACTCTCTCTAGGACAAGCTGGCTTGTTGCCACTGGAATGCTCCTTCTCTGAAATGTATTCCATTTCACAAGTTAGTGCTTTGAGTTTCTCAGAAAACTCGTCTTTGTGGTTTTACCAGATTTCACTTTGGTAGCATTCAACCTACCGGTGTATCTTAAGTAACACTAACACCATTGTGGTCTTTTAATTTGCCTGGCAAAGCATTAAATTGTATTATATTCCTCTATTGTGTTTAACCTGATTGTTCTGAATGCAGGATCCTTGTTCCAGAATATGGAACAATGCACTTGGAGTTGATACCAATGTTAGTCGGATTTTTTACCTATAAAATTGCTACATTTGTTCAAGCTGTTGAAGAGTCAGTCAGCACTCTCACGGAAAATACCAAATTCCCAGATGGATCCTCTTCTTAAGTAGATGTTACAAATCCAGAGCTGCTTTTGGGGGGTATGTTACGTTTCATCTAAGAAATGGTTCATGTGTCATTATGAGAGCTTTGAACTGTTGTCATTTCAAAGTTAGAAGTTGACATTATATTATGTTTTTTTTTTTTTTTTTTTTTTTTTTTTTTTTTTTTTTTTTTTTTTTTTTTTTTGGGCAGGGGAGTGATCCCTAATTTTTATGCAGTAAATGACTAAATACAAAGCCAAAATTTATGTGTCAACAATGGTCTGTAAAGTGTTGAATGCCAATACTTTTATGCGAAAAAACAAGGAAATATTGAAGCTTCTCTTGCATGACTGAACTAACATGGAGATTGTCCTGATAGTCTAACATCCATAAGCCTTTTCTCTGCAGTTCCCAGTGACAGAGCCTGGTTGGGAGATCATGGTTTGACTGCAGTAATTCTTATGGTATGATTTTGCTCGAGACCCTGCCCAAGGAGAGTGAACCGAGCTGCAGGGAGCAGGCTGGTGGATCACACTTTTTATCTCGCCAGACAGCATGTCGTCATTCTCTTGCATGTAGCAGTCGTGATCCATAAATGTAAAAAAATTTGTCATTTATCTGATTGCGCGAACAACTATTTTTTCTTGATGAATTGATTGTGCAAACAACTTGATTGCCCCTTATGCTAATGAACTTTGTTGGAATTAGCCTGTGGTCTCCAACATGAAGACACGAATGTTTCAGTTTTTGCGAATGTGGTGCAATTTCTTGTCACTGTACTCATTTCTTCGCCAAGAAGCATCTTTTTATTTTCCCTGGCCAAATCTCCAAACTTGGCAATGAGCTGCTTGAATATAATTTTGTATCATTTGGTTCAGCTTTTCTAATAGGCTTTTGGGAAAAATATGAAGTTTTTGACAAGTGTTTTTGTGATCCCAGTGGCTAAATGCCGGTATTGGGAAAGGACTTGCTTCAACATTTTCGAAATGTAATTGTGAGATTTTAATGATTTTTTTCTTTTCAATATTGCCCTTATTGATAATTGTGTTTTCCGCTTTTGCCTTCAAAAAATTACTGTTGATCTTCTTCCTTGGCTTGTTGGTTCGTCATTGAGGTGAGGTCTAGGTCAAGGCAGTTGTCGTTGAGGTTGAGATTGAGAGTCACGTGTGTCATCAACTGCTCACCAAAGTCGTTGTGAGAGTCGAGGTCGAATCAAGGTCAAGGGTTGAGTGACCCAGATCCTGCCCTTTTGACTGCGGTCGTATGACCTCAGTGTTGGGCGTCCTTGGCATCGCACATCCTCAGCGATTATCGCTTGGGTTGCAAATGGTCAAAGGGCTCGGATGGTCTGCGAGATTGGTTGCCGGCAAAGCTTTGACATTGCAAATCTCCAAATCAAAGCCCTAGAATCGACGGGATTGGTCGTGCCGGTGAAGCCTCTTGCCTCACCGAGGTTCGCGTGACCTCAACCGACGATTGCCTCTAGTAGCCGTCAATGGTCACCTTTGGTCGACAACAGCAAAGCTCAACAATCCAAGCCTCTGCCCATGCACCCCCTGTCTTTCTCCTCTTCTTTCCTTTTTTCCTTTTTTCCTTTTTCTTTTCTTCTAAAAGTTGCTTTACAAAATAAACACCAAAACGAACATCCTAACACTATTGTTTTCACCAAATTCCCCTTCATTCAAAGATA
This sequence comes from Eucalyptus cladocalyx, assembly GCA_017140615.1. Classification (NCBI taxonomy): domain Eukaryota; kingdom Viridiplantae; phylum Streptophyta; class Magnoliopsida; order Myrtales; family Myrtaceae; genus Eucalyptus; species Eucalyptus cladocalyx. The sequence continues at coordinate 31,913,521 of CM029516.1, forward strand.
TTAGGAGAAATGCAAAGCCATTTCTCCAAAGTTGAACCTAATGAGGCAGCGGGCTATGTATTATTTTTCTCATTTACATTTTTATTGGCTATTACCAAGTTTGCTGTGTGTCTCGCCCTTAACCCAATCCCTCCTCGCACCACTGTACCGCAGTGCAGGTCTCCGCAGGTGATAAGATGTATTCTGCTAAAACTCAGCTTTAAATACATAGATTATACCAAGAGTTTTGAAAGATCGAGGTTAAATGATACATCACAATGTAAGCAGAAAGAGTTGAAACTTTTTAAGCTGCTTACAAAGCCGGTTCCGTCGCAAACAAGGCTCACTTATTGACCACTACTTTGTACCGGTGAACTCTTAAATAACATGCATTTCTTCCAAACCAAACTATATAGAGCATAAGCCTCAACCGGTGTTCTGCATGCCAGCGGCAATCCCCTTCATCGTCAAGATAAGGGTGTCTTCAAGACCTGGGGCATACTCGCTGGTGGGGTTAAGCTTCACGAGCTCTGCAGCAGGCTTGCTGCTCGATTCCATGTACTCTTTCGACAAGTGTGGGCCAAGCTTCACATGGTAATCAGGGTCACGAATCCGTTTCAGGGTGTATGCTTGGCAGGCATTGAGAGTCGTGATGTATGCATCACGGAGACGAAGCCTCTGCTTCAAATACGGGTCTCCTTCAAGTAGATCCTTGTGTCCAGCAATCTGTCACCGAGAAAAGTAAGTTACGACTTTCTAGTCTTAGAGCTAAAGTCCTCTCTGTATTTTTACGAGAGAAAAAGCAGGCCAATATGGCAGGCAGTTGGTAGATACCAACAGACCTGAATACGAAAAGTTTTGTCCTGAACTGATCCATTGTGTATATGGAACTATAAATAACTGAACCAAATAAAAAAACCTGATCTATTATTCCAGTACAGCTATTTCAGAATTTTGAACTATTGTATATGAATGGAAAATGCCAAGCATTGAGGTAAATTTAGTTCCATTCAGGTCATTTCGGGTTAGTTATCCCAACTCAGCTAAAAACCAAAGTCACGGTGCCTACCCACGTGAATATCAACGGAAGCCCTAGTAAACCCAGCCACAAACAATGACTTTGCCATACTTAGGAGGTCCAAGAGGTTCACTTTCAAGATTCAGTAGTATATTACCTGGAGAAGAAGGCCCTTAGTTTCCAAATAATTTGCCCTCAAGCGCTCTCCAAATGGCTGCAGTTCTCCAGGCACTAGAAGCTTGTCATATAAAGCAGCAATCCCAGGATCTCCCTTTGCAAACACCATTTCAACCAAGTCAATGGTGACTCTGAAAAATGGCCACTGCTTGTACATCTCCTGAAGCATGTGGAGATTCTTTATGTCCTTTTCAATGATGCACTTAAATGCTGCACCAAAGCCAAGCCACACTGGAAGATGAAACCTTGTCTGAGTCCATGCGAAGATCCATGGGATTGCACGAAGTGACTCAATGCCTCCACTCGGCTTCCTCTTCGATGGACGACTTCCAATGTTCATACGACCATACTCCAACTCTGGGGTGGCCTGCAACATCAAAAGAACCACCATTCTTAGAAATAATAGTTTCTGGAGTCTTCAAGCGCCAGAACATGAGCACTTCTACTTGGGAAGTCATTTCAACACGAGAGAACATTTTAAAGAAGAAAAATGATAATGGATAAGCTTACTGATGCAAGTACAATTATTTAGTTATAAGAAAATGTAGGAGAACCAACCCAAAAAGGAAAAAAAGAAAATGTTGGAGACTATCATCCTTATTTCAAATTTCTTCTCTGTGAAGATGATCATTTTGCAATCTTCTACCATACTTGACATAGAGAAAAGTCCATGCCAATTAATAGAGGTTAGTCTGCATATTTTCTGCTTTTTACAAGATAGGGCTTCCTAGTTACTTAGCACCTGGGAATCTAAATCAACTAAATGCAGCAAATTAGATGGGCATATTTCACCAACAAATTTTCAAATTTTCCTATCCCAGATTTGCAGGATCACAGGCATGACTTATCCCTGATTAAGAGGAGGAGGAAGGGGGGGAAGGAACCAGAGAGAGAATTTTGAGAAAGCACTTACTTGGCGGAAGTACTCAACAAAACGTGGCTCTTGAAACACTATCGAACGGTATTCATTTGTTGCAATAATTGCCATCTCATCCATGAGTACACGCCATTCTGGTTTTGGTGAGACCGGAGGATGCATACCATGCTCAAGCGTGGCAGCTGTAAAACGCTGGAGTGTCCTAAAGCACAAATGCTCCTCTCCAAATGACTGCTCAATAACTTCACCTTGAACAGTCACACGAAGTGACCCATGAATCGTTTCAGGTGGCTGTGACAATATAGCAAGATGGGTGGGCCCACCTCCTCTTCCAACAGTTCCTCCTCGACCATGGAACATTGTGAGCTTAACCCCAAATTGCTTGGCCACCTTTATAAGCTCTTCTTGAGCTTTGTATAACTGCCAAGCAGCAGAGAAACGACCAGCATCCTTTCCAGAATCAGAATAGCCAATCATGACTTCTTGCTTTCCATCAATCCTGTTTCTATACCAGTCAATCGAGAAAAGACGAGCTAGAGCAGCAGGGGCTGCCTCGAGATCAGCAAGCTTCTCAAACAATGGTACAACCCTCAATGGACTCTTCACATGGCATTCACGTTGTAGAAGCTCAACAGAAAGCACATCAGACGGGGATGTTGCCATTGAAATTATGTAGGCACCAAAGTTGTCTGAAGGAAGTTCAGCAATGACATGGAATGTGTCCAGGACATCAGCGATTTCCTCTGTTTTGGGAAGATCAGGCCCGAAGAGAGGGCGTTTGCCTCTAAGTTCAGATAAGAGCCATTCCTGCCTGCGCTCTTCAGACCATTCACGATACGATCCAATACCCAGGTGCTTCGTGATAGCATCAATGACATCAGTGTGCCTGTCCGATTCTTGCCGAATGTCGAGTCTTACAAGGGAAAGCCCAAAGGTAGAAACTTGCCTTAGGAAATCAAGAAGGCTTCCATCTGCTATTGACCGATCACCACATGAGCAGAGCGAGCGGTAGCAGAGCTCAAGAGGCTCCAGAAACTACAAGAGTATATCACAAACTCTTAGTTTTTACAATGAAATAATATATTGCTACTTTGTGACACCAGATAAATGTGGTTGATGTCACAAGTAGTAAAAGTAGAAAACAGAATATTCTGTTCTGTATCCCATAGTTGACAATGCTATAGCATCAAACCGAATTACAAGAAGAAACTGTTTGAAGTCTACATGCTCAGATTAGGCATGGCATAAAACGTACCGAAAAGACACAGATTAACCATTAAAATCTTCAGTCATAGATCAAATTTCAAATGAAGAACCAAGAATTGCGTGAAGGAAGAGAGACCTCTTCGACATTGGTAAATGTCGTGTCCTCAGGAATGTCGGATAACCCATTGGCTAACAATTGCCGAGAGCGTTCACGAGTGTTATACAACTTGTCTCTCACATCTCCAAGAATCACACGATAGGGTTCATTTGGAGGTACTTGTTTCCAAAACTCTGTACGAGACATTGTAGACAACAATGCATTGACATTAGCATTTAGGCGGTGATTTCCGATGAAAGTGCTAAATATATCATACTTAAAATAACATATTTAACTGATGCCTCAACAGAGGACCATGTACCTATGAAATGTTTTGCATCTCTTTTTGTTGAGCTGTGAAGCATGCTTGCACGTTCCCTGAGCTCATCACTGCAACGCCACATGGACAACTGCCAGGAGAATCCGAATGCAATAGGAACATGATGGATTGTCAAAATCTGAATGACATGAACCAATCATTAAATAAGTAAAGAAAATTCGATACCTCAAACATCAGATCCTCTATCTGAGAAAAGTATAAATTAGCAGCCATCATTCTAGCAAGTAAGCATACATCCCTAGTAACTTCAGGAGTTACCCTAGGATTTCCTGCAAAAAAGGCACATATGAACGACTGAGCAAGCCAATAAAACATGTACACGGTTCACTCTGTCTCTTAATACAGGCATGAGGTGAGGAATTGGCGTAGAAGAGACAGGAAAAGTTGGCAAAACCAAAAGAAAAATCATCACTGCCTTTTCTTCTTTTTCTTGGGTTTTTTACGAGCATTATTAACAAGTAAATGAATTGATTTCCCTAGCTTAAGGACCCATTAGGGTACGTACGTCAGAGAGATTGCATTGTATCTAAAATCTAAATACTTCCCCAATTGTGTCGTCCTCACTTTAGTCTCGCGTATCTATCTTGATGTCTAAGATTAAGTACAATAATAGCTATCATTACAATAATAAAACGACAAGCACAAATGGCAAAGGACTGCCAGGTCGTTCATATGAAGATTACGAACCATCACGATCCCCTCCCATCCAAGAAGAGAACTGAATAAGAGGAGCATTGTAGGGAACACGTTCATTTATCCCAATGTTCTTCAACGCTGTATCAACTCGTCGCAAAAATTTTGGAACACCTTTCCATATTGTTTCGTGGAAATAGCTTACTCCTGCCCTCATCTCATCTTGTGGAGTTGGGGGAGTTCTCCGAATTTCATCAGTGCGAAATGCAGCTTGAATCTAGACAAGAAAGATGAATCACCATTAATCCACAGATATACTCAAAAGCATCAAATCACAATCAAAATAGAAGTGCACTATGAAAGATAAGGTACAAATGCATGAAAAGTAAGTACCATCAATTGCCCCAATATCAATATAGTTGTTTTGACACATATTGCAAATGTCTCCACATGTTGCAAAGTTGGACAGTGATCAAAAGAAACTACAGATGAAAATGCAAATACCTATAAATGAAAAGATGGAGCAAGATCTAGAACTAGCACCACTTGTTTATGAATTATGATAAACACATGTAAATAGTAAAACTGAAAATATGAAGTAGCAAAGCCAAAGCAAGATGCCCTCGTTACTTATTAGTTGTTACTGCACAATATCCAATTAGCAGTGAAGTTAGAACCATGTCAAAACCACATTCACATAACAACTAAGCATATCAATCTCATCAGAACTGGACATAAACCATAGCCCATAGGTAGGATGATATGCATGGATCTCGATACAAACAGTTTAACAGTCATTAGAATAGTTGCCTTGCCTTCCCCTAAATCACCTGAGCATATAATAAACAAACCGAAAGTGGAGGCAATTCTCATCATGCATCTCACTGAACTCAATTTCAGGTGAAAATTCACAGCTCATAGGATAAGCCTATAAGCCTTGTATTAACTATGCTTTAACTATCATTTGCATACCTCCCTCTGGAGAGCCTCATCAAGTTCCTGCTTATCATCAGGAGTAATATCTTTGGCATTTAACTGCGTTAAACAGTTGCGGATCCTGCAAATATATCAAAGGAGATCATCACACATTTGATCAACAGATAGTTTGTCAACTAATGGCTAAAGTCATAAAGCAACCAAAACACTTGGGGAGCCCAGAAAGTACCTTGCATGCTTTTGAAGCAATGATCTCCGGACAGATTGAGTAGGATGGGCTGTTAAGACAAGATCAACTGTTTGGTTCTTCAATGCACTAAAAACTTCCTCAGGAGACTTCTTCAGTTGGCCCACAAGTCTCTTAAAGGTCTCTTCAATATCTGACTCAGTTGTGGCCGATGCCTCATCAGCAAAATCCCCCTTCTTCAACTTAATTCGCCTTCGGTGCGCAATTTGAACTTCCTCAGCCAGATTAGCCAGATTGAGCATGTGAGCAAATGATTTTGTGATAACAATAGAGTCACCCGGATCCAAGCCGGTCAGCATTTTCCCGAGCTCCTCTAACTTCTGAGGATCCTGCTTTCCCTCATACTCAGCCGAAAGCTCATAACATTCTTGAACCTAAAATCCAAATCAGTCCATAAACAGTTAGCATTCTCATGATCATCCCAGTTTGCTAAGTAGAAGGCGAAAGCAATCACCCAAACATTGCAAAAGGTCATCACTCCAAATCACTGAACCAAAGTCCAAATACAAGCTTCAATTCATCTACATATGACAACGAGTTTAAAGACCAACCAGACCTGTGAGCAGAACCAGCACCAGCTTACATCACTCGGTAGCCTTCAAAAACGATTATTTGACCACTGCTCATTAAAGCTGGCCTTGAAAAGTGCTAATACATACGTGGGCTCCTCTGCTCCAGGATCACATATCACAAGACTATCTAAATCTGGAAACTTTTTTTCTCTTTGGGATAGATAAACTCGAAACTTCAGTTCAATATGGATCACGTCGGTTGAATACGACCTTCTACAGGCTTTGATAAACCGAAACAAAAATAAATTTCAAAACTTCACAAACACTTGGATTATTTTCAACATACCCAACAGATGCTTGCACAATTAGCATCACAACAACGACCCAGAAAGCTGTACCGATCCGTGATCACTAAGACTCCTTACCGTTTCTCTGATGCTTTCACCGTGCAAATCCTGAAGGATATCGAGGAACCTATCCAGCAGCAGCGCATCGTACTCCACGAGCTTGTCGTCCTCGGACACCTTCGCGGGTGCCAACAGCCTCAATTGAGCATCGATCGAAGTCAGCTTCTCCAGATTCCTAGCCGCCATTCTTTCTCTCTCTCTCTCTCTCTCTCTCTCTCTCTCTCTGTCTGCCCCCTCAACTTCTACTCACCTCCTCTGCTTTCACTTGACGCTCTCAAATTCCTCTGGACGCGGCCAGGGCGACAGAGGAAACAGAGCAGGGTAAGCAAAAAAATTGCAACTTGGGCAAAGATTTAACAGGTCACGGGGTAAAACAATCGCAGAGGGAGCGAATCTCGTGAAGTGGGCACGAGCGAAGATGACGGAGAATGAGGAAAAGCGAGAGCAGGGACTGTGATCACTGCACGAGAAAGCGCACAGGATCACGAGAAGATGCGAGGATAGAGAGCAGTACAGACTGACTCTGCTGCACGAGTGAGTTCTCTGCATTTTATAGAAAAAGGGGCAATCGCTTCTGTCTACTGTAATTCGGAATATTCCATTTTTTTTCCGATCATGTTACGAAATCAAAATTGAGTATTGACTTTTGATTCGAATATTAAGGAAAGTAAAATCTGGTCCCCGGAATTTGTGTTATTTATTTTCTTGGCCACGGTCCCCCGGGACCAAGAGGGCTCACTTACTCAAATTGGAGTTTACTTTCCCCTGAAGTTTTGTTTCTATGGCACAATATCTAGGCACTTATAATTATATTCATCAGCCAGTTTTTTTTTTTAAACCTTTTAGATTTGTTTACACTGGAAAGCAATTTAGATCAAGTTAAATTAATATTAACTGAGTTAAGCTACGAAACGGGTCTCATTTCGCGATTTAACACGATATACAAAATAATAAAGGATTCTGACTATTATTACTCCTCTGTTTAAAAGTTATCTAAAGCAAAAAAAGGCTTTTGTTCCTCTTCCCCATAAAAATTCAATATAATTTACATTGCCAAAAACTATCAAATCCTATATGCGAATCCACACGTCACCTTTTGTATTTTGTAAAAGTTTTGAGCGTTTTCCATTTAAAGAAAAAGGTTGAAATTCGTAAGCAATGATAAACAAGAAATTCATCCAAACGTTACTATTTAGGACAAGGTCTTGTAACTGAAGAAACATGCTTCATTATTAGAGAGATATAACAAATCCCCTTCCTCCTCTTAAAAAAAAAAATAATGATGATGATGATGATGGTGATGATAATGAGGCTTCAAGTGAGATATCCAATTTTAGATGTTGGCTGCTGCTGCAAGAAAGAGTGAAATATGGAACATTATTGTGCTTTGGCCAAGAAAAGAGAAAAGATAGAGAAAAAAGATGGTTTTATTTCTTAATGAACGACATGGACAACATCAGCTTCCAAATTTGTCGGAGGAATATGCTTTTGATTGAGGGCATATCCTTATCTTTCTTCTTGGATTGGCTAGACTTTAAGGTCAAAGGCATTGGGTGTAACTCCTTACGTCAAATAGAGCAATATTTGGAATTTGTATAGGTGCTTCTTTACCCTATTTTGTCTTATTGATTCCTCTTACCTTTAGCCAATTCAATAGTTACATCTGTTTCGTGAAAAAATATTTTCCTCATTCCAATGTTTGGATTGCTTAAAAAAATAAGTTGACAGAAAATACTTTCCTAAAATAAAAAAAAAAAAAAAACAATTTTCTTTTGAAAAAATTAGAAATCATTTTTCAAATGTATGACCAATTGTTTGTGCTTGAGCTTAAGAACCGTTACTCTCATCCTTAGGTCCTCAGCGTCCTAGACCAAGATCTAAGTGCCCATGCTTGGTCCCCGGCACTTGGGTCAAGGTCCATAGAGATTGGACCCGAGATCTCAATGTTGATGCCTTCTTCCTCGATTGTCAATTCGTACATTAGCACCCAACTAATATATGTGTATCTAAGAAATTCTTGATTTTTCTTTCTAAATGTGAAAAAAAAAAATAGATTTCAGCTAAATACTAAGAAATTTTATCTTTTTTCAAGAGTGTAACATTTTACATAAACAAATGGAGCCTAAGTCTTAGTTATTACATTGACCATAAAGGGTCTCTCTTATTATGGATCCCTAAATAGTAATAACACCAACACGCGATACAATATGATGCACTAATGCGTCGTTTCTCAAAAAATAAAGGATTTCGACACATCGGAATACATTATATATTAAATATATATTTTTATATATACATGATAAATTATCATTTTCATGATTATTTTGGTCAAATTAATTTCATTCAAATTCACAAATAAATAAATAATAAAAAGGAATCTAGAATGAATTTACATTAAAAACATTCATCTATCATTTGTTAATATCATTCATTATTTCAATTTGACAGATTTAACTCTATTCCAATAATCCATAAAACTTAGAGGAAAAAAAGTAATTCATATTCTAAACTAGAGTGTTAGAATGTGTCGAAAGAGAAAAAATGAGTTTGATAGGTGAATTGTATATCACGAGAAGTGAAAATTGAAAGAAAAGATAAGATGAGGTTTTTCCCCCTTCATTATTTTTATTATTTTTTTTACATATTTACATTTAACGTATCATTTGTTGAAAATTTTTATAATTTGTGCATGTCGGAATTACATGCTGAAATTCCGAGCTTATAGGTGGGAATTTTGGACTTAAGTGTTGGAAAAGTTGACCAAATATTGAATTGTCCAATACATATTTACTAAGTGTTGAGGAGTGTTAGAAAGTATTAGATATATATTGAAATCTCGATCGCAGTACCAAAGCTTTCAAAATGTGTCGACACTTTGTAGGTTTATTCCCTTCGGTCCGAGAGAACATGCGGATCCCATCGAGATTTGGTGCCTCGGTTTTCTAAATAATTAAAGAGACAAAAGACTAGCCAACTTTATAAGCTAGCCTTCTTTTTGTTCCACTTTTTGAATGTTGCTTTTTAAATTTCGGCCTCTTTAGTTTCGATTCGATTTAAATTGACTGCGCGTGGTTTAAAAGATCATACTAACTTACTTTTTTTTTCCTCACCCAATTGTTTCGCTCCATGTCGTGTTTATTTTTATAGAATGTGAAGGGGGGGAAAAAACACAATAGGTATGCTCCTAGTTGATAGCTCAACATACCCGGTAGGTATTCAATTATTCTCGGAAATGCAGATCATGAGACATGAATTTAGATTTAGAAAAGAAACTTATGCGCATCGATAAATTATCTTTAACGTTAGGATTATTATTATTTTTTTATCGGCGTGACTTGCGGTATAAATTTGAAGCGATTTGTTGCCATTTAAGGTTTGACTTTTGCTTTTGCTGACTTTTTGCAAATTCGCCTTTTTTGACTTTTGCTTTCATTTTTAAGCCACCTTGAACACGTCTAAGGAACCCCCAAAAAAAAAAAAAATGAAAAAAAAAAGAAGCACAAGAATTGATTGTAAATGTCAATGTTCTAAAAGAAGCGCAGCACACGGGATAGCAACCCTTCAATTTTTCCGAGTCTAAAGAGCCAGCCGAGCGTGGCGTGAGGTGATCTCTTAGATGTTCCTTTCGCAAAACCCACAAGCTTGAACGAGAAAATGTTCATTATTTTCATCCCAATTATATTACCTACATATACTATGTTATATTATGGCCCAAAACGTCAATTTAGGGTGCGAATGGTAACGTTTATTCTTTTTTTGCAGGGAACATAAAAAAAAAAAGTATTTACATTGGGGAACAATTTTTGAACAAAAGAACGCGTTTGGTAACGTTTTGTTAGGGAATAAAAAATGAATAGAAACACGTTTGGTAAATTTTATTCTTTTTTGTTTCTTTTAATTTTTTAAATATTTTTATTTTATTTTTCATTTTTTCCTTTTTTTTTTATTCTTTCTTTTTTCGGCCGGTCACCGGCCTTCGGCGATCGGCCGCGGGCCGGGCGGCCTCGCCCGGCCACAGTGAGGCTCGGCCCCGCCGGATCTAGCCGGCGACGCTTGGCCTCACCGGATATGGCCGGCGACGCTCGGCCTAGCCGGATCTGGGTGAGCCCGAGCTTGCCCAGCCAAGGTGAGGCTCGGCCCGCCGCCGCGCGGCGACGCTCGGCCTCGCCGGGGCGGCGACGACACTCCGGCGAGGTCGCCGAGGCCCTCGAGGGCGTCGTCGGCCCTCGATTTGCCTGGCCGGCCATGGCGATGGCCGAGGCGGCGACCGGCCAAAGAAAAAAGAAGAAAAAAGAAGAAGAAAAGAAAAGAAAAGAGAAGAGAGAGAAGAAGAAGTGTTTCTGAAGAAGTGTTTCTTTTCTCCAAAAATAATTTTTTTGTGTTTCTTTTTTTGCTTCAATTTTGTTCCGAGAACAAAAAACAAAAAAAACGTAAACACAACCAAACGCGTTTCGTTCTTTTTTTTTTGTTCAGTAGAACAAAATCCGTACAGAATTGTTCCAGAAACATTTCTTTGGAGCGTTTTTATGCACGCCCTTGACTGTTAACGGTAAACAAGCTACCAAGCACCTCTTGAAACTCATGCTTGGAAGCTTCATTTAGGTCTCTCTTCTCTTCGTGTGTTCGTGGGTCAAGCAAATAATTTTCTTTCGTTTCGTTTTTTATATTCCGCGCGTGCAAAAAGTGGACTAAGGTTGGTTTTGAAGTATATTATTGAAATCACCTAATTAATAATTAGTGATGTCTATAAAATAGCATCGCGAAGTCCGAAGGGACTATAAAATAGTCTCGAAAATCTCTCCCTTTTTTTCTTATCGGCAAAAATCTATCATTTTTCTGAGATGGGAAAAGTGATTGGGGGATCGTGGATGATCTTGGGACACATGAATGACCAATAGAAAAGGGATGGAACGAAAAGCTTGCCTTTGCTCAAAGGACGGTGTCCATTTTCTTTTTTTTTTTATCACCGATTTGATGTTTAAAAGCTATTGTTTTTGTCCTCATCGCTGAATGACAAATTGAGGTTGGTTCTTTTTTTTTTTTTTGAAAATAGTTGGTACTTAGCAATGGCTTCCCCAGCGACCTGCACTTTTTGGCATGGACGTGCTGATCCAAGCACGAAATATAGAAAAAGCAAGAATATAGATTCGACTTTTAATGTGGAAGAATTAGAGGGCATTTTCGTTATCAATGAAGTCCATCATATTCCATTTGTGACTATACTTTAAGAAGCTTTAATTTGTTTGACTAAAAATCTTTCTATCTATTCGAAATGAAAAATTGAGATATTTTTTATTGGTTCAACATAATTTTCTAGGACATTTTATTACAACCTTTTGTGAAATATTTGGTTTTGATTCAATTGAGTAAAGATTTCTGTTTTTATAAGAGACTCTCTAGAATATACCCGTACGTATGTGCCAATACTAGTATGCTGTAATTACTACACCGAAATTTTATCAAGTTGATTGACTTCCTTTTTTATGTGTACTAACTGAACAGTTTAGGTAGCAGCCAATGGCTACTGCCTGCCTATGTAGCGGTCATCCAAGAAATTCGATTGGGATTGAGCTGTGGCCCGCATTTGAACCTCAAGAAAAATTCTCCTCCAGCCAACTGTTTCACAACCCATTTATCGTTGTCTACGTACGAGAATCAAGCGATAATGCCTATGTCTTGTTATCTTCGGTGCTTAAAAGTTGCATCCATTGATTCTAGCAAGTGACTCAGTTAACCAGACGTCCATGGATTCCTTACGAATATGGAGTCGATATACTATAAACGGGAAAGAAAGGAAGATGCCGGACCTGGGCGCCCTCGTTGATAGAGAGAAGTAGGTAGGAACACGTTCGTCGTGGAAAAGAAGATGGTGAAGTTTGGGGGAATCTGTAATGTAGCCCGTCGTATCAGATAAGCACTGGCATCTATATAAAACCCTAGTTTTATAAGTGGAAAGTCTAGTGGCTGTGGATTGGTGGACGGCCTCCGAAACTTTAAATATGTGGTCCGGAATTTTTGGCAATATCCTAAGCAAAAGTCAAAGTACAACACAATTTCCTGGCCTCAGGCATATATCATCGAGCATGCGGGGGGCGACAGCTACTACCATCGGGGGTCTTCTTTTTTACTTCGGTGGAAACCGACGGTTTTCTCCGTGCGCATATTCCAGGAGAAATTTCGATCCGTCACCCATCTAGATGGACTTGTGTGGCGCACCAATTTGAACGGGATGTTCGACGTACCGAGAGAATATGACGTCTATGTTCAGTTTGATCGAGTAACGAGCATATGGTTTTACTTACACGGAAGAGAGCAAGAGAACTCGTACACACGTGATGTAGACGGACTAGGGACATTATTATTGTATAGTTTCTCTTTTGAAAACTTTTTCTGCCTTTTACTTGGGAGATTTTGATAGGCGCAAACATCTTCATCGGTCAAAAAGAGAATATTCCAGCGCAAATGCGGGGGAGTTTGGAGGGGGAGGTGTTCTTCTTCATCACGCAGGGGACTCTGCTCTGCGTCTTGCCTTTTCACCAGCTGTGTGATATGGACCTCCCAAAGGGTGGGAGCTTGACAGTACAGCCAAACAAAAGTCTGCTGAGTTCATTTCAAATCAAACATTAAGGACGACATCGACCCTTTGCATTGCCAAGCCGAGCTAAGCTCGACCGGCCCGACCTGACCTCACTGCTACGGGATACCGACGTGCATGTGTACATAGCAAAGGTCATGAGAGTTGGCTTATGGAAATGAGATCATTCTTCGCAGAGGAAGCATGCTTGCAAAAGCTCAACATGGCTTTTAATTTAGGCTATAGGCGATCGAACGGACTCCATCGGTTGGAAAGAAGCGATCACGGGAATCATTGGACAGGCACGATTTTCAATACTAACGTAGTTGTCGCGACCAGATTTAGGTCAATGAAGTGCGCGCAGTAGGACGTCGCGGGGGAACGTGGGTTCGCGCGTGGGTTCGTGCGATATTGTCACGCGTGCTTCGAAGCGGGCGTGAATCGATTGAATATCGTCAGGAGCTCCACTTGGGCAGTTAATTACTCGACAAATGTTTAGTTAATAACTGGTAGCCGCCGAGAGTGGTTGAGACAACAGAATACGGAAATAGACTAGTGGATTGTGGGATGATGGATCAGCTCCGTTTCGTTTCTGGGGAAGGCTTCTTTGCGATGTGATATGTGGTGGACTGCGGACTGATCGGGCTCAAAGCACGCTTAGATTAATGTGGCACGACGCCCTCCTCTTCACGGCAAACACATATGCTATAACGAGTCGTAAAATGGACTGATGAAGTGACGGGATGTAAAGCTCCGTTTATTGACTAGCCTTATTTTCACTCACTTTTCGATTTTCGATTCATGACACCCGTTTTCGCATTAAATTTACTATATATATATTACATTTTTTTATTTTATTTTATTTCAATTTTACTAAAAGACAAAACTATCAACATCCATTTCAAAATCCCTTTCAAATAACTTTTCTTTTTTTCACTTAGTTACTTCTTCCACACTCGTTTATGTCTTACGTTATCTTCACTCACTTTTCGATTCCTAATACTCATTTTAACGTTAAATTGATTATATTATTTTTTGCGGATCTCACTCTTGACTTAAGATTATTTTTTACCCTTTTTTTCTGTTTTATTTTGTTTCAATTTTACTAAAAGACAGAACTACCAACATCCCTTTCAAACACCATTTTTTTTTACCTAGTCATTGCTCTCACACCCATTACATTCATGTTTTTCTTCTTCTAAATTTATTCTTCGTTGTTGTAATATGAGCAAGCATTTATCATATATCATATTAAAGAAATGGTAATTCCATATACAAATTGTTTATTTTATTTTCCTATATTATCTTCACGATCATGAATTTTTTTACTTCGATATTATGGTTAATGTATGCAAAATACACAATTTACTCATTTTTCATTATATTATTTTTTGTAACACAGTTATTATGGAAGACAATTTTATTTTTTGCTTAAATGTATTTGTTGATGATGAAAATATAAATAGAGAACAACAATTAATCATGTCAATAGGTTTATTTGAAACTTTAATAGGTAATTTTCTAACACAAAATAGTCCTTCAAGGATGCGCGGACCCCTAGAGCGCGATAAGTTGGCATAAATGGACACTTAAGTACCAAAACTTAAGAAAATAATACTTAAGTGTTAAAATCGGAGAAAAATGGATTACTTAAATGCTACTCAGCCCTCAGCCACCTCCCCCTTTTCTAATTTTTTTTTAAAAATTAATTTTTAAAATTTTTTTAAATTTTTTCAATATCTGTATTTTTATTTTAAATGTTTTAAATAAATTTATTTTTAAATTAAATTATATTAAATTTTATATTAAATTTTTTACCATGTCAAGCACCAAAACAACGTCATTTTTGCATTGTCGACCACGTCAATGTGCAAAACGACGTTGAGCGTTTTGCACTCGCTTCGCCGAAATATTGACACATCAGCGTTTTGGCCGGACACTTAAGTGATTCATTTCTTTCCGATTTTGGCACTTAACTGTCACTTTCATAAGTTTTGACACTTAAGTGTCCCTTTGTGCCAACTTGTGACACTTGAAGCAATCTTTTGCCATCCTTCAAGTAATGTTTCTTGCTCAATAATATATTGTCTATATACAAAGGTCAAAGAGAGATAAATATTTTCTTCATGGTTGCAATAATGAAGGTAATTACCGTGATCAACATAGTATTTCTATTTAATGTTCAAGAAGAAAGACCGGATCTCATTTAATTAACTGTTCTTTTGAAGTATGTTTCTATAAACAAAAGAATGGATCGACATCACTCAAAATATTTAATGCATCATATAATAAATAATTAAAAATTTGACTATCATATTCACTTAATAAAATGCAAATTGAATAGTTAAAATACACGAATTACAACATAATGACACATACTAAAGTTATAATTAAACAAAATGTATACTAAGGCTCCGTTTGGGAACAGCTTTCCCAAGGGTCTTTAGGGGCCTAAAGGCCTTTGGGCCAAATATTTAGTGTTTGGCAATCTTTTTTTTACTTACCTTTGCCAAAGGCAAGCCTTCCCAAGGCAGGTCGGGGGCTGCCTTGGGCATTCTCGGCATGCTGGCTTTGAAGGCAACGAAATTTTTGTTCCAAAATTGTCCTCGTTAATTTTTCATTTTTCCGGCATTACCCCGACAATTGTTCATCATCTTCATCCTTCCCTTCTCTCTATTGAGAACACGGCTAGCATCTACGCGCGGTTGCCGGCGAAGAGTAGACAGTCCGACGAAGGGCAAGCGGTGTGGCGAAGGACAGGTGGTCCGACTAAGGTCCCATGACCCTCTAACGAGGGTCGCCGCGCGGAGGACGCCAGCAACCTAGATCGTGCACAGATCTGGGTCGCAGCGACCAAATTGCGGGCTCCGACGACCTCTGCGGCATGGTGGGTCGCACGACGGCTCGGCGAGGGTCACAACGACCGAGATCTCACAATCTGGTCGCGGTGACCTAGATCGTGAGCTCCCGGTCGCCATGACCCTCGTCGTGCCGTGTGCAACCCTAGTCGGACGCTGCCCTTCGCCGCGCCGCCTCCCCCTCACTAGACAACCTACCCTTTATCGTGTCGCCTCCCCCTCGCTAAACCGCCTACCAACCAACGAAGCCCTTGGCCGGCAAACTCTCATTTTTTCCCTTTTTTTAATAACAAAAGCTTTTTTGCAAATTTAATTTATCCAAACACTATTTTACTC
Organism: Eucalyptus cladocalyx; assembly: GCA_017140615.1. Taxonomy (NCBI): domain Eukaryota; kingdom Viridiplantae; phylum Streptophyta; class Magnoliopsida; order Myrtales; family Myrtaceae; genus Eucalyptus; species Eucalyptus cladocalyx. The sequence continues at coordinate 31,929,718 of CM029516.1, forward strand.
AAAAATACTTCACAATGGACTTCACAAGTATAATTTACCAAACACAATTTGCATTTTGAAAAATTCCTTTCACTCAAGTGCCCTTACATTTTCTCAAGGACTTTCGCCAAAAGTCTTCCCAAACGCACCCTAGATCCTACTACGAAAAAAATATATAACTCATTAACGCAATAATTAGCTTTTTTTGGTCAAATAATTAGATATTAATCTACCAAATTGTGATGTCCTAGCATGTCACAACTAATGTAAAACTACTAGCATAGTTATCTTATCCATTTCGCATTTTCTTAAGCATGCAAAAGCTTAATTGACTAAGCAGACTTTTACAATCGGGGCAATTTCATTTCATTTCATATTTCTATATACTTATCAAGTGACGGGTTTGGTATACTAGGGCAATCAAAAGGGTAAGTGTTACTGACGAGACCTGGCTACACATCGATCATCCCATTCCAACCTACTATACACATAGTCACCTAACCCTTGTCTCCGACTCCATCAAAATTCATCCACATCCCAAAAATCCTTCCATCCGCCTGCCTCCATTCCCTAGTCCATTGTTGTCATCATATAGTGGGAGGGAACCCACTATGGGCCCATCAATGCAAGCGTACAACCCAACGAACCCAAGGAATACAGCTTCCACCAAAGCCCTTATGTTCATTGTCAAATAGGACATGATCCGAATAAAAACTGTATTCGAGAAATTAAGGTTTATGAACTTGTTCTCATGCCAAGTAAAGTCAATTGGAACTCCATAATGAATCGTATGGGAGGCATTGTGGAGCCAACATTTCTATTAATCTAAAAAGATCGAGTCAACAACCAATGAGCCTAAACCCAACAAGTAGAGAGTTCATGGGTCTCTACTACATAAATAAACCATTGTATTGTCAAGGAAAGCCTCAATTAAACCATTTTCAAATCAACTTACCTGAAAACCTTGTTAAATTAACATGATAGATCAAAGGCGGTAGTTTCCCCATAGGTAATCTGTAGCTTAATTCACTAAAACTATATTCAATATTAATTCATGCTGCCATCATCGTTCAAGGAATCCCATTACCCCTTGGGCATCTCGCACTCATCTAGCATCGCGAGGACATTTGGAGGAATCGTGTTACACCCCACAAGCATCTGTAGAAACTCAGTTATCCCTCCAAGCATCCTTACTATAACCTGGGGCATCGTTGTCCCCATGACTAATGGCATTCCCAATTGTACATTCATACCATGATGCAGCAATTTCAAAACTCAATTTAAAAGAACATTGACATTACTACTATCAAGGAACTCAAGTGTGAATATAATGAATCCTCAGTCATTTTTTCTTATCCCCTAGACTATTATATATTCACCTGTGTCTATATTAGATTGTCTAGGTACGCGGGTTTCACAAATTACGAAACTTTAATATAAGATAGATAAGATCCAGATAGATAAGATCCAGACGAACACTTTCAGTGAAGGAATCGAAGTCAAATTTGGTTCACACAACCCTACATGATTTTTTTAAAACCACCTGAAATCATAGGGTATTCCGGTGGACTACAGAATTAGAAAGGACAGTGTTTCGCCAAGATAACAACTTCGAAGAATTCTTGAAATTGTATATGTGGAAGTTTAGGATGTATTCTACAACTTTCATGAACGCTTGTTAAATTTCTTGACGGAAAATTCTGTGGAAATTAGTAAACGTAGAGGGGCCGGTGCAATAACAGTAAAAACAGTTTGCTTATTCAATAATATTTCAAATATATTTTTAGCACACGAAGTCCAACAAATCTGAAATTGAATTATGTTCTAGAGCAGCTAATAAGGGACAACTTTCGTGAAGAATGCCCCATGAAATTCACAACACACAAATCGGTACAAAATTAACAAAAACTAGGATCACGCTAAAACCGAACCTGACTTGGACAATCTTTTCCTAGTTTGGCTCAACTTTCGGTACCTTCAGTCCAGGTATGTATGAAGATTCAACATATAACCTTCCCATGACACATATATAAACCCAGCGTCTAAAGTTTTAAACATTCTAACTATATAACTTTGTCCGAAACTTGCGACTAGCTGCTAATGTCTCCGGAATCACGAGATTCAAAAGATTTTAAGGGAACTCTTCTCGCCACATGACAATCGGTCAATATAGGATAAATCAGGGGATATCCACTTGCCTTAAGTCCTAGAGGACGTCAGTAGTATCTCGGCAGAACGACGGCTTGGCTGGCGACAGCGATGCAACCGCTGACTTGAGAGGAAAATTGCCGGCAACCTTGAGCTGAGGTGAACAGTGGCTCGTTCACTAGGTTCTGTAGGTAACACTGATGGAAATGGAGTGAAAAGGGAGGAACGGGGTGAGGAGAGGTAATCTGCCGAAGGAATAAAGGAGGAAAAGGAGTGCAGCGGCTTCTTTTGGGTCTTCAGGCGGTGCGGTTGGAGCTGACTTCTCCTTGTGCAGATGGGCGTCGCTGGTGAAGGCAATTGCAGCTCTGCTGTCTTCAGAAGGAACGGACAGCTTGTCCTTTTTGTGGACTGAGGTGTCCTTGGTCGTTGGCTCGGCGGTGGCTCGGCCTGGGGGCGACGGCGTACCCTGTAGGGGCTGGCCAGGTGGCGGCGCTGATTTGGCAAACTAGCGTGGCACGATTGTGGCGATCGGGTGATGACGCGATGTCAAGTTGGAAATGAGAGAAGGTGGAAAGTCTTCGTGGTGGTGCAATTGGTGCGGTCTGATGACAAGTTGAATGACGTGGCGTGGACTATTAAACATTCGGGACCCGCCGTGCCAAAAATCCGGATGTCATACAAACATTTTTTTTTTTTATAATAAAAGAGGTACACAAATTTTGTTTTTAGAAATAAAAGGAAAAAAATCAAAAAAGAAGAAAAGAAGAAAAGAAAGAAAGCAATAATCTTAAATCAAGAGTAGGCCCCATATTCAACCTTAATAAATGTTGTTTAAGAAGAGTACGAGTAATTCATTTCTAGTAAAATTGAAACAAGAGAAAAAAAAGTAAAAAAGGCAAGAAATAATATGAAGTCAAGAGTGGGACTTTTGAGGGATGATATAGTCAACTTAATGTGAAATGGGGGTGTCGGTTGTCAATAAGATGGTGGAAATAGTGCGAACCAATTTATTTTGTCGAAAACATTTTTTGCACATCCATCAAGGCTGGGCTTGAGACTTGAGTTTTTGATGCCGGGCATGAGACTCAAGTTTCTGAGGCCGCACTAGCTCGTGCGTTGCTAGAGGGTGGCAAGCCAACTCACAAGGCCTCGAGTTCACCACCGCATCCTCAAGCTCACCACGACTTGCTAACCTTTTATGAGGCCTTGAGCTTGCTAAATCTGGTAAGGTGGAGTTGTGCCCAAGGCTGGCTAGATTTAGCTTGGCTCGACTCATCTCAGTGAAATTTGGGAAGCTCGAACCTTGCCAACATTGAGTGAGTTCATACCACGCCTATGGTTAGTTGCCAACCATTGTTGTGACCGGCCATTCGCAAAGGAAGAAGGAAAAAGAAAAAGAAAGAAAAGAATAAAGAATAAAAATAATTCAAAACTCATTTTAAAAAAATTATAAGAACAAATGTTTCATTAATTAAGGACTTGAGCCTGAGCGCTAAGAACTCGCACACAACTTGGGTTCACTTAGGACCCACACATGGCATTTATAGACCCGGGCTCAGGTGTCAAGGCATTGGACACAAGCACCAAGGCTTTAGGCCCAGCCTTGATGAATTTGAGCATGGGCACCATAGCACCAAGCCTGGACACATTGGCCTTAATGGACCCAAGCTTGAGTGTTGGAGACTTAGTTTCAACGCTAAAGACTTAGGGTAGGGTCATGACAACCATTCTATTTGTAAATAGTTTAATGTAAATTGATTTTTCTATTTTTATTTTAGAAGAGTTTTAAGCAAAAATAACCGTTTTATAGCAATACAAAATTTCTACTCTAAAAATAGAAATTCGTTTGATAACGACACAAAATTTTTTCCTTTCGGATCGGATAAGCGATGATCAACGACCTTTATTATAAAAAATAAAAATAAAAATGATTTAGTAACAAAAAAAATAATGAATAAAATAAAATAAAATAAATCAAAAAAAATAAAATAAAAATATCATTTTATTTTAAAATTAAAATATCCTTAAAAATAAATTTATTTTATTTATTCTATTTTATTTTATTTTATGAATAAATTTATTTTAAAAAGAATAAAAATAAAAATAAAAAAATTTATTTGGCAAAACACTCAAGGCAAATAAAAATAAATTTATTTTTATTTTTAATAAATTTATCATAAATTAATTATTTTTAATAAATTTAATAAATTTATTTTTAATAAATAAAAATAAAATGATAAATAAAAATAATTTATTTATTTTAATAAATTTATTTTTATTTTTAAATGAATAAAATGAATATATTTATTTTTAGTTATTTTTATTTTTAATAAAATGAGAAGAGGCGGAGAAGGAGGAGGAGGCAGAGATGTAGAGGAGATGAGGGAGGATTTACCGAAATTAGGGTTTAGTGAGAGAAGTTATTTCGATTTTTTTTTTGAAATCGAAGTATAAAATTTTAACTTTCGATTTTCTTCCAAACCTATTTCAGAATAGAAATCTATTCCGGAAATAGAAAAACCGAATAGGTTTATCAAACGGATTTCTCTTCTAGAAACAGATTTGGAACAGAAAAATTATTTCTTGAATAGAAATTTTGGGTTGTCATGCACTCCCTTAGGAACCAGCATTGGGTTTCCATGCCCAAGTATAAAGTTTTGAGTTCAAATGCTTGGAAATTGTTTTTCGATTTTTGAAAGAGGAAATCATTTTTTTTTTAATTTAAACATAGGTTTTCTGATGATTAAGAAAACATTTTCAATTGACTCATTTTCCTTACTGAATCAAATGTCGAAAATTAACATAGTTTCTCGAAAAATATTTTCTGTGAAACAACTGAGTATACTTTTCTTTCACAAAGATTAGAAGCTCCATCGAGTAAGGTTACATGTCAGGCAGTAGAGCAGCCTTTCGGCTTAGCAATCTCCAGGTTGATTAAAAAGAGAAGATGTAATCCATGATTTCAAAAGTAAATGGGCCTTCATCATTGGGTTATTCTAATTTTTGTGCTATCGGGCCCAATTAGTTTACCCACTAATGTTTCACGATCTGTATCCTTAATTAGCAATTGAAACCCGTTAATAGCACGGGCCTTTTGGAATATATATAGTTTTAGTTTGACCCATAAACTAATTAAGTTTTAGTTCCTATGGACAGGATTTTTGTGAATCTTCAATACAGCAAGTGAGATCAGTTTATTGATATCTTCGTGCCTTTTCGAGTTATGAAGGAAAAAACTGTGGAGAAAGCACAATTCTCCATACAGTTTGGAATTAGAACGATGTATTTGGTTTCATTCAAACGTCATTTCATATTGGATTTTTATCTTTTCAGTAGCTAATGAATATTGTAATAAATACAACTCATTAATAGATTTTCATATCTTAATAATCAAAATAATAATAATAATAATAATTAGGGCCTCGTTTAGTAACAGGATACGAGCTTAAAAATGACATATAGATACGGTTGAGCAAGGATAAGAATTAACTAACCCAAGACTGGAGAGTGCAGTCACATCAAGTTACAACTTTGATAAGGTCGTGTAGAAGTTACATAGTCATTACAGATTATTGATGTGATTTTGTGCATTTCTTGTAAGTCATAATTGAAGTCCCTATTTCTTAGAATCATAACGTTTCGAATGCATTTTTCCACAAAAAATCAACGATTTTCCTTAAAATATCACTTGTCGATTACAAAAAGGAATTAACTAATGAAAACTATTTTTATCATGAAAATGTTTATGCATTGATTCTTGTTGACAGCGAAAATATTTTTCATTGACTAAATTTTCTAAGTAATACAAACAAACATTTTAAGAAAATGTTTTCCTAAATCGTTGATATCCATTAAAACAGACACATTTAGATAAACTTTTAAAGTACATGAAATGTGAGAATCATTTACACATCTAATTTATCTGAAATATTGCTTTTCTAAATCATAATTACTTATGAAATAAAATCTTTTTTTTTTTCTAAAAAAATCCTTGGAGATTCGTGACGAAAAGAAATGCACAGGTGAGAAAACCATTTGCTATATCATAGTTTCTAACTCTTTTTCCATGATCGACAAACACAAAATTGTACTTTTCAGTGGAGATGAACTTAACATAAAGCGCAATACGTGCAATTTGAATGAATAAATTTGCTAGTTACGAAAATCTTGCTTTGGTGCCCGATCTCTACTTCAAATTCTCTAATCAATGGAATCTTCATAAAAGCACACTCATCACACACGAAAGAATAAAATCGAAGAAGTTCGATGGTAGACTTAAGGCCATTGACGATACGCATATAAAAAAATATATTGAAAAGAGAGGTGTTAAGGTAATGGTCTCTATCACTCTCATGAGTAATGGAGACATCCTAGCCATTTTTTAACTTTATCGATGTGGCATTAGGAATCGAATTAGTCAAGGATGGGTCCTGAATTTTTTACGAAGGCAATGAACTTGGTGGGTAAGGCCGGTTCAGTTCGGCTTTAAGGTTGAACCGATTCAATTGCTCATCCCTAATTATAGTGAAACCATCTCATCAATCACTCTCCCTTAAGTAGGCAACCCATCATACTATGTGTATCCGTCAAGTTCAGGTCCTATTTTTGCAATTTACTTTATACTCAAATCGTTTCGTTTGTTGACGTTTCTATGTTAGTTGCAGCACCCTAGCACATGTATTCACAACAATTATTGTCATGACTCCACGTGTCTCTCTCACTCTGTGGGGGGTTGGATTTGCACTTGCAAAGGAACAATAATTTAAGCACATGATAATGGATGAAGGTACAACCAATAATCAAAGCATCTAAGAATGTGGCAAGGGAAGGAGGGGGCACCAGTAGGGGTCGACCGGCCTTGTGGAATTTGATCACCATCAACATCATCATCATTCATCAGAAGAAACAAATAGTGTCAGGAAAATTGGAATCACACCATAATCCTTGTTCAATCCAATCATTCAAAAGGGAAGGTGTCTTGTTTGGTATGCAAATGGCACTTCATTGTCAATTAAAAGTTGGAAGAAAATGAAAGGATTTGTGGGGCAAGTGCGGTTCTCTCTCTCAAACCCAAGCTTGATTACCAGCTTTGTATATTGCTCTCTCTCTCTCTCTCTCTCTCTAAAGGACATGAAAATGGGGAACCCCATTTCTTGGTGAAAGCAAAAGCACTGAAACGCCCCCCTCTTGAAAGTGACCTTCCTGTTGAGTCGGCAAGGTCTTTCTGTACAGTGTCGCGCATCTTGCCAAAACTTCTCATGTCACTAGCCTCAGTGATATGAGTGACATCTGCTTTGCCTACCCACAATGAATCATGTATTACGATTCCGATCTAATGTTTTGGAGCTTTGCGTTTTAGACTTCTGAAGCTCATCCAGCGAGTATGCTTCCAGGGTTTTTATTGCCTCTTGCATACAAGATCCAGATCGCTTAATATACCTTAAGGCCTTCCGCTTTTTATCTGTTTTCGGGTTTCTCTGTGACATACCGGTTGTGTAAGTGATATTCTTTTTCCAGAATTCACCTCCATAATCATTGGTTTAGACAATTAATTACTAAAAGTAAGACTATCTGTATTAGCTGACTTATGTAAAATAAATGTTTGAAGTATCTTAAAGCTGTTAATCTTATCTCGCTAATCCTTAATATTTAGAGAGCGAATAGGTGAAGTATTTCGAAAATAATCCCAATATCTGTGCGTGCGTGCGTGCGTGCGTGTGTGTGTGAGAGAGAGAGAGAGAGGGAGAGAGAGGGAGGGAGGGAGATTATCATGTATCTTTTTTCTTGGATTTAGCAGAAAATGACTATAGTTTAATAACATGTAATTAATCTTGCCAAAGAAAGAAACCGTAGTTCTTAGTTCAGATTTTTCAGGAGTCTTTAGCTTTGTTTCCGTAGCTGCTAAAAGTGCATAAAAGAAACAGCAAACAGCAATGACATTCGACTTCAGGTATCTGGATGAAATCCTGGGTGGTTATCAACTGGTGTTTCTAGATCTACCCTAGTGGCCTAATCCCCTAGCTCAAAAAGAAGCAATTATCAATCAAGCAAAGATCATTGAATCGAGTCTCTCGTCCAAATAAGTGACCCAGGGGAAATGAGGGTTTGATTAACTTCAAAACGATTCTCACCTGCTAGAAGGAGTAATCATGTAACTACAGGAGCCTTTAAAGACAAGTTATCATTATAAGCGTGCATGCTCTGGATGTTACCTAACAGCGAACATATGCTCCTAATCATTGATATCTTTCTAGCTGCTACTTTTGCAAGATGGATTTTCATTGCATTTAACAAGTTTGTATGGTCATTAATGGCCCTTAACAGGCCATATATGCCTAATGTATGTGCTCAGTTTTTCTGCTCGAGCTAACTGCCGGAGAGTTAAGAACAATCTGGAACTCCATCATCTGATACGCAACCATGAAAAGGACTAATTAGATCTCTAGTCTAGGAGAAATTAGAGGGAAAGGAGAGCAAAGAGGTGGTGATAGAGTCAAGATTGTTGGTTAGGGTACAATGGTTATTAGCAACCACAAAAAAGTATCAAAACTTAGATATTGTGATTAAATCTTTGCCGCTCCATGCGCAAATCTTGGTTAGATTTAGGTGTCATACTAAATATGACTATTTAGTGAGCGTTTGCATGACGCTTCTAAAGAAAAGTATCGAGTGTCACTGGAATCACATCAAGATTTAGGTGTAGTTAGTGGATGCATATTTGATCTCTCAAAGAATCATTATTGTGAGTTGGCAGTCCAAAACTTCTACATCACCAACGAGAAGACTCTTTGATTGTAAAAGAAGTTACGATGTTGACGATGACAGCAACAGTGACAAAATTATATGGTTTTGCCTAATTCAAAAAATGACCTTGATAGAAGAGAACTTTCCCTTTTAAGTTGGACCCATTCTTCCCTTTTATGTATTATTAAATCTAAGATATTTTTTGAATATGATAAGACACGTTAAGGGTAAGATACCACGATTACGCAGATAGTTCATCTCACTTAATTTGGTAAACTTAACTCAACTACCGGGCCTTATCCTTTTGGAATTCGTTTTCGCAACAACCGCTTCTCGATAAAGAGTGCGCAACTCTCCTCGATTTGTCCTGGTTAGACATGAATTTATTATGTTTCCACTAGATCATAAGAGAAAGGATTTGCAATTGAAAATAACTAAAGATATAGAAACACGATCCACAAGGAAGGCTAATCTCACTCGTCGCAGTCTGCCAAAAGGGGTCGGGCTAAAAATTTCAAAAAAGCGCAACCGCTCAAAAGGCGTGAATAGTGCATGATAAAGAGGAAAAGAGAAACCCTAAAGCCGAAAAAAGGTAAGAGTTGTAGAAAGTTTCGGTGGTTAGCCAAAGTATATGAATGGACCCCAAAAAAAATGGAGGAGACAAAAAGGATCTTTATCAAGCATGAACAAGAATAAATATTGGTATATATATAATATACATATTATATGCTGGAAAGCAAATTATGGTAGCATGAACAGCGTCATTAATACGTAAACTAATCTCGCAACCCTTGTCTTGACAGAACAATATCGCCAAACATCGATAGGTTAGGCTAGTCATAGATTTCCTTTTTTTCTACAAGTCAAGGCATCACGTGCTTGCTTTTGTGCTTAATTAATTTTGCCAGAAAGGGAAACTCTGTGTGTTCCAACTATCAAATGGGTAACATGATTCGTGAGCATCTCTCTCAGGGCTATCAATGGTTTCTTATCATCACCTAATTAAAGCAATTTCTATCTCTAAACATGAACGATTGAAATCATGTTTTTTCTCTTATGTATTGGAGGTCTACCGGTTAGGAGTTTCTGATGAACCTCTAGGTCTTGTGACTTGCACACATCTTCAAGCTTTTTGTCCTTCTACCACCCTTATCGTTAAGAACTATTTCCACTTTCTTGCCCCAGTTTCATTTGTATTCTCTATTTTGAAAATCAGCCGTTTAACTCTAATGGGTTCAGTTTTGCTGTTGAGCTTCCGACTGTATCGGTTCATGTAGGAGTTTATTCATCAAATTTTCATTTCCTTTTCAGTATTGCCCCTACCACTCTTCTTAACCTCATCCACCAAATTTCAAATAAGAACTCTAGTTCACAAACTCTTAACTCCTTATTTTACTCTCTCTCTCTCTCTCTCTCTCTCTCTGCGCCCCAGCACTTAGAATCGAGATTGTAGACCGTCATGGATCTCAAATCGGCCTCTAATTAAGGTCGACCAGAGAGAGAGAGAGAGAGAGATTCACACCCATCCAACAAAGAATTTACATAAGAGGTGGGTATCTAGCGGTGGGGATAACATGTGAATACTTCAAATATAGGAAACCCACAATAAATCTACAATCAGATATCCCCTCCATTATTCTACGGTCGTGAAAATCCTATTACTTGATCCAAAAATAAAAGAGAAAGTGGAAACCACCATTTTTTCTATAACAGATATTAATTAATTAATCCCGTTTCCCTTAAACGGAAAAGAAAGGAAATGACAGGGACGTGATTCTTGGACTTTATCTATCGATTGGTAGCAAGAGAGTACCATTAAGAATCATACAGAACCCGAGTGAAACCATCCAGAAAGTGAGTATGTCTAATGACCAAAATAAAATTTCAGACGACCATGGATCGGCATCTGGACATCTACTGCTCACAGGAAATGAAAGGACCGAATCCACCTGAATGCAATGAAAAAGCAAATGGAGAACGGAATAAAGTGCGGAGAAGGACATTATTGGCCTAGAACTGGTCCGACAAGCTGCACGTTCATGTCATATTTTTTTAGCCATGATTACGATGAAAGTCTCAGAAAGAAAAGAAGAAGGAAAATTAAGAAAACAAGAGCACAAGGGGATACAAAAGTGAGGAAATGATTGGTAAAAGACAAAAGATGAATGGCGACAATCCTTTGTAATACAGTCCGAAGTGTTCCAGGATATAGCATCGCAGTGCAGAACTTTAATAGTACATTTTCTCAGACTGATTATTTATACGATCGTTGCAGAAAGCAATAGTTCGACTAAAATGGCTTAGAAAATAATGACGATAATAAAATTTAACCCTTGGATACAGTACATTGATTCCGTTATTATATGGATGCCAATGCTGTAGTATAGAAAATTTTCAAGACTTTAAAGATGGGATGAAAATATAGTCTTCGGGCATTCTATTGGAGAAAGGTAAGATAATAAGTGCTAATTGATAAACCTTTTCTTCTCTTATGAGAAAAAGAACTATAAGAGGGACTGTGCACACTGCACTTCATTGATAGAATTATAGTTCGATGTTTCAACACTTTAGTCTTCCAATGTGGAGAGACGATGGATGTAAATCATCTACATGCTATTGATCACATAGTTATCTCAACACATATCAGTTGATAGATACTTTATTGATGTACGTTGACATCTTAGGGTTAGTTGAGACCTTATTGAAATACTTTCGGGATAAGAATCTTCATCCGGAGAAAGAAGTAGCCACTTGCTATGTCAAAACATCATATATCTGTATAGTCATCCATTGATTAGGATGACAGCATAGATCAAGAGTCGTGTTATCACTAGACCGCATGATTGAGGAACCCTTTGTTACACAACATTTTCAAACATAGTCAGTGATGCATCACTACAACAAAGTGCGTCAAGTGTCTCATTATATGCCATATTTTTATTATGTAAAAGTTGTTGATCCAAGAATGATATAATTTGTTGGCCATTAAACGGTTCCCCTTTAATGGTGCTCCTTAAAAGCTCATATTCCCATCTCAATACTTAGAATGGCATATAGAATTTAGGATGTGTTTGTTTCACAGAAAATGAGAGATTTGAAATATATTTTCTCAAAGATGATTACTGCTATTTCTAATAAAAATGAATGAATGAAAAATATTTTCATTGTTCACTAAAATGGTTAGATATAAATTATTGTTGGTTATGAAAAAAAATTATTAATTAATTAAGTGGTACAAGCAATTATTTTTAGAAAAAATATATTTCAAATCATTCATTTTTCATGAAATAAACAAAGTCCAAATATCAATGTTTCCCTCGACCAATGATGTGTGTTAGGTTTTTTTATTAACCATCAATGTCTAATTTTAGTCAACAAAATCTATTTAATTTACCTTCATAAAATATCGTATAGTGAAGGTTAAATCGTGCAAAAACACCATGTATATTTCGCCTCATTTACGAAGTCTCTGCTGTACCTTCATTGTTGTGTAGTAATTCTCTATAGTATGTGCGTTTGTACAGTGATTCCCTTAATATATTGTTTTCTAAGGTTCCATCACCATAAAATCATTCTCGAATGTTTTATGCACAAATAAAGAGCTCGTATGTGAATTTTGCTACCAAATTTACCGACACTGTAACGCCAAATCGAATTCGTCAAGTATAAACATATGTACCACACGATTTTAGATTGTTCAAGGGATCATGTCGCAAAAATAAATGAGGCAAGTTCATAAATGATTCTAACTGCAAGAGGGTGTAACACATTTCAGGATGCGGAAAATGTTTTCATGATTTTCGAACAGTTCTAGCAAGTCTGTGAAAGTTATAAGAGTTTTGTTGTCACTTATAATTGTTTGCTATCTATTTTCTGAAGTGTAACGTCGGTCTCAAAAAGCCTTAAAAAGCTTGAAATCAATCCGTAAGAAAAATCAATATCTGCGGCTTTGCAGTGTGCGACTAAACAAGGTCTAGGCGTCAAATGACTAATGATATCTCGGTGGACGGGCAAGCAATACTGTTGTCGGTCTCTTACTATCTTACAAAAACCTCAATATAGCTACAGGAACTAATGCGTGGTTGTTCAAAAACATCGCATTTGCACTAGTCTCCGTGTGAGTGTCAATCTATCTAATCATGTTCGGAGCTGAAAGCAATTAGGGCTTTAGCTTTTTATCGGCGCTAAATGTTTTGTCCGACGGTTTTGCATCATAATTTTCTTACATCTAGTGACTGTCGGGTCATCGACGTCTCAATTAAGATTGGGCAACCAACTTTCCGTGATCGATCTAGGTAAAGTTTAATTGGCTCAAAGGGCCGCCTTGTCAACTGATTGCAGGCTTCACGAAGTAACTATTCATGTCTTAGTACATTAGTTTGATACAGACTATAGTTTATGATGAGACTGTCCGTAGAACACCTGGAAAGATTATTTTTCCTTCTCAATGTCGTGTAGTAGCACAACGCTTCCATCGTTCGGCCCATCTAAAGTCCTAATTTTTTAAATTTTTTTTATGGTCGATATCTAAAGTCCTAATGAATCGCCGGCTCGTGATTATTATTCAGTGAATGGCACCAAAGCTCAACAGTGCGAGCACTATCATGCCCCCATCGGGTAAGGATATGTTGGTGACGACCGTCTTAGGTACAGAACTGTTGTTCATTTAATGGGAACCGAAACAGGTTTTCTTCGAGGGGGAGTATCTTCTGGGTGGACCCGGGAGAGATTGGTTGCCTGTCATCTCCATCAAATTGACGTGCACCTCAGGTTTCCTTCTTCACCCTCAAATCATGGCCTACAGGAATTTAATTCATCTGAGAAAATGACACCCCCTTGCTTAGCATAAGTTCCATTATATGATCACATCAGGACAAAAGCCTAATACTTTTGTAAACCAGATTATACGAACAAGTGCCAAAACGAGTTTTCAGCAAAAACAAGAGCGTGAGTGCTGAGCCTACATATGTTTTTGTGTGTGTGTCTCTCTCTCTCTCTCCCCCACCCCAAAAAAAAAAAAAAAAAAATCATGTAATTACTTCATTGTCGTGTAGTGACCATATGTGGGGGTGTCAGAGTCCCACCATTGTTTTGTCATATAGATAATATTTTGTGTCGACAAAGTCTCTCATCACTGTGCAATTTGTTCTAAGGAATTGGAAATCGTGTGCCAAGTAGTATCAGAATAACATTCAATCAAAATGCGAAACTGATTTTTTTTTTTTTTTACTTTCTAAAGATTAAGGCAGCAATGCTTTTTCCAAGTTTTGAAATTCCCAACCAAGTAAATAAATGTTTGTCTTTGATATTGTTCTTTAGAGTTTTGTTAAAAAGTGTTTGAGGTAATAAAATAAGTAGTTGGAAAAGGAAAAAAAAAATCACTTTTTGAGACAGTTTGAAAACTGGAAAAAGTACTCATTTTAAGAAGGCTAATTAGCTTTATCTTCATACGGTGATGGTGTTGAGGACACCGAACCTAAGTGCACACTCCCAAAAGACCAATTCATAACTACGGATGGGGTTCCCGACATGTGCTTATCACTAATTATGCTGTGGGATTTAATGATCAGCAGTCAATCCTTTCGCTTGTATTCAATCATAAATCTGTTCTTGAAAAACAAGCCTCTAATTAACTCTGCCAACTATGCTTTAATGATATGCTTTGATTTTTGGTTTTTAATTTGTTTTGAGCTTTATGGACTTGCTTTATTATTGTGACTTTTGAGATTTTCTAGCATGTATCGTTTTGGCAATGAATGGAAATGTCTTTTGACACAAAAAAAAAGGTTAATTATTTTAAATATACAATTTTGCATTTTCAAAATAGGATTTCTTTTAAAAAGTGTCTAGGGTACTAAAATAAGTACTTGGAAAAGGAAAAGAAAATCACTTTTTGAGACATCTTGGAAACTGAAAAAAAAAAAAAATACCCATTTTAAGAAGGCTAATTACTTTAAATGTACAATTTTATATTGTCAAACGTATTTCATCGGATAGAGGTTGCAATAATAGTGATCCCAATACGAGGTTGTGAGTTGCCATAGACTACCTTGAATGGATGTAGGAGCATTAGGCTCTATGGAACAACTTTCGAGCCCAACTCAAGTTTCATCGATTGATCCAACCAAATTTACTCATGCAAGCAAATGTGTATTTCAAACGCAACCAAATTCGGTGGGTCTAAGGTTGAAGATATCGATCCAACAAGAGTTAAATGTCGATTCACAAGGCTAGTGGTTAATTTCAAGATTGATGATCTACTACCAAGTAACCGCTAGTCGATTCTCTTGGATGTCTATCGATCTTCCAAGGTGGTTATTCAACTTCCAAGACTACTAGACAAATTTGGAGGTTCAAGTCCTACTTATTATGCATATTAGTTTTATTGTCGGTTTCAAGTTTTAGTTTTATGAGTCTTAAGTGTATTGCTAGTTTCTAGAGTCATAATTATGTGATTGATCCAAGAGTCATTATGGTTTTATAGAATTCTAAGAGTCATTTTTTTTTGCTTAGTAGAGTGCCTCCATAAGTAAAGGTGCAATCTCATTTGTACGAAGAGAGCAAACTTGCATTTTGAATATACACAATATTTTCCTCAAGTAAGTGAATTCTTTGTTTGGTTCTTTATCCAAATCCTATGATGGTAGACTAGGAGTATTTTATAGTTGGCTAGTGGTGTGTTCCTTTTATGCTTCGGTGTTGACCTTTTAGTTCATTATCCTTGGCTAGTATTGTGTTCCGTAAAACCTTGGTTGTGAGCTTCTCTCCTAACTTCATTACCACTTACACATCCATTAAAACCCTTCTATTAACCATTTCCAAAACACCCTAATCATACATTTATCCCATAAAACAAATTTCTTAATTGATAACGCTAAATTGGTGGAGTTCCTTCATTCCCTCTTCCTTTTTCTTGAAAAACAAACATAGCAAGACCAATGTTGTGGTAGATTGCTCTATCAAGAAGGTGTTTAATACTCAATGTTCTAGATTCTAAGATCTTTCTCTTCAACTTGATGAAACAACTCTATGTTGAAGATTCAAAGTTCTCACTCATCATCAAAAACTGCAAACTTAGAGTTCATAATACTTAGATAAATGATGGTTTCTCTTTAAGGGAAATAGGTTCTATGCACTGAAGAGTTCCTTCAGAGAGTTACTGATTTGAGAAGCACATGGTGGAGGATTGACAGGCCACTTCGAAATCAATAAAACTCTTGAAGCCCTTCAAGGATAGCTTATTGACCAAAGAGGAGTTTGGATGTATATGCAATCATTTCCAAATGATTGACATGTCAAAAGGTGAAGAGTTATTTCCACCAAGGGCTTTATACTCTACTTTCAATTCCAATGCAGCCTTAGGAGGATGTAAGTACAGATTCTATTATGGCACTCCTAAGAACTCAAAAGAAGAAATATGCCATCATGGTAGTAGTTGATCAATGTCGAAGATGGAACATTTAGATTTGCATCATGAGACGAATGATACTTCTCACATAGCTAAGCTGTATTTCAAGGAGAATTTTCGTCTACTCGAGGTTTCTAAGGCCATTGTGTCAAACTGTGATTCCAATTTTTGAGTTACTTTGAAGAACTCTTTGGAGGATGCTTTGCACTAAATGCACCACTTGTCATCCACAAACATATAGCCAAACTGAGTAACCAACCTCCAAACTGAGTAAACAACCTCATCCTCACCCCCCCCCCCTTTTTGAAGTTTGTTAGGTAAGATTTTGAAGGATTGAGATTTAACGTTTATAATTAATAAGTTACACCATAGATCGATCACATTTTGAAGTTGTTTATAGATCAATTCTTTCACACATATCAACAACTCGCAAGTGAAACATGAAGGTGAAAGAGAGCTAATGTTTTGAAGAAGCTTCATGAGTACATAAGGCAAATGAGGCTTACAAAAAGAAAGCTAACAAGTACTTGAAGAAGGCTCGATTCAACTAGGTGATCTTGTGTGGATACACTCTAGGTTTCATCTCGATGAAGGAGAGATTTCCATCTTGATTAAAGAACAAGTTCATGCCTGGAGCTAATGACCCATTTAAAGTGCTCGAGAGAATGAGCAACAATGTGTACAAGGTTGATCTCCCAGGAGAATATGGCGGCTCGGCAACTTTCAATATGTAGGAGACCTTTCTCCTTATTTTGAAGACAAAGGCCTATCAAATTTGAGGTCGAATCTCAATCAATCTGGGGAGGGTGATATGGAAGCATCGGGTTCCATGGAACAACTCTCAAGTCCAACTCAACTTCATCAATTGATCAAACCCAATCATTACTCATGCAAGAAAAAGATAAATTTCAATCACAACATGATTCAATGGGTCCAAGTTGAAGTTGTCGATCCTGCAGGGTTAGTTGTCAACTCACAAGGCTAGTTGTTGATTTCATGGTTGCTGATCAACTGCCAAGTAATTGTTGATGGATTCCCATGACTATCTATGGACTTCCAAGACTAGTGGACAAATTTGAAAAGTCAAGTCCTAGTTATTATGCATCTTAATTGTATTGTCAGTCTCAAATCCTAGTTTTTATGAGTATTAAGTGTGTATCAGTTTCTAGAGTCATAATTATGTGAATGGTTGAAGAGGCATTATGGCTTTTAGAATTTTTTTTTTTTGTCAGAAAGTCTTCTAGAATTCTTTTTTTTTTCCTCTTTCGAGAGTTCAAAGAGTCATTTTTGTTTGTTTAGCAAAGTCCCTTTATCTATAAAGGTACAATCTTATTTGTAGGAGCATACCAGACTTGCATTTTGAATATACATGAGATTTCTTCTCAAGTGAGTGAATTCCTTATTTCGTTTCTTTATGCAAATCCTCTAGTGGTGAACTAAAAAAATTTTAATCATTGGCTAGTGATGTATTCTTTTATGCTAGGTGGTGAACTTTAAGTTTTTATTTTTGATTGGTGGTCGCTTTTTCAGTAAAATTATCCAATCAATCTTAAATTCAATCCTAAATTTTTTAATCAGATGTAATCATTTCGATCAATTTTTGCTGAGAAATCACTGACATGGTGGTCTAATTACATCAGCCATTTTACGTGACAAATGGTTGCATTAGTGTTTTTCGATGAAAATTGGCTAGAGGAATTATATTGAATTTTGTGTAAAGGTTTAAGACTAAAGTGGTAAAATTGAAAAGTTTATGACTGAATTAACATCCATATAATATGTTTAGAAATGATTTGACAATTTCTTCAAGCTTCTTCTATCCCAGCTTTGTTTTCCACTCATACACGTCCATTTAAAACCCCTCCAACCATTTCCAGAAAACCCTATTCATTCACTTATCCCAGAAAACGAATTTCTTAATCTCTCAATTTCGTCGAGAATTGAGATGGCCGATTTACGACGACCTAGGATTTGAGGTTGTTTTGGTGGTCTTTCTCGTCCTCGACAACAAGAGAGGAGGGTAATATCATGCGCTAAAAAAGTAAAGCTGCGTAGTTGTGATTTTGAAAATAAAGAATGTCAACAGTAACAAGGTCCGGAAGGTCCTTTATAAAGTTTTCCTTTTTCATTTTAGGTTCCAAAAACAAAAGGAAGTCCTCCGCGAAATTGGCTAGGAATGGGACCTCTCTAGGGCTATATTTTCTATGCACGAGCTCTGCTTCCAAAATCCTGACAAGCAACTTGATTTAGAATCTCTCCAGAGCAAAGTTTCTGAGTATTTCTAGCAACTCCTTTGTTTTCTAGAGCTTCTACGAATGTACATTCAGTTGTATATATCTGAAAAGGACAAGCACAATAGCGACATGAAATCTTCAAGCATAGATCTCATTCATTCAAATCTTCTCCATTTTGGAAAAGTCAAAATTGTACTATTCGCTTTCAGGGATTCCACCAATGGCTTAAAGGAGTCCCATCCTTGACTCCTAAGGCTGCTCTTTCTACTAGAATGATGCTGTGGAAGAGGACAGTTTATACTATTATGTAACAAGAATCGGCGCTCGAAAGTCTTTGGTTATTAGAATTTCGCATGCTGCTACTATTTTATTATTACAAACTAAGGAACTCGTCTGCTATTATATATTTGGACAATTCTTACTGATACAAAGATCTCAGACGCGTGAAAGTTTTTAAGTCAAGATTAATGATTTCTCTTCTTCTTCTTTTTTCATTCACCGTAATGAATGATGTTTGTGTGAGTACGAGCTTAAAATCTTTAGGTTATGTTTATGTCTAGGTTAATTGAACGACAAAGCTTATGTTGACAAATAGCGTGAATTGTTTTCCATGTTACTGGAGAAACGTACAGTAAACATTAGTACCACGATATTAATAAACAAAGCGGTAAAATTCGAAATATCAAGAAGTAGAGAAAGCAACTTCATGTGGCCCATATGCTAATGTCTAAGCAATTAGGCCCCATGATGTGATCGTCTTCTTCCTCCACTCCAAAGTCCTCCTGTTGTTTTACCCTCAAAATGGTGCCATATTAATCAAAACTAGTCGAAAAAAGATTTCACCCCATCTTCGTCCAGAGAGATGTCAAGTGAAAGAGGAAAGGAGACAGCCGAGTTGGGGTCATCCAGATCTCCTAGCGACCAGCAGCCGGCGGCACCAAGCCGATATGAATCCCAGAAGCGGCGGGATTGGAACACGTTCGGCCATTATCTGCGGAACCAGAGGCCACCAGTCCCGCTCTCACAGTGCAATTGCAACCATGTTCTTGAGTTCCTTCGGTATCTCGATCAATTTGGCAAGACCAAGGTCCACTTGCAAGGGTGCGTGTTCTACGGGCAGCCCGAGCCCCCCGCGCCGTGCACGTGCCCCCTCCGCCAAGCTTGGGGCAGCTTGGACGCGCTGATCGGGAGGCTCCGGGCTGCCTACGAGGAGAATGGTGGGTCCCCGGAGACAAACCCTTTTGCTAGCGGTGCAATTAGGGTGTACCTTAGGGAGGTGAGGGAGTGCCAAGCCAAGGCAAGAGGAATTCCATACAAGAAGAAGAAGAAGGCCACTCCAGCTCAAGGGAAGGGCGGTGATGGATCAAGTTCAACCATGCATTTCCAAGGTTAAGCGGTAATAATCTCTCTACTTGGCTTCTCCTGCACTTTGATGAGCACGCACGCATCTTCCTTTTCCATAGTCTATAACTGTCGACATCGATTCTAGCTTCATAGATTGGCGGTGATTTCTGTTGTGAAGCATCAGCATTACCTGGCTTCTCTTACACTTTGATGAGCACACACACATCTTCCTTTTTCGTAGTTTATATCTGTCGACATCAATTCTAGCTTCATAGATTGGCGGTGAACTCTGTCGCGAAACATCAAGCATTACTTGGGACCTGATGTTTTTACTGGGTTAACATTAATATGTCTCCGAGGAAGAGGGTTAACAGATCAATCAAAGAAGTTGTGAATAGAAGAAGAAATTTACAAGGGAGTTGATTCCTGAAAATGATCGACGTCTAGAATCTGGGCCAATGCCGCTCTTTCTGTACATACTCCCTTAACCCTAGTTTCATTTGAGTACTTCGGGAATATTTTCTTGAATTTGTGTGAAGCTGTGAGCTTGCTGAGATCCACAATCAATATTATAGCCTGAATACACTCAGATTCGAGAACAGTATAGAGCTAATTGAAAAATCCACGGAAGCATCCTTTTCAATCTCCTATAAGTATCTGTCAAATTTATGGTTGTATAATCACCTGTCATGCAAAAAACAGTGTTCATGGTACATTGACATATTTTATATTGGCTCCTTGAATGACTTTTCCCCAAATTTGGGTCTATTAAGATTTTTAAAGATTTTGGTGCCCCCATGGGGGTGAATCTTCGTAGAACACTTTTCCAAGTCGACATCATTTACAATGATCAAATCCATGGAAAGAAATGATTAATTAAGTTTAAGGTTTCGTATGGAAATCCTTCATCAATATTGTACTGCCCATGGAATTGGCCTTTTCTCATATAAAAATCTTTGTGGCAGACGCCATCATTGCCCGTCTAATATTCCATAAATCTAGGACTTCGAATTAAGATCTTACTAATGCCACTGGCCCCTATATTTATCAAATGTCCAACCGACATTTATTTGTTGTGTATCATCTCTTTTCCTCATATCTAGAAAGAAGCATAGAGACTAAATTATTTCATTTAAACAGTTACATTCTCAATATCTTTTATCCACATAATATCAGAAATTGTAACTTCACCGCGTCTATGTCTTGCCATAACACAACTCATGGCTATTTTTGTCAAGGGTGTAGAACTGTTTTTATCACAAAGTGCCTTGAATATGTGGGATCACAGATTATCAAATGAGCTTTGTGTTCGATAAAATTATTCCACAACTATCATTTTATCATCCCCCAGTATACTCCACGTGTTCTTTCAAGCGCAAAAGAAAGTTTTAGGCAAGAGTTCAGGCGTAGATACGCAGTTGCTTTCATCTCCCATTCGTTTTAAGTCTTTCCTAAAAATTTCGAAAATTCACTCAGTAAATTGTTAATCTTAGTAAGAATTTGGGGAGAAAGAAGGTTTTGGTCTGAAATCTGTGAAATATCTAGAAGTCGTAAGGTCTATTTTAACTGGGATCTTGATATCCTATGACAAAATATCAAGGACCATAATCCCATTAATTCTCCTCTGAATGAAGATTCAAACAAACCTAATAGAGAGCTTTTGCTTTCCTCTTCTTTGACAAAAAAAAAAAATATCATTTATATATGAGAAACGATCATTGGATCTGAATGCAACAAAATAAAGGTAGACAACAGAAGATAACTTTTAAACAGTCGATATCAGGTTAGCTTAATCGCAAGATTATATATTGTACGTAGCTTAAGGGATTTTGGTGTGCCAAGAATCTTTAAACTTAGGCCTTGAAAGCAGCCATGCCTCCTTAGACAAAACTCCAACAGCTAAGAATTACAGAAACGAATCTCAAAAAGGGTTGATGCTTTTGGAGGCAGGAGTCAAGTTCCTGAACTTTTCAATGTAACAGTTTTGGACAAGGAATCAAAATGATATCTGCCTGGGAAACATGTTATGCGTAAACCCACGAATTTTTCTGGGTTTAACCTTGCGAAAGAGCTTATATTGTCTGCTTTTGAAGTGACATGTGAGCCAAGAGAAAGGAAAAACACGCGTACACGGAAAAAAAGGGGGACTTCGTGATCTTTCTTCATTAGCCACCGACCTTCTGTCACAGAAATAATCTTCTTGCGACGACATCATTTTCTGTAAACTTTCTAATTACCTCCTTATGAGAAGTGTTTTCCAGAAACCTGTCCTAACGTACTATTGTTGAAGTTTTTCACCTGTGTTCATTTGATTTTCGTCCATTGTTAGTAGTTTTTTCTCTAAACTTTGGAACATACAGTCGAGCTGAAGAATTAAATCCCAACATGCAGTTTTGAAATGCCAGTACAAAATACCAGTTTTGAAATGCCGGTGTAGGATACCAACGCTGCATGATACTTAATACTGCTGAATTTAACATTTCTTACTGACCTAGACTATCTTGCAATAATACAATGTACATGTCTAACAGTACTGAAATGTTGCAAGGGATAGGTGGTTCTGTTTATACAGGGCTATTTCAAGAATGTATCTGTACCGATTTTCCTTCTTTTGTTGACCTCGTCAATAGTATATCACTGACACGGAAGAGCTGGTAAGATCAAAAATTGATGAGGACCTTGTACCCACTTGATTCTGTCTATACCAGGTTATCTCAAGAATGTATCTATACAATTTTTCTTCTTTTATTAAGCTTGTCGATCTAAAATTCTTATTCTTTTTCTTCTATCAATAGTTCATCTCAGACAAGGGAGAGGCTCAGTAACATAATGATTTGATGAGGATATAGCATCCGGTTGACTGATAATTCTTGAATTAGAATCTGGATAGGATTTTTTAATATTTTTTTTCCTTATTCAACTCACAAACATAGAACTACGAATTCATGATTGCTATTTTAAACTTTAGATTTTGGTTGAGGAATTGAGATGCCACATCCTTAATTGTAGTAAATAATCTTCTTTCAAGAAAAAAAGGCTCAAATGCTAGGCCAAAACAAGCCTAACTAGAAGTTCTTATTTAGTTGTCAAATAATACTAAAACTACCAGGTAATGTACTACTTTCACACAGCTAATTTCCGAATTCATGTGGCCACTATTGTATGCTTTCTACACTTGCTATTTCTTTTTTTGCCAACCCCATGAATCCCTCTTGGTGCCAAAAGGGAAATATGTCATTTCACTGTAATTCTATACCTAGGAGAGTCATTGTGGATGTATTTACTTTCTGATATGGGGTGATGAACTTTTAATGCAGGCTCATGCTAATAAAAATCAGAAGAAATGACAGAAAATGGCAGGTTTTTGCGGTTTCCCTCGCTGCTTTTGCCTCCTGGTAGAGAGCCAATGCAATTTGATGATGTAAATAATCACCTGGGGCTGCTGGTACGCCTGAAGGCCTCCTTATTTTTTGCTTCACGTTCTTGAGTACTATTACTATGTCACAGCGACCAACTCTTGTTAGTATATGATTGTGCTTCATGCAGTCTTTTCTCTTTATGTACTTTGGCTTTTCGCTCATATCGATGTATATCATATCTGTCTTACTTCTCTTCTCATTTTGCAATATGGTTGCTTATGTAAATTGCTTATACAGAATTATACGATTGCATAAAAGCCCGAACTGTCTACAGAAGGAAGAGGTTGTCTTTTGGGTCTGTACTGAAAGTAGCCCATACACATAAACAAGGGCTTTAACATCATAAAAAATTCACGTCTAACTCCAATTCTATTCTAAACATTTTTTTGTTTCACAAAAATCTCCAACTTTAAATCTTATCCCAATTCTACCCAAAACTTTTTTTTTTTTTGTCTCATAAAAAGTCACCAACTTTTACTAGAATTTCAAATTTGCTCCCATTAACCCTCTATCCAAAATTTCTTTGAAAAACTCCCAAGCGCGAGATATTCGAGCATTCTAAGCATGAGCTCTCCGACCACAAGAGATAGAAAACTCTCTAGCACAAGAAATTGAATACCAGGCCCAAAACCAAAGATCCCCGAACGAAATGGAAGGAAAACTCTCAAAAGAGTAAGAGCAGTTAAAGAAGACCAACCTTAATTAATGTAATTTTTACCCAAATTTTAGATCCAAGAAGACGTCGATTGGACCAACAAGGAAATTCATCTCCAAAAGGCATTTTCTTGAATCTGAAATTTGGGGAAAAATTATAGCAATGACATGGAAATACCACATCACTAAAGGCGATTTGGATGAACCGTTAACAAAGTCAGATATAAGACTCAAGTAGAAGAAAGTGATTTTTTATGAGAAAAAAATAGCTTAGGGTAGAATTATCATTAGATAAAAAGTTGAAGGTTTTTTATCAAACGAAAAAAATTCAGATTATAATTAGGACTAGACCTAAAGTTAAGGGTGCTTTTTGAGGAATTAGGCCCATAAAAATAACCACTTATGAAAAATGATTGTTTAGGCTTTAAAGTAGCACCAGTCCTCCCACATGTATCGGTCTTGTATGTATAAAGATGACGTACTTGTGAGGAAGAAAGAATGAAAGAAGAGGAAAGACTAGTGGGAGAACATACTGGTTTATAAATTATCTTCTTGAAGAAACAACACGGATAAATACAGTTCAAGTCTTGTAATTTGGTCAAAGAGTACAATTTAATCACAAAATTTTGTGAAAAGTATTCAAGTCGTGAAATTTTAATATTCCCAACATTGAGGGAGAGAAAGAGGGAGATATGACAATTTAGAGAAGTGCACAGTGACGAATCTAGGATGAAATCTTGGGGGCAGCCGAGATTAAAGATATGTTATTTATTTTAGAATTAGTAAAAATTTATTGAAATTAACAAGGTATTTCCCACAAAAGAAAAAGAAAAAAAAAAGATCGTGGCAGTCGTGGCCCCAAACACAGAGAGAGATCTCATATATAAGTGATGCGCATTATATCCAAAAAAAAAAACTACATTAGAAACAAATTATATGTGAAATGAAGAACCCAAAATTTTGAAATCTCATAAACGAAAAGGAAATCACATTAGAGTCAAACTTACATGTGGCATGAAGAATGCAGAAGCACGCTTCTATACCATTCCAGAAAGTTCAACTTAAAATCTTACAATATACATTTTCTTTTTTAGAGAGTTTAACATAAAAAAAATTAAATTATTAAGTCAAGAAAAAGTTACGGGCCCTTGAAATATCATATATAAGCAATATGATTGATGTCAAGAGCGGGAAAATATATTAGAAGCGAATTCATATGTGGAATGAAGGATGCTGAAGTGTGCCTTTATTTCAGCATCCTTCATACGATTTCAGAAAGATCAAATGAAAATATTAAGTTATGGGATGGAGAGAGACATTTTGTATGAAACACTCATTGGAATCTCCTATTCAGTCCATGTGGATAACATTTTACCACTTTTTTTTACGCAAAAATTGAACCAAAGTCGCATAAAGAACACATGGAACCGAAGAACAGGCAACCACGCATCGAATAAATTCAAATGTGACGTGCAGGGTGAGGACTAGACTCTGCTACCTTATTAGAATATTCAATTTGAAAACATATAATTATTAAAATAGAAAGGGACGGCATACACGTACACGAATGAACATCATATCCTCGACTGTGCAATGACTCGTTTTAATAGATAAGCTTCATTCACTTATCTTAGACTTCAACATTTAAGATTGGACCTTTTGGAGTAGTCATTGTAGGGAGTGACCTGGGCCTCTTTGATGTCTGGTACCATAAAATTTCTGCATGGGTGGAGATATTTTCACTTCCCGCATGACTTAATCCACCTTATTTTCATTAGGCAAATAATACCGCTATTGATGGTTTTCAATTTAGGAAAATTTTCTTTTATTTAGTTATTTCCTTTAAATCTAAAATTAGTGTTATTTATAAGAAAAAAAAATAAAAGTTAGGCCTTATGGCAACTAATCCATTTTTCTTCCTTCTACTTTTTCTTCTTTTATCTTACTTCTACTTCAAAGGTTCTCTTTTTGGTGAATCTGTTATTTATTATTAGATTAGTCTTAAAAAAAAAAAATGAAGTCTCTTTATTTTCTATATTACAGAATTGGTGATTTTTCTCTCTATTGTTCTGGAGCACTTTTACACGGAGCTTATAAGAAATTATAGGAGTATAAAAAATAGACTACATGCAATGAATAAAAAAAAAATTATGCACATTGAGGCACCGAGATAGTTTTCATAAACCTTCCATGGCTGATATTAATTTTTGTCGATCCAAAATTAATTAAATTCGACCGCCCTTTCAAAATCATTTTATACAAAGCTTTGATTTAATTTAATTTCATCTTTGAAATTGTGCATTGGGGAATCGTTTTTTT
This sequence comes from Eucalyptus cladocalyx, assembly GCA_017140615.1. NCBI lineage: Eukaryota > Viridiplantae > Streptophyta > Magnoliopsida > Myrtales > Myrtaceae > Eucalyptus > Eucalyptus cladocalyx. The sequence continues at coordinate 31,955,967 of CM029516.1, forward strand.
TTTTTTTGGTCAGACATTGGGGAATCTAACTGTTGCTTTGTATTGGCAAATCTTTGAAAAGGGCTTTTTGGGTTTCATCCTGTCATCCCGCAGCCCAATACGAGTATATTTAAAAAAAAAAAAAAACTGATTAAAAAAAAAATATGCCTGTGATGTGCACAATGTATATAGTATCTGACCCTGTTAAAGTTACTCATGCTTACGGAATTAATCGTTAAATTCGCTCACCGACATGAAAAGAAAAAAAAGTAGGTATTTTGGAAATTTCTTACACGGTAATAGCCACTTAAAATTTTCTTTGAATATAAAAATAAAAACATGTCCATAACTACGGCAACTAGATCCAACGTAAACATGGAAGAATTAAAAGAAAAATAAAAAAGAAAAGAAGGAAAGTGAATAAATTATGGTTTGATTATTACTAAATGCCCATCGAACGATTAAGTAAAATCTCATTTCTGTCAATGGAGATAGCCCAACCCATTGCATCGTGTATTGTCTTGTCTGACCGACAGACTCGCCTGTTTCATCCAGTAAAGCCCCTAAATCAGATCGACTTGCCCACATCTCCATTCCATCCGGTGCTTAGCATAACGTTTTTGTAAGATTACTCTTCTTTACTCATCGCATTTGAATCAAGATCCCTTTCCTTCTTCCTATACGGGCATGATGTGCTTTGGACTCGAGAATTCAATTCAACGAACCGTTCTACACGCGCACTAAAGTTCAAGAGCAACGTTAAACGCGCTTCTTTTAAAATTTAAACCGTCGAGCTACTTCTTTTGATAGAGAATATAATTATCTTTGAGTCTTCTTTTTATATTGAGTCGAAGGGGTAAGTCATTTGATGAAGCAATATATACCAAGGGCTCATTCTCAATTACTTCGAACACACCAATAGTTCAAGAAGTTAAAGCACTGAACAATCGGGCCCTAGATTACCTCCAGCATAAGAAGTCCTGTGAAAGCTTCTCAAGGAAAAAAAAAAGAGAGAGAAATTTTACATCTGGGATATGATATTAACATGGTCAATCCAACCTATATCTGTAAATTCTAGTACTTCTTGCCCACAAAGAAACATTAAACTAACTCTCACCTAACCAATAAAATACAAAAAGCAACCAAACTTCTTCCTGAGCTGAGCTGAGCTTCGTCGAATAGTACCTCCTGATAACTCTCGCTTAGAGAGAGGACCGGAACATTTTCGCAGGCAGGAAAGCCGATACCAAGTTTGGAGCTGGGACTTGCAGGCTCTCCCAGACATGACCATCTACAAGTAGCTCTCTGAAACAATGAAGATCACACTCGCTCAGCATTCTTTGCAAAATAATTGCAGAATTTCTGCAAGTACCAAGACCCGAGCAGACCGAAACTTGAAAGCCAATGCAATTTTGAAGAGCATGGTAAAAGAAACACGTTTTCTAACTCCCTGGAAGGATAAATTTGTAAAGTTCAATAGTTTCTAAAATCATAGACTTGAAGGATGTCCATATTCTTGGAATTCAAAAGAAATTTGACAATTTCCCCTCAATTTCAAATTCCCTGAAGATATGATCACCTGCTTCTAATATTGATCAGTACAGCGAAAAATTTGGACATAAAAGTGAAATGCATGCACAGAATACAAAGATACTTCATTCACTATTTTTGCGCATCTATGCCTACAGCCCCATTTGAAAAGTCATATGCTTCTACAGGTTTATAGGACAGATGCAGAAGTCTCAATTGAGCTACCCAACCAAAGACTTCAGATTCTAATGAAATTGCCATACAGCATTGAGTACTGATGTAAGCATCGAACAAAAAGTACCGAAGAGCCGGGGACCGTTTGGTATGGAGTTGACCCACACAACTTCCAGAACCAGAGAATGTCATGAGAACGCGAGAGCAGTGCTTAAGCACACGCTGAATCCTAGGAACCCAGAAACAAATGGCTAGATGCAACGTGAATTAGCTTTTCCACACGTCTCAGATAGGAAAATAGAAAACCCAACTGAACGTGGAAGCTATGTCATGACTAACTTAGGAGCACGTAAACCATCGACCTAAGAATTCTTTCGGGCAGTCCCACGATCCGAATCTCCAACAATCCCAGGCACTCGGGTCCCGACATCAGGCCTCGCAAGACCCGCACTTTTCACCATCAGAGGGAAGTCTCTAGACACGCTGTCTAAAAATGAAGCGGCTCTCTATCTTCTATGCGACAAGGCTCACGCCGAAAGGAAAAAAACTTTGCAACGAGAGACAGACCCGCCCAAGTGGCGGCCACTACAAAGGTCTCTAAATAAGGCTTTTTGTCCCCCCATCCCAAAGCCACAGGGTCACGCAGCGACAGGCACTCTCTAACTCCCACGGCCCATCCCACAGCCCAAACACGACCGAACCATGTAAAAATTGACATCGCCCCTTCTCCCGCACAAGTCAACAACGTAACCAAATACGAACAAAATCGTTCTGTCCCGTTGCCCTGCATCGGGGCACATAGCGGCGAGCAATAGCAACGTCCCGAAGAACGTAACAATATTTTCCTAGTGACCGCGAATCTTGACGAACAATCGCGACCGAAACAGAGCGAAATCGCGATCCGACCGGGAATTCAAGGATTAATCACGGGGAATGTGGTCGGAAAATCGAAGCCCATTACCGTCGATCGGGGTCTGCTTCAGTTTCTTGATCTTCTGGAGGTGAATCTGCGTCTCCAAGAACCACCGCATCCGCTGCTGCTCCAGGTCCTTGGCGAACTGCATCCTCTGCTTCTCCAGCTCGATCATCTCCCTCGCCTTCTTCCTCTCCACCCTCTCGTATATCTGCCCCAGCCTCTCTATGGCCACGGCCAGCTCCGCGTACCCCCTCTCCCTCCTCGCCGCGCCCCCCTTGCCGGACCTCGACTTCGTCCTCCTCGAGCTGGACCGCTCCGGCTCCGACTCCGACTCCTCCTCGTCGTCCGCCGCCGCCGCCGCTGCCGCCGAGAAGGCCGGCCGGAGAAGCGATCCGCCGGCGGGGGCCCTCGCCGGCGCGCGCTTCGTCCGGTTGTGGCTCCGGGGCGCACCGGCACGGTCACCGCCGGCAGCGCGCTCCGCGCCGGCTGAGGGCGGGCGCTCGCTTCGCCCTCGATCGGGCCGGGGCCGGGGCCGCCGGCGGGGGTCGGCGACGGGGAGGGCTTCGTCGGCGGGAAGTTGGATCCGATCAGGGCGTCGAGGTCGGCGAAGAAAGGCCAGGGGCTGAGGTAGCCGCCGCCGGGGCCGTCGCGGGGATCCGAAACCCTAGCCTTCTCGACCTTGAACTTCTTCTTGAGCGTGTCGATGCGGTTCTTGCACTGGATGCCCGTGCGGCGGGCCTTGCCGGAGGAGCCGCCGGGGGGGGAGGAGGATGGGGGTCGCCGTCGGCGCCGGCGCCGCCGCCGCGGCGGGGGCGGCGGGGGCGGGGGGCGGGGGCGGGGGCGGGGGCGGGAGTTGACGGAGTCGGCGACGTCCTGCCAGTCCTGCTGGGAGAAGTTGCCGCGGTCGAGGGCGAGGTAGCGGTCGCCCCAGGCGTGGATGAGGGCGAAGGTGGAGTCCTCGGTCCAGCAGTCCTCGCGGAGCGGCGGGACGGGGGCGGCGGAGGAGGAGGGGCGCTGCGGCGGAGGGGAGGGCGACGGCGGGGGAGTCCCGTTGGGGGCTCCATGTGGGAGGACACGATGGAGGGGCGAACGGCGGCGAGGTCTCTCTTGAGGACACGCGAGAGGAGGGCGACGATGGTGGAGTGGCGCGGGTCGGGTGGGGTGGGGGGTGGGGAGAAATAAAGATTGTATTTTTGAAACGAACCCCCCCCCCCGACTCCAACTTCCAAGTGTTGAATCGGGGCGTGGCCGGCTGGTCCGGAGGGTGCGGGGCGGCGGAGCCGGAGGGCCGTCTTGAGCCGACGGCGGGCGTCGGAGCGAGAGAGAGCGCTCGTTTTATTCTTCGTGGGCTCTGTGTGTACTCGCGATTTTGGGCTTTCTTCCAACTCTCCTATTTTTGTAAAGCGAGTCGATCCCGCTCTTCGCCTTGGCCTCTCACCGTCTCACACCCCACCGTTGCATCCCGTCCCTCTCTCCCTCTCTAGTTTCAATCCAACTATAAGAATCGTGACTCGACCGTGTTACAGAGCAATTACTTGGATGATTATGGTGACTGAAAGTCTTGACCCTAAAAAGATTGATGTGGCTCGACGAAGCCATTCAGCACTAAAAATTGACTGTTTGTAGAGTTCCAGCAGTAAGGCGACCGAACACTTTGATAAAAAAAAAGTTAAAAGTCCCTTTCCACGAGGCTCCAAGGTTCGTTGTTAATTCTAGGAAAACAAATAAATCTTTGTGATCGTAGAATAAAAATATTTTGATAGAATGTTTGCTCCTCGATTTTGATTTTGAGTAACAAAACAAAGAATAATTGCAACAAATAACACCGTTTTAATAGTGGCTTCCGGCTCATATCCCCCCTTTCTTATAAAAATTCTGATGTAAAAGATGTCAGACCAGAAGTTTTTAGACAATCAAATTAGCATTACGTGCCAAAACTTTTTACAAATATCCATATGAGCGAGAGTTATGATTCAAAATTATCTTGATTCCTCCCTCACGAGGAAGTGACAAAACATTTGACCTTTACCGCTGTGAACCACATCAGAGCTTTCAAAGTCACTCGAGTGAATGGCGTTCAAATGTTGCGGCATTTAAAAGATCATTTGAAAACTTTTCCCCCAAAAATGAGCGCCACGGAAGATATCGTTGCCATCCGTTTCCCGTTTTTCACCTTTTGCAATAAGCCATTCTAAACCGTAGGCAAGCAATTCCGCAAGTTATATATATGAATCGATATGTTTAAGATAAAGTCGTATGGCAATCAATACACCAAAGATTAGCCAAGGCTCTGAACTCCTGTCAACGACCATTCAGTTGAACATAGTCACGCCTGTTCCACTATTCTCCAGCCGATTCTCGTCATTTTCCCATATAAATTTGTTAACCTCGGCCAAACCTGGCCCAAAATCAATTAAGAGCCGAAATTTTCCACTCACAAGGGATGAAAACAAAAGGACCGCAAAAAAATCTGGACCGAACAACTTGTTGACGTTCTATGCTCATTTTGCAAAATCATTTTACAGCTTACAAGGTTAAAGCCGAAACAGAAAGCGTCAAAAACTCTTCCAGACTTTCTATACACAAACCAGCGAGTTCCAGTAGCAGTGAGATTACTCGCAGTCGAGCAACCGGGATAGAATCTCCTCACAGCTCGGCCTTTCTTGCGGTTCTGCCCAGCAATCTGCAACGGGCACATCAACAGAAGATCAGACTTTGAGAAAATGCGACTCAGAGTGCGAACCATCATGAAACACTAAAGTGAGTTCAAAATTGGAGAAGGGATCGACAAGGACCTGTGATTAGCCTTCCGAGGGGACCTTCGGGGATATCCAACCTGGATCCTTCATTAGCTACTGCATAGACCACCTGACAGCACAAAGGACCCACATGATATTGCACATCCCCAATCGCAGAAGTCAAAGAAAAAATCCAAATTAAGTACGCTTAAAATGCACTATTCAAAAACCAACACAGGTAGGCATTTGAGTCTGTTACAATTAATCAACTATGATGTGCACTATTCTTTGCAGCAACTCCGAATCCATCAAGCAATAGCACTTGAAATAAAGGCAGTTACCATAATTCAAATAAACGATTATCTCAGGCAACACTTCTTCGCTCATGCAGTGAGTCCTTTTTCCTTTTCTCTATCAATCACAACAAATCCCACTTTCTCATCGTCATCTCCCTTTCAAATGCACAAGTATTTCTGTGCCCCCATGCCAGTTCCACTTGACAAAACTCTCGAAATTATATTATACGGCTATGTCATGTGTGCCAAAGTTAATATTTCGGAAGGGATTAAGCAACAGCTACGACTTGCTTGTTCTCAAATCAAAACAATCTGAAACTCAAAACACATCATGCAGTTGTAAAGTCAGAACAACCTACTCACCCTCTCTGGTGGCACACCATCCCAGGGTCTATTTAAAGTGCAGAGCTCCCACATTATCACCCCAAGGCTGAAGATATCACATTTCTCAGTGAAGGGTTCATTGCGTATAAGTTCAGGAGCCATCCATTCTGGTGTTCCAGCAGATGAAGAGTCTCTCATGGGTGAGTTTATCATTATCCTTGATAGGCCAAAATCGCATATCTTCACAGTCCAGTGCTTATTAACAAGACAATTAGCACTTTTTAAGTCACGATGTACTATCTTCATCCGGTGTATGCACATCAACCCCCTGCTTCCAGTGTATGCACGTCAACACCAATAAAAATGAAGGAATTAAGTAGCAAGTAAAAAGAAGGTAGAATAACACACGTAAAGTCTGGCTTTATGGATTCTGTTCGCTTGATTTCCAAGTGCTTAATCTTCCACAAAAACCTTTAAACAAACTTAAATGCATAAACATCAAGTTATTATAATGTTGTGATTCAAATTATCTTGAGAAGAACATGATTACTTGTTCCATTAAAATCACTTGACATGGGTCAAAGATTTGTATGAAGTTCAAGTAAATTTTTTTTCCGATGAGTCCATGGAGTACACCCTTGGCAGGCATTCCTTACTTTAATGACTGGAATAATGTGCATCCCCATTGAGTTGATTGGAAAAAAATTGACAAGACTCTTAATGCTGTTCTGCTAGTGGATATTTGTCTAAACTCAAGGAGTTCAAATGTCGAGAACTGAAAGGCATGAAATATCTTTTCATAGCAAGATGTAGCATTTTGTCTCCGTAAGTTCAACACAGTTATCTTATTAATGAGGGTATACCCCTGGACTTTTATGGAGCCCGATTATTTTTATGCCATAACAGTGATTCAAATTAATATGAATGCAATGCAATATAATTTACGCAAAGAAGCAGACATAATGAAAATCTTTGATGGAAAGGAATCACACAAACCTGCATATATCACGTATCATTTTCAGTCTACGCCTCCAACTAAGCTTCTTTTTCTGACCACTCAAATGGATCAAATAGTACAAGGAGCCCATCTCCATGTATTCAGTTACCATAGAAAGATGCGGGGGCCTTGTGCATGCTCCCAAAAATAATATCACTGCAAGGACAGAATGGGTTGCTTTATTTGCTGGATAATAGACAATGATTTGTTAAAAAATTTGAGCTTCCTTTGGCATTGTGAATAGTGTAGAACAGTAAATATTCTGTGTATCATTCGATTGATGCTCCATATACATAACCCCCTGTCTGCATATGCTCCGTATACCATCTACTCTCTTTATATTGAGAAAATGAAACCAGTATGAAAATGTGTAAGTGTAAGGACAAGGAAGAAAAGAATGTTACCATTAGGATGTCGAAGACGGCTGAATGGTGATCCATGTAGGCATAGAACAAGCACATGAAGTCAGATAGATACACCTTGTGGATAAGATAATCAACAGGTCAGTGTCACAAACCTTAGAATGGAAATCTCGTTGCAAAAGTCTTCCATGTTTTCAGCAGTAAGATCTTGCTCTAGGAAAACCTTGATAGCAACGTCTGTCCCATTCCATATGCCACGGAAAACTTCCCCAAAGAACCCTACACATTGACGGAACAATTAACATTTAGATTATCCGGAGATTTTAGAATTCAATGAGCTAACAATTTCTGAAAGAGTTCTTAATGTAAACATTTGGAACAAAAGTTGTGAATGTGGAATGGCACCATAATCACGAGGAACTATCATCAATCCCCTCAGAATCATTTCAGAGATTGTAGAACTTACAGTAAGTGCAAAGATAAAGAGCACAAGATTAAAAAGATCCCAAAGAAGCAGAGAAACAACACAGACTTACCTATCCCAACACGAGTCCCAACGGTCAATTCTGAAAAATCAATATTCCAGTCTTGGTACGGAAGTAAAGGTTGGTTATTAAACATTTGAGATTCCAGAACTTTATTCCACGTCAAAAACAATTCATTGTTGCGTGGATAGTTCACTACAAGGTCTCTCTCAGAAGATTGACTTCTAAACTCATGAGGAGATGAGGGCAACGATATAGCCTTCTGAGAACTTATATTCTCCCGATCATACATTGGAGATACTCCACCAGAGACTTCATCATGAGCATCAAAATGGAAACCTGATGCCTGAGGCTAGAACAAAGAAATAAAAGTCATATTTTGCTCGCGATTCAGATTAACAGTCCAGCATAAAACCAAAAAGAAAGTTATATGTTCCTTTCATATGCATTCCCCATAGCAATGTGGAAACAGTTTAAAAAATCTCCACCAGGAATATAGAGGGTGTAACTAGAATAAGCATGTCACTGTAAATGCCTCCATGATCAGTATGTCATTGCAATGGGATGGCAGTCATCAATTCCATACAGATACAACAATTGTGATGGTAGTCCGTGAGAGTGGTCAATACCAGTGCTCATATATTGTACCACACAATTTTCTTAGTAGTCAATATGCCACACTTGATAGCCAGCAAAACAGTAAATGTAGAGGATATGACAAGAATGATAAAAACCAAAAATAATATAAAACCATGTCAGCAATAATTTTGGATGGAAACCCAAAAATATACCAGTAGTGCCATATATAATATTGTACAAAAGAAAAGGGTGATGTGCAAATAAATATCAACCTAATCAAGCCAAGACAAGTGTATTTTAGAATAGATGAGACTTATATGATTAATATAGAAAGTCAGACGAAAGTGCTGAAGCAACAAACACTCTGTTGTCTTAAAGAAAACAAACTTACATGACACACGCCTGACCTAGAACTAGAAACAACAACGAGAGAAGCATGAAATATATGGAGCTTGAACACAGAAAAGATTCAGCTTCAAGCAAGCACATGAAAGAAAAATCACACAGCATGAGTAAACATGAAAAAATTAAAAAATGATGCAAAGCAAACATTTGCAGTTCCTTCATGATAAAATCATGATGAAGATTTTGTTCTTTCATTCATTGATGCTAGAAAATATTAAATGGACAGTGCGAATATTGATGCGGCCACCCCAAGTAAATAAAATCACACTAGACATATGAGGATATGATAGCAGACGGTTGAATGGAAACCGTACATCTTTCTGTAGATCTTTGCTATTTCTTTCATCTGAAGTATAAGAGAATGACCTCTCATTCCCTTGCTCTCTCAGTAGTCGATTTTGCTTCAATGTCTCATTCATTGCCCGCACAGCCCTGCATTATTATCTATATGTGCTGAGAAATAGGAAGATGCCAGCTTAAGAATTTACGAAAGTACAACTAGTCCTTAGAATGTTGATTAAGCTATAGAATTGGCAAATAATCAACAACCTAACAAAGGCAATACACGTGGTACTTTTAGATGGAAGGTGCCTATGATTCTTAGTCTTTGTGACCATGTACTAGTTGAGGCACTAATCTAGACTGTATTAAATGAGTTCTTTGTGTTAGATACATGCCAGTTTGCAGTTTCAAAATTCCAAATCTCTGGATGCTATTTTGAACTTCATAGAGAGATTAAACTTCACAAAAAACCAAAAGTGCAATTGGCTCAGAGCCTAATAGGAAAGAGGGTCACTCAACCCTCTATATCTCTACAACTGAAGAGGTTACTGGATAGTATTGCACAATCTTTCAAGAAGGAGAAAATGTTCCAGAATCCAGAATAAAACATATGTATTGACAGAAGCACATTCCTAGCTGTGCATGAACTTCAATATTCTAACTTCCTTTTGCTTCTCTGAGCACATTCCTTGGCTGTTCAATGAACTTCATGCTTCTCTAAGCACATAATTACTGAAATACTCAAATCATGCCAAGTCTCTCTGTCTTTGCATGAGCTTGTGCAGTTTACTTGTCACAGTGTACATATAAGAGTGTCAGATGATACTGTTTCTTGTCATGCATTGAACTTAGATTAGTTTATACTTTACGAAAGAAGATGACAAGAAGAAATAGTTCTAGTAGGAATTCATAAGAAAGTATCATCATTTACTCCCAAAATAAGAAACGAAAACCTACCTTTTTTCTTTTTTCCTTTGCTAGTATAACCATATTGAAGTAGTTTAACAAATGAGTAAAAGATAGATTTTTTCTTCCCATGGTGTTGATTCATGAGAACATAGTAGTCCTGGAATGAAAAAAAACAAAGAACAAAGTAAACACCAACCTTACGATATCATCGCCAATCTCTGGAGTGATGCTTATGCTTCTTCTTCGTATCCTCCGAGCTTCTGAAGTAGATGCACCTTCTGACCTGCAGTATATTTCGATTTTATATAAGCTGCTATTAAAATTAAGACCTGACCAATTCATGGATGGAAATTGGATTCTGATTCAGACATTGACTCATCAACCAGAGCACACACACAGAATCAAAGACTGAAATCTGTCCTAGTAACAAAGTCATTCAACTTTCTTTCTGAATTAGGCAGCTCAGCAAATTTTCACCCACCACAGGAATCAAAGCCAAAACGCATCCAATATGTCACAAAGATCAGACACAAAATTCAAGATTCGAGCATAACCTCAACATCATGCATAACTAGTGAAGGCAGAAATGCCAATTGTGAAATTATTAGGAAGTAGGCTGATAGTTAATGTAACCAATACTTAATATTACAGGAGAATACACTAAATGTACCACGTAAATATAACCAATTATTAGATAATATGTAACTAGCAATAGAGAAATACAATTAGCTGCTGCAATTAATCTCTTCAATTGGCGAGCCAAGATTTAAAGAACTTCACTGGTTGTAACAAGGAGACAGATAATCTGAATGAGGATCCTTTTTTTTCCATGAAAAGATACAGCTTCAAAAAATTTAATGCATTTCCAATATATAAAGAAAAATCAGGAAGTATAACCAACCATACAGAAGTGCTGACTATAAAGTTATCCTCTCTTTTTTCTTTCTTTCCCCTTTCTTTTTGAATATAAAAAATGCTATTTACTTGAGAAATCCAAATGACATCTAACAAAGAAAAAAGTTCCAACAGCCGTTTATCTTCTAAACCAAGTATTAGGCAAATTTAATAAATTGTATGCAATCCAACCCATAAATTCTTAAACCATGATGTTAGGCAAAGAAGAGAGCACAAGAAACAATCACAGTTAGGCAAATTTAACAAAGAAGAAAGTTCCAACAGCCGTTTATCTTCTAAACCAAGTATTAGGCAAATTTAATAAATTGTATGCAATCCAACCCATAAATTCTTAAACCATGACGTTAGGCAAAGAAGAGAGCACAAGAAACAATCACAGTTAGCACCTATGGTTGTGTAAAAACAAATACTAACAATCACATCAAAGACCAAGTTCCAGAAACTATAGACACCATCAGTAACAATAAAAGAATAGAACCAAAGGTAGAAACTCAAGCAAAAGATTTTATTGTGCTCTTTGATGCCTAAGATCCTTTGGGAGCTTCAAGTGAATATGCATACTAACGTTATACTTCCTTGCTTAAATAAAATGTAAAAGAAAAAGATGACATTACTGAACATAGTAACCTTGACGAAGTTGCTTCATTGACAAAATCTCTATGTAACTTCCTATCACCACTTAGCATTGACCGTCCACGAATTCGAAGAGAAGGATGCTCTGGGCTGGAAAAAACAAAAGTAATGTAAAATACATTTTAGTAGTTTTCCTCATGCATAGTATTAAGGTACACCTACTGATGAAAAAAAAAAAGGCTCGACCAAACTATCAATGAATAGAGACGATCACCCTTGACCCGCGCCATCCAACAAAAAAGTAGGTGCACTTATCCCTCAGTTTTGTGTTATTATAACTTTACCGCAATTTACTAGTTTTGCATTTTGTATCTCCACTTGATGAAACCAGTCCCAAATTCTAGGGCTTTTGTTTGTCATAGATTGAATGCACTAATTTTGCAGCCTAATTGAAACTAGTAGAGAGAGAATTGAGATCTCAAATTCCGTGGCTTTCAGTTGAGTTTGGAATCTGTACTCGATTGTAATTAAATGATCCCAATCCGACCAGATTACATATCCATTGTAAGCTTCCAAATTATGAAGTACATATATATATATATATGATAGTTTATAAATAGACCAAAAAAGTCCTTTGATATTGGCAGGTGAAATGGAAATACACACAAGCATCTAACAGCTATGGAGTCTGTACAATCAAATTGCTTAAATGAAAACTTGCATAAGATAGACAAGTAGAGTTAACTAGAACCATAGAGAAAAAGGATTAAAAGGTATGGAACTTAGTGTATGCCATTTTGTGATTCTTTGCACTTAAAAGATTAGAGATGACGCGCAACTGAGTAAAATATGAAAAAGACAACAATTCAAGTAGCAACAATTTGTTTCACATATACTGCCAAGTACATATATGCAAACTAGTTCACATAGAAAGAAATAATTTGCAACTAATTTCACAGAAGCTGGCTTGGTTCAGGCCAGAGCCCATTCAAAAGCCTGCAAGCCTATACTTTCAGTTTGGCTTGGTCAGCACTCAGATCACTATGTCATACTTCTTCTTCCCCTATCTACCCCACCTCACCCCGCTCAGCCATGCTCATGTAAAAGCAGAGTCTAAATCTCTGTCCTCAATAGTACACTTGACACAATCTTACACAGAAGAGAAATGGAACAATAGGGGAACCATATATAAAGAGATCAATGGTACACTTGACACCCTGCCAGGCCATGCAGAAGGCCTTCTTAAACAACATCCTTCCTAGTATTTATGTACCATGTGAACTATTCCCATTTATCTGAAATTCTTAGAAAAGCATAATTTCAAACAAAAGAATGTCCAGAATTCAGAAAGACAATTCCAGAAGTTAAGACACTCTTATTTCTCAGAAGCAATTTCTATGGGAAGTACCATATGCTATATCCTAAACGCAACCGAAATGAGACTTATCAACAGCTAGCCAAGATAAGTATAAATAAGCAAAGTAAAATAGGGAAACCTACACAGAGAGATCAATGGCACACCTGACCCCCTGACAGGCTGTGCACAAGGCCAACTTGAGCCACACCATTCCTCATATCTATGTAGTACATGAAATATTCTGATTTATCCGAAACTCTCGGGATAGCATAACTTCAGACAACAAGAATGCCCAGAATACACAAAGACAACTCCGCTAGTTAAGAAATTGTAATTTTTCCAAGAAATTTCTATGGGAATTAAGCACTGTTCGATATATCCTCAATGCAACCAGAACGAATTTATTAACACATGACCAAGATATGCATAAATAAGCAACGTAAACCTTGAACTAGCAGTCCTTTGTTCAGCAACAACCTTTCTCCGACTACGTCTCCAGAATGTGTTTGCAATGTTCGGTTCACTCTGTGATAAGCTGACAGGAACAAAGAAAAAGGATTTGATAAATCTAAACTCTTATACTTTCGCAGTCGAACAGTTGCACAGTCCAGGGATGTAAGTGGATCCAACTACTCATGAGCTACTTGTGATTTCATAGTTTTAATATAAAAATCAAATTTTGTATTACTGTTTCTGGAGATATTTTGGTTGGTGGCACTCAAAATAGAATGTCATTTTGTTGTTCTTTATTCATTATCTATTTCAATAAGTGATCATTGGACTGGAAAATCTTTTGTTGAGGATGACAGTTTCCAACTCGTTGGTGACTAAAATTTACATCACTGGGTCATCTTGAATTTTATGGTGCTCCATCATTTGTTTGAACATGAAAGTGGCACAGCAGGGAAAAAGTATTTGATCCCTCTCTCATTGATTTGATTGCTGTTTGTAAAATTTGAACATTAGCATTTTCTTTGTAAGCCCAATCAGAATCTTTTTCTCATCTACTCCTTTGACACCTGTAAGTTTGAAGACTTGAGAATGCGGTTTTGTCACTTTTCCAAATTAGATGGGTAGTCACGGGTCTCTCGGAGAGAAACTCTTAACCCGGTCTGGGCTGAGTTGGTGTATAGATAGGAAAAGCTGGTCTGTTTCTAATCCCCAGCTTAATTTTTGACATACATCAAGAAAGTAGTAGGCAGCATCTTTCAGTATGGGGAAAGCTCCATTGGTGTAGCACAAGATAGTTGGCCTTCCACCATATTGTTTTTGGCATTGTTGTGGCAGCTCTTTTGACCCTGAGTCACTTTTGATCTTTTTAGATACTTTTCTAGCCTCTAGAGGCCCCTCTTTGTGCTTGGTAATATATTTGTCAAAACAACTCAGAGAATTTAAGTCAAGCAGAGCTAAGTCCAACCTGATAATCTCTATTTTCTTTTCTAGTCAAGCAGGAGGACAAAAAAGTCATACTAAATCAAGTTACAGTTGAGTTTTTAGCAGCAAGCATGGAGTCAAGCCGGAAACTATATTTGATTAAACTAGTATGACGCTTTTGTTTCGTGCATGCATGCCCATGTGTGTGTGGTGTGTGGGGGAGAGAGAGACAGAGAGAGAGAGAGAGAGACAGAGACAGAGACAGAGACAGAGAGAGAGATGTTCACCTCAACTTCCTGTCGATCATCATATCTCTCAAGGACCGTCCAGAAATATTCGAGGCCTCTAATCTTCGATGGAATTGCAATCTTTCATCTTTGTCAGCACTATAAAATGAATTGGGAAGTCAGAAGAAAAGAATGATTTTCATTAAGCATATCCATGATGACCTTACACAAGCAATAGAAGTTTCCGGTACCAATTTCTTCTTCAGTGAACTAAATACAAAACACTAACCTTTCAGGATCCACTTTGTCCGAATATCCATAGAGTGGGCTATTTGGTTCAAGCGGTGAATCGCAGGAATCATTTTCTGCAGAATCACTTTCCCCTGCTGCAGAAATATGGCTCATAAAGATGGCCTTAGTTGAACGGGGAATCAGTTGGCCAGGAAACCGCATAAGATCTACAAGCAGCTCCATCGAATTCAATGTAACCATCACAGACATGTGCTTATATGAGTCAAAACACTCAACACCCCCCTCACTTGGTAAACCCTGAGGAGAGAATCATTTATAAGAACCTAGTTAATAAGTTGAAAAGTAAAAATTCTGTGTGAATTACAAAAATTAAAACAAAGCATATTTCCAAGTGAAAACTTACCACCATGAGCCTGCTTTCAAGACCTACTGTATCTGCAAGAACCTTAAACAAAATAGCTCGATGACGACATGAACCTTGCTTTATTTGCCCCAACATCTGCACAGTGCGATTCTCAAACATGAGGGAGCTCTCATCTAGTGCAGCTTTTGCAGGACTCTCAACATTTGGCCTTTTATAAACATCAGAAACCTGTTCAGGCAATAGCATCAGTGGCCAAATAACTATAAGTTTTCTCTGCAATAAGAAAAAGTATACATGACCTCAACAAAAGAAATACATGGGTTTGTGTGAATGTTTCAAAGTGCATCCGTGACAACTTGTTACATAACAAGATCAATAAGACAATGGAGCTACATGACAATACGATACCCAAGCTACTGTGGCCAACATAACATCAGAATGATAAACTACATTCACAGTGGACAACCAGAAAAGCTCAAACGGGTATGTGCATGTGTATTGTGTTTTTTTGTTTCAATTGTTTATCCATGGAAGACAGTATTGACAGATCCAAATATGATGCAGGTATTTTGCCACAAATCCTGTACAAAGCAACCACGGGGATTACATCATATCGGAAAGGAGGAGGGGGGTGGAGGGAGAAGGACAGGGAGAGGAACAGCAAACTTTAGGAGCTGCAGAGGAGGGATGTCTAATGCATTTCGCATAATAAATCACTAACTGTCAAAAGTTCACACCAGTCCAGCAATCTTCTTAATTGTTGCAGCAGGATTTGAATTTGCTCCCTTGACCAGAGTTAGCATCAACTGCTTTAGCATAGTCAGCTTTCTATCCTTTTTAAAGTCTACCAGAATGACATCAGCTCTGACACCTTCTGCACCGAGTGCATGAAGCTCTTCCAGTGTTGGAATGTCATCAAAATGCTCTTTGAGCCGTTTCTCCTGCTCATGGTTCCAAGATCAAATTTTCAACCATATCCAAAATGAAAATTTACAGTTCCATAAGAAGTCATATGAATCTGGCAAACTTCAAGGAAACGAACCAAGATAAAAGTACATCAAACAGCATTGCAAAATATCCAAAATTGTTGGGAACACAATAATCTTCTTTAGGTAAAACCAATAAATGAAGCATCTAACATTTTACTTAATCAGAAATGAAGCATTTTATATTACTCCTCTTGCATGAATAATAAAGCTCATATCAAGTGAACTCTTTAGTGGAGGTATGAAATATTTCATTATTTGCGCTGCATTTAGTTAGAGGATCATTTTCACACCAAACCTGGAAGATCAAGCTAAACTTGTCAACTAATTTTGCATTTTCTAAACAAAATTTGGTTGAAATCCTTCTAATATGCTTAAGCTAATATTGCCGATAGAAATGAAACTGAAACCTCAGTTGGCCCTGACCATTGCAAAGGCTGACACTAACAAAGTAAAATTAAAGCAGCAGAAGGTACCAGATAAACATTAAAAAACAAGAGGCAGCACAAAGAGACATTACCCATGCTTCAATCCCATTAATCCACAAAATAAAGCTCTTCTAATTAAAAGAAGAAAAAGCTGGAGCAAAGATGCTCCCAGAAAATACTGAGAAATGTAGCAATACACTTTTCACTAACCGTAACCTAGCAAGAGCAAGGACTTGAAGAGTGACTTAGAGGAGCTTTGCTTCATATAGAAAAGTCGCAGCTTCAGATCTGACTGATTTGTAGGATCTCATAGACCAAACTTCACAGTGCTTGTATTTTGTAAATCTGAGTTTCATGCGTCTTTCCAAATTTACATCTAACAAAAGCATTTGAAAATGAAAGATGAATCTATTTAGAGTCAAGTGCACTGCGAATTGAGCACTTTCTAGTTTCCAAGGTCAAATGCAAACAAATGACAGCTGAATCACAATACTTCTTAAAGAAGGGAAAAATGTCAGGATAATCAAATTGTCTCTATTGTATAACACAAACAAATGTCAGGAAAATTCTATTAAATGTGCAAACGTAGGCTATTAGCTACACCAACCATATAAGATCAAGCTTAAAAAATGAAGCCCAAGCATAATCACAAGCAGCAGCTAATAAAACAGAAAACACATGATGAGCCCTAGTTCAGACCAGATGGCCATTAGCTACGGCAAATAATATCAAAATTAGTTCTTACAGGAATGACAGAATAAAATCCATTTGGAATCGGGTCAGAAAGCATTCCGGTACTCCAAAGAATTTGAGAGGCCGTCTGAGGTGACAATGCATCTTGCTCAGTATTCCTAGGCGATTCTTTGTTACTTAAACTTTCTTCTTGAGAACCCAAGGAAACAGATGCAAACTTCTCCATAAAATCTGAAGGCCACCACGGAACAGTTGGAGTCCCTTGCTCAGATGGCCCTGCCTCGTCTCGTGTCTCTGCCATGTCGTCGAAATTCTGACATGTAAAAGCATTTCGCCCACTTCTTACCCCATAGAAAAAGCTTTTTAGCTAAATGTACTTCTCACACAACAGAAAAGTGATTCATATATATCTTTCGGTCTAACTTCAGTGAGCTGGGGGCCATATGACCTGACAGATAGACAAAGGAAAGATCATATTTAACACCTTGAATCCAAAGAAGCAATGGAGTTCAACACTGAAGTGAACATAATAACTCCAAGCAGAAAACAGCAGCAAAAAGTAGCAAAAATCCCAAGCAAAAGTAATATCATTAGCTTCATGCCAAATAGGCTAAACAAGTCCAGTTTGCTTGGCTTGATCTAAGGGCTCTGCCATGTGTGTCTCTTAGAAAATTGCAAATATTGAATAACCAAGACCTATATCACCATCTGACATCATTCGTACAGTTCCATTCCTTCTTACTTGACTTCTGGGTCAACCCAAATCATCGTCTACGAAAAGAGAGAAGAAATAGTTGAAGATATTGAGACAGGAAGGCCTACCCTCTTCCTGATGCAGGAAGAGTGGCCTTGGGGGTGCCCCATGGCAACCTAGGTTGCAGTGAAGAGGCACGAATGATTTAGAGTAAATTGAGCAAACTAAAACAAGTTTGAGCACTCCCTTCACCCTCATCCTTTTCATGCATCTAGTGAAGAGTTTTATGCCCCGATCAGTTCCTTTGACATTCTCTCAACGTACACAGCAGCATGTTGTGTCAATCCCAAGCCTCTTTTATCCATAAGTTAGAAAGTCAAAAAATTCCTGTGTGTACTTATAACAGTATACCCACAATAATGACTATCTGTAGATTGAACTCACATTCCTTCAAAAATGTCAGTTTGCACTTTAAACATCAAATCTATGCACGACAAAAAAGTAGTAGAATGGATGTTTTATTAAGAGATGGACAAATATGTGAAGCAAAAAAAACTGATGGTCAAGTAAATCATAGCTTGACTAATTAAGACTTAACGGCGCAGTAAAACCAATATAGTAAATGACTTTCTTCCATCCGGATCTTTAAGTTGCCAAATAAAGTAAAACATTTTGTTTAAAAAAGGAAAAATAATAAGAGGCATCAGAGCCCCTACAACAGAAATTCTGAAAATATCGATCAACTCTGAACATTCTTCAAAGGGTGTAGTGAAGGGACTATTACTACAATGAATGCAAACCACGATATACTACGCTGCAGACTTTGCAGGTGAGACGTGGTGTAGACTTCGTACTTAGTTCACCAGTTAAGTTAGCTTTCTCTCACTGATATCAAAAGTCTATGACGGTCTGTGGTGTCAGTGAAAAACAAACGGTCTAGTTCAATCACCAGACAGCAAGTAAAACCAACACTAACATCAAGGAACATAAATGCGCAGCGTAGTTATTGATCATGTG
Organism: Eucalyptus cladocalyx; assembly: GCA_017140615.1. Classification (NCBI taxonomy): domain Eukaryota; kingdom Viridiplantae; phylum Streptophyta; class Magnoliopsida; order Myrtales; family Myrtaceae; genus Eucalyptus; species Eucalyptus cladocalyx. The sequence continues at coordinate 31,974,823 of CM029516.1, forward strand.
GCTGCAGCACCACACATCAAACGATATGATGAAGAAGTTTACTGTCAAAGGTTGGTTTTAAATAAACATCAGTGAAGTGCATATATTAGAACTTTAAGCTGATAATATGCAACAAGCATGGTGGATGGTGATAAAGTGCAAACAGTCCAAACAATTTTGAATCTATCATGCTGCAAGAAGCATTGCAAAAACTTTTGACTGTCAAAGATTGCTAGAAACATCAAGAAATGACTGGTTTATCAGTCCAACTCCGACAAACTGACACATCCACCATAGCATCTTCAGATTACTAGATTTGAGCATCCACCGACAACAGACATTCCACATTTGAGGACGTATAGAAAAATGTAGGCGTGAGATGCGCGGTTATATAAAATCGAGCAATCAGCATCGCGACGATCTCACGCGGCACCGAAACAAAGATTGAGCTCAGCACATCGACATCCATCGGAATGCTCAACCGACAGAGGCAGCTAAAGTCCTCGAATCACATCCGCCGCGACGCCAGTTCGACGAAAAGCCCAATCAGGCTAAATCTCCAGGAGCAGGATATCCCACACTCCCCCGCGCAATGCGCAATCCGTCGAGGAACGAGGAATTCGCCATTCGAAATTCGCAACCGAGCCAATCGCATTGGACGGCCTCGACTGGCCGAAGAACCGCCCGCAATCCGACGAACGACGGCGAGATCGAGCCGCCGCATCACCGACGCGGAGGAGAGAGGGAGGGAGAGGGAGAGGGGATTTTTACCGCCAGCAGATCCGGGCATTCGCAGTGCGGGGCAGCGGCGCGCCGGCCAAGACCATTTGAACCGTCACCGGCGCATCGCGGTCCGCGCGGAGCAAATCTGGTCCCCCGAATCCGAAGCGCGAGGAGGGGAGGGATGGAACAGGGAGGGAGGGAGGGAGGGAGGGGTCACGCGCAACGAACGTATCGATATTATATTGGAGGCGATGCTGCTGCGGAGGTCAGGTTCGGTTCGGTTCGGGAGGTCTCCTCTGTAGTCTGTAGAGAGAGAAAATTAGAGGGAGGGAGAGAGAGAGAGAGAGAGAGGGGGAAGTGCGTGTGTGCGCGCAATTAAAAAGAGAGATGGAAACGAGGGGAGGGGCTCGGTTTTTGGGCTTTTGCTAGTGAAGGATGAAATTTGCTGGATGAAGAGGAAAGGGATGGGCTTTTTCCTTTTTCTTTCTTTCTTTCTTTCTTTTTTTCTTTATTTCTTTCTCCTCGTCCTCCTGCTCTCTTTGCAGGCGGGGTGTAGAGATAGAGAGAGAGAGAGAGAGAGAGTCACGTGCAAAGCGTGGGGAGATCTGGGGCCACTCTCCGACAGCCAGCTGGCGAAGGGTTGGCTCGCCCAACCGACTCCGCACTTTTTCGTTTCCGCGTGAAACCTACAAAGACGCCCGCTCCCCGCCACTATTTTCCTTTTTCCAGCCGGAGGATAGAGTACGTTTAATATGGAAAATGGGTAAAATATTATTTGATTTTCTCTTTATTTTCTCCTCAAGTTAATACCGTAAGAAAAACTTCAAACTTATACGTACATGACAAATTTATCTAAAATCAATTTTCTCGAATTGGTAAATCCGTAATTGATTTATTCTCAATTAATTTCGGTTAAATTTTATCACCAACTTATTAAGTTGGGCAACACATGATAATTGGTAGATTGGAAATTTTTTTTCATTTATTATAGGTATACAAATTTATATTTTTTCTCGGCATTAGTCTAATTTAACATAAATTAATTGATAATAAATTTATCATAAATGTACCACTTCAAGAATTTTAGTTAATTTTAATTAGTTTTTGATAAATTTATCATAAATATATTAATTAAAAATTCTTCATGATATTAGTCATTTTCTTAGGAGATACAAATCCCATATTAATGTTCTATCAATATTCCAAATTAACATTCCACGGGAATCGAAAACCGTGTATGTAGGAGCGTCTGAATCCCGCCTGTGCAGCACCCAAAAAGATGCATGCCATCGAAACGAAGCTGCGAAATTCCCCGTTTTCTTTGCTTCGTTTCTTGACTTCCGTTCCAACGAACGCCGGCACCAACCACAACCAAACAAAACGGAGTTGGGTGTTTTCCACTGTCGATGTCGCGGCACTGTGTTTTCGTGCCCCGGGCAAGACGGTGGACCAGCTCGAGTCGCTGTGCCTGTTTTGGCACCATGCACTGAAAATTCTTCCCAATTCCATTGCACGTGGGGGAATTCCGATTCTTTTTTCCTTGCAAGACTGTCACTCGCGATGGCCGCGGGCCAGGGACGGGCGACCGTGCTTGACTTCAACAGTTGCAGTACGAGGCACATTTTTATGGATGTATTTTTGCTTTCACTCAGCAAAAATTTATGGGTCGTGCATTAAATGGCAAGTGGCAATGACGAGTCACGTCGGCTCATGTGCCAAGCTGGATGTACTATTCTTTTTCTTCTTCTTTTTTTGTTCTTTGAAGTAAGTGAATATTCTATTAATTGGTTAGGCCTATTGTAGAGGCCTGTGTAGCTCGACATATATGAATGTCGGGCTCACCCCAAGCATGGCATGTCTTGTCATTTTCTTTTACAGTTTGGAAAAAATCCTTGAAAGTCGCTTTGCATGCAAAGATTAATCTCGTGGCATACGCAAAGTACCCTCATAAACCGGCCTCATCGGTGCAACTATGTTTGTAGCAATCGCTATTTTGGCAATGACACTGTCCAAAGTAATTGAAAACTTGTCTGATTTGTGTGGGTATGGACATAGCTTATAGCCCTATAGCCTCTTCAACATCCTTTCTAGCGATTGGTTGTTGTAGGTAATGTATTCATGCGAACTAGATATATGCATCAATTGCTGTACTAAAAATAGAGATATGCTTTTTTCCCGATACACGAAGGATTCCCAAAAAGAGCATGCATTCTCTTAACAGAATTTTGCCATATCTCAAACTCTGAACCAATTCGACGTGTAGTTGAATTGGAGTACATTTCACTAAATACCAAGACCAAGGAACAACACGTATGACCAATATTTCATTCATTCACTACTCACGGATCCCTCGTATCTCTAGACTGAGATAGACCAAGAGCTCGTCTGATAATCACGTTGCCGAGTGCAAAGACTAGGATAGAGTCAACCAAAGGACCTCTCCAAAAAATAATTTATCCTAATTGCTCGACACGCCTCACGATCGATGAGAAGTTTCTCACCATATCCATGTCGAGTTCGCAATTTAACAAATGCAATTCGACGCCATCTACGTATTAAGCTCGAAATCGAAAATGACGAAGTACTCGCTCCCATTCCGAGTAGATCTAAATGCACGCGGCCTCCGAATCGGTTTTCGAGTGCCGTGAATCAATAATTGCACGAATCCGTATGACCCTCGTTTTAAATACAAAAAGATGGAAAGGAGGGTGGGGGGCCGTCTCCTTCTGCGGCTTTACCATGATTGGATCTGAATCTGATCGACCACGTTGGATCTGAGTCAAACACGACACGCCCATCTCCTAAAATAATCCAAAAACTGGCTCAGTGCAGTCCAATTCATCGGTCAAACTCGGACGAAACAGTGACCTTTTCTCCGTCTCATCCCTCACCGATCGTCCCACACCCGCATTCCAACGAGAAAAGACAAGCGCGATCGAAGGACCTGAGGCCTTTGTTTTCCATTGAGACGACGCCGAAGAAAGGAAGATTGGAATCTTTTACAGCAACGCGATGGCGTGGAACTCCCTCCTCCCCCTGTGCATTGCTGCGGACGTTGAGACAGGAGGCGTGCCCTAAATCCGGCCGTTGACTCGGCTCTGCGGTTTGCTGGTGCTAACTCAGAAAAGCCTTTCTTTCCGCGTTCGGTGAGCGGACCGGGTGCGTCTCCACCGTCGCTTAAGTAACGGGAGTTTGACTCGGGCCGACGTTGCCACGTGGTGGAGATAGGCGGGCGTGGCGACCTTTGTTTGGTGAGTCCACTTCACTTCAATTCAACCCCAGCGACTGGAACAGCAGAACTCCCCACGTTCTTGATCAAATTGCAATCCTCGTGGCTCACAAGATCGATAATTATAAAAATGGAATGCTCGCGCTGAAAACTCATCGTAAAAATGCAATTGAATCGAGTTAGACTAACAGAAAGTGTTAACGTAACTTTTTTTAAAATATTTTATCTCTTTTATATGGTGATAACGTGACTAAAATATGAATCACGAGGCTAAAGCGATATTGTTTTGGATTAAATTCCAATTCTACTAACCCAAATCTTAATTAATAATTTAAAAGAGAGAGAGAGAGAGAGAGCTAGGACAAGGGCCTCCATCGCTGCCCCTATTGCCGGATTGGGTTGGCGGGGGTTCAATGAGGACCAAAGACGCTTGTCGACCGCACTAGGTGAGGGTCACCGAGCCTCCAGCAATGCTTTCCGACGGCAAGGGCGACAGCAACAAGGATGGCCTATGGCTTTTTTTTCCCCCTTTTTTTTTTTTTTTTTAAATACTTGTTTTATATTTTATTTTATTTTGATTTTGATTTAAAAATATTAGTATTTAATTCACGCCATTGCCATGTTGGTAAGAAAATATTTAAGAAAAGCCACGTCAGCCCTTTTCATTAGTTTAAATGGTGGAGTTAATGTGATGACTCAATTGTACCAATTCAATAAGTTTTACAACTTGATTGTTTTTTCCTTAAGTTTTATGACTTGAATAAGTTTTAGGATTTCTATTATACATATCCCATAAAAAATTGAACTAGAAAATAAAAAATTGTAAATTTCATTATAAATAAAATTTTATTACGTCTAATCGATATTCTTACAAAAAAGAATGACCCGGTATCTTTTTTACCGGGCCGGATCGATTCACTTTGGACCCAGCCCGGAACAACTTACGTTAGAAAAATCACAAGAAAAAGCCCTTCGAACAGTCTCGTGTTTAATCGAAAAATAACATCTAATCCAAATACCAATCTTGGATCCAACGCATATTAAACAAATCAACAATTTTCAAAATCATTATCTGTAATCCAACACTCGTTAATCACACAAGCTATTCAAAACAACAATCGCAAATTCATATTCAACCGAACAGAACAATTCTCAAGACAGGCGATATATTGCGGCCGCAACATGTGACAAGAAAAAAGCTCGACCATCCACTCTTGGGACAAAAATGTCATCCATTCAGAATTTCTGTCCACTCTTATGCAGGCTAATGTCTGCCGTCCAATGTTAATGTTTATTGCGCAATTTGGTTTATTGCTTTGACTAATCATACGCTCATCGCGATCAAACTATTTTAACCTAAGCTTGCTGGCGAGATTAATAGACACGCTTTCGCTCTTGAGATTTTATTGAAAATCAAGTCCGGGTGAGCGCGACGCGCGCATCTGGCGCTTGCTGGCCATAATGGGTTTCTTGGCTTCTTTTGCTTGCCACTGCAATTCGGCCCACTCCTATAAAGCCCATGCGATGTTTGGCGCTTACGTTTTGAATTTCTCATTTTGAAACTCCCTCTCCCTCCCGTGGCCTATCTGGTCTAACAAGCATTCGCCGGCGACGTGCCGAGGACGTCAGGCGGGACGGAAGCTTAATCGCGTGGCAGAACTGGTCGATCTTACTGAAAAATGTGGAAACAAAAACTTTACTTTGTTTTAGGTCTTTGTATGCTTGAAATCTATATTGATTATTTCTACTGTGAAAAGTAACCTCTAAATTTACATACGCATAAATTATATTATTTAACTTATTTTGAATAGACATGATATTTATTTTCAATTTCTTCAACCTCTTCCAAAGGGCTTAGGCCCATAAGTTTACTTTAGACATGTTTTATAATAGGTGATGCGTAATTCTTACTCAATTAATTTTTGAATATTAAAATTGGATTTGTCTATCAAAAATATCTAATCGAGCACCACGACTCTAGTCAATTTATGGTCCTATTTCATCGGTGGTCAATCCAATTGAAACTAATGAGTTTTGGATTAAATTGAGTGGAATAGATCAGCTTTAAATGCTTCTTTAGACTTGGGAAAATATCAAGGAAGACGGTAAGCTTCAAGGGTCAAACCCTGCTCTCCGGATCTCCACGAACATATTGGTTCCGATGATTTCCTAGCGATTAACTTTTGTAAAGTCGGTCTCCATTGCACCCTAGCTCTCACATTCTCTGAAAAATCCACGAGCCTCGGCGCCCAAACGGGTTAGGCAAAAAAGTATCGATCTTTTGGTTTTGTTAATAAACACACCGACTCCCATTCACCTCATTTATCATCGATCGGTTGCACCTGTCGAACCAATTAAAACCGCCCACATCAATTGCTCGTTCGGTACAGGCGCTCGGGTGCAATTTTTTATAGGGTGCAAGGACAGAGGCCTATACTTATTACTTAAGGAGGACTCAGCCTCAAAACCATCCATCCATCCATCGGTCTGAACGCTAATAAATGCCGAGTTGACTCGAAGGGGGCGTGATTAGCTGTTCAATTCCAGCTTGTCCAATCGCCTTCTCGCTTGACATTCGGCCGTCACGCGATCCTAAACTCGCGACCCGATGGAAATAAGGAGAACGCGAGCTCTCTCTCTCTCTCTCTCCCTCTCGAGTTACTTCATTCGTCCTTCTCCTTCTCTCTCCCGTTCAAGATCTCTAAATTGTTTTATTCGTCACCACGCGTTGACTTTTGACGTTGCATTGGAGCGCGGGTTCGGCATGAATTTCAATTCCATGCCACCGAACGCAACGAAGCAAACGCAAGCTGCCACCTCCGTTTTTTAATGTCGCTGTTCATCTCTCTCTCTCTCTCTCTCTCATTCATTTGATGCATGTTCTCTGGAAGCAGTAACTGCACTTCATCTCTGCTGGGTCGTCGTCTCCCAACGGTATTTTCCTAAGCTTCCTTCTCTGCATGTGCTGCGTAGCAAGTTTTGCTTCTCATGTGTAAATCGCAGGTGGGATGACCGCTAGTCTGTTCCTTTATGTCTTCACTTTGTTCATAGAGTTGAGTGTGCTGTGGCGACGTCCTGCCTTGTTCTTTTCTTTTCTTTTTTTCCCTTTTCCGTTTCTGGGAATGTGAGAAGAAGGCGTTGGTCGCATTCGTGGTTTGATTCGGTGTTGTGCCGTTCGCGGGCTGAACTGGTTTTGTGTTCAAATGGGTGGACTTCAAAAAGTGATTTTTCGTTTCCATTCGATTGTTTCCTCAGCTCATACTGGACTAGGTGTTTTCAGGAAAGGAGTTAGGATGTTTCTTTACCCCATCCTGTAAACAAAATCCTGAAATGGAATCGGTTGGGACTTTGTCGTGCTGAAACCGTACACCTTTTGTATGTGCTCATGAAAAAGGCAAGCGGGTCAGTAAGAAAGGATTCGGGTCCCGTTGAGTGTTTTCTAATAACCTTGTTCTGCTAAGTGCAGATATAAATGACTGGATTCATGTCCGGCGATAGACTGCTGACTGTTGCTATGAATTTGTTCTTTTTCGTGCAAAACCAAACGGAGCTGTGGTTGAGCTTCTGGAACATTAACATGTGTTTGGAGATGAGGTGGTCGTAGTGTGCAGTTAATTGTTCATGTATACCAATTGCTGAAGAACATAAAAAGGTCAATGTCTGGAAACATCATTTCCTGAGTCATAGAAGTTGTTTGCATTTATCTCCGGTTCTTTCTTTCTTTGTCTATTTTTTTTAATTCACCGCTTGTCTGATTTCGCGTCTTCAGTGAGCTCTTTGACATTCATTTCCATATCAACAATTTGCAGAAAAAATATCTGGATAGAAAATTGTCATGGAAGATAGGCAACTGAAATACAACCAGCCGCTCCTTTCTACGAGGCGGTTCCCATCCACGCCAACTTTTTCCGGAGGAGCTAGAGATCAGCGCATAACAGGCAATCCTCTCGCCAAACTCCCTCCTCTTCCTCCTGCATACAGATCAGAGCTAAAGTCAGGTCCGATAAGTAGTCCAGGAACAGTGCCATTTACGTGGGAATGGAGCCCCGGGACGCCCAAACATGAGCGCACCATGCAGATCCAAACTCTTAGACCACCTCCTGCCAGCCCCAAGCTTTCTTCAGGCAGAACTATGAATGTTAAAGAGCAGTCCTTGGACAACGTCTCCAACAGTAACTGCAATGTTCGATCCCAAAGAGTAAATGTCCTACCAAATGATGCATCTAAAGGGGGAGAAGCAGCAGCAGCATGCGAGGGCTCCAAGAAGGGTGTTTCAGAGGAAGGGGATGAGGTATATGTTGACGCACCGGACGCTCTTTCTAGGACTGAGTCATTCTTTTTGAACTGCAGTCTCAGTGGTATAAGCGGGTTGGATGGTCTAGACAATGGAGTATCTGGGAAATTCTATACGAATCCAGAAATGCAGGATTTCATGATGGATCGTTTCTTGCCTGCAGCGCAAGCAATGGCATCGGAAACGCCTCCACGTCCTACTAGGAAGCAACCTAAAAGAGAGCAACCAAAGTTTGTCAAGCGGGCTATAAATGTGGTCAAGCAGCAGCGAGAACAGCATTATAGGCCAACCGCTATATCCCACTGTGCCCCTGAATTAATTGGTCTGGATAGCCGAGGTGATGATGACGATGACGACGGCGATGGTGAATATGACGAGCCCGAAAAGTCTTTCAAAGCCCGTGGGTTGCTTTATCGCTTTTGGCTGAAGTCATTTTGTCTCTTAAACCCAGTGCCAAGGGTCAAGACACGGGCTGCTGGACACGTTTCATTAGCCCGTAGGGTGCAAGCCAAGTCTTCACGTAATGCTTCTAGCAATGAAAGAAGCAGTGAGGTATAAACGAACCATTCTTGGCTTTTTCATGTTGAAATTTTTCATATAGACTCTACTCAAAATGTTTGTTTGTTGTTGGCTGTCCTCTCCATTGCAGCACGCATGTGATTTAGTAAGCCAGCAAAGATACGTCAATCGACATCAAGTGCCTGGGACTCAAGATGATAAGCTTGTGCTGAATAGCAAATCAAGCGCAGTCAACAAAATCACTTGCCTAAGAGAATCTCCAAGAGCAGATCGGTCATTCGAGAGAAGGAATTTTCAAGGAGTCGGCAGTGTACACTTCAAGACTGAATCATCTCATCCAATTCTCCGAGAAGAGAGAAATTTTTTTGGGAATACTAGGTCGACTGAGAACTCGAGGGTGGATGCCTTCATTCCTCCAGGAAAATTTCTCCCCAGCTTTCGAGAATTTCTGATTAGTGAGGATAATGCAGGGAATGCAGGCTTCACAGCTCCCTCAGTTGAGAAGACTTTGTATGTTGACCGTGTGCATGTTATAAGATCTCATAATTCAGATACAAGTTCCTCTGATAAGACAGGAATACCTGACTTCAGACGAGATGATTTTGCAGCTGATGAAATGAACTATAAGTTCCAAGAAGCTCGCTCTGTTGACTTTTCAACTGAGGAAGACAAGTATTCGAGTGCTTTAGATGAAACGGAGACGGAGCATGACAGATCAGAGTCCACCGACTGCGTATTACTCTCTCCTCACCATAGATTCAATGAGGATACACAAATTGATGTCAACAGGTCCAGGCAGAGCAATGATGTGAAAATAACCTATGAAGTCTGTGGTGATGGGAAGAATGATCTAGGATGCCACTTTTCTTTGAGATCTGGTGACATTAAAAATTCTTGTGACAATGGTTCAGATCTCCCCATTCCCCCACCATTGCCACAGTGCCCATCAGAGTCTTGGCTAAACCGTACCTTGCCGTTTACATACTCTAGAAACTCGCCTACACGATTTTCCCCAAGTTTGCTTGATTCTGACGGGTCAAAAACTTCCAACTTCTGTAATATTAGTTCCAAGTGGGAAACAACGGTCAAAAAGTCTGATCAAATGAGGGGCATTTAACTTCTCAGAAAGCATACGGTGGGCACTTCAGTCAATGTTTATAGTCGTGCTTTATCGTGTGCATTTTCTTGTGTATGTACTATTCCTTCTTTCATCAGGAATTACAGGGCTTTTGCCACAAGGCAAACGTTGACCTCATCTAATTTCCATGCATGCATTGTTCAGTGTGGCCTCACTCGTTGAAGACCCAATCCTGCCTATGTCCTGCTCTGACCTATCGCTCAAGTTAGTTGCTCTACTCTATAAAATTGTTAATGATTTCTATGTTTCAATTAAACTGCGTGCATCGACTGGCCAGAATGTACTGCCCGGTTCATTTACAATATTTGTTTGTGCTTGCTTAGGTGAAGTGAGAAGAGTTTCAGGCCAATCCTCAAAATTTCTCTTTCGGTGTTGTGTTCATCTTGCAGACTCCTTCCTGCAAAACCATCCACAGAGCTTGCTGTCCACCTTGGTGTATATAAAGCCTGATGTCTCCACTATCTTGCGCAATTGAGCGGCGAACGCTAGTTGCCTGGAGAGAATCACATTCTTAGAATTTACAGGGTAACTTATGCAAGTAGGGCTTTGGCCTGTGGGAAGGGAACCCATTGTTTCTAAACAGAAGTGTATCTGCCTGGAATGATCGTGCGATTGTTTGTTAGCACTAAAGTATCGCAATCGTGAGAAATTATTGTCTACAGTCATTCTTCTAAGGCAAAGCCAAATAAATTATGTATCAAGAAATATTTCTTTGGTTGCAAGGCAGTGGTAGGCACTGCTCCTTTATTTGAGCTTATGTTCTTAGGGCTAGGAGCTTAATTCCTCTTGTATACCTATTCATTTACCTTGCGACGCAGTACTTACAAAGAATCACTTATTCCTTTACTTAGTTCGGGGTCTTTTTATACCAAAATCTTAAATTAATATATAGGCTTGCACTTTTTTGGGATGTTAGAACAAATAAACAGGTTTTCATTGTAGAAGCCACTTTTTATTCTCTTGAATGGTCTTAGGCTGCGTTTGGTTCAGCATTTACAATGGGCTTTGAGTCCAATACAAATGCTGAAAGGCCAAAGCTACTTTGGGAAATGCAATTGTGTTTGGTAAATAATTTCAACATTTGACAGAATGCTGAAAGCTCAAAGTTAGTCTCTACCAGCTTTGGGCTTTCAGCATTTTGAAGGCAAGTTGAAAGCTGAAAGCCGGCTTCAAAGTTGAATCAAACAATCCAACATTTCTCCAAGGGGCTTTCAGGCCTGAAAGCCCATTGGAAATGCTGAACCAAATGCAGCCTTAGTCCTTGCATCATTCAGTTTTAGTGTCTTATTACGTCTATTGTTAGGTTTCAAAGTAGGCTCGGGGTACAGTTTGGTAGTTCTAGCTTTCAGCAGACCTTGTATATTGGTTATGACACTACTATAAGCGCTTGCTTGGTTTACCTTCTAGATGAGCTCATTAACTGATATTGAAGCAGAGCATAGAACTAATCCCTAAGAGAGCTTGGACTGTCGAAGGTATTAGAACCGTGACAGTATGAAGGATACTGACTTCAAGAGTGCTCTTGCCTTGAACAGGTGAATTTATTTATATACGAAACAAATATGGTAAGCCCAGGAAGGTCGTCGAGTATCTCGGAAACCCGCAAAATTCACTGAAGCTCTAAGAATTATATAAATTAAAATATAGACATTAGATTATCCTAAGAAGTCAACTGGAGGGACAAGAAGCAACATAAAACATGCTGAAATTAAAACGACGTTAAATGGGAACATTGCATGTAATGTCACTCTCCAATATTTTGGCCATTGAGTTCGAGTACCACACAAGATCTCACTCCTCTGCTCATTGACATGGTCAGATCCAGAGTACTCAACCCAAAAGCCAGCCTAAAGCATGCATACGATCAATTTGCTTTTCTTCACAGATTACAAATAAGTACTTGTAATTCTTCACAGTACTTTTTGTTGACTTGACGAACACGGGGAAGCCAAGGAGAGCGAGAGATTCGTATCTGCTTCTTTCCTTCTTAGTTCGTCTAAATTTCTGACCAACTCGTTGCGGCTAAGACTCAACTGTAGATCAGGCGGCCATTTCTTCTCTTTCACTCTTTCCAAACTCGGACTTGCATCTTCATTGTTGAGCTGCATTCTTCTCTCTTGCAATCTCCAGAACTGTTCAATAACTCGGAAACCACATTGATCAGTATGTTATCAATCAATCTACAATATGTAAATTGCCGAAACAAGGCACAATTTAATAATCTTGAGATAAAAAAAATTACTCTTCACGGCTCAACTTTAAAAAGTTATCTTCACAGGATGAGACTTAGAAGCGCCTCATCAAAATTTTTGAAAGAACAAAATGAAGGAAGGAAGTTACTCTCATTAATTCAAACAACAAAATATCCTTCGGTACATTAGTTTAATGCAAAAGGTTGTAAAAGTATGTTCGTAGACAACCATGCCAGGTAGAACTTTATATCTTCTGAAAATAATCATTTTTCCTGCTATAAGACTAGCATTATGCTGTGAGAATGACAACTATAGTTGATGAATCTAGCTAACATCTACCACTATACATGCAAATTTTTCACTGCTTGTGCCTAAGATAATAAACATTTATGCATTTCAAATATGGCGAGTACTTGAAAATTAGCAAGTATAACAAAAGATTACCTCAAGCTGAGACGACGGTTGAAGCTGAGAATCACCAACAATATCACCAGCTGATGATGAGATGTGCATGTGAGTGCATGAATTGGTTTGGTTGAACTCGTTCATGGTGCTCCACGGCTGTGCAATACTACTATTATAAGCATTGTCCGGATAAATGTTTGAGCAACTCCTTGTTCTAGTAACATGGCTCCCGATGAATTCACGCGGAGGCCATTTCTTCCCCTCGAGAAACCTGCTCGGTCTCATGAGTCCCCTCATATTGTTTCTCGTTAACCCATCGGCTTTCATGCTGAACAACGATGACGTTGAACCATCCAACTTGTGCCTGTTCTGAAACGCAGAGGCTGAACTTGCAAATAGTGTAGGGCTCGTCATTTGGGCGGCCAAATTACCCCACGGTTGGGCATATCTAGAGGAAGGAAAGGCAAAAAGAAATAAAGATGTTAGTTCGATTTGTTGGCGATGTCTAACAATTTTAAGTAATGCAAAGTAAGTAACGAAGTCTTATTCTTGGTCTTGAAGGACTTGTCGATGTTTAGAACTATGGAATGCGAAGGGTTTTGATAAGTATATACCTAGAGGAGTTTGCTTTGAAGTCGAGTGCGTCCTTAAAAAATGGCGAGAGAAAAGGGCTTCGACTGTCCTTCCGGTAGCTCTCGTGAGCACCGAGTCTTCCATAGATTTCTTGAAGCTGGCAATGATCTCTTCCTAGCGCACTTGTTATAGATAGAACTGCTTATAAGACTGAAGGATGTGAGAGAGTGTTCGATCATTTACTCTGCTTAAAAGATTGGTGGGAACGCAACGATGAATGACAGATTTAAGCAGATTAGAGTAGACGTGATCTCGAGAATCACCTAGTACTTAAACCGAACTAAGAGCTGATTAACAAAATCATTCACAATGTAAAGAAAGAAGCAAAAGGAGGAATCTGCCCAAGGAGGGGCTCACGTCAATGAAGTCTTGAACACAGAGTTTCTAATAATTACTACATTCTGTGAACATATTTACTGAATTTCACTTGATTAAGTCAACGTTGCTATGTTTAGATAGTAAGGATGACAGTGGAGATTGCCTAAAGGATTTGATGATTTTATTTGCTCAAATCCATAAATAAGATCACATCAAAAAATTTGTCAATTGAAGATGTGATCTGTTGAGATTTATTTCACATCGTTTGTGAAAGGACTGATGGTTGGTCTATAAATATGACTCTTGAATTAACCTTTAGGGTGAGAGGGCCCCAAGACCACGCGAGGGAGATTATTGAGATTTATCCTACATCCCTTTGTGAAATGGGCTAGTGGACTGATGGTTGGTTTATTAAAAGTGAGAGAGAACCTTATTAAACGAGCCTTTGACGTGAGAGAGGCTTGGGACAACCCAATATAACTTCCTTTTTTTCGCTTACACAAATAGAACAATAACTGATAAAGCAGACTCTCATTGGGTAGACCTACTTTACAACACTTCTTTCTTTCAACTCTCGTTTCTCACTGTCCTAGTTGAAAACACATCCAAGGGAAATCGTCTTCTAGCTGCGGCCACTTCTTCACTATATGCTAAAGATGAGCTTCTTTCAGGTTGAATCCTAATTCCTACCCAGACAACCATACTCGTGTCAACCCACGTTGTCGATGTTCTTATAAAGCTTACGGACTTATTTGACCCCTATTTGGAATATTCTAAACTACAGTTCGTGCTTAACATGTATGTCCCTTCTACAAGTTCCGAAGTAAACCCTATACTATTAATTTAACAGCGACTAGATTGTACCTTCTAGGTACGACAAAACCATAGGCACAACAGAGATTCAAGAAACGACTAGAAAATGCAAATGTAAAGCAAATAAAAGGGGAAATACCAGCACAATTCGCAACATAAAGTACGATACAACCATAGGCATTTTCACAGAGAGAGAGAGAGAGAGAGAGAGGATACTAAGATTGAGCAAATTTAAAGGAGTGATGCTTATGAGAGTGCAATGTATGTTGCAGAGATTAAACTACTAATCAAGTATAGTTCCAGGTTTACCTTGCCCAGAATCGTCGAGCTTCTTACTTCGGTACATCTGAAATAAAAGGGGAAAAAGGTTGCAGGACTCGAAAGTTAAGACCTTGAAAGTTGAAAAACAATATATTGCAAAACGACTCGGTCTAGGGCACGAATTAAGAAGATAAAATAATTTCTTTGTCCATATTTTTGTCCTGGAGTACCTGCAAGTGACTCTTGACATGGGCAATGCTTAGTCCTCGCACGTTCATCAACTGAAGCACCAATTTTGGAGTTGCTTCTGTTCCCATCAGCACAGAGAGGGAGAAAAATACAAATCAGGCTCCTAGGACATATCAACGAGACAGTTTCCGATGAAGTTGCTATTGCTAGGGTTTGTGTGCCTCTTTTGTTTTGGTCACGATTTATTTGACCGTTTTCGAGAGTCCCTTTATATTGACCCACTTAAATAATGCTTATAAACGAGAAGGAAAAATAAGTCTAACTGTAGGCAATTTTCATGTACGTGTATCTAGTCCAATTTGCGAGCAAAGGATTTCTTACTACTTCGGTTCCTCTTCTTCTTTTTGGAAATGTACATACTTAGAAGATCATTAAAGAAGTTTATTTGACCTTATTTAACAACGATACCTAAAATAGACTACTAGGAAAAAGAAATATCGGGCTTGAATTTTTTTCATCATCATGATTAGCTTTGTCCATCCATCAAATTTTATAGAATGATTCCATCCCATAAATTACTGACTTATAACTATCTCCTTCATTAATGTTCCAATTTTTCTGTAGCAACCTTTCTAGAGTTAGGGCGACGGCCCTAGCTGTTCAATATGTTCCTACACTGAAGAATCACACAGTTAAAAACTAAAGAATTTGTTTGTAATCAAAGTTGGTCATCGCATCTGAAAAATTGTTCTCTTATTAGTGGAGTTCTTTCCCTTTGTCCCAGCTAGGGAAAACCTAGCCTCCGTTTGCTCTTCCTCATTCCTATATACCTTCTTTTTTCCCCCCATTTAGGACTGGTATTTCCAAATTATAAGGTTTTATCTTCAAGAATTGTGTTCCACACAAGAAGATGCACCCATAGTTGCTATCTTCCACGAAAAGTTCAAAACCACTCATTCATGAAAACGGAAGCTAAATAAATGAGACTTACTTTCTTGGCCTCCTAGCCTTTCAACTGCATGCACAAAAGCAAGGTGGAGCTCTGGAGTCCAACGAAGCCTTGGCATTTTGGACCGCATGTATTGCCGAACTGTCGTCGTTCTCTCTTTTCCCTCGTCGCTCGAGCAGTTGTTATTACCGCTTGAAGAATCAATCTTTGATGATGCCGCCTCGTCAAGATTATTTTCATTGTTGGACAAAGAATCAGCATCCTCATCAGCACTGAGACCATTCTCATCGTTCTCTATATCTGCAGCTTCATTCAAGTCAAATGACAAGCATTTCTGATCACAACCGTCTGAAGAGTTGGTCTTGTATTGAACATTACTGAATCCTCCATCACTCTTATCTTCATCTGATATTTCAATCCTATCGTCAGTCATTATTAGATACACGTTTGGTAGGTACAATTATGTATGTATAAGTGTATTTGTGGTAGAGGATCAAGGTTTAGCTTGAACCCTATCTTCCGGGGCCAGCTATTTACCTGTTGAAAGAGAAACAGGTATACTAGGTGATAATATGTTCAAAATTAACAACAAATAAATAGCAAGAGATGGTGCTTGAACGATCAAGATAATGTGCTAAAATTCAAAAATAGCACGGAGATTTAAGTTCGATGAGCTAGATGACCATAGTCATTCAAGTGCATTCACTTGCCTATAAGGAGGAGCTCAAACTACCCATTGAAAATCCCATAACATGCCGATGACATTGCTCTATATTTTTCCCTACTGATCCCTTGTTCTGGTAGTAGTGTTCTTCTGCTAACTTTTTTCTCGGGGTCTTTGAGTTAAAGAAGAAAAGCCATCACCCTTAAAACCTCAATGCTCAAGAACTTAGAGGGGCCAAGACTTTTTTACCGTACGCTACCATGGACTTCTCTTTTGTACAAGCGGTCTTCAGACCGAGACACATCTAGTCATCTACAAGGAAGTGCTTATTTAGCATGGAAGTGGACATATTTATGTCATGATCTCGAGAACTACTCGTGCAATGAAAATGTCAGGCCGGCGGCATTAATAAGATTAAATTTTTTTCTGCCATCTTCCCTCTCGATATTATTTCAGTTACTTAATAGCTCATTTTGTCACACTATCACGGGTTTATGTGTCCATGATGAGCTAATAATACTACTTTAATGAATAGCTCAATTTAGCACAAATCTCAATGGTTCCAACCCCCCCCCCCCAAAAAAAAAAAAAAAAAACATAACAAAACAGACACACAGAGTTAAGGCCTTAGTTCCAAGGTACAGAGGCTCGACTTGCTGTGAGCTAACCTCTTGGAATAATCTGATCAGTAGATAAAAGAAAGTAATGGAAGGAAACAACTTACATAATGAGCATTATTAGCATGCTTCTGAAGTACTATGACTTTATAGGAACATTCTTGTGAAGCGGGGGCAAAAATGAAAATTTGATCAATACCTTTTCTTTGCTAACACGAGTTAAGGGAGGGATTAGTGAGGCTGGAAGCAATATATTGTTACTAAGTTAGGATGACTTTTGCCAACTAAATCAACTACTTGCTTACAGTTTAGCCATTTTGTGCACACTCATTTTGGCATTGAATGTTAACTAAAAGACTTCTTTTCTTTGTAATATAAGAAGGGCCCCGTAATTAACATTTCAATTTAGTCA
Source organism: Eucalyptus cladocalyx (assembly GCA_017140615.1). Lineage (NCBI taxonomy): Eukaryota > Viridiplantae > Streptophyta > Magnoliopsida > Myrtales > Myrtaceae > Eucalyptus > Eucalyptus cladocalyx. The sequence continues at coordinate 31,992,158 of CM029516.1, forward strand.
AAAGCTTGACAAACATTGATATAAGTGGTTTTAAGAAATAGCCAAATGGGAGAAATTGCACTAATCAAAATATAGGATTTCTCAATGTCGGCAATTTTGGGATACGAATTCTTAGACGATTGTTTTTGAGATAAACCAAGGACATAATTTGGTAGAATAACAAATTGCTGAATAGCCCACAAAAGTCTAAGACCCAGTTGTTTCAGAGAATAAATGACAAAGTTTTTAACGGTAGTATTATTACGACACACAATCAACTTACCCGAAACTCTTCATTCATGATAAAATGCGAAATATCATAATGATCCAATACCTAAAAACCCATCCAATGTCAATTATCTCATTCGTGAAAGCTACTGTGTATATACAGCTTTAGTATGAAATAGTTGTCCTTCATTTATAAGTGTACATCAGTTAGGGAAGAATTAGAAGCAGTTGTCGAAGTATGAGAGAGTAGAGAACATTTGGAAAAAAAAATCTCCACAGAGAGAGAGAGAGAGAGAGAGAGAGAGAGAGCCAGCCATGAGGATCAAAGATCATGAAGCTTTCTGGGGACTTACCCACAAAATCACATGAGTTCAATCCAAGCAACATGCGGATCCAAATTAAGCTGGCCAGGAACCTACGCAAGAGAGAGAGAGAGAGAGAGATCATGGTTACTAAAACAGCTGACATAACAACACAACTAATAAAAAGTGAAGAAACCCTGAATTCAAGCTTTGCCTGCAGAAGAGACCCTAACACATGAAAATCAAACAAGAAGCACCAAAAATTCTGCAAGAACGCACACACGAGCCCATAGAGAGAGAGAATTCTGCAAGAACGCACACACGAACTCATAGAGAGAGAGAGAGAGAGAGAGAGAGAGAGAGAGAGAGAGAGAGAGAGAGAGAGAGAGAGAGAGAGGGAGAGAGATTACAGTTGCGTTGGTGAGTGGAGAGATGAGAGAGAGCGTGTCTGTATGAAAATTCGAGGGTTTCTCGCAAGTCCTCAGCATTTCAAATATTCCCTGAGCTAGCTAGACACTTAAAATATATGCATATCACGTTAGCTATATAAATAATTAAATGGACGAAGACTATTGTCGGAAAGCGAAGCGCTCTCTCTCTCTCTCTCTCTCTCTCTCTCTCCACCCTCTTATTTTGACGATTACATCTACAACCACAACCTTCTCCTCCATCTATCTGTCGTGTGCCTGTGCGGCAGAGTCGAAACTCATGTGACTTTTTGAACCCTTTCTCGTTCTTATTCCTCCTTTTACAGCTCGGGCTCTCTCGCCCTCGCTCCCTATCTCTTTCCTTCTCTGTCTCTGCCTACCCATCCGTGATGATCTTTATTGGTTGACTCTTTGAATGGGACTGCTCTCCTCTCTGTTCCTTTTCAACCTTATTTTAATACTGAGGAGGGAATCAAATTTAATTTCAGTAGCTCGAAGTTGAGAAAGATAAGAATCATGCACACATGCAACGATCTTAAAGAACTGCATGCACTCTCGGATAGCGAGCTTGATCCGACCTACATTTCTCCCGCTAATTTCTTTTTTGGTTTCTCTTTCTTATCTGACACTCTTTCCTTGTACTTTATTACTTGTTCTTGTAATTGAACTATAAATTAACCTTAAAATGAGGTCCCTGTTTTGTTGGTTAGCCAAACGTACAAACGCCAAAATATAAAAGCTTGGACAATGTCCGTATATATAGGATTACGATATATTGTGATTTTACTAGCTAACAAAAAGATAGTGCAAAATGAAGAAAATATATATGCCTTCAATATGTGAGGCGCAGATAGTAGCTTTGAGCTTTGTGACCAGCCTTGCAATGAATTTTCTAAGGGGAGGTCCATTCATCCGCCAACCACCACAAGCGCTTTACCAATTATTCTCTACAAATGCATCTTCAGGAAAAAAAATTGATGTTTCAATTAGAGGATTCCATATAGAAATCCATTCGTGGAGTAAGCTTCATTTGAGATCTTGTTGGTGAAAATTTGTCTTTATAGCAATCAAGAACATGTATGTATGTTGTGATTCAGCTAAGATATTAATATAAGATGTAATTACATGATGTATCATGGCCGTAACAAAAAAGGTGTTTTGCTTCATGGTTAAAGTCAATTTTTTTTTTCGGTCAAAGAAAATTCTAGACTTAAAAGCCTTAATAACCCTGCGAATAAAGCAATAGATCTCAAATTAGGTTGAAATTATAAAACTAAAGGATCATCTCCCACTTTTCCCTCCATTCCCACGTTTCAATTAATCCACCATCATGCACTTATCTACAAGAAGTTCAAGAAATGATCCATATCATTCGTTCTAAGATAAGAGAGATTAGTCATTTATACTGTCAACAACCATCTATCCTTTACTCTCATAATCAGTTCTCGACGGTCTGTTATTGTGATTCGGCGAGCACGTAGCACATGCATAATCTAGTTTTGAGAAATGAACATGTTACTTTCACCGGTTATGGTAAGCTTTTTGTTTAGCAATGGCAGTTCACATGCCCCTATCAACGCTTGCGGCATCTCTTCATCAATAGATGGCGCTTCCATGCCAGCCTTAAATTCTAATGAGCTGCATAGCTAACTCAAAGGAACAGATATCTTATATTTTTCTCCTTTTTCTTCCATAATTGGTTCATTAATAAACATTGGAAGTGGTATGTGAGATTTACCAGGTTAGGTAAACCTCTACCAAACAAAGAATTAAATTTGGATGAAGCGTTGGTGCTGAGACTCTTCTGGAATTTCTTGATGAATGTTAGATGACCCCTATTATTCCAACTTGAGAACAAACTTAACTTACGTAAGCATTTTGCCCAAATGATTTAACTCCACCAAGTTGTTGCTACGAGGAGGAGACTAATTAGGGCCAAGGACTCTTATGGTATTGCCATACAGTCATACCTAGAAGAATTTCTTGTTGCCCCTAAAAACACTCCTTCTTCTTCCACCATCTCTGTGTACGACCCAACAAAAATTTTCGATTTCTTCCTAGCAATAGCTGTTCTTGGTTGAAGATGGGTGGATTTATTGAAGTAGATTAATAGTTTCATTCAGCTAATTGTGATTGCAGAAACACAAACATATAACATTGGGTGGTCTATTCGATTCTGGTTTCAAGATTCACTTTTTTCTCTCTTTTACGAAAGGGGAGCTCCCCTTTTTGATTGGCAATTTGCAATCATTCATCTACCTACTCATTTCGATTTTTCATGTTTCCATTCATTAATTTATTAGGTTTCTTGCGAAGGGCACATCACCTGTTAATTTTCGATCAAGCTTTTGAAGCGCGCGACTAATCTCTTACCTCTTCACCTTCATAACTGCTCATTAAGGTTCCTTTTCAAATGATATGGTCGAAAAACAAAGGGACAGTACAGTTAGAACAGAGAAAAGGTGAAAAGTGGAAGAGAGTTCTTGAAGAATAAATTTTTTAATCCCACAAAATATAAATTGTAGGTGGGGTTTTGTCCGCTTTGACCATCCTATTTCCCTAGCTTCCAAGGATTTACTTTCCAAGGCATTTCAGAGGGATTTTGAAAAATTTGTCCCCATGCATGAAAAGTCAGTCTTTTTCTCTCTTTGGGAAGAGAAGCAGTCCCCATAAGGAATCATATTCAAGGATTAGGTTTAGCTGCAAGACACTCAAAATTGACTAGAAATCTGTGACCTCCATATTAATATATGTCAACAAAAAGTCTTTTGAGAGAGAGAGAGAGAGAGAGAGAGAGAGAGAGATTCTAGCGAGGAGGTGAGGACAAATATTCGAAGGATTAAAGTAATGATTTGGATGGGGAAGAGGATAGGACAGAGGGGAAGAGAGAGAGGGATACATGGGGTCTTGTGTAGTTAGGAACTTAAGAAGATGAATAATAATCGTACGTACCATTATAATATCTTGCATGTCCCGTCTTTACTTGTGCATGGGGGTTGACATTTTCCCTGATCCATGACGTTGCACCAGCGGCAAAGAATCTTTCTCAGAATTAGTCCTCTCGTTGTATATTAAAGCCGGACAGTGAAGTCCTACCTCAGTCTTTGATTATGTATCATTGCATCACCCACTATTCACTCATTTCCGATTACTATAGACAATGGGGTTGTTCAAACATATAAAGACTAGCAACTTTGTGAAGTTCGCAGAGGCATTTGAGAAGGAACAAGTGCAATTGAATCTGTTTAAGTTGATTAATCTAAATGAAAATTCCATGCACGTACATTTAGTTTAGGTTCTGAGTAAGAACATTTAGTTCACTGAAAAAGGGCCGAGGGAGCTGTATATGTCTTTTTTTCTTGTTGGGCAAGAAGGCTGTTAATGTTCATATAAAGACTTTAGGTTATACATGAAGGAAAGAGGTTGTAGATCGTAAAATGATGTCAATTCACTCCTAAATGGACGTCTTCAGTTTACCTCCTTGCAGCAATCGTTGAACCGGGCAATAGATGGTCCAGGGTTCACAATTGTGACCCATCTCCAAAGAGATCTTGATGGTCCACGGCGTTGAGGTTGACAGTGGTTATAGTCGGAGGCCAAGCTGGTGTGCTTTACATTATCAATAGAGGACGATGGAGGAAAAAATGAAGCAAAACCACAAAATACATGAAAGATAAAAGAACCGAGATAAATCCCAGGCTTTGAAAGTTACTAGTGCTGATATCACATCCTCTTCAAGTTGGTAAATTGATTGGGCTACCCTAAATTGAGAGGACTGTCATCCAACAAAATCAAGGAATGTCTTTCTTATCCAATTGGGGAACTTACAGAATAATATTGCCTTAGAGGGAAAAAAATATTTGCAAGTTTCCTTGAGCTAACCCAACTAGAATTGCGGGTTCTGCATGATTGAGCCCTTTAATTTAAACAAAAGAAGGACGGAGGTAGTAGGTTTCCTCAATGCAGACTCACCATACACATGCTCTCCTCGGTTCATTACACGCCAAATTAGGTCTTTGGAGGAATACGTGTGGGTGTATACAAATCTAAACTAATTAAGAGAATGCCATTTGTCCAAGATTTCACAACGCTTCCACGCAACGCAGCAGAAGCTTTCACACATGGAATATTCATTTATAACACAAGGGCTTGAAATCGGTCAAAACTTATTACTCCACGTCAAGAAAATTGAATATAGCGCGGAAGTTTTGGGGCCCCATCGAGCGCAAATATTCCTCGCAGGGCGGTGGGGGTTGCTCAATCACTTTCAGTTGCTTCAAGATGCAGAGATTGTTGTTGGTGATATTCGCTATGCTATGCAAATGATTAGGTTTCCCTGCTGGTTCTTATAATTAGAACATATTAAAATGGAGTAGGAGATCGACATGTACACCATCTGCCACGCACGCAATGAGCTCTGCAGAGGGGGCATATGGTTTTCGCTTTGAGGACGTGTCAATTGGACGAAAGAACTCTGTTGACTCATTCCAATGAGGCACATGATTTTTCACTTCATTATTGTATGGTTGGCGAAACAGGTGAGTATAATTTGTATAATTATTTATATGCATAATTAAATGGATACGTATGTCTCAGTTTAAGAATAGATACAGAAGAGATCATTTCATAAACTGATTTCTAATGCACGTGGTTTCTCACTTTATTACCAGTTGAGTTATAGGGGCAGAAGTTATCTGTCTTCATATAGAAGTTCGATTTATAGAGGTCTATCGATGCACACATATCTATTTCACTTACATAAAAATCAATGTCACGTATATATAGAATATGGTCATGGTGTAAGAACATGTTTTATATATGCTGGGTAGGCAAATATCGAATCCGCTACAGAAGAACTGATTACATTAAACCCGAGTCCTTGCATATCTCCACATGAATAGGGGAAAGCAATCCCACAGCTAAATTGCTGATGACTTAGTGTTGGATACGATGCTTAAGCAACTGCTTTGCATGTGTCACGGGCTGGCAAATCCTTGGCCGCCGAATAGCCCATGTAGCACCTGATGAGCAAAATTTACTAGGCTTACCTTTGTTCAATAATTGTTCTAGAGAACAATATGATGAATAGTTTCCTCATATAAAATTATACCACGCCAGTTTAGTTCTGGCATCTAGTATATCGAGCGAAACAATAAATCACTTTAGGTTTGACAATTGGTTTCGGCCTGTCAAGATCTCATTAGAAGAGCGACATTAGCTCCCAACTTGTTTGTACATGAAAGGCTAACCTTGCATTTAGAGCTTCTAAGTAACATAATTTTTTTTTTTATCTAAAACTCCTAACACCAACTGTCCTGATGCCACTCCTTTGGACCAGTTGTGTTCATTCTCTCTGCATCACTCACTCTTCACCCAATAACCCCAAGCTCCACTCATAAGGGTGTTGAGAAAACTCCATCTAGATTTTGAAGTTTTGTCAACTTTATAATTCTAATGTTTTTTTTTTTTTTTTTTTTTTTTTTTTTTTTTTTTTTGGTAAGGTAAGAATATATTGATAGACAAAGGACAAATGTACACAAACGGCCCCAAAACTTACACTCTCACTGCGAGCAAAAGAGTGGAAGGGGACCGCGCAAAAGCCTCAAGAGGTTAAGACAGAAAGAACGCAACAAAAGACACAACACAACCACCAGAAACAGCCACCGGACTCAAAGGACGCCTGGGAATCCGGGAGCCAGAACACTCGCACTGGAGACGACCGAGCACGATCCAAAGATAACACCCAAGGGGTTACGTGAAGATAATAGGGTCAAGATTCCAACCCCTTTGAAGACGCCGATTCCTTGGATTGTCAGGGACATCCTTGTAGGTAATTGCTTTATCTTTAACCATCTTTATCAAATGATTCTTCAAAGCGGGAATATCAAGAGATTCCCCACGGAAAATCATAGCATTTCTCTTCTTCCAAATTAGATAGCAAAGAGCTCCAAAGGAATAGCGGAGAGCCTATGAAAGAAGTCCTTACCCGCAAGGAATTTCATAGCCCAAGCAAGGTTTATAATTCTAATGTTTATGTTAGAACAAGTGTCAAAACAAGCATATATCATTTTGAGCAACTTTCAAGGACTTTATGTAAAGTCTATTCTATTCCAGAAAACTCACATACAATCCAAGTAAATATACTACTTTGACGGGTCCAGAACATGACAAAGCCAGAACGAAGTAAGTCTAGAATGAGACTTATCAAGAACTTGACATAGGACCAGAACGAGACAAATTTAGAATGTAATCAGCAACGGCTAATGATCTGGTTAAGGATTTCACTTTGCATAAATATATATTGATTGAGTCAATCACTAATTGTATGAAATCAATCATGGATATAAATGAGGAAGCTACACTTATAGAAACCTAGATCCTAATTGTATGGGCAACTAGAATCAAGTGGAGATTCTCTCTTTGTCTTCAACGGCCATAAAAGTTATTCTATTCGATGGGTAAATTGGAAGCAAATCCTCCGATAATTGGCTAACGGTTAGTGCAAAATGGAGGAGTATTTAAGGAGATTAACAAGGAGATAGAGACGTGAACCTAAAACTCCAAAGTCTGGAACTCATCTCAATATACTTGTCTTCTTTTGTGAGCTTTACAAGTTGTGATCGAAAGAGAGAAACACTAAAAGTGTGATTTAGTGTGTTAGTGCGATATATCATTGAATATTTGTGCTCATCTTTGTAATCTTTCATTGATCCAATAGTGAAATCCAGCTTATAGACTATCAGCATAGGAGGATGGATGTAGACCTGATTTAAGACGAACCGCTATAAAACTTGTGTGCAATTTTCTATTCCCTCAACTCATTTTACTTAGGTTTATTGTCCATTTTTAGGTTATTTCAGAAGTCTATTTTACATAACAGATTTTGATCTTTATTTAGACTTTGATTTTGACTTATTCTATTTCGCATTTATTTGTGAAGAATTTATTTAAACACCTATTCACTCTGTTCATACTAGCTTTATCAAAGGGTTCATGAGTACTTGAAAATTACCAACCATGACACATATATATAGAAAGCAATCTAAAAGTACTAAGTATGATAACTCCGTGGGTAAATCTAAGAAGGGCTAGCTGAATTGAGGTCGAGGCGAATAAGGGGAACGGCCTGCTCATCACCTTGATATGTAACTACGAAAAAAGATTGAGCATGCGTGTGCTCGTGTTCTTCACGAGCTTCCATGAGGAACAGCGAGTTAAACGCCCACGCAAGCAAGGAATTTGGGGTCAAAATTCCCACTGTGCAACGCAGACCCCAGAGAGAGAAGAGGGGGGGTTGGGTTAATGATAATCATGGAGATTAGAGACTAAACCCCCGAAAGAATGAAATGCCCAAGGAGACTTAAATGTGTCGGCATGTAGATTTGCAGATTTCAAGAGTTCGATCTGGGAGCAGGTAGAGTTTGAGAATATAGATGTGAATAATGGTTATGATATTTGGAGTGGTTGGGTTCACTAAAATGCGGTTCAAAGATCTAGACCTCAACTCTCTCTCTCTCTCTGCGCACTATTGGTTGCGTCGGCAAAAGAGTCGCCGCGAACGTAGGCTACATATGCGATCTCAATCAGTCACTGTAGCACAGAGAGAGAGAGAGAGGAGAGAGGGAATATGTATGCGTTGTAAGGTCACATGTCCATGTTTTACGGAGGGAGGGATCTTAGAGAGCGAACGGAGAGTGGGATTTGGTGCCATCTGAAGTCACAACAATTCTCTCCCTTCGGAATCTTCATGTAAGTTTGCTTGCGTTCGCATGGTCCAACTCCAACCCATTTGTATATTCACCCCTTTAGCGTCTCGAAAAATTCTCCTCCGCCTTAATCAGTAGCCACCCCCACCGCTGGTCCCTCCCCTCTCTCTCTCTCTCTCTCTCTCTCTCGATGGTGCTTGTGAGTTTACTTTGTAAGCTGAATTCAGTTTGGGGGAATATGTTATTCAGGGGTAAGATCCATGCTGGACCAGCTTATAGGACCAAAGGAATCAGACCCATACAAATCCTTTCATCAGCCAAACTACCCAATACCCAAGGCTTAACCAACCCCATTTTGACAAGAGATCAACAGCCCAAAACAGCCCAAAAATGAGACTTTAACTGCTCGAGGCCATCGACAAGGACGAAAGATAACGGAACAACGCCAGAGTCAACAAGGAGAGCTGGGCTTGGACCTCACAGTGGAAACGAGAAGCACAGCTAATGATCCATTCTCCTTGTCAAACATAGTGTCTGTCAGACGGTCCTTCCCTCAAGAAGCACAGCCGTCCTGATTTTCAGAGAGTAAAGAACATAATGCAAAACCCTGTCCACACAAAGAGTAAAACCATTGTGAATAACGTCAATGCTTACCCTCCGAAGGTGGTAGATGGGATCCGTTCCAATCTAATTTCAAAAGAAAGTTAATTGTCACATGTATGAAAGTCTAACCAACACGTTTTCCTTCTGTGGAAGTGCATGTTAACTGACTAATTTTGCCTGTTGTCCTTAGTCCTGGGTAAAACTGAGGCAAGGCTCTAGCAATTGTCTCATTCCACCGCAGCGATAAACTACAACAACCTCGTTCATCATTCATTTTGTCCAGGCGGAACAAAAGTAGGACCATTGTAGCTAACATGAAAAGGCAAATTGGTCACTTCAATAGAGAACTGTTTTTGTGAAAGGAAGTGCGAAAACTTCTTGTGAGAACACAACATGAAGAAGCTCAATGTAGTGTAACTCTTAAACACTGAATCTGTTGATCCACAATCCCACATCCTCACGTTAACCATGACAGTGAAAAGGTTTTAAGGTGTTAAGAAGCTGTGGCATGCATAGTGAAAGCTCTGTCACAGATTGCCGGAGACAGAATATGCATGTGGAAACAAGAGAGCGTAACCTGTAAGCCAGCACAGAAAGCAATTTGGGAAATGATGCGCTAAAGAGAAAGGCATTAGCCTCTCCTCCATGGGCTGAAGAAATCAAACGGGCCTCGAATTAGGATCTCTCACAAAGACACCAAACAGACTTTGCCATGACTGTTTTCTTAGTCGTAAGTTGCAAATGATTTGCTCCAACCTGAATAGTTGGCTATTCCATACTAGGAACTGAGGTCAGAAAATCAGAGCACATTGCTTTTGTCCATACACACCACCTCAAGCAGCTCGACTGTTGGTTAGCAACAGGAAACAATAGCGACACGGCTTTTGCCTCTATGTTTCCCAGAAAGATACAAGAAAACGTGAAAACTTGGGGTACACTGCCTGAAGAATTGTCATATTCTAATGACAGGACCTCAGCTGTCTCTGAATCAGAGTTATCAGGGGGTTGGAATTCTTCTAACCAAATTATATTGGGGGCCATCGTCCAATGAAAGAATGGATATTGCCTCCCTTGTGGTTTAAAGAATGGTTGTCAGCTGTGGTGTGGCCATCTCAGCATCTTTGACAAGCTTTGCAGGTCTTGCTGCAGAAAGGGTTCTGTTCCTAAGTTAAAAGAATCATGACCAATTCCCTCGAGGGGGAGATCATTAAGAACAAAAGTGGACATGACAAATAAATAAAGCAAAGGCGTCAACTATTTATTCTTTTTGACTTTCTCTGCATCCAAGAGAAGCATTACAGATTGCATTCATATCAGAGCTATCCAATAATCTCCAGATAAGGATGGTGAGTTGCATTTGTTTTAAAGCATTGTCCAGATTGTGACATTATCTTTGAATACCTCCTCAGGAATGTGCTAACCATAGCTAGCACCTTGGCTTGTATAATGGACAAGGAATTGCAATTAACATGTGCAACAAGGAAATGCAATTAACATGCCATGCAGTAAGCACAATGTAAGACTCAAAAAGGGGATTCTTCATCACCCATGGAAGGCAGTCTAACATGTTCGGCATCAAATTCTCAGTCAAAGCAGAATATGTTTGACAGTGAAGCTGAAACTGTGAAATCTCTCTCCCTCAGCACACGTGCATGCAAGAAGCAATTCCAGCTTCACCCAGAGAGATAAAGCCTAAGAAAAGAACTTGAGATTGCATATAGACATGCTTCTTGACGGTGCCAGTATCACTGTCTGTAGGTCGAGTCACGTCAGTAAGGGGAACACATAAAACTATCTTCCCAAGGCTCACAAATATTTGGTCACCCTTGTCGCTGTTCAGTTGTTCTAACAGTGAGATACCTCTTCATGAAATTCTAAGGAAAAACAATGGCACCAACCTTGTACTCTTGTAGCATATACTGCTTTTAGGAAAACAAAAACGAGGGAGAAAATCAACTCCTTCAGGCAGAGCATTTTAGCAATCTCCCCATTACATGAAGATATAAGACACCTGCTTTGTCTTTTTAATAGATAGCAAGCCTAAAATACCATTAAAAACTCAAACCTTAAACAAGGAATCCACTGCTGGCTGAAAAAGTAGTCCACTCTGTTGGATTAGATTATCAGTCAGAGAACCCTCATGCTGCTGCTTCAGTGCAGACTTTGATGTAAAACGAAGCATCACAACTCACTTTCATCTCCTCCATGGGATGTCTGTCGACTTCCAGGCCTATCCAATGATCTCTCATGAAATTCTTTTCGTCCATACTCAAAATACATGTTCTACGATCCATGCGCTTCCCCTTTCATACATCAGGATGCAGTAACATAGATTTAACATCTAGGAGCCCATTTCTACCCAAAAAGAGAAAAAGCTATCCAGTTAGAAATAGAAAATGACTTCAGGGTGGAACAAATCACTGTTCAATGCTTGTAACTAAATCTTCTCCTTTTTTTCGAAATTTTTATCGAAACTGCATTCCCTGTTACTCAGTTTTCTCCTCCAATCGCCTAAAGATGAATCATGCACCCATTTTCACATATCAGATATCTTTAGTCAACAGATTACCTCAAAAATTTTCTTAACTAAATCAATAAGACCAAAATGAAAAGACAAGGTCTAAATGCATGTCTGATTATAGGCATGTGTGAATTGACACTCACTCAGCTCCTTTTGTAACCTGCACAGACATTGATATCCAGTAACAAACATGGAGAAGAAAAGTTCCCAAATTTGCAAGCATACTTCCAGAAGGACTTTAAAACAAGAACAAACTTAAGCAGTTAAGATGAAGATTTACACAAACACAAACCTTCCGATGGATCGACATGTGCAACTCAGTCAATCCAACCAGTGAATTTACATGCATAGCCTCCTAAACAAGCTTGTTGAGCAGCAACTCCAGTATGATTAAGGATGGTGGCATGCAAAAGATTCCAATCTGCACGAGACAAAAGCAGCTAGAATGTGGATATGGCTCAAAAACAGCAGAATGTGCCTGCAAATTCAAGTCGTTCATCTCTAAAAGCAGGTATATACCATATCAAAACTAAAGAATAATGGTGGACAATGCAATGCAGATTCTCACACACAAGCCATCAGATTCATGTAAATGCTGATATTTGATCGGTGAAATTGAGGGGCAACTAAAACTTCTTATGGATGTAAAACTGTTTTCAACCGCATTGACACCCAATAAGCTTCAGCAAAAGGAGGGGTATCATGTAAAACACCGGCCACAATTGTTTGGATGTCTGGAGCCCAAGGACAAATTTTTAGCTCTAAGAGCACTTGACACATAAAATCCATTTCTCTTGGAATGAGCAAAAAAAAAAAAAAGCATCTTGGATATCCTCCGAGCAGTAAAATCCAATACTTGTTCATGTCACAGGAAACTCGGTTTTTGCAAAGAAAGATTGTCGTCTCCACCTTTTGTGACTTAGTTATGAGAGTTCATACAAGAACACGGACAGAATTGAGTCCAGCAAACAGTAGAGGAAGTAAGGACAGGGACCCAAAAGATGACAGGAAAAAACTCACCATTGCCACCAAGAAATGCATCATATCTCAATGTTCTAGAGAGACCCACTAATGCAAAATCTTGGCAGATATCCGATCACAGAATAATGCATTGCAGCTTAAGCAACTTTCATCAGTGTATGGTAGAAATGACAATACAACATCCAAGAATACCAAAACTTCAATAAATTCCTCTATCCTTGTAATCTCATCATAAGGAGTTTTGTAATAAAATGAAAGTCCAACAGAGAATTGGACATGAATAAGTTACTACTTAAAAGAGGCCATGATCTTGCCACTTCTGCTTGGATAGAGTTGCAAACGCAGTGTTCCTCCAGTATTCACACTCCCAGTCAACTGTCCCTAGAATCCCAAAAGATAAAGCTGCAGACACACACTATTGTATGCTTCAGACATTCATGCTTAACTTCTTCCCCGGGGTGAAAACGGTGGACTTGATCAGCTTAATATAGAACAAAACTGGGCTGATATATACTGCATCCTGTTGCCGGTTCTAGTCCAAGTTTCTACATTCAGGCTAGCATGTTAAATTGATTCCCTTCAATTCAAATTAGACACACTGCAATGCTCGTGAAGTAAGTCTTAGTCCATTTCTGGGAAATAGCCATTGCCATAGTACAGTAATGCAGATCAACATCTAAATTTGGTCAGTAAGTTAAGTATTCAGCTGAAAGAAAAGGAAGAAGCGTCTATCCATTAATTGGCTCAGAATGAGTGCATAAGTTACAGGAAAATATCTTTTCTTACGTGGCCCGGTGTTAACACTTTCGAGAGCTTCATGTTAAATGGTCCATCGGGCAAAGATGGTGCCTTGCAGATTTTGTAAAGCCTCTTTTTATAATAAGGTATTGAACTGGTAAGCACAACTTATTCATCAATTAACAGATGCCATACTTTTCCAACTTATATAAGAACAGACCTTGAGAACATAAATTTCGCAAGAAAAAGATTGGGACAAACTTCCCACTCAGAATATGTCATACGCCCAGTTCACATATCTCGATACAATTCAGAAAGCACGCCAATTTCTGGGGGATTAGTCTACCTAAAATTACCACGGAACAAGAGCAATCGGTTCTGCTCGAAACCAGCACCTAAAAGAAACATCCAAAATTTTGCTGTCTCTTAATTCGCTTTTCATCAGTTTGTTTATCAAGGATAGTTCAACAACGGGCTTATTAACTAGTGAGGACCTACAGAGCAGCTCAACGTGAATCCGGTTCTCTGTTACATCGTCACAACCTCGAGAAAGTTTGATGTCGAGTGAGAAGAATAAAAATCATCAGCCTTACAAAGAAAACCTGCGCTAAGAATTGAAGCGGAAAACTGAGTGTGCAATCTCTCGTGCCCAGGCATCCAAATTAAGGTGATTACCGGAGCACGTACGTCTATGCAGAAAATTGCACTTTAATCTACTTACTCCCCTTGGTGATGAAAGGTCGCTGTGTGTGATTTGCTACTACTTTTACATTACTTTGGACAATGACACGGTTGATTTACGGACTTTTCTTTAATGTTGAATATAGTCCAAAAACGCCCTTTTTTTCTTTTTTATCTTTTGCGCTCAATCAAGCTCTTGAACTTCCAAACATTCAATCAAAGCAATCATTCTATTAGAACTTCCAACGTCGTTGGCTGATATGGCCATAATTTCCGTCAACTTCATGTCGGATTTTTATGTGGCGTCCACCTAGCTTGCACGCCATATTGTCTCTCACTATCGTGGCCCAAAAAGAAAGAAGAAAAAGGAAGAAAAAGAAATATTTGCAGACCTAAGAAAACTACAGTCCATATTATTATTTTGGTCTAGTAAACGGTCATCTAACAGGTCACGTCAAATAAGAGTCTATGATGTGACGGTATATTTGAAAATATTACATGGACAGGATTTTTAAAGGCTCTAAAATTAAATTGAACAAGAAAAATCTAGAAATTAGAAACTGAGGAAAAGTTATCTAAAAAGTCATGAATTTATTATAAGACGATCAATTCAGTTACAAATCTTTTAATTTTGTCGATTTAATTTTAAACATTTTGACAACTTACAAATTTAATTGTAAATCTTCAATTGAGTCGAATTAATCTTAAATCTTTAAACGATTTATCAAACTAGTCCTAAACCTTATTAACAAATTGCAAATTTAATTGTCTCGATTAATTTTGACTAGATATTGCTAATGTCGCAGTTTAGTTAGCATCAGTTGTCCTAAATGGCGTGGTTAGTGCTAATGAGGACAATTTTAAATTTTTCTAATTCTTCTTGATTTTTTTTTCCTCTTTTAGGCTGTTGAAGAAAACTTCCTTAAGAGTTTTGAAGTTGACAAAATTTTCCATCAGTCTAGTCTAAAGACTTGCAGACTCTTCCATCAAAATCTGAAGACTTCCAGACTACCAGACTCAAGACTCGAAGTCTATCCTCATTGATAGTTTTTAGACCGTTGAAGAAGGTTTATCCAGAACTGAGTATTTTGTTAAGGATTTGATTCTATCGACTGAAGAAGATCTCTTAGCTGGATATAGCATGTCGGAATCCATTATTCAAATTGAGATTGATTCGGTTATTTTGGATCCGTTGATTGGCATAGTATACTTGAAAGGTTCTACTTATGAAAACCTAGATCTTGATTGTATGGGCGAGCAAGATTGGTGGGCTATCGTCATATTCCTTAAACAACTCGAAATCTTTCTAATTAATTCTGTCCAACGGGTAGATTGGAAAAACTCCTTTGGTAAGTGCTAACGGGTGTGATGGCATAAATGAGTATATAAAGAAGACGTTCTAGTTGTTCGAGGGTGAGTGCGACAGAAGAATTCTAAAGTTTGAAACTCCTTGTTCTTAGTCAATTCATTTGTTGAGCGAAATCTTGTACTCAAAAGAGAGTTAATATCTTTGTGAGACCTTAAAGAAGTGTAGCAAAGTCTCTACACTGTGGAATCAAGGAAAAACTTTACTATAAGAACTCTTTTGATTCATAGTGAAATCCAGCCGGTGGGCTGTTAGCTATGTAGCACCGATATGGACACGTGACACGCGACACGACACGACACGACACAACACGACACGCTGACACATCATTTCTTAAAAATAGAGAATTTCGACACATTCCGACACGTTATATATTAAATATAATTTTATATATAAATACATAAAAAAATAAGACTAAAAATAGCCTAGAATTAATTTACACGAAAAATATTAAATAATATCATTTATTATTTTAATTTGTTACAATAATACACAAAAATTAGAGGAAAAAAACATTGTTTAAAGAAAAATGCTGAAATGATATTTTTAAATTTATTTATTTATCATATATAGCATTTTTTATTACTTCTTTCATAGTAAAAGACTTTTTTTAAAAAATAAAACAATTCTAAAAAACAAAACTGAAAAAAAAAAAAATTGACCCCGTGCATGTATATTTATAGCAATTTTATTACTTCTTTTATTACTTCTTTTGTGTATATTTATATTTTAACCACTCAAGTATTAGAAATTTTAAAATTGACCCCATGCGTGTCGGAATTGCATGTCGGAATTCTGGACTCGCGTGTCGGAGTGTGTCGGAAAGAGTTGACCACGTGTCAGATTTTTCGACACTCGTTGACCGCGTGTCGGGACGTGTCGGAGCGTGTCGAAGTGTCAAACACGACACGAAAGCTTTCAGAGAGTGTCCGTGCTTCATAGGCTGTTAGTGCGGAAGAGTGGATGTGGGCTTGGATTAAGCCGAACCACTATAAACCACGTGTTCTAATTCTCTTCCCTACGCTCTTTTACTTTGATCATAACTTAATTTGTTTACAAAAATCTAATTTTCTTTTCACAATCTATTGTTGATTAGAATTGCACATTTCTCTCTGGAAAATTTATTTTTACACTTATTCATCCCTCTCGGTGCTCATACTAACTTTCACAAGGCTGACAATGCTGAGTGTTGATGGCCTCCACCAATCACTAGGCAAGGGAATTGAGAGCCCTTGGAGAGGGCATTGTAGCCCCAGTCAAATCTGGGAGTGCTCAATGTGGCTAGAGAGGGAGTTGCAAGCTCTAACCTAGCCTAGGCCACCGTGAGCCAAAATGAGGGCATCACAGCCCTCACCCGCTCTTGTTGTTGTCGGCAAAGGCCTAGGTGAGGGCCGCAGTGGCCTTATAGGCCCTAGCAAGGGTTGCAACCCTCACCCGCCATTGGCAAGAGCTTCACGGCCCTCACCAGCCCTTGCCTACAGTTCAACAAGGTTGTTGGCCCTTGCTCGATAGCCAACTGTCTTGTTGACCCTATAAAAAAAAAGGGAAAAAAGAAAAGAAAAAAATAAATATGTTAGCGCAATCAAATATTAAACCATACATTCATCTAACAATTTAAGTTTTTATAACAATTGGTTGTGGTCCCACGAAACTTAATATGGAATCAGAGCCAGAGGTTCTAAGTTCAAATATTTCCAGTTTCCATTAGCCTCTCCAATTAAATATGTTTACGATTAATTGTAATTAAATATTAAGCCACGTTTTCATCTAACAAATTAAGCTTTTAAAACAGTCAATTGTGATTCTACAAAAGTTAACAAAAAAAATGATAATAAATTCGGAAAAAAATTAAAAAAATAAAATTATCCATATCATTGCTAACCGCGCTATGTTAGCAACATCTGGCCAAAATTAATAAGAATGATTAGATTGACAACTCATTAAAAAGTTTAGATCTAGTGTGACGTCATAAAAAAAGTATAAGATTATAGTACAATTGAAAATTTTAAAATTGAATTGGCCGTTATACAATAGATTTATTAGTTTTTGGACAATTTTCCTTGAAACTGGACACGAAGGATCATCTGTATTATCTTGCCGTTACTTGTTATGTTTCTTCATTTGATTTTACCTAAGGCATAACCTAGCTGACCTCATGAAGAGCCGTCTTTCGTGTGGCACCAGCTCTCTCTCCAATTTCCAACCTGAATGTATTGAATTAGTCTAATTGCTCCATTTGACTTTTGCCGGGTTTCATATGGAAGATATTGAGTTCCAAACTTTGTCCTGAGCTTGTTTTAGGAACGATTTAGCACGGTGTGAACACTTGATACAATATTCCCACCCATAACTGGCCACAACTAATGTTAGAAACCTGCAATACTTATTTTCTTCGTCTTTGATTGCGGAAAATAGGTTCTTCAATTGAACCTTATCCTCAAAGTTGCTAACTATAGATTGGTATTACCAATGTGTACGCTTACCATTATTCACTTACTAAGCTTCTTGTTGACCTTTCGGTCCTTCCTTTTGCTTGTTGTTCTTTTTGTTCCCTCTTGCTTGATTCGGCTCCCTTCCGCTCTCTTTCTTTTGTTGAGAGTGCATAGGAGCCGTTTCTTCTTCTTTGTAATTTTGTTCCAAGCTATAATACCTTTTACCTTTACCAAAAAAAGAGATGATGCTTAATTAGCTGTACCAAGTCTCTCCAATTAGAAACCTGCAATACTTACTTATTTTCTTCGTCAGTTTCCCCAAAAGCGGGTTCGATCCTCATTTCCAATTCTTCTTTAGCCATCCCTTACAATTTACCGACACGTTATCTCGAATATCAATTTTCCAAAGTATTTTTTAATGTCTTCAATGTTAGTATCTCACACATGAAATTTGGACAATGTGTCGCATCGCCTTTATCCCATAATAGTTGATTATTATATATAAACTACACAATTTTTGGTCCCCTATCATGGCCTAGACATGTTCTGTAATTAAATATATTATAGAGACATATAAATATGCCAAGAAAAAATCTATGTTCCCCACTATCGTAGTCGAAACATGTTCACTAAATTTGCCTTGTACGCCACCATCCTTTGAAGAAAACCTCGGTCCTATAAGTCGAAATTCCAACACGGTAAAGCCACTCAATCAACCTTGCGCATGGAGCAGTAGAACCGTCCTCGACTAAATCAACAACGACAAGTCCCATAGATATCTCACGGCGCATCAAAATCACTTAATCAAACGCCCAAATAGACACACAACATATGACATGGACGGCGAACCACTTTTCAAGACTTCGAATGAATTGGCCAACGATCACTGCCGGACGGCCATCGTGGCCAATCAAAAAAACCTGCTGCTGAGAGTTGAAGCAGATAACTGAGCATACGATCTCTCGTGCCCATGCATCCAGATCAAGGCGTCACCGGAGCACGACCGGAGCACGTCTATGTAGAAAATTGCACTTGAATCTAGTTACTCCCCTTTGGTGATAAAAGGTTATTGTGTGCGATTTGCTACTAGTATCACGTTAGTTTGGACGATGCCGCTTGTGGCCTATAAATTTTTCTTCAAAGTTCAAAATGGTCTTTAGAACTTTTTTTGTTTCTCGATCAAGCTCTTGAACTTCAAACATCCAATCAAAGCAACCATTTTTCCAACGTTGTTGGCTCACATGGCCATAATTTCCGTCAACTTCATGTCGGATCGTCATGTTGCGGTCCACCTAGCTTGCACGTTATATCTCTCTCACTATTGTGGCCCGTTAAGAAAGAAGAAAGGGGAGAAAAAGAGATATTTGCTGGTTTGGGGAAACGACAATCCATACCATTATTTTGGTCCCAAAAAAAGCTAATTTGATTTAGACCAAAAAAGGAAAGACGCTAATCTGACAGATCACGCCTTGACGTGACGATATATTTGAAAAAATTATATGGAGCGGATTTTTTTAAGTTCAAAAATTAAATTAAATGAGAAAAATCCAAAAATTTGAAATTGAGGAAAAATTGTCCAAAAAAATCCCAAACTATTATATGGCGGTCAGTTTATTCATAAATTTTTTAATTTATCTATTCAATCATAAATATTTTAATAGCTTACCGATTTAGTACTAAATTATTCAATTATGTTAATTTAGTCATAATCTTTTAAATAATTTACCAAATTAGTGCTAAATTTTTTAATGAATTGTTAATTTAGTCATTTTAACTAATTTTTATCTGATATTATTGACGTGATAGTCAAGTCAATGTCAATCATTCTACGTGATGCGGCCAATGGTGCCATGAAGAATTTTTTTCTTAAGTTTCATTGATTTTTATTTTTTTTTACTTTTTATTTTTTATTTTTCTCTTTTTATAGAAGGCCAGTGCCCTTTGCCCTTCACTATGCAAGGGAGGCGATATCCTTACCAATTGCAGGCGAGGGCCCACCCTCGCTATGTTCAACGAGGGCTTGGGCAAAGGTTCGTGACACCTTTGCCTTATCAAATCTCGCGAGTTGCGAGCCCTTCCTAGGCCACAGCGAGGTCGTCACAGCCCTCTTTGTGGCCAGCAAAGGCCACCACGCTTGCCCAGGGACCGATGGTGTAAAAAGAGGGGATAAAAAAATAAAATAAAATAAAAATAATTAAAAATAGTAAAAATTCGAAAAATTTCAAAAATAAAATAAAATAATGTCTATGTTAATGTTGACCGCACTACATTGGATAGCCAATGCTAGTTAGATAGCCAGATCTATGATATTCGGCCAAATTAGTTAAAATGACTAAATTGATAATTTGTTAAATAATTTATGATTAATTTAGTAAATAGTTAAAAGGTTTAAAATTAAATCAACATGATTAGAAATTATGACTGAATCAATATAATTTAAAATTCAAACTTTTGAATCTG
Source organism: Eucalyptus cladocalyx (assembly GCA_017140615.1). Classification (NCBI taxonomy): domain Eukaryota; kingdom Viridiplantae; phylum Streptophyta; class Magnoliopsida; order Myrtales; family Myrtaceae; genus Eucalyptus; species Eucalyptus cladocalyx. The sequence goes on from CM029516.1 coordinate 32,012,583, forward strand.
AACATCGAAGGATCACCCATATTGTCTCGCCGTTGCTTTTTGTGCTATGGCCCATGTTTCTTGATTTGGTTTTACTTAAGGCATAACCCAGCTGACCTCGTAAAGAACCTTCTTTCGTGTGGCATCAGCTCTCTCCCTCATATTCCAACTTGAAATTATCTAATTAATTTAATTGCTCGGTTAGTTGACTTTTTGTCGGGTTTTCAATGGAAAATTTTGTGTTCCGATTTTGTCTTGAGCATGTTTTAGGGACGATTGGACGCGGTTTGGAACACTTTTGACTCTGGGCACATATACAAGAACAGAATACAAGTTTCCTTTCGTGTGTGCGTGTAGCGACTGAAAACCCTATGAAAGAAAAGGAGCTGCACGTAGAAAGCCGCACACGTCAAGGTGAAGAGAGCCATACGTGAATTCTTCGTTTCAACGTACGTAGAGCGTTATACTTTGAGCTTGAATGGGTGGTAATTTTCGTGCCGTGAATTTATGTTCAAGAGAGTAGTTTATTTATAAACACTTTGGATTTTTGGTTAAATTTGGATGTGGAAACACTCGAGCGTATGAGCAGTTGTAAACTCTGATTCTCCAATTATAATGGACTATTTGCTATTGGCTCTCCTCGTGAACATAGGTACCAATACTCGGACCGAATCACGTAAATTTCTAGTATTCTTATTATTTCTCGTTTATCTCTCTAGTGATTTCGCGTTTACGTAAATTATAAAATCTTATCGTTTCCATGTATTATATTCCAATACACTATTCCCATCCATGACTAGCCACAAGGAAAAAATGACATAAAAAATGTCATAACTTTCATACAATATTGACTTGAGTTTCGAATTTTTTTTCGATTACTTGAATGTCATAACTTATGTGCAATGCATCTTGAGTGTCATCAATTTTTATTATTTTTATCACTTGAGTGCCATATAACTTTCAAGTGATCACTTAAATGCTATAACTTTTTTAATGTGTTTATCACAAGTACATATCACATCGGATTTTCGGCACTCTCGTGAACATTTTTTTAAAAATTCGACACTAAAATAATCAATTGAAAGTTATAACATTTAAGTAAATATTTTTTAGAAGTTATAACACTTAAGTTGTCAAAAAAAAAGAGTTACGGTGCTTATTTAAGTTATGATACTCATGGTGTCCCTATCCCCATAAACCCAACTAGTGTTATAAACTCGCATTATTTTCTTATCTTCGTCTTTGATTGCGTTGAATAGAGTTCCTCCAGGGAATCTTATCCCCAAATTATCTAAATCTTTTTTTTTATATCTTTAACGTTAATATCTCACACACGAAACTCGAAGGATGCCTATTCGATCTCAATTGGTGCATGGACCGCTAGTGCGTCGCATCTCTACTATCCCATAATCGTTGATTATTGTATATACTCCGCAATCTTTGGTCTCCCTATCATGGCCTAAGCATGTTCTGTAATAAAATATATTATAGATACATTAAATATGCCAACAATCTATGATCCCCCTATCATAGCCGAAAGATGTTCACTAGACTTGCCTCGTACGTCACCATCCTTTAAAGAAAAGCTTAGTCCTATAAGTTGAAATTTCAACCGGTGTAGCCATCAATCAACCTCGCACATGAAGCAAGAGAACCGTCCTTAACTAAATCAACAACGACAAGTCCCGCAGATCTCTCATGGCGCTTCAAAATCACTAATTTAATCAAACACCCAAATCGACACACCACATATGATATGGACAATGAACAACTTTTCAAGGCTTCGATATGGCTGACATCACCGACACCGGCCGGCCATTCCCAGCCGTTCAAAACTTGAGGACACAGGTCCTCATCGGCTAGTGACCACATCACCCGCTCGCCGTCCTCGTCGAGCACCATCCCCTTGTTCTTCTCGACCCGCCACAACGGGGGCACCGGGCACTAGTGCAGACATTCAATCGAACCAATCATTCTTCCAACGTCGTTGGTTGACATGGCCGTGATTTCCGTCAACTTCATGTCCGATTGTCATGTCGGCGTCCACCTAGCTTGCACGTCGTATCTCTCTCGCTATTGTGGTCCAAAAAGAAAGAAGAAAAGGGATGATAAAGAGACGTTCGGTGGTCTGTGAAAACGACAATCCGTGCTATTAGTTTGATCCAATAAATGCTAATTTGTTCCCCCCCAAAAAAAAACGCTAATTTGACAGACCACGCCTTTTTTTTTTTTTTTGGTCAGACCACGCCTTGATGTGGCGATATATTTGAAAAGATTAAATGAAGCGGATTTTTTAAGTTCAAAAATTAAATTAAATGAGAAGAATCCAGAAATTCTGAAATTGAGTGAAAATTATCTAAAAAATCTCAAGTTTATTATATAATGGACAATTCAATTCTAAATGTTTCAACTTGTCTATTCAATTATAAACCCTTTGACAACTCATCAATTCAGTTATAAACCTTTAATTATGTCAATTTAGTTATAATATTTTTAATAATTTGCCAAACTAGTGCTAAATATTTTAGTGAATTACCAATTTAGTCATTTTAACTAATTTTAGCTGGATATTGTTAACGTGAAGGTCTAGTTAGTGTCAATCATTTTATATGGCGTGGCCAACATTGGCATGAACAATTTTTTTATTAAGTATTATTATTATTATTATTTACGTTTTCTTTTATTTATTTTTTTCCTCTTTTTACCGGTCACTATGCAAGGGAAGCAATGTCCTTGCCGACTACGGGTTAGCCCACCCTTGCTATGGTCAACAAGGGCCTGGACAAGGTCTATGACGCCCTTGCCTTACCAAATTAGGCAAGGGCTCACAAGCCCTTATTGTGATTGGCGAGAGAGTTGCGAGCCCTTCCTTGGGCCTTCGTGGGCCACAATGAGGTCGTCATAGCCCTCTCTGTGGCCGGTGAAGGCCACGGCACTCGCCTAAGGGCTGAGGTGTAAAAAGAGGGGAAAAAAGAAAAGAAAAGATATACAAATCAATTAAATATAATAATAAAAATTTGTAAATTTTAAGTAAAAAATAAAAAAAATTGCTTTGTGTCAACATCGGCTACACCACATAAGATAGTGAATGCTAATTAGACCGCCACATCTACAATATCCAATCAAAATTAGGTGGAGTGATTAAATTGACAATTTGTTAAATAGTTTATAATTAATTTGACAAATAGTTAAAATGTTTTGGATTAAATCAACATAATCAAATATTTATGACTGAATTAATGTAATTAAAAATTTTATGATTAAATTAGTCGCCGTAAGTTTTGAATCTAAACATCAAAGGATCATCCAAATTGTCTCCCCATTGCTTCTTTTTTATTTTATTTTTTTACCCATGTTTCTTAATTTGGATTTACATAAGGCATGACCTGACTAACCTCATGAAGAACCTTCTATCGTGTGGCATCAGCTCTCTCTCTCTCTCTCTCTCTCTCTCTCTCTCTCTCTCTCTCTCTCTCTCTCATATTCCAACTTGAAATTATGTTATTAATTTGATTGCTCGGTTATTTGACTTTTTGTCAGGTTTAATATTGAAATTATTGTGTTCCAATTTTATCTTGACCATGTTTTAGGGACAATTCCACGTGGTTTAGACACTTAATACACTATTCCCACCCATGACTCGCCACAAGAAAAAAATGACATCATAAATGTCATAACTTTTACACAGTGTTCACTTAAGTGTCATAACTTTTTTAGTGCCATAACTTATATACGTCACTCCTTGAGTATCATTTTTTTTTTTGGTCAATTGAATGTTATATAATTTTTCAATTAATTATCTGAGTACCATAACTTTTTTGGAAGCATTTATCACAAGTATTATACCATATTGGATTTTTGGTACTTAGTGAACTTTTTTTTAAAAATTTAGCACTTAAGTGATCAATTGAAAATTATGACACTCAAGTAAACATGTTTTTAGAAGCTATGACATTTAAGGGTGCATTGGGGAACAATTTCTAGAATACTTTATGAGTAAAATAATGCATATGATACGACTTAGAATTTTTTTTGTAAAGTACATTTTTTAAATTTTTTTAATAATTTTTTAGACTTTTCTTTTTTCCCTCTCATCTTCTTCTTACTCCTCCTCTAACTGGCAATGGCAACATCTAGTGGTGGCAGGGGCAGCAGACAATGAGCGACAGTAAGCGGTGAGGAAGAAAAAGGAAAAAATAAATAAATAAAATGACTTATTTCTAAAGATTGATCTCGGGAATAAAAGTTATTTTTTTATATTTTTTATTTTGTTTCAAATCTATTTTCTAGTTACTTTTTTATTCTGAGAAATATAAAAATTAATTGGACATTACCAAACGAATTTATGTTTTTTTTATTATTAAAAATAAAAGAATAAAAATTTGGAGAAACATGAATATTACCAAACGGATCTGAGTGGTCGAAAAGAAGTTATGGTGCTCAAATAAAAACCATAAAAAAAAAAAAAATTATGATACTTACAAGTATCTTTATCACAATAACCACAACTAGTGTAAGCTTGCATTATTTTCTTATCTTCGTCTTTGATTATGTTGAATAGTGCTCCTACAGTGAATTTTATCCTCAAATTTTCCAAAGCATTTTAAATGTCTTTAACATTAATATCTCACACATGAAATTCGGACCAATGGTCAAGGATGCCAATTCGATCTTAACAGGTGCACCGCTAGTGCGTCGTATTGCCGTTAACCCATAATCGATAAACTCCCCAACACTGGTCCCCCTATCACGGCCTAAACATGTTCTGCAACTAAAATATATTATAGATACATTAAATACGCCAGGAAACAATCTATGGTCCCCCCATTATAGCCGAGACACGTTCACTAAATTTGCGTCGTACGTCACCAACCTTTAAAGAAAGCCTTAGTCCCATGAGTTGAATGTTCAACGCGGTGTAGCCACTAGCCAACGCTGCACACGAATCAATAGAACCGTCCTTAACTAAATCTACAATGAAAAATGCCATAAATTTGTATCCACACAGGTAGGTAGCCGTGATGATTGGGCTTTACTACCTCATCATCGAATTTTTGGATGCTCGCGACTTAAGTGGGGTCCCAAGGGTGGTAGACCAGCCCCCAAGAGTTTACATTTAAATAGCCTCAGTACTAGAGGGTCGTGTGATCCAAGAGTGATCTCCGGCGGTTCCTTGATCAACAAAAACAAAATGCCATAGATTTATCATGCCACATCGAAATCACTATAATTTAATCAAACATCCAAATCGACACATGACATAGGACATGGATAGTGACCAACTTTTCAAGACTTATATAGAATCAGTTAACGATGACTGCCGGCCGGCCGGCCGCTGCTCAAAACTCGGGGACGGGAAGGTCCTCGTCGGCCAGCGACCCATCACCCACTCACCGTCCTCGTCGAGCACCATCCCCTTGTTCTTCTCCACCCACCACGACGGGGGCACCAGGCACTCGGGCTTTAGGAAGTCGCACGACTTGTTCACCAAGGCCAAGCTCCGCTTCACCTTGAGCTCGAACTCGCCGTCCTCGCCGTTCCAGCCCGCCACGATGTGCAGCATCGCCTGCAGGTTGTGCCAGTCGCTCGGGTTCTTCGAGTCCTTCAGGGACGGCGACTTCCGGGTGTCGATCTCGAGCTCGACCCCCGAGTAGACGTACCCCAGGAGCTTGCTCGGGTAGTGCGGGATGAGGTCTATGGTGTTCCTGATGTGCAGGAACTTGAGGTTCGGGTAGCTCTCGCACCGCTCGGCGAAGGCCTTGTTCCCCACCTGGGGGGACCCGAAGACGAAGGCCGAGACGGGGATGTCCCGGACCCCGTTCTCGACGATGTCGAACGCGGCCAAGATGGACAGGCTCGCGCCGAGGCTGTGGCCGGTGAAGGTGATGCTCAGATCCTCGCCCTCGTACTTCTCTCGCAGCTCGTTGATCTTGGTCAAGAGCTGCGTCCTCGCGCTCAGCTTCGTGAAGGGCGACCTCGGGTCGTCCGTCGTGTAGATCGTGTACCAACCCAGCATGACTTTCGGGACTTTGTCGTCGTCGCGGTCATCGTCGTCGCTGCTGCTGGAGTCGTTCCTGGCCTCCTCTTCTCCGGTGGGCTCATGTCCGCCCTCGCCGTTCGTGCTGAGGAGCGACTCGATGGACTTGCGCTTGGCGCCGAGGATGTTGATCCACTCGTAGTTCCGCGTCGTGCCTCGCCATGCGATGTAGATTTCGCGGCGACCCAGTTGCGCGCTGACCTCGTCGGTGGTCACGGCGATGTAGCCGATCCAGTTGGACTCGCGGTCCCACGCCTCCCGCGACTGCGAGTGGAACAGGAAGTACTCCTTGGAGCTGACCCGTGCCGTCCCGTAGAGGAAGGCCACGACCTGCTCTTGCGGAACACAGCACCTATACCCATTACTGCGAAATTCTCGACTGGACTCCGGCTCATAATCGGACCGATCGACCATCCAAGATAATATCCGACGAATCGAAAGCGAAAGATCATAAAAAGAGGTTCTTGAATTCGAAAAATCTCAGAGAAATGAACAGTTTGGTCGGCTAATCCTCATGCTACAGCACATCCAGCATTTGAAATCTCTCAGCAGGAAGAATAATAATCGAGGCCAGGCAAGGAGGTAATCAGTAGAAATTATTCGGGACGGAATTACTTTTACCTCGTAGTCAGATCCGTTCTCCATCATGACCTTCTGGAAGAGGTCGGCCTTGCCGTAGCGGCTGCATCCGCAGTACTTGGAGTTCTCGTCGTTGATGAAGGTGTCGTAGGTGGCCTGTATGAAGTCGCCGCACCGGAGGACCAGCCGCCGGAGCCCCATGTCGAGGGGCTCCAGCAGGCCCTCCCAGTCCCCGCTCCCCAGCAGCTCCGCCCACGTCGGCTCCCGCTCCTCCCCCGCCGCGGTGGTCATTCCGGCCGTCTGCTGACGCCGCTGGTGCTCGTGGTGGTGGAGGTGGAGATGTTGGTGGTGGAGGAGTTTTGTAATGTGGTTCATTACAGCGAGTGGTTGGGGCTAGGGAAGGAGGAACAGGGAACGCGGCCAAGGGAAAGTGATGGAGAGATTGGATTGAAATCTGTGGTGGTGGTGCGCTCTATCTCGCCCCGCGCGACCCTACCGATAGTGTCTAAATAGGAAGGAACGGGTCGTCTTGGTCAACCGGGGGCATCCATCCGATGGATCGACTTCCCATTGGATTAGAGCACGATTAGCTGTATTTAGACCGGTGGGAAGTGATTAATTTATTTAAAATTAAGCTCGACATATAAGATATATCCAACGAACATGAGCGCATAAACATTAGGAAAATGACATATATTGTGGTTTTTGTCTATTGTGCTTAGGATGCTTCTTGCTGCCTCGGTCGTTCGATGATGTCGGGACGGGGTTTTGGGTTTTCGTTTTCGTCCGGAGCAAGATGTTGACAGCTTGGGTTTTATTTAGGGTAGGAAAATGGTGACGAACCCTCTTGAACGCGCTCGCGTTCCATCATCCGTTTTTGAGTGTTTTTCCGTCCTTTTTGGTGGTTGCTGAGCTGCCTTTCCTTTCGGGTTCGATGGTCGACCCACGTGAATTGAGATTCCACCCTTTCTTTCCCCTATCTTCATTTTCTTTGTGGGGGCGTTTTACCTTGTTTGATCCACGCGTGTATCGCGTTTTCATCCATCTAATCCGTCCTCGTCGTGTCTTTATTCAATGATATCTAGAGAAAAGTAACACGCGGTCAAACCCGATTGGAGAACGGTGCTCCCCATTCTTCTTTTCACATCAACCGGCTCTGGGACTTGCTGTGTAGCGGGAAAGCCGATGAGCAGGTTTCGGGTGGTATTCACCGGACGAACCCTCCCCGATATACGCCTGAACCTTCCATGATGGATGAGCCAGCGAGTTCATCATCTTTTATGCTTTTGGTGGGAGCGGTCTTGTCAATCTCTCCTTTTCAGAGCCTATTTCCAGAAAGCTAATGATGCTGGGGTTTGGTCCATGTTTTGGGGGGATAGTTTACTCATTGCGGGCGCTTTTTTTCCCAGGATGCAGCGTCGGTCGATCTAATCCAACTTCGCTTTTATGTCAAGGGTATACTTTGTTTGGCAGGGGATTTAATGATTCGTTAAAAAATGCGGGGTATCAATGCAATTAATGGTAAATTATATCTTTAAAAAAAAAAAAATCTTTCGTCTGCCTGAGTGCAGAAATTCTGTTGGTAGGTCAGGCATTAGGTTGCGGTAGTTGAGGGAGCCGCTAAGGCCCAAAAGAAATTAATTCGTGGCAGATTATCAGGGTGTGGGTTTAATCCAATCAAATCGAATCCGACCAGAGTCGAAATGTTTAGGGCTCAAATTGAGCTCTAGACAAGTTTCTCGTGAGCCTCGAGTTGAATCTAGTGATTGAGGAGTCTTACCTGTTGTTATTCTGGACACTAGCTTGAGCTCGGACTCGAGTCTACTCCGATTTGTGTCCTTTTTCATGAGTTCAAGCTTGACTGTATTGGTCAGTGATTTCTGTAAGTCTATACTCGAGTTGAGCTCGGGCTTGAGTTTCGAGAATACTCACCGTCACCGGTTCAAAAACATAGCGCTGTGCAGTTCAATTTAAAGGAGATAATCGAATTGGGGCGAATCCATTTCTTTTGCTGCTACGTCCATGACTTATTCCCGCTTCTTCTTGGATTTCTCTTAGCACTATCGTGTTATAGGCTTATAGCTCCATCAATTCAATGACCGGACACGTATAGCTGGAGTTTTTGCTCAATTAAGTGTTACAAATTTAAAAATCAATCACTTGAGTGTCATCAACAATTTATCTTGCCGGAAAATCTAAGCGTGAGTGTTGGTCATCCTACATGTCTCCAATGGCGCTAATAAAAATTTTAGTAATTTTTTCACTCAATTAAATGCAACAAATTTGAAAAATCAATTATTTAAGTGTCATAATTTGCCTTACTGAAAAATCCAAGATTAGCCTTGTTCAAATTTGGCAAGGGGCCCGCGGCCAGCGAGGCTGCAATGGCCATGGGCAAGGCCACTAGGTCGACCAAGGGCCTTTGTGGCCCTACCTTTTTTTTTTTTTTTTTTAAAATGTGCATTCATTACTAATTGAGATTCCGAGCAAATGTAGCATGAGCATCAGTATAAAGCAAATCCAAAAGAGCAAAGGGGATTAGTACTCTAGTTCCTAGGTAGACAGCCCATAAGATGGGCTTTGGCTAACCAATCAGTCACTTTGTTGGTGGCACGATTACAGTGGCCCTACCTATTGAGGGTGAGGCTTTTGCAATCCGCATACAACAAAAATAGGAAGGAAAATTAAAAAATATAAACTTAAAAAATCAATTAAAAAAAGCAAAAAATCCACGTGAAACAATTTGTTGGAAATGTCACTCAAATAATTAATTTTACTTTGATATGACACTAAAGTGTGCAACAAAAAATATATGGCATTCAAGTGAACTATATGCGAAAATTATGGCATTCATACTATGTTCCATTTCGCCTTAGTGGCCACCCTTCCAACATGAAATGGGAAAATGGGGGTTCGAATCCCCACATTCTCAAGGGGGTTAGGGGTGGGGATAATATGAGTGAGTTTTGACTCCTACGCCCTGCAATGAAACATGGCAAAAGTCGAAAAGTGAGCATTAAACTATGAATGAGTAAGACCGACAAAAAAAAAAAAAAACTATGTTCCATTCATTGACCCATACATTACATAGAATTCTATTTTTCCATGCTTAAAAATACATATATTTTTTTTGTGCCCGTAAATCTCAATAATTGTGGTGAGTGCCCAAATAAATTATTTGAAAAAAAAATGATTAGTGACTTTTTGAAGGCATCATCGTAATTGTGACATTACCTACTCTAATATGAAGTTTGTAAATTTGCAACTTGTGGATTTTCTTACCAAGTTTTGTTGGATAGCTTACTAATCTTTCGAATTAATTAATTCTTATGTGAAATTATCAATTGCATTGTGAAGAAAGTTAAAAAAATAAAAGTTGATAAAAATATAAGAAAATATATTTTGTTTATCTGAGAGAAAATAATTTATGAACTTATAAACAAAAACTAAATAAAAGTTGTAAACCAACTTAAAATTTTAAATGCAAGTGAATGTGTCAATCGGGTAATATAATGATAAGAAAATATTATTGTCCCACAAAGATTGATGAATAACAAATCAATTAAATATTAAAAAATATTAATTCTAAAATTTATCTAACATATCAAAATAAAATTGAGAATAAACTAAAACTAAAAATCTTAAAGCAAAATTTGAAAACTAAATGCAATAAATCAATTAGATAAATATGTTAGAATATCTGATTTTACCATAACCACTAAATATGAATTTCATATTGTTACGCGTACAAGAACGATATTAAACATATGATAGCATAATTTCTTGATTTATTTACTATCCTATTTATAAGTATAGTAAACCTACTAAGTTTATTAATTTACTATATCTCTATGTGAATTTAAATAAACATAAATGCATTAAATTATATTAATATTCTCGACTTATAATGAGTCTTTTGTCATCGAAAACTACATAAATAGCGCAATATATTTATATCCATGTTTAAGTTATGGTTAAATATTATAATGAACAATTACACATTATCACTCCTCCGTCTCAAACATACATATTAGATCATTTAAGTGATAGGCAATCACTTAAAAGCATTAATCACAATAATATATAACTCACACGAATGAAATCACTTGCAAAACATAAGTCATGAAATTCCTATTACCATGGTTAGGCTACATCGTAGCTCTAACAAAAGAAAATTAGAACGTAGTAGAAGAAGAAATGAAAATATAAATTAAATCCAGCATCTTAAATCAAAGAATAAAAATTCTGTCACCACATTTGTCTTATCTACAAAATACTTGAAAAAATTCCAAAACAATGAAAAATGATCTAAAAAAATACCCATGTATCTATATTATCCTATTTATAGGATATATTCAAGAATCCTAACACAATGCAATTGCTTATTTTTTCGCATAAAATCAGGAAATAAATTGTAGAATCATTGGTTTGGTATCCACCTTCCAACGCTTTTTTATTTAAATTCCTAAATCACAGAATTTTCCTTTCCTTCTTTTTGCCATTTTTTTCCTTGTTTTCTCCATATCTAATTATTCTACATAAAAAGGAAGATTTGGATAAATAGAAAGAAATCCAAATATTTTCTAACAAATATTGCATTATAAAGAACTATATTTATTGTCTAAAATAGGTACAATAACTCTATTATTATAGAGGTATCATGATTGGAAAAAAAGTTGCTAATCACTCTAGTTTAGATTATTAATTCTCCAAATGGTAGGTAAATTCAAAAAGTATGTAAGTAAGGCAATTAAATGTGGAAAACTAATAAAATAGTAAAAAAGTTTCCAAATGATTGGTGAATTCAAAAAAATAGGTAAGTAAGGCAATTAAAAGTGGGAAACTAATAAAATAGTAATTTTTTTATAAAAAAAAAGATAAATGATAATAAGCAACTCGAATGTGAGTTCGTAACCAAATAATGATTGATAATTTCAAATAATAGTCCTTATATTTAAAGATAAATAATATAAGGAAAATTCCAAATAATGACTTAAAATGTTATTATTTTCTCAAATAAAAGACTGAAATCGACATTGTTTGAATGATGGTAGAATATGCCCTCATTTTCTTAAATAAGGGCATAAAGTACCCGTATCAGTCTTAAAGAATGGCCTAGATTCATCGTTTGTGATGGGCAACTTCATCTTTTAAATTTTTTAAATTTCTTTCTTTTTTTCTATTTTTCTTTCCAAAAAAAACTCAAAAAAAAAAAAATTTTTTTTTTTTTAAAACACATACTATATGTGGCCACCAACCCATCGCTCAATGGGGCGATGGAGTTGTCGACCCTCACCCAAGCGCCAGCAACCCCATCGGTGATGGGGCGATGGCCACAGGAAGAAGGGAGCCCTTTTGCTTGTAATTTTGCCATTTTTTTAAATTTTTTTAACATCTAATCTAATTTAATTTAAATTGTGTTTGGACAAAAATATTTATGATTGATTTAATTTTTTGCCGACCGATGAGGGTAGGCTCTTATTTGAAATAGCCATAAATACTTTAGGCCATTCTTTGACACTAATATAGTTACTTTAGATTTTTATTTGAAATAAAATTCATTTCATGCTCTTATTTAAGAACATAAGAACACTTTTGACCTTTATTTGAAATTTTCCGATAGGATAGTAATCGAAAGCTTTTTTTGTCAAACATAGGAAAAGCTGATATTTAAAAACTAAAAACATTATCAACCAACTCAAATAGGATTTAGTAACACGCAATTAGTTGGTAATTTAATTAGAAAGAGTTGATTTTGCTACTCTAAAAAGTTGGTAATTTCTAAAGGGAGTAGGTAAATTGAAGAAGTTGACAAATAATAAAATAAAAGTGGTAACTCAATAGAATAATACTTAAATTAAAGAAAAGCAAATAAATATTGGTAATAAGTAATGTAAATGAGAGTTGGCAACGAAAAAGCTACTTGGTATCCTATTTAAGAAAAATGACAACTTGGTTACATATAAATTGAAATTCATATAATGGTTGATACATTTAGGGAATTGATATGAACGTGAATACAAGTTTGTACATGACAAGAATAACTAGAAATAAGGAAAGCTAGTGATCGAAAACCAAATAAATGTTAGTAAATAACTCAAATAAGAGCTAGTAATGCAAATTTTGGGCAAAAGTATGCCTCAAGTACCATAACTTGACACAAATGGACACTTAAGTGCCATAACTTACGAAATGTATATTTAAGTGCTATATTCGAAGAAAAACAGATCATTTAAGTGCCACTCCAATCAAAATCCAATCAAAATGCTGACGTGGCCAAATAATACAAAAACGGTGTTGTTTTGGGCTAACGTGATAAAAAATAATATATAAATTAATTTAAAATTAAATTTAGTTAAAATATTAAAAAAATAATTTAAAAAAAGGGGGGGGCCTCCGCCATCGTCGCCGCATCCCCACCATCGCCGGAAGGGTTGGCGACAAGGGGGAGGGTTGGCTGAGGTCGCCGAGCCTTGGCCAGGGGTCGACGACCCTGGCCGATCGGCAGCGAGGGCTCGTGAGCCCTTGCCCTAGATTGGGGTGAGGGTTGCAGCCCTCGCCCAGATTTGTGGTGAATGGCGAGGGGTCATGGCCCTTGCCTAGATTTGGTGAGGGTTGGTGGCCCTCGCCGGCCGGCCAAGGGCCGCCACTAGCTAAGGGTCGCATTGGCGGGCGGCGCCCCGGCCGACCGGCAGGGTCGGTGGGCGAGGGCTTGCAAGCCCTCGTCGCCGGCCGACCGTGGTCACGTGTCCCTTGTTTAGGGCCCGGCGACCCGGCCGACCCTTCCCCCTCCGTCATCGGCCCTTCCCGATGACGGCGGGGATTGGGAGGTAGCCCTCAGCCATCGCCCCCCCTTTTTTTTTTTATTTTTATTTTAAATTTTTATTTTAATAATTTAACTAAATTTAATTTTAAAATTATTATCTTTTAATATTTTAACTAAATTTAATTTAATTAATTTTATATTATTTTTTATCACGTCAGCCCAAAACGAACATTTTTTTTGTATTATTTGTCACGCCGCGCAAAAACTAAGATCGTTTTAAGCTTGCTCGTTTCGTCCAAAAAATATCACGCGATTTAATTTCGAATTGGTATTTAAGTGATCCATTTTACTTAATTTTAAGACTTAAGATACATTTCGTAAATTATGGCAGTTAAGTGTCCATTTTTGCCAAGTTATGGTACTCCAAGGTCCGCAACTCACAAATTTTGTTCATAACTAGGTTTGTAAGTAACTTAAATAAGAATTGATATTAGAAACTAGTTGATAGAATCATCATAAAGAAGTTGGTACTCAAATAAAAATTGGTACATTCATATAAAAGTAGGTTAACTTTAAGACATTGTGAGAAAGACAAATACAAATTAGTAAAAAGATGAGAAAAGTTGGCAATTATAAATTGTAAAAATAAGTTAGCAATCTCATAAGAATATTGGCAAATTACACAAGAGTTACCAATAAAACAAAACTCAAACAATTCTTTTGTAAATTCTTTTACCATACATTTTCAAGTGGGATCTCACATGTCTAGCTTACAGACTCTTTTTACTTGGAATCCAAAAAATAATCGACATTAATATTGAAAAGGAGAATAATTACCAACCACTCAATTATAAATCACCTTACATATATTCATAATTTAAGTGCGCGTGATTTTATTACTTATTATCCCGATTTACGACTATCCCTCTACAATTTGAAAAAACGAGAGAGACCTCTTTTTTTTTTTTTGGGTCATAAAACACGAGAGACTTCAAATGCATAGGATTTTGTTGGAATTCATGCTTGAGTTGAGTTTCACTTAAATATGCAAAAGTCAAATAAAAGAAGGGAAAACAATTTTAGGAATTATGTGTTTTTTAACGAAATAAACCGACCTTCGTGTTTGCCTAATATCCGAAGAAGCAATTGCAGTTTCGAAGAACTTCTTCCGCAAATCCAAGCTCGCGTGCCCGCATGGCGGCGTTCCCCTTCTTCTTCTCCCCAATCGCGGCTCTTCGATTCGAACGCATGCGGCCGTGATCGGCTCAGCTTCGATTCGAATCGTTCGTCGGTCCCCTCGCTTTGACACAAAATCCAGCAACCGGTCGACCGATTCTGGACGATGGAAGAGGAGGAGGTGGGCAGGGTGAGGCAGCTGATCGAGAAGGCGACCGACACGACCGCCGCGGAGGTCGACCCTCGCCTCCTCAAGGCCATCAAGTCCGCCGTCCGGCACTCCGATTCGGAGCTCCGGACCGCCGCGCAAACCCTCATGTCCCTCATGAAGCGGAACCACTCTCAGGTCCGCGACATATCGCCCCGTGGCTTCGATTTTTTTTCTTTTTGTTCCGTCGAATTTGATGTTCTATGTTAATGCCGCGCGTGCGTGCTGCGTTTCCTGGCTGTGCGGGATGGCGATTAGGATAAGGGGGCGACGTAGATGGGTTTTTTTTAGGCGTATTGCTTGCCGGTTTGGGAATTCAATCGGTTGTTTCCTTTCGGCCGAAAGCGTATTGGCTGGGCTGTTTCCTGGTTTTAGTGGAAGTCCTTGAGATGTGGTAGGATTTTGTTATTGCCTTGAGAGTTTCAATAGGGGAATGAGGAAGGTTGATATCTTGGTCGGTATGAGATTTCCGGCCTTAAGCATCGAAAAAGAGCTGGCATGTGTAACTTTTAGTTATGTTAAATTTATGTTGGTGCTTGGGACTATAGTGTTTATAGCTTAATCGATGGGCTCACCTGTCGCTTGAAGATGTAGGGTCTAAGCACACATCGTGGGATGAGTTTGAAAGTATATGTGATGCGACAGAGCATTTGAGTGCATAATGCTTCTTCGATGGCATAGACCTGTCATGTTAGCTTATGGGGGGTTTTTTTTCTCTCTTTTTTTTGGTCTTAGATATATGTCTACTGTAGATTGCATTCTCACGCTTGATATTTCTCAGGTGCGGTACATGTCGCTGCTTATAATTGATGAGCTCTTTATGCGATCAAAGCTGTTCAGAACCCTTATTGTTGAGAACTTGGATCAGTTGTTGAGTTTCAGCATGGGCTTCCGGAAGAATATGCCGCTGCCAGCACCTCAGGCAGTTGCATCTCGTTTGCATTCCAAGGCCATTGAGTTTTTGGAGAAGTGGAATGCTTCTTTTGGTGTTCATTACAGGCAGCTTAGATTAGGATTCGATTACTGCAAAAACAACCTTAGGTTGCAGTTCCCCGATAGACAGGGAAATGCAGCTAGGATTCAACAGGAGAGAAGGGAAAGGGAGATTAGAACTCAAGAAATTTTACGCAAAAAATTCGAAACTCTCAAGGAAAGTTTTCCCTTGATAAAGGAAGAAATACAGTCCACAGTGAATGAGATTGAGGAATGTCTGGATATAGTTACTACTAAGGAGGAGCCAGTGCCACTTGTTCCCCTTGATGATGAAGATTGTGATGATTTTCGTTCCCATGAAATCCTGCAGCTACGTCTTGCATCATTGAAAGAAGCAGAAAAGGTTCATGAGGATGTGGATAACAAAGTTTTGTTTGATGCGTTGAGGGAGCTGTACAGACTTCTGGTGACCAGGCATTTAGTTTCTGTACAACAATGGATCACTGTTGTTGTTAAAGTAGATGCAACAGATAACAGGCTGAGAGATTCGATTTTGAAGGAGTTAATCAACATTCAAAATAAGATTCAGTTAATGAAGAGGAAATGTGAAGAACTAGTTTCTGCTTTACCAACTACTGCAAAGCATGACCTAGAAGAGGAAGAAGATATCTGGGAAGAGGGAAAGATTGAACCAAGTGATAATGGGTCTTCAACAACACTGAGAGACCAATATGAAAATCCCTCTGTTCCATCAACAAGTGGGTTGAAAAGCATGACTTCTGGATGCAGTGTTGGAGAATCTGTTAGCATTAAGGCCTCCAATGAATCAGACGATGGAAAAAATCCTGCGAAGACTAAGCTCTTGTTAAAAGCTCCAGTAATGAGATGGGGCCCTTACTTGGATAATTGGGGTTCAAATAGTGGTGTCCTGGTTAATCAGAGGGGATTGGATCTGGAAAGCCATTGGGGTCGGGTAGACCATGATGCTGTTATTCCAGCAGAAAAAATTGCAGAGCTGACTGTTCAGGCAACTCTCTACGAGGAAGAGCAAGTAAATATCAAACCATGCAATGCTCCTTTAAGCAGTGGGGGCCTCTGTCAGAGAAGAGATTTAAAAGTTTGCCCTTTCCACGGACCCATTATTCCTCGTGATAGCGCTGGTCATCCACTTGACCAGAATGTCTCTGCAGATGGTAGAACTTGTGGCCTGGAGACTGATGTAGCGAAGCAGTTGGCAAAACAAGCTGTGAAGAATGTCAGGACTCGAGATAGAGAAGAAATAGAGAAGAGAATACATGACAAGCAATCTTTGAAACGTGCAAAGCTAGCTAAAATTCGAGAACACAATGAAGCAGTTCTTCGTGAAGCTGCGTTGGCTTCCACTTCAAGATCCGCAGCTATTGCAGAAGACATTGATAGTACTGATAAACTATCATCCAGAAAAAAGAAAGAAACACTTGCATCCATGCTGCGCAAAAAAGTGACGGCAAAAGATAGATTGTCTGAGAGACTTCTGAATGCCCGTACAGCAGATGCAACAATCAGGCAACTGAGGTCGGATGAAGATTCATGTTACAGAGAGGCTTTCCCAAACCAGTGGTAGATCAATGTTTTTCCCTTAATTTTAATGAGTTTGCTTCACAAGAAGTGCGTTGCTACAGTAGTGGCTTTCAATATATAGATGAAGACTGTAAACTTTGCCTGTCTATAGTACATCTTGTAGGAATATCGGAGATGATTGCTTTTCATATTTCTTCAAGTTAGCTGAGAATTAGGAATTAGACTGAAGGAACAATTCTTTGTTCAAGTCTTGTATTCTTGACACTTGTGAAATTTCAATAAGAAATTAGATTGTATGTTTCCCTTAACAAGGTCTTTGTTGAGAAACACATATTTTATTTAGTCATTGACTTGTACAGTTGGGAACACTGTTAGTTGACTCTTGCATTCACATGTTAATAACCATGCATCTCATATGTGGCAGTGCACAGGTTTCCAGTGTGCAGTCCGAAATAATCTCGTTTTCATTGTGCTTGGTCGAGCTCTTTTTTTCGTGGTGCAAACTATGATTATGTCACACCATTGCAGTGCTTCTCTTGGGATGGTTTCTTTGCTAACTGGACCAGGAAAATGGTACCTTAGTCATGCATATCATTGTTGTAAGAGGAAAGTAAGATATTTTTCATGGCGGAGTCTGTTTGATATCTCTTCACAAACGTTCATAAATTGTTAAACTCTCAATAGATAATGATGGTCATTTCTGCATCCATCACCAGCAAAGAAACCATCCTCTGCACTCTTGATCTGGAAAACAGAAATAACTCATGTCTCTGATGTAGCAGCTATACGTCATGTATGCATGCAGTCCTGCATGATAACTCTGCTATGCAGCCAGATTTAATTTGTAACTTGTTCATGGGAGAAAAGGGAAGAGAATCTAAATCTCGTAGATTTTGATACCTCTGCTATCACTACTGGGGCAAAAGATATCTTTCATCTTTCTAGATTGTTACTTCAAGAAATGGATGATTTGATGATTTGAACCCTGATCAATGCAATAGTTGACATGTGCTGGGACTTGGAGATGGTTGAAACTCTTCATGTGCTACAGGTGAAGGATAGGACAGGACAGAAAGTGCATGACCTGGCTTATGGTAGAAGAGGATTAGCGATTCTGTTATACGGCACTTTCTTCGCCGACAGGCACTGAAAGCAGGAATGCAACAAAAAAGCAGTTCGGATTAATCAGATGTCCACTCCGCACCTTCTTTGCCAATGAAGATGAGATATCATTGGCATAAGAGAAGTAGTGTGTGTCGCTCCATACCCAGAGGGCCAGAGAACCTGTGGCTTTGACATGAGACTGATTAACTATTTTGGTCACAGTCCTGAGATAGGATGCTGATCCGTTCTCTCCGAGAATTTCTCCGGTCCATTTCAATTATGCCCTCCTGAATTTGACCGGAACGAATCTGTAAAAGCTGGCACATGATTGAATTGTATCGTTCGCGGTTAGTTTTGATGGGGTAATTTTTGGGCCCTTTTTTGTCTTTGCCGGTCTCCTTAATCCTTATCCTTTGAGGAGCTAATTTGCTTTCTCGCTTCTCGTGGTTGAACTGGGAATCTTTGTTTCCTGTTGAGCAAGTGCGTCGAAGAATGATTTTGTTCGGTTTGTGGATGTTGCATTAATACATATATCTGCTTTAACCTACTTTGCTGTTGGGCCAAAATCACCTTTTAACCTACTTAACTCTTATTATATTTCTCCTGGAGCCCCCCTTAGCACACTTTACTTTGGCCTAGTTTCCATGCTTCTCTTGAAAAAATGCTGATGTTCATCCTTTTTCAATCAGGAAGATTTATCCCTTTCCCTTCCCTTTTTGGGTCTGAAGAAAAAGGTGGGCATGGGCCAGAAATGGCCAGACTAGGACTCGGCACATGAGAACACAATGCTGTAATTCCTTAAGAAAATGCTTGGATTCGGACCCCACTGAATCACTGATTGGCTCCAGAACTCCATTTTAGACTATGCAAAAGCTCTGTTCATGCAGCTCCAGAGTTTCAGCTACATCTCTGCAGGGTGAGAGGAACCCCTTTTTCTCTTTTTCACCTATCTATGAGTCAGGTATGAAGGGCCATTTTCGCTTTTGGTCCACTAGATTTCTATCCTTTGAGCTTCAATGTTCCTTTCATGGGGATAAGACTGATCGCTGGCAGCAGCAAGGCCCCAGGCACTGAGGACCAGAAGCTCTCGATGTCCACCCTCCCTACTAAATTTTCCCTGTATGGTCCATTTAGATTCCTTCGCTCAATTGGTCGATTTCTCTAAAGAGAAGAACGGCGTCGGCTGCAGGACACCCCATATCATTCATGCCACTCTGAAAATGGGAAACTTTATTTTATTTCAAGACATGGGTTTATGCTAAATTGAAAAAACACTGTCCATCCTCCCTGTGGATGGTAATCAGAGAATCGGCCTCCAATGATGGCTCTTGGTAGGACCAGGATGCAAAGTTACTCCGAGGTCAGCTTCTATTGTAGCTCTAGGAATGATCCAAGAAGAAATTCGCTTTCAAAGTGGGGTCTATGTGGAGGGGTCACGGCCATCATTTGGCCAGAAAAGAGAAGGATCCTTTTTCCATTTGGTGGGTTTTTAAGGCAGAGAACTTGGACTTCTTTTGCTGAGATTGGGTTCATTCATGTCGCCTACTTTTGAGAGGGGGGAAAATAAATCAGAGGGACACGAAATTAGGAGTTTGTTCAAAATAAAAGAGAAGATTACTTGTCTGAAATTTCGGATAAACCGATTAATTCATAAACACCATGAAGTTTCCCACCCCACGACTCTCTTGTAGTTCGACGATTGAAATGATCCGCTGGTCTTTGGACCCAGTCTATACAAGTACGTCCATGCAATACTGCGAACAAAAGCTGCTCCGTTCGCTACTATATTTCATGTCGTCGTCTGTGTCGTTTTCAGTTGAGGTGCCGAGACGCCGCAATAAGGGGCTTTGTGCGTTCTCCAGGACGACACGGTGATTTCCTTTTCCCCTCTCGCATGTGTAATCCCAAACTCACCATTCTAATTCCATAAGATTCTCTACCTAAAAGGAAGCAAACATGGGGACGTGGGATGCTGTCCCAAAGCTGGGTAGGCCTCGGTCCAGATTGGAAGACACATTGCTGAAAGTCGAAAAGCCGAAAGTAATTCCTTGTCCCTCCCGCCCCTAGATTCCACTCCACCTCTTGTCATGTCTTAAAAGTCCATGGGAGATCATTGAGATTGATTTCAGGGATAAGTACACTCAAAGTTCCAAAACTAACACTTAAAAGTGTAATTGAGTCCTATAATTTTTTTGAAAGTATAATTAAGTTCTGAAACTTATCGTAAAAGTGCAATCGAGTCGAAGTGCAATTGAGTGTTAAAATTTTCAAAATGTGTAATTAACGGAAGGACATGATTGGACCGATTTAACAAGTTTTAGGATTTAATTGTACTTTCTGAAAATTTTATGACATAATTGTACTTTCATGACAAGTTTTAAAACTTTTAATATGCTTATCCCTTGATTTTAAGCATGCCATTCTAACATGGTTGCTTGAAACCCCTCAGTTTTAGAATGATATTTTATTATGAGATTGTCAGTTAGACAATACAATTTAGGATGAAGGTTCTCGTTGCTTCCACATGGATCGATCCCTAGTCGTTCGAATTGGTCGTGGACACTAGTAAGATCGATGGTGGAACTTGAGAGAGTGCCCAAGAAGCACATGAATAAGGAAGAGGGCATGGAATTGGGGACTGTTCTTGTTTAAGAAGAACTCGAAAGTCTTGATTTCGACCGGGATTGGAACGTGGACTTTGTAGGCTGCAAAAAGGTCGGCGATGCGATTTTTACCATGGTAATATGTTCAAAAGTCGTTTTGGGTTTCAACCGTCCTTCTAGATGACATGCTCCATCTTCCCCTCCCGCTGCTTCCTCATCCTGAATAGAAAGATATTCGTCAATTGACTCTTCAAACATCACGCGACAGAGAAACGGCGCGTGTCGAAAACTTTTCTAATAATCGAGCATGTCACTCCACACGTCACCTGATGTGTCCAATTTCCCTACATGAATTTGATTGTCATATCGCATGATTGGGACACATGGATTTCATGCAGAGGAAGGAAATTGATAATTTTATATCTCGATATATCGGAAAAGTATCAAAATCATTTAGGTGCTACTTAAATTATCTACGTCTTAATTCAAAGATCTTCATTCAAGTGCAACTTTAGAGTTGTCAATTTTGTTACACAAAGAGGCTAATTGCAAAGGTTAACAAGCTCTGTCTTTGCAAACATGTTAAAAGGGAGTGGCCTAAGCATCTGTTTAAATTTGGCCAATGGTATTTTTGGGAAAACACTGATAATTCTATTTGAGTAGGTCACTCCACGCGTCACATGACGTGTCCAATTACCTTACATGAATTCAGTTACCATATTGCATGATCGTGACATGTTAATTCCATGCAGAGGAAGAAAATCGGTACTTTTACATGAAAATATATAGGGAAAGTATCGGAATTACTACATGGGATGCAAATAGGTCAAAATATTAAATTAATTATGTTATATTTCGAAGATCTTCATTTAGATTCTACTTTCAAATTACCAATTATGTTACAAAGAGGGGCTAATTGTAAAGGGCTAATTGCAAAGGCTAACAAGCTCTACCATTGCAAAAATGCTAAAGAGAGTGCCTTTAGCATCCGTTTATATAGGTCAATCGTGTTTTGAAAAAGACCGACAATTCTATTTGAAGCACGTGACTTTTTTCAAAATGGATCATCGCTGAATTTTTAAAAAGCGTTGATATATTATATTTTTTTTTCCAATCGTCCTTATGGATCGCTCGTTAACAAGACTCATATATATTTTATTTATTCTGCTTTATCAAAAAATTATAAAAATGACCAAAAAAAAAAATCTTTTTCAGGATGAGGTTTGGGGCCCATGAAAAAAAGATAAAATTTATGCGCTATATTTTGTGTAGGCACGGGGTTTCGACGAGGAAGAAGAGTACGCATTTCCCGACAGATAGATAAGGAGGAAGATTAGAGAGCCGTTTTTCTTTCTTTTTTCCTGATTATTTTAATAAATTGAAATTTATTAAAATGATTGGAGCGTCGTCGTCACTCTCCTGATCTTGCGCGTGGGTCTAACCCCACCCATCCTCCCTCTCTCTTCCTCGCTCGCTCTTATTCCCTCATCGAGCCAGAAGAGAGAGAAAATCGTATTTAGAGAGAGAGAGAGAGAGAGTGAGGGAAAGAGTGTGAAAGTATAGAGAGAGAGAGAGAGAGAGAGCTAGAGAGAGAGGGCTTGCTTGTGCTGCGTTGTTGCTCACATGGCCTCCATGCCCTCGGGGCCTCACCACCACCACCTTCTCCACCACCACCAACCGCCGCCGCCGCCGCGGCCGGAGAACGACCCGCCGAAGCTCGCCCCGCGGCAGCATGATCCAATGGACACCGATAAGGTCTGGTCTCTCCTCTCTTCTCTTCTCTCTGTCTCTCGCTCGCTCGCGCGCGCGCGCGCGCGGGGGCGCTGGACGCGTGGTTTAGGTCGTGGTGACTGGTTGGGCGTGGCGGTTTCGGAGATCGCGATCTCGGGACGATCCAGCTCCGTAGTCTCCGTCTGCTGCTCGAATTCTCGAGCGATCCTCACGTATTGTAGGGTTTCGCTTCCCTTCGCCGGAGATCTGAGCTCGCTTGTCTGGGGCTTCTGAAGCTCTTACCGTTGGCGGCGGTTCGGTCTGTGTGCGTTCTAGGGTCGCTCGGTGCGTCTCTTCTCCTTAACGCGTTCGTATGTCCGAGCTTGGTTTTCGTGGCGAAGATCCGATCTGTCGGTCCGGCCTTGCTTTTTGGGCGCATTCGCTTTTTTTCTTTAGCTCTTGGAAGGAGAAAAACGCGAAGGAAAGTTAGGATGATTTGGAGTTCTTTCCTGAGTGTTTTCTTGATTGCGATTGAAGATGGAGAGAAAAGGGATAAGGAGGATGACCGCGAGAGGAATCAGTTGGTGCGAGCTCTGTTGAGCTGAGTTTTGATTTTCTTCACTTGTAGTTGCTGAAGACTTGGCAATCTCAGTGATTTGCAGATGTGAATGTTTTCACTTCACTGGCATTATTGGTGGCCAGAATTAGGGTTTCGCAGTGGCAATTTGCTCTTGTAACCCCTTTTGTGGAATTTCATACATGCTTAAGTTTGTTCGAGATTCCTCAACGTTGACTCGATTTTATCTTTCTGCCATTTGTCATGAGGATCATCGGAGAATTCCCACTTTTTGATCTCAATTAACTTATTAAAGATAATCATCTGACTGGCTTTTGCTTTTTGTTTTGTTCTCAGGGTGCTTTCTTTTGATTGCTTTGGGTTAAAGATGTATCTTGATTCTGTCTTTTAGTGTGTAGGTTGAGGTGATGGGATTTGCTTCTTGAACTCTTGGGATCTTCAAATTCATCTTTACCCAGCCTCACCGCTGCAACTCATCGTCTACCGGTTTTTTTTTTTTTAACCCCGTGGTGGTAGATTTGTTGTTGCTACCGATAAAAAAAAAGTAAAGGAGAGTTCTCAGGCATCTTGGTTTTGCTCTTTGAATGAGCTTGTCTTTTTTCTGTTTGAATGTAAGTGATCCATCAATGAATTTCAACACAAAATCAGGCGAGATCGTGGAACCTCCTTGACGCAGATGACGATATAATGTCTTCTCATGCTTTGTGCTGAACACGTGTTACTTACGTGTCGTACTTTGATGAATCTGTTAGAATCTATAGTTTTCAAGTGTATGACTGCTGAAGATTTGATGGTGCACTAAAATTCAAAATTTAACGAGACTGACGTTGTTTGTAATAACTGCTTTGCCAGTTTAATTATAATCCGTTACTCAAATTTATTGGAATCTTGAAATTTCTCTATTAACCCTGCATGCCATTTTCATTACAGGAAGCGTCACCCTCTATTATTGAGAATAATGAGGCTGTCACTGGTCAGATTATTTCAACCACAATCGGTGGGAAAAATGGCGAACCCAAGCAGGTAACAATAGCTGTATTTTCCATGGCCCTGGTGGTATCTAGATGTAGTCTTTGCATTCTTCTTGCCATTGAAATAAGCTACAGCTCTGCTAAAGAGGCATTGAGTTGCATGTCATATAAAGCCAAGTAAAAGTGCAGTCCAACTAATATTTCAAGATTTGCCTCCGAGAGGTGGTACCTGCTTATTCAAGAAAATACGCATCAAAGTTGGAATTTGTTTCAGTTAGTCATTGAGTGCCATGTAGTCCTCCAAAGCTCAAGTGTTATCCTTCAATGCTTCTTGTAGACCATCAGCTATAAGGCGGAACGTGTTGTTGGCACTGGATCTTTTGGAGTAGTTTTCCAGGTACATTGTTTGATTCCTTCAATCAAACACCACCTTGTTGTTTCAACCTTACTAATATGCTATCACTTTTCTCAGGCAAAGTGCTTGGAAACTGGAGAAATGGTTGCCATAAAGAAGGTTTTGCAGGACAGACGCTATAAAAATCGAGAGCTGCAGCTAATGCGTCTAATGGATCACCCAAATGTGGTTTCTTTGAAACATTGCTTCTTCTCTACTACTAGTAGAGATGAGTTGTTTCTGAATTTGGTCATGGAGTACGTACCCGAAAATATGTATCGGGTTCTGAAGCATTACAGCAGTATGAACCAGAGGATGCCCCTTCTTTATGTGAAACTCTATACATATCAAGTATGGACCGTTGTCTCCTTTTTTGGTAAAATTGGAAATTAGGGATTGTTATTCCTTGTTTGGCATAAATTTGATATCTTTCCTCATTCAGTCATATTTAACAGAAACTTTTTAACAGATATTTCGAGGGCTAGCATACATTCATAACGTTCCAGCGGTTTGTCACAGGGATGTGAAGCCACAAAACCTTCTGGTATTCTGCAGCATAACTTTCTCATCTTTCGAAAAAATGTAGTCTTTGTCTGGACATCATTGTTATTGATACCGTGCAGGTTGATACTGTGACCCACCAAGTCAAACTCTGTGATTTTGGGAGCGCAAAAGTTCTTGTAATACTCTTCCTTTCTATTTTCTCTATTTGCTTGACTTATTCAATATGTAAACATTGGTTGCAATAATTACATCGAATCTTTTGGTTAATGCATCATTTTAAGAGTTTTAAGATTCCATCAGGTTAAGGGCGAAACTAATATATCATACATATGCTCTCGCTACTATCGGGCTCCGGAGCTTATATTTGGTGCGACAGAATACACGACATCAATTGACATTTGGTCAGCAGGTTGTGTTCTTGCTGAGCTTCTCCTTGGTCAGGTTAGTCATGTTTGGTGCAAAGTTATAAGTAATCTATGTTGGCTTTGTAATTTGCTACTGAAAGTCACCGTTTGATTTCTATTGCTTTTGTAGCCATTATTTCCTGGGGAAAATGCGGTAGACCAACTTGTAGAGATTATCAAGGTGAGCCTCTCCACCAGTACTGATTAGGTAGTCTCTTTGGTACTATTTGACCATATATTTGATGTAATGTTTCAGGTTCTCGGTACACCCACTCGAGAAGAAATTCGATGCATGAATCCGAACTACACAGACTTCAGATTTCCCCAAATCAAGGCTCATCCTTGGCACAAGGTTAGCTTTCATTTTATATAAGTATTGTAAATGTTGTTCTGTCAGCCTTCTGATTTTGTGACTTAATTTTGGTTCAAACGGTGTTGTCTATAACGTCTCACTAATTTTGGTGGTGACCGAGCTGCATCTATAGTCACATGTGCATTCTGTTTTTGTTTAGTCTGTTTGGAACTTATAAAGTGTGAAGATACCTTAGAAGGCATCTGATGATATTAATGTTGTTGAAATGGGACATCATGATCCTCTACTGAAGAAAACACATTTTCTCCCATTGAAGATCAGATACTTAATATGCATCCAATTAAAATATGACTGGTGATATTTTGCATGTGGGGTTTTCTCTGATGTCTGAAATGAGGTGCCCTCTCCGCTTGTCTAGCATAGATTTTTAATTTTTCGATAGTTCTGCCATTGTGGACTTCATTTCATTAATTTCTATGATGTATACTTTTAGGTATTTCACAAGAGGATGCCTCCTGAAGCGATTGACCTTGCATCACGACTGCTTCAGTATTCACCAAGTCTTCGCTGCACTGCGGTGGGTGAACTCTATTCTGATCTTTGTATTGGATAAATTGCGACCATGGTCTGAGGACTCTCTGCATTAACAGAATGACAATGTTCAACATCTTAGCTGCAAATCTAGATCTCATGCTGTTTGTAGCGGTGGAATCATCTTTCTGTCAAATGAACCATTGATTTATGGTCTTAAATGTATCAGTTGAAGTTTTTATCTCTTCCATCACATTATCGCTGAATTCTCCTTGATTGCTTTGCAGCTGGAGGCATGTGCCCATCCTTTCTTTGATGAGTTGCGTGAGCCAAATGCACGGCTTCCTAATGGTCGGCCTTTTCCGCCTCTATTCAACTTTAAACAAGAAGTATGCAATCAGCCTTTTTTTTCTTAATCTACATGAAATACAAAGAAATGCATAATTCTTGGCTGTTCATGATCCCTGTTTATGAGAGTATAGTTGCATTTCATTGCTGCTTTTCTTTGTGGGACAATCATGGATTTCATCTCACAGATGGATGGAAATAGAGCTCCTCTTACTCTTCTTTTTAATGTCTAGACAATCGTTAATCAATGTAGGATCATCTACCATTTGTTCCATCAGCTGCCGCTTCACCAGAAGGGACAGAGAGACAAATGATTGCATTCATTTGTGAACTACTAATGACAAATTAAATGTGATTTGGGGTTTATTAGATTTTTATGTCACCTCCTAGAGTCACTGTTTGGGAAACCTATGGGTACGAATTGGGATATGGACTTTGCAATGTCCTAGAATCATGAGGCAGAATGTGTATCTTATATTCCCTGGGCATCCCATATCAATTGTCTCTCTGCCTCTTCCATGAAAGTTATGTCTTCGTTTTTTTTATGGGCAGTATCTGATTGACTGTTGCTTTGCCTTAGTGGATTTATACCTCCTCAGTTACTGTTTTTGGCCTCTCATCCTGGTCTGTTTATAGTCTGACTGGTAACTAATATCAGGTTTGCTAAAATTTGAGCTGTTAGTGCATTTCCATATTGGCCTGATTTTTGTGTCATGGCTGTGCACTGAATATCTTGTTATGAAGCATCCATGTATATGCGACTAGTATTGGTTGTCTCTATTAGTAGGTCCGCCTTGCTCACATACAACTCATGACTCCATGACATGCATGGTTTGCTTGCTCATTCTCTCGAGTGGAAGGCCAATTGAATTCAGATGGCCTATTAACTGTCTTGGCCGGTCCATAAAATCAGAATCAACTTTTGTTTGGTTGGATGCATTAGATTTGTCCTGGTTGTGGTTCATATTTTACGGTTTAAAATTTTAATTATCTTTCAACAGTGTTAGTTGAACTTTGTCAAATCTCGTGTTGGCTAGTTGACAATTTCTTTTCTTCTTGTGGAAGGTTACCATCTAACTTAGATTGGTCTGAATGTGTCTACAGTTGGCTGGGGCATCACCTGAATTGATTAACAGGCTGATTCCAGAGCATGTGAGGAAGCAGAATATTCTCAATTTCCCTCATCTGGCTAGTACATAAGCGTAGAATGCGAAACGAGGAGTCAATCATCTAGTACTTGATGGAGGTGAACATAACTGAGGACAATCTATGTGTTCTGCGGTTTCAGCCCTGCAATCGGCTTTTCTCGCCCTGCAAGATGTGGAAATGGTGATATCTCAGCTTTTAACATGGAAAGCGGTTGACTGTCTTCTCTTGTCGTTCTAGCGAAGAAAGATAGTATTTCCTTGGATGTACATCGTTTTGATCCTAAACTCTAGAAACCTTAGGAGTATAAAAATGTGATGCTATTTATGTCTAGTTATGTAGGGGCGTTACAGACCCAAAAAGGAGCTTAAGAAGCTCATTTAAGTTAGTATGGCTTCCTTCTTTTTATATGTTGAAGAAGAATGTGGTGTTTGTTTCCAGCCTGTGACTGGGTGCCATCATTAACTGCTGTGGGGCATCGAGATCTCGGTCCAAGTTTGTTCCATTTTGTCTTCTTTCATGGAATTCGATGACTCTTTCGCTCCATAGATAGAAATATAGATCGCCTGTCTATCCACCCCATAGCGGCTAGATGCATCATTGTCATCTCTTTTGTGCAAAATTGCATTTACAGGAGGAGATTAATCAGAGTGAAGCTGGAGATGAGTTGAATAACTTTCAGGCGGTCTTGCACAGGCATGGTGATTCTTGACTGACTGTTGACCTGGACTTGCTATCGATCTTGGAACGGCGTTGCTTGATGATACGAGCTGAATATTGTTTCCAGATGCCAGTGCCAACATTTTCCCTTTGCAGGGCTCTTGATGTGTCAGCTTATTTGATTGTTTAAATTATATCACGGAACGAGTTATGATGTCTTTCTAGTTAGTGGTTTCACTCGGACGTGATTTGATTGAAGCGACGAATGAATCTCTGACAAATAAGTTAATTGCATGAAAAATCTCAAATTAGATAAAAAGTCGAGGATCTGTCTGAAGTAGGCAGGATACACAAACCATTTTAAAGAAAGAGGCTTCAACAGCTGCAGAAGTAGCTTCTTTTTTTATTTATTTATGTAAGGTAAGAATATATAAAGCAAAAGCCAACTTTACAAAAATTCGGCGCCAAAAACTTTCTCTCATAATGCATGATTAAAAAAAAAAAAGTGTGAAAGCAAAAAAGAGTGAAAGAGAGCCGAAGTAAAAGGAAAGAAAAACAACGGAAACCAAGGAAGCCGAAACAAACCGGCAACCAAAAGAAAACCGCCACCAAGCAAACCAAAGAAACAATTAACCAGTGGGGGATGGAACAACTTTTGTGTCAGGAAAATTGAGGTACGACGTCGACCGACATTTGACTTTCTCACGCGAAGGCTGGAAGTCCACCAAGCCAACTGCCCGACACAAAGATACGGCATTAGGTAGACAGAATCATTTGTCAAGATTTAACCATGACCGTTTTCACCCCAGCAAAGAAACATGCTTTAGTTTACAGTTTGGACCTCTCAAGCCTAATGTAACAAAAAGCAGGAGCGAAGCATTCCCAAGAAAAGTCAAAACGTTAGCGTAAGCATGCTTATTCTTTTGGCATCATTGTAACGAGTGTGAACCCCATTCCTCTTCTCTTTTAATTTTGTTCATCTCAGCAACCGAAGAGCAAAAATTGAATATCTATTTTGCATACTCACATGACCGAAATCTCTCCCTTTTTGCTTTGATTCTCTTCACTTTCATTATCAGAATGCAGGCCAAAAGATACTGGTGACGTAACTTTGTCACGGTAAGCGCCATAACCTTCTTCTTTATTTTTTAATTACTTAAGTACCATGTCGGTTAAAAACTGTTCACTTCGACCACCTCCAAGACCTATTGATATTCTTTACTACTTATCTTGCTTTCATCCAAGAGCAAGAGAGAAATAGATAAGAAGCAAACAGTCAGGGAATAGAAATTAAATGTCCCATAGTTCAATGGATCAAATGCGTGATTATCACCCAAGTAGTCCCTCCCGTAACGGTTGATTTAGCTAGCATAGTCATTTATTTATGCTTTATCATGTATGCATTTATTTTGGAGCGTGGGTGATCGGTGGATATCATTCTATATCCGAGATATGTAATGCTGGATCTATAATAACAGAAGATAGGATGCTTCTAGTGATGTGAGCGATTTGGAAACAAACTGGGTGAGCCTGTAACAACTATTTCCAATGAACTAAACTGCGCATTGAACTGGAGAAAACCATCTCCTAGCAGAATCGATTGACAGTTATGTAAGACGGCATTAGCCACGTGATCGCAGGTTGAGATCCTAACGAGTTGTGCCTTATTCAATATATAAGCATAATCCCAACATATGAACGGTAAAAATCATATTATGAGTCGCTATATGTGCGCATTACAATTGATATCAAATTATTAATGGAAGCGATGGATTAGTTATTCAGTCGATGATCTGCTTACTCAGATGTGAACCTGACCCCCACAACAGTTCTTGCAGTTTTCATTGGATTAGGGAAAATATAGGTGGATCTCGGAAATAATCAGAGCGGCACAACGGAGGCATAGAGAACTTTAATTATTTCGACACGTTGTTGGGTAATCTGTAGTACATCAGAAGCAGGCCAACATTGAGTTCCCTAATCACGGGCTCAAATTCCACCAAACCAGAATAAATATCCCCGACACAAAGTTACAGCATGCAGTGGACAATCATTTGCCAAGACCTTACCACGTACGCTTTCACACCAGCAAAACACATGCTTTAGTACACAGCTTGGACCTCTGAACCTGACCGGGGAGAAGCATTCCCAGCAACAGTTGTAAACATATGGATTTTATTTGATAGGTCACCTGTAATTGTTAAAGTTGCAATCCGCAATTCTCACGGGGAAAAGAATGGAACAAGTCATGAAACAACAGGGGGCGCTCTAAATCACGCGCATGTTATTGCCCATCTTCCTAGCTGCAACAAGATGGGAACTGAAAGAAAATCTCATGACCCTCATGACGACACAGCGACCTACTTCATGGAAAATGCAAATCGAGAGTAGCTTTATTCAAAGGTTTGACGCCTCCTCGATTAGGTACTAAGAAGATTTCGTGACCTCGTTGATGGCATTAGCGAGGTATCCAACATTACCAGTGGTTACACCTGCCATACTGTAAGAAAGGTTCGCATGTGAGAAGAGTAGATCTACAAAAGGAGGTGATTCCGCCAGACACCTATGTGGTGGAGTTATTTACCTTATACGGCCATTACGAGTCATGTAAATGTGATATTCTTTTCTCAACTGATCAACCTGCTCTGGAGTCATCCCACTGTAGCAGAACATACCAATCTGTTGGGGGAAAAGACTGTCAAGAACAGGAAATTGTGCACAACCGATACTAAAAGGATTGCCAATGGAATGAAATTGGACCATACCTGTTCGGTTA
Organism: Eucalyptus cladocalyx; assembly: GCA_017140615.1. Taxonomy (NCBI): domain Eukaryota; kingdom Viridiplantae; phylum Streptophyta; class Magnoliopsida; order Myrtales; family Myrtaceae; genus Eucalyptus; species Eucalyptus cladocalyx. The sequence goes on from CM029516.1 coordinate 32,043,862, forward strand.
TGTGCTTCCACGATAACGGTGACCCAAGCTTTTCAAGGTTTTCTCGCAAGGCAGTACGCATCCCGATTATTCGGTCAGCCATTACCTGAAAAGTTACAAGGGTTAATGTCAATTTACTTCTCGACAGGGGAGGGTGATTCATGTTCATATTAATTTCTTATGGCACTTCTATATCCAACAGATTTTCAGAATGTGAGAGAAGCAGCTAAAACAAAAGGGCAGCTAAAACAATAAGGGTCCAACCAACTAGGAAAGCCAACAGAACAAGCTTTGCACCATAATTAGTTCTTCTCCCAATCAGCCAAAACTCTGACCCAGTTTAAGTAGATACAATACAAATGATTGCTTCTTTGTTGGATTATCAAGGAATGAGTTACCACATATGAATTAAAAAAAAACTACCTTAACTTCCTTGAGCCACAAACTCTTCAATTCTGGATTGCCAAGAATAGTTGACACTATCAGGGCACCATGCACAGGTGGATTGCTGTACATGGGTCTGGCAAGCTGCTGCAACTGACTTTTCACAGCTATTGCTTGTTTTTCATCTTCACAAAGAACACTGGACAGCCATAAATAAGCAGATAAAAGATGAGTTTCTATTCACTCCAGAATGAATGACAATTGAATTTTGGCTTATCAATTGTCTTGAGGATGCTTGCTTGTACAATTTCTGTGGGAAGATCTTTTTGACTATAATCACATTTTGCTCAAAATTTTGATAAAGAAACTGAAGGAAACTCCATTTGCTTCATGCCCATGATAATGTTGAGGAAGATATGATAGGAAAGAGAATGCATGTCCACGTTTTCATCTAGCACAAAAGCATCATCTCATTTGAAAACATTTCCTCCCTCTGCTTCAGAGGGATCTGCAAAGGTCCCAGTGAAAATATGCTTCAGTTAAGAGTTTCGAGAAGAGTTCCTTTTACCAAGTAGGAAAGGTAATACTAAATAATTGGCCCTAAAACTTACAGCAAGGCAAGCACAAAATTTCCATCCCAATACCCAATATAGTCAAAATACCCCAAACAAATAGTGGAACAGCTACAGTATTAGACAGAATAATTACCTGAGGCAACCCACTCTCTGACCATACAGTCCCATGTTCTTTGCATAAGATTGAGCAATTCCAATTGCATGACCATCCTCAAGAAAGATCCTGATGGCCTTTGCATCTCTTTCTGGATCACCACTAGCAAATCCTTGATATGCCATGTCAAAGAAAGGAAAATGACCTTTCACCTGAAAGTTGTATCATATTTCGGTCACAGAACTAATTGGTGAATGTTTGTAGTTAGCATTTCCTGAAACTATACCTTAATTTGATAAGAAATCTCTCTCCACTGGTCCTCTGAGGGATCCACCCCAGTAGGATTATGAGCACATGCATGAAGTAGAAAGAAGGAACCATTTGGTGCATTCTGATGATCGTCCATTGCAAACCCAGAGAACAGGTACCAAGTGTCAGCAACAAGAAAATTAGACAAAATCATCAACAAGAGACGAAGGAGTCATCATCATTGGAAGAATACACTTAGAGAGTCAAAATGTGCCCAAACTCACCTTGACGTCATCCATTAGTGCTGCAAAATCTAAACCCTTAGATTCAGGGTGGTAGTAATGATAAGTCCTCTGAGGAACATGGGCATCTCTCCAGATGTTATGGTGGCTGATTACAATAATAACCAAGGCTCACATTAGTCATAGTGTAATGCACAACTTAAAATGCGAAAACATGCGTGCCTGCATGTGCATGTGAGAGAGAGAGAGAGACATGTGTGCCTGCATGTGCGTGTGGGGGGGGGGGGGTGGGGGAGATAGATAGGGAGGGAGGGAGGGAGGGAGGGAGCTCACTTAGCCCAGGTTGGGACAGGTATATAAATCTGGGAATCAGGACTAAAGCGCTTCTGGAAGTCAGCAAAAAGGCGGCATGCACCTGTCCCAGAAAGAGCTTGCACTGCTGCTATTCTTTTGTCTTTGATGAACTCAGAGTCCTCACCATATGCCAACTTCAATGTTTCCTCCACCATCTTCACACTGCCACCCATTGGAAGGTATTCCCTGTCCAGAAAAAATCAACCAGCCACTCCTCAAGTTCATTTTATCTAATCAATGAAGAATCCTACAAGTAGGTCTGTGCAGTCAACGTGCTATTACTCAATAGTAACAAGGACAATTCATTGAGGAAAATTAAAATTTTAAGCAGACTCAGGAGTTCTGACTGAAATTCAGTTAAAACTTGCTTCTAATTGAAAAACAGAGAGAAAATGGTCTAAGACTAAGAGAATATACACTCTCAGCAAACATCCACCTTCAAACATTCTTGTCTCCATAGATTAATTAATTGAATATCACATAGACATCAAATCCATTGAAACTAACACAACAAGCTGCCGTTTTTCACAATGTGACTGGTTCAACTCGACCAATGAGAGGCAAGCACCACTTATTTATTTAAACTTGAATCTTCTTTTCACTTTTATTCAAAATATTATTGCTAGCACTGACTAAAGAATATTTTTTATCAAATTAGAGCTATATGTTTAGACATTACGAACAGAAACTGAATCCTGACACTTTGCCGATTGAACTCTACATGTAGCTTGTGGAACTATGAGCATCAGTAGGATTTTAAATACGGAAAGCAATCTATTTGACAATGGTCCAGCTAAAAAAGACATATATTTCAAAATGTTAAACAAGGAAAAGCAAAATATTTACTTCAAAAATATTTCATCACCATCAGTTACAAACTGGAACAGCATTGGCCACAACTTTTGCAAGAAAAAAGATAATTAGACATGTCCACTTTTTCTATAGCCTTCTGCTTCGATCACTTGCACCAGTGTCTTTTAATCAGCATCAACACTGTGATAATTACTTTATCATTAAATACATGATCCAGTAGAGTACATAGTTTAGAGCAGGAATCTGGACCCAGTGGCAAAAGTTGAAAAGTAAGGTTATCTTCAGATACCAACACCGAAATGATTCCTGACAATAAGGATAAAGACCATGGGAAAGGAATCAAGGTGGTCAGTGGACGCTGAAAGTAAAGGTGAGTTTGATGGACCACCATAATAATGCTACAACATGCTGAAAATGTCCCTTTCACATTTTCACCATAGAAATAAGCACACGTAGTGACGACATTAAGTGAAAATTTTACTATGGTCCAATAACGAAATTGAACCCAAATTAATTTGTTCCATAATACAAGGACTGGAAATAGACGAACTCACATGTTCTGGTTCCCGGCAATTCTCCGCTCCGCTTCTCTAACGCACTCAAGAACGACCGGCTTCCCATTATCATCGCGGTAAGCACCCTTCACAGTCATGCCATTCAATACAAATCAAATGGGCATAGCACGAAAACATTAAAAAAAAAATCGAGGCACGGCACGCAATTTGAGCTCCTAGGAGGCCAAAACACCAGCGACGATTTCGAATAAAATAAAGCCAAATCAATCACCAAAGAGCAGGCTGCCGAAGCCCTGCTTTCGCAGTGCCAGCAACTAACTAAACTACTGGGGCAGAGCCAAAGTAAAACAGGATCGATCGACAAAAGAACCATTTCCTCTCCATATTTGCGGAACAAGAAAGCAATCGAATTTCAAGAAAAGAATCGTATTCCACTCCCGGCCTTCAAAAACATGCGAGAGCAGGAGGTGCATTCGAATCAGCAATCCCAGTTGATCCCATCACCCCCAGAAAAAAAGATCGATCCAGCACGATGAGAGGAACCAAACGGAACGAGGCATCGAAGGAAAACCCAAGAACAAGAAACGATGGAGCATTAGAGAGAGAGAGAGAGCGCTTTGCTTACAACGCCGACGTTCACTTTGTCGGGGCTGGGGTCGGCGAGGAAGGCCTCGGTGACGCCGAGGATCGGGTCCTTGGGCGCCGGCTCCACGCTCCGCCACCACGACGATATGGATCTCGCCCCGACCACGGAGCCCCGGCCCAGGATCCGGCCGGAAACGCCGGCGCGAACCGCCGCCGCCGCCATGGAGAGGGGGATGAGCTGTCGAGCGGCGGAGAGAGAGGAAATGGAAGGAGAGGGGTGAGAGCTCGAGAGAGAGAGAGAGGCAGCGAATCGATCACGCAATGAAAGTTCTGGTTTTTATCTTTTTATTGATGGCCTCAAAGTGCGTGTCTTGTGATCTTGCCACTTGACGTTTCTCTGGACAGTCTTCATATGTTCGGATTTGTTGCTCCTTTTTACTTTTATTTTTTCGAAATTGAATTTTGGAGTTCTTTTGTCGCAGGTTGGTGGATTTGTTGCTGTGTGTGCTGACTGTGCTGCGCGGCGGGCTGTCCGAAAGGGCGCGTGGCCGAGGATTTCTCTCTCTCTAGATGGTCCGCACACCTCTTTTTTTTACTTTTTTTTTTTTCAATTGTACTTTACTTCTTCTTCCACCCCTCCTTACTAGCCGTAAGAGTCAAAATTTACACCTGAAGTTAAATTTTCCTCACCCAAATCCTCTATAAATGTGGAGATTCAAATCCCCACATCTCTTTTCCCATGAGAATGGTACCCTAGTGATAATTATATTTCTGATCATTTAAATAATGGGATATTTGGTTCATCTTTCTAACCCTTTAGATAAATATTAGAGTATTTGACAAGTATTTTAAAATAATTTTCAACCAAATGCTAACCTTGGAAATATTGAAAGTCCAATGTTAATCCCATTCAACATTATGGAGTAATATTTGTGGAATGTTGAAATTGGAATTATTTTTTTTTTCCTTCCAAGCTAACCTCACCAATTTCTAAGTTTTTCAATCTTGCTCCTCCTTCTAACTGTTTATCTTCTTTGCATAAGGGCCGTTGACAAGGCTAAAAAGGCATACTGGGCTCGATCTAGTTGACAAAAAGACATTGAGTGGCCTATGAGGCTCGCGCAACTGAGATGATTGTTGTTAGGGTTGTGTGACTCTCATTAGAGGTCACTCGAACTGATCGTTGTTAGTGCCAGATTGGCTCACAAATGGCTATAGTTGGCGAATGATTTGAGTTTTTTCTAATAGACAAATATAAAAATACAATTAAAGCCCATTGCAAAAGTTCTTTTTTTTATTTTTTATCAAACACTACTTAAATCCAAAATCCCTTTGTAAATAGTTTTTACCATAAACAATTTATATTTCTTTAAAGGGCTTTGGTTTTTTGCATTTGCATTACACTCAAAACCTATTTACAAATTGAACCAAATCCACCCTTAATTCGTGTAGTTGAGTCATTTCATTATTGACACTTTATATCCTTAAAGAATAAAATAATCGATTAATTATTTAAGAGCATAGTGCAAAGGATGAAAATAAAATAAGTTCAAGGATTTGTAACTAGATTTGTTAAATAGGTGGGTTGGGTAGGATAAAAAATGATCTATCCAAAATTGACATATGCAACCTATTTTGACTAATTTTCATACAATATAAATCTAATAACTCACACTGTACCTATATTACTGAAATAATTATATATTTAATCAAATATACAAAAACTTATACCTAAACTAAGTTGAGAGTAGAGTGAGTGAGCGTATGAAGAGTTGTAGAGGTGAATTAAGTCTAAATAAGTTGTTAATTCATTCAATACTCATATTATTTTGAATTTTACCATTATAAATCCATTTACTGAATACAATCAATCCATATAACAATTCAATCTATCAAATATGGGTTTAAAATATGATCCATTTGGATGGGTCTATATGTAATTACAATATGTTCCTGATACATACCGGTAGTAGGAAATGAAAACCTCCCGTCAATTGTCTTGTCCATTTTATAGAGTTGTGTATAATACTTTTGAGTTAAAAATGAGATTTGATCCTAGGAAAGTTCACTAAATTGCGCTCTCTCTCTCTCTCTCTCTCTCTCTCTCTCTCTCTCCTCCCTTTGTTGGATACGAGGGGGGCTAATCCAAAGAAAATCATCACCCAGTTTTCTTGGGCCAAAGAGATGGGCCTCTCTAAATGGGTCATCGCAGCCCGCTTAGCGGCGTCGAAGCCCACCAGAGCCCCTCCATTAAAACCCCCGCAAGACCAGCGCTCTAGGGTTCTTGGCCTTCTCTTGAGCGCTCTCACCTCACCACCGCCGCCGCCGCCCCACGCTTCTGCTGCCGCCGCCGCCGCCGCCGCCGCCGCGGTGTGACATTGCAATGGTGAGCTCCTCTCCCTCTCAATACTCGCGTTTATCACGTTCGCTTCTGGATGTCCGGCTGATACTCAACAAGTTCCTGCCTTTCCTTTGCGTTCCTCGAAAATGCCCGAATCGGAGCAGGCTGCGGAGAAGAAGCTGTCGAACCCCATGAGGGAAATCAAGGTCCAGAAGCTCGTCCTCAACATCTCCGTCGGCGAGAGCGGAGATCGCCTCACCAGAGCCGCCAAGGTAAAAACTGTTTCCATTCGCGCGCACACCCGAGCGAACTTCTGTATCCGTCTCTTGCGGTTTGGTTGGATTTTTATCATGAATAATCTATCCGGTGCTGAATCGGGTTTTCGCCACTTGATGGGGGCTCAGGTGTTGGAACAGCTCAGCGGCCAGAGCCCTGTCTTCTCCAAAGGTTGGTCCTTTTTCGCGGTTCGCTTTGGATTCGGTTCTCCGTCAGTTGTTTTCGTGTCTCTGATCTCGATTGTAGGAACTAAGGAAGTCCGAGTCCATTAGATTTTTATTTTCCTTGTCCCGTCCTCCGTTAACAATTGATGGATTTTGAGCTGAATACTGACTTTGGGATACATGTAAGAACGGCTTTTCTAACTACCGAAATGCTCTTGCTTAATTACGGAAAGTCGGGTTCTTTTTACTCTGACTCGCTCAAAGTTGGGCGAGGAGAACATTATGTTAAGAGTCCTTTTGTCTGAATGGTGTCCCCTGGTTTCTTCTTGGTTTTGAAACTTGCTGGAAAGAGAGAGAAGGTTGAGATTTTGCTCCTGACTTTGAGATGAGTTAATGGCTAATTAGGTTCTGAAATAGAGAATTTGGAATTGCTTCCCAAGTGGTGGTAATGCAGTGGATGTCCCTGATAGATGGTGCATATCTATGTGGTATGATTATAAATATGCGGCTTGATAATAGATGTTAATTTATTCAGAAAGTCTTTGATACTGCCTGAGAGCGTAGAAAAAAGTTGATGTGCATGCATATGCTGAAATGGAGACCACTTGAACTGGGTTGGCGGTCCTAACTCCTTCAGATTGCGGCTGTCTGACAACTGTGCTTTTTGAGAGTGAATGCACATTATTAACTAAATTTCCGATGCTCTGTATTTTCCTTTTATGCACATGTTAACGCATGCATGCCATATATGAAATTAGTACGCATTAGATGCAGTATGCTACTTGTCCTTTGTTGGGACCTTATCTGTTGTTTTGTTGATTATGTGGAGTATTCATCTGTCATCTGATGTACATCTTCTGTTATCTGATGTTTTATACTATAGCTAGGTACACCGTTCGTTCTTTTGGAATCAGGCGTAATGAGAAGATCGCATGTTATGTGACTGTCAGGGGTGAAAAAGCAATGCAGCTTCTGGAGAGTGGTTTGAAGGTTAAGGAATATGAGCTGCTGCGAAGGAACTTCAGTGACACCGGTTGCTTTGGTTTTGGTATCCAGGAGCACATTGATCTTGGTATCAAGTAAGTCAATCCAACCCACCTAATTTCGATTAGGAATTTGTGGAAAGTTTCAACTTCATCATTCTCGGAAGCGCTTCATACTGTGATTATTACCATCTCAGTATGCACTTACTCAAGGAGTTCAACACAACATTACATGAGAAAGTAAATTAGAGTTTGCATGAGGCTTCTATCTTCTGAGTTGTACTTGTACTAGCCTTAACTTAACTGTCAAATTTGAGTTTGCTCGCGGCCAGTCAGTTCATACAGTCTGATGAGCACATTTGCATGTTTCACTTGGTGGTGCATTAATTTATGTCTCTAAATTCTTCAAACAAAATGCCAAGGAAAGCATCAGTAGCTGCTTTTACATCAGGACTACCGGTCCAACAGTTGCTTTCTGTCTTCAACTTTCCATAATAATCTATTTCATCATTGCTTGCTGAACATCCGTGTTTCCTCCTTTCCTAGGTATGACCCTTCGACTGGTATTTATGGTATGGACTTCTATGTTGTGCTGGAACGACCTGGTTATAGAGTTGGCCGTCGTCGGAGGTGCAAGTCCCGTGTTGGGATCCAGCACAGGGTCACCAAGGAGGACGCCATGAAGTGGTTCCAGGTTAAATACGAAGGTGTTATCCTTAACAAGTCCCAGAATATCACCGGCTAAGTTCTTAGATTCTAAGAAGTCTGCTCGCCTTCCCTTTATATGTTGAAGTCCTAAATTAGGATATTGCCTTCATTTTTGCTCGGGAACAGGTGTTTTAATGTATCGGTTTTGCTTGGGAAGACTTTGTTTTTGTGTCACCTCTTTTCATCTTTTAACACACATTTATGTTGTAGTCCTTGTTGCTCCATGTCTAAGTGGATCTCTTTTCGCAAAACTGGAACCTGTAGCTGTGGGAAAAAAGGCCGAACGAGCTATTTTTGCATCGGGTTCTGCTAGTATTTCTTAGTCCACGGGCGTGCAAAGATACGTTCTCAGCCAATGCGTCGTACCCTAATGCGACCAATCTCTATTCGACAATCTGCCATCCGATCCCCACTGACAAGTTTCATGTCAACACATTGAATTGATGATTTAAGCCATTTTATCATACGCGAAGCAAGTTTCATGTAAGCGATCGATTACTTGATAATCGTGAGCAATTTCTTTTGACGGAGTGAATGAATCCCAACTTCCTCCCTGTTAATGTGGCTGCCGCAAGCTATATATTTTTTTGTCAAGAGGTAGATTTTATTTATTGCATAAGCGGAAAACCGCGAAGGTCCACTGCCGGGGCATCAACACATAAGAGAGCCCAAAGGCCTAAGGGAGGGGAGGCCCGCCAATTCGGAGGAATTGTCTTCGTGTGCTGGTGGCGTGCGGCCTAGTTCGCCACTGAGTTGGCTAAATGTGGATAGTGAGCCAGGCCCACTCACGGCAGTTGCTGTAGAAGTAAACAACACTCCATCAACACCCCACGTGCGTTTGACTATGTTTGCTGTTCGTGCTTCAAGCTGGCGACCAAGAGTTTGCTGTCACTCTCCACAACAGCTTCCCTGAGTTCTTTCTCCTTCAGAAATTTTAGGGCTTCGAGAACCCCTAGGGTTTCAACCTGTAAAATTGATTCCGCCTATACTATCTTCGTGAATCCATCTAAGAGGGTGCCAGAGGAGTCCCGGACGACGCAGGTCACTGCTCCCTCCGTTGACCCTTCCCCCAACGACCTGTTGACATTCAGCTTGAGGTAGCCGGTCTTCGGAGCTCGCCAGGTAGGTGGGTTCTTCGGTTCTTCATTTTTTTTTTTCGGCTGGTTCATCTCCACATCCCCATTTTTGGTAGCTGTTTTGCTGAGATCTTGCTAGATCTATTACTTTGCAGACCTTTGGTTTTGTTCCTCGAAAGATAAAATTGTTGCACTCCTTCTATACCTGCCACAGGAGATTGCCGATTGTTTCCAGAGAGGGGAGGTGCGACTTTTTGCTTGTAAATTTGACTAACCATTCATCCATTCGTTTAACTTCATGTGCATCTTTTGCAGGTTAATTTCCTGGTGATTCCATACCCCGGCAACCCATGGATAGAGGAGAAGGGTGTGTTCGGCCGTTTTCACCTTGGCTTTACAGAGATCACACAACAGGTCAGGTGAGATCTTTCTTTTCCATAGATTATCTTTGGTTGGTATAGCATTTTGACAAGCATGCCATACAAATAACTTCACTTTTGGGCTGGTTTTCATATGCCAAATTGCATTCCATTATCGCTGTTGGACTTTGATATGAAGAGGAAGGGTGCTCATTTGCTATATTTTCTGTGGTGGTGTCTCTTAACAAGTTATAATCGTTCTTAACTGTAAAAGACCCATGTTTTGTGCCCGTTCATAATAATTCATCACTGAAGAAAGGGCCATTTATTGGTATTGCAAGGATTTCCTGAGTAGTCTGATCATCAAAAAGATTTCTTAGCAGTGGTTCATTCCACTTTTGTGTCCCTAATAGTATGAGCTCCGAAACTTTCTGGGGATCATTTCTATTCGTCGGCCCTCCTATTAAGCCTCTTTTAAGCCATTTGTCTATTATGACGTTAACAGTTTCTCCACTTCCTATCGACCATTTGACTGAATCCGCAATAGCCTATCTTCCAATAAGAAAACTTTTCCATCCCCATGAAGGATTACAATTGGTATCAGTATGCTAGAGATCTGAATGATTGAAGTACAGCCCTTTCAATAATTTACTCCATTACGCATTTGGATTTTTAACCATCCTCCAAGCTTGCTTCCCCAATAAGGCTTTATTAACAGTGAGCAAATCTCTGAAACCCATTCCTTCTCTATCTTTCCCCATATTCATGATTTCCCATTGTTTCCAATGCAAACCAGCCTTTGAATCAATGTTTTTCCACCATAAATTAGCTATTTTTTTTTCTCTATAACCTTACAAATTGACCTTGGAATTTTAAAAAGTGACATGGCATATTGTGGTACCGCCTGCACCACTGATTTCAAGAGAATTTATTTACCAGCTTTTGATATGAGTTACTCCTTCCAGCCCTTCAATTTCATGTTGATCCGATTCAGAATCCACCCAAACACTTACCTCTTTGATGCTCCCCAATCAGATGGGATTCCCAAATACTTTCCTGTTCGTTCTAGCTCTGGTACCCTTAGTTCTCTCTTCATATTGTCCTTTAATAAAGATGGACAGTCTTTACTAAAGAAAATCTCCGATTTATTTAAGTTAACAGTTTGTCCTGAAGCATAACAATATTGGTTAATGACAGCTGCAACGTTTTGGCATTCTTGAAGAGAACCGTCTAAGAAAAAAACTGAATCATCTGCAAATAACAAATGAGTTAAAGTAAGGCAGAATCTGTTCAACTTAATTCCCTTGATGTTTCCTTCTTGTAGCGCCTTTCCCATCAAAGTTGATAAGTTGTTTACTACCAAAATAAATAGATAGGGTGATAGATGATCTCCTTGTCGAATGCCTCTGGTGGGAGTGAAAGCAAGAAGAGGTTCCTTGTTAAGCTTAATATTAAATGTGACTGTGGTGACACATTGCATTATCTAATGAACCCATTGAGCACAGAACCCCATTTTCAGCAAGCAACCTTCTAGATAATCCCATTCAATCTTGTCATAAGCTTTCTTCATGTAAAGTTTTATCACTGCTTGGAAGTGCTTTTTCCTTTTCCTCTTTCTCAATTGATGCAACACCTCTTGTACAATATAAATATTGTCTTGAATCTGTCTTCCACTAACAAAAGCACTTTGCTCTCTTGAAATTAGAATCGGCAACCATCTTTTTAGTTTGTTTGCGAAGATTTTTGCAATAATCTTATAGGCAAAATTGCATAGGCTGATAGGGCGATATTGATCAAGTTTCTTCGGGTGGGGAACCTTTGGGATTAAAGTAATATGCGTTTTGTTAAGGGCAGGATCCAAAACCCCAAAGAGAAAAAAACCTCAAACTTCCTTTAAGACATCGAGACTGATTATATCCTAGTGGTGCCGATAAAAAAGTCCATTTAAAACATCTGGACCAGGGGCTTTCTAGGCTCCTAGTTGGAAAACAACAACACAAATTTCTTCCATAGTTACTTCCGTCACTAAACAATCATTTATATCATTTCCGATTAGCGCAGGACATTGATCTAGTACAGGGTTGTAGTTGCAAGGTCCTACCGAGGTATATAGCTCCTTGAAAAAAGACATGGTAAGGTGCTGAAGTTGCTGTTTTCCTCTGACCCACTGATCTTATGCATTTTTCAGCATATTAATTCTATTTTTTTTGTCTCCGTTGTATCGTTGCTGCATGGAAATACTTTGTATTTTTGTCTCCCCAATGAAGTCAATTGATCCGTGATTTCAAAGCCCAAAACATTTCTTCTCTACGCCATAAGGTGTCCAGCTCTTCTTTTATCTGCTTGTGTCTTGATAACTCCGATGGCTGTTTGTGATGGATTGAAGCTCTTTCTTTAAAGCTGTAATGCATGTATTATTATTGGAGAATTTCTTTTTGCTCCATGTTTTTAATGATTTGCTGGTATAAAGTAATTTATCTCTCAAGCCTCCTTGGATGTAAGGTTGAGATTGCCATGCATGTTTAACTATCTCCCTACATTCACCATCTTCAACCCAAAAGGTTTCGAAGTTAAAATCTTTTTGTTTCTTGATAGATTAAGCACTGCTTACCACAAGGAGTGGACTATGATCGAACCCCACAGTTGGTAGGGCAAAAGCTTCAGCCTCCGGGAACATAACCCGCCAATCCATCGAGCAGAAAACTCTATCCAGTTTCTCCTGAACTAGATCAGCCCCATTCTCTGTTATTAGACCAGGTAAACGCACACCCTTTATAGTCAATTTCCATTAACGAATAGTCATGGATACAATTTTGAAACGCCAGCATTCTAGAACTCTCTGCCATCCTTCTTCCCACTTTCTCCCAATAATAAAGTATTTCATTGAAATCCCCCATGCACACCCATGGGAGTGTATTAGAAGAAGCAATCTCTCTCAGTTTCTCCCATAGTTGTAGTCTTTCCCGATATATGTTTGGAGCATGCATACAACTTAGCCACATTTTTATCTTACTCTCATAATCAAAACAGATCAAATTTATCATTTCTTGAGAGTTGAACTCCATTTCCACCACCATTTCCTCATTCCATAACACCGCCATCCCCCTTGTAATGCCTTGCGGTTCCTCCACAAAACTATTTTGAAACTTCAGTTTTCTTTTAAGACGAGCTACCACTGTTTCTTTGTTTTTTGTTTCCATTAGCAAGATTAAATTGGGCATTTCCTGAGCCACCATGGCTCTTAAATTCTGAACTGTCAATGGTGTGCCCAACCCCTGACAGTTCCAGCAAATCGCTCTCATTTGTGAACCGGTGGCTTATTTGGGCTAGTCACCAAAGCCATTCCCCTAGTTTCTTCTGAAAGACTGATAGGAGTATCCTGCAAATTTGCTTCATTCAAACTGGCCAAATCAACAACTGAAGGGTGATAATGAGTATACCTCTTTAACTTCTTTACTGGTGAACTTTTCACAATCCTACTTTCCTTCTTAAAACTTGTTTTTTTGTTCTAGGAAGAGGAAATGACAGCTTGCTGGACTTGTTGTGCTGGTTCATCTACATTCATGATGCATTTTCCTTTCTCCTGTTGCTGTTCCATTTGGTGTTCAAGTAAGTTTACATCCATTTGTGCCTTGTTTAGAGATTGTGTTTGTTATGAATTTTTTCCTTCTATTTGCTCTCCTGTGAATATAACAATTTGAGTATCATGAGAGGATATAATGCTATCCTCCTGTAATTCCACCTCTTCTTCAGCCACTTTTTCATCATAGAATATCTCCCAAAAAGGGCTAGTCTCTTTCACCTCTGCTTTTAGCCAATTGCCAAACTTATTGTTCTTCCTATATTCAATTTTTGCCACATCATACGTAATTTCTTCACAATTGGTTGTAAAGTGCCCAACTCTTCCGCATGAATAGCAGAATCTAGGTAACCTCTCGTACTTAAAATCCAACCAAACCTTCTCCTCTCCTAGATTAAATAAGATACCTGGTTTTAAAGGTTTTTCCAGGTCCAATTCAACTCTAACTCTCCCCACCTTCTGAAACACCACTCCTTTTTTCTCCACTTTTACTTCCTTTACACCTCCTATCTGTTGGGCAACAAGAGACACAATCTCTTCACTACACCATTCGATTGGAAGGCCATGAACTTGAACCCAAAATTCACAGCTTGTGAACTTGTAACTTTGCACAGGTTTATTTGGCTCCCATGGTTTAAGTATTAGTAAATTACTCGCAAAAGACCATGGGCTGTTTACTAATATTATGTTTTTGTCCCTTTCAGACTCAAAGGTAAATGATAAGATATCAGATTCGCATTGCGCAAAATTCAGGGAATCTATCTTCCAGGCTCGCACGTCATAGTAGAAAGAAATGCCTGGTAATTTATATTTCCTCCCGAATACAGCTTACCAAACACCGTACGTTTACATTCATCTAGTATCTCCGTTGAAATGACTCTTTCCCGAGGCGGGGCATCCACTCTGTTCTCAGATTCCCAAGCCTCTTACACAATAAGGCTAGGCGACAATCTTTTTCCCTAGATTCATCCATTTAAAATCCCCAATAAGCAGCGATGAAGAAACATCAGAAGAGCTAGAGATCAGAACCAGACCTTACCCACTTTCCACCTTCCTTCCGTTGTAGAAATCCCTCGAATAAAGCCATCCAGCCGTATTTTGCGGGAGAAAACCCCATTTAATAGAGACTCCAAAACAGCCCCGAAGGAACCCTCACAGGAAGCTGGTGAGGAAGTGTCGACATCTTCAGCGATCCAAGGAGCTAGCCATCCTTCCGCCCCATTCGATAAAAACTCCAAGATCAGCCCCGAAGGAACCCTCATAGGAATCTAGCGAGGAGACGTTGACATCTTCAGTGAACCAAGGAAAAGACGAAATAAAGCTGACCAAAGAAAGCACACAAGGTTTTGGGTTTTGGGTTTTTCAGACAAAATCAGCCGGGTAGAATTAGGGTTTAGGGGCAGCTAACGTAGAGGTAGGGAGAGCTCTCGAGCGAGAGAGGTTTTTCCGCAAGCTATATAAGTGGATGCAACATGGTCAAAAAGGAGTTAGAGACTTTCTAAGGGAGGCTACAATTGTATATACGTCCACATAGGAAAAGTTTATTAGCCTGTCCCTCTCTTCCAAACGTTTGATAGTGTATCAAAACCTGTCACTCCAGGGTAGGACAATTGGTAACCAATTGCTCTGTGAGTGCTCCCTCTACACTTCAAGCCTCTCATGCGGAGGTCTTAAAAGTAACTAGAGCCGAGAGGGCTTAAACTAAGATTGTTTGAGTCCTAGATCCAAGGTGAACCCTCTATATAAAGATGATCAAAAGGGTTTTGATTCTTTTGAACAATGTTCGTGAAAGATCACACGACTAGAGATGAGTTCCAAGGAAATGACATTTCGATCACTTGTAAAATGTATAAAATGTGATTGGGTAATTCACGTACCTTAAATGAATAATCTAGTGATATGCTAACAATTTTTAATGATATTTTAAAATTTTAAATAAATTTTATTCTTTTATTTTTTTTAAATTATTATTTTCTTTCTTCTCCCTTAATTTTGGCCATCAAGGGTCACGGAACTTAGATCGGGCAAGGATCATCGGCCATTGGCCAAGGCTTGAAACCCCCACCAACCACCCTTATCCTTGTGGGCCCTTCTCAGTGATGGTGCTCCACCCCTTTTCATTTTATTTATTTATTTCATTTTTATTTTTATTTAAATAAAATTAGTGTTAAAAATCTAATTTGAATTAAAATGATGTCGTTTTACTATGTTGCTGCCACGTATGATAGAGAAAATAATAAAAAAGTCACATTAGCATTTTCTATCAATCAAATTGAACGGAGTTAACATAATGATTAGATTGCACTAATTTGACAAATTTTATGATATGATTGTATTTTTTGTAAGTTTTAAGTCTTAATTATAATTTTATGATAAATTTTATAACTTTAAGTACAATTATTCCAAAGATAAATAACGTTTGCTCGAAAAAACTCATTCTCGGAGCAATAAGGTCCATCCGTCAATCAGCTTTTTGGGCTCTTCGCCTTTTTAAAATGTCCACCTTAGAGAATTTTAATCGGTAGGGATCTTCTTTCAGTTTTCAACAAATTTTCATCTTTCAGCTTAAATTGTAATGGAAACTAGAAAACCATTAGAAAACACTTTCGCTAGTTTTTTCTTAATTGGTTACGATAAGACGCATTTTATTTTACTCACAGTAGGGTTTTGAGTAAAGGGTAGTTAGGGAAAATGTTACAAAAGGTCTGAACTTTCATTTAATGTTCAATTTCATCATTGGACTTTTGATTTACTCAATTTGGTCCCTGAATTTTCATATAATGTTCAATTTCATCTCTGAGCTTTCGATTTGCTCAATTTGGTATCTAAACTTTCATCTAATGTTCCATCTAGTCCCTAACTATTTGAAAATTGACCAATTTCCCCTTTTTTTTTAATACCAAACTATTTTTTTTATAAATAAAAAAAATACCAAACTAGGTTTTTTTTTTGGTCGAAGAAGTACCACATTTATGCAAAGTAATAAAGGTAAATATTTCTTTCCTTTCTCCATATTAAAAACAAATGGAAAAAAGGGACAGTGATAATAAACAAAAAGCGAATCTTGCATTTTGATTTCTTTTTTGCATATGTAAATTACTTGAATAATGTACAAAAGCCCACTAATCGATTTTTTTTTTTTTATGGACTTCACTGAAAAGGGAAAAATTGATTAATGGGATTTTGTACATTATTCAAGTAATTTGCATATACAAAAAAGAAATCAAAATGCGAGATTCACCTTTATTTATTATCACTGTCCCTTTTTCCATTTGTTTTTAATATGAAGAAAGGAAATAAATATTGACCTTCATTACTTTGCATAAATGTGGTATTTTTTCGACCAAAAAAAAAAAAACCCAATTTGTTATTTTTTATATATAAAAAAATAGTTTGGTATTAAAAAAAAGGGAAATTGGTCAATTTTCAAATAGTTAGTGACTAGATGTAACATTAGATGAAAGTTCAAGGATCAAATTGAGCAAATCAAAAGCTCGGGGATGAAATTGAACATTAGATGAATATTCAGGGACCAAATTGAGCAAATCGAAAGCTCAATGATGAATTTGAACATTAAATGAAAGTTTAGAGACCATTTGTGACATTTTCCTGGCTAGTTATGCACATATGATCTTGTCATGTCTGGAGTTGCTTTGTGTAATGGGTATCTGAAAATTTCTTGTCCGAACTGATAGATTTGAAATTAGTGTGTTTGAACTCTTTAGATCAGCTAGTCTTAGACGAGTAATTTGAGAACTTGAGTGCATACCCTTTCCATTGTTTATACATATTTTGGGATAATCATTCAAAGAATTCTAAACCTATTATAAGGCGGTTAGTTCAATTTTAAACTTTTCAATTATGCCAAATTTAGTCTTAAACCATTTGACGATTTGTCAATATAATCATAAACATTTTAACAAATTGTCAAAATAGTTTTTCCATCTAATTTTGATCAAAAGTTGCTAACGTAACAATTTAGTTAGTGCTGACCATTCAACTTGGCGCGACTGTTGCGATGTAGATGATTTTTTTCATATATATTTTAAAATTTTAAAATTTTATCTTTTTTCCTCTTTTTCTTTCATCTTTTCATCTTTTCATCTTTTTTTTTTTTTTGTTTTTTTTCCCCTTATTTCCCTCCATCTATTGTCAGGCGTCGAAAAGGGTGTCCTGGTCCTCGCTAGCGGTTAGTGACCTCCACTGGCCATTGCCAAAGCCCGGCGATGTATAGAGAGAAATAAGGAAAAAAAGTAAAAAAGAAAAGAATAAACATAAAAAAGTAAAAAAGTTATAAAAAGTTAGAAAACTTAGTTACGTCATGCTGGTTATGTCATGTAAAACATCGGGTATCTACATTAGTGATTTCTTTTTAAAATTGATTAAAGTGACTATTTCGATTCAATCGAAAAATTTATAATTGAATTGGCTGTTATATAATCAATTTAAAAATTTAAAAATTATTTAACGAATTTCCCAGCATATTTTATAAGATCATTAGGTGAACTGATCGGACTAGACCACTAACCCATAAAACCCAATTAAGATCGAACACAACTTGACTGGAATCGTATGCCGGCGGCAAAGTTGAAAACTTTTTTTTTTTTTTTTTTTTAAAAATAATAAAAGCATTTCAAGATCTGAAAAGGTCAACAGTACCTGTCACATCATAATATTGTTGGGTGGACTTTAACTACCTCAATTATCCAACTAATGACCTTTTGCCAACTCTCGCCGCCTAAGTAACTTTAAATTATTTACCAAAAAAAGAAAAGGTGACTTCAAATTTCCATATGGCTACATCTTCAAATATAGAATGGAGACAGAGTGATCCGGTCATGGCCCCGGTTTTATCAATCTCTTCCAAAGGCCATAGAAAGCGGCCTTTGGTTTGATTGTTGGATAGATCAAGCTCCAGTTGTTTTTTTGTTTTATTTATTTATTTTTTTTTTTGGTCTTTGGAGGAATCGGTTTGCGGTGACGTGCTTGCATAAACCCCTAGGTGACACTTAAGCAAGATGACCTACTACCCCCGAGTCACACTTAATACACCTAACGCTTCCCCGGGTTTTGAACTCTTCACCTCTTCATTGATGATCAGTAGAGTCTTAGCCAGTGGAGCCACCGCGGCCGGTGGTATCAAGCTCCAGTTGTTTGTAGATGAAAACTCATAGTTTTGAGTCGTTTAATTTATTTGACCCCTGAATTATGGATGGGTTGAGGATGGAGACAAAAAATTAATTTCAGAGGTGAGGATAGCCCCTCCAACCCTCTATAGACAAGCGTTGGGGGCTTTGCTTTAATATATTCTCTTAAGGCCCGTTTATTTTGCGAAAAACTCAATGATAAAGGAAAAGACTTTATTGAAAAGTCTTTTTTAGGAATACGATTGGTTTTTTATTTGGTGATATATGATTAAAAATATTTTTGGATGTTTAGATCTTATTGGAAAATGATTTCAATCACATGACTTTATTTCAAGCAATTTTTTTTTTGAATTTTAAATAATTTATTTTTTAAAATTGAATTTTCAATTATTTACTTTTTTTCTCTTTTTATTTTATTTTTATTTTTTAAAATTGAATTTCTAATTATTTTTTAATTTTCTTTTTTCTTTTTATTTCTTTGCTTTTTTTTTTTGACTTCCTTTGTTGCGATTGATTAGCGATGGCCACAAGCGAGTTGAAGCTTGCTAGCCTTGGCCAAGCCACAAGCTTGCTTGGATTTGGCGAGCCTCTAGCTTGGTGGCCTTGATCAACAAGCAGAAGTTCACTTGGATTAGCAGCCTCAAGCTCACCAAGCCGCCAACCGTCACTTAGGCACATGGTCGGCAGAAGAAGAAGAAGGAGAAGGAAAAAGAAATAAAAAAAGATAAGAAAAAAGAAAAGAAAAAAATCCGATTTAGAAAATATAAAAATATAAAATATCAATTGTTTAAAAAAATTATAAGACAAAAAGTTTCATTAATCAAGGACCCAAAGACAGACCAAAAAAAAAAAAAAAAGGACCCAAAGACTAGGAAAATATTTTGGAAAATTTTTAAATCTTTCAAAGGGGAAATCATTATCCCATATTTAAGTTTTGGTAGGAAAATCTTGTTCATTGATTAGGAAATCAATTTCTGTTGACTTATTTTTCTAAGGGCACAATTGGCAATGCTTCTATATCTTTGCTTTTTTGTTTTTTATTCCTCGAAATAGATGTTGGTGTATGTTTTTATTTCTACAATAGATTTGGAACATAATCAAGAAGTAGAAAAAATTATTCTTTTATCCCCAGAACAACTCAAAAATCAAGCTCAAACAATTTTTTTCCCCTCTTTTCTATCTTTCCTTTTCTCTTCCTCCTCTCTTGTTCCTCTAGCTGGTCACTGGAGCCTCACCTTGGCTGTGTGAGGTCGAGCTTCCCCAACCATCGTGAAGCTCACCGGTAGAGGAAGAAGAAAAAAAAAAGGAAAAAAGAGAAAAATGTAATAAAATTAATAAAAAAATTAAAAGAAATTCCAAGTTATAAAATTTTTTTTAAGGGTTGTATTAAACACATTTTTATTCCAATAATAAAATTTTTGCTGAAAAAATTGTCTAGGGAATATAAATAAAAAATAATTATTTTTGAACAAAAATTATTCATGAGGAAAGAAACATTATCATACATGTATCCTAAATGAATCAAATGTCAACAAATGAAAATATTTTTCAAAAAATTATTTTCTGCAAAACAAATGAATGCTTGGGTGGGTAACACCATCAATACTTTTGACAAGACATATTTTTTGTGGTGTTTTTAATAAAACTGAATGCTGCAATTCCTATACCATCACATGTGGCCACTTCCCATCATGAGTAGAGCTCTCTCCTAAACAAGTGGTTCATCCACAGGTGGCTGCTGACTTGGTCTGATAACGTCACTTCCTTAGCAATGTCATTGACTAATCTAAAGAAAATATTGAGTGTAATAGAGGTGGCTATACACTAGGGGTGTGCAAAAGAACCGGGATCCGCCTGGACCGCCCGAACTGGATCGGAATCGCTCGGAACCGGTGGTTCTTAAGGGAACCGTCCGGTTCTCGGTTCCAATTTATGGGAACTGGTGGGTATTGGTCCGATTTCCGGTCCCATGGGCGGATCCGCCCATCCGCCAACTCGGATTGGACTAGTTTTATTGTAATAATATATTAATTTTTAATATTTAAAAAAATTTGAAATTAGCAAATTTAAAATTTAGGGCTTCAGTCACCATCTTGTCTCAATTTACTACTCTCCTACTCCATCTCGTCTCTCTTAGTTCAAAATCTCCCCAAGCTCCCTCTTCCTCTCCAATTCACCTCCGGATTTATTCATCTCCCTTTGAGTCCTAGTCTGAACTCGGCGAAATAGTGAGTTGATTCTCTTTCCTCATCTCGAACTTGAACTCTCTCTCCATGTCGTCGCCATCCTTATCGCCACCTCCGCATTCACTATCACTATCATCCTCTTCGTTGTTGGGCTTGTCCCGCTTCTATCTCCCCTCTTCCTCCTCCCCCTCCTTAGGCCTCCTCCCATTGTCCTCATTTTTGGGGACAAGGGCGAACTCCAGGTCTTAGAATGGCTCATTGTCCATGGCTACACAAGGCAAAAAGAAAAGGAAGAAAGAAATGGTGAAGAAGGAAGAGTTGTGAAGAAGAGAGAAAAACTAAAGGAAAAGTAAGGCACTTGTAGCTTTTCTTAAAAGTGGGCCCGCGAGGGATACATGTTGTTCTTGGAATGGACTATGTATTGCTGAGGTGGCTACCCTAGTTGCCCCTAGTATTTTCTTGATTAATTTATGCTAGGTGTAACCCTTGCCACAAGAAAAGAAGAAAGAATCCAAAACCCTTCATATTTTTACTCTTTAATAGCGACATATTTTAATGAAGATCAAACCATCAATTGTGCCACCGCCAAGAGCAACATTAAAAGTTGTGGCTAATAATATTCATAAATTTTAAGGACATTGTAATTTCAAGCAATACATCCGAGCTAACTTTTGGAGGCTCCCCCCTTTAATCATATTATAAACTTACCTAAGCCGGGCACCTTCTCTTTCTCAATCAACATCATGATAGATCCAATCGCACATTCAATGATCCTTCAAGAACACTTGGTGTAGGGATGATTTGAAGAGAGGTGTTGCCAACGTTTAGCATATCTTTAGTGTAAAATTGTTGGTAATCCCTGGTAGAGAGAAATAAAAATATTCACTTTCAACGAGGGGGAGTGAGGCTTGTGGGCATTGACAAGTAAAACTAAAGAATGCAATTCTGCTGGGCACTCCATTGGGAGACTATCGAGGACAGCCCTCATTGATGAAAACACCATTGACTACCACCTTTGGCCTACATAACTGGCCAGGTAGTTAATGGATATTCCCCTGGATGCTCCCCACTTTAATCATATTATAAACCTTCCTAAACTGGGCACCCTCCCTTTCTCAATCAACATTATGATAGTTCCAATCGACCGACATAAAGGGAATGGAGGTGGATTCTAACTTGTACCTTGTGGAAACAATCGCAAAAGTCACGTATCTTTCGATCATGTGGATTATTTTTTTTTCTGCTGTTCTCCTTGGTTGGGTGAATGCGACAAGGAGCATCAAAACTCTGTCGCTAGGGTTTCACATGGCGGACACCCACTACGGGCTTCTTCAATCCCACCGTCAATGCGCAAACTTAGGACTACGAGGCACGGTTATATATACTCCCTAGAGTGGAAAATAAGTGAAAATCTCAAACTTTTTAGTTGAGTGCAGAGAGAAATAGTTATTCTACAAAAAATAAAATGCACACATAAATGTGTGTGTTGAAAGGAACAAAACTTAACAATAAGGACTAAATATGGAATCAAGGAATATATACACCGAAACAAAACGATAAGCATATTTTACTTGAGAGAAATAAATAGGTCAAAATTGGATTTTATAGTCGAAATACTGTTAAAACAGTTCCCTGAGTGATAAGTTGTGGTGTCTTTTTATTCACATGTCTCCATTCAATTAAAGGATTATGGACTATTAAAGTTGGGAGTGCATGAACTTCTGTTGTGACCCGCTAACTTGATTCTCTATCATATGATTCCACTAGTCATTTATCTGACGATCGCGTTTGTGTCCCAACATTATTTAATTAGTGAGCGCAAAGTTGGATAGAGAATTACTACGTTACATGATAACATGATACTTTTTACCAAAAACTAAAGTGTATTATAAAAAGCAAGGATAGCAAGTTCAAAATTGCGAATGACTGCTAATTAAACAGTGGATAATATCAATCCGTTGGGTTTGTGGTGCTTGCTATGATTTCCATATGGTATGTAGGTTTGCAATCTTTTTTATATTCAAGTCACTTTTAACACTATTGATCTCGATGATTAATTAACTTTAAGAAACTTAATTATCCATGTTTAAAGTAAGCAGAGTCGAGTTGCATAAAAAGTAGAGTATAAAAGCTCTTTCTACCATTTTTTTTAAGAGATCCTTCAAATAAAATGTCACATGCATGGTCCCTACTGGAGTTGACGTGGTGAAGAGTTGAATTATCATAGTCCACCGGAATATCTTTTTGAGATTCTCCAACATCGAGAACTGGTGATCGCCAGCCAAAGCACTCTTGTTCAATTCCCCGTTGCTTTTCTCAATTTCTTTATGAGTCTCCAAAGGATGCCAGTTGCATAAAAAAGGTAAATAAGGTTAAGGATGTATTATATTGTGGACAGGGACCCCGTGGACATTCTCATGTGGTCAATGAAACCTTTCCGTCTCATTAGGGATGGGAACGAAAGAGATTGCCAGGGAAAACGGCAAATCCTTGAGAGATCTGCCGTATGTGATTTTTCTTTGCTTCTTATATTCCTTTCTTTTAAAACTTGGTCGTGTATGCGTGTACCTAGTATTTTATCGAGAGAGAGAGAGAGAGAGAGAGAGAGAGAGAGAGAGAGAGAGAGAGAAGGGCTTTTACAGTTAAAAAGAATCTCATAGGTGATCCTACCCTAGTAGGAGATACCTAACTCCGGTAATCTATCTATAAGTGCGGAATTGTATAATTTTTTTTATTTTTTATTTTTGGTAAGGAGAGTGCGGAATTGTATAATTGATTGTTACAAAATCCAATTAATCACGTAAAACAAATATTTGTACGTCAATTTACAGTTTAGCACTTAAAGTTAGATTGATTGGAGTTAGGTAGCTCGTACAAGGATAGCTCTCTCTCTATCTCAGATTAGAAACCGTTCTCAATTGAACCCGGAAACTATTGTTGAGCTGTCATCATATCGGATCCGTATCAAGTGAAAAAGAGAATTGTGAAATAGAAAAAGAATACATTAATATATCTATAGGCTTATCAGTAAAGTGACAAAAAATTACAATATCAATGACAATCAAATAGGGTCAATTAAAAATATCCACAATCAAAAGAAGATAATGCATAATTCTAAGAGATATACGAAATTAAGGAATATGTACAAAATCTCCTATATATATGTATGTAATTCTAACATTTCCTTAACGTAAAAGAAGCCAATTGGAGTTTGAAGAAAACATCTTTGAAACGCTTAGGTGGATGTGACAATTTGACGAATGGTGTGGACACATGAATGAAATAAACTGGAATAAAACTGGTTTTGATACAATATTTGACAATTCAACCTAACAAGCTTAAGCTGATAGGTGAAGGGTATGAGTGAGTCAGATGGATTGACTAAACCATGAAACACCCGGATCAAACCGAACTAGATGGTTGGGTCCGATTTCCTAGAGTGCCAAAGGGGGAAATCGGAGCCCTCGAACCGATTTTTTTAAAAAATCTTTCATGCACATCTTCTCTACTCTTTCGATCTTTCACTTTCTATAGGTCACCTTCATCTCTCATAAAGTTCAAGGTATTCTCTTATTTGAACTCAACCAGTTCCATTGAACCGGATCATGTCGGTTGGTGTAGTCCAGTCTCCGATTTCGGAAAATGAAAATTGGTCCATTTGGTTCGATTCCTGATTTCAGATTAGGACTAGATCGGACAAATAACTGATCACCCTAATGGATGGACATCATATGTATATAAAATGCATATAAATTCTATAGTCAATCCACGCGGGATATTTCAAACAATATCTATGATATGTGTATGCCATATGTATGTGTGCGTCTCTCTCCCTCTGATCTGCTCATTAATGACAATGCCGACAGCATCCATGAGTTGTTTGTGCCAAGTGCATGAGAGAGAGAAGGGTAGGGTTTCATTTGTGGCGGCCTTGCATGTCGCGGCAGTGGTGACAGGTGGCTTGGTGCCGATCCCGTGCAGCGACCTACGGAACGAGCAAAGGGAGAAAGATGGTGATGAGAGGCGAGGACAGGATGTTTAGTCTTGTTAAGCCCAATAAGCCTCTAAATGAATATCTATGGGTGATGAAAAATACCGTAGATGATTCCCACCTAAACGGACAAAAGCCATCGTAGGCTGGTGGCTGGTCAACAATTGAACTCTACATTTATTCGAAGGAAATTAATCCTAGTAAGTTAATAACTTTCTGATGATGGCCACGATTAAATGCTCCATTGGTTTATGTGCTCATCTAAATAATAAAGAAATGGTCCGATTCTCCTATAAATTAGGACTGCTCATGATTAACACACCTGATACAAATCACTTCCTCGTTACTGGCCAGTCCTCTACTCAATAAACCGCCACTTTCTTTGATTTTCCCAAGCTACCAGCGATGCCCACAGCAAAGGGAGCCACCTGCTTTTGTCTGATTCTCTTCCTATCTTTCGCGGCTTTCCTGGGCTGCTCGGCTGGACGTGTTCAGATTTTCTTCTTATCGTTCCACGCGGCGTTCATGGGAAGCTCGGATGGACGGGATGGGCGTGTTCAGAAATTATTCTTATCTTTTCATGTGACGTTCCTGGGAAGCTCGGATGGAAGATCAGATCGAAACCACAATCTCTTGTGAGGTTATAGCATGAGCGCAGTATATGATGAGCTTGCTTCTCCGGAGGATAGTTCACTTTAACTATTTGATGTTTTCTGCTATATAGCTTGCTGAGCAATCTGATGTACTTTTATGCTGCTTCAAAGTTTTTATGTTTTTAAACTACCATGCTTCTAGTATCTCTTTCTTCTTGAAGCAGTATCAACATGACATAGACACAACAAATCGCGAGTGATTTATAGTGATCGAATCGCGAGTGATTTATAGTGATCGATAGTGGTAGGCACATAGGAGTAGACTCATCTTGAACAGTTCGTTCTTTTTTCCCTTGATTTCACAGCCGACCAAATGCGTGCCGTTACTTAGGTGTGTGCAGACCCAATTAAGCAACTCAAAATCTTCGATATGGTCCATGAAACAGCATTTTTGCATGGCTTAGATCATGAAGACACGCGGGCACGTCCGTCCTATAACTTCGCCCATCAGTAGTTATAAGGTCGTCGAATAAAGATTCGGAGAATTTCAAAAGCAGCATGTTCTTGCCCTCTTCAGATTGTCTACGACAGACAGATAAACTAAACGAACGGGAAAAGAATAAGATTTGCCTAGAACACAAGAAGGAATCACAAGCCAAAGTGATAACTGTGGTTATAGTTGGTTGTTTTATCTGTTTGTCACTTTGGGGTGATTAATACTTCAAATATTCAAATCAACATAGAATTCGGAGTTCTCACAAGCTCACGCCAAAGCAGATTTTGATGTCTTTTACCGACACAAGATTAGAATTCATGGGACGTGGGCGACTCGAGCAAAAGGGCGAGGATTAGTTGGAGCCTTGGAGGCCCCTCAACAGTCCAACATGGCTGTTATATTTATCAACTGCAAGCAATTAAAGGTCCGTAGAATGTCATTGGAGTTGAGGCTCGTCCCCAGAGATTTCAATTTTTGTATTGATCACAATGGAAAATAAAGAGAGGTACTTATTAGTGAATTTATAAAATTTCAGCAACAAATAATGTGGAGGAATTTTAATTATAATTAAATGGAATGCAATATATTGGCGAAGATGATTTATGCTGACCATGTGGATTGCAATGACAAATAGAACTAAGATTAGAATATTATATGAAAATAACAACACTAAATGCAACCAATGAGAGGCACACCCCCAGTAACTAATAGAAAAAACTTACAAGATTAATATAAATAAAAGATAATAAGAAAAAAAGAAGAAGCCTTCTTGATATTTTTAATATGGGTAAAGTCAAGCTCATCTTTTGAGCCCACATAGACTTCTTTGGACTTTATTATTTCCTCATAAATGGTGAAGAGAGTTATAAAGGTGACTTGAGTCATAGTGAACCCATTTAACATCTGTATATTTTTAGGGTTTTGTCATTTGGTTAAAAAATGGGTTTATGACTAATTTTGACAAGTCTATTGACAAGATTGTTATTAGTATAAATTATAGTTTGGACGATGCCAAAATTGTCCACTGAGGCTCCATGCTGAATTGAACTCGGATACCGCATTTTCTTGAGATTTTCATATGTTTTTTAACATGGGAGACAACTACTGAATCAAGGATTCTTTTTTTTTTTTTTTTTTTTTTTTTTTTAAGGGAAAAAGCCACGAAAAACCCCTGAACTTTGCCCAAAGTGACACATTTACCCCAAACTTTTCTTTGTGACGTGAAAAACCCCAAACTTTCCAAACCGTGACACATTTTTTTTTTAACATGGGGAGACAACTACTGAATCAAGGTCGGGCGAGGACGGCCGGCCCAAATGCCGGCGAGGGCACCGCCCGCCGACGCGGGTGAGGGCGGCCCTTTTTTTTTTTTTAAATATATTAATCACCCAAGTTTGGGGGGTTATTATTTTCCCTTTTTTTTAAATATATTAATCACCCAAGGGTTATTATTTTAATCAAGAGTTTCTAGGACTAGGAAGAGTTGGACTCTATGGAAAATAGAGCCTATTTAGTAACTTGCTAAACGGTACTTAATTCTATTATTTTTTTTTTCATAATAGAAAAAGAACAGAAATCCGTTTGGTAATTTTTTTATTCTTAGGAGTAGATTTAGAATAGAATCAAAAAGTTAAAAAAAAATTATTTTTTTTTCCACAAACAACTCTAGAATCAAGCTCAAATCATTTTCTTTTCTACTTCTTCCTCATAAGGAAAAAAGAAAAGAAAAAAAAAAAAAGAAACATGTAAAAATGTAAAAATGTAAAAATGTAAAAAATTATTAAAAAATTAAAAGAAATTTCAAGTCACAAAAGAATTTGAACGTTCAAAAGGATTTTATTCCAGAAATAGAAATTTTGGATAGTTACAAAATATCTTTAAAATGCTTGAAAACTTGTATAGGGAACAAAATAAAAAAAATCATTTCGGAGCAGAAATTATTTCCGAGAAGATATTGGTTGCCAAGCCTTAGGCTTCGTTCATGTCATGAAAAACAACTTCCATGAAATTTTTTCTGGATTCTCAGGGATTTGTTTCATGGAAAAAGAATTGGTTGGAGAAAACATTTTCCATTATTGGAAAAAAGTCTTCTAAAATAGGGAAAAACATTTTCCTCACTTACTCTCTCTTATATCATATCCTACTAGCCCCTCTTTTTCTTTTTTTAGAAATTGAATTTTTAATTATTCTTTTTTATCTTTTTATCTTTTTCCTTTCACTTTTGGCAACGGCTAGTGATAGGCCACAAGCGAGCTCGAGGCTCATTGACATTGGTCTTGAGCAAAGCTCGAGCTCGCCTTTGGCTAATTGTCGGCTATCTCCGTGGCCGGTGACTGGCGAAAGAAGAAGAAGAAGAAGAAGATGGAAAAAATAAAAAATAAAAGAAAAAAAAAAAGTAGAAAGAAAATAAAAAAATAAAATAAAAATAAAAATTTGAATTTTTTCAAAAATAAAAAACATATTAAAATATTTAAAGGAGTGTACAGAGGAAAATCAAATTGGATTTTCCATACCAAACAATGGAAATTATTTTCCAAGTTCATTTTTAAATTTTGGCCGAACATTGAAAAATATTTTTATTTTTATGGAAAACGACTTTCCGGAAAACATTTTCTAGAAACACCATATTTTCCGCAAAAAAAAATGTAGTCTTAATAAATTTTTTATAATGTAATTCTCCCTTGCATATTCTTATTTTTTTTTTTTTCAGAAATAATTACGGGATTCTCCATATCTCCCTTAGTAATGCATATATCTATTCCGATAGTGCATATAGATGATTTACCATAATTGGTTCCAATTGATATTATCTTTAATAGATTTATCCTTTATCCGCGTAGGAAGAAAAAAATAAAGGTGGCAGCACACCATGTTTTGATTTCCTTTTGGCTAAAAGAGCAAAAGTAAGAGTGCATTGCTCAATATATAAAGCTCCATTTATTTTGCAAAAAATAAATAATTTGGAAAACATATTCTTGAACACGATCACTTATATCACTGATAAAAATGAATGAATGAATGAATTTTTTTTCATTGTTTGTGGAAAATATTTAGACATAAATTTATTAATGATAATGAAAATATTTTTCATTAGTTAATTATTTCAAGCGATATAAGCGATCATATTTAGGAAAATATTTTCAGAATTATTTATTTTTTGCGAAATAAATGAAGCCAAAGTCTTTATCCTTCTTAGGTATGATGCAATCAATAATAGCTGAACCATGAATATGATTAGTAGTACCGCGCGCCGCTGTTGTTGTGATGTGAGCGCTGGAATAGCTTAATGGAACCATGCGGGGGATGTCGCCCCCATATATGGAAGGAGATTGGTGGAACTATTAAAAGGAAAAAAAAAACAAAATTTTCTTTTGCTCACCTAAACACTATAACTGGCAATATTATATCTCAACATTCTCCCCGGGGGGGCGTGGGTGGTTTGAAACCATGGGAATAATAATAATTATAGTCACTAATAGTAACGTGCCTATTACGGTATCTGCATCAAAATTGTTTAGATTTAGTATCGACATATAAATGGTTCGAAGGAAAAACGTCGCAGAAAAATATATTATTTTAACGCCTTCCCCTTTCGCACATTAAATGACTTTTGAAATGCCGAAAATATTAAAATAGCTCAGCGATATTTCATTCCGCGGAAAAAGTAGGATATTTAAATATGGGCGTCGTCGCATTTTCTGATGGGCTGCATTTAAAGGAACTGATTATTATTTATATAGGACTTTAGGTCCACGTATTGTATGTGACATGAAGCATTCGAATATGACGACCAGTACTTATACGTATGCGAGAGAAGGACTGAGTGGACGCCCCCATGAAAGTTGGCCAAATATCCTAAAAAACCTCTAATTTTAGGTTTAGTCTCAATTCTATTTAAACTTATTTTTGTCTTATTAAAAAACCATCAACTTTTATTTGAATCCCAAATTTGCCTCATTAATTCTTTGTCCAAAATTTTTCTTGAGAACAAAGAGATATAAAATTTCAAAGCACAGGTCCCAAATCTGCCTCTATTAACCCCTTGTGTGTGTACGTGTGTGTGTATATATATGTATGTATGTATGTATATGCATGCATGCATGCATGTATATAATATGTCAAGTGGTTTGAGTCATGTACCATTTATACTCAAAAAGTTTGGACCACGTGGCTAATCACATTCATAGACATGCGACAAGGATTCTCTTCCCTCTGTAATTGCTCGGCATGGCAAATTGGCGTATCCCTAAAAGAGGATTCTCTCAAATACACAAACTCTTTGCCTTCGTCTTGCAAGACGATCTTGACTTCATTTTCCTTGTGAGATTTCTAGTGGACGTTTGAATACGAATAAAGACAAATAATATTATTCTTTGCTATCTCTCTGATTAGAAGGAATTCCCTCCTACCTATCTTTTATTAGTCTTTAAAACAAGATTTAGAATTTTGACGAAGAAGCATATATATACATACATATATATACACACGCACACACAAACACATTGCTTTTGATTAATTCCATAAGAAAAGAGCTTTAAACTTTAAATTTCTCAAGGACAGATTTTAAAACGAACTAGGAAAGATGACAATTGAATTGTTAGTCATTAACCATGAATGCACAACCAAAATAATATTGAGATAAAATTATTTCTACCATTCGGTTGGCGTTTGTTCAACACAAGACCAACAAAGAGATTATCGGACATATCAGAATTATCATCTTTTAGCTTGTTCCTCATGTTCTCAAATTCAACTAACTCGAGAGGTGATGCTTGAATTCATAGTGAATTTAAAGACTAGGAGGGTTTTAGATAACCCTCTTGTTTTTGGGCGAGCGTTCAAGTGATCCCATATCTCTTTCGCCGTCTTATACTCACTATAAGTCATAGCCAAATTAGGATTTAGAGAGTTCAACAAGTAATCTCTACAAAAATCCTCATCTTTGTTCCATTGATATTCATTCACATCTTCAAATGGTAGATGTAAAATCGCTCAATACAAGATAGAATATGTCACGTTCTTTCATGCCAAATTGAACATGTAATTTCCAGCCATGAAATTCAGTAACATCAAAAGATTGCAACTTTATAATATCATAGGAACTATGCTTTGCCATTTTAATCAAAGCAAAGTGTTAGAAAGAGTGCACCTTGAAGTCCTCGAGCAACAAAGTTGAATAACTCCCTAACCTTGATCAAACCGCTACGTAGAGATGAAATTTACCAAAACAAACCCCAAAAACGGATCCGGAACGCCCAAAAACCTTAAGATGGACTGCCCTTGTCGCTGAAACTCACTGAAAAATTTCGCCCCGAAATTCGCTAGAAATTTCGTCCCCAAAATTCGCTAGAAATTCAGATGGAAACTTAGGGTGACGTAACTTCCTCGTCCGACCTCCGATTGACGCGAGTGACCACTCAAAACGTTCATAGCGACGAGTAGATCAAAGCCCAAGTGGTTTCACTCTCTTAAATTGGCTATAATTTTTGGGTTTTTGAATCAAAGATTTCGGTCACCCGAATCTTCAAACTCAGATCCCGGCCAATATCACCGTCGAAATCGAAAGTAAATTACAGCCGTGAGTTCGTCTTGACGAAATCTTCAAGAACACACTTTCGCTCAAATCCGACACACAAACCTAATACTTCAAGATTGTTGGAGGTAATAGGTTTGAGAGAAGAAATAACTTGAAGTATTACACAAGAGACGAGTTTGGCACGAAATGCATGTGTTTTAGTTAATTTGTGTTGCACTTATATACATGAATCAGAGTTTATATAGGATTTGACAAACAACTTGCTTATTCCCGTGACCTTCGATCGAAACGACAAAAAACCCCTATGAACCCGAGCTTCTCACCAACTGCCAACCACATTCTGAAGCATCGCCTTTTCTTTTACAATCAGCTTAAAATGAAAATTCAGAGTACTTCATCTTCTGATCTGAGCATCAATCTCTCTCTCTCTCTCTCTCTCTCTCTCTCTGTGTAGAAAAGATAGAAAGGGAGTCGGGATCTAAGGGTCACTATAGCTCGAAGGACATCGACGAACGGCTATCGAGCTGGTCCTGTTTCAAGTCTCGGAGGGTCACTTCTAGCGGGTGAGAAAAGGGCATTTCCTTTTCTCGTTTAATCTATTAAATCGTGTAATTTGGTTACTAGGTTGCACGCCAAATTTCAAACTCATTTGTTTTCGCTTGACTTTGTTGATTCTGGCTTGTGCTGGATTTGATCTTGGCATGAATTGCATCAAGCTTAGCAAGACACGCTAATGGAGGAGTTGATATTGACTTAGAACTTAAAAGATCAATGTTGGGATATTAGAGCGATTTCACCATTCATAATATGTGTTATTGTTCTGTCCATATTACTCAAGAGAGCGATGATTAGTTCAATCTTGCGAATACTAGTATTAGCAGTTGACCAGGGCGTTGTGCAAGAACCATACCTTGAAAATCACATTTAAAGTGGTAATTTTCGCAATTCTCTCTTAACAAGGGGTTTATTCTATTTTAATGTGCCTCGCATCTACTTAGAACACAAGGGTTTTTTTTTTTTTTTATAACTGATCCTTCATTTTGGTGTGCGATCTTATGTGTGGAAAAATACATTTGATGTTGGGCAGAATCATGGACTTTACTGAAGGGAGAATTGATTCAATTGGGGAAAATAGAACTCATCGTTATTACAAAGTGGCGAAATATAGGATCACTTTCTAGAGAATGAAATTCACCAGGATTGCAGTTTAAGATGATGGAAGAGCATTGTTTTGATGATATTTGTGCTCTTAAGTTATTTTGGAGTGGTCGATATTGTAGAAGGTCTTTGTTTCCTTCAACTAATGCATGTATGTAGTGCGAATTTAATGTGCAATTTTTACAGATACCACCGAGGAAACGTGCAATCAATTTTATGCGTAATTTTATGTCTATTTGTTATGTGTCATTCATCAGAAAAGGACATTCCCTTTTCCTGTTTAATTTATCAAATTGTGTAAATTGGTTGCTGAGTTGCATGTCAATTTTAGGTCAGATGGCATGATACGGTCATTGACACAATCAGAATATTTGAGAATTTGTCGCAACATTTCGGAGGAAGAAACTACTGGATGATATCGGATTGTCCATATGCAGGCGTTCGATGTCACCATGTGTCAGTGATGCAAAAATAAAAATGAAAAGTAATGAACTCCTAGGCTAGACAACGTCTATATAGTACTTACCGCTCCACTCGGCTTGGTAAACATAGAGAATGTCAAGAAAAAATGAAACCAGTTCAAATGAGTCCGTAAATTTTACTGAAAACTAAAATAAATGTTTTCAAATAAATTATGGCAGGAAGAACTCAATCTTCCGTGAATTCTGCCGCTCATCTCGATACGTTTTTAAGGCACTTGAACAATCTTCATCATTAAGAAGAAACGGTCGCCTGTCTTTATCTTTTACGAATAATAACATATTGGAGGATCCTTGGCCCATACTTCAAGTCGCTTCCTTTTCCTTCTAAGTTCATTAAATGTTTCCCTCGATAATATATTATACGGAAGTTCTCCCACTCAACTGTGATTTCATCTATGATCTCGTCTGGTCCATCCCTAACTGTTGATTTAGCTCTTTCCATTGAGAGTTTTTTGCACTAAGCAAAAATTGAGTCAGCCTTGAAATTCTGTTGCCTGACTTTTAATCCTCTTCACCAGTAATTTTTGTTGTTTCTAGTCTCCTTTGTGACATTGCTTTTTTTTTTTTTAAACCTTTTTATTAGACTAATAACTATCTCTGACGGACTTCAAAAAAACAACTCATCACCTTGCCTCTTTATTTGTGTCGAATTTGTTTTCCAAACCCTAGTTCTTGAATTATTTGGATTTTGATTTGAATGTGGAGTGCAGTGAAGCGACAGAGCGACCGTAATCCGAAGACGGACTCTCATTGTTCAATCGCATTGACGATGTAGAAAACGATCCTGCTTTTGATGTTATGGACATGCCGATTGTGATGCCCTAGATTGTCATGAGCAACATGTGTCCTTTCTAATATTATCTTTTAATTATTAATAGCATGCAGAAGCTTAATAAAAACTTTTATACAAGAAATCGCACGAATTTAACGTAAATATGATTTTCGTTTATATAAACACCAGTGTTGCAATTTTAACACATCATTCAAGCAAATACAAAATGGAAAAGGGTCGAGCCTACTAGTGTCTCTACTCCATACTATCCTATAAGTGAGCCACCATCCAACTCACGGATTGATGGTCTTAGGCATTGTTTCACTCATTCCATCATCATATTCCGGGGATATCATACAAACTGAAAAATAAGAGATGAGCTTAACCTAGTTTAAGTTAGAAAATCATCTTACTATTGAATTTGGTACTAACGATAGCATGAATACATAACAAACCACAAAGCATGCAGAGAACATGATTAATGCTTTACCTTTATCATTTTGGTATGCCATGGAATTCATCACTCCACAATATTTCAATCTAGACTCATGCATATGGCATAATATGTTCCAATGCAAGATAATTGTTTAAACATCATATGATTCTATAGATACACATGAACATGCATTATATTCATTTTAATTTCTCCTTCCGAACACTTTTGGGGCATCCTGACTCATGGGATAGATTGACTCTTGAGGCATCCCAACCTATACGGCATCTCAACTCCAAAGCATAATGCAAACTCCACACGGGGCATCCCAACCTATGGAGTATCTCAACTCCAAGGCATTGTCATCTTGTAATTTATGGGTGACGGAATTATGTTGTTCTTATGCATAGTGCACACGTTAACATTGATTTTTCTTGCACCAACTATGAAGTAAACACTCATTACAACAATCAACATCCAGTGCATAACCATTTTTCATGTATATCATTGCCTTACCTTTTTCATAATTACATAAGTCAAGGATGATGATTATAAGCTTACCTTACCTCCTTCCTTATCATTCATTCTAATGGTCAATTCCTAATAGCATGCTTATCCTTCTATTTTACAAAGATAAGTAAACTTTTGCATGCATTCCAAAACTCATATTTGTCTTCTTACTTCATCACATGTTCCCCAAAGCAATGAAATGCACTAGTCACATAGTTGGGTAAGAAGCAACTCATAGTCATACTCAGAATGTAAATCTCATTAGTAAGTAATCGGATTCTTTAAGAAAATCATATCTGGAATGCAAATCAATTTGAGAAAGTAAACATATTTAGATCGAGTAAAATTTGGGTAAACAAGTAGATATGTCTAGACTTAGAAAAATCTGGTAGAATTTATGAACATATTTAGACTCAGTAAAATCTAGTAGAACTAGTGAATACATTCTGACTTAGTAATATATGGTAGAATCAATGAATAGATTCAGATTTAGTAAAATCTAACTGAACAATTGAACATGTTCACGCTAATAAAATTTGATTGAATAATGGAACATGCCTAGACTTAGCAAAAATTAATCGAACAAATGAACTTGTGTAGACTTAGTAAAATCTGATTAGATGAGTGAATATGTTCAAACTTAGTAAAATTTGATTAGACCAAAGAACATGTCCATAGTCAGTAAATTCTAGTTGTGCAAGTAAACATATTTAGACTCAATAAAATTTGGTTGTACAAGTGAACATATCTAGATTTAGTATAATCTGGTTGAACAAATAGATAGATATAGGCTTAGTAAAATTTGGTGGAACGAATGAACAAATTTAGGCTCAGTAAAAATTTGATAAAATGTTTGAACATATTCCAACTTAGTAAAATCTAGTAGAATGAATGAACAAATTTAGACTCAATAAAATCTGGTTAAGCAAATGAGCATATGATGACTTAGTAAAATTTGATAGAACTGATGAGCATATTCTGATTAATAAAATCCGGTAGATCTAATGAACGAATTTTGACTCATTAAAAATCTAGTAGAATGGATAAATAAATTTTGATTTAGTTAAAATCTAGTAAAACTGATGAGCAAATTTACATTAAGTAAAATTTATTAGAACTAACGAATAGATTCAACAAATGAATATACTCATCTAATGGACATATTCAACAAATGGACTAATTCATAAATACATAAATTTAACAAATGAACAAATTCACAAATAAACAAATTCAAAAAGTGGACAGATTTGGACTCATTCTTTCTACATTCAACATGTTATCATATCCAAAATTTTTTTTAACTCAAATACATGTTAGATGTGTAAACATTCTTCAAAATAAATTAAAACATCACAATATATCAACTCACAACTATTCAATAAAGTCAAACAATAACCAATTAAATCCAAAGTGTTAATTAAATTAAACCAACTTAACGCCTAGAATTTCACTTTCTATGAACAAATTTGAATAGTCAATGGTCATGACCCCCTCCTAACTCATAGGAATTAGGAACAAAAGAAGAGTTTGCTTCTAAAAGTGGAAAATAGCATTATACGTTTGGTTAGACTTCGAGTCTAATGTTCCCTAAAGGCTAATGGAGAGTTTGTTTGGGTAATAAGTTTAGATACACATTGGTTCTTTCCTCCCAATTACATGTAGCATAGTTAAACATGTTATGTAAACAATTGTGAAGAGACCGGCATGGAATGTTGATGATG
Organism: Eucalyptus cladocalyx; assembly: GCA_017140615.1. Classification (NCBI taxonomy): domain Eukaryota; kingdom Viridiplantae; phylum Streptophyta; class Magnoliopsida; order Myrtales; family Myrtaceae; genus Eucalyptus; species Eucalyptus cladocalyx. The sequence goes on from CM029516.1 coordinate 32,080,164, forward strand.
GCTTAAGGGTATGTGTAATGTTTATGGTTAAGGCTTGGGTCTAAGAGAGGCACATGTCTGGCCATGTGAGGAAAGAGTTGGTGATGATACCTTAGTTTTTAAGTGTCACAAAACATGTGGGAATGTAGATTTAGGGCTTATTTGGTAACGTGCCAAAGAGTGCCTAATTCTATTATTTTGTTCCTTGGAATAAAAAAAAGAAAAGAAATCTGTTTAGTAACATTTTTGTTTCCGTGAATAGATTTGCAACAAAATTAAGAAGTAAAAAAAAAAAAAAAATTACTTCTTTGTTCATGGGAACAATTCTAGAATCAATCATTTTTTTCCTTTTTCTTTTTTTATTCTTTTTTCTCTAGTCGGCTGTTGTCCTTGTCAATGGCTAGCGACCTCACTAGAGCTTGGCTAGCCCTCGGTAAGGCTTGACCTCCCTTAGCCACCGTGAGGTCAGTGTCTTTCGGCCATGGCAAGGCCAGTCTCCTAGTGGTTGGGCTAGGTTCGGCTTTGCTGGGGCTTGGCAAGGTCGCAGGCTAGAGGAAGAAGAAGAAGAAAAGGAAAAAACAAAAAAAAAAAAGAAGAAGAAAAAAGACAAAAATGTAATAAAATTGTTAAAAAAAAAAAGAAATTCTAAGTCATAAAAAAATTTGAGTGTTGTACCGGACAATTTTCTATTTTGGGAATAAAAATTTTGTGTAGTTATCAAACATTTTAAAATACTCAAAACTCGTCTAGGGAAAAAAATTATAAAAAAGTTATTTCTAAGTAGAAATTGTTTCAAAGAACAGAATGGTTACCAAATGGCTCAACATGAGTCTTTTAAAAGACAAGTGGGCATGATGTGTCTTGATAAGAAAAATAGGAGATGGTGACTCATGGTTTAGGTGTCAAGAAGCATGTACGTATCTCCTCTTGAAAGAAACAAGTGGCCTAACTAAGAATGATTAAAAGTATTCGTCTCCTTCGGTCACATGGTGAGTCTATATTAATGTAAGTAAATGATGGTTGGTATTACTTGACTAACGTTAAACATGAATAATATGATCCATAACACTTGAATTATTAACTCATACTTAATGCTACAAAATCCTTGATTTCGTAAATTTAAACTCTATAATCATTGTAACTAAAAAAAAATCCATTCCCCTTGACAACTAGGATGATGGTAAATTATCTATCGTTACCATCCACGAGCACATCAACATTTACTAATTAAATCAAATCAATGACAATCAAGGTCATAAAAATCATTCTTCGTATTTTCCATACCTTGCAAAATTTATGATCCAATTACTATTTCTATTCGTCCACTTGATTTCTAAGCCAAATATTACTTAGCCTTATAAACTATATATTATTATTGGACACCGAAAATTCTTAATGTCACATAAATATTAATATGAAAAATCTGGATGTAACACCAAGTCCATTGAAGTTAGGATACTCTTCCAGAACATATTGATGTCACTAAAGTCAGAATACTTTTTGAGAACATATCGAAGTCGATAGCATCAAAAGCATGATCGTGTTTTTTTTTTACATCGTTGATGCCAATTAAATAGAAGTTGAAGTCTGTCAAAGATAGTAAGTGCCTTAGAGTACACTCAAAGGATTTATTGGTGACAATACTTTCAAAGTCCAAATTGGACTTGATCCACCAAGAACTATTTTCGGCTAAGCAAGGTGGAAGGAAACATTCATCAGGAAAAACCTAGGAAAATACAACTGTATCCATCCTTGAAGAATCCACAAAGGCTCAAAGAAGGGATTATGATGCACACTAAAGAGGAAAGCTCGCATATCAAACAAGGCCCTATAAAATATTCAATTGAGACCGTCATTGAGACCAAGAGAGGGCATGCGCTATATTGATAAATGCTTTAGATGCAATTGAAGGAGGACGATAAAAGACATATCGTGAGGCCCATAAAGGAAGAAAGCAAGATGGTCCTCGGATGTAATTTCCCCATGAGGTTTAGCAAATTTTTCAAGAAAAGCCTCATAGGGAAGGTCTAGACAAGCCGAGCTAAAGTGTGGGCAAAGATTTACATCAAGTTTAGAATGTTCCTTAACAGGGCAAAACTGATTAGAGCCAACACATTTAGTGAGATAACAGTTATCAGTTCATTAGAAAGGAAAAAAAAACAGCCATAAACGAGACAAGAAACGACAAAAAAGTACCAATGAAGTTGAGTTTAGTAGGATTAAAGAACAGGCAGCAGAATTTCAAGGCCGACTCAATTTCTTGGCGCCAGACTGGCCGCGTCTCAAGCCTCAATTATCATCGAAAGAATTGCTCATCAAAGGAGGAAAATAGTTAAATAGATAGTTAGGGGCGGACTAAATGAGATCACAGATGAAATCACTCAATATAATATCGAGAAAAACATTCAATGAACTTAGAAGGAGAAAGGAAGCGACTTGAAGTATGGGCCAAGGATCAACTAGTCATAAAGACAACTACAGGCGGCCATTACCTTCATAATGCTAAAGATCGTTGAAGCGTCCTAAAAATGTACCAGGACACGACAAAATTCACGGAAGATCGAGTTCTTCTTGCCATAATCTCCTTTTATCAATAGCATCAAAAGAATGATCGTTTCTACCCAAGATTCGAGGTTGATCACCTCAATTCTGCGCTCCCCAGTTTGGTCTTACCCGAGGAATTCCTATGCTAGCGATGCAATTTCCCTTTCTCAGCTCACACTGATCATCGAGGAAAAGCCGCTATCATTTGTCCCAATGAAGTGGTTAGCACCATTTTGAGCCGATTCAATTTTATCACCTTCCATGAGGCTCCTGGAGTTATCGATGCTTTTGCTGACTAGTGAGACGAATACTGACTCTTCCTATTTTCTTCGAGTGTTGAAGCAACAATATCCAAGATTACCGAATATTTCCCCTTAATGGCTCATCCGTTAATACGACAACCTTTTGGGGAGAAGCGGCTATCATTTGACAGTCAATATCCCAAGATGATCTAGTTAATTATTTCTTTTGCAAATGTTGATTTTTTTTTCTTTTTGTTGGTAATTTGGAATGCCCTTCATTACATAAGAAGAATAAAAGAAGTAAATAACAACTTCATTTTAGTCCTTAAACTTATGTCTGTTGTCCAATTGAGCCCTTCAAATTTTAAGCTCGTACCATTTGTGCAATCAAGTCCTTATATCAATAACACTCTTCATCCCCTTGTTAGCACGCTAATTTTGGCATTGTCATTCATTAATTAGAAAACCCAAAAAAATTTCCATCATGTATTCACAAAAAAGAAAAATAAGAGAAGCTACGATAGAGAGAGCAACAAATAAGTAAAGAGCGGAATAGTATTATTGTTCATTTGAATGTCGAGAGGGCTACAATTACCATAAAGAAAGAAGAGTTTAACCTCGATGTCTTGAGTTAGCCATTTCATTTAAGACTCTACAGCGAAACATCTCCTCCTTATTCATTTTTTGAAATTTTAAGTTGAATGAGAGGTGAAAGTTTAGGGATGGAAAATCAATAGATGTGTAACTTATTGATTGAATATGATTCATATGGTAAAATCATGTTGCATGACAGTCATAGACGACAAATAAAATACCACATGATGAGCACTGGATCGATCATTCTCTCAAACCCGATATTAACTTATATATTTTTATATATATAATTATATAAATAGTAGAACTGCTAGTACGTCGAAATCTCTTTGTGGCATTTTGCTTGTGCTAGGAAAATCTTCCGACAGTTTTCATGGGCCTAAGGAAAAAAAAATCATGGGCCGGAAAATGGTCGTAGAAGCCCACTGAGGCATTGAAACTCTACAAGAGTCCTTCCACTGAAAACCCTAGAAGAGCTGAATTAGGGTTCCTGGCCATTCTCAGACGCCGTCTCTCTCTCCCCTTCACCTCCACTCCGCTTCGTTTGCCGCCGCCGCCGCCGCCGCCGCCGGTGTGACGTTCCAATGGTGAGTCTCTCTCCTTTCTCGACCCAAGTTCAGACATTCATCTTTAGATGTCTGGTTGATAGTTGATACTCAGCAAGTTCTTGTCTTTCCTTCGCGTTCCTCGAAAATGTCCGAATCGGAGCAGGCGTCGGAGAAGAAGCTGTCGAACCCCATGAGGGAAATCAAGGTCCAGAAGCTCGTCCTCAACATCTCCGTCGGCGAGAGCGGAGATCGCCTCACCAGGGCTGCCAAGGTAAATCGTCTCCGTTCGCGCGCGCGCACCCGAGCGAACTTCTGTATCCGTCTGTTGCTGTTTGGTTGGATTTTTGTCATGAATAATCTGTCCGGTGCTGATTCGGGTTTTCGCCTCTTGATGGGGCTCAGGTGTTGGAGCAGCTCAGCGGCCAGAGCCCTGTCTTCTCCAAAGGTTGGTCCTTTACCCCGATTCGCACTCGATTCGATTCGATTCGATTCGCCGTCATTTGTTTTTGCGTCTCTGATGTCGGTTGTAGGAATTAGGGAAATTCGGGTCCAATGGATTTTTGTTTTCTGTGGCATTGGTTAAGAGTTGATGTTATTGAGTTTTTGCGCTTGACTTGTATTGAGCTGAATATTGACTTTGGGAAGGATGTAACAAGAGCTATTCTAAGTACAGATATATGTTGGGTGGACGCTCGCTGAAAATGCCCTTGACCAATCATGATCAGTCGGGTCGGTTTTACTTTTGACTAACTTGAAGTTGGCCGAGGAGAGATACGATAAGTCCTTTTATCCAAAGGGTGGCCCCGAGTTTTTCCTTGGTTTCATGGAGAATCTCTGAAAACAGAAAAAGTTTAGATTTTGCTGCTTCTGAGATTAGTTAATAGCTAAGGTTCTGAAGTAGAGGACTAGGAATGGGTTCCCAAGCATTAATGCAGTAGATTCGTCCCTTTTAGATGATGCAGATGTGTCATAGTTATAAATGCTTGGCTTGATAATACATGTAAATTTGCTCAGAAAGTCTTTAACAGAGAATGAGAGTTTAAAGAAATGCTGTTGTGTGTGATGAAATGGAGATCACTCGAACTGCAATGGAGGTTCTAAACTCCATGTTATAACTCCATTACACTGTCATTGGTGTTATTACCCTCGGACCACTGTTTCTGGAGAGTGCAAACACAGTAATTACCTAAATTTACAATGGTCTGTTTTTTCCCCAAATGTCCGTGTTAATGCATGAATGCATGCCATATATGAAATTAGTACACATTGTATGCAATAAGCTAATGGTCCTTTTATTGGGACCTTATGACTTGTTTTGTTGATTATGTGGAGTGTAATCTGATGTACATTTTCTGTTATCCGATGTTTTGTTCTGTAGCTAGGTACACTGTTCGTTCTTTTGGAATCAGGCGTAATGAGAAGATCGCATGCTACGTCACTGTCAGGGGTGAAAAGGCGATGCAGCTTCTGGAGAGTGGTTTGAAGGTGAAGGAATATGAGCTTCTGCGAAGGAACTTTAGTGACACTGGTTGCTTCGGTTTTGGTATCCAGGAGCACATTGATCTTGGTATTAAGTAAGTCAATCCAACCCACCTAATTTTGATTGGGAATTGTCATCTTCAACATCCTTGGAAGTGCGGCATAGTGCACGATTAACATCCCAGTTTGCATGAGACTTCCATCTCCTGAGTTGTCCTTATAGTAGCCTTTACTCAATAGTTGATTTTGGTCTGCTGGTGGCCAGTGAGTTCATTCAGTCTGTCGAGCACTCTCTGCATGCTTCACTTGGTCAAGCATCACTTTACCTCTCTAATTTTCTAAATAAAATGCCGAGGAAAACATCAATAGGTGTTTTTATATCAGGATTACTTGTCGAAACTCTTGCTTTCCAGTTCTTTAACTTTCCATAATAATATAATTCATGCATTGTTTGCTGAACAATCGTGTTACCTTCTTTCCTAGGTATGACCCTTCGACTGGTATTTATGGAATGGATTTCTACATTGTGCTGGAACGGCCTGGTTACAGAGTCGGCCGTCGTCGGAGGTGCAAGGCTCGTGTTGGGATCCAGCATAGGGTCACCAAGGAGGACGCCATGAAGTGGTTCCAGGTTAAATACGAAGGTGTCATCCTTAACAAGTCCCAGAATATCTAGGCTCTTAGATTCTAAGAAGTCTCTTCGCTCCCCTTTTATTTGTTTGAGCTGCAAATTAGGATCTCATCTTCAGTTTTGCTCAGGAACAGGTTTTTTTTATATGTATCAGTTTTGCTCATGAAGAGCATGTTTTTGTGCCCACCTCTTTCATTGCTCGATGCTCAGCTTTCGATGGTCTAAGTGGATCTCCTTGCGCAAAACTACAACGCGTGCCTTTGGCTAAAAATGGCCGAACGAACTATATTTGCGTCGGGAACCCTAATCCGACCTGATCAATATGAACAAATCCCTTGTGACGAAGTGAATGAATCCCAGCATCGTCCCTGCTTATATAACTTGGCTTAGGCCTGTTTGGTTAAAGCTTTTCCAAGGTCAAAGCCCCTTGGGAAAAATAATAGCCATTTTGTAAATATTTTTGGAAATCCATTAGTCAAATGTTGGAATGTTGAAAGCCCAATGTAGGTTTAGATCTGCTTTGAACTTTCAGTATTTTGGAAATTTAAGTTGATCGTTCATTTGCATCACTGTTCATCTTCTTCTCCATTCATTTTTGTCTTTCCCGATTTGCATTCATTTTTGTCTTTCCCGATTTGCCAACTAAGAGTTGGGCTTCTTCGATTGCACTGCTGCTTGGTCTGGCCGTCTGGTGGTTGGTCAGCGGTTAACCTACATCGAAGTTAATTTTACTGAACGATATTTATATTAAAGTAATTTTCCAATGATATTTGAGATTAAATGTACTAAACAATGGAGTATTTCGAAAAATTCTTTTATCTCAAAGGTATTTATATTTTTTCAAAATTATTTCTTCAAAACCGAACCAAATAGGCTAAACTATGGAGTGAATGCAACATTGCCCAAAGAAGATTGTGGATCCTGAACTTATGATAGCTGTATGTACATCCGTGGTGAAATGTTCAATCCTTTCGTGGATCGCTTACATCCGTGGTGAAATGTTCAATCCTTTCGTGGATGGCTGCTGATTCTGCCGCTGAAAATTTCAGTGAATATTTTAACGGGACATGACTGCCAATGTTTTTTTTTTTTTTTTTTTTTTTTTTTGATTCAGGAGAAACCAACAGACCGACAAAAGGCCAGAACCCCTGGCGACGCTAATGAAAACCACCACCCCGACGTCACGCTTAAGTCACCATTAGTAGCTAAGACTGTTCCCCTGCTTCGCAGGGGATTCGAACCAAGGCCTCCAGCGGGGAGGTCCAAGGCTCTACCATCCACGCCACCGCGGTCGGTGGTCATGACTGCCAATGTTGATATATCGATTGTCGCAAATTACATTGCTTCAGTATTTAATACAGGAACGGGTATACTGCTGTGCTGACGATTATTTGGTGAGAAATCTGGTGAAATTACGACGGCCTACTCGATTCTCGGTGAACCGCCGCTCTTCCTTTTTGAAAATGGCGCAACAGGCAACAGACCCCGCCCGATTTCCGGTCCCCGCCCCACCGACGGCCCGCCTCCCCTCCCCAACCCCCGCGGGTCCCACCCGGCGCGCACCCGACTAGGGTGGCCCCCACCCGTCCGTACAGTCCCTCTCCACCCCCCGCGTGGGGCCCACCATGCGCGCGCCGCTCCACGTGTCGCTCTCGCGGGCGGCGCGTGCCGTTTCGCCGCACGAAGCCCCACTTCCTTCCTACCCAAAAAAAGAAAAAAATAGAAAAAAAAAAAACCTGGCATTCCCCGAAATGTCGGCTTCTCTCTACGAAAGCCTTATCCGTTTCTCTCAGTCGCGAAGCGGGGGGAAGAGCTATAGCGACGGGGCGGTCACGTAAAAGGGAAAAAAACCCCGCGACCGTGTGTCACCCGCACGGGCGCAGGCAGACGATTATAATCATCGTACCCGATCCAATTCCGTCACGTGCCGAAAAGGGATCCCCAGTTACTCTAACACCGCATCCTGCCACGTTCCCCAAGTTCTCATTTCTTATTTTTTTTTGGAAATATTATAAATTTGACCCGCCGGATTATCTCCAAAACTTTAGCATCTGTGAATCAACGAAAAGATTCATCTTCCTCCTTCCGTTTTTCTGCACGGGATAACACCACGTTAACTTCGTGGGACGAATCCTTCCGCGCGGCCCTAGAAGGTCTCCCCGCCTCGTTCCCGCGAGCCCGGGCCATGCATTCGACGTTCTCGATTTCGGGAGATACTGCATCGTGAGGGAGAAAGATCCGGCAGTGTGCGTTGAATTCCCTGTTCTTCCTTTTCGTTTATGAATTCCGTATTCGGCTGGTTGTCTTTGCATGACGATCGATGCGATCGGGGGCGTGGAATTTCTATTTCTTGGCAAGTGGGGCAATTCTTGTTCGTACGTTTTCTCACTGTAAAATGCAATGTGTGAGGTGGGTGGTTCTGCAGCTTCCGCCCTCTTGCTTGTTTCTATTAGAGTACACACGTTGATATGGATTTTGTACGGAGAGACGTTTGATCTCCAAATCGTGGTTTTGCATCCTCGTGGATCTGAACTTGACGAACAGGGTCATTGTCCTGCGTGTTCTTGATCTTCCTGTACGTCGACCAGGGGTTTCTAGGATGGATAATGTCGAGCCCGCATTGCTGTTTATGTTGATGTAGTGCATTGGTTTTGCGAAATGTTGCGATTTCTAGATTGTATTGATGTAAGCGAGAAGTTTTCCAATCGCCCACTTTGGGTTCTTGTCGATAGCTTCTTGGCATCTTGGTTTGTTGGAACTTCGGTCACTCTGGCGGATGTTCAGTAAGCATTTCTGTGAGATGATTTTAAAGTTGCGTGTTTTAGTTGGCGCAATTTAGCTACGCTCTTAAACAATGTTTGACACGTTTTATCTATATGAGTGTTTCAGTTTCCATCTGTCTCGCAAGTCAGGTGAAAAAGGCTTGGCTTTAGACCGTTATGTTCGCAATCACCCAACTTCTGATCAGACATTTTCTTTCTTATCATCAGCTGCTAAAGAAAAGGGCGACAAGATGATGTCACGGTCTTATACCAATCTCGTGGATTTAGCTACGGGGAATTTCCCCGCGATGGGAAGGGAAAAGAAGCGGTTTCCACGGACGATGACTGTCCCAGGGAATATTGCGGAGCTTGATGATGACCAAGCATATAGCATGACATCTGAAAACCCCTCTTCTGTTACTTCTGATCGGATGATTATAGTAGGTAACCAGCTTCCGCTGAAAGCAACACGAAGGCCAGATGACACAGGATGGAGCTTTAGTTGGAATGAGGATTCTTTGCTCCTGCAGCTTAAGGATGGTTTTGCAGATGATATGGAGGTTTTCTACGTTGGTTTGTTGAAAGTCAGTGTCGATCCAAGTGAGCAGGACGATGTTTCTCAGACACTGTTGGAAAAATTTAAATGTGTCCCCACGTTTCTTCCGTCTGATATCTTCTCAAAATTCTATGATGGCTTCTGCAAGAGGCAGTTGTGGCCACTCTTTCATTACATGTTGCCCTTCTCAGCAGAAAGAGGGGGCCATTTTGATCGGTCCTCATGGGAAGCTTACATTTCTGCGAATAAGTTGTTTGCTCAGAAAGTGGTTGAGGTGTTAAATCCTGATGATGATTACATCTGGATACATGACTACCATTTGATGGTGCTGCCAACATTCTTGAGAAGGCGATTCAACCGTGTAAGAATGGGTTTTTTCCTTCACAGCCCGTTCCCCTCGTCTGAGATCTATAGGACACTCCCCGTGAGGGACGAGATACTGAAGGCTTTACTTAACTCTGATGTGATTGGGTTTCACACCTTCGATTATGCACGGCATTTTCTTTCTTGTTGCAGTAGGATGTTAGGTTTAGAGTACCAATCAAAGAGAGGTTACATAGGACTGGAGTACTATGGGAGGACTATTGGGATCAAGATTATGCCAGTTGGTGTTCATATGCGTCGTATGGAATCATTGATGAAGCAAGCAGAAGAGGAGCATGGGGTAGAGGAGCTGAGAGAGAAGTTTAATGGGAAAACAGTTTTGCTTGGTGTTGATGACCTGGATATTTTTAAAGGTGTCGACTTGAAAATTTTAGCAATGGAGCAGATGCTCAAGCAGCACCCAAAGTGGAAGGGAAAGGCAGTTCTGATCCAGATTGTTAATCCTGCAAGAGGGAGAGGAATAAACATAGATCAAGTAATGGCTGAAATACAAAAAAATTGCAGACGGATAAACAAGGAGTATGGCCAACCGGGTTATCAGCCAATCATCTTTATCAATAGGCCTGTTCTGGCGAGTGAAAGGGTTGCTTACTATAGCATTGCTGAGTGCGTTGTTGTCACAGCTTTAAGGGATGGAATGAACCTCACTCCTTATGAGTATGTCGCTTGTAGACAAGGATATTCTGATGCAGAGTCGTCTTTAAGTTTAGAAGGGCCTAAAAAGAGTATGTTGGTAATATCTGAATTTATTGGTTGCTCTCCGTCGCTCAGTGGGGCAATTCGTGTCAATCCATGGAATGTTGAAGCCACTGCAGAGGCTATGAATGAGGCCATTGCAGCAAATGATTCTGAAAAGCAGTGGCGACATGAGAAGCATTATCGGTATGTTAGTAAGCATGATGTGGCTTACTGGTCCCGTAGCTTCTTGCAAGACATGGGGCGAATATGTGCTGAACATTTCAGGAAAAGATGCTGGGGAATTGGCTTTGGCTTCGGGTTCAGAGTTGTGGCACTTGATCCTAATTTCAGAAAGCTTTCAATAGCTACAATACTGTCAGATTACACCCGGGCAAAAGCTAGGGCCATATTGTTAGATTATGATGGCACAGTTAAGGCGCAGAGCTCCATTATGAACTCGCCAAGTGAAGATGTGGTATCAATTTTGAATACACTATGTGCTGACCCTAAGAATACAGTCTTTATTGTAAGTGGAAGAACCAAGGAAATCTTGAGCAAGTGGTTCTCTCCTTGTGAAAAGCTCGGTATTGCAGCAGAACATGGATACTTCTTGAGGTATGTTCCTTACCGTCCTTCTGCTGTGTCCTTCCCCCTCTCAATTGTTACGAATTTACATGCAGAAACTTAGGTCCTCATTCTTGTCTTCTGTATATATGCTCATGCCAATGCATCGACCGGCATATGTACCTGGATATAGTTTTATGTTTTGCTTCCAATGCACAGGTCCAGTATGTGACTTCATACTTTGGGAGTGCAAACTAACTTGCTAGATCTTAAGTATAAACCAGAATGCTGTTTTTGGTCACTTAACATGCCATATTTACCCAGTGGTGACTGCACTTTGTTGTTGATTACCTATCCCTCCTTATCAATCCTTCATTGCATGATTAATGAGACAGATAGAACCATTAGGAGTGTTAGTTCCTGTAATCGGAAGGTACGAATGCGTGCATGATACTCCTAGCATTGTTGATCTGCTCGGAAACTTCTTAAGTAGTTCTTTGTTTTGAGTTTCAATGTTGAAATAATGCAGGATGAACACTTCTTTTTGCCACTGGAAGCTTATGGGAAGGGGCTCTTTCTTAAGTTCCTATTCCCCTTGCCTCCAATCATTTTCTGTCGTGTTCCTTTTAATGTGCTAAACCATGAGTCTTCTATGTTAAATTGTTAATCTGCTGCATCCTAGGTGGTCACAAAAAGAAGAGTGGGAAGTCTGCGGTCAGAACTCAGACTTTGGGTGGATGCACATAACTGAACCTGTAATGCAACTATATACGGAAGCCACCGATGGTTCTTCAATCGAAGCCAAAGAAAGTGCTTTGGTATGGCAATACCGTGATGCGGACCTGGGATTTGGATCCTCTCAAGCCAAGGAAATGTTAGACCATCTCGAGAGTGTTTTAACAAACGAGCCAGTGTCCGTGAAAAGTGGACATTTCATCGTGGAAGTCAAGCCCCAGGTAAAATAGTGGAATCTAGCTTTAGATTTTATAGTTCGTGTTTCTGTTCCAATTGTTCTTGTTGCCAACAGACCATCAACCGACGAGCACTAGCGATAAATTTTTCCCCCTCCTTCTGATTTCCAGGGAGCTACTAAGGGCGCTGTAGCTGAAAAGGTATTCACAGCTATGGCTGAGAACGGAAAACAGGCTGACTTTGTTTTGTGCATTGGAGACGATCGATCAGACGAGGATATGTTCGAAATAATCAGCAGTGCGGTATCGAGAGATACTCTTTCCTCCAACACCGCAGTGTTTGCTTGCACGGTGGGTCAAAAGCCTAGCAAAGCCAGGTATTACTTAGATGACACATCTGAAGTGAGGAACATGCTAGAGTCTCTCGCCGAAGCTTCTGATTCTTCACCTACCCAAGAAGAAGAAGAGCAGGAGGGATTGCGGAGCCCTCATCGAACTCGTTAGGATCTTCAATCATTTTTGCCGCAAGTTTTTCTTTCTTTCTCCATAGCTCATTCTTTTCCCTTGCAAGACGAAATTAGGACAAATAAATTTTCTTCTTGTCCTTTGTTAGAGGAATACAGTGAAAGGCGAAAATTTTTGCCGAGATTGGACTTGGATACTTGAATCTAAGGCAAATTACAAGAGAGCTGCACGTTAATGAAATTCGGCTAGTCCAAGACAAGGACTATATCATCATATTCTCAGTGAGAAGCCAATTTGGTTGATTCATCAGACTCCTTTAGCTGCTCATGACCTGCAACGGGGGAACTACCGCAGGTAATGATAGCTATTCCATGCTCATGTTGGTGCTTCTTATTGCTGAATCGTGTGGTTAATTGGAGGGAGTGATAGATATCCATGTGCTAGCACCGCCAAGCTTTTCCATCGCCCCGATCATCACAATTCCTACAGAAATCAATACTCAATGCAGTTGAGATCGACCGACCCAACACCGAGGTTCAGCTGGTGCCTTGGCAGGAGCTCAGCCATCTCCTCCAGTTTGCGCACCTCGGCAAGAGTGGTGGTCACGAGAGGCACCTTCTTGGCACATTCTCAATTTTAAAATTTGAATACTTCGTATCCCACAATGATCTTCGTAAAAAAGAATCCAACGTATTTTTATATAGTTCATTCTCTTTGTATTATTTGAAAAATCTCTTCCTATTATATTATAAAGTCTCATTTGACTCTTATATTCCCGTTTAGTTTCGTATTGACTCATGTTAGCTCTATAGGCTCAAACTTATGCATATCAGGCTGCACAAACTATGCAAAATAAGATCATCCTAATTACATGCATTGCAATTGGAAGTTTTGTATAATATTCTATTACAGTAAATTGTCGTGAATTAGGATCATTCACTGACTTATTCTATTCGATAACCTAAGATTCTTCCGAATCCAAGGCATGGCAGACTCATTTGGATTTCAGAAATTTGAACTGATGTTTGTGGATCATATCTCATAAATCCTGAACGAAGTTTCTGTTTAAGAAATGCACTTGATCATGAAAGGGTGGATTCATCGTGAACAACCAATACAATTATGAGTTGAAATTGTGAGGGACAATTGAATGATGAGTAATATATTCGCAAATTAGAATCTCTTCAAGAAATGAATGAATCAACAAAAATGGTGTTTTACCAGTAATCTCCACATGAGCATTGGCCATTCTTAAAATGATGAAATCTACTTCCATCCCGCACAATAATTTCTCGGTTTTTAATCTCCGATATGTACTTTATTGCGACATGACAGTCACTGCAGACCCGCAAGTTTTTTATCACTCTGATTGGTGCATCTGTGACAGAATTCATCAGAGCAAATGCAATGGCCAACTTCTCACTATGGTGTGCCAAGCTATATTCTTTATCCTCATCATCCATATCTTGCAAAACCGAGCCCATATCGGGCACATAGCCGCGTAGCTTCATCTCCACAGTGAGCTCTTTCAGATATGCATTTATCTCCTTTGAGTATTGATGGGACTTGTCGCCCATCACGAACTGATGAACTTGATTCTTGAGCTCCACCCAACTCACCCCCGGTTCCTTCTTTACTTGCTTCTCTCTCATGGATTTTCTGACCTCAGAAACATCTTGCCATCTCTTAGCAGAAGCGTGTATATTCGAAAGGAGCACGTAAGAAGCTGAATCCTGCGGATCAATCTTAAGAACTTCCTCTGCAGCTCTTCTGGCCATGTCTGCATTCTTGTGGACTTTGCATGCAGATAACAAAGTTTTCCATATTACAGCGTCTGCTTTCAATGGCATGGATCTAATCATCACCTCCGCTTCCTTCAGACAACCTGAACGTCCCAGGAGATCAACCATGCATGTATAATGTTCCAACCGGGGATTCACCCCATGCTTCTCCACCATAGAGTCGAAAAACTTCAGCCCCTCATCCTTCAAGCCACGATGACTGCAAGCATACAGCAAACTCAAATATGTTACATCATTTACCTCCACTCCTTCAATCTCCATTTGTTTAAACAACTCAACAGCTCTCTCTCCTTGCCCATGAAATCCATATGCTGCAATCATCGAGCTCCAAAGTACACCATCTGCCTCCGCATCCACACATTCTGTGAAAGCCCTAAAAGAATCCTCTAAACACCCGCACTTTGAATACATGCTAATCAAAGAACTTACGATGCTAACTGCTGAAGTAGCCCCGACTTTGATCACTTCTGCATGAATTTGTTGACCCTGGCCTAGCGTTGCCAGATCTGAACACGCAGTAATCACACTCACGTAAGTGATCCTATCGGGTTTCACAGCTGCTATTTTCATCATATTGTACTGATCTAAAACTCCCTCAGGTGACCCATGTTGGGCTTTCCCTGCAATAAGAGTATTCCAAGCAACCACGTTGCGAATCGGCATAGAGCTGATTATCCCTTCGCCTTCTTCCAAGCTTCCGCACTTCATGTACATATGAGCCAATGAACTCCCAACCACCAAATTGAGTTCAAACCCACTCTTCACTGCGCAAGCATGGATCTGCTGCCCGGCATGCAGAGCTCTCAAACTAGCACAGCCCCTGAGAACACTCCCCAAAGCGAACTCATCAGGCAAGAAACCCGCCTCATGCATCTCTTTGAACAAACCCAACCCGTCCTCATTACACTCAAATTTTACAAGACCAGTCACCATTGCATTCCAAGTGGCAACATTTCGCTCACGCATTTCCTCGAACATTTTCCGGGCACCCTCCAAATCACCAATGTTCAAGTACCCGTTAATTAGAATGTTACGGGACATGATATTCGCCCAAGGAATGCGGTCGAACAACTTCAGAGCAGTCTGCAGCTCTCCGCACTTGGAGTACATGTTCAGCAAATGGTTGGACACAAACCTGTCCGAGCACCCAGAAGTGATCACCAGAGAATGAATCTGTCGCCCTAAAGGAAGCGAATTTCCGGGTGTAGATGCCCGGAGGAGGTGGGAAAACAAACGGGGGTCGGACCATATTTCAGACGTGAAGTTCTGGAAGGCTTCCTTGACGTGTCCGCTCGAGCAAAGAGCCACGAACTCCGCAGCTGACGAAGCGCAGTTGGTGAGCTCGAGAGTGTTCGACGACAGGAAGCGCGAGCTTGGGAATCTCCTGATGTCTAGTGAGAAGGGAAATGAGCTAGAGAATTTTCCCATACATCTTGGTGGCATCGAGGAGCCACCTAGTTTCCGTCCGACGTATATGTCCTGTCGCAGGTAAGTACGAGGATCGTTCGCTTGGTCGAGCGTTCCGGTTTCAGGGCGCTTTCCTTACGGGCTCCTGACGTCTAAATGCGTTCGACTCGACGGCGTTTTGGTCGGAGTACTTGAAGTGGCTGGGATCACAGCCGTTAAAGACGTGGAAACAGCACGACCCTGACAGGGATCTCGTTGAGTACTGGCATGAAGAAAAACCCTGTTTAAGAAGTTTTCCGTAGCACCACTCCAACCTTATATCGGGAAAATTAGCGCATTGGACACACATGCTGTGAAAGAAAACACGGTAATTTGAAGCCGAAGGACGCTTCAAAGTGAGAAAATACTCGGTGCTTAGTGGCCACCACGTTATTAACCTACGTGACGTGCATGATCCTAGGTGGCTCTACTCATAGGACGACACGTGTCCTCTAACTTGGATTCGTTGGAAAATAGAAAGTATTAAGACGAGAGGTTCTCCTCTATTGGTAAGAATTGAGAATAATAAATTCTCAAACTCCCGTTTAAAAAAACTCTCTCCCCTCTTCTCAATTTTCAAAGGCATTTTACGTTCTCTTTTAGAGAAGAACAACCTAGTCATATTCTCTCTTTCTTTCTCCAATGTGTCCAACAATCTCCACCTCCCCATAAGCCCCGCTGGTCGCAATTATTGGGTCTCGAGCCCCCACCACCTTTGGCTGTTTTCAATGCGGCGATCAAGCATAAGGTTTACGCTTGTGTTGGTCTCTTGAGGAACCCTAATGAAGTCTGTTGTGGCCAATCCTTGAACAGAGGAGAGAGAAAAAGAAAGCCTCCGACTTTAGTCTCAAGTCAGAAGACACGTGATGCACTTTGAGAGGAACCACCCGGACTCGTGCACGCCCAATTGATGATGCCATGGTTACTAACCACAGAATAATTTCTCTCTCACAACAAGGTCGTGCCATCCTCCTCATATAGATTGATGTCAACGTGACAAGCTTCTGGGATCCTGTTAAGAGTCCATCAGAAAATAAAGGCGAGACCTTTGCCGCAAGTAATTAGGTTCCTGCCTCAGTAGTGAGGCGTTGCCAAGAGAGACTCGGTCATTTTTAACAAGAGGCGCGGCATCATTCAAACACTTTCACAGCATTTTTCTGAAAAAGCTCCACCTAACCGGATGAAAAAATACACATGTATACATACAATGATTTATGGAATCCTCTATCACAGGTAAGCTGTTCATATCTGATGCTAAAGTATACAGGCTATTAATATGTAACAACAGCTCAACATATGAATCTTCCGTTGTCCAGGACAGCAGATTAGTGTAATTCTGGCTGAAGCGCCAAAGTCACGATCCATGCACTAATCAGTGGAAGATGTATGACCAAGCGTTGAGGGATGCGCAGGCTGGAGATTATGCTACTTTATACAGAGACAGGTGATGGAACTGAAGGAGGAACCCAGTTTTCAACAGGAATTTCAACAAATTCCGAGAGGATAGCACGGAACTCATCCCCAGTCATTGTTTCTTTCTCGAGGAGGACTTCCACAATCTTGTCTAGGGCCTCCCGGTTATTCCTTATGTGCCTCAGTGCAATTTCATATGCACTATCTGAAATTCTCTTCACGGCGGTATCGATGTCTTCTGCAAGCTTTTCTGACATTGAATTCCTGGCCATCATCCTCATGATGACATCGCCACTCTGTGATGCGTCCATGAGCGACCATGGGCCAATTTCAGACATGCCAAATGTGGTCACCATCTGCATATGAATTAAATGCCAGTTCAATGTCACTTTCAACTAACTGAGCATTGAGCATTTTACATTTTAAGGGAGGGAAGAACTGGCGATAGAGGTAGCTTGGAGTTGCGGTTTGACAATAATCTGAGCATGAAAACTTTGTGAAAATGACCTAAATGGAGGGTCCTCACAAGTAAGTGGGCAGAGTCTTCTGCTCTAATGCGCAAGGGACTTTGGAGCAACTTATAATTTTACGGACTAAATTGGAGGGCCAGCCCCCTTGACCCTTCAGAAATTGTTGTTTGGATATTTATTGACATTTTAAAAAGAAGTGTTAATGAAATGGTGAGTTGCTCGAATCACCTGTTTTGCCAAGCCAGTGATCTGCTGCAAATCGCCTGCTGCGCCTGTAGTAACCTCAGGCTCCCCAAAAATCACTTCCTCAGCTGCTCTGCCACCCAATCCACCAACAATTCTTGCAAAGAGTTGCTGCTTAGAGATCAAGGTTGGGTCATCAGAAGGAATGAACCAGGTGAGACCTCGTGCCTGACCACGTGGTACGAGGGTGACCTTTTGAACTGCATCATGTCCTGGGGTCAAAGTACTGAAAAGAAAGAGACAGCAAAGATATCAGCCAAACAACCTGAGCTCCTTTGATATGTCATCACAGAAATTAACATGTACACAAATATGGATACATGCATTTAGTGCAAGCCCAACTATTTAAGTGACTAAGAAACCCTATTGACATTTATAAGGTATCATCGACAATCGAGAATCCCTGCATATCAATGGAAGTAAATAATAACAATATCTCAGCAATATAAATAAACAAAAATCAAATGCGCACTGAAATTTAAATATCACAAACAGGAGATAATCATGCGAACAAGTTGCCCAACAAAAGGCGGGAAGAATCAGAAGAAAGAGTAGTTGCTAACACTCTCACTCACCCACAAATGGCATGGCCAACTTCATGGTATGCCACCAGACTCTTACTCTTTCCATCTGTCATCACGGTTCCTTCCATTCCAGCAACAATCCTGTCAATTGAATCATCAACCTCCTTTGAAGAGATTGCTGTCTTACCACGACGGCCAGCCAATATGGCAGCCTCATTCAAGAGGTTGGCAAGATCCGCTCCGCTAAATCCAGGAGTTCTCATAGCTATAACATCTAGGGATACATCTGCATCAAACTTCTTATTGCTGGCATGCACCTTCAAAATTTCTGTTCTACCCCGGATATCAGGAACATCAACAGTTACCTTCATCAATACTATAAGTAAGCATATGCAACACAAGACTGACTGTTCCACCAACAATATCAAGACTCACTAGCTGAAAATAAAACATACATACCTGTCTGTCAAATCTTCCAGGCCTAAGCAAAGCAGAGTCCAGAATGTCTGCACGGTTAGTTGCTGCAACAACAATGATACCCGTATTTCCTTCAAAACCATCCATTTCTGTCAACAGCTGATTAAGGGTCTGCTCCCTTTCATCATTTCCTCCTCCAATTCCAGTTCCTCTCTGCCGGCCCACAGCATCAATTTCATCAACAAACACAATGCAGGGAGCATTCTCTTTGGCCTTCTTGAAAAGATCGCGAACTCTAGAAGCACCAACACCAACGAACATCTCTACGAACTCAGAACCTGAAATGGAGAAAAATGGAACACCTGCTTCACCAGCAATTGCCTTTGCAAGCAGCGTTTTTCCAGTTCCTGGAGGACCAACTAGAAGGACACCCTTAGGGATACGAGCCCCAATTGCAGTAAACCTCTCAGGTTTTTTTAGAAACTCCACCACTTCCATGAAGTCCTGCTTGGCCTCATCAACACCAGCAACATCATCAAATGTCACGCCAGTGTTAGGTTCCATCTGGAACTTGGCTTTGGATTGACCAAATGCGAGAGGAAAGCCAGGCCCACCAGGCCCACCCATTCCTCCAGAAGAGCGTCTTGATAGAAGAAATAAACCACCAATAAGGATCAATGGGAAGGCTAGATTTCCTATCAAGTTAAATAGTAGGGAGCCCGAGTCCTCTTGAGCATTATGGGCTGCAAAATCAATGTTCTTCTCTCTGAACTTCTGAAGGAGCTCTTGGCTCAGTCCTGGGAGCTGCACACGGACTCGTTGGACCCTGTTACCCAACTCAGGAGAAACCGCCTCAACAATAGCGATGGTCCCATTTTCAAATAAATCTACCTTCTTCACCCTGTCCTTGTCCAGATATTCCAAAAACCTGGAGTAAGACATTCTTGAAGAAGAAACACCTTGCTCATCAGCCAGAGCTTTCCCACCACTCAACAGTGCAGGTGCTGCTAGTCCCACATTTCCTAGCAACTTCAGAAGCTTCCTCCTGCCTCCACGTTGCTGGTCCAGAGATGCTTTTACCAAAACAGCTTTCGCATCCTTTCTCCATAATGAAAGGGAAGATGTAGGGAGAATCCGCCGACCATAGAAGTCCTTGGTCAAATTTGATTTAGTACCGCTTGTAGTTAGACTGTTAGCCACAAGGCACGACATTGATGAAGCCATGGGACTATATTCTGTTTGCATAAAAGTAGAATAAATAAGTTGGTAAGTACACCGCATCCAGGAAGAATCTATATCGCAAGTATCCTCAATTAGATTTAACATGATGTAATCATCTCCCTGAAGTGCAGTCTGCAATGAGGAGCTCCACATATGCACGCAGTAGTACAATCCCTAATGAAGCATAATCTACCGATATGAACCATGAAACTGAAAAAGAAAATCAATTGATCTAAGACCACTCCCAGTTGCTCAGCTACAACTTTGGTACTGGACGGTTTTCCATCAACAAATTAAGACTCACGCACAAGGTTAAAAAGAGCGAATCTCATCAAATGAGTTATCTTTCGGATTAACCATAAATGCGCAGTACTGATTGAAGTGCTAACTTAGCTGAAATTACCAGCTCAACGAAAGGTTCTATTAATTCAGTTCCCGCATCAAGCCTGCAGAACAACTAGCAAACCGAACAGACTCCAATGAAAAATGAACAAAAACCCAAAGAAAAATCACGTTTCTCAATTGAAAAGAACAAGGAAGAAAGAATTCGAGCTGAATTTCAGACGTAGCTTATGATTGAAGAGAAAAAAGCTGTAATCTGCCGCACGATGAAGCACTCGAAAACCGCTTCCGCATTACCGAAGCCCAACTGAAAACTCGCACTCTCTCAAAATCCAATCTTTATAGCAACGGCTAATTGCTTCAATACGTGCAACAATTTAAAAAAAAAAAAAAAAAAACTCATCACGCTCGTCCCAAACCAAAGCAAAACCAGAACGACCCACGAGCTCAGCTCCAGCTCAGCACCTTCCGGCACTCGACAATCGCGCGCACGACCACCGTCGGGCGAAGCATCAGCGACAGCAAGCGACGACCACCGTCGAAGCCGAGCCGCGCCGAGCCGAGCAACCGTTGCAATTCAAGATGCGAAACGAAACAGCGCAGGGGAGAGAGAGAGAGAGAGAGAGAGAGAGAGAGAGAGAGAGAGAGAGCAAAAGGGCTTACCTCGAACGGAGCAGAGAAGAATCGTCGTGGTGGAACGGAGGAGGGAATCAGAGACGACCTCTGCCTTCTAATGAGAAGAGAAAGAAATGGAGGGAGTGGCGAACTTTAGAGGGAGCGGATGTGGTTCGGGAACCGCAGACGTGGCTCCTCTGCAATGGCTCCTTCCCTCTTCTTTGTCTCCTTCTTCCCAGATTTTTCTCTCTTTTTTGTTTCTTGATGATTTTGCTTGCCCAATGTTTTTTTCTTTAGCTCTCCATTCCATCAATATATTATTAATAAAAATTTAATATCACGAAAAATTTCAAATTAATACACAAATAATAAATTTATACACTTCGAGATGTGGCTTCATTTACAGCTTCACAAGCTTTTCATTAGACCTAACACACTGGTGATGATTGATTTCGAATGAATCTTTGCAATTTCTGAGAATATATGTGTCACACCTTTTGACATATTATGTCTTTACGTCAAAACATTGCAACCCTTCTTTCTTATTTTATTATCTCGGGCGTTATTCAAATTGCTGCATCCAATTTTAAGTATTTTGCATTGATCGGATTTGTGCTGAGTAGTTACGTAATGGAATTCCATCCTAATGAAAAGAACTGCTATTTATTTATTTATTTTTTCTAAATTATACTTTCTCTTGATTGAGCAATGGGAAAGTGAGATTCTCTCTCTTCATCCTTTGACTAGAGAGGAAAATTTTGGAAATTGCACTTGGGCCTCGTGTTTGAATCTCTTCCTTGGATGGGAATCGAAATGGGAGGCTACCACTATGCGCGACTCGTGGAGCCTAAATGGACACCGCGTCACGGTACCCATGCCTTTCAGCTGCACGACTGGTGCAGAGACTGGAGAGGGACATTTTCCTTGGAGGTGTTCCTGACGTTGAGGTACAGAGTTTAAAGCTACGTATGTTTCCTCTCTCGATGAGTAAAATCATCGATTTCCTGCAACGTAAGTTCATGTTACAGAAAAAAAATAACAAATGAACGATGGAAAGCTTTGTCTGGAGGGGCTGTCAAAGCAATTGTTCATGGAAGAAGATTGCTGGCTAATTTAACAGGAAAAAAAATCCTAAATTTATTGTATTAATTCCTAAGTCCTAAATTAAACTAAATCTTTTCATAAAGCAATTTGATCAATTTAGCCAATTTAGACTGAAATCACTAACGTGGACGCTTAATTGTCAGGCGCATGACGAGCGTTCACATGAATATTTTAAATAAATATTATAATATATATTTTTATTTTATAATATTTTTTTCTTTTGGGTTTTCATTTTTTTCTTTTTCCTTTCCGCCACTGGATGATAATAAAAAAAGAAAAGAAAAAAGAATAAAAAATTATAAAAATTCAAAAACTATTAAAAAAATTATTATAAAATGTCTACGTAAGACGCCTGTTGTCCATTTCAGCAATTTTCAATCTAAATTGGCTACCTTGATTGAATTGATACCAATTTGAAAATGTTTATAATTAAATTGATCAAATTAAAAGGTTTATAACCAAATTTGTATCAATGCGATAGGTTTAAGATTTTTTTGGCTGTTTTTTGCTAGTTTCACGATAGTCAGGAAAGAAAGATGAAACTAATTTGAAAGGCAAAATGCTTGGCCCGTCACGAGCATCGAGTTCCTTGTATCAGTTGTTAGGGCGAAATCATTTCATCCCGATTCATGAACTCCACAACCAATGAATCTGAGCGAGGGAATAAAGGCATTATCTGTGATGTAGCGGTGAGGTCTCAAGTATGAATACATAGAAAAATACAGAAAAGCGATGTTTATGTCTGCATAGCTTCATATACATCGGATTAGTGTGCTAACCTTTCTCCTCTATCCTTACCACCGGAAGAACGTTTCAGTTTCAGGCACATAAAACATTGTCCCCAAGGGTTGGATTGCTACCGGCGCAATAGGCGGTTGAGTTTGCCTTTTCTGTTCATAGATCGAAAATCGGCAAACGGGACACTGACCGTGACCCTGCAGCCATGGCACGATGCACTCCTCATGGAACATATGGTCGCAAGGGGTGACCATCACCTCTTTCCTGGGCTCGAAGTCGTCTAAGCATACCGCGCATCTCTTGATATCATCATCGTCATGGTGCCTACTCTGATTTCCGAGACCGTTCTTACCATTTTCCCTATAGTACAGGCTTACTTTCCTGGAGAACCTTTTTGGCAGGGGGTTGTAAATCTCCTTCCTGAGCTTGCTTAAGGCCTCCTTCTGCTCATCAGCCGTCGACATGGGGCCTTGTTCAGACAAGACCTGGGCGTTAGGCTGCTCGATGGGTCTCGGAGGAGGGTCATAGACGATCCCTCTGGGCCTCCCGTAGGCATTCTCGAGGAGTATGAGGGGCGAGATGGGTGTCGTGAAGCTGCATATGAAGCCATGTTTCGGAATTGTCAACAAATCACAGCTCAAGGATCACACGTCCCTAATGCTCGACGATGACGACAGAGAAAACACGATTGAATCGAATTGGAAAGGTTAGCATGTGTTTTGAGGGAGCATGATCCGAATGTATCTTGTCATCATAATCATGATAATCACTTCCAAGATACCAGAGCTAAGATGATCTACGGATTCTGCCGGCGTGCTCTTACCCAGCTAAACTAGAAGGAGTTGGCCGTGACATCATTCTTTCCGGGACAGACGGCCGAGTCGGTGGTGGCGCCTGCATATTTCAGCACACAAAGACTATGAAAAGCACGAACGCATCCTCGTTTCACTCATCTTCAAGCCTCTCTCAGGCAATTACCCAAAAAACTTGTTACGTGTGGCTTCAAAACACCAGATTCTATGCACGCGAAGCCAGTATATCTCTTAGTTTTTTAACTTACTGGTGGAACCGTTCGATACGAAAGAGCCCGTGGAAGCGGAGGCGGACTCGGAAACTCATCATCGCTCAGAAGATCAAAATCGAAGTAGTCCCATTGAGATGGCTCGGGGGCCAGTGCCGGAGCAAAATTACTTGCGCGGCCGCTCATGGCGTCCGCCAACAGTGGTTCTCGGCCAACGCGGATGATCCTTTGCTTGCTCACTTCACATTTACGAGCGTGAAATTTAATAGCTTTTGCGTTCGAGGCCGCGTCCGAATGCGATGGATATAAGCTCGAGGGAATAAGTGCGTAGCAATTGCTTTTGCCATTGTCAAACTTATGTCCGTGTCTGATTCAAAAGAGCGAAGCGATTCTGTCTGTCCCCGCCATTTTGATGCTCTGCTTTTTTTCTTCCTCTGGCGTAGCTGGTGCTTTGAAGATAAAGAAGATGCAGCCAATATGAAGTAAAGAATCTGTTCTTTCTAGTTCTTTTGGGGCCAAAAGGGGGAAAGAGCAGGAGGAAGAATCGGATTCAATCTCTGCCCAGCCATGTCACACGTCAACTCTCGCGAGCTTCTGGCATTAGTTAGCGTCGTCAGCAACTTCGCCACGTCGCCCTTGGCTTGACGGTCGATGGATGCAAGTGAGGCATTTTTCTTAACTCGAAGGACTTCCCATCTCTGCGATGTCTTCACTGAATTGATTATATTTTACTTGAGAAGAGGATTTAAATGTCTCCTTTGATACACCTGCTGGGACTAGAGCAACAGTAGCATCTCCAGGAGCTCGATTGTGTTTTCGCATGATTGTGTGTGTCATCCTGATTGCTAAACCATAAATTCCAAACTTGGACTGATTCTGTTCTTGGCTGGACGGATCCTTTATTATGTTCTGAGCTTCATTCACTGAAAAAGTTCACAACTTTTTGGCGAGTGCCTCGCGCCAAACATACCCTTTTCTCCTCAAGGTAATGAGTTTCCTTTTCTCCACTTGGTTACTTCTGTCATCGTCTGCATAACGTATAATCTGAAGGCAGAAAGCTCATATAACAACTCCACGAGTCAATGTCAGCCCTTGACGACTCCTTGTTAACAGCTTCTCAGTTTTCTTACTATGTCTGATGGTCGATTATGTGATCTGTAATGTGCTTTAATCTTCACCTTGTATGTTACCCATAGATCTTTTCTGATGGTCTAAGGATGTAGATCCTCTAGTTGTAATTCATCCAATCTAAGCTTAGGATATTATTCATTCCTCTCCCCAGTTGAGAGCAAAATCATCTTCTCTCCCTTCGTTTGGCGAAACTTACAGACACCATTCTTGCCAAATTTACCTATTCTCTTCTGGAATCTAAATTATTAATGTGGTACATCTATGAAGTTGGGTGTTATAGCAATTTTTACTAGCAACCCATTTTATAAACAGTTTCAGATCCATCCTGTCAGACTTCTTCTTAAATTATGGTGTTCATACATCTGAGGCGTTACACGTCTTGATTTACAGAGAGAATCTTTCTTTCTTTTAGAGGAACATTTTGCTTATTCGATAGTGTATTAGTTTAATGGGGCTGGTATAGAAAAACTTGCAGTTTACATCTCTAGACACACTTCAAACAGGACACAGTGCTTTGGGTGTGTCGACCTGCTGCTTTGTTTGGAAATGAGAAATATTATAAACTGTAGTCATGACAGCAAGAAATAGTATGGTGATTTAAAAAAAGGTATCTTACAAGAAAGGTTGCCTTGATGTCCGTCCCGTGTATGGATCGCAACGAAAAAGAGTGATGGAATTGAGCATTGTCTCTTGCAAACTAATTTATGGTTGGAATCTTTATTTGTACCATGACCGTTCACCCAACTAAACGAAAATGACAAGCGACTTAGAATTTCATTCAAATTAATGGATCATAAGAATGACTACGAGACAAAAAAATTTGCATGGCAGAAACGCCAAAAGAAGTCAACCCATCCAAGCATCGGAGTTTATGTCCAAAGCTGGTTTTGTTCACCTAGGACCTGATAATTGTGAGGGCAATAGCCAAGTAGCATCATCAACACTGTGATCGCCATGACCGGAAGAAACTTAGAAGCTGTATCTCAACCCATCTTCTATATCAGCTGAGCCCTCCAAGCATTTAACCACTTGCGACGTGGGAGGCCTCATGCTACTATCATCTTGCAAACACCATGCTGTGATTTTCATCATCTTGACAGCTTCTTGGCCGTGTAATTGCATGTCACCACTGGACTTATCAATCATCTCCAGTAGTTGTTCTTGTTCTGCTTTGCACTTGAAAAGGGTCAACATATGCACTTCATCACTCGGCAAAGAGCGGTCCACATTTTTCCTCCCACATAGGACTTCTAACATGACAATGACAAAACTATACGCGTCTACTTTTTCCGTGATAACAGAGCTTAGCCACTCTGGAGCAAGGTAACCTGGTGTTCCTCGCATGGTTGTCATGACATGGCTTTGGTCCTTATTGATAAGCTTCGACAGCCCAAAATCAGCAAGCTTTGCATTGAAATGTTCATCCAAAAGAATATTTTGGGGCTTGATGTCCAAGTGAATTATTTTCTGATGGCATTCCCCATGGAGATAGGCTAGTCCTTTGGCTATGTCGAGGATAATCTTTCTCCTCACTTGCCAAGAGACATCAAATTCTTGATCATTATGGAAGATCCATTTATCAAGAAAACCATTGCACATGTACTCGTACACTAAAAGCCTATGTGATTTTTCAGCACAAAATCCAAGTAGCCTCACCAAATTGACATGATGGATTGTGCCAATGGTTTCCGCCTCGGCCAAGAATGACTTCTTCATTTGACCAAAACCATCAAGGTGCTTGACTGCTATCCTAACACCCCTGGGTAAAGTTCCTAGAAACACTAAGCCAAATCCTCCTTCCCCAAGCTTGATGTCGAAATCTCCTACCATGGCCTTCAAGTCCTCATAGGGGAATCTAGTTTATCTGAAGCCTTGGTAAGTCTAGATCATCATCCTCGACATCGTTTCTTCTCACCTTACTTAAAATATAAATCCCAAATATGCTTACTAAGACCACAAAAATTGCTCCAACAGTAGTCCCTAGGATTAACACTGTTCGTCCCCTTCTCTTTCTTGACGATATCGGTGTGTTTGAACTATGGTTGACTTTGATAAATGCTAAGGTGGAATACCCCTCGTATGAGTTGTCTACGAGGGAGAATAAATCTGATAATAAAAAGCAGTCTCCACCAAAAAAAATTGGCTTGATTTTGAAATAGTGCCATTGTGCTTGAGTACCCTTTCTTCAAACACTCTTCCTTGCAACTCTCCACAGTTGTGTCTGAGATGTTTGCACTAATATTATTGTACGAAGAAGCAAAGAAGGTGACGTTCTCAACTTCTGTGAAAGTGTTATCATGTGAATCACAAGAGAATGGGGAGGTGCGATTGCAACCGTTGGACGAAGCCCTTGCAATTGGCTGTGTCCCATTTGGACACCCACTATCATAGCCATGAGAGGCATATGAACAAATGCCATAACTACCACATGCGAATGGATAGGTGCAAGCAATAGCTCGATCCTCAAGAAGATCTGTCATCTTCCAATCAAGGGAGTGCTTTGTAAGAGTTTTCCTAATGTGGACTACATTAATTAATATTGTAATTTACCGTTTTACGGTTATTGTAAAACAAGATTGGTCTAAAGTGAGATAGAACGTTTCTTAATTAGTCTAATATAAGGCTGGTTAGTGTGAGCCGAGTTGAGCCTGGTTCGTAATGATGATGCCTAATTAGAAACTCTATAAATAGTGCTCAAGTTTTTCCTCTAACCCTAATTCTCAGATATATCATCACATAAGAAGCGTTAACCTAGCGCTAAAGAGTAAGGGGTCATCTTATTGAGCCAGTGATACAGAGGGTAATAGAGGAGAAGGACTTGCGCGTGGAACATTGGTTTTCCATTTTCGCTTCAAGAATGATGGATCCGAAAATAGGTGCGTTAATCTTTTTGCTCAATTATATATGTTCTTGTTCTGGTTATGGAGATCTTGGGATTGCGTAATTTGCATCTAACATGTGGTATCAAAGCCTTTATAACCCTAGAACTCGAACGTATACAATTTTGCCCTAATTTTGTGATTTTCGTGTTTTTTTTATATCAATAAAAATACAATTAAATCACAAATTCAGAATGGGCTCGACGAGACAAGCAGATCCATGGGCAGTACGTCGTTGGAGAGGGCCGCACGTGCCCCCACATGCGGCCATGTGTCGCTAGGACGTCGAGCACGCACCCCCATGCGCAGGGCGCGGCTCGCACGTGCGTCGCACATGCATAGGGTGACGTCACGATGATGTCAGCTATTTGACCCGTGACCTGACTTGTTGACCGGTAACCCGACTCGACTCGATCAATGGTGGACCGAACCGGTTAGTCGGTCGGACTAGGCAGTTGAGTCAGGACGGTCGAACCGCTACCGGTCAGACCGGTTTTTGACCAGCCTTTATGCCTGCACGTGAGCTTCATGCGCCGCACACTTAGGTGGCGTGAACGGGCGCGTGGGAGCTTCGATCGGCGCGTGGTTGGTGGCGTTTGACTCGTATGTTCATCCTCTATGTTGTGGTATGTTTATTTTACATGTTTGATAATTTTATAAATGTGAAAATACATATGAAACACTAAATACGTGTATTTTAAGTGTATTTTCGCGTATTTTTCTTATATTTTTATGTGATTTTGAAAATACGAGTGTTGGGTTACATGTATGTTATCAAATAAACATTATAAAAGTGTAATTCATTGATAATATATATAAATTTTAATTTTTATTAATGAATAACGATATTATCAATGAATAAAGTAGTGTAATTAGCATGATATGTGATTTTGGTGATTTCTTGCCATTATCACTAAAGTTAAAATCATATGTATATGGTGTATGTGAGAAGTAAATTTTATATCTCTGGTATGAGAGAGTTTCAAAGATTCAATTGAGTTGTGACTACCAAAGTGGCATGCTTGATTGGGTTTGAGAAATATCGGTCTTGTATATTGATTGGGATGTCTCCCGGTTTAATGCGTAGTCATACTCCCAAATGAGATGATTGTGTATTAGTTCATGGAGGGATAATGATAGTGTGGTGAAGGAGTGACTAATCCTAGTGGTTCATATGCCCAAAGGTGATGAATTCACAAAGATTAGAATATATTTTCATAACCGCTATAATGTGGGGAGTGTACAACTGTATGTCATGTATTCTACTCAAAGGTGATTATATGATTATGCGTGTAACTTTCTAGATGTGTACTTGTACGTCGAGTTATACAATGTTCACATGATGCTAATTATATACATTGCCTGTTTTTCAGTCACATTTTCTGTAATTAATAACTCCACTATTATTGAGGTTTTTACTGCTTCAAATTTTAAGTTGTGGACATATGCTTTGTTGCTTGAGAAAATAACAA
This sequence comes from Eucalyptus cladocalyx, assembly GCA_017140615.1. NCBI lineage: Eukaryota > Viridiplantae > Streptophyta > Magnoliopsida > Myrtales > Myrtaceae > Eucalyptus > Eucalyptus cladocalyx. Next base: position 32,109,339 of record CM029516.1, read on the forward strand.
TAGAATTTACTTACTGTTTATGAAGCATTTCATTTTAGAATACTTGAAAAGTGGTTTAGCAACTGATTGCATTGCTAAAAGATGATGGAAGTTTTAGTGGCTTGAAATTATGTGTTTAAATCCTAATGATATATATGTCTCATATAAGGTTGAAAAAGTTGTTTCCAAAAGTTTTTTTGTCTAAAGAATAATCTCACACATATCTAAAGAAAGAGTAGAAAAGTTGACAATGTTGATATTCAGTCTACTCTTAATGGTTATCTAAAAACTTCTATAGATTATTGTTGAAGTAAAATGACCAAGATAAAGAATAAATTTGTTAGAATTAGTCTTAAAGGTTGTCAAGTTTAATAATAGTAGTGGGTATTTTGGTAAGTATGATAATGCGTAATAGCTTAATGGGTCATTTATCAAATACTTGATAAATTATGGGGTGGTAATTTAATTACTATGCCTGAAAATCTTGATAAAAAGATTTGGCCAAAAGGCATAATTGCACCATAATGAACATTGTGATGAGTATAATTAGTAAGACTAATTTATCGGTTTTCTGTGGGCTGATATTATGAAAGCAACTTTTTCACATACAAAAGGTGTTTCTTACCAAAGTTGTTTCATAAAATTTTTGACGTAAATTACTTGAATCATATTAAATTCAGAGGTGTCATGTAGAAGTGAGGATATTTAATCCGATATTAAGTGCATTGGAATTTAGATTCACTTAAAATTATTTTATATTTTACCTAGATTGTTCAAAGGGGTATTGATTTTATGACCCTAATGAAGGTATAAGAATTATGGAATCACATGCAGTAAAGTTTCTAAAGTTCGAAGTAGTTGTAGATGATAGATGCTCTCATACTATTAAGGATAATAGTGCGATGGAAGATCACTGTGTCTTTGTCTTTGCATATACAGACAATTGTGGTATAGACAATTGTGGAATCTCCTAGACTAAATTTGTTGATGTTCAAGGTATTATTCTTGATATAATTATGATGAAATTTTTCAAGCCTCTCAAGTGCATAATGAAGTGGTTGTAACTTTACTCAGGAGATTTGTTAGGGAAAGACGATCAATTATACAATCAGACTACATAGTCTATTTGTGAGAGCATGATTACAATTGTTAGAGAAAACTTCCTTATTTATTTTGAAGTTGACAAAACGTTTCCATCAGTCTAATTTGAAGACTTACAGACTCTATCGTCAAAGTCTGAAGACCTCTAGACTCAAAATCTAAAGTCTGCCCTCACTGATAGTTTCCAGACTAATGAAGAAAAGTTTCATCCAATGAAGAAGACTTATCTAGATACAGGTATATCTTCAAGGATTTTGTTCATATAGTTGAAGGATATCTCAAGGCTGGAGATAGCATATCGTGATCAATTATTCTTATTGAAATCAACTTGAATAATTAGATCCATTGATTGGCAAAGTTTACTTGGAAAGTTCTACTTATGGAAACTTAGATTCTGATTGTATGGACGAGCAGGATTGGTGGGCTATCATCACATTCCTTAAATAATTCGAGATCTTCCTAATTGATTCTGTCTAACGGGTAGATTGGAAGAACTCATTTGGAAGGTGCTAACGGTTATGATGGCATGGAGGAGTATATAAGGAGGACGCTCAAGTTATTCGAGTGTGTGCATGAAAGAAAAATTCAAAAGTCTGAAACTCTTAGTTTTTTGCTGTTACAATTTGTCGAGTTTAAACTTTACTCAAAAGAGAGATCAAATTCCTGTGAGACCTTGAGGAAGTGTAGCAAAGTCTCTACACTATAGAATCAAGGACGAGACATTGTTAAATCTCTTTTGGTTCTTAGTGGAATCCAGTTAGTGGGCTGTTAGTGCGGGAGAGTGGACGTAGGCTTGGTCTAAGCTGAACCACTATAAACCTTGTGTCTCAATTTTCTTTCCCTAATCTTTTTACTTAATTCGCAGTCTTATATCAGCTTATAATCTTTTATATCTTCAATCTACTGTTTTATTATAAGTGGAATTAAATTGTTATGTGGCATTTGGAAATTTTGACGACCCTCGAATATGCCACGATCCATGACTAAGTGATGGAAGCGTCATCAGACTGTGTCATTAGTATCATGTACGGACATTGTTTCGTTATCACCATTGGACTGATGGGTCATGTTTAGTGTGGTCCGATCGTCGAATAAATCATAGCTTTGTTGGAATCCCTTTACTTAAGGTTATTGGTGAGACCAATCTCATCAGTAATTCTGCCGACTTCAGAAAAAGGACGACACATCGTGGATTGATGAATTTATTGTCGGACTTCGTCATCGACACTGATGTTAGATCCCGCCGATTTATGTACATATTTCTCTCGATGACATGACCCAACTAGATCACTTAAGTGTATATGGAATAAGAGAGGAATTTGGATTTTTACCAATTGAATTTTGAGAATCGAGGGAACGGAATTCGGCCATGCGTGAGAACACGCATCCCCGCGCAGAGAGGAGGAGTCGTTCACGCCCAAATGCCGCCCAAGTTCTTCTCCATTCGGTCGACATTGGGTCAATTAAATTAAGGAGCGTTGACTGAAGCTTGGCCGATGATGGCCACGTTGCTTCTATGTGGGCAGCCAACGAAATGCATGGGAAGACAAGCTGAAGACACGTACACCCCCAGCTGTCTTTGGTTTCTGCTGCCACCGAAAAACCCACATGCATTGACTGAATTAGTCAACCAACTAAGAAACAAAACACTAGTACACAGAGGGGAGGAGAGAGAAGGAATTGAGTGAAACTTGAGCAGAGAGAGAGAGAGAGAGAGAGAGAGAGTTTGAGCGAGAAAATTCGTGAGTGAGTAGCGAAGGGGTGAACGGCGAGAGGAAGAGGAGACCGCTCTCTGCTGTGGGTGTGAGCTGCCGCTGTTGACGCCGCTAGTCTTCGCCGCCGTTGAGCTGAGCCCTCTGTTTTTGCTTGCAATTGAGCTAAAGAGCTAGAGGCAAGTGAAAGTCCATTAACCTATATTATGTTGTGCTGTTGTTGTCTAGTGTAGTGCAATAGACTTGGAAATATTGGGTTGTGGATGTTGGATGCTGGATTTTGAATGAGTAGAAGTAGTTCTCTTAGAATTAGTAAACTGTTTCGTAGAAAACAGCATGACCTTTGATGATTCCGTGAATTTTCTGTAATTACCTAGTTAGAATTGGACTTCGAACCTTTAATGAAAGTTGTAGGATACATCCTTAGAAATAACATATCAAAATTTGAGAATAAATAGACAAGATTTGTTTAGTAAAACGATTTTCTTTGTAAATGTTAAATCCGGAAGCTATTACATAATGTTAGTAAAGAATATAGCAATTACTGCTCTTGATATACAATGAATCTGACTTAGTGTTCTTCATGAAAAATTTTCCTTTAGGTCTTTTTTTATAACATATAAAAAATTTAAGAATTTTCTGAGTTCATTTAGGGGTTATTCCAAAATTGTTACTAAAACTGTGCATTGTGATGTTTGAGCTGTTTTGTTCCGAATTTGCTCAATTTGTCCCAAAGGTGAATTCACCTAAAGTTGTTATTTGACATGATGATATTGGAATTCAGCATATCATGCAATATTGAGATTTGATGAAGATTCATGGGACATCTTGTCATTGCATTGAAAAGTGTTTTTGGAAATTAAGATGTTAATTGTTACCGTTGGACCCTCGGGTCAACGATATCCCGGGAGTCGGGATGCCCAGAGGTTTGAATGAGTTGATGCCCTTTGGATGCCTAGTTGTATTATGAATACATGCCTAGAGGTTTTCCCTGGGAGCCTCGGGATGCTCGGTTGTATGCTTGTTGGTACGTAAATTTGGAGGGTAGGGGTAATCATGTCTATGGCCCCCAGTGATTCCTCGTGACGTTAGGTGGGGTGGGAGATACCCAGGGGTGTGATGTAACACGCTTTGGATGCCTGGTGGCCTTGTGTGGCTGAATGTCGGAGGCTTTCACGATGCCAGGTTGGGTGCGAAATCCCAGAAGGATGCAAACATTGGTCCTCTGGGGGGATAAAACCGTTTGAATGATTAAAACTGATGATTATACTAAGTGTGAGTGTGGTATGGTTATGGGACTAAATTGTATGTCATGGAATGTGATGTGTCATAATAGTTTGGCCCTATGATCGGGACTTATGTGACTGGACATGATGCATCTTATTGGTTGGAACTGCACTGGTCATCACATTGAAGAGTTATATGGTTTAGATGTATACTCATTCATTGATTGCCTATCTTGTCTATCTTGCATAAAACTGGATTGTGATGGCTTCCATAGTATAGTTTAATGGATCTTTTGCTGTTGAGTGGTTATACTCACTCCGTCTAGGGACTAACATTTCAGACTAGGCAATATGTCTATGCTGCCCGTACCTCCCGGCACATTTTATGGAATCTCGGTTGACTTGCAAGTGGAAAGGAGTATCTTATTGTCTTCATCTGTCGAGATGGACGCACGCTAGGGCTGCTATCACCGCCGCTAGCAGATGGATTGGACAGATGGGTATGACCGCAAGGAGGAGGACAGCAGAGGAAGGAACTTTTGGATGCCGACATTGATTGATGGACTTTAAGTATATGACTGTTGGAAAATATGTCGGTCATCTTTTTAAGTATAGCCGAGTATAGAAGACTATGGCATTTTGGTGTACTGACGAATGATGTCTATCTGGTTTAAGTAAATAAAAGGAGTTTGGGACACCTGGAGTGCCATAACTTGGCATGGAGGGACACTTAAGTGTCATAACTTTGAAAATGTATACTAAGTGCCAATATCGGAGTAAAATGGAACACTTAAGTGTCAATCCGGCCAAAAACCAGCCAAAATGCAGACGTGGCATTTTTCGGCGACATGCTTAACCGACGTGGCAATTTAATTAAAAAAAAAGCACACGTGGAGGAGGAAAACGATGTCGCCCCATCCAGTATGCCTTTGGCCAAACTAAAAGACGTCATTTTTCCTTAGTGCTAAATGACGTCGTTTAGCTTATTTGGATTTTAACTGTTCGTCCATCAATTCACACCAAATCTGATGTCCTCTCCATCGCCGTTCACAGCTCACCATTCGCAGGTCATCGCTTGTCGTCGTCACTTGCCGTCGTCGATTTGCTTAGGTTTTTTCTTTGCTTCCTCTCCCCTGTGGTGAAATTAGGGCTCCGACTCGTTTATTAGGGCTCCGACTTGAAATTTAGGGGTCGGCTGGGAAAGCTTAGGCTTGGATGGTATTGATGTGAGATTTATGGCTTAGATGTGGTGCTAGAATCCTATTGGGGGGCTCGAATTGACAGTTTAGGATCGGCCTCGAAATGTAGGGCTTGGTGTAAGCTCGGCGGGGGGAAAATTAGGGCTCGGTATAGGGCTTGAAGTCACCCCATCCATTGTGATGTGTGATTTAGGGCTATGATGTTGAATTGTGATGTGCAAAAGTAATTTGTAGTGGTCGGATGTGAAATGTGCGATGGTGATTGGTGATTGTTAGGGTTCGGAGTATTGGACCTTGGACATGTTCGAATCGAATCTCTTGTTGTCATGGGAATGGGGACTTCTAGGTATTTTTTTAATAAATTGCATTGTTGAAATTGGTGTCATGCGGACCCATGCTTATTTGAGGGATCTCTCCATATTTTAAAGGAATGCAACGACATAATCAAAGTAGTTGTCGGGTCCCATCTCTATTTGTCCTAAGGCCTCTTTTCAAGCTGCAGCTGTTAGATGATCTATGCATCTTCCCTCTTTCTTCTTTTCTTTAATAAAGAGTGTAGGGACCTCCATTTGCAGTTGTTTGTTGTCCTTTGTGAATGTGGTCCCCAAAGTTAATTATATTTCCTTTTTTGTTGCAGAAATGGCTCATGATAAGGATTATGTTGCTGTCATCGTTTACTATGGTGGAGATTTTGTGATTGAGGAGGATGAGTGAGAGTATGATGGTACTATCTTTGTAGATATAAAAAAGACATATTATATTGGATTTGTTAGGGATATAGTGACATTTTTGCCTTGTAGAGTACAAAAGTTGCTGTACCGTGTTCCTAGGAAAGGCTTAAGAGATGGTTTGAGAGTTTTGGAAGATGATAATGGTTTTAGGGATGTCCTATATCATTATCTTCATGGCAAAGATGCGAAAGTATTTGTTGAAAACAATAGTGATAGTGATGACGAAGATGATGATAGATATAGCACCCAAGTAGGAGAAGGAGGAGATGGTATTCAAGCTAGTACTGAAGTTAAGGATTAAGCAGGGCATGATGCATAGGACGTGGAGGAGAGGGGTGCGGATGCTGTTCACCTGAGCGATGGTGACATTGATCACTAAATTAGATTGGGAAGTAGCTGAATCCAGTGATGGTGATGATGACGATGACGATGAAGGTTTGGCTGTTGAAAATTTATTAATCTTAAGTGACGACGACGATGAGGAGCTTACATAGTCAAGGAAAAAACAAAGGACTTTTTGTTAGATAGATTTGCAACTTTGCAAGTAGCTGATGAAGTTCCAAACAGAGACGAAGGCCTTGCAGATGTTGGTGTTTCTGGCCAAGAGACAGATTATGAAGAAAGCATCGACACCGCTACTTCCCAAGACGAACTTGAAGAAGATCAATGAGTTGTGCGTAGAAGGAAAAGTAAGTTTCCTTCCTATGATCCATCCGTTGCCTTTCCTACTTTGTTAGTAGGTATGAAATTCCATGATGTGATACAATTTAGGGAAGTTATACTGAAGAACTCCATTGCTGCACATAGAAATATTGATTTCATTAGAAACACTAAGAAATTTATAAGAGCTAGATGTTCGCAGCAAAATTGTCCATGGAAGATTTATGGCACGTTTGTTAAGAAGAGTGGGTCTTTCCATATTAGAGCCTACCAAGAGGAACACACTTGTTCCATTAATTTTCAAAACAAAAGGGTAACAAGTGCATGATTGTCCAAGCACTTCTTCGATTTGATCAAGCTAATGCTCAGGATGAAAATTACTAACTTTAAGATGCTGGTGAAGGAGCGTGTATGCATCAATGTATCTAGGACTTAGTGCAAAAGAGCAAAGCAAAAGGTGATAAAGATACTTATTGGTAAGTATGCTAAGGAATATGGGCAGGTGTAGGAGTATGCTTGGGAGTGTAGGCTGCAAAACCCTACAAGTAGAGTGTATGTAGAGGTGGTTGAGAGACTGCTTCCTGATCATGGGACCAAATTCGATAAGTTCTATGTATGCTTTGATGTATACAGATGGGGATTTTTAGCTAGTTGTAGATGGATTATAGGATTAGACGACTGTTTCTTGAAGGGCTTGTGCAAGGGAGAATTGTTGGCGGCAATTGGAAGAGATGCGAATAACCAAATGTTCCCACTAGCTTGGGCTATTGTAAAGATTGAGAACAAGGACAATTAGTCCTGGTTCTTGAAAAATCTGATGGCTGACTTGGAGATAACAAATGGGGAAGGGTGGTTATTCATGAGCGACCAACAAAATGTAATGCTTGCTTTTTGAAAAATTTAGTCAATAGTTTGCTTTATAATATGAACATGTAATTTGCTTTTAGTATTTCTTACTTTGAATTATTGTAGGGATTGGTTCCGACAGTAGCTGAGTTGTTGTCACATGCTGAACATCGAATGTGTGCACGGCACATATACGGAAATTGGACAAAGACCTATAAAGGGGATAAGCTGTAGTTGCAATTTTGGCAATTAACAAAGAGTGCAAACATTGCTGACTTTAGGATAGCCAAAGAAGGACTCATTCATTTGACAAAGGAAGGTTGTGCTACCCTATTTCAACTAGAACTGAAGCATTAGTGCAGGGCATTCTTCAGTGAGGAGTTCAAGTGCGATAACGTCAACAACAACATTTGTGAAGTATTTAATTTGAAGATAATAGATGCCAGATGCAAACCGGTCATCTCAATGCTTGAAGATATACGAGTTGCAGTTATGACTCGGCTGTAGAAACAAAGAGATGAGGCTGCAAAGTGGACAAGACATTATGGTCCTAGGATTGCCAAGAAATTGGATGAGAACTTGGCTGCAAGTAGGCATTATCATCTCATTTGGAATGGAGATGACGGATATGAGATAATGAATGGTGCTGATAAGTATGTTGTCAATCTAGGAAGCATGAAGTGTTCATGTAGAGCATGGCAAGTAAGTGGAATTCCATGTGCACATGCCATATGTGCCATCCAGTTGAAGGGCGACAATATAGATGATTACATCGATGATTGGTACCATAAATAAAAATACCTTACTTCCTATCAATTCATGATGCATCCAATTAGAAGTAGCAAGTTTTGGGAGCACACAGATCATGAAGCACCTCAACCTTTGCCACAGAAGAAGAAAATTGGAAGGCCAAAACAAAGACGAAGAATGGTGGAGGGAGAGGTCTCGGGTTAGAAAAGAATGAGCAGGCAGGGTGCAAAGATAATGTGCTCTTATTGTTGCCTAGTAGGCCACAATATTAAAGGTTGTCAATTGAGGAAGCAACAACAACCGTTGAGGCAAGGTGAAGGGCCTAGTGAAGAGACAGTTGGAGAAATGCAAACAGCAGGGCCAAGTGAGTCGACTGTTCTTTAGTTGACAACTAGAACCCCGGTAAGTCATGAAATTTATTTTATGTTTATGTTGCTTTGTCGTTTATCATAAAAATGTACATAATATCCCATTTGGCCTTGTATGTAATGTGTTTATTAGGTCGCAAGAAGAACCCTGGTAAGTTATGAAACTGAATAGCCTGTTCGAAGAAGGCAAGGTAGAAGACGGCTAGTTGAAGGATTGGCTTAAGCAGCATCACGGCCAGCTGAAGGATTGGCCCAAGTAGCATCACGGCCAGTTCGGTCGACTGTTTTTTAGCAGTGAAAGAAATACCTAGTGGTAAATTCAACCATTTGTATTCAGTTTTTCATTTTCTTTACATTATTATATGTCCCGATGTTATATTTATGGTGTCTTTTGCCTCTTTCTCAAGTTCGAAGAAAGCAAGTTGGAACTCAATTGCCAATTGAAAGGCCATCATAAGAGCCACCTCAAGGGTCATCATAGGGGCTGCCAGAAGAATCACTACAAGGGGCACCACGAGTACCACCATCAGGCCCAACAGAAAGAGGTGTCATTGAAGTTGAAGGGCTACACAAAAGGACAACTAGAAGAAGGCCAGGTGAAGGGGCAGTTACACAAAGGCCATCTAGAAGACGCCCAGTTGAAAAATTGGTTGAAGAAGCCCCGGCTGTAGCTAAAGGGCCCAAAAAAGTAAGAAAAAGAGCCAACAAATCACAAGTTCCTGAAAATGACGCCCCTATTCAAACAAGAGGGGCACTTGGGAAGATGTTGAGACAATATGACTATGGCCTTTATATAGATGAGCGTACTGGAACAATTATTCTGAATATAAGTTTTATTGGCTGCATTTAATTTAATTTATGCTGTAGACTTTTGTTGATAACTTATTGTTTTTTTTTGTAGCCTAAAAGAAGTTCAGAGGTTCTTATCTCAGGCCCAACTCAAGAATCAACGGCTGCACTAACAGAAAAGAAAACATCAACTGCGCCAATAAGAAAGAAGAGAAAGAACCTAGTTACAGAACCTAGTTACAGCTCCTTTTGAATCAATTTGGCCTTGGACATTTGCAACTCCATCTGAGTCAGTGGATATTGAGAAGGTTGAAGAAGAAGTTGCACATCCAATTAGAAAGAGTGCAAGAATTATGAATCAAGTAAAAGGCCCATTGAAAGGAGCACGAACATGGGGTGTCGTGCATATTGATTGATGAGATGAGACGTGAAAGGATTTGTGGAACTTAGGAGTTAAAACAGTTATGTAAACATTAACGTTATAATAACACTTGCTATGGATGATTATCTTCTTCTTTTTTTTCTTTAGTTTGTCATTGATGTTGTGAGACATAATTTCAATATCAATGAAATGATCTTGCGCTGCTTGTCAATTTTTGCTGTTTGTCATGGATTCTGCTTTTACTTACTACTGCTGCTACTGTTGGTGTTTTGTGGTGGTAGCTGGAGTGCTAGTGTGGCTGGTGGTGGTGGATGGTGATGTTTGGTGGTAGTGAGTTTGTTGTTGGGGTGCTAATGTGGTGGCTGGGGTGCTGGTGTGGCTGGTGGTGATGCCCGCTGATTATGGGTTTGTGGGGGTTATAGGCTTATGCTGCACCTACACCTGGTGCAAGTGTGCAGTTTGCACATCTTACACCATGTGTACTAGTGCAAGCTAGTGCAAGTCTTAGCTTGCACTAATACCTTGTGCAGCAACACCACTAGTATGGTGGTGGCTGGAGCGCCTAATGTGTAGTGTGGCTAGTGGTGATGGTTGGTGGCGCAGCCGGTGGTGGTGGTGGTTGGCGCAATTTTTAGAGAAAATCGACAAAAAAATTGGCACTTAACTAGTCATATTCTAGAAAACTTGGCACTTAATTGTTCACTTTTAACTACAAGTGATACTTAACTGATCACTTTAATAATAACTTGACACTTAAGTGATCATTTTTTCATTGCGACTAGCACTTAAGTGATTACTAAATACAACTTATGGCACTCGGGTAATCACTCATGTTTGTCTTGTGTATATGTTGGTCTGCATCAAAATAGAGAAGATGATGGTAATTTAACTTATGGCAACTCCATATGACAGCACCAACAACAACAAAGCCACAATGATCTTGTGGAACAACACAAACTTCTTCGCATCTTTCAAAAAGAAAAAAAGCCTACATTTAATTCTGAACAACACCATTTTTAACTATGGCAGTTGGAGAAACTTTTCGTCATTTTCAAGTGCTTTACATTTCATCATAAAGTACAATAGACAACAAAACAACACTATAATAAACGCTTGGTAACACTTTCGTTCAATTTTCATCATTGAAACTTTATTCTTGAAAGGTTTAGTTGAAAATGCTTGAGCGTGTATTGAGACTTCATTCTTGAAAAATTTAACTGAAGACGCTTGAGCTTGCATTGAGTCAACATCATCCAAGTCGTCCACGAACACAGAAGGAGATTGCTGTCTTTTATGAAGTAGATCCAATATCACATTTGTGGCTCGATCAGAGAACTTCGTATCGACCCATTTGAAATATTTGCACTTTGATGCTTCTTTATATCGAATGCATCCATAAAATCTTCTCCCACGATTGAGTCGAGTCCACGATATTCTTCTTGGACTCGGTAACCCACAAAAATAGAAACGTTGGCCTTCTCTTTCGCTTCGGTGAGAGGAAATTGAGGCGCTGCTGCGAGTTCAGTTCTCCATTTCCAAGATTCGAAGAAGGAATTTTGAGCAAATGAAAATTAAGGTTCGAGACTTGGATTCGAGCACTTCAATAGGGATTTTGGCCAATTTAGGGTTTTAGATTTGGGGCATTTGGGGAGATGACGTCATTTTTGGAAGATTTGTGGCTTTTATTATGTAGATGACATCGTTTCTGGTGAGTTAGAGCCGACTCAGCTCTCCGACGAGCCATGTAGGCAATAAAAAATAATAAAATATAGCTACGTAGGATTCTGGCGAGGGTCGCCGGAGGTGGCACTTAAGTGTCCTACTTTTCAAAGAAAGTTGCACTTAAGTGTTCCTTTTCGAAGTTATGGCACTTAAGTGTCATCCCTTACCAAGTTAAAGCATTTGAGCTATTCTTCTGCCTAAATAAAAGTGTTTGGCCTTTACCTATAAAAATGTTTAGTTGGTGTGCATTGATTCTGAATATAGGGAAGGGAGTTGTTGGATATGCTTCCGCCAAAATTTTGCGCATGGACCAATCAAGTATATGAAAGAACCCCCATATGACTTCACAAAAGTCCATTGATAAAGAAAAGGGATATCCAGGTAGAGGAAACAATGTGGTGTCCCTAACGAATCAGGGGCTGTCGAGGGATGCCACATGTTAAGTCTTGCAAAAATTTCTTAAACACCTATTCACATTTCTCTAAGTGTTCATACTAGCATTATCAACAATATCCACTACATGGTTGATTTAGCGATACATACATACATACATACATATATATAAATGTCATTTCTTCTTCTCAATCAAGTATGTGATTAGATGCCATAAAAGATAATAAAGTCTAAAGAGGGATGTATAGTTTTTCTTTCTAATATCTTTTAAAGATTCTTTCAGAGTGAACGTGACATTAATAGTTTATTTTTGATATGGAGTTCAGCCAAATAAATACAAAATCTATATAGTGCAATTGGAAGATTTTGCAGCATATGTTTTAAGTAAACTTGTGTGTATACTGAAAACTCTTAAAGCAAGTTTCCAAATAATATTATTAAATTTTCATAGTGTTGTTATTTTATTCAATTGGGAACAAAGTAATTCAGTAGATATTATACTGCGAGGTCAGTGGGAGGAAATTTATTTTTCCCGTACTCTTTGTACATGATATTTCCCTTACAAGTAGTGACCTTGAGGCATCTCTTGTTTTTGCACTAAGGTCCGTAAGGATTGTTCTCGTCATATTTTATTAGATTTATCTCAAAGGACATTTGCTGATCCTATTTTGGAAATATTCAATATACATCAATGCAAGCCACAAATTGCTCTTGTCGTTAAGGGTGATGGATCGAATCCATTACATTGTTCTTATTTAGGTATTGAGAAAATCTAGTTAAAGGGTGTACTTTGTGTCAGTGCACTTAAAAGTATAATGTATGCTCGAATTTGCACCAGACTAAATATTATTTTTGCGACGGGACTTCTAGGCAGACATCAGTCAAATTCAGGACGCGATTATGGGTTGTTGCCAAGAAGGTTTTAAGGTATTTAAAGAGGACAAGATATTATATGTTAATATATAAATATGTTCAATTCTTGCAACTAGTATGATATTTAGATGTAAACTTTGCTGGCTGTTAGGATGACATAATATAAATAATAGAATATATATATTTATGTTAGTAGGAAGTACAGTAAATAAAGTTTTATGTTATCTTCTACTATGGAAGCAAATGTTGTAACATTCTTTTAGACTGTTATTTGGGCTATTAGGCTCCGAAACCTCATTAAAGAGTTGATCATTTTTAATTTTATGGATTGACCCATACGGTTGTATTGAGACAATAACTTTGTAGTATTAATAACATAGGTCTCAATGGGTCTAAATATTTGGCAGTCAAATTTTTGACCATAAAGAAACGGTATAGAAAAGTGACGTTATAATATAGTATATTTTCACAGATGATGTGGTTATAGATCCATTAACTAAATGACTTCACTCTTTTATTTTTGAATGACATGTCATTAATATGAGCTTAAAAGCATCATGGGATTCTATTATTTAGTGGGAGCTATTTTGGCTTTACGTTGATAAAATTCACATTTGTATTCGTTACATTTAGTAACGGTTTGATATGTATCAACTTTTGCATTTAATAAAATATTTTTTGAATGTGCTGTTATTATGTTGAATACATATTGATAAAATCTCAAGGTATTGTATAAACCTTGAGTGAAGGCTAGGGGCATCTGATTATTAGCCTTGTGTATATGCCTTGTTATACATAAATAAATGTTAACCGTAAGGATAAGGTATATGTGGGTTCATTGGAACCATAAATATATTCTCTAATGGCACAAGTTTTTTGTAACGTTTAAGGTAAGAGAATGGTGACTGACAAATGTGATATCTTTATGAGAGATGTTATCCATTTGACACACTACCATATTGAATACATATCAATAAAGTTGAGAATATTCGTGACCATGGAAGGCTCTGTGTGTATACATGCAGTTACCGCAATGATTCGGTGTTTGAGACTTTATGGGATATGATTGATTATTAAGAATTATCTCTAGACCAATGTGCATACATATAATACAATTTCAATTAATATAGTTTAAGTGGAAGAATGTAAGAGTTTTCCTAATGTGGACTACATTAATTGATATTGTAATTTACCGTTTTACGGTTATTGTAAAACGGGGTTGGTCTAAAGTGAGATAGAATATTTCTTAATTAGTCTAATATGTGGCTGGTTAGTATGGGCTGAGTTGAGCCTAGTCCGTAATGAGGGGGCCTGGCTGGAAATTCTATAAATAGTGCTCAAGTCTCTTTTTTAATCATAATTCTCACATGTATTCTCACATAAGGAGTGTTAACCCAGTGCTAAAGAGTGAGGGGGCCGTTTCATTGAGCCAGTGATACGGAGGGTGATGTGGACATCGAGTCATATCGAGGAGGAGGTGCTAGGGACCCATTGTCTATTCCTACTGGTTCGATTACTCGAGCGCGGGCCAAACAATTTAGGCAAGCTGTTGGCGTCATGATTCGTGATCTTTGGCGTGAAGACGATCTTGGATCAAATCTTGAAGAATCTTGGAAATCTTGGTGCAATTTAATTATCTTGTCACCAAATAATTGACTACGTCAATTTATATATATTCTTGTTTAAGAATATTCTAAAATAGGAATATTTTAGAATATAACGCATTAGATTTTTTTAGGGTTTGTGTGGTAGCCTATATAAAGGATTTGCCAAATTTCATTGGGGACGGATATATTTTATTTTTTTGAGGAAAAGAATTGAGAGGTTCTCTTTTTTATTGTTCTTTTGAGGACTTGACCTAATCAAGATTCTCTTCGACTTATCGAGCGAGATAGCGAATTCTTTCGCTCGTGGCGTCTATAACGTTGGTTGGTTGACACGTGTTTGTCAACAGGTCACGTTCATACCGAGGTTGCCAATCACAGGTTTGATTGGAGGTTGAGGTTTGCAATTTGCACCATCTGGGCCTTCGTAGAATGATCCTTCCGCAACGATTCACATCAGTTTGGTATCAGAGCTTGCTTCTACAAGGTCTATTTATCTTTAATTTTCTGTTGATATTTAGTAATTTGAGATTTATTGAGTTAGGGTTTCAGTTCTAGCTAATTTAGGGATCCGATTGCTTTTGTGCTTCCATACGTAGTTGTTTGCTGTTAGTTTTAAAATTTTCTTTTCTAGCATCTTAAATTGTATTTGAGTTCGTCAAAAAAAAAAGAAAAAAAAGTAAAAAAAAAAAAGAAAGAGAAAGAAAACGCACAAAAAAAAAGTGTGCAAGAAAAAAAAACAGATTCGGCAAAAAAAAAAATTTAGCCGAACAAAAAAAAAAAAAAAAAAAAAAAAAAGAAGGCGACTCGTTTGTTAGTAGACCAAATTGAAACAAAATCAGTAGTGATTTGCGTTTCAATTGAAATTTCGAAAGTTGTACTTGTTGGTTTGAAATTGTTACTTGCTGAAACAAAATCAATAGTGATCTAATCTTGTTTGATTAGTTTGATTGATTGTCGTGAGGGGGTTGAGAGACAGGTTTTGAGTCCAATAAAGAGCTTGTGAAAAGAGAATACGAGAGGAAAAAGGCAAGAGTGTGTAAGCTTAATTGAGGGTGGAAAAAGCCTAGACTTGAGTTAAACATGAGAGGAGTGACAAACATCTTGAGAGAAACACGTGAGGGAGCGATTGGTGAGGATTTTTTTTTTACTAACATTTACTTGCAGGTCTAAAATATGTCGCGCGAAGAAAGCGTGAATCAACAGGAGGTTGACTCCATACGAAGGGATGAAGCGCTCGTGGAAAGCATCCAGCAATTAAGGGTCGTAGTGGAGGAGCTTAGTGGCCGAATGATGGGGAATGGCATGAGGGTTGATAGTGACCGAGAGATACCCCGAGGAAGGTCGCAACATCAGCAAGATGCCTTTAGAACACAACATAGAAGGCAACGACAATATAATGATGATGAGGCCGACATGGAGGATGATCGAGATGCTCGATTTGAAAGGTGGAATGGAGGCCGAAGGTTTAGACACCGAGGAGATGATGAACTTGGCAACATCAAGATGAAGATTCTTTCCTTCCAAGGGAAGAATGATCCCGATGCGTATCTAGAGGGGGAGAAACGCATGGAGATGGTATTTGATTGCCAACGATACTCTGAGCTCAAAAAGGTAAAAATTGCAGCTGTTGAATTTACTGATTATGCTATAATTTGGTGGGATCAACTTATGACTAGTAGAATGGTGAAAGACCGATAGAGACGTGGGATGAGATGAAAGCGGTGATGAGAAGACATTTTGTACCTAGTCATTACCACATAGATTTGTTTCAAAAGCTACAAAATCTCACACAAGGCAATAAGAGCGTGGAAGAGTATCACAAGGAGATGGAGATTGCCATGATCCGTGCTAATGTGATGGAGGATCGTGAGGCCACAATGTCAAGATTTTTGAGTGGTTTGAGTCGAGACATAGCAAGGGTGGTAGAGCTGCAACACTATGTTGAATTGGAGGAATTGGTGGACAAAGCCATCAAAGTTGAGCGGCAATTGAAGTTGGACCGAAATCATAAGAGTGGAGGAGGTTCAAGTCAGAATTGGAGATCCAATTGGAAGAGAGATGAGAAGCCAAATTGGAGAGGAAACAACACAAAAACCGAAACCTCAAAGGAGAAGGAGAGGGACGGTAAAGTTGGAACAAATCCGGTTTCAAGTAAAACCGAAAATCCTAACACTAGAACTCGTGAAATTAAATGTTTTAAGTGTTTGGGCAGGGGTCATATGGCGAATCAATGCCCTAATAGGAGGGTGATGATCATGACTGGACATGGTGTTATTGAGTCCGAAAGTGAAAGGGAAGAAGATGATGATGAGATGCCACCATTGGAGGATTGTAGTGATGGAGAAGTGGCTATAAAAGGAGACTTATTGGTGGTTAGGCGTTCTCTCGAGTGTGCAAGTAAAGGAGGAGGAGCATCACCAACAAAGAGATAATTTGTTTCATACAAGGTGTGTGGTGAATGGTAAGATCTGTAGTATGATAATTGATGGAGGTAGTTGTGTGAATGTGGCAAGTTGTATTATGGTGGATAAGTTGGGCTTGAAGACAACAAAGCACCCTAGGCCTTATAGACTTCAATGGTTAAATGATAGTGGTGAGGTGAAAGTATCGAAACAAGTTCGAATTCCATTTGAGATAGGGAGATATAAGGACGAGGTAGAGTGTGATGTTGTACCTATGCAAGCGGGTCATATCTTGCTTGGAAGACCATGGCAATATGATCGAAAGGTACATCATGATGGATATACTAATCGTTATTCATTGGTGATGAATCAAAAGACTTATACCTTGGTACCAATGACACCTAGTGAGGTGTATCAAGATCAATTAAAGTTACAACGAGAAGCTGAGAGAGAGAGAGAAAAGGTGAGAAATCCGAGGGCTTGCGTGGTGTGTCTGAGACGCAAGGAAAAGGAGAGGCCGAGAGAAAGATTGTGGTAAAAACTGAGGGAAAAGAAGAGAGGAAAGAAAAGATGCAAAATAATTTTTATGCAAAATCAAGTGAAGTGAGGGGAGCCTTAGTTCTAGATCGACCAATACTACTTGTGTACAAGGAGGTTTTGTTTTCTACTAACGATCTTGACCCAAGTTTGCCTAGTCCTATTGTGTCTTTATTGCAGGAATTTGAAGATGTCTTTCCTGATGAACTTCCTGGAGGGATACCACCTATTCGAGGCATAGAACATCAAATTGACTTGATTCCTGGTGTGCCATTACCTAATCGACCCCCATATCGAAGCAATCCCGAGGAGACAAAGGAATTTCAGCGGCAAGTTAGTGAATTATTGGAACGAGGGCATGTGAGAGAGAGTCTTAGCCCGTGCGCCGTCCCTGTTTTGTTAGTGCCAAAGAAGGATGGAACTTGGCGAATGTGTGTCGATTGCCGAGCAATCAATAATATTACGGTAAAGTATCGACATCCTATTCCTAGATTAGATGACATGTTGGATGAGTTGCATGGTTCTTGTATTTTCACTAAGATCGATTTGAAAAGTGGTTATCATCAAATTAGGATGAAAGAAGGTGATGAATGGAAAACTGCATTTAAGACCAAGTATGGATTATATGAGTGGTTAGTAATGCCATTTGGATTAACTAATGCACCGAGCACGTTTATGCGACTTATGAATAATGTTTTGTGTGCTTTTATTGGTCGATTTGTGGTTGTCTATTTCGATGACATCTTGATTTATAGCCGAAGTCCTGATGACCATATTGAGCATGTGCGAGCTGTCTTGCAGGTTTTAAGGGCCGAGCAATTATATGCTAATCTAAAGAAGTGCTCTTTTGTTACTAACAAATTAGTATTTCTAGGATTTGTTGTTAGTGCTAATGGTATACAGGTTGATGAAGAAAAGGTTAAAGCAATCCGTGAATGGCCAACGCCTAAGACCATAGGAGAGGTGCGTAGCTTTCATGGATTGGCGAGTTTTTATCGACGATTTGTGAGAAATTTCAGCACCATTGCTGCACCTTTAACTGAGGTTATCAAGAAGCACGTGGGTTTCACGTGGGGAGAAGAGCAAGAGAAAGCCTTTAATCTGCTAAAAGATAAGTTAACTAATGCTCCTTTGTTATCTTTGCCGAATTTCAGTGCTACTTTTGAGATAGAGTGCGATGCTTCTGGTACATGAATTGGAGCCGTGTTGATGCAAGGAGGGCGTCCCATAGCTTATTTCAGCGAAAAATTGAGTGGAGCAACATTGAATTATCCTACATATGATAATGAGATGTATGCTTTAGTGCGAGCTTTGGAGACTTGGTAACATTATTTATGGCCAAAGGAGTTTGTGATCCACACCGACCATGAGACCTTGAAGTACTTGAAAGGACAACAAAAGTTGAATAAAAGACATGCCAAATGGATGGAGTTTATTGAGACTTTTCCATATGTGATCAAGTACAAGAAAGGTAAGGAAAATGTGGTAGCCGATGCATTTTCTCGAAGGTATGCGATTCTAACTATTTTAGAAGCAAAGTGTTTAGGTTTTGAGCATATCAAGAGTTTATATATTGATGATGATGACTTTGGGAGAGTCTATGAAGCATGTGAACACGCTGCATTTGATAAATTTTATAGGCATGAATGTTATCTTTTTCGTGAAAACAAACTATGTTTGCCTAAGTGTTCTTTGCGTGAATTGTTGGTGCGAGAAGCGCATAGTGGTGGTTTAATGGGGCATTTTGGCATTAATAAGACTTATGAAGTGCTGTATGAACATTTTTATTGGCCACATATGAAGAGAGATGTCACACGTGTTTGTGAGAGATGCATTGCTTGTAAGCAATCGAAGTCTACAACTAAACCGCATGGCTTGTATACACCATTACCTATTCCAACGCATCCTTGGATTGATATTTCTATGGATTTTGTGTTAGGATTGCCTAGGTCTAAGTATGGTAGAGATTCTATTTATGTGGTTGTTGATCGGTTTTCAAAGATGGCTCATTTTATACCTTGTCATAAAACTGATGATGCATCTCATATTGCTAATTTGTTCTTTAAGGAGGTTGTACATTTGCATGGCATGCCTAGATCGATTGTTTCAGATCGAGATTCTAAATTTCTTAGCTACTTTTGGAAAACATTGTGGAAAAAACTAGGAACACGGTTGTTATTTTCGACTACTTGTCATCCACAGACCGATGGTCAAACCGAGGTAGTTAATAGAACTTTAGGGGTATTGTTGCGTGCTATTATTAAAAAGAACATAAAATCTTGGGAAGATTGTCTGCCACATGTTGAATTTGCATATAATAGGAGCATGCATTCTACTACTAAATTTACACCATTTGAGGTTGTCTATGGTTTTAATCCATTAACTCCGTTAGATTTAACCTCTTTACCTATTGATAAGCGTGTGGATTTAGATGGAGTAAATAAAGCTGAATTTGTCAAGTCGTTGCATGAGAAGACGCGCACAAATATTGAGCGCAAGACTGAGCAATATGCAAGGCAAGCTAACAAAGGGCGCAAGGAAGTGGTGTTTGAACCTGTCGATTGGGTTTGGGTTCATATGCGCAAAGAGAGATTTCCTGAGCAGCGACATTCTAAGTTATTACCGCGAGGGGATGGACCATTCATGATTTTGGAAAGAGTTAACAATAATGCTTACAAGCTTGATCTTCCAGGTAAGTATGACGTTAGTGCCACATTTAATGTTTCTGACTTGACTTTTTTTGATGCCAGTGATGATTTGAGGACAAATCCTTTGCACGGGGGAGGGAATGATGTGGACATCGAGTCATATCGAGGAGGAGGTGCTAGGGACCCATTGTCTATTCCTACTGGTTCGATTACTCGAGCGCGGGCCAAACAATTTAGGCAAGCTGTTGGCATCATGATTCGTGATCTTTGGCGTGAAGATGACCTTGGATCAAATCTTGAAGAATCTTGGAAATCTTGGTGCAATTTAATTATCTTGTCACCAAATAATTGACCAAGTCAATTTATATATATTCTTGTTTAAGAATATTCTAAAATAGGAATATTTTAGAATATAACGCATTAGATTTTTTAGGGTTGGTTTTTAGGGTTTGTGTGGCAGCCTATATAAAGGATTTGCCAAATTTCATTGGAGACGAATATATTTTATTTTTTTGAGAAAAAGAATTGAGAGGTTCTCTTTTTTATTGTTCTTTTGAGGACTTGACCTAATCAAGATTCTCTTCGACTTATCGAGCGAGATAGCGAATTCTTTCGCTCGTGGCGTCTATAACATTGGTTGGACAGGTCACGTTCATACCGAGGTTGCCAATCACAGGTTTGATTGGAGGTTGAGGTTTGCAATTTGCACCATCTGTGCCTTCGTAGAACGATCCTTCCGCAACGATTCACATCAGAGGGCAATAGAGAAGAAGGACTTGTGTGTGGAACATCGGTTTTCCGCTTCCGTTTTAAGAACGATGGATCCGAAAATATGTGCGTTAATCTTTTTGTTCAGTTATGCATGTTCTTGTTCTTTTATGGAGATCTTGGGATTGTGTAATTTGCATCCAACATGCTCGTCATAAACATTAAGATACATATGCCCATCCCCCCAAAGAAGGATAAACTGAGGCAATGATGGGGAAAATTCAAACTCACCGAAGGTTCCATTCTTGTAAAGTGCTCCAACCTGTCTATTGTCGCTCTTCGCTTTCCGCACATCCCTCGTTTTTGTAGTAAATTCGGGGAGAATTGGCTGCCCTCACAGATGCGACAAAGCCTCTCTGATCATCAGTGGTGAACGTGTAGACCCGCGCTGTCCCATCAAGTGCGCTTGATGTTGTTGTTAGTTGTATGTCGGGACGTAGCTCCTATCCAGGAAGTATTGTGTCTACAGGGTGATCGAAAGACTGCCAAATGATGGCATCATTTTTGTCGTAGAGCATGAGATTTCCAACTTCTGTCAAGTTCAAGCCTACCATTGACTTGCTAGCAGTATTTGTGGACCACATTTTTTTTTTCCATCATCACCCAATAAAACTAAATCGCCCTCCTGGGTGAGTCACATTTGCGAAGTGTCGTGAATGGGTTGTTCCTGAGGAATCAACCGAGTTGACGATGGCGTGATGTTTTCCATGTCTTGTGTCGGTTGGAAAACAAGCAGGCGAAAATAGCAGCGTCCGTCCACATAGCACATGAAGCCACATGAGAAACTTGGTCCTGAGTTTAGCCTGGAAAGCACGACCTTGAAATGAAAAGTATTGAAATTTGTCGCAGGGGAGTCATAAAAAGGTTAAATTGAAGTCGGGAAGTTTATTGAGGGTCCATACGGTGGGAATTCACGTGAATATTTTAAATAAATATTATAATATTTTTTTATTTTTATAAATTTTTTGTTTTCTTTGGTTTTTATTTTTTTCCCTTTTTGCCATTGGGTGATAAAAAACAAGAAAAGAAAAAAGAAGAAAAAATTATAAAAATTAAAAAATCATTAAAAAAATCATTATAAATATCAATATTAGTATTAAGCGTATCACGTAAGATGACCATTGTCTACGTTAGCGATTTTCAATCTAAATTGACTGCCTAGATTGAATTGATACCAATTTAAAGATATTTAAAATTAAATTGGTCAAATTAAAAGGTTGTGATTTTTTTTTTTTGATCATTTTTCGCCAGTTTAACATAGTCAAGGAAAGAAAGATGAAACTATTTCGAAAGGCAAATGCTTGGCCCATCACGAGCATCGAGTTCCTTGTATCAGTTGTTAGGGCGAAATCATTTCATCCCGATTCACGAAGTCCACAACCAATAAATCTGAGTGAGGGAATAAAGGCATCATCTGTGATATAGCGGTGAGGTCTCAAGTATGAATACATAGAAAAATACAGAAAAGCGATGTTTATGTCTGCATAGCTTCATATACATCGGATTAGTGTGCTAACCTTTCTCCTCTATCCTTACCACCGGAAGAACGTTTCAGTTTCAGGCAGATAAAACATTGTCCCCAAGGGTTGGATTGCTATCGGTGCAATAGGCGGTTGAGTTTGCCTCCTCTGTTCATAGATCAAAAATCGGCAAACGGGGCACTGACCGTGACCCTGCAGCCATGGCACGATGCACTCCTCATGGAACATATGGTCGCAAGGGGTGACCATCACCTCTTGCCTGGCCTCGAAGTCGTCTAAGCATACTGCGCATCTCTTGATATCATCATCGTCATGGTACCTACTCTGATTTCCGAGACCGTTCTTAGCATTTTCCCTATAGTACAGGCTTATTCTCCTGGCTAACCTTTTTGGCAGGGGGTCCTTGTAAATCTCCTTCCTGAGCTTGCTTAAGGCCTCCTTCTGCTCATCAGCCGTCGACATGGGGCCTTGCTCAGACAAGACCTGGGCGTTAGGCTGCCCGATGGGTCTCAGAGGAGGGTCATAGACGATCCCTCTGGGCCTCCCGTAGGCATTCTCGAGGAGCATGAGGGGCGAGATGGGTGTCGTGAAGCTGCATATGAAGCCATGTTTCGAAATTGTCAACAAATCACAACTCAAGGATCACATGTCCCTAATGCTCGACGATGACGACAGAGAAAACATGATTGAATTGAATTGGAGAGGTTAGCATGTGTTTTGAGGGAGCATGATCCAAATGTATCTTGTCATCATAATCATGATAATCACTTCCAAGATACCAGAGCTAAGATGATCTATGGATTCTGCCGGCGTGCTCTTACCCAGCTAAACTAGAAGGAGTTGGCCGTGACATCATTCTTTCCGGGACAGACGGCCGAGTTGGTGGTGGCGCCTGCATATTTCAGCACACAAAGACTATGAAAAGCACGAAAGCATACTCGTTTCACTCATCTTCAAGCCTCTCTCAGGCAATTACCCAAACACTTGTTACGTGTGGCTTCAAAACACCAGATTCTATGCACGCGAAGCCAGTATATCTCTTAGTTTTTTTAACTTACTGGTGGAATCGTTTGATACGAAAGAGCCCGTGGAAGCGGAGGCGGACTCGGAAGCTCATCATCGCTCAGAAGATCAAAATCGAAGTAGTCCCATTGAGATGGCTCAGGGGCCGGTGCCGGAGCAAAATTACTTGAGCGGCCGCTCATGGCGTCCGCCAACCGTGGTTCACAGCCGGCTCTGATATTCCTTTGCTTGCTCACTTCACATTTATGAGCGTGAAATTTTATATCTGTTGCGTTTGAGGTCGCGTCGGAATGCGATGGATATAAGCTCGAGGGAATAAGTGCGTAGCAATTGCTTTTGCCATTGTCAAACTTATGTCCGTGTCTGATTCGAAAGAGCGAAGCGATTCTGTCTGCCCCCGCCATTTTGATGCTCTGCTTTTTTTCTTCCTCTGGCGTAGCTGGTGCTTTGAAGATAAAGAAGATGCAGCCAATATGAAGTAAAGAATCTGTTCTTTCTAGTTCTTTTGGGGGGAAAAGGGGGAAAGAGCAGGAGGAAGAATCGGATTCAATCTCTGCCCAGCCACGTCACACGTCAACTCTCGCGAGCTTGCGGCGTAAGTTAGTGTCGTCAGCAACTTCCCTGATGTCGCGGCTTCTTCAGGAAACTCCTTCGCTTGACTGTGGATGGATGCAAGTAAGGCATTTTTCTTAACTCTAAGGACTTCCCATCTCTCTGATGTCTTCACCGAATTGTTCATCTTTTGCTTGAGAAGATGATACACATGCTATGACTAGAGCAACAGTACCATCTCCAGGAGTTTCGACTGTGTTTTTGCATGATTGTGTCTCCCTCATTGCTAAACCATAAATTCCAAACTCGGACTGATTCCGTTCTTGGCTGGACAGATCCCTTATTATGTTCTGAGCTTCAATCACTGAAAGTTCATGACTTTTTGGCGAGTGCCTCGCACCAAACGTGCCCATTTCTCCTCAAGGTGACGAGTTTCTTTTTCTCCACTTGGTTACTTCTGTCATCATCTGCATAACGTATGATCTGAAGGCAGAAGCTCAAATCACAACTCCACAAGTCAATGTCAGCCCTTGATGACTCATTAACAACTACTCAGTTTTTTACATCTGATGGTCTGTTAAGATCACCCGAGTAACAATGTGCTCCATACCGTGCTTTAATCTTCGCCTTGTATGTTGCCCCTGGTTCTTTTCTAGCGGTCTAATTATGTAGATCCTGTGGTTGTAATTCAGCCACTCTATGCTCAGGATAGTCTTCCTTCCTCTCCCCAACTAAGAGCAAAATCATCTTCCCTCTGGAAAATCCCTTCCTTTGGCAAAACTTACACACACCATTCTTGCCAAATTTACCCATCTCTTTTCTGGAATTGAAATTATTAATGTGGTGCATCTCTGAAGTTGGGAGTGGTAGAAATTTTTACTAGCAACCCATTTTATAAACAGTTTCAGATCCATCCTGTCAGACTTCTTCTTAATCAAATTATGGTGTTCAAAATGTTAATGAGTACATATGATGCGTTACACATCTTGATTTAGAGAGAGGATCTTTCTTTCTTTAGAGGAATGTTTTGCTATTTGACCATGTGTTAGTTCACTAGGGTTGGTATAGAAAAACTTGAAGTTTACATCTCGAGTAGTATTACGCTATCTTTGATATGAGGAGGCCCGGAAACACTTCAAATAGGACAAAGTGCTTTGTGTGTTGACCTGCTGCTTTGTTTGGAAATGAGAAATATCATATACCGTAGTCATGACAGCAAGAAACTGTATGGTGATTTACGAAAGGTCTCTTACAAGAAAGGTTGCCTTGATGTCCATCCTTTATTTGGATCGCAACAAGAAAGAGTGATGGAATCGAGCATTGTCTCCTGCCAACAGGTTTATGGTTGGAATCTTTATTTGTACCATGAGATTTCAACCAATTAAACGAAAATGACAAGCCTTTTAGAATTTCATTAAAATTATGGGATCATAAGTACTAGTACGAGACAGAAAATTAATAAGGCAGAAATGCCAAAAGAAGTTATCCCATCTAAGCATCAGAGTTCATGTCCGAAGCTGGTTTTGTTCATCACCTAGGACCTGATAGTTGTGAGGGCAATAGCCGAGTAGCATCATCAACATTGTGATCGCTGTGACCGGAAGGAACTGAGAAGCTGTGTCTCAAGCAATCTTCTATATCAGCTGAGCCCTCCAAGCATTTAACTACTCCCGACATGGGGGGCCTCTTGCTACATCATCTTGCAAACACCATGCTGCGATTTTCATCATCTTCTTGGCCGTGTAGTTGCATGTCACCATTGGACTTATCAACCATCTCCATTAGTTGTTCTTGTTTTGCTTCGCACTTAAAAAGGGTCAACATATGCACTTCTTCACTGGGCAAAGAGCAGTCGATATTTTTCCTCCCACATAGGACTTCTAACATGACAATGCCAAAACTGTACACATCTACCTTTTCTGTGATAACATAGCTCAACCACTCTGGAGCAAGGTAACCTGGTGTTCCTCGCATGGTCGTCATGACATGGCTTTAGTCTTATCAATTAGCTTTGACAACCCAAAATCAGCAAGTTTTGTGTGACATCCTAAAATTCGACCCCGTCTCGATAATATAAAATGGACATTTCATTGATGTGCTTATGGTCATAATTTTGAGCTAGTCACTCACGAGTTAACTAATTTATTAGATGAAGCCATTAAGGGATATAAACGCGATAGATTTGA
Organism: Eucalyptus cladocalyx; assembly: GCA_017140615.1. Lineage (NCBI taxonomy): Eukaryota > Viridiplantae > Streptophyta > Magnoliopsida > Myrtales > Myrtaceae > Eucalyptus > Eucalyptus cladocalyx. The sequence goes on from CM029516.1 coordinate 32,135,274, forward strand.
GAATTCAATCAGAAATCGATCGCTCAACCGTAATAATCGGCAATGGTCAATATGACACAATTATAATCGATTAGTGATCCAATATAGGTCAATTCGATGAAAACACGTAATTAAATTGCGGGTGATTCTGTATGATTGCGAAATTCTCGTCGAACGGCACTAACCCGATTTTTCGTCGATTTTATACTTGGTGCCTGTAATTGAAACCTTGCAATTTTTATGACAATTAAGAGTCACCAACGAGTTGAAGATGCACAAACGTGGATCGAAAATTATCGACCACGGGTCAAACACGCTAAAATCCCTAAAATCTACCCGATAGGTTAGGTTGTACTAAAATTGTATTCGGTTGATTTTAACTACGAAATTGAGTTTGATTTTGGGATTCGGACATTCGAGCATGTCATGATTCATTTATAAGACGTCGTCTCATCTTTCGGAGAAATTTCGACGAGTTCAGAATTTTTGCAGAAAATCGAATTTCGGACAAATCAGAAAATGAAAGTGAAATTCGGATGGGCTCTTTAAGTGGGTTATTTGGCTGCCAAAAGGATTTTATTTGTGAGGATTTGAAGGGAAAATGATGATTGGAGGGCCCCTTGACCTTTGGCATGAAACTTTTGAGGCATTTCCGCTTGAGTGCTTAGATATTTCATTAGGCTTCCAATTGGCCAAAGGTTGGACTTTCTCTCCCCCCTTCTCTCTCTCTTTCCTCTCTCCTTCTCACCCCAGTCATGTGCACGTTTAGCCCATCAGCAGACCACTCCTTTCTCTTCTTCTCCTTCATCTCTTCTTCTATTTCTCACGCCACCTGCAGCCGCAACCTCCATTTCCTCTTCCACCTTTGCTGCAGCCGAAACCCCCCCATCATCTCCACCACATCACCACCATCAACCCACCATTCCACCATCATCATCTCCCCATTCCACATCGTCTAGCACCCTCCATTTCCCCTCACCACAGCCAGCGACCCAACCCTAATGCCACTTTCCAGCGCCAACTTCACCAGTGCCAACACCGCCCTGCAGCCATCTTCGCCTCACACCTCCAGTCCGCGGCCAGCAACCATAGCCACCACCTCACCATCAGCCACCCGCCTCATGTCCAGTGCCACCACCAGCAACTGACCAGCAACCAAGCCAAGCAGAACCGTGCCTCTAGCCGTGAGCTTGTTAGGTCATTTCCTCGCCGATCCAAGCTTACGTTGGAGACATGGTAGTCTCGGGTTGTCACCCCCGTCGCACTGCCATCGCTGTGAACCTGCCGCCGCCCTAATTCGGTGAGTTAATTCCCTAATAATTGATTAGGTTGTTAATTGCGCTTATAGGGTTAGATTAATGTTAATTAGTTTAGTTAAATTAGTATTAAGTGAGATTAGCCTTAGGATGTATTAATGTTAATCTATTTTGGTTATATTAGCCTTAAGATGGATTGGTATTGATCTAGTTGGTTGGATTAGTACTAATGAGGGTGATTTAGCTTGGTTTAATGAATTTCTCCTGGATCAGTTTGCTGGACGCTCGCCGCTTGCCATTTTTGTGGGGAAAAATGTGCTACGATTTTGAAGTTGTTTCTTTCTTGAAAAATATTTTAGATATCTTCAGCTATGACATATATTTTACTCAAGATTTTAGGGATTTAAAAGAATGAGATTTCAGTTTCGTTATTTGCAAAACATAATCTCGGATTATGCTGGAAACAATGACCTTTTAGTGTTTAAAGGATTTTACCAACTCTTAGGGTTTGATTTTCAAAATATTTTTTTCACAAAATTTGTTCATCACATCTTATAGTTTAACGTAATCAAATTTTAGATTAAACGAATAATTTTTTGACCTTGAACCAAACTGATTTTGGAAAACAGACTTTTTGGAAACAAACACAGTTTTGGTAATAATTTGAGTGATTTACTACTCGTAATCTAGAAAGATCTAGGTTAAGGAGTCTCATGAAAAATGTTATTTTAAGTGTCCTTTAGAACATATTCAAATTTTAGAATTTTCTAAACTCATTTGGTTAGGTTTCTGGATTTAAATTTGGAGACATGCGAGTAGCCTGGTTTCTGCCGGTTAGGGTTGATTGTGGTTTTGTAGTTGTTTTTAAATATCTTACTTGCTGGGAAATGAATATGTTGTGATTTGGTTGATGTTTGGCATGTCGAAAACTCATGTGTGACATCATGAGGTTGATTACTCTATGTTGATTGTTTATTACTATTGCCAAAGATGAATTTATAAGCTTTTAATTAGAAAAAGGGTTGGATGCCAAAAATTATTTGCCCAATAGAATAATGAGGTTTTAAACTAGGTGCGTACAAAGTTTGACGAATTAATTTTGAGTATGTGAGCACCTACGAATTTATTTCTAAGAGTTTTGAACAAAAAAAAGGGGTTACTAAAGTTTAGTTCCAAAAAGGGGTAGTTGGAAAATAAAATAGAAAATAAATAATGTGTTGGGTTTGGACGCCAGATTTTATGTGCTCAATAAAACGATGAAGTTTTATACTAGATGTGTGCAAATTTTGGCGAGTTAATTTCATATACGTGACCTCGTATGAATTTATTTCAGAAGAATTTGAAAAAAAAAAGGGATTGCAAGATTTATTGGTTTAAAAGGAATTTTTGGTAGTCTTGGCTAATAAGGAAGATAAGAAATGGGTTGATTGAGGGTGCACTTGTGTGATCACTTAATACCCTGATGCGAATGAATATGTGGGGGTAATGAACCCGTCTTGATGTGTATGAATATGTAGGATGATGCCTGATTAAGTTCGAATGCCGGTTACCGTGGAGGCCGGGCCGATGCTTCCGTGTGGAATGCCGTCCTGATGTGTATGAATATGTGGGATAATGCCGTGCTCGACAGAACGGGACGATGCCCAGTTATGCTGGATGATCGCCAACTGTTGAGTTGGTTGTGGCCGTTGGGTCATAGTAATTGGAACACGCCTGTATGGTTGTGATAGCTGCGTCTGATTATGGGACAAAATTATGTAGCACGGTATGTGACGTATCATAACGGTTTGACCTTATAATCAAGACTTATGTGATTGAAATGATGTGTTTTGGTTATTAAATTGCGCTTGCTGCACTGATAATGGTATATATGTTGAGCTAACGTGTAGGTACACGCCGAGGCGAGGTAAGTTTTGTATGGTGTGTGTTTAGAATTGCCTTCGAGGCAAATTTACGTCATAATCGGGGTTTAGGGTTTTGACTCATTGAGATTTTATCTCACCCTGTTGTGACTAACCTTTTTAAGGGCCATAGCGTGGAGATTTGTTGAGTGCGGATATGGTGGGCGCGAGATGCAACACCTTTTGGCTAGTCTTGCCATTAGCAAAGTTTAGGGTGACCCTGATGTTGGAGAAAACTTCATTGTGTATTTTGAAGCTAACAAAACGTTTCCATCAATCTAGTATGAAAATTTGTAGACTCTTTCACCAAAGTCTGAATACCGCCGAACCACTAGACTCAAGATTTAAAGTCTATCCTCATTGATAGTTTCTAGATCGTCGAAGAAGACTTATCTATAATCAAGTATTTCTTTAAGGATTTAATTCTATCGACTAAAGAAGACCTCTTGGCTGGATATAGCATCTCGGAATCCATTATTCATCTTGAGATTGATTCGGACATTTTGGATCCGTTGATTGGCGAAGTATACTTGGAATGTTCTACTTATGGAAACCTAGATCCTGATTGTATGGGCGAGCAAAATTGGTGGGTTATTGTCATATTCCTAACTCGAAATCTCCCTAATTGATTATGTCCAATGGGTAGATTGGAAGAACTCCTTTGGTAAGTGCTAACGGTTGTGATGGCATGAAGGAGTACATAAGGAAGACGTTCCAGTTATTCGAGTGTGTGCGCGATAGAGAAATTCCAAAGTTTGAAGCTCTTTGTTCTTTGACAATTCAATTGTTGAGCGAAAACTTGTACTCAAAAGAGAGTTTATACTTCTGTGAGACCTTGAGGAAGTGTAGCAGAGTCTCTACACTGTAGAATCAAGGAAAAACTATATTGTACCAATTCTTTTGATTCTTAGTGAAATCCAGCCGGTAGGTTGTCAGTGCCGAAGAGTGGACGTAGGCTTAGATTAAGCCAAACCACTATAAACCTTGTGTTCTTATTCTCTTCCTTAAGCTCTTTTACTTTAATCGTAATTCTATTTGATTATTAGAATCTAATTTCCTTTTCATAATCTATTACTAAACATAGTTGGATTAAAATAAATATTTTATACTTTACTCTGCAAAATTTGTTTTTGCACCTATTTACCCTCTTTAGGTGCTCATACTAGCTTTCACAATTGATATCAAAACCTGTGTACTCATTTAAGTTGAAGTGTTTTTACTTCAGAGTTAATGATCAATGGTTAGTATGCTGGCTCCAGGTCTGGTTGAAGGGCAAAGCAACACCAGACCGCCTTATTTTGATGGAAAGAAATAGGGAATATGGAAAAACAAGATGAATGTATTCCTAAGATCAAAAGATCCTCTGGAATGGGACATGGTAGACAGAGGAATCATTCCTAAAGCTGCAACAGTCTCAAAAAGATGAAAAGAAGCTGTTGAGTCTAGTGAAATGACTCAAGAAAAGATAATCAAGAGACAAGCTCTTGATGCAAAAGCAATTTATTCTTTATATTATGCATTATCTCCTATTGAATATAATAAAATATCTTCTTGTGAAACGGCTAAAGAAGTCTGGGATAGATTGCACATCACCTATGAAGGAACCGGTCGAGTGAAAGAAACCAGAATCAATATTTTGCTTAGTCAATATGAAGCATTCAAAATGAAACTAGGAGAATCTATCACTGACATGTTTAGTCGTTTTACAAAATCATGAATGGTCTTAAGTATCAAGGTCAACCAATCTCTGAACCCATGAAGGTTAACAAGTTACTATGTGGACTTTCCAAAGATTGGAATCACATAAAAGCCTCAATAAGGGAGACACAAAGAATCATGCCACTCTCTGTTGACAAATTGGTTGGCACTCTTCAGTCTTATGAAGTGGAGCAAATCAACGAATATGAAGATCCTAAAGGTAAGAAATATATTGCATTAAAATCTAATGATAATTCTGATGTCACAGGTTCTGAAGATGATATGGACGATGAAAAGTTTGCTCTCATGATAAGAAGGTTCAGAAAACTGAATAGAAAGGGAAGAAGATTCAATTCGAAGAAACAAATTTCTCAAAAGTTACAAAATAAATCAGCTGAGGATAATGAATCCAACAAGGATGTAATTTGCTTTGAATGCAAGAAAAAGGGACACATCAGACCCAACTGTCCCCTATTGAAGAGAAAGAAAGGAAAAGCTGAGAAATATCGAAAATCACTTAAAGTAGAAACTTGAAGTGATACTGAATGTGAGGAAAGTGATGATGATTACGCCAATATTTGTCTCATGGCACAATTAGGCTCAAATTCAAACTCTAAGACAGACTCAGACTCAGATAGTGAAATCGAGGTAAGTAATTTAAAAATTCCTACTAAAGTCTCTAAATATATTGATGAATTGTGTCTTAGTCTCAAAACCTCTCTCAAGAGGATTTCTGAACTTAAAAGGGAAAATTCTACATTGAAGCAACAAGAGATTGTTTGGAAAGAAAAAGTCGAAAGTTTAGATAAAAGTGTTATTACTTTGAAAGAAAATACAGACAATCTTTCAAAAGAAAATGCATTTTTAAAAAATGATATCTCAAGTATTTCTAAAAGGTTTTCTATAGGGTCTGAGAAATCAAAAAAGATTCTTTCAGCGCAAAGACCTTACTTTAACAAATCAGGTTTGTGAATGACTGTTGAAACCATTCATTTAATTGATTTTCCAAAGGTAAATGAAAGAATTAATCAAAGACCTACAAAAGATTCTTACAAAAATCATTTTCAAAAAGTTTTTGTAAAACTTGTAGGCCGTAGTGCTTTTAAATGTTCTAAGTGCAATAGCTCAGATCATTTTGAGAAAGAATGTCTTATGGTTTGGAAACCTGTTAAGAAGGTTTGGGCAAAGACTGTATATTGCATTAATACCATTGGACCCAAGAGAGTATGGGTACGAAAGAAAACTTGAGTTTCTTTTCTAAATGCAGGTCACTATTAAGAAAAATGTTAAATGGTACTTGGATAGTGGATACTCAAGACATATGACAGGAGACTCAAATTGTTTTATAAAGCTTGTGCAAGTTAATGGTGGAAAAATCTCTTTTGGAGGAAATAGCAAAGGCAAAATTGTGGGATACAGAATCGTAAAGATTGGAAGTCTCACAATCAGTAACGTCTCCTTAGTGGAAGGAATTAACTACAACTCGTTGAGTATCAGTCAATTGTGCGACATAGGTTTCAAAGTCAACTTTCAAGAATGAATATGTTAAGGAACCGGTAAAGACTCATCTCAGACTTTCACTGGGCAAAGACATGGGATTATCTACCTCTTAGATATCAAACCAGATAAAGCCCAATGTCTATTCTCAATTCAAGAGGAAGCAAACTTATGTCACAAAAAACTTGGGCACATCAACATGAAACAAATAGCTAAAATCTCAACAAAGAAGCTTGTTCGTGGACTACCCAAACTGACACACCAGAAGTTTGATCTATACACACCATGCGTGTTGGGAAAACAGGTAAGAAATTTATTCAAACCGATTAATTAAGTGTCCACTAATCGTGTATTGCAGCTCTTGCATATGGATCTATTTGGACTAACTAGAACTCAGAGCATTGGGGGTAAGAAATATTGCCTAGTAATTGTGAATGATTATTCACGATTCACTTGGGTATATTTCCTGGCAAGTGAGTTTGAAACCTTTTCTTATTTTATAAAATTTGTTAAGAAAGTCCAAAATGAGAAAGAGTATGTTATTTCAAGTATACGGACAGACTATTAAGGTAAATTCGAAAATTAAGACTTTGCTAAATTCTGTGATGAATCTGGTTTTCAGCATGTATTCTCCTCACCATATACTCCAGAGCAGAATAGAGTTGTAGAAATGAAGAATAGATCGCTGCAGGAAATGGTTAGAACTCTTTTAATTGAAAGTAACATTTCCTCTCGCTTTTGGGCTGAAGCAGTTTGTATAACATGCTATATTATTAATAGAGTCTTCTTAAGGTCTATTTTGGAGAAAACTCCCTATGAGTTGTTCAAAGGAAAGAAGCCAATTGTTTCCTATTTTCATGTGTTTGGATGCAAATGTTTTATATTGAAAAATGCAAATGATCGAGTTGGTAAGTTCGAAGAAAAATCAGACGAAGGCATCTTCCTTGGATATTCAACCACCAGCAAAGTTTACTGAGTATTCAACAAAAACTCCTTCCCCGAGCTTGATGTTGAAATCTCTTGTCACGGCCTTCAAGTCCAAATAAGGGAATCTAGATATCTAAAGCCTTTGTAAGTCTGAATCACCGTCCTTGACAATATTTCTTCTCTCCTTACTTGAAATATGAATCCCAAATATACTTATTAAGAGCATCGAAACTACTCAAGCAGTAGTCCCTAGGATTAACACCGTTCGTCCTTTATTCTTTCTTTGAAAGATTGATGATGGCATTGGTGTGTTTGAACTATGGTTGACTTTGATAAATGCCGAGATGGAATACAGCCCGCACGTGTCGTCTATGAGGGAAAATGAATTTGATAATAAATAGCAGTCTCCATCGAAGAAATTAGTTTGATTACAAAATAGTGCCATTGAGCATGAGCACCCTTTCCTCATACACTCTTCCTTGCAATTCTCCATAGTTGTGTTTGAGAGGTCAGCACTAATATTGTCGTCCCACAAAGTAAAGACGGTGACATTCCCAATTTCTACGAAAGAGTTATTGTGTGATACGCATGAGAAAGGTAAGCTGCGATTGCAACTGTAGGACGAAGACGTTTGTGCAATTTGCATTCTCTTTTGGACACCGACACTAATTGGGAAATAAGCAAATATCATAACTACCACGCTCCAGTGGATAATAGCAATCATCAATTCCAAGAAGATTGTCCTCATCCCAGCGATTGGAGAACGCATCATAAATATAACGCTTCAGATGCCCATCAAAATCTAGCCAGATATACTGAGCCGATAAAGTTGGGAGAAATGAAACTCACCAAAACTTTCATCCTTGTGAGGTGCTACAACCTGTTCACTGTCTCTCTTCATTTTGCTTACATTGCTCATTCTGTAGTAAATTTATGGAGAAGAGACTCCCACTAGAGATGCGACAAAGCCTATGTGATCATCAATGGCGAATGTGTAGAAATGCACCATCTCATTTGGCAAATATGTTGGCGTGGTTAGTGCCATGTCGGGACGTAGCTCTTGTCGTGGAAGAATTCTGTTCGTTGGGTGATCGAAAGACTGCCAAACGATGGCATCATTTCTGTCGTAGAGCACGAGATTTCCAACTTCAGTCAGGTTTAAGCTTACAATTGAATTGCCAGCGGTATTTGCTGACCAAATCTTGTTTCTATTATCACCCAGTAAAATTAGGGTCCACATGGCAATATATCTATTCCGAGGAACTATTTCTCTTCTGAATTTTTTTCTTTTCTATTTCTACTCCGGGAACAATTTCTGATTAAAATAAGATGTTTGGTAATTATACGAAATTTCTATTCTTGGAATAGAAAAAGAATAGAAATGCGATTGGTAAAAATTTATAAATTTTGTATTGATTTGTTTTTTCTTCTTACTCACGGACTGCCGATCGCGGCCTGCTACTAAATGACGGCTACACAATCGCCGCACGATGCTGCACGATCGCTGCACGACATCCGCACGACCGACGCACGATCGGCGCACGACAGCACGCGCCACGACGATCAGCGCCACGAACGGCGCACGACCGGCGCACGATCGGCGCACGAACGGCGCACGACCGGCGCACGATCGGCGCACGACCGGCGCACGATCGGCGCACGGTCGATGCACGATCGGCGCACGGTTACCGCATGAATGCCAACCGTGACTGCCAACTGCCGTCGCAGGATTGCTGCCCATAGCCGACTGGCCGTGAGAGGGGGCGGTGGTCGATGAGCTGTGGACGGCGGTCCTGCGGCGGCAATCGGCGGAGTTAGTCGGCGGTCATGCGGCATTCGTGTGCCGGTCATGCGGCCGTCGCATGACGGCGGGCGGCAATCAACGGTCCGTGAGTAAGAAGAAAAAACAAATCAATACAAAATTTTATAAATTTTTGCCGCAGGACCACTGCCGGACAATCGTGATCGTCGGCCGGTGGGCTACGGGCGACGGCAATCGACGCCAGCGATCAGCTGCCGACGGTGGCCGCAAGCAGTAGGAGGTAGTCGACCGTTGGTAAGCGGCTAGCGGTGGCCGCAACGAGGAAGAAGAACAAAAGATAGGGTCGGTGACTCGTCTTGGGACGTCGCATTTTCAATCGACCATCGTGGGATGAGAGTGTGCCCGGGATTTGGGACGTGACACTTTGCATTAAAATGTTCATCCAAAAGTATATTTTTGGGTTTGATGTCCAAGTGGCTTATTTTTTTGATGGCATTCCTCATGGAGACAGGCTAGTCCTTTGGTAATGTCGAGGATAATCTTTCTCCTTACTTGCCAACCGAATTCAAACTCTTGATCGTTTTGGAAGATCCACTTATCAAGAGAACCATTACACATGTACTCATAGACTAAAAGCCTATGTTATTTATCTGCATAGAATCCAAGTAATCTTACTAGATTGACATGATGGATTGTGCCCAAAGTTCTGGCCTCAGCCAAGGATGACTTCTTTATTTGACCAAAACCATTAAGACGCTTGGCTGCAATCCTAATGCCGTTGCATAAAGTTCATAGAAACACCGAGCCAAATCCTCCTTCCCCGAGCTTGATGTTGAAATCTCCCGTCACGGCCTTCAAGTCCTCATAAGGGAATCTAGATATCTAAAGCCTTTGTAAGTCCGAATCACCATCCTCGATAGTATTTCTTCTCTCCTTACTTGAAATATGAATCCCAAATATACTTATTAAGAGCATCGAAAATGCTCCAACAGTAGTCTATAGGATTAACACCGTTCGTCCCCTATTCTTTCTTTGAAAGATTGATGATGCCATCGGTGTGTTTGAACTATGGTTGACTTTGATAAATGCCGAGATGGAATACAGGCCGCCTGTGTCCTCTATGAGGGAAAATGAATTTGATAATAAATAGCAGTCTCCATCGAAGAAATTGGTTCCATTACAAAATAGTGCCATTGAGCATGAGCACCCTTTCCTCATACACTCTTCCTTGCAACTCTCCACAGTTGTGTTTGAGAGGTCAGCATTAATATTGTCATCCCACAAAGTAAAGACGGTGACATTCCCAATTTCTACGAAAGAGTTATTGTGTGAATCACATGAGAAAGGTAAGCTGCGATTGCAACTGTAAGACAAAGACGTCTGTGCAATTTGCATTCTCTTTTGGACACTGGCATTGATTGGGAAATGAGCAATTGTCATAACTACCACACTCCAATGGATAATAGCAATCATCAATTCCAAGAAGATTGTCCTCATCCCAGCGATTGGAGAACGCATCATAAATATAACGATTCAGATGCCCATTAAAATCTAGCCAGATATACTAAGCCGATAAAGTTGGGAGAAATGAAACTCACCGAAACTTTCATTCTTGTGAGGTGCTACAAGCTGTTCACTGTCTCTCTTCATTTTGCTTACATTGCTCATTCTGTAGTAAATTTATGGAGAAGAGACTCCCACTAAAGATGGGACAAAGCCTATGTGATCATCAATGGCGAATGTGTAGAAATGCACCATCTCATTTGGCAAATATGTTGGCGTGGTTAGTGTCATGCCGGGACGTAGCTCTTGTCGAGGAAGAATTCTGTTCGTTGGGTGATCGAAAGACTGCCAAATGATGGCATCATTTCTGTCGTAGAGCACGAGATTTCCAACTTCAGTCAGGTTTAAGCTTACAATTGAATTGCCAGCGGTATTTGCCGACCAAATCTTGTTTCCATTATCACCCAGTAAAATTAGGGTGCACATGGCAAGTCTATTTTGGGGTTTGATGTCCAAGTGGCTTATTTTTTTGATGGCAATCCTCATGGAGACAGGCTAGTCCTTTGGCAATGTCAAGGATAATCTTTCTCCTTACTTGCCAACATAATTCAAACTCTTGATCGTTTTGGAAGATCCACTTATCAAGAGAAGCATTGCACATGTACTCATAGACTAAAAACCTATGTTATTCATCTGCACAAAATCCAAGTAATCTTACCATATTGACATGGATTGTGCCCAAAGTTCTGGCCTCGGCCAAGGATGACTTCTTTATTTGACCAAAACCATCAAGACGCTTGGCTGCAATCCTAATGCTGTTGCATAAAGTTCCTAGAAACACCGAGCCAAATCCTCCTTCCCCGAGCTTGATGTTGAAATCCCCTGTCACGGCCTTCAAGTCCTCATAAGGGAATCTAGATATCTGAAGCCTTTGTAAGTCCAAATCACCATCCTCGACAGTATTTCTTCTCTCCTTACTTGAAATATGAATCCCAAATATACTTATTAAGAGCATGGAAACCGCTCCAACAGTAGTCTCTAGGATTAACACCGTTCGTCCCCTATTCTTTCTTTGAAAGATTGATGATGCCATCGGTGTGTTTGAACTATGGTTGACTTTGATAAATGCCGAGATGGAGTACAGCCCGCACGTGTTGTCTATGAGGGAAAATGAATTTGATAATAAATAGCAGTCTCCATCGAAGAAATTGGTTCCATTACGAAATAGTGCCATTGAGCATGAGCACCCTTTCCTCATACGCTCTTCCTTGCAACTCTCAACGGTTGTGTTTGAGAGGTCAGCACTAATATTATCGTCCCACAAAGTAAAGACGGTGACATTCCCAATTTCTACGAAAGAGTTATTTTGTGAATCACATGAGAAAGGTAAGCTGTGATTGCAACTGTAAGACGAAGACGTCTGTGCAATTTGCATTCTCTTTTGGACACCGACACTAATTGGGAAATGAGCAAATGTCATAACTACCACGCTCCAGTGGATAATAGCAATCATCAATTCCAAGAAGATTGTCCTCATCCTAGCGATTGGAGAATGCATCATAAATATAAAGCTTTAGATGCCCATCAAAATCCAGCCAAATATAATGAGCCGATAAAGTTGGGAGAAATGAAACTCACCGGAACTTTCATTCTTGTGAGGTGCTACAAGCTGTTCACCGTCTCTCTTCATTTTGCTTATATTGCTCGTTCTGTAGTAAATTTAGGGAGAAGAGACTCCCACTAAAGATGGGACAAAGCCTATGTGATCATCAATGGCGAATGTGTAGAACTGCACCATCTCATTTGGCAAATATGTTGGCGTGGTTAGTGTCATGCCGGGACGTAGCTCTTGGCGAGGAAGAATTCTGTTCGTTGGGTGATCGAAAGACTGCCAAACGATGGCATCATTTCTGTCGTAGAGCACGAGATTTCCAACTTCAGTCAGGTTTAAGCTTACAATTGAATTGCCAGTGGTATTTGCCGACCAAATCTTGTTTCCATTATCACCTAGTAAAATTAGGGTGCACATGGAAATATATCTATTCCGAGGAACTATTTCTCTTTAGAAATAATTTTTTTTTTCTATTTCTACTCCGGGAACAATTTCTGATTAAAATAAGATATTTGGTAATTATACGAAATTTCTATTTTTGGAATAGAAAAAGAATAGAAATGCGTGTGGTAAAAATTTATAAATTTTGTATTGATTTGTTTTTTCTTCTTACTCATGGACCGCCAATCACGGTCTGCTGCTAAATGACGGCTACACAATCGCCGCACGACGGCCGCACGGTCGCTGCACGACATCCGCACGACCGGTGCACGATCGGCGCACGACCGACGCATGATCGGTGCACAATCGGCGCACGATTGCCGCACGAATGCCAACCGTCACTGCCAATTGCCGTGGCAAGATTGCTGCCCACAGCCGATTGGTCGTGAGAGGGGGCGGTGGCCGGTGAGATGTGGGCGGCGGTCCTGCGGCGGCCATTGGCGGAGTTGGTCGGCGGTCATGCGGCAGTCGTGCGCCGGTCGTGCGGCCGTCGCACGACGGCGGGCGGCAATCAACGGTCCGTGAGTAAGAAGAAAAATGAATCAATAGAAAATTTTATAAATTTTTCCAGCGTCGGCGATCTGTGGCGATTGGCGACGACAGGCGGCCAATCGCCGCAGGACTGCTGTCGGACAATCATGATCGTCGGCTAGTGGGCTACGGGCGACGGCAATCGATGCCAGCGATTAGCTGCCGACGGTGGCCGCAAGCAGCAGGAGGTAGTCGACCGTTGGTAAGCGGCCGGCGGTGGCCGCAACGAGGAAGAAGAACAAAAGAAAGGGTCAGTGACTCGTCTTGGGACGTCGCATTTTCAGTCGACCATCGTGGGATGTGAGTGTGCCCGGGATTTGGGACGTGACACTTTGCATTAAAATGTTCATCCAAAAGTATATTTTGGGGTTTGATGTCCAAGTGGATTATTTTTTTCATGGCATTCCTCATGGAGACAGGCTAGTCCTTTGGCAATGTCGAGGATAATCTTTCTCCTTACTTGCCAACATAATTCAAACTCTTGATCGTTTTGGATGATCCACTTATTCATCTGCACAGAATCCAAGTAATGTTACCAGATTGACATGATGGATTGTGCCCAAAGTTCTGGCCTCGGCCTAGGATGACTTCTTTATTTGACCAAAACCATCAAGACGCTTGGCTACAATCCTAATGCCGTTGCATAAAGTTCCTAGAAACACCGAGCCAAATCCTCCTTCCCCGAGCTTGATGTTGAAATCTCCTGTCACGGCCTTCAAGTCCTCAGAAGGGAATCTAGATATCTGAAGCCTTTGCAACCCTCGGGGAGAAGAAGAATAGTGGTATAAGCCAATTTCCCTCAGCTGGAAACTATCTAGATATATTCATAGCGTTTAGCTACTTTCTCCTTCTGCGCCGCTAGCGTTACTACTCCTAGTGATAGAAAGAACATCCTATTTTTCGCAATGAGGCCCATCTCGAACTGGTGACGTATTAAAATGATATGGATCTCTGGCTTATCTCTTGCTTGATGGATTCTATTTCGGCTAGTGGCATTGTTGTGACGATAATAAGGAAAGAACAGAAAGTCCGAATCACCATCCTCGATAGTATTTCTTCTCTCCTTACTTGAAATATGAATCCCAAATATACTTATTAAGAGCATCGAAACTGCTCCAACAGTAGTCCCTAGGATTAACACCGTTCCTCCCCTATTCTTTCTTTGAATGATTGATGATGCCATCGGTTTGTTTGAACTATGGTTGACTTTGATAAATGCCGAGATGGAATACAGCTGGCACGTGTCGTCTATGAGGGAAAATGAATTTGATAATAAATAGAAGTCTCCATCAAAGAAATTGGCTCCATTACGAAATAGTGCCATTGAGCATGAGCACCCTTTCCTCATACGCTCTTCCTTGCAACTCTCCACGGTTGTGTTTGAGAGGTCAGCACTAATATTGTCGTCCCGCAAAGTAAAGACGGTGACATTCCCAATTTCTACGAAAGAGTTATTGTGTGAATCACATGAGAAAGGTAAGCTGCGATTGCAATTGTAGGACGAAGACGTCTGTGCAATTTGCATTCTATTTTGGACACCGACACTGATTGGGAAAAGAGCAAATGTCATAAGTACCACGCTCCAGTGGATAATAGCAATCATCAATTCCAAGAAGATTGTCCTCATCCCAGCGATTGGAGAACGCATCATAAATATAACGCTTCAGATGCCAATCAAAATCCAGCCAGATATACTGAGTCGATAAAGTTGGTAGAAATGAAACTCACCGGAACTTTCATTCTTGTGAGGTGCTATAACCTGTTCACTGTCTCTCTTTATTTTGCTTACATTGCTCGTTCTATAGTAAATTTATGGAGAAGAGACTCCCACTAGAGATGCGACAAAGCCTATGTGATCATCAATGGCGAATGTGTAGAACTGCACCATCTCATTTGGCAAATATGTTGGCGTGGTTAGTGTCATGCCGGGACGTAGCTCTTGTCAAGGAAGAATTCTGTTCGTTGGGTGATCGAAAGACTGCCAAATGATGGCATCATTTCGTCGTAGAGCACGAGATTTCCAACTTCAGTCAGGTTTAAGCTTACAATTGAATTGCCAGTGGTATTTGCCGACCAAATCTTGTTTCCATTATCCCCCAGTAAAATTAGGGTGCACATGGCGATATATCTATTCCGAGGAACTATTTCTCTTGAGAAATAATTTTTTTTTTCTATTTCTAGTCCGGGAACAATTTCTGATTAAAACCATTGGAAATGGGAGGTCGGTCTCCTTTTGGTTCAACCCTTGGCACCCAAATGGTCCTTTATACAAGATCTTTTCTAATCAGGATATTTATCGCTCGGGTATATCCCGCTCTGCTTCGGTTGCTGATGGTTTTGCTACTCCTATGGGCTGGTATATCATTCACATCATGGCTAATTGGTGGAATCCCCTTCCGGTATTCAACCAAGAGGAGGATCGTTTCAGTGGCTTCCACACCCATCCGGTCGCTTCTCCATTGCTTCTGCCTGGGATTTGATCCGTCCGAAGCATAATGTCATCTCGTGGGCTTCTTTTGTTTGGAATACTGCCTTGCCTCCAAGATATCAAACGCACCTTCGGCTTATTTCGCGCAATCGGCTGCCGACTCAGGTTTTGCTCATCTCTTATGGTAGGATCCCCCCTACAAATTGCCCCATTTGTTCATGCAGACCTGATTCTATAGATCATTTGTTCTTTGCGTGCCGTGCTTCGGATAGTCTTATTTCATTTTGGGCGGCAAGATTCAACCTAGTGTGGCGAAACAAGCGTTGGGTGGATAATTTGGCCTGGGCTTCCAAGCGGTTTATGGGGAAGAGTTTTTATCAGATCCTGGCTCGGTTTAGTTTTGGTTCAATGTGTTATATCATTTGGAAAGAGCGGAACAATGTGCTTTTTCGGAATCAGACTCTCTTTCTTCCAGCGATGAAAATGCATCTTCAGAAGGCTATCAAAGATAAGGCTATGACCTTTAAGCTTGTTCCCGATGTGCCCATGAATAGAAGACTTCAACGAAGCTGGAACATCCATCCTTCTATTTTTGATTGATGGAGGTTTTCTAGTTTTGTTGTCTTTTGTTTCCTTTTGTTGTTGTTGCTCCTTTTTTTCTAGGAATCATGGCACCCTTACACTCGTTCTAGACTTTTGTCTTCTTGAGTGTCTGTTTTTGTTGGTGCCAGGCCTCCCTCTTGTCTTCTTTCTTGCAAAATCAATTTATTACTTACCTTTACCAAAAAAAACAATTTCTGATTAAAATAAGATGTTTGGTAATTATACGAAATTTCTATTCTTGGAATAGAAAAAGAATAGAAATATGTTTGGTAAAAATTTATAAATTTTGTATTGATTTGTATTTTCTTCTTACTCATGGACCGCCGATCGTGGCCCGCTGCTGAACGGCGGCTAGACAATCGCCGCTTGATGGCCGCACGGTCGGTGCACGACATCCACATGATCGGCGCACGACCAGCGCACAGTCGGCGCACGACTGGCGCACGATCGGCGCACGACCGGCAGACGATCGGCGCATGACCGGCGCATGATCGGCGCACGGCCGGTGCACAATCGGCGCACGATTGCCGCACGAATGCCAACCGTCACTGCCAACTTCCGTCGCAGGATTGCTGCCCACAGCCGACTGGCCGTGAGAGGGGGCGGTGGCCGGTGAGCTATGGGCGGCGATCTTGCGGCGGCAATCGGCGGAGTTGGTCGGCGGTCATGCGGCAGTCGTGCGCCGGTCGTGCGGCCATCGCACAACGGTGGGCGGCAATCAACGGTCCGTGAGTAAGAAGAAAAAACGAATCAATAGAGAATTTTAGAAATTTTGCAAGCGATCGCGATCCTTTGGCGATTGGCAGCGACAGCGCCAATCGCCGCAAAGATTCTTTGTCGGACAATCGTGATCGTCGGCTGGTGGGCTACGGGCGACGGCAATTGACGCCAGTGATCAGCTGCCGACGGTGGCCACAAGCAGCAGGAGGTAGTCAATCATTGGTAAGCGGCCGGCAGTTGCCGCAACGAGGAAGAAGAACAAAAGAAAGGGTCGGTGACTCGTCTTGGGACGTCGCATTTTCAGTCGACCATCGTGGGATGTGAGTGTGCCCGGGATTTGGGACGTGACACTTTGCATTAAAATGTTCATCCAAAAGTATATTTTGGGGTTTGATGTCCAAGTGGATTATTTTTTTGATGGCAATCCTCATGGAGATAGGCTAGTCCTTTGGCAATGTCGAGGATAATCTTTCTCCTTACTTGCCAACATAATTCAAACTCTTGATCGTTTTGGAAGATCCACTTATCAAGAGAAGCATTGCACATGTACTCATAGACTAAAAACCTATGTTATTCATCTGCACAAAATCCAAGTAATCTTACCATATTGACATGATGGATTGTGCCCAAAGTTCTGGCCTCGGCCAAGGATGACTTCTTTATTTGACCAAAACCATCAAGACGCTTGGCTACAATCCTAATGCCGTTGCATAAAGTTCCTAGAAACACCGAGCCAAATCCTCCTTCCCCGAGCTTGATGTTGAAATCCCCTGTCACAGCCTTCAAGTCCTCATAAGGGAATCTAGATATCTGAAGCCTTTGTAAGTCCAAATCACCATCCTCGACAGTATTTCTTCTCTCCTTACTTGAAATATGAATCCCAAATATACTTATTAAGAGCATCGAAACTGCTCCAACAGTAGTCCCTAGGATTAACACCGTTCCTCCCCTATTCTTTCTTTGAAAGATTGATGATGCCATCGGTGTGTTTGAACTATGGTTGATTTCGATAAATGCCGAGATGGAATATAACCCGCACGTGTCGTCTATGAGGGAAAATGAATTTGATAATAAATAGCAGTCTCCATCGAAGAAATTGGTTCCATTACGAAATAGTGCCATTGAGCATGAGCACCCTTTCCTCATATGCTCTTCCTTGCAATTCTCCACGGTTGTGTTTGAGAGGTCAGCACTAATATTGTCGTCCCACAAAGTAAAGACGGTGACATTCCCAATTTCTACGAAAGAGTTATTGTGTTAATCACATGAGAAAGGTAAGCTGCGATTGCAACTGTAGGATGAAGACATCTGTGCAATTTCCATTCTCTTTTGGACACCGACATTGATTGGGAAATGAGCAATTGTCATAACTACCACGCTCCAGTGGATAATAGCAATCATTAATTCCAAGAAGATTGTCCTCATCCCAGCGATTGGAGAACGCATCATAAATATAACGCTTCAGATGCCAATCAAAATCCAGCCAGATATACTGAGCCGATAAAGTTGGGAGAAATGAAACTCACCGGAACTTTCATTCTTGTGAGGTGCTATAACCTGTTCACTGTCTCTCTTTATTTTGCTTACATTGCTCGTTCTATAGTAAATTTATGGAGAAGAGACTCCCACTAGAGATGCGACAAAGCCTATGTGATCATCAATGGCAAATGTGTAGAACTGCACCATCTCATTTGGCAAATATGTTGGCGTGGTTAGTGTCATGCCGGGACGTAGCTCTTGTCGAGGAAGAATTCTGTTCGTTGGGTGATCGAAATACTGCCAAACGATGGCATCATTTATGTCGTAGAGCACGAGATTTCCAACTTCAGTCAGGTTTAAGCTTACAATTGAATTGCCAGCGGTATTTGCCGACCAAATCTTGTTTCCATTATCACCTAGTAAAATTAGGGTTCACATGGCAATATATCTATTATGAGGAACTATTTCTCTTTAGAAATATTTCTTTTTTCTATTTCTAGTCCGGGAATAATTTCTGATTAAAATAAGATGTTTCGTAATTATACGAAATTTCTATTCTTGGAATAGAAAAAGAATAGAAATGCGTTTGGTAAAAATTTATAAATTTTGTTTTGATTTGTTTTTTCTTCGTACTCACGAACCATCGATCGTGGTCTGCTATTGAATGACGGCTACACAATCGCCGCACGACGGCCGCACGGTTGCTGCACGACATCCGCACGACCGGCGCACGATCGGCGCACGGCCGGTGCACAATCGGCGCACTATTGCCGTACGAATGCCAACCGTCACTACCAACTGCCGTCGCAGGATTGCTGCCCACAACCGACTGGCCGTGAGAGGGGGCGGTGGCCGGTGAGCTGTGGGCGGCGGTCCTGCGGTGGCAATCGGCGGAGTTGGTCGGCGGTCATGCGGCAGTCGTGCGCTGGTCGTGCGGCCGTCGCACGACGGCGGGCGGCAATCAACGGTCCGTGAGTAAGAAGAAAAAACGAATCAATTTTTGCAAGCAGTCAGCGATCCTGTGGCGATTGGCAGCGACAGGCGGCCAATAGCCGCAGGACCTGTGGCACCCTCGAAACGGCCCCCGATCCGTTTGGGTCGCCACAGTTACATTCTCTTATAGCATACTACTCTGAGACCAAAGAAATGTTAACATAACTTATAATACATGGGTGTTTTCATTTATTTTCCTTGCCGGTCCCTGCGCAAATAATATGGCCAAAGCATAATTCGACTACCCTTCATCAAAATATAAAGTGATACACACCATACTAAAACTTTCATAATTTAGGACGAACACTTTTATTTATATAAGGGATGGAGTATGATAGTTGGTACAACAAAACGCCGAGGTCTTTTTGTGCCTGGCGATTACCCAAAAGAAAACCAACTTCTATCCTTGGATATCATCTGCATCCGTCCATCACCCATGTGTCGGCATCCCAAAAATGCGTCTCCTGCTACCCCCGACTCCAGATCATATCCAGTCAGGTCCGTTGGCCGGTGGTGGTGGTAGCACCCTCAGAAGGTGGCCATCCATACGGACGAGAACTGATATGTACTCCTGGTGAATAGACCCGGCAGAGAGGCCTATCTCAAAAGTCAACAAAATCCTTACGCGCTCAAATACCAACCCGTGCACCCCAGGATGACAATTCTCTGACCACTCCCATTGTAGGTCAATCAGAAGTCCATAATATATACCAGGAGTCGCAGGTAGCAGCGGCATTTTTCTTTTAGTCTGAAATGTTAGTCCCCAAGAGGGGTGAGTACAACCACTCAGCAGTAAAAAGATCCATTACACTATATTATGTAGAAACTCCAATCATCCAGATGCATGCAAAACACATATGTCATTTTATATATATGCATGCCATCAAGGGTTTATTTACTTGCACCACATTCATAAAAACAATTCAATGCCATAACGAATGCATTTTCAATACCGGATGAAGCCCACTTAATTTCATAAACAAATTCTCACATCATTCCACATGCACACACATGCACTCCTTTAATGTACCGGGTTTTAATATTCAAAGAAAAGTTTCATTCCCCGGGGACCAGTGTTTGCATCCCTCCAGGCTTTCGCACCCAACATGGCATCGCGAGACCCTCCGGCACAAACCTCCGGGCATCCAGAGCATGTTCTGTAACACCCCTGAGCATCTCGCACCCCACCTGGCATCACGAGGTATATCCAGGGCTCGCCATGAAAATGGTTGCCCCTTCCCTCCGGATTTACGTACAATCCCTACAACTGGGCATCCCGAAACTCCCGAGGACCCTCCGGCACAAACCTCCGGGCATCCAACGGCGTCGACTCACTCGACCCTTGGGCATCCCGACACTCCCGGGGCATCGTCAGCTCACACCTCCGACGGTAACATTCACATCATAATATAGATCTCATTACAAAATACATTTTGATGCAATGACGTCATGGATTCCACGGATCTATAAGATTTTATCAAACTTTCCAATGTCATGTGATATGCTGAATATCAATGCATCTATCAAGTGAATAACAATTAACAACTCAAGATACAATGACTCTTAAACAAAATGAACAGTTTCATAGTAACACAGTGTAAAGGCCAGAATGCATGCCTTCAATAGAGATTTCGAAATAACCAGCAAATGACCATGAAAAATTCTGAAATTTTAACACGTTATAATTGAGAGCTAGACGAAAATATTTCGTTAAGGACACTAAGCCAGATTCGTTATGTATGATGAGTAGTAGTTCACACAATTCAGTTCAGGATTCTTTTATCACAGAATAAAATTCAACAGCAAGCACTGCATATTAACAAAGATTTAAGCCATTGTATTGATTCCGAGAAGTTCTGATAAAATTATATACTCTAGTTCACGCAATTCCTCACAACTTCCGTGAAGAAATCGAGATCAAATTCATATTAGAACTCTTCAGAAAATTTCACAAAGTTACAGGATTATATATGAAACTGCACTGGATAAAGCGAATCCCATAAATTTCCATTTCTACCGTAACTATCTTACTTCCACAATTCTACTAAAAGTCAGTCTTTCATCAATAAATCAACAGGATCAAGATATACACAAAACCAACGTAATTCCTCAATCTCATGATCCCGCTTTACTTTGATTACTCACAATTTAACATTCTAATTTCAGAACTCAATTGTTTCCAAGTGTATTGCACCATACTCGACAATAACAGCACCACATTATATAGATTCATGGACTTTCATTCACTTGCCTCAAGTCCTAGGTTTCAACAGCTAGGGAGTTCGGTTTGGCGATGCGGCCTGACGGCGGCGAAGACAAGCGGCGTCGACGACGGCAGCTCACACGCACGGCAGAGGGCGGTCTCCTCTTCCTCTCGCCGTTCACCCCTATGCTGTTCACTCACAATTTCTCTCGCTCAAACTCTCTCTTTCTCTCTCAAGTTTCGCTCGGTACCTCCCTCTCTCACTCACTAGTTTCGGTTTCTTCTCTCTCTTCCTCACCTGTACGAGCATTTTGTTTCTTCATTTGTTGACTTTGAGAGTCAATAAAATGAGATTCGGTGGTAGCAGGAAATGGTGACACCTCACACGTCCATGCAAGTGATGTGTCCTCTCTTGCTCGATCCTTCCTCATGCGTTGTCCACCAATCGGTAAGTTCACGTGGCTGCTGAGTCAATGAATTTTCCTTTTGTTGACTCATTTGCCGACCGAATGAAAGGGAAACTCGGGCAGCTTGGGCCAACAATTCGTGGCCGCATGGCCACCGTGCGTGGCCCAACTTCTCCCAGAAGCTGACCATAGTTTCTACATGTATATGAATTGCATGGGCCATTCGTGTGGCCGTTGAAGGGGAGGGTGGTGGTGACGTCGCGTATAACATTGAGGTCTTCAACTTAGCTAATTGGCGAGAAGCCTCGAGTACAATAGGTAAAAGAAAACACGGTCATTGATGTGATTGTCCATATGGCCATTCAAAGACAAGTATCTTTTCCTCTAGAAGTAAATATTTAGGTACGTCGAGAGGCTATGAGACTAGGCCAAATGTGGTACTGACAATACTCCCGTCGATTACTCACGGCCATTGAATACTTGAGGGTTGTCGAAATTTCTGGATGCCACAGGACCGCTGTCGGACAATCGTGATCGTCGGCCAGTGGGCTACGGGCGACGGCAATCGACGCCAACGATCAGCTGCCGACGGTGGCCGAAAGCAGCAGGAGGTAGTCGACCATTGGTATGCGGCCGGCGGTGGCCGCAACGAGGAAGAAGAACAAAAGAAAGGGTCGGTGACTCGTCTTGGGACGTCGCATTTTCAGTCGACCATCGTGGGATGTGAGTGTGCCTGGAATTTGGGACGTGACACTTTGCATTAAAATGTTCATCCAAAAGTATATTTTGGGGTTTGATGTCCATGTGGATTATTTTTTTGATGGCATTCCTCATGGAGACATGCTAGTCCTTTGGCAATGTCAAGGATAATCTTTCTCCTTACTTGCCAACAGAATTCAAACTCTTGATCGTTTTGGAAGATCCACTTATCAAGAGAACCATTGCACATGTACTCATAGACTAAAAGCCTATGTTATTCATCTGCACATAATCCAAGTAATCTTAACAGATTGACATGGTGGATTGTGCCCAAAGTTTTGACCTCGGCCAAGGATGACTTCTTTATTTGACCAAAACCATCAAGACGCTTGGCTGCAATCCTAATGCCGTTGCATAAAGTTCCTGGAAAAACCGAGCGAAATCCTCCTTCCCCGAGCTTGATGTTGAAATCTCCTGTCACGGCCTTCAAGTCCTCATAAGGGAATCTAGATATCTGAAGCCTTTGTAAGTCTGAATCACCATTCTCGACGGTATTTCTTCTCGCCTTACTTGAAATATGAATCCCAAATATACTTATTAAGAGCATCGAAACTGCTCCAACAGTAGTCCCTAGGATTAACACCGTTCCTCCCCTATTCTTTCTTTGAAAGATTGATGATGCCATCGGTGTGTTTGAACTATGGTTGACTTTGATAAATGCCGAGATGGAATACGACCCGCACGTGTCGTCTTTGAGGGAAAATGAATTTGATAATAAATAGCAGTCTCCATCGAAGAAATTGGTTCCATTACGAAATAGTGCCATTGAGCATGAGCACCCTTTCCTCATATGCTCTTCCTTGAACCTCTCCACGGTTGTGTTTGAGAGGTCAGCACTAATATTTTCGTCCCACAAAGTAAAGACGGTGACATTCCCAATTTCTACGAAAGAGTTATTGTGTGAATCACATGAGAAAGGTAAGCTGCGATTGCAACTGTAGGACGAAGACGTCTGTGCAATTTGCATGCTCTTTTGGACACCGACACTGATTGGGAAATAAGCAAATGTAATAACTACCACGCTCCAGTGGATAATAGAAATCATCAATTCCAAGAAGATTGTCCTCATCCCAGCAATTGGAGAACGCATCATAAATATAACGCTTCAGAGACCCATCAAAATCCAGCCAGATATACTGAGCCGATAAAGTTGGGAGAAATGAAACTCACCGGAACTTTCATTCTTGTGAGGTGCTACAACCTGTTCACTATCTCTCTTCATTTTGCTTACATTGCTCATTCTGTAGAAAATTTATGGAGAAGAGACTCCCACTAGAGATGCGACAAAGCCTATGTGATCATCAATGGCGAATGTGTAGAACTACACCATCTCATTTGGCTAATATGTTGGCATGGTTAGTGTCATGCCGGGACGTAGCTCTTGTCGAGGAAGAATTTTGTTCGTTAGGTGATCGAAAGACTACCAAACGATGGCATCATTTCTGTCGTAGAGCACGAGATTTCCAACTTCAGTCAAGTTTAAGCTTACAATTGAATTGCCAGCGGTATTTGCCGACAAAATCTTGTTTCCATTATCACCCAGAAAAATTACGGTGCACATGGCAATATATCTATTCCGAGGAACTATTTCTCTTCAGAAATAATTTTTTTTTTCTATTTCTACTCTGGGAACAATTTCTGATTAAAATAAGATGTTTTGTAATTATACGAAATTTCTATTCTTGGAATAGAAAAAGAATAGAAATGCGTTTGGTAAAAATTTATAAATTTTGTATTGATTTGTTTTTTATTCTTACTCACGGACCGCCGATCACGGCCTGCTGCTGAACAACGGCAACACAATCGCCGCACGACGGCCGCGCGGTCGCTGCACGACATCCGCATGACCAGCACACGATCGGCGCACGACCGGCGCACGATCGGCGCACGGCCGAGGCACAATCGGCGCACGATTGCTGCACGAATGCCGACTGTCACTGCCAATTGCCGCCACAGGATTGCTGCCCACGGCCGACTGGCCTTTAGAGGGGGCGGTGGCCGGTGAGTTGTGGGCGGCGGTCCTGCGGCGGCAATCGGCGGAGTTGGTTGACGGTAATGCGGCAGTCGTGCGCCGGTCATGCGGCCATCGCACGACGGCGGGCGGCAATCAACGGTCCGTGAATAAGAAGAAAAAACGAATCAATACAAAATTTTATAAATTTCTTCAAGCAGTCAGCGATCTTGTGGTGATTGGCAGCGACAGGCTGCAAATCGCCGTAGGACCGTTGTCGGACAATTGTGATCGTCGGTCGGTGGGGTACGGGCGACGGCAATCGACTTGAGCGATCAGCTGCCGACGGTGGCCGCAACGAGGAAGAAGAACAAAAGAAAGGGTCGGTGACTCGTCTTAGGATGTCGCATTTTCAGTCGACCATCTTGGGATGTTAGTGTGCCCGGGATTTGGGACGTGACACTTTGCATTAAAATGTTCATCCAAAAGTATATTTTGGGGATTGATGTCCATGTGGATTATTTTTTTGATGGCATTCCTCATGGAGACAGGCTAGTCCTTTAGCAATGTCGAGGATAATCTTTCTCCTTACTTGCCAACATAATTCAAACTCTTGATCGTTTTGGAAGATCCACTTATCAAGAGAACCATTGCACATGTACACGTAGACTAAAAGCCTATGTTATTCATCTGCACATAATCCAAGTAATCTTACCAGATTGAAATGATGGATTGTGCCCAAAGTTCTGGCCTCGGCCAAGGATGACTTCTTTATTTGACCAAAACCATCAAGACGCTTGGCTACAATCCTAATGCCGTCGCATAAAGTTCCTGGAAACACCGAGCTAAATCCTCCTTCCCCGAGCTTGATGTTGAAATCTCTTGTCAAGTCCTCATAAGGGAATCTAGATATCTGAAGCCTTTGTAAGTCCGAATCACCATCCTCGACAGTATTTCTTCTCTCCTTACTTGAAATATGAATCCCAAATATACTTATTAAGAGCATCGAAACTGCTCCAACAGTAGTCCCTAGGATTAACACAGTTCGTCCCCTATTCTTTCTTTGAAAGATTGATGATGCCATCGGTGTGTTTGAACTATGGTTGACTTTGATAAATGCCGAGATGGAATACGACCCGCACGTGTCGTCTTTGAGGGAAAATGAATTTGATAATAAATAGCAGTCTCCATCGAAGAAATTGGTTCCATTACGAAATAGTGCCATTGAGCATGAGCACCCTTTCCTCATATGCTCTTCCTTGAACCTCTCCACGGTTGTGTTTGAGAGGTCAGCACTAATATTTTCGTCCCACAAAGTAAAGACGGTGACATTCCCAATTTCTACGAAAGAGTTATTGTGTGAATCACATGAGAAAGGTAAGCTGCGATTGCAACTGTAGGACGAAGACGTCTGTGCAATTTGCATTCTCTTTTGGACACCGACACTAATTGGGAAATGAGCAAATGTCATAACTACCACGCTCCAGTGGATAATAGCAATCATCAATTCCAAGAAGATTGTCCTCATCCCAGCGATTGGAGAACGCATCATAAATATAACGCTTCAGATGCCCATCAAAATCCAGCCAGATATACTGAGCCGATAAAGTTGGGAGAAATGAAACTCACCGGAACTTTCACTCTTGTGAGGCGCTACAACCTGTTCACTGTCTCTCTTCATTTTGCTTACATTGCTCGTTCTGTAGTAAATTTATGGAGAAGAGACTCCCACTAGAGATGCGACAAAGCCTATGTGATCATCAATGGCGAAAGTGTAGAACTGCACCATCTCATTTGGCAAATATGTTGGCATGGTTAGTGTCATGCTGGGACGTAGCTCTTGTCGAGGAAGAATTTTGTTCGTTGGGTGATCGAAAGACTGCCAAACGATGGCATCATTTCTGTCGTAGAGCACGAGATTTCCAACTCAGTCAGGTTTAGGCTTATAATTGAATTGCCAGCATTATTTGCCGACCAAATCTTGCTTCCATTATCACCCAGTAAAATTACGGTGCACATGGCAATATATATTCCGAGGAACTATTTCTCTTAAGAAATAACTTTTTTTTTTCTATTTCTAGTCCGGGAACAATTTCTGATTAAAATAAAATGTTTGGTAATTATACGAAATTTCCATTATCACCCAGTAAACTTAGGGTGCACATGGCAATTTATAAATTTTGTATTGATTTGTATTTTCATCTTACTCACGGACGCCGATCGCGGCCTCTTTGCTGAACGATGCTACACAATTGCCGCACGACGGCCGCACGATCGCGCACGACATCGGCACGACCGGCGCATGATCGGCGCACGATTGCCGCACGAATGCCGACCGTAATTGCCACCTGCCATCGCAGGAATGCTGCCCGTAGCCGACTAGGCCGTGAGAAGGGGCGGTCGCCCGGTGAGCTGTGGCGGAGCGATCTTGCGACGGCAATCGGCGGAGTTGGTCGGTGGTCATGCGCGTGGTCGTGGGTCGTCGTGCGGCGTCGCACGACACGGCAGCGGCAATCGACGGTCCATGAGTAAGAAGAAAAACGAATCAATACAAAATTTTATAAATTTTTGCAACCAGTCAAAGTGATCCGTGGCGACAGCGGCGACAGGCGGCCAATCGCCGCAAGTACGCTGTCGGACAATCGTGATCGTCGGCCGGTGGGCTACGGGGCGAAGGCGATCGACGCCGGTGATCACCGCCGACCGGTGGCCTCAACGAGGAAGAAGAACAAAAGAAAGGGTCGATGACTCGTCTTGGGTTGTCGCATTTTTAGTCGACCATCGTGGGATGTGAGTTTGCCCGGGATTTGGGACGTGACACTTTGCATTAAAATGTTCATCCAAAAGTATATTTTGGGGTTTGATGTCCATGTGGATTATTTTTTTGATGGCATTCCTCATGGTGACAGGCTAGTCCTTTGGCAATGTCGAGGATAATCTTTCTCCTTACTTGCCAACAAAATTCAAACTCTTGATCGTTTTGGAAGATCCACTTATCAAGAGAACCATTGCACATGTACTCATAGACTAAAAGCCTATGTTATTCATCTGCACAGAATCCAAGTAATCTTACCAGATTGACATGATGGATTGTGCCCAAAGTTCTAGCCTCGGCCAAGGAGGACTTCTTTATTTCACCAAAACCATCATGACGCTTGGCTGCAATCCTAATGCCTTTGCATAAAGTTCCTAGAAACACCGAGCCAAATCCTCCTTCCCCGAGCTTGATGTTGAAATCTCCTGTCACGGCCTTCAAGTCCTCATAAGGGAATCTAGATATCTGAAGCCTTTGTAAGTCCGAATCACCATCCTCGACAGTATTTCTTCACTCCTTACTTGAAATATGAATCCCAAATATACTTATTAAGAGCATCGAAACTGCTCCAACAGTAGTCCCTAGGATTAACACCATTCGTCCCGTATTCCTTCTTTAAAAGATTGATGATGCCATCGGTGTGTTTGAACTATGGTTGACTTTGATAAATGCCGAAATGGAATACAGCCCGCACGTGTCGTCTATGAGGGACAATGAATTTGTTAATAAATAGCAATCTCCATCGAAGAAATTGGTTCCATTACGAAATAGTGCCTTTGAGCATGAGCACCCTTTCCTCATACCCTCTTCCTTGCAACTCTCCACGGTTGTGTTTGAGAGGTCAGCACTAATATTTTCGTCCCACAAAGTAAAGACGGTGA
The DNA here is from genome assembly GCA_017140615.1 of Eucalyptus cladocalyx. Classification (NCBI taxonomy): domain Eukaryota; kingdom Viridiplantae; phylum Streptophyta; class Magnoliopsida; order Myrtales; family Myrtaceae; genus Eucalyptus; species Eucalyptus cladocalyx. The sequence continues at coordinate 32,163,620 of CM029516.1, forward strand.
CATTCCCAATTTCTACGAAAGAGTTATTGTGTGAATCACATGAGAAAGGTAAGGTGCGATTGCAACTGTTGGACGAAAACGTCTGTGCAATTTGCATGCTCTTTTGTACACCGACACTGATTGGGAAATGAGCAAATGTCATAACTACCACGCTCCAGTGGATAATAGCAATCATCAATTCCAAGAAGATTGTCCTCATCCCAACGATTGGAGAACGCATCATAAATATAACGCTTCAGATGCCAATCAAAATCCAGCCAGATATACGGAGCCGATAAAGTTGGGAGAATTGAAACTCACCGAAACTTTCATTCTTGTGAGGTGCTACAAATTGTTCACTGTCTCTCTTCATTTTGCTTACATTGCTCGTTCTGTAGTAAATTTATGGAGAAGAGACTCCCACTAGAGATGCGACAAAGCCTATGTGATCATCAATGGCGAATGTGTAGAACTGCACCATCTCATTTGGCAAATATGTTGGCGTGGTTAGTGTCATGCCGGGACATAGCTCTTGTCGAGGAAGAATTTTGTTCGTTGGGTGATCGAAAGACTACTAAAAGATGTCATCATTTATGTTGTAGAGCACGAGATTTCCAACTCAGTCAGGTTTAGGCTTATAATTGAATTGCCAGCATTATTTTCCGACCAAATCTTGCTTCCATTATCACCCAGTAAAATTAGGGTGCACATGGCAATATATATATATATTTCAAGGAACTATTTCTCTTAAGAAATAACTTTTTTTTTCTATTTCTACTCCGGGAACAATTTCTGATTAAAATAAAATGTTTGGTAATTATACGAAATTTCCATTATCACCAAGTAAAATTACGGTTCACATGGCAATTTATAAATTTTGTGTTGATTTGTATTTTCATCTTACTCACGGACCGCTGATCGCGGCCTGCTGCTGAACGACGGCTACACAATTGCCGCACGACGGCCGCACGGTCGCTGCACGACATCGGCACGACCGGCGCACGACCGGCGCACGATCGCGCACGATTGCCGCACGAATGCCGACCGTAATTGCCATCTGCCGTCGCAGGAATGCTGCCCGTAGCCGACTGGCCGTGAGAAGGGGCGGTGGCCGGTGAGCTGTGGGCGGCAGTCTTGAGACGGCAATCGGCGGAGTTGGTCGGTGGTCATGGGGCAGTGGTGGGCCGGTCGTGCGGCCGTCGCACGACAGCAGGCGGCAATCGACGGTCCATGAGTAAGAAGAAAAAACGAATCAATACAAAATTTTATAAATTTTTGCAACCAGTCAGTGATCCTGTGGCGATTGGCGGCGACAGGCGGCCAATCGCCGCAGGTACGCTGTCGGACAATCGTGATCGTCGGCCGGTGGGCTACAGGCGAAGGCGATCGACGCCAGTGATCAGCTGCCGACGGTGGCCTCAACGAGGAAGAAGAACAAAAGAAAGGGTCGGTGACTCGTCTTGGGTTGTCGCATTTTTAGTCGACCATCGTGGGATGTGAGTGTGCCCGGGATTTGGGACGTGACACTTTGCATTAAAATGTTCATCCAAAAGTATATTTTGGGGTTTGATGTCCATGGGGATCATTTTTTTGATGGCATTCCTCATGGTGACAGGCTAGTCCTTTGGCAATGTCGAGGATAATCTTTCTCCTTACTTGCCAAAAAAATTCAAACTCTTGATCGTTTTGGAAGATCCACTTATCAAGAGAACCATTGCACATGTACTCATAGACTAAAAGCCTATGTTATTCATCTGCACAGAATCCAAGTAGAGATGCGACAAAGCCTATGTGATCATCAATGGCGAATGTGTAGAACTGCACCATCTCATTTGGCAAATATGTTGGCGTGCTTAGTGTCATGCAGGGACGTAGCTCTTGTCGAGGAAGAATTTTGTTCGTTGGGTGATCGAAGGACTGCCAAACGATGGCATCATTTCTGTCGTAGAGCACGAGATTTCCAACTTCAGTCAGGTTTAAGCTTACAATTGAATTGACAGCGGTATTTGCCGACCAAATCTTGTTTCCATTATCACCCAGTAAAATTAGGGTGCACATGGCAATATATCTATTCCGAGGAACTATTTCTCCTCATAAATATTTTTTTTTTCTATTTCTACTCCGGGAACAATTTCTGATTAAAATAAGATGTTTGGTAATTATACGAAATTTCTATTCTTGGAATAGAAAAAGAATAGAAATGCGTTTTGTAAAAATTTATAAATTTTGCATTGATTTGTTTTTTCTTCTTACTCACGGACCTCCGATCGCGGCCTGCTGCTGAACGATGGCTACACAATCGCCGCACGACGGCCGCAAGGTCACTGCACGACATCCGCACGAACGGCGCACGACCGGCGCACGATTGCCGCACGAATGCCGATCGTCACTGCCAACTGCCGTTGCAGGATTGCTGCCCACAGCCGACTGGCCGTGAGAGGGGGCGGTGGCCGGTGAGCTGTGGGCGGTGGTCTTGCGGCGGCAATCAGCGGAGTTGGTCGACGGTCATGCGGGAGTCGTACGCCGGTCGTGCGGCGCACGACGGCGGGCGGCAATCAACGGTCCGTGAGTAAGAAGAAAAAACGAATCAATACAAAATTTTATAAATTTTTGCAAGCAGTCAGCGATCCTGTGGCGATTGGCGGCGACAGGCTGCCAATCGCTGCAGGACCGTTGTCGATCAATCGTGATCGTCGGCCAGTGGGCTACGGGCGACGGCTATCCACGCCAGCGATCAGCTGCCGACGGTGGCCGCAAGGAGCCGGAGGTAGTCGACCGTTGGTAAGCGGCCGGCGGTGGCCGCAACGAGGAAGAAGAATAAAAGAAAGGGCCGGTGACTCGTCTTGGGCCGTCGCATTTTCAGTCGACCATCGTGGGATGTGAGTGTGCCCGGGATTGGGATGTGACACTTTGCATTAAAATGTTCATCCAAAAGTATATTTTGAGGTTTGATGTACAAGTGGATTATTTTTTTGATGGCATTCCTCATGGAGACAGGCTAGTCCTTTGGCAATGTCGAGGATAATCTTTCTCCTTACTTGCCAACAGAGTTCAAACTCTTGATCGTTTTGGAAGATCCACTTATCAAGAGAACCATTGCACATGTACTCATAGACTAAAAGCCTATGTTATTTATCTACACAAAATCGAAGTAATCTTACCAGATTGACATGCTGGATTGTGCCCAAAGTTCTGGCCTCGGCCAAGGATGACTTCTTTATTTCACCAAAACCATCAGGACGCTTGGCTGCAATCCTAATGCCGTTGCATAAAGTTCCTAGAAACACCGAGCCAAATCCTCCTTCCCCGAGCTTGATGTTGAAATCTCCTGTCACGGCCTTCAAGTCCTCATAAGGGAATCTAGATATCTGAAGCCTTTGTAAGTCCGAATCACCATCCTCGACAGTATTTCTTCTCTCCTTACTTGAAATATGAATCCCAAATATACTTATTAAGAGCATCGAAACTGCTCCAACAGTAGTCCCTAGGATTAACACCGTTCGCCACCTATTCCTTCTTTAAAAGATTGATGATGCCATCGGTGTGTTTGAACTATGGTTGACTTTGATAAATGCCGAAATGGAATACAGCCCGCACGTGTCGTCTATGAGGGACAATGAATTTGTTAATAAATAGCAGTCTCCATCGAAGAAATTGGTTCCATTACGAAATAGTGCCTTTGAGCATGAGCACCTTTTCCTCATACCCTCTTCCTTGCAACTCTCCACGGTTGTGTTTGAGAGGTCAGCACTAATATTTTCGTCCCACAAAGTAAAGACGGTGACATTCCCAATTTCTACGAAAGAGTTATTGTGTGAATCACATGAGAAAGGTAAGGTGCGATTGCAACTGTAGGACGAAGACGTATGTGCAATTTGCATGCTCTTTTGGACACCGACACTGATTGGGAAATGAGCAAATGTCATAACTCCCACGCTCCAGTGGATAATAGCGATCATCAATTCCAAGAAGATTGTCCTCATCCCAGCGATTGGAGAACGCATCATAAATATAACGCTTCAGATGCCCATCAAAATCCAGCCAGATATACGGAGCCGATAAAGTTGGGAGAAATGAAACTCACCGGAACTTTCATTCTTGTGAGGTGCTACAACCTTTTCACTGTCTCTCTTCATTTTGCTTACATTGCTCGTTCTGTAGTAAGTTTATGGAGAAGAGACTCCCACTAGAGATGCGACAAAGCCTATGTGATCATCAATGGCGAATGTGTAGAACTGCACCATCTCATTTGGCAAATATGTTGGCGTGGTTAGTGTCATGCCGGGACGTAGCTCTTGTCGAGGAAGAATTTTTTTCGTTGGGTGATCGAAAGACTGCCAAACGATGGCATCATTTCTGTCGTAGAGCACGAGATTTCCAACTTCAGTCAGGTTTAAGCTTACAATTGAATTGACAGCGGTATTTGCCGACCAAATCTTGTTTCCATTATCACCTAGTAAAATTAGGGTGCACATGGCAATATATATATATATTTCAAGGAACTATTTCTCTTAAGAAATAACTTTTTTTTTCTATTTCTACTCTGGGAACAATTTCTGATTAAAATAAGATGTTTGGTAATTATACGAAATTTCTATTCTTGGAATAGAAAAAGAATAGAAATGCGTTTTGTAAAAATTTATAAATTTTGTATTGATTTGTTTTTTCTTCTTACTCACGGACCGCCGATCGCGGCCTGCTGCTGAACGACGGCTACACAATCGCCGCACGACGGCCGCAAGGTCACTGCACGACATCCGCACGATCGGCGCACGACCGGTGCATGATCGGCGCACGGCCGGTGCACAATCGGTGCACGATTGCCGCACGAATGCCGACCGTCACTGCCAACTGCCGTCGTAGGATTGCTGCCCACAGCCGACTGGCCGTGAGAGGGGGCGGTGGTCCTGCGACGGCAATCAGCAGAGTTGGTCGACGGTCATGCGAGAGTCGTACGCCGGTCGTGCAGCCGTCGCACGACGGCGGGCGGCAATCAACGGTCTGTGAGTAAGAAGAAAAAACGAATCAATACAAAATTTTATAAATTTTTGCAAGCAGTCAGCGATCGAAAGACTGCCAAACGATGGCATCATTTCTGTCGTAGAGCACGAATGTGTATAAATGCGGAGATGGAATACAGCCCGCACGTGTCATCTATGAGGGAAAATGAATTGGATAATAAATAGCGGTCTCCACCGAAGAAATTGTTTCGATTACGAAATAGTGCCATTGAGCATGAGCACCCTTTCCTCATACACTCTTCCTTGCAGCTCTCCGAAGTTGTGTTTGAGAGGTCAACACTAATATTGTCGTCCCACAAAGTAAAGATGATGACATTCGTAATTTCTACGAAAGAGTTATTGTGTGAATCACATGAGAAAGGTAAGCTGCCATTGCAACTGTAGGACGAAGATGTCTGTGCAATTTGCCTTCTCTTTTGGACACCGACACTGACTGGGAAATGAGCAAATGCCATAACTACCACACTTCAGTGGATAATAGCAATCATCAATTCCAAGAAGATTGTCTTCATTCCGGCGATTGGAGAACCCATCATAAATATAACGCTTCAAATGCCCATCAAAATCTAGCTAGATATACTGAGCTGATAAAGTTGGGAGAAATGAAGCTCGCCGAAGCTTTCATTCTTGTAAGGTGCTGCAACCTGTCCACTGTCGCTCTTCATTTTGCTTACATTGCTCATTCTGTAGTTAATTTGGGGAGAAGAGACTGCCACTACAGATGCAACAAAGCTTATGTGATCATCAATGGAGAATGTGTAGAACTTGGCCATCTCATTTGGGAAATATGTTGGCGTGATTAGTGTCATGCCGGGACGTAGCTCCTGTCTAGGAAGAATTTTGTTTTTAGGGTGATCGAAAGACTACCAAACAATGGCATCATTTTTGTCATAGAGCATGAGATTTCCAACTTTAGTCAGGTTTAAGCTTACAACTGAATTGTTAGCAATATTTGCCAATCAAATCTTGTTTCCATTATCACCCAGTAAAATTAGGGTGCGCATGGCAACATTTCTATTCCGAAGAACTATTTCTTTTCAAAAATAATTTTTTTTTTCTATTTCTACTCCAGGAACAATTTCTGAGTAAAAGAAGATGTTTGGTAATTATATAAAATTTCTATTCTTGGAATAGAAAAAGAATAGAAATGCATTTGGTAAAAAATTATAAATTTTTGTATTGATTTGTTTTTTTCTTCTTACCCACAGACCGCCGGTCGCCTCCCGCCGCCACATGACGGTCGGATGATCGCCACACGATGGCTGCACAACCATCGCACGATTGGTGCATGACCAGCGCCGCATGACTGCCAACCGTTGCTGCCAACTACCATCGCAGGATTGCCGCCTACAGCCCACTAGTTGTGAGAGGGGGCGATGGCAGGTGAGCTGTGGGTGGCAATCCTGCGATGGCGATTGGTGGTGACGGTCGGTGGTTGTGCGGCAATCGTGTGGCCGTCGTGCAATGGCAGGCGGCAACCAACGGTCTGTGAGTAAGAAGAAAAAACAAATCAATACAAAAATTTATAAATTTTTCCAGCGGTCGGCAGTCATGCGGCGGCAGGCGGCAGTCCTACGGCAATTGGCGTCGACAAGCTGCCGGCAGACAGTGGCGGTCGTCGGCCGGTGGGCTATGGGCGGCAGCTACTGTTGCCAACGATCGGCTACCAACGGTGGCCGCGAGCAGCAGGAGGTGGCCGACAGTTGGCAAGCGATTGGCGGTGGCCGCAACAAGGAAAAAGAACAAAAGAAAACTTGAAAAGGAAAAATGCTTATTTCTAGAAATTGTTCCCGGGAACAATCAACTACTTTTTTTTTTGTTTCTTGTTTCTATTCCAAATCTATTTCCAACCACTTTTCTATTCCAGGGAATAGAAAAATAAGTTGGCATTACCAAACGGATTTCTGTTCTTTTTTGTTTATGGGGAACAAAAGAATAGAAATCAAGAGAAATAAAAACGTTACCATGCGGGCCCTTAGTGAATTGCCCTCCTGGGTGAGTAGCAATTGGATAGTGCTATTCAAGGGTGCCTCCCCAAAATAACAAACCATCGCAACTGACCCCGGATGGATGTTTTTCATGTCTTCTGTTGGTTGGAAAATAAACAGGCCTAGAGAGCAGCTACCGTCATCAGAGCATAAGAAGCCGAAAAAGAAACTTAGGCCTAAGTTTAGCCTGTAAAGCACGACCTTGTGACTGGAATAAGGATTGGTTAGATTGAAATAAGACTGACCGGTAGTCCATAGGGCGGGAACACTGACCAATGAAGGTCCATTCTTGAATTTGGCAATAGTTAGTGGTAGAAGTAGGAGGAGGAGGAGGAGGAGGAGGCTTGGAAAAGGAGCAAGGAAAAAAGAAGGAATTATTCGATCATGTAGGGCCATTGAGTTGTGTGCAAGTAAGGTGAGGCAACTAGAAGAAGGAATGCCTCTATTACTAGAGATCTGCTCAAGATTGCACCTATTTATAAACAAGAGGTCTCTTTTATTGTTGAAAGACTTCAAAGTTTGGAATAAGTCCATTCCATACTCATACCGCGAAAAATCCCCGTTCCTTTTTTTTTATAATAGTTATTATTAAAGTTGAGACCATTCACGTGCTAAATAAACAACACTACGGTCCATGAAAGCAACTACTCCGGAGAATGATACAAGAGGATCACTTGTAAATAAATGAATACATAAAATGAAAAGAAGTTTGCTTCATGAGATTATTGAGAACATTGATAAGACAGATAAAGTTAATTTATGAGTTCAATTGCATATAAAGTTAATCCTAAGGAGGTAATTAGATGTTATTTGTAAAGTTTAAATGTAACAATAGAGAGTTAAGTTTCATGGATAGAGAATAATTTTTGTTGGATTTGAAGAAAAATTATGGGAGAAGGAAAATCAAGGGTAGTGAGACTAAGTTGACTTTTGAAATAACACGAAAATAAGTATTAATTATTTATTGTACTCCTAAAATAAAAATAATCAATCAATAATATTATCTTTTACCCAAATCATTTGTATTATGAACGCTTAATGGGCAATACGGAGTATGATAAAAGAAAATGCTAGTTAAATTAAAAATTAGAATTCTTTTTAATTTGTTAGCAAAATAAAGATCATTGCGAGTCTTATTCGGCTTCTTTACTACATTGACTCTTCTATTTACCTTAGACCAACACTATCTCTATGAAGACCTTTTTGACAAAAATTAAAGATGGTCACTGATCCTTTGGCAAAAACTTAGACAATCTTCCAATCAACCAAACGTGCCGATACAGAAAGATTAACTTATTTTGTATGTGAGGAACACAGTTTTCTTAAAGACAACAAGTGTATGAAATACCATAGACGAAGTAATCTATGAGCCCAAACCCAAATGGGTTACCCTATTATGAATTATAGAAAACCGTATATGTGTCGTGTCTTTACTCCACATATACAAGCACTTTCTTTAATTGTTATACTAATCCTAAGACTTTTGGGTAAAACTTGTTGAAAGCATAATCATAAACCAAATCAAACACACACTGATATTAATAATACAAGCAGCAATGTGCACAATTGCCAAAAAGATTATGAGATTAAGCAAATACTTGGGATAAGTATACTAACAATGCCAAAAGTTGTGTACGACGCTCACTTTGGTGCTAAAAGTTTCCATCGAATCACTTAAGTGCCAAAAAATTTGAAAAATGAGTATTTTAGTGCCAACTCCGATTAGATTGACCGGAAATCTGACGTGGCAATTTTTTTATTAATTTTTTAGGTTGACGTGGCTCGTTGGAGAGCACAATCAGCATCTAAACCACAAAAACGATGTCATTTGGCTTCTTTCCCCCAAATCGAAACCCTAAATCCCCAAATTGAAAGAGAGAGAGAGGAGACACGTCGTCTTCTTCCCTAAAGAATGACACCAGCAGCGAACGGCACCAGTAGCAACACCCAGTAGCAGCACCAACAATGGCACCAAAGGCGGCGGTGGCGACGCACCAGTAGCGGCACCTTTGACCCCTCTTCTTCCTCCTCCTCCTCTGCCCTCGCCTCCTATTCTTTCTGCCACTTCTTGCCTGAGCAACAATCTTATTCTCTCCTTGCTCACCTTGGTCGAGCATCTACAATGGTGGCCGAGCAACGGTGGCTGAGCGTTGGCGGGCAAACAACGGTGGCCGAGTGGTGAGGAAGAAACCCTAACCCTAATTTCAATCCACATACGAGCTAAACGGCGTCGTTTTTGCGAGGATGTCCACTTATAAGGGTAAAACAACGTCGTTGCTTGAAGAGGATGGAAAACGACATCGTTTAAAAGCCGAGCAACTTTTTTTTTTTTTTAAATATAAATGCCACGTAATCATTTTGGCCAAAATTTCTTGCCGTTGGCACCAAAGTGATCGTTTTTTCTACGATTTGGTACTTAAGTGATCCGGCGGAAACTTTTGGCACCAAAGTGAGCGCCGTACACAACTTATGGCACCAATAGTGTACTTATCCCCAAATACGAGACGAATTGAGTGATGAAACTTTCTCCATTTATATAATTGGTTCATGGCCACCTTAACAAGTGCTTATACACATTTAATATGAACTAGTTCAATCTCATACATTGAGCATACAAGATTCACGAAAAAGTAAGTGTATTCAAAATTATGAATATTTTCTTGATTTATTTCTTAATGAGGGAAGGCTTAAATCGGCTGACAATTATTCAATGTTCCCTGATGTCAAAAAGTGGGAGGCATCCCTTGCATGACAATCGACGTGGTGGGGTACTGCCACGTGAGATATCCAGCAACTTTATTGACGAAGTCAACCTTCTCAAAACTTAAAAGCAATGAGATGAGAAGCTAATCTTCAAACCTTCTTTCTTCATTCATACTTCGTCAGACTGCACTTTTTTTTTTTTTTTTTTGGTAAAGCCAGACTGCACTATTTCTATTGCGGACCTCGGTAAAAATCATTGCTTAGTCTTGTTCGGCTCCTGTATTCCATCGACTCCTCCATCATCACCTTAGACCACCACCATCTCCATGATTACCTTTTTGACCAAAAGTTAAAATAATGGTCCGTGGTGGGATCCTGATTTTGCCCAAAACATGCGCAATCTACTAATCAACCAAACTTTAAGACTATGTTTTGCATCCAATGAGCCTTTTTTCTTAAGCTTACTTTAAAAAGATAACTTCAAGTCTACAAAATAATATTTAATTATGTCTCGAATTTGTGCCGTGTATGAAATTCATATCTATGGTAAGATTTTGAAGTTGCCTTTGACGGATGATAATCTTGGATTATAGGCTATGAAGCACAGACACGTTGTCCATGCTTCCGTGTCGTGTCCGACACGTGTCAGAGCGTGCGTGTCGGACACATTGACATGCTCAGACACGGTCAGACACGCAGTCAACTTTTATCGACACTCGTGTCGACGCGTGTCCGGAAGACTGATGGAGGGTGGAGGCAAGGGAGGGTGAGGGAGTAGAGGCCGCGAGCATCGGTGAGATGGAGCAGACACCGTGAGCGCCGGCGAGACGAAGCCACAAATAGACCACCGCAACGGCGAGAGACAGCTAGAGAAAGAGCCGAACAGAGAGAAAGAAGAGAGAAGGCAAACTCCCGCCAGCGAGACGAAGCCACAAACGGACCATCGCGACAGCGAGAGACAGCCATAGAGAGCGGTGAGGACCGCCACTGTTGCGATGGATTGGCGACGAGAGAAAGAGGAGAGGAGGGAAGGGGGTCATGCGGCGAGCGGCAAGGAGGATAGGAAAAGGAGCGCTCAGCGGCTCGCTAGGGTTTTTTGTAAAGAAATCCCAAAAAAATAAGAAAGGAGGTCTGATGGCGTGAGAGAGGGGGGGGGGGGGGGAGTGACAGCTCACCTGTCACTGTCAAGTTCCGGGGGGGGGAAGCTTGGGGTGGAGGGAAAAGGACAAACGAAAGAAAGGTGGATTTTGGGGATTTTTTTTTTAACCAGAAAATTAAATAAATGAAATTAAAAAATGATTTCAAAAGATAAAAATATTAAATTTTGAATAATGATAAATTTTGGTTATGGTAGAAAATCATGGATTTATTTAAATAAATTGATTCTAATTTCTTATTAATTATTAGTTTCATCGATAACTTTTGTTAAAATTAAAAAATGTTTCGCATTAATTATGAATATATCTTTCGAATTTCAAATGAATTGATTTTTTAACATTATTAGTGTAAATTTATTATAGGCCCTTTTTTTAAATTAATTAATTATTTATGAATTTGAATCAAATTAATTAAAAATAAAAATATTCATTTAATATATAACGTGTCATAACGTGTCGGAATTCTCTATTTTTTAGAAATGACGTGTCGACGTGTCGTGTCGTCTCGCGTGTCGGTGCTATATAGATTATAGGGGATATATATAAAATCCAAGATTCAACACAAGATATGGGGTGGTAACTTCTCCAAGTTTGAATATTTGACCGAGAAGTGGGCGTCTCTTAAAGTGCGTTCATTTCGGAGAAACTTAATAATTTTAAAAATATTTTTCGAAAAATAATAGCCGGCAATGAAAAAAAATTTCCATTCATTTATTTTTATATGTGATGGAAGCGATTGTTTTTTTGATTTTTTTTTTCGAAATTACTCATTTTCTGTGGAACCATGCACCCTTAGTCTTCCTTAGTCAACGTAAAAGGCGCACAAGAAACACAAAAAAAAAAAGGGTGGCTCTTGTTTAAGCCGAACGGTGTCCTCCAAAAAGAATTAACAACAAACCGAACATAGGACTCTTGCTTGGACGCACGAAAGAGTTTGTTCTTCGGCCAAGCACAGGAGCAGCACACACGGAAATTAATTTGGGCCTTGAGTTTTGTATCTAATTGAACTGTTTATTTGTGAACAATGTAAGTTTCGGCTCAATCTAGGTGGAGAAAATAATCGAGCGTGTAAGTAGTTATAATTCTGATTCTCCAATTATTAGTTGATTATTTATTGTTGAATTTTCCTGTAGAGTAGACACTGACACTACGATCGAACCATGTAAATATATGATGTTTTTATTGTTTCTCGTTTATTTCTCTGGTGATTTCGTATTGATTTGAATTGCGGGATTTGTTAGCATTTCCACATTAATATGACAACAAAAACCATAAACAAAGTAAATCATGAGCATAGACCACGGTACCCCAAATATGAAATGAGAGGGTCGTATTTGTGCCGTGTGTTCCCCACATACAATCGCTTTCTTCTACCGTCATACTTATCTCACCAATTTTGGCTAAAATATTTTCAAAGTAGAATCATAAACCATACCAAACACCCACCTATGTTAATTATATAAGCATCAATGAGGGAAAAAAATCGCCAAAAAGATTGCAGAATCAAGTAAATACAAGATGATTTGAGTGACAAAACTTCTCTGTTTACGTAAGTCATGGCCATATGTGCCTATGCATATTTACCACGAACTAGTTCGATTTCCAGATATTGAGTATACATCATACAAGAAAGATAAGTGCATTCAAAATTATGAGATTTTCTCAATTTATTTCTCAATAAACTAAGGCTTAACTCAGTTAAAGAAAATTCAACGTTCCCCAATGTCAAAAGCGTGAGGCATCCCCATACTTGACAATTGACATCGTGTGACACTACCGCACTAGATTTGTAGCAATTCTATTGCCAAACTCAACCTTGCGGAAATAAAGAGAACAAAAGCTAATCTTCTTCGGACCTTCTTCCTTTATTCGTACTTCAGACTGCAGTATTTCTAATGCGGACCACAATGAGGTTAAAACGTGCAACGCCCCCTTGTATCTATTCCCATGACGTTTCAATTTGTGAATTATAAAATAACGTGTGATTGGTTAACTTATGTGGTTTTCATCTTTTGCAATCGGTCGACCGAATGTGTCGTCTATTTAGAGATATTTTTCAGAACTATTTTTAGTAGCCTCTCTACCATTTTGATATTCTACATCAAACGGGAGTCTAAAAAAAAGTCAAATGACCTTTAGTCCACCATCTAAACCAAATTCATCATGAACGATGATCCAAATGATGATATTGATTCATATAATCTATAGATCATTTGTTATCACTTCGGAAATTTCATATTTAGAAATGTAGATACTTTTCATCAACATTGGGTTTTATCTTGACGAAAAATAATATACCGACCTTAAAATGCTGGTCAAATTAGAATGTTTGTCACATCCCGATATTCTATAAACTAATGACATATTGGGCTGCTAGTGATCTTTCTATAATCACAAAGTGATATCAAACACCTTTCTCTCACTTCCTTTGAACTGAAATCGAGAAAATGTCACAACTCTTTTGTGTTGATTGTTGGCCATTGAGTTCTTCCGGGAGCACTTGATTTGCAATTTTTGTAGGTTCTTCACAAGCTGCTTTAGTCTGATGAACGGAAAAACAATTTAGGTAGGTCTCTGTGATGATACTGGGAAAACATGTGGCACAGTTTGGTTTCGGACGCAGGATAGATTGAACATTCTTAGAAAGACGAATGAAAACATTCCTGTCAACAGAGGGAAACTCTCAAGGTATAACGACAGACAGAGAGGCTCGCTCAAATAAACGACACATAATGTGTTCACTTGTCGCAGCAATAAAAATCCCACAATGGACCAGTGAGAAGGCAGAGTAGAAGAAAAAGGTGGAAATGAAAAGGCCAAATGCTCAAAATATTCTAGCTTACAGCGGCCCTCTACATGATTAACATCTTGTAAAATAAGGCAAAACGGCCATCCCATCGGAAGTCCATCTCAGGATATGGAGATGTACCGCTTAGCAGTCTCTTGTGAGCACTCCAAGTTGCCTGTCTTCGTATTAGAAGCAGAAGGGGCCTTCCTGTCATCAAAACGGCAAGCCCGAGAAACCAAGGCTCGACCAGAAGCAAGTGACCGAGACAATTCCTCAAAGCTATGATGAAGCTGATCGGAATGGAAATTTTACAGGTCGACAAGCATCTTCAAATAAATTACATTAGACATGTCAGTGGCTCAGTGTTCGCTCAAGCACAACAAACCAAGGCATGTAAAGCAGAGAAAGAAAATGTTCTCCTTGGGTAATCCATTTAAATTTTGCCTTTGACCATGGTTCATCATCCTCTTTTTCCTTTGAGATTATGTCAGCTCCAATGTTTGCAAATGAAGCTCATTTACCCCTTTCGTATCAGTATCTGAAAGGACCACTTGATAGTGAAAGTTTAATACTGCAATGAGAGAGCTCTTAAAGAATTAATGCATAGGAGCTTATAAGCGAAACAAGTCCTGTCCACCCAGAATCTGAAGATTGAGAAGCTAGCTTGGTAAATTGATCGACCATGTGATTGCTGTGATCCGAACGAACTGAGAAGCTTATCCCTCCATCGAAGTGTCAGAGCTTATATCGGTAGCTAGTTCTCTTCACCTAGGACCTGATAATTGCAAGGCTGACAGCTAAGTAATTTCGTCAACAATCTGCTAGCTGTGACTGGAAGGAACTGAGAAACTAATAACTTGAGCTATCTATACTAACTAAGCCCTCAAAGCATTTAACCACCGCAGATATGGAAGGCCTCCTACTAAAATTATCTTGCCAACGCCATGCTGATCAAACCGTCCGTGGTTGCCACTGCATATTTCAGCACAAAAAATCAATGAAAAGCAAGAGCGCGTACTCGTGTACTCATCTCCGAGTGCTTCTCAGGCATTTAATCAAACACTTGTTGTGTGGGGCTTAAAATCAACACATTCTTCATGGAGGTGACTGATAGTCTGGGGGGCCGGAGCGATATTAATTGCGTTGCCGCTCCTGGCATCCCGCCGACCGTTGTTCACGGCCGACTCGGCTGATCCTCTGCCTGCTCACTTCACATTTGTGCGCGCGAAACTGTATAGCTTTTGCGTGAGAAGCCGCGTCCGGATGCCATGGATATGAGCTCAAGCGAACAATTACGTGGTATTTGACTTCGCCATTGTCAACTTTATGTCTCTGTCCGATTCAAAAGAGCGAAGCGATTCTGTTGGCCTCGAACCTTTTCTCTTCCTCGTAGCTGGTGCTTTGGAGATGAGGAAGATGCAGCCAATGTGAAGGAAATAAAGGGTTCTAAGTTTAGTTCGGGGAAAAGGGGAAAGGACGAATCGGATTCAGTTTCTGCCCACCCATATCGCAGTCAACTCTCGCGAGCTTGCGGCATTAGTTAGTGGCCACAGCAACTTCGCCGACGTCGCGCCTTCTTCAGTCACATCTTTTCCTTTCTGGGAGTAATGTTACGATGCTTTCGAAGGCGGGACTACTCGCGTTAAGTTGTCTAATTTATTTTTTAACATGCCAACCCCGTGATATAAATATTTTAAATTTTTTTGGGTAATTAGCTAATTATTCAAATTTATCGTGATATGGGCGACTCCCAACAAAAGAAAAGCGAAGGTGCAATACGCATGTGATTCTATTAATATTAGGCGTAAGATTACGCCTAACATATCCAATTTTAGAATATGTTATCACAACTCATCCCATTAACGTAGTCCCGTATGATCTAAAATTTCCACTTTCTTCCGCAGATTGCTCTGTTGGTGGAATGTCGAGATGCCCTTTTTGTCCAAACGGTGGACTCCAAACACGTTTTAATTTGCCGAATAGATCTCCCTCCCTGCCTCCAAGAAGTCTCATTTTCAAGCTGTGGGACAAATCTTCCTGCAGAGAGTACTCAAAATTAAAAAGTACTGTGACGAAGATATCTTCACAAATTCTATGTTTTTTTTTTTTTTTTTTGGTTACTTGCTCAAAGTACCTAATTTGACATACCAACTATCCAACGGCCAGAATGATGCAACGAACCCATAAGGAGAAAAAGAAAATCGATATAATACTGATGAACAAACTCTAAGGGCGTGCATGGAAACGCTCCAAAGAAGGGTTTCCGGAACACTTCTGTACGAATTTTGTTCCCAGGAACAAAAAAAGAACAGAAACGCGTTGCGTTTCTGTTCTTTTTTTGGTTTTTTGTTCCCGAAGCAAAATAGGAACAGAAAAAAAGAAACAACAAATTTTTGTTTCTGGCTTTGAGAAACACTTCTTGGATGCCCGAAAGGAACAAAAATGCTTCTCTTCTCTCTTTTTGTCTTTTCTTCTTCTTCTTTTCTTCTTTTTTCTTTGGCCGGTCGCCGGCCTCGGCCATGGCCGGTGATCGGCCGTCGAGGGCCGGCGACGCCCTCGAGGGTCGGCGACCTCGCCGGAGCGTCGCCGGATCTAGGCAAGCCCGAGCTCGCCCAGCCAAGGCAAGGCTCGGCCTCGCCCGCGTCGGCGACGCCAAGCCTCACCTTGGCCGGGTGAGCTCGGGCTCACCCAAATCCGACGAGGTCGCCGGCGGCCAAGCTCGCCCGGCCAAGGCGAGGCCGATCCTCGTCGGGGACCGGCGAGCCTCGCCGTGGCTGGGCGAGGCTGCTGGCCCCGTCGGCCGGTCGCCGGAGGCCGGGGACCAGCCGAAAAAGGAAAAAATAAAAAAAGAAAGGAAAAAATGAAAAATAAAATAAAAATGTTTAAAAAATTAAAAGAAATTTAAAAAAAAAAGGATAAAATTTACCAAACGTGTTTCTATTCATTTTTCATTCCTAAAACAAACGTTACCAAACGTATTCTTTTGTTCAAAAATTGTTCCCGGAACATAAACACTTTTTTTTTTTTATTTTTGTTCCCTATAACAAAAAAAGAACAGAATCATTACCATTCGCACCCTAATGTGCAATTGGCAGCGTATTTACAGAGGGTTCCAATCGGTAGGTGCATGCAAGCGAGGCAATTTTCAGCTGCAATCCACATGCTATGACTAGAGCATCCCCAAGAGTTGGATGGTTTAGGTTCTTTTGACTCTTTTTGCTTGATTGTGCGTCTCCCTCATTGCTAAACCATGAATTCCAGATTCGGACTGATTCTGTTCTTGACTGGACGGATCCCTTCATGTTGTGAGCTTTGTTCACCAAAAGTTCATGACTTTCTGATTAGTGCCTTACACCAAACATACTCGTTTCTCCTCAAGGTAATGAGTTCCCTTATCTCCGCTTGGTTACTTCTGTCATCGTCTAGCATATAATCTGAAGGCAGGAGCTCATATAACAACTCCTCTTTAGCAACTGCTCTGTTTTAAACTGCGCCCGATGTCTAAAGTATCTCCTGAGTAACAATGTGCTCCATATTGTGCTTTAAACTTCGCCCTGTTTGTTGCCAATCTTTCTTTTTCAATGGTCTAATAGTGTAATTTTCCAGTTGTAATTCAGCCATTCCCAGCTCTGGATAATATTCACTCCTGTCTCCAACTGAGAGCAAGATCCAATTCTCTCTGGATTTTCCTACCTTTGGCGAAATGTACATACACCATAATCCATGAGGTTTCCTAAAACCATAGCTAGCCAAATTTACCTATTTTTCTACTGCAACTGAGATTCTTAATTTGGTACATCTCTGAAGTTGTGCTGTAGCAACTTTGGCGCTCTTACTAGCAACCCTTTCTATAGACGGTTTGAGATTCATCCCAGTCATACATCTTCTTACTCAAATTATGGTGTTCAAAATGTTAATGAAGACATCTGCTGCGTTACACATCTTGATTTAGAGAAGGGATTTTTCTTTCTCTCAGAGGAATGGTATGCTTATTTGACGGATCAGTTCGTTTACTAGGGTTGGCATAGAAAAACTTGCAGGTTACATTTCTGAGTAATCTTATGCCATCTTTGATATGAATGAGGCCTAGAAACACTTCAAAAAGGAACGCGTTCTTTGTGTGTCGACCTGCTCCTTTGTTTGGAAATGAGAAATATCATATACCGCAGTCATGATGGCAAGAAACAGTATGGTGATTTGCCAAAGGTATCATACAAAAAAGGTTGCTTTGACGTCCCTCGTGTTTGGATTGCAACGAGAAAGAGTGATGGAATTGAGCAGCATCTCGTGGAAACTGATTTATGGTTGGAATCTTTATTTTTATCATGACCTTTCAACCAATTAAACGAAAAGGCGACTTAAAATTTCATTCAAATTATGGGATCATAAGTACGACTACAAGAAAAAACATTTATATGGCAGAAATGCAAAAAGAAGTCACCCCATCTAAGCATCGGAGTTCATGTCTGAAGCTGGTTTTGTTCACCTAGGACCTGATAATTGTGAGGGCAGTAGCCGAGTAGCATCATCAACACTATGATCGCTGTGACCAGAAGGAACTATGGTGCGATTTTCATCATCTTGACAGCTTCTTGGCCGTGTAGTTGCATGTCACCACTGGACTTATCAACCATCTCCAGTAGTTGTTCTTGTTCTGCTTTGCACTTGAAAAGGGTCAACATATGCACTTCATCACTTGGCAAAGAGCGGTCCACATTTTTCCTCCCACATAGGACTTCTAACATGACAATGCCAAAACTATACACGTCTACTTTTTCCGTGATAACAGAGCTTAGCCACTCTGGAGCAAGGTAACCTGGTGTTCCTCGCATGGTCGTCATGACATGGCTCTGGTCCTTATCAGTTAGCTTCGACAACCCAAAATCAGCGAGCTTCACATTGAAATGTTCATCCAAAAGTATATTTTGCGGTTTGATGTCTAAGTGAATTATTTTTTGATGGCATTCCTCATGGAGATAAGCTAGTCCTTTGGCAATGTCGAGGATAATATTTCTCCTCACTTGCCAACAGACGTCAAACTCTTGATCATTATGGAAGATCCACTTATCAAGAGAACCATTGCACATGTACTCAGACTAAAAGCCTATGTGATTTTTCAGCACAAAATCCAAGTAGTCTTACCAGATTGACATGATGGATTGTGCCAATGGTTTCGGCCTTAGCCAAGAATGACTTTTTTATTTGTCCAAAACCATCAAGACGCTTGACTGCAATCCTACCCCCGGTTGGTAAAGTTCCTAGAAACACTGAGCCAAATCCTCCTTCCCCAAGCTTGATGTTGAAATCTCCTGTCTGTCATGGCCTTCAAGTCCTCATAGGGGAATCTAGTTATCTGAAGCCTTGGTAAGTCTAAATCATCATCCTCGACATCGTTTCTTCTCACTTTTACTTAAAATATAAATCCCAAATATGCTTAGTAAGACCACAGAAACTACTCCAACAGTAGTCCCTAGGATTAACACTGTTCGTCCCCTTCTCTTTCTTGGAAAGATTGATAACGGTATCAATGTGTTTGAACTATGGTTGACTTTGATAAATGTTAAGTTGGGATAAATGCTAAGTTGGAATACTCCCCGTATGAGTCTTCTACGAGGGAGAATGAATCTGATAATAAATAGCCATCTCCACCAAAATAATTGGTTTGATTAACAAATAGTGCCATTGTGCATGAGCACCCTTTCTTCACACACTCTTCCTTGCAACTCTCCACAGTTGTGTTTGAGATGTTCGCACTAATATCATTGTACGACAAAGCAAAGAAGGTGATCTTCTCAACTTCTGCGAAAGTGTTATTATGTGAATCACAAGAGAATGGGGAGGTGCGATTGCAACCATAGGATGAAACCCTCGCTTCAATTTGCTGTGTCTCGTTTGGACACCTACAATCATAGGCATGAGAGGCATATGAACAAATGCCGTAACTTCCACACACGAATGGATAAGCGCAAGCATCAACTTGATCCTCAAGAAGATCCGTCGCCTTCCAATTATCGGAGTGCTCGTTATAAACATAAAGCTTCAGATGCCCATCAACGCCCAGACGGATGTACTGAGGCAATGATGTCAGGGAAAATTCAAACTCACCGAAGGTTCCATTCTTGTAAAGTGCTCCAACCTGTCCATTGTCGCTCTTCATTTTGCTCACATCGCTTGTCTCGTAGTAAATTTGGGGAGAATTGGCTACCCTTACAGATCCGACAAAGCCTATCTGATCATCGGTAGTGAACGTGTAGACCCCTGCTGTCCCATCCTGCTGACTAGATGTGCTCCTTAGTTGCATGCCGGAACGTAGTTTCATGCCGGGACGTAGCTCCTGTCCAGGAAGAATTATGTCTGCAGGGTGATCGAAAGACAGCCAAATGATGGCGTCATTTCTGTCGTAGAGCACGAGATTTCCAACTTCAGTCAAATTTAAGCCTACCACTGACTTGCCGGCGGTATTTGTGGACCACATTTTTTTTCCATCATCACCCAGCAAAACTAAATCACCCTCCTTGGTGAGTTGCATTTGCCAAGTGTCGTTCATGGTTTCGTGAGGAATCAACCAAACTAACGATATCGTGATGTTTTCCATGTCTTGTGTATGTTGGAAAACAAGCAGGCGAAAATAGCAGCCTCTGTCACCATAGCAGCACATGAAGCCACATGAGAAACTTGGTCCTGAGTTTAGCCTGGAAAGCACGACCTTGAAATGACAAAGATCGATATAAATTATGGGGTCGTCAAATAATCTTGGTAAATTGAAGCCGGGAAGTTTACTGAGGGTCCATGTGGTGGGAACACTAACCGATGAAGGTCCATTCCAGAATTTGGCGATAGTTAGCGGCGGAAGTAGTAGAAGGAGGAGGAGGCTTGGAAGAGGAGCGGGGAAACAAGAAGGGATTATCCGATGAGGAAGGACCATTGAGATGTGTGCAAATAAGGTCAGGTGTTAAGAGTGGGAACTAGAAGAAGAAGGAATGCCCTCTAGTACTGGAGATACTAAGGATTGATGATGCCCTTTTATATACAAGAGGTTCATTTCCTGTGGAAAGACTTCAAAGTTCGGAATAGTCTATTCCTGCTTCATGCCGTGAAAACTCTCTCTTACTTCCTTATTTTTCACTAATAAATAAATATATACATAAAATGAAAAGAAGTTTGCTGAATAGAGAATTAAGAACATTGATAAGCTATGTAAGTACTCTATTTACAAATTATCATTGGTTAATTTATAAGTTCAAATGCATATAAAGTTAATCCTAGGAGGTAATAAGATGTTAATTTGGAAAGTTTAAATGTAAAAACGGAGAGTTAAATTTTATGGCTGGAGCAATCTTTTGTTGAATATGAAAGAAAATCGTGGGTAGTGGGATTAAGCTAATTTTCAAAATTATGCAAAAATAAGTATTGACAATTTCTTGTACTCCTGAAATAAAATTAGTCAATCAATAATATTATCTTTCACCAAAATCATTGGCATTATGAACATCAGTAAGAAACATGGAGTATGATAAAAGAAAATGCTAGTAAATTAAAACAAAAATTGAATTATTTTAAATGTGTTAGCAAAATAAAGATCATTGCGAGTCTTATTCGGCTCCTTTACTTCTCGACTCGTCTATTTACCTTAGATTAGCTCTATCTCCATGATGACCTTTTCAACAAAGTTAAAGATGGTCGGTGGGATGCTAATCTTGACAAAGACTTAGACAATCGTTCAATCAACAAAATGTACAGATAGGGTAAGACTAACTTATTTTGTATGTGAGTAACGCGTTTTTTTAAGACAAAAAAGCTTTCTTCAAAAAAATAATTCTTAAGTGTATGAAATACCATAGACGAAATAAATCATGAGCCTAAACCTGAATGGATTACCCAAATATGGATACCATACCATGCCATATCTTTACTCCCCATGTACAAGCAGATTCTTTTATCATTATCCTAATCTCAAGGCTTTCAAGTAAAATATGTTGAAAGGAGAATTCTGAACCAAATCGAACATGCATTGATTAATATAAGTATCAATGTGTGAACACAATCACCGAAAAAGACTGTCGAGTCAAGCAAATAAAAGATGAATTGAGTGTTAAAATTTGTCCGTTTATGCAATTAGGTTATAGCTATGTTGTCAAGTGTTTATGCATAATTAGTACAGACTGGTTCAATATCCAATATCAAGTGCATGATACAAGAAAAATTCAGTGTACTCAAAATTATGAAATTTTCTTAATTTATTCTTAATAAACGAAGGGTTAAATCAACCAAAAAACAAAAACAAAAACAAAAAACAAAAAAAACAAAAAAGAGTAGTTGCATCCGATACATGACAAAATACAAAGTGGGGTACCACCGCGTGAGAATCCCGGCCATTTTCTTGACGACGTCAACCTTCTTAAATGTAATGAGAACGCCAGCCGATCTTTAAACTGGCAGATTGCACTATTTCTACTGCGGACCCCAGAAAGGTCACAACGGGGGTCAACGCCCTCTTGCGCGTTACAACATCGCCTTGTGATTGGTTAAATCCCATATTTTCCACACGGACAGGCACTTTTCTTTCCGCGTTGTACTAGTCTCACGATTTTTGGGTAATAATGTTGAAGTAGAATTATAAACCAAATCGAACGCACATCAATAGTAATTATATGGACATCAATGCATGAAGAGATCGTAAAATCAAACAAATAAAAGATTAATTGAGTAATAAAATTTCTCCATCAGTCATTCCCATATTAACAAGTGCTTATTTTGTATATTTAATTCGAATTACTTCAATTTTCGAATATTTAATACACATGATACAAGAGAAAGTAAATCTATCTTTTTTTCTTGATTTATTTGTGAATAAACGAAGGCTTAAAATAGTCAACAAAAAATTCCAAGTTCCGTCAAGTTAAAAAAGTGGGAGGCTTCCCAAGCATGACAATTGACAATAGACATGGTGGTGATTAAGGTTGTACCTCACCACAACACATGAACTCGAGAACTTCGTTGAGGGCCGTCCCGCCTACCAATTAACCTTCATGGGCTAACAAGACCGTATTCCTTATTTTCACATGCCAGTATTTGCACGCCTCAACCCTAATCAAGGAAGAAGGTTTTTCTTCCCTCTCTTCAACCCTAATCAAGGAAAAAGGTTTTTCTTCCCTCTCTCTAGCAAATACCTTGAAGTTTACGTTCCAAAGTTTAGACGAAATAATTTAAGGTCATACTCAACATCAAATCTCACGCTCCCTCATTTCAAAAATGTGGGGAGGCATCCCACGCACGACAATTGACAATAGACATGGTGGGGTACTACCACGTGAGGTTTCTAGTAATTATATTGATGAAGTCGACCTTCTTAAAAGTAACGAGAACGCAAGCCAATTTTCAAACCTTCAGGTTGCACCATTTTTATTGCCAACCATAGCAAGGCTACAACGTGCGCCGCTCACGTGTCTATTCCCAATTTCCCATGGTGTTCCAAATTATGTGTTACAACATTACCGCGTGCGTGGCTAGATTATGTGGTTTTCATCTTTCATCAATTGGTCAACAAAACTTGACATCTGATTAGAAATATTTTCATCACTAATAAATAGATATATACATAAAATGAAAAGAAGTAAGATCAGATGTTTCGAGTGGGAAATAGAAGAACAAGGAATGCCCTCTGGTACTAGAGATCTGCGAATGATGATGCTATAAACAAGAGGTTCATCTCCTGTTGAAAGACTTCAAAGCTTGGAATAGTCAAGTCCTGATTCATACCGGGAAAAATCTCTCTTACTTCCTTAATTTTCACTAATAAATAAATACATACGTAAAGTGAAAAGAAGTTTGCCGAATGGAGTATTGAGAATTGATAAGATATGTAAATACTCTATTACAAATTATCTATTGGTTAATTTATGAGTTTAAAGCATTTAAAGTTAATATTGAGGAGGTAATAATATGATAATTTGAAAGTTTTAATGACCGACCAAAAAAAAAATTTTAATGTAACAATGGAGAGTTAAGTTCCATGGATAGAGAGCAATTTTTTGTTGGAATTAAAACAAAATTGTGGGTAGTGGGATTAAGCTAATTTATGAAATTATGCGAAAATATGCATTAACTGTTTCTTGTACTCCTAAAATAAAAATAATCAATCAATGACCTTATCTTTCACCAAAATCATTTGCGTTATGAACTTTAATAAGCAAGATTTAGAATAAGCAAGATTTAGTATGATAAAAGAAAATGCTATTTAAATTTAAAAAAATATATAGAATTTTTTTTAATGTGTTGGCAAAATAAAGATCATTGCGAGTTTTATTCAGCTTCTTTGCTACATCGACTCTTCTATTTACCTTAGACAAGCTCTGTCCCATGATGACCTTCTAGACAAAAGTTAAAGATGACCAATGGGGTGCTGATTTTGCCAAAAATTTAGACAATGTTCTGATCAACCAAACGCGTAGATAGGGTAAGTCTAACTAGTTTCGTTTGTGAGTAACGCGTTTTCTTAAAGAAGAAAAAGCTTACTTCAGACATATAACTCTAAGCATATGAAATACCATAAACAGAGTAAATCATTAGCCTAAATCTAAAGGGGTTACCAAATATAGATTTGGGAAACCATATTGTGCCATGTCTTTAATCCACATAAACAAGCACATTATTTTATCATGATACTAATCTCAAGACTTTCAAGTACAATATGTTAAAAGAAGAATCCTAAACCAAATCGAATACGCATCGATATGTGTGAACACAAACACCAAAAAGATTATGAGATCAAGTGAATACCAAACGAATTGAGTGATAAAAATTTTCTATCCATGCAATTAAGTGATGGCCATGTTATCAAGCGTTTATGCATATTTAGTATGAACTAATTCAATTTCCAATATTGAGTACGCATGATACATGAAAAATCAAGTGTACTCAAAATTATGAATTTTTCTTAATTTATTCTTCATAAACGAAGGGTTAAATCAATAAATAAACAAAAGTAGTTGCATCCGATACATGACAAAAGACACGGCATGGTACCACCACGTGAGAGCCCCGGCAATTTTCTTGACGAAGTCCACCTTCTTAAATGTAATGCACTATTTCTACTGCAGACCCCAGAAAGGCTACAATAGGCGTCAACGCCCTCTTGCGCGTTTTCGCCTTGTGATTGGTTAATTCACAATTTTTCCACACGGATAGGCATTTTCTTTCCGCATTGTACTAGTCACACGACTTTTGGATAATGATGTTGAAGTAGAATCATAAACCAAATCGAACGCACATCAATAGTAATTATATGAACATCAATTTGTGAAGAGATTGTGAAATCAAACAAACAAAAGATTAATTGAGTGATAAAATTTCTCTGTCGGTCAGTCCCATATTTACAAGTGCTTATTATGCATATTTAATTAGAACTACTTCAATTTTTGAACATCGAGTATACATGATATAGGAGAAAGTAAATCTATTCAAAATTATGAACTTTTTTTTTCTTGATTCATTTGTGAATAAACAAAGGCTTAAACAGTCAACAAAAAAATTCCACTTTCCTTCATATCAAAAAAGTGGGAGGCATCCCTAGACATGACAAATGACAATAGATACGGCATGTTGTACCCCACTACAACACAATAGCTCAAGAGTTTCACTGAAGGGTCGCCCCACCTACCAAGTACGTTGATGGGCTGATAAGCTGCGCTTGGTCTTGTTCGGCTCCTTTATTCCATCGACTCCTCCATCATCACCTTAGACCGTCACCATCCCCATGATTACCTTTTTGACCAAAAGTTAAAAGACTGGTCGGTGGTGGGATCCTTATTTTGCCCAAAACACGCGCAATCTTCTAATCAACCAAACTTTAAGACTATATTTTGCATGCAATGAACCTGTTTTCTTAAGCTTACTTTAAAAGGTAACTTCAAGTCTACAAAATAATATTAAATTATGTTTCGAATGTGTGCCGTGTATGAAATTCATTTTATGAGAAGATTTTGATCTGTTCAAAATCTGATGTTACCTTTGACGGATGATAATCCTGGATTATAGGGGATATTTATAAAATCCAAGATTCAGAACAAGATATGGGGTGGTGACTTCTCCAAGTTTGACTATTTGACCAAGAAGTGGACATCTCTTAAGGTGCATTCGTTTCGTGAAAAATTAATAATTTGAATAATATTTTTCAAAAAATAATAGCTTATATCATTAAAAAAAATTAGTTAATCGAAAAATATTTTCATAATCGATAAAAATCTATGCCTAATTGTTTTTATAGGCAATGATAAAAATTTTCATTCATTTATTTTTATATGTGATGCAAGTGCCTTTTTTTTTTGAAATTACTCATTTTCTATGGAACCATGCACCCTTAGTCTTCCTTAGTCAACATGAAAGGCGCGTGAGAAAAAGGGCGGCTCTTGTTTAAGCCGAACGATGTCCTCCAAAAAGAATTAACAAGAAGCAGAGCACAGGACTCTTTCTTGGACGCACGAAAGAGTTTGTTCTTAGGGGTGAGCATCAATCTAAGAGCAATCCTGGACTGACTTTGGACCGGCCCAACCTTGCCGGTCATGATTTGGTTCCCAGGGAGACTAGGTCGGTCCTTAGTCTTGGGATTCCTGGACTAGTACTGTGTGAGTTGATTCTCAGTTCTAAGAGTTTAAGGTTGGTCCAACCCATATGTCTAATATATTATTTATAATTTTTTTAATATAGAGAAAACCCTAAAATAAACGGTGTCAACAATATTAAACAGCTTGTTAGTGAGAAATTCAAGCAATTTTATATTATCTTTTAATAACTTAGATTTTTAATGTCTTTTATGGCCTCAACAACCATAATTTATAAAGGGAGAAAATGTTTTTATGAGGAATCCTCACGGCGTCCAAAAGGGCATAAACAGCTCCTTACGACATCCTCTTGTCTTCTATCTTATTTGTTCTCTTAGTCTTCAATTTGCTAAAATAGAAAGAAACAACCTCTTCGCTTGTCAATTGACACTCGCCTCGCTCACTTTGGGTCATGCCGATCGTTGCTCAATGCTCGCCTTGCTTGTTGCTCCTCGCTCGACGTTTGATGCTCTCTCTGCTCGATGCTCACCCTACTTGACGCTCACCGATTGCCTCTCTTAGCTAACCTCACTCGTCACCAAACCCATTGGGTCAGTTCGGTCCTCGATCCCCCTATTCAAGGAGTATAAGAAATAAAATAAAAAATTATTGGTTAGTCCCAGATTGATCTTAAAACTAGACCAAACCCATTCGATTAGTCTGGCCCTCCGTTGCCTTTTCAACAAATACAAAAAATGAAATAAAAAAATTATCAGTTGGTCCTGAGAACTGGACCCAACCCACTGGATCGGTCTAGTTCTTGATCCCAAACTCAATAGGGTCGGTCCTCGATCCTAAAAATTAAGGATCGGCATTGTGCAGATTGGTCTTAGTGTTAAGGGGTGGTCTGGCGCAACCTAGACGATGTCACCCCTATTTGTTCTTCGGCCAAGCATAGGAGTAGCACACATGGAAATTAATTTGGGCCATGACTTTTGTATCTAATTAAATTGTTTATTTGTGAATAATGTAAGTTTGGGCTCAATCTAGGTAAAGAAAATAATTGAGCATGTAAGTAGTTATAACTCTGATTCTCCAATTATTAGCTAATTATTTATTATTGGTTCTTCTCATATAGTAGGTACTAATACTCGAATTGAATCGCGTAAATTTAAGGATCAGCACTGTGCGGGTTGGTTTTAGGGTTAAGGGGTGGACTGGTGCAACCCAGATGATGCTCACCCATATTTGTTCTTTGGCTAGGCATAGGAGCAGCACACATAGAATATAATTTGGGCCACGACTCTTGTGTCTAATTGAATTGTTTATTTGTGAACAATGTAAGTTTCGGCTCAATCTAGGTGGAGAAAATAATCGAGTGTGTAAGTAGTTATAATTTTGATTCTACAATTATTAGCCGATTATTTATTATTGGTTCTTCTCATATAGTAGGTACTGACACTCAAATCGAACCACGTAAATTTATGATGTCTTTATTGTTTCTCATTTATTTCTCCAGTGATCTTGTAATGATTTGAATTGCGGGATCTATTAGCATTTCCACATTAATATGAGAACAAAAACCATAAACAAATTAAATCATGGGCATAGACCAGGGTATCCCATATATGAAATGAAAGGGTTGTATTTGTGCCGTGTGTTCCCCACATACAATCGCTTTCTTCCATCGTTATACTTATCTCACCACTTTCGGGTAAAATATTTTCAAAGTAGAATCATAAACCATATCAAACACCCACCTATGTTAATTATGTAAGCATCAATGAGGGAAAACAATCGCTGAAAAGATTGCAGAATCAAGTAAAAACAAGATGATTTGAGTGACAAAACTTCTCCGTTTATGTAGGTCATGGCCATATGTACTTATGCATATTTACCACGAACTAGTTCAATTTCCAGATATTGAGTTACATTATACAAGGAAAATAAGTGCATTCAAAATTATGAAATTTTCTCAATTTATTTCTTAATAAACGAAGGCTTAACTCAGTTAAAGAAAATTCAACGTTCCCCATTGTCAAAAGTGTGAAGCATCCCCATACTTGACAATTGACATCGTGTGACACTACCGCACTAGATTTGTAGATATTTTGTTGCCAAACTCAACCTTGCGGAAATAAAGAGAACAAAACCTAATCTTCTTCGTACCTTCCTCCTTTATTCATACTTCTTCTAATACGGACCGCAATGAGGTTAAAACGTGCAACGCTTTGTATCTATTCCCATGATGTTTCAATTTGTGAATTATAAAATAACGTGTGATTGGTTAACTTATGTGGTTTTCATCTTTTACCAAGCGGTCGACCAAATTCATCGTCTATTTAGAGATATTTTTTAGAATTATTTTTAGTACCCTCTCTACCATTTTGATATTCTACATTAAATGGGAGTCTCGAAAAAATGTCAAATGATCTTTAGTCCACCGTATAAACTAAATTCATCGTGAACGATGATCCAGATGATGCTATTAATTCATATAGTCTATAGATCATGTGATATCACCTCAGGAATTCCATATAGAGATGTAAATATTTTTCATCAACATTGGGTTTTATCTTGACGAAAAAAATAATATACCAACCTTAAAATGTGCTGGTCAAATTAGAATGTTTGTCACATCTCAACATTTTATATACTAATGACATATTGGGCTGCTAGTGATCTTTCTATGGCCACAAAGTGATATCAGACACCTTTCTATCACTTCCTTTGAACAGAAATCGAGAAAATGTCACAACTCTTTTGTGTTGATTGTTGGCCATTGAGTTCTTCCGGGAGCACTTGATTTGCAATTTTTGTAGATTCTTCACAAGCTGCTTTAGTCTGATGAACGGAAAAATAATTTAGGTTGGTCTCTGTGATGATACTGGGAAAACATGTGGCACAGTTTGGTTTCGGACGCAGGATAGATTGAACATTCTTAGAAAGACGAATGAAAACATTCCTGTCAACAGAGGGAAACTCTCAAGGTATAACGACAGACAGAGAAGCTCGCTCATACATAATGTGTTCACATGTCGCAGCAATAAAAATCCCACAATGGGCCAGTGAGAAGGCAGAGTCGAAGAAAAAGGTGGAAATGAAGGGCGCGCATGTTTTTATTTCTGTTCTTTTTCTGTTCCCAAAAATAGAAAAAAAAAAAAAAAAAGTATTTACATCCTAGGAAACAATTTTTGGATAAAAAAATGCGTTTGGTAAACTTGTTCCGAAAATAAAAAATAAATAGAAACACGTTTGGTAAATTTTATTCTTTTTTTGTTTCTTTTAATTTTTTAATATTTTTATTTTATTTTTCATTTTTTCCTTTCTTTTTTTATTTTTTTTTTTTTCCGGCGACCGGCCGACGGTGCCGACAACCTCGCCTAGCCACGGCGAGGCTCACCACCCCTGGCAAGGTTCGGTCTTGCCGACGCGAACGAGGCTCCGGCGAGGTCGCCGACCCTCGACGGCGTCGGCTGGCCCTCGACGGCCGGTCACCGGTCATGGCCGAGGTTGGCGACCGGCGAAAGAATAAAGAAGAAGAGAAGAAGAAGAGAGAAAAGAAGAAACGTTTCTTCAAAATTATTTCTGGAACAAGAAGTAAGTTTTTTTTGTTTCTTTTTTTTGTGTTCCGGGAACAAAAGAACAAAAAAAACAAGAGAGTGTTCTAGAAAACCTTTTTAGGAATAAAAACATGCAGGCCCGAAAAGGCCAAATGCTCAAAATATTCTAGCTTACAGCGGCCCTCTACATGATTAACATCTTGGAAAATAAGGCAAAACGGCCATCCCATCGGAAGTCCATCTCAGGATATGGAGATGTACCGCTTAGCAGTCTCTTGTGAGCACTCCAAGTTGCCTGTCTTCGTATTAGAAGCAGAAGGGGCCTTGCTGTCATCAAAACGGCAAGCCCGAGAAACCAAGGCTCGACCAGAAGCAAGTGACCGAGACAATTTCTCAAAGCTTTGATGAAGCTGATCGGAACGGAAATTTTACAGGTCGACAAGCATCTTCAAATAAATTACATTAGACATGTCAGTGGCTCAGTGTTCGCTCGAGAACAAAAAACCAAGGCATGTAAAGCAGAGAAAGAAATGTTCTACTTGGATAATCCATTTAAATTTTGCCTTTGACCATGGTTCATCATCCTCTTTTTTCCTTTGAGATTATGTCAGCTCCAATGTTTGCAAATGAAGCTCATTTACCCCTTTCGTATCAGTATCTGAAAGGACCACTTGATAGTGAAAGTTTAACACTGCAATGAGAGCTCTTAAAGAATTAATGCATAGGAGCTTATAAGCGAAACAAGTCCTGTCCACCCAGCATCTGAAGATTGAGAAGCTAGCTCGGTAAACTGATCGATCGTGTGATTGCTGGGATCCGAACGAACTGAGAAGCTTATCCCTCCATCGAAGTGTCAGAGCTTATATCGGTAGCTAGTTCTCTTCACCTAGGACCTGATAATTGCAAGGCTGACAGCTAAGTAATTTCGTCAACAATCTGCTAGCTGTGACTGGAGGGAACTGAGAAGCTAATACCTTGAGCTATCTATACTAACTAAGCCCTCAAAGCATTTAACCACTGCAGACATGGAAGGCCTCCTACTAAAATTATCTTGTAAACACCGTGCTGATCAAACCGTCCGTGGTTGCCACTGCATATTTCAGCACAAAAAGCCAATGACACGCAAGAGCGTGTACCCGTTTACTCATCTCCGAGTGTCTCTCAGGCATCTAATCAAACACTTGTTGTGTGGGGCTTAAAATCAGCACATTCCTCACGGAGGCGACTCATAGTCCAGGGGGCCGGAGCGATATTAATTGCGCTGCCGCTCCTGGCATCCGCCTACCATTCCTCACGGCCGACTCCGGGGATCCTTTGCCTGCTCACTTCACATTTGTGTGCGAGAAATTGTATAGCTTTTGCGTGACAAGCCGTGTCCGGATACCATGGATATGAGCTCAAGCGAACAAATACGTGGTATTTGTCTTTGCCATTGTCAACTTTATGTCTCTGTCCGATTCAAAAGAGCGAAGCAATTCTGTTGGCCGGTGCTTTGAAGATGAGGAAGATGCAGCCAATATGAAGGAAAGAATCGGTTCTAAGTTTAGTTCGGGAAAAAGGGGAAAGGACGAATCGGATTCAATTTCTGCCCACCCATATCGCAGTCAACTTCGCCGACATCGCGCCTTCTTCAGGCACCTCTTTTCCTTTCTGGGAGTAATGTTTGGTGTTCTCGAAGGCGGGACTGCTCGTGTTAAGTTGTGTGCTCGTGTTAAGTTGTCTAATTTATTTTTTAACATGCCAACCCCGTGATATAAATATTTAAATTTTTTTGTGGGTACGTTGACACCTAAATTTCGTCTAAATTAATTAATTAAAAATAGCATTAAAAGTTAGGGGTTAGTCACGAAAAAATAATTAATTAATTAATTAAAATTAAAAATTAAAAAAAGAAATCGGTCGGGTTGGGCCGGATCCGGCCTTGGCCCGACCCGTCCCTTTCCTTTTCTCTTAAAGACGTGGAATTGGCTAGAGTGGGCTTTTAGCGTTGATAGGGGTTTGTTGGGCTCAAGAAGATCTTGGTTTTGGTTTGACTGAGAAAAGCTTAGCTTCGCTTGGGCTCAAAGAGTGCTCAGCCGTAGTGGGCTGTAGTGGGCTGCAGAAGACACAAAAGATTTGGGCTAGTTTAGAGGTCTCCTTTGCTTTGGGTAGGCCGTCTTTTTTATTCCTTCTTGGATGGGCTTCAGTTTGGGAGGGGACCGCTTTGGGCCTGCGTATCATGCCCAGTCCGGCCGTGGGTTTGGCTACCCGGATCATTTTTTACCCGGGTCGGGTCAGACTGGACCCGACCCGGCCCGACAAAAAAAAATGTATTTTTTTCTCTTCAAAAAAAAATTTTAAAAAAAAAATTAAATTAATAAAAAAATTAAAAAAATTCGAAAATTGAAAAAATGTAGGATTTAGTTAGGAATTGTCATGTCTTGCATTTTTAGTGTAATTATGCCTTTATTTACTCATATATTGATTCTACCGCATGTTTAATTTGCATATTTAATTATGTTTAATTACATGTGCTCAATTTTACTACAATTAGAATATTGGTAGTTATGATTATTACTTTAATGATTGTGCACCCATATGATCACCTTACATGTTAGTTAATAGATATAAAATCAATCCAAATTGCTTGACAAAAATAATTTCTTTTAAAATGAACAAGATTAGGTACCGAAATGGTATTAATTGATTAATTAGTATAATTAAGTGTCCGACCCTAGATTCTCTAGTTGCATAGGAAGTGAAATATAATCTCATATCTCACTTGGTTTCTAGCCAACCTTAATAGATTAGTGGCGACTCATTTTTGTGAAATTCTTTAGAATATCCCAATGTCATACGGGGTATGGGCTTAGGAGAGCCCGCGCCTAATCATGAGCCTTAGGCCTGTCCTATTCCCTCCCCCTGAGGTAAGTTGAGACAACTTGACGACTCCGCTAAGGACTTGGTTTTAAACCTTAGAGGACTTAGGCTAAAATTAATCATATTCAAAAATATTTTAGTTTGGTAGCAAGGATTTCAGGTATACCCCTAACATTAAAGGTGTTAAAATGTTTTTGGCAAATGGGAGGTATAAGGAGAAGTGTTTGCTCACATTTGTCTTGTAGGGAGGTGTAGGAATGTATCGTTTATTTTTTATGTACAGAGTGTTGTTTTCCTATAAATTGTTGTGTATGTATCCTTTGCATTGCACTACACCCTAGCATACACAACCTGCCGCTGGACCTGAGTCGTATAGGATTTTTTAGGATGGTGTCGAGATGTATATTGCTACGACTACGATCATGTAGTATGAGTCGCCCATCTCGACTCCGAAATTTCCTTCTTGATGTCAAGAATTACCACCCTAGTCGACAATCACGCGACATGGGTCAACTTTTTGACAAAGCTAGAGTCGTGGGAATCCCAACCTAACCGCGATCTTGTCGGTTCTATTCGGTAATCCCATGTCTCCATTTTGAGCCGTATATATTAGGAATCGAACCACATCCCATGTATATGTCTATGCAATTAAAAAAAAAAAAAAAAGAGAGAAAAGTCGTCCCCTACTGTAAGTATCATTATTCTTATTTTTTATTCGCTTTCTTTTAATTGAATTTTCATCTTGAAATTCGTAGAAATTAATCGAATGCCCTCGGTGATTTAGGCTTATAATTGAAAAATTGGCAACCACTCTTGATAAGTGAACATTGAATGCAAGTTCTAAACATTTTGATTTGGGCCTGTTGAACACATGTCTTTGTTTAAATTTTCAATTATGGGCTCAAAACCACTTTTTGTTTAGAAATTCTTTCAAATCAAGATTATATTTTGGGGCACAAAAATTGAAATTGTTTTTTTATTTATTTATCAAATTCTTTCCTTTTCACATTTTGGGATTGAAATTCAGATAATATTTTGTGTGTAGATTCCTCAAAATAAAAGTCACATCTTTCAAAAATCAATGCCCATTTTGCATGAAACTTTTGGAATAGAGTGGATATTCGATTGATAGCCGCTGATTGATCTTTCAATGATGCCCCTTCTCTTATCATAAAATCTTGGTGAAATACTAAAACCCCATAATAAAGATTATGAGGCATGTACCGTCGCCTTGATTTCATTGTAAGAGGGTACCTCATTAAGAGATCATTCTCTCATTCATCTATTGACATTGTCTTCTTCTCGCAGGATGTTAATAACAGCCACTCTTTGACATTTTCTCATTTGACCGTACAAATAAGAGGACTTTCAAGCTAGGACGAAGATTGATTTTTGCACTCATCTATTTTGTGAAAGCCGTGTTGGAAATGTCACCATCAAGTTAGCTACTCACCATCTTCATCTCTTCTGAGCATCCAATCTTTGCATGGAGATGATTATTGGTGGTCTGTAAGACTAAGACAATACTTCAAGATTTAGATGTATACAAAAGAGAATCAGTCATCAAATGTTGCCATTGAGTAAAAGGTGGTAATCATTCCAAGTTAAATTTGATTTATTTTAGGAATGACTTGTCTCTCCATTTGTGCAAAATTTCATGAGGCAAATATCTAGCAAATAACAAGACTACGTGAGGACAACTTGAGCTGGAACTACACAATCTCTAAAAGGACAAGCAAAACAAAGACTTTCCGACAAAGCGCGGTGGCGCAGCACTTGACTTAGAAAAAGAAACTCTCCTTCCTCACCAATGAAGTGTGCTGGGACAAAATAGTCAAATTCATCACGAAAGGCAATAAATGGGGCAAAGCATGTAAAGAACAATGTCCCCAAGTGTAGAAACAATGAGCAATCCTCATCCTTTCAAAAGAAAGATCTTGAAAAACACATCTAATAATCCATATTTAAATTTTTCAAGCTCCTTGTCAATTAAACGTCTCTTTGAAAAGAGCAAAAGGCAGGAATTGAACTTTGTAAATTGTTGTATAAAATAAAAAAGTAATTTTCATTGATAAAATCAGGACCTCGTAACCATTTTTCAATGAATCCTAGTCACTTCGGCAAAGTTCATACCTAAAGAAGGTGCAATACGCATGTGATTCCATTAATATTAGGCGTAAAATCATGCCATAAAACTGATATTTTTTGAACTACTTTCCTAATCCAATTTTAGAATATGTTATCACAACTCATCCCATTAACGTAGTTCCGTATGAACTAAAATTTTCACCTTCTTCCACAGATTGCTCTGTTGATAGAATGTCGAGGTGCTTTTTTTGTATAAACAGTAAACTCCAAACACATTTTAATTTGCCGAATAGATCTCTCTCTCTCTCTCTCCCCCTCCACAAGAAGTCTTATTTCCAAGCTGTGGGACAAATCTTCCTGCAGAAAGTACTCAAAAATTAAAAGTACCGTGATGAAGATATCTTCACAATTTCTTTTTTTTGGCTACTTGCTCAAAGTACCTAATTTGACATACCAACTATTCAACGGCCAGAATAATGCAACGAATCCATAAGGAGTAAAAAAAAATCGATATAATACTGATGAACAAGCTCTAATGTGCAATTGGCAGCGTATTTACAGAGGGTTCCAATCAGTAGGTGCATGCAAGCGAGGCAATTTTCAGCTGCAATCCACATGCTATGACTAGAGCATCCCCAGGAGTTGGATGGTTTAGGTTCTTTTGACTCTTTTTGCTTGATTGTGCGTCTCCCTCATTGCTAAACCATGAATTCCAGATTCGGACTGATTCTGTTCTTGGCTGGACGGATCCCTTCATGTTCTGAGCTTTGTTCATCAAAAGTTCATGACTTTTTGACTAGTGCCTCACACCAAACATACTCGTTTCTTCTCAAGGTAATGAGTTCCCTTATCTCCACTTGGTTACTTCTGTCATCGTCTAACGTATTATCTGAAGGCAGAAGCTCATATTACAACTCCTCTTTAGCAACTGCTCTGTTTTAAACTGCGCCTGATGTCTAAAGGATCTCCTGAGTAACAATGTGCTCCATATTGTGCTTTAAACTTTGCCCTGTTTGTTGCCAATATTTCTTTTTCAATGGTCTAATAGTGTAATTTTCTAGTTGTAATTCAGCCATTCCCAGCTCTGGATAATCTTCATTCCTGTATCCAACTGAGAGCAAGATCCAATTCTCTCCAGATTTTCCTACCTTTGGCGAAATGTACATACACCATAATCCATGAGATTTCCTAAAACCATAGCTAGCCAAATTTACCTATTTTTCTTCTGCAACTGAGATTCTTAATATGGTACATCTCTGAAGTTGTGCTGTAGCAACTTTGGCCCTTTCTATAGACGGTTTCAGATTCATCCCAGTCATACATCTTCTTACTCGAATTACGGTGTTCAAAATGTTAATGAGGACATCTGCTGCATTACACATCTTGATTTAGAGAAGGGATTTTTCTTTCTCTCAGAGGAATGGTACGCTTATTTGATGGATCAGTTCGTTTACTAGGGTTGGCATAGAAAAACTTGCAGGTTACATTTCTGAGTAATCTTATACCATCTTTGATATGAATGAGTCCTAGAAACACTTCAAACTAGACGACGTTCTTTGTGTGTCGACCTGCTCCTTTGTTTGGAAATGAAAAATATCATATACCGTAGTCATAATGGCAAGAAACGCAAGAAACAGTATGGTGATTTGCACAGGAAAGGTTGCCTTGATGTCCCTCGTGTTTGGATTTTAACGAGAGAGTGATGGAATTGAGCACCATCTCATGCAAACTGATTTATGGTTGGAATCTTTATTTGTATCATGACCTTTCAACCAATTAAACGAAAAAGCGACTTAGAATTTCATTCAAATTATGGGATCATAAGTACAACTACAAGAAAAAACGTTTATATGGCAGAAACGCTAAAAGAAGTTACCCCATCTAAGCATCAGAGTTCATGTCTGAAGCTGGTTTTGTTCACCTAGGACCTGATAATTCTGAGGGCGATAGCCGAGAAGCATCATCAACACTATGATCGCTGTGACCAGAAGGAATTAAGAAGCTGTGTCTCAAGCCTTCTTCTATATCAGTTGAGCCCTCCAAGCATTTAACCACTTGCGACATGGGGGGCCTCATGCTGCTATCATCTTGCAAGCACCATGCTGCGATTTTCATCATCTTGACAACTTCTTGGCCATGCAGTTGCATGTCCCCACTAGACTTATCAACCATCTCCAGTAGTTGTTCTTGTTCTGCTTTGCATTTGAAAAGGGCCAACATATGCACTTCATCACTCGGCAAAGAGCGCTCCACAATTTTCCTCCCACATAAGACTTCTAACATGACAATACCAAAACCATACACATCTACCTTTTCTGTGACAAGAGAGCTCAGCCACTCTGGAGCAAGGTAACCCGGTGTTCCTCGCATGGTTGTCATGACAAGGCTTTGGTCCTTATTGATAAGCTTCGACAGCCCAAAATCAGCAAGTTTCGCATTGAAATGTTCATCCAAAAGAATATTTTGGGGCTTGATGTCCAAGTGAATTATTTTTTGATGGCACTCCTCATGGAGATAGGCTAATCCTTTGGCAATGTCAAGGATAATCTTTCTCCTCACTTGCCAACAGACATCAAATTCTTGATCATTATGGAAGATCCATTTATCAAGAGAACCATTGCACATGTACTCGTACACTAAAAGCCTATGTGATTTTTCAGCACAAAATCCAAGTAGCCTCACCAGATTGACATGATGAATTGTGCCAATGATTTCAGCCTCGGCCAAGAATGACTTCTTCATTTGACCAAAACCATCAAGGCGCTTGACTGCAATCCTAACACTGCTGGGTAAAGTTCCTAAAAACACTGAGCCAAATCCTCCTTCCCCAAGCTTGATGTTGAAATCTCCTGTCATGGCCTTCAAGTCCTCATAACGGAATCTAGTTATCTGAAGCCTTGGTAAGTCTAGATCATCATCCTCAACACCATTTCTTCTCAATTTAGTTGAAATATAAATCCCAAATACACTTACCAATAATAGCGAAACTGCTCCAATAGTAGTCCCTAGGATTAACACCGTTCGTCCCCTTTTCTTTTTTCGAAAAATTGATGATGGCATTGGTGTCTTTGCACTTTTGTTGACTTTGATAAATGCCGTGGTAGAATAGGACCCGAAAGGGTCGTCCATAAGGGAAAATGGCTCTGGTAATAAAAAGCAGTCCACCTTAGAGAAAATTGTTCGGTTACGAAATAGTGCCATTTTGCATAAGCATCCTTTCCTTAAACACTCTTTCTTGCAACTGTCTGCAGTTGCGTTTGAGATGTCCACACTAATTTCGTTGTTCGACAAAGCAAAGTAGGTGATCTTGCCAACTTCTACAAAAGTGTTATTGTGTGAATCACAAGAGAAAGGTGAGCTGCGATTGCAACTGGAGGACGAATCTCCATCAATTGGCTCTGTCTCGTCTGGACACCGACAACTAGAGTCATCAGAGACATTTGAACAAATGCCGTAACTACCACATGCAAGTGGATAATCGCATTTATTTAATTTATCCTCAAGAAGATCCCCCGCCTTGTTCCAAAATTTGGAGTGTTCATTATAAACATGACGCTTCAAATGCCCATGGTCCCCCAGTCGGATAAACTGAGCTGAAGATATTGGGGAAAATTTTAACTCACCGAAAGTTCCATTATTGTAAAGTGCTCTAACCTGTCCATCGTCGCTCTTCATGTCCCTCACGTTGCTCGTTTCGTAGTAAATTTGGGGAGAATAGGCTGCCCTTACAGATGCGAGGAAGCCTATCTGATCATCGGTGGTGAACGTGTAAAAAAGCGCTGTCCCATCCGGCGCACTTGACGGCCTTGTTAGTTTCATGCCAGAACGTAGCTCCTGTCCAGGAAGAATTGTGTCTACAGGGTGATCGAAAGACTGCCAAATGATGGCGTCATTTGTGTCATAGAGCACGAGATTTCCAACTTCAGTCAAGTTTAAGCCTACCACTGACTTGCCGGCGGTATTGGTGGACCACATTTTTTTTCCATCATCACCCAGTAAAACTAAATCGCCCTCCTTGGTGAGTCGCATTTGCGAAGCGTTGTTCATGGGTTCGTGAGGAATCGACCAAACTGACGATGGTATGATGTTTTTCACGTCTTGCGTCGGTTGGAAAACAAGCAGGTGAAAAGACCAGCTTCCACCACCAGAGTCCATGAAGCCACATAAGAAACTTGGTCCTGAGTTTAGCCTGGAAAGCACGACCTTGAAATGAACACCAACATAAATTCCAGAGGAGGTATAGATTTTGGTTGTATTGAAGTCGTAAAGGTTACTGAGCGTCCATATGGTGGGAACACCGACCGATGAAAGTCCATTCATGAATTTGGCGATGGTTAGTGGCGGAAGTAGGAGGAGGAGGAGGAGGAGGAGGAGACTCGGAAAAGGAACGGGGAAACAAGAAGGGATTTTCCCAGCAGGTTGGACCATTGAGTTTTGTATAAGTAAGATCAGGTGTTTTGAGTGGGAACTAGAAGAAGGAACGCCTCTATGCTAGAGATCTGCGGATGAAGATGCCTTTTATAAAGAAGAGGTCAGAGGTCTCTTTCCTCTCCCTGTCGAAAGACTTCAAAGTTCGGAATAGTTTATGCTTGATTCATACCGTCAAAAATCTCTCTTCCTTATTTTTCACTAATAAATAAATAAATGCATAAAATGAAAAGAAGTTTGCTGAATGGGGTATTGAGAATTGATAAGATATGTAAGTACTCTATTTACTAATTATTCATTGGTTAATTTATGAGTTCAAAGGCATATAAATTCATTCCTAAGGAGGTAATAAGATGTTATTTGGACAATTTAAAGGTAACGATGGAGAGTTAAATTTCATTAATAGAGATCAAATTTTTTTGTTGGATTCGAAAGAAAATTGAGGGTAGCGGGATAAAGTTGATTTTTGAAATTATGCAAAAATAAGTATTAACTGTTTCTTATACTCCTAAAATAAAAATAATCGATCAATAATATTATCTTTCACCAAAATCATTTGAATTATGATTGTTAATAGGCAAATACTGAGTATGATAAAAGAAAATGCTAAATTGAAAATTTAGAATTCTTTTTAATGAGTTAGCAAAATAAATATTATTGCAAGTCTTATTCGTCTCCTTTACTACATTGACTCTTCTATTTGCTTTAGACCAGCTTTATCACCATGATGAACTTTTCGAAAAAAATAAAAAATAATCAGTGGGATCTTGATTCAGAGAAAAACTTGGACGATCTTCCAATCAACCAAACGTGGAGATAGGGAAAGACTCATTTGTTTTGTACGTGAGTAACACATTTTCTTAAAGATGAAAAAGCTTTCTTTAGACAAATAATTCTAAGTGTAAGAAACACCATAAACGAAATAACTCATGAGTCTAAACCCTAACAAGTTACATGAATATGGATTTGGAAAATCGTGTTCATGCCATATCTTTAATCCACATATAATCATAATACTAATCTCAATACTTTCGAGTAAAATATGTTGAAAGGAGAATCCTAAACCAAATCGAGCACACATTGATATTAATTATATAAGAAACAAAGGGTGAACACAATCACCGAAAAGATTGTGAGATCAAGCAAGTACAAGACGAATTAAGTCATAAAACTTCTAAGTCCATGCAATTAGGTGATGATCGTGCTCTCAAGCATTTATGCATATTTAGTACGAACTGATTCAATTTCTAACACCGAATATGCATTATACATGAAAAATCAAGTGTACTCAAAATTTTTAAAATTTCTTAATTTATTCTTAATAAACGAAGGCTTAATCAATAATTAAATAAAAATGTAGTTGCATCCGATACACGACAAAAGATATGGTGAGGCACCACCATGTGAGAATCCCAGCCATTTTATTGACGAAGTCAACCGTCTTAAATGTAAAGAGAACACAAGCCAATCTTCAAACCTTCAAAATGCACTATTTCTTCTGCAGACCCCAGAAAGGCCACAACGGGCGTCAACGCCCCCTTGCGCGTTACAACATCACCTTTTGATTGGTTAATTCATGTATTTTCCACACAGATAGGTACTTTCCTTCTGCGTTGTACTAGTCTCATGACTTTCGAGAAAAATATGTTGAAAGGAGAATCCTAAACCAAATCGAATAAGCAACTAAGTGTGAACACAATCACCGAAAAGATTCTGAGATCAAGCGAGTACGAAATGAATTGAGTCATAAAACTTCTATGTCCATGCAATTAAGTGATGGTCATGCTCTCAAGCATTTATGCATATTTCGTACGAATTGGTTCAAAATTTCTGATACCGAGTACGCACGATACATGAAAAATCAAGTGTACTCAAAATTATGATATTTTCTTAATTTATTCTTAATAAATGAAGGGTTAAATCAATAAATAAATA
Organism: Eucalyptus cladocalyx; assembly: GCA_017140615.1. Taxonomy (NCBI): domain Eukaryota; kingdom Viridiplantae; phylum Streptophyta; class Magnoliopsida; order Myrtales; family Myrtaceae; genus Eucalyptus; species Eucalyptus cladocalyx. The sequence goes on from CM029516.1 coordinate 32,204,668, forward strand.
AATATGTAGTTGCATTCGATACATGACAAAAGACATGGCGTGGCACCACCGTGTGAGAATCCCAGCCATTTTATTGACGAAGTCCACCGTCTTAAAGGTAATGAGAACACGAGCCAATCTTCAAACCTTCAGAATGCACCATTTCTTCTGCGGACCCCAGAAAGCCCACAACGGGCGTCAACGTCCTCTTGCGCGTTACAACGTCGCCTTGTGATTGGTTAATTCATGTATTTTCCACAAAGACAGGTATTTTCTTTCCGCGTTGTACTAGTCTCACGACTTTTGGGTAATAATGCTGAAGTAGAATCATAAACCAAATTGAACGCACATCAATAGTAATGATATCAATGTGTGAAGAGATTGTGAAATCAAACAAACAAAAGTTTAATTGAGTGATAAAATTTCTCTGTCAGTCAATTCCATGTTAACAAGTGCTTATTATGCATATTTAATTTGAACTACTTCAATTTTCAAATATCAAGTATACATGATACAAGAGAAAGTAAATCTATTCAAAATTATGAACTTTTTTTTCTTAATTTATTTGTGTATAAACAAAGGCTTAAAATGATCCCAAAAAAAAAAAAAAATCCACGTTCCTTCGTATAAAAAAAGTGGGAGGCATCTCTAGACATGACAAATGACAATAGATATGGCAGTGGTTAAGATTGTACGTCGCCACAACATGAGCTCAACGGCTCCACTAATGGTCGTCCTACTTACCAAGAAACCTTAATGGGCTGACAAGACTGCGCTCATTATTTTAATATGTCTATGTCTACACGCCTTCTCTCTTTCTCGCAAATACTCCAAATTTTACATCCCACGGTTCAGAGATGTAGGAGTTTAAGGTCAACTTAGTACCGAATCCTACATTTGCTCATTTCAAAAAAGTGGAGAGGCATCTCATGCACGACAATTGATAATGGACATGCTGGGGTACTACCATCTGATTTCCAGTACTTTTATAGACGAAGTCAACCTTCCTAGAAGTAAGTAACGAGAACACAAGCCAACCTTTAAACCTCCCAATTCCCATGATATTCCAAATTGCGTGTTATGACATTACCGCGCGATTGGTTAGATTATATGGTTTTCATCTTTCATCAATTGGTCAACAAAACTTTATGATGGGTTTAGTCTATGACTTGATGGGCCTAAGTAAGCCTATCCATCCATGTTGAGCCTAAGAACCTGGCCCGCATATATGAAGAATTGAGATATGAAGATGTGTTACGTCTTTTGAAGGAAACGTTTTACGTTGAAGAGATATGTCTTTTGGAGAAGACGTAAAAGAGAAAAAGAAAAAGGAGGGAACGTACCTTTTGGACGCACGGTGTTTTAGTCTCTTTCTCCCTCCAAGAAGCATAAGACGCTACACTCCGAAAAACACTATTTTTCTCCTCCTAATAGCAATAATACGCTCATCGATAGAATGGGATCAGGATTTTTCCTCGAACTTCAATATTGGTATTTAATCTGTGGACAATAAGGTACGCTCTCCCTCTAATAGCAACAATATGCTCCTCAATAGAACGAAATCAGGATTCTTTCTCGAAATCAACATTGGTGTTTAATCTGTAAACAATAAAGTACGCTCGATTCCATGGTGTATCTTTGATCAGTGATACATGTGATTCATAGGCTCGTCTTCCGCATTCATTTTAAGGATTCGATTTAGTATCAGATCAATTAAGGGAATCCGTTATTCCTGACACTTTAGAAGTATTTTCTCTAATCTAAACAGCTTAAACCTCGAAGCAGAAAATTCATAATTTCCTCTTAAATTTGTTAATTTTTGCTAGAAGCACTAAGGATGAAACAAGCTGACTATATTTTATTCCGTCCCTAATTATTTTCTTCGTGAATAACAATAGCAAATCCATCCTCTATTTATGAGCTGATGCATTTAATTGATCAACATTAACTGTTTTGCTATGTTTTCGTTATTAACATTTACTTTCTTATTTTTTTTCCTTGTATACTAATAGTCAAGGGTTATTTTCTTCCTTTCAAGGGATTGAATATCAAGGGTCAAACTTCTTTGAAACTAAAACCGCCGGACATTTCATTAGATGCACAAGAATTGCCAAATCATATTTTATATAATTTACAAAGAATTGGATGGTAAACCCATCTATAGCGATGAAACGACTCATTTCTAATTATGTGAGTTCTTGAGAACAATTGTTCAAAATCTTTTGATCATTTCGATATACTACATTAACAAGAATTCTGAAAAGACACTATGTGATCTTTAGACCACGTAAAGCAAATTCATCATCAACAACGGTCCAAATGATAATCTTAATTCATATAGTCTATGGAGCATGCAACATGGAATTCCATATCTCAAGATGTACATATCTTTATCAACATTGGGTTTTATCTTGATGAAAAAATATATAGATCCAAGATGTTCGGTTTTTTCTAATGTCAAAAAGTAATATCAAGCACCTTTTAATCTCTTCCTTTTAAAACAGAAAAGTTCTCTTTTGTGTTCCTGAAGCAGTTGATTTGCAAAAAAAATTTGAGGCTCTTCACAACCTGCTTTAGTCGCTGATAATCTCAACAAGAACTCCGGTAGGTCTCAGCGATGAATGATAATGGGAAAACAAATATTAGAGAACTGGGAACCATCAAGACAATGCATCTAGCACAGTTTTGTTTTACACGCAGGAGAGAATCAACATTCTTAGAAAAACAAACAAGAACATTATTATCAACCGAAGGAAACTGTTCAAACAAAGAAATTGTTTCCACCATCAACGACACCTAATGTGTTCACATGTCACAGCAATAAAATCCCACGATGGCCCAAATGAGAAGGCAGAGTAGAAGAATATGGTGGAATGAAAGAGCAGAACGCTCGAAATATTCTAGCCTAGGGTGGTCCTCTACATGCTTAAAATCTTAGAAAGTAAAGCAAAACGGCCATCCCACTGGAAGTCCATCCCACAATTTGGAGATGTGCCGCTTAGCCGTCTCTTGATAGCATTCCAAGTCACCCGTCATCGAATCAGAGGCACAAGGGGCCATGCTGTAATTAAAATGGAAAGCCCAAGAAATCAAGACTCAACCAGAAGCAAGTGACCGAGGCATTTTCATGAAGCTCCAATGAAGCTGATCAGAATGGACGTTTTACAGGTCAACAAGCATCTTCGAACAATTTAAATTAGACTTGTTGGTGGCTCAGTGTTTGCTCGAGAACAACAAACCAAGGCATGTAAAGCAGAGAAAGAAAATGTTCTACTTGGATTATCCATTTAAATGCTGCCTTTTGACCATGCTTCATCGTCCTCTTTTTCCTTCGAGATTATGTCAGCTCCAATGTTTGCAAATGAAACTCATTTACCCCATTGACATCATTATCTGACAGGAAGGCTTGTCACCAAAGGTTTAATATTGCAATGAGAGCACTTAGAGAATTAATTCGTAGGACGTTATAAGTGAAACAAGTTCTTTTCATCCAGGACCTGATGATTGCAAGGCTAGCTTGGTAGATTGATTGACAATGTGATCACTGTGATCCAAATGAACAGAGAAGCTTAGCACTGTCAAAGGGGTCTCAATGCTTATATTGAAAGCTAGTTTTCTTCACCTCAGATCTGATAATTGCAAGGCTGATAGCTAAGTAATTTCGTCAACAATCTGCTTGCTGCAACTGGAAGGAATTGAGAAGAAATGACTTGAGCTACCTATACTAACTAATCCCTCAAAGCATTTAACCACTGCAAACATGGAAAGACTCTTACAAGAATCATATTGCAAACACCATCCTGATCAAATCGACTTTGTTTGCCACTACATATTTCAGCACGCAAAAACAATGAAAAGCAAGAGTGCATACTCGTTACTCATCTCCGAGAGTCTGTCAGGCATTTAATCAAGCACTTGCTGTGCGTGACTTAAAATCACCACATTATACGCACTCCAAGCCATTATATCGCACCGTTTTGTACTTACTGGTGGAGTCCTTCGGTATGAAACAGCACGTGTAAGCACAGTAAGACTCGGGCGAGCAACATCGAAGAAGTAGTCCCTCGGAGGCGACTCATGGTCTGGCGCCGGAGTAAAATTTACTCGAGCTGTCGCCTCCAGGCGTGCGCCGACCGTCGTTCACGGCCAACTCCGGCGATCCTTCGCCTGCTCACTTCACATCTGCGCGTGTAAAATTGTATAGCCTTTGCACGAGAAGCCGTGTCCGAATGCCATGGATATAAGCTCAGGGGAACAAACACGTGGTATCTGCTTTTGCCATTGTCAACTTCAAACGTCTGTGTTCGATTCAAAAGAGCGAAGTGATTCTGCTTGCCTCCGCTTTCGCCATTGCGAGCAAATACGTGGTATCTCCTCAAGGTAATAACTTTCCTTATCTCCACTTTGTCGCCAATCGTTCTTTTTCAGTGGGCCAATGGTGTAAATTTTCCACTTGTAATTTAGCTATTCCAAGCTCTGGATAATCTTCATTCCTGTCTCCAACTAAGAGCAAAATCCTATTCTCTCCAGATTTTCCTACCTTGGCGAAATGTGCATACGCCATTACCCATGAGATTTCCTCAAACCATAGCTAGCCATATTTACCCATTTTTCTCCTGGAACTGAGATTCTTCATGTGGTACATCTCTTTGGCGCTAGTGCTAGCAACCCTTTCTACATATGGTTTCGGATCCATCCCAGCCAGACATCTTCTTACTCAGATTATGGTGCTCAATACGTTAATGAGGACATCTGACGCACTACACATCTTGATTTAGAGAAGTCATTATTCTTTCTTTCAGAGGAGCGGTATGCTTATTTGACAGTCTGTTCATTTACTAGGGGTTGGAATAAAAAAACTTGCAGATTACATCTCAGTAATCTTATGCCGTCTTTGATACGAATGAGGCCTAGAAACACTTCAAACGGGACCAAGTGCTTTGTTTGTCAATCTGATCCTTTGTTTGGAAATGAGAAAAATCATCTACCGCAGTCATGACGGCGACAAACAGTATGGCAATTTACGAAAGGTATCCTACAAGAATCAGCACCGACAAAGAGTGATGGAACTCAGCATTGTCTATTGCAGACTGATATATGGTTGGAATCTTTATTCATACCATGACCTTTAAAACTAATTAACGAAAATGACAAGCGACTTAGAATTTCCATAAAAATTATTGGATCATAAGTACGACAAGGAGACAAAGAAATATATATGGTTCAGATCCGAAGCTAGTCTAGTTCATCGAGGACCTGATAATGTTGATGGCAATAGCTGAGTAGCATCATCGACACTATCACCACCATGATTATAAGGAACTGAGAAGCTGTATCTCAAGCCATCTTCTATATCAACCGAGCCCTCCAAGAATTTAACCACTCGAGACATGAGCGGCCTCTTGCTATGATCATCTTGCAAGCACCATGCTGCGATTTTCATCATCTTGACAGCTTCTTGGCCGTGCAGTTGCATGTCACCACTGGACTGATCTACCATGTCCAGTAGCTGTTCTTGCTCTGCTTTACACTTGAAAAGGGTCAACATATGCACTTCATCACTCGGCATACAACGATCCACATTTTTCCTCCCACATAGGACTTCTAACATCACGATGCCAAAACTGTACACATCCACCTTTTCTGTGATTACAGAGCTTAACCACTCTGGAGCAAGGTAGCCTGGTGTTCCTCGCATGGTTGTCATGACTTGGCTTTGGTCCTTTTCAATTAGCTTCGACAATCCAAAATCAGCGTGTTGATTCTGATTAAAGCAGCAAAGAAGCAGAAAAACCAGAACTATAGATATCGAGGAAGAAAGATGAAAAAAGAGGAAACAGAGAAAACAGAGCATGGAAACTGTCTTCGCAGTTCTAATGAAAAAGTCAAGTACGTAACACGACTTAAACCAAAAAAAAAATAACTGCACACACACACACACGTTCAGCTTGTAATCGCACCGAACAAGTACTTAACTTCCTAAATAACACAACAACAACTGCATAACATAATTGACTAAGTAAGAAAATAAACTAAAACAATATAAAACAGAACGAGAGAAGTTTTAGTCTAAAAACAGCAGCACTTAGACATCAAAAGATCCAACAAACTCCTCCTTGGATTAGTAGCTGCTGCATACTCCAATTTTCTTTCTCAATGCTTCAAATCTTCCAGCTTGAAGTGGTTTAGTGAACATATCAGCAAGTTGATCTTCAGATCTGCAATAAACCAGCATGACCTCACCATTTTGTTGCACCTCACGTAGAAAGAAGAACTTGACCTTGAAATGCTTAGTTTTGCCATGAAAAACTGGGTTCGAGATATTGCAATTGCAGCTTGGTTATCCACATTGATCTTGATACATTCATTGAAGTTCAGCCAAAGATCTTTCATTATCTTCTTCAGCCATAAGGCTTGATTTGCTGCTGCGTGCAGCTATAAACTCGCTTCAGTGATAGATTGAGCTACAATTTCTTGTTTTTTAGAACACCAAGTGAAACAAGCTGATCCTAAACCGAAAAAGCACCCGGATGTACTCTTCATATCATCCATCGAGCCAGCCCAATCACTATCGAATAACCTTGTAAATTGAATTCTAGACTCCTTTGAAACTTCACTCCAAAAAGCATGGTTCCTTTTAAATACCTTAAAATCCTCTTAGCTGCAATCAAATGAAGCGACTTGGATCACTCATAAACCGGGACAGAACACTTACAGCAAATAAAATGTCTGGTCTGGTTGCTGTGAGATACATGAGACAACCTATTAGACTTCTGTACATCGAAACATCCACAGCTTCAGTTCCATCATTCTTCTGCAATTTCTCTTTTGCTGCCATAGGTGTACTGACACTTCGACATTCTTCCATCTGAAATTTCTTCAAAATTTCCTTTAAGTACTTCCTCGACAAATGAAGATTTCATAAGGACTTTGCTTGATTTCCAGACCTAAGAAGTAAGCCATTTTTCCTAAGTCTGTCATCTCAAAACCAGCAAATAGGCCTTGCTTAACATTTTCTATCGCTGAACATCATTTCCTGTTACCAAAAGATCATCCACATATAGAGATAGAACTACCACACTATGATTCACTTTCTTAATATAAAGAGTGAACTCACTCAAGCTCTTTTTAAAACCTAAATCCAGTAGATATCGATCAATTTTTCCATACCAGGCTCTTGGAGCTTGCTTCAGTCCATATAAAGCTTTATGCAATTTGTATACACTCTCTTCTTGCCCTTTAACACAGAACCCTTCAGGTTGTTCAACAAAAATTTCCTCTTCAAGCTCACCATTTAAAAATGCAGACTTGACATCAAGCTGAAAAATAGTCCAACCCTTCTCGGTGCGCAATGCCTAACAAGAGTCTTCTTGTGTCCAGCCTTGCAACCGGAGCAAAAGTTTCAGAATAGTCTACTCCCCATACCTGAGCATAGCCTTTAACAACCAGCCTTGCTTTATACTTGTTAACAGAGCCATCAGGATTGAGTTTTGTCCTAAAGACCCACTTAACTCCAATTACATTCTTATTTAATGGCCTGTCTACCAATTCCCAAGTCTGATTTTTTTGAATCATTTTCATCTCCTCCGCATTGCTGCAAACCACTTCGATCTTCCTTGGCTTCAAAGCAAAATTTGATGGTTCGAGCACAGCCACATTACTCCTTTCATAGATCTCAGCAAGTGTCCTTGTGCCTCTTACAGGTTCATCATCTATACTTTCTTCCATTTCCCCTGTAATTTCATTAGTCTCCACATCAGTTTCAGGTTGTCTTTCAAAGTGCTTCAATTCGGTGTTCCTTCCATTTAACCAATTCCATTCATCTTCCTCTAAGAACATAACATCTCTGCTCACGGTAATCTTCCTTGTCTTTGGATAGAAAATTCTGTAAGCCTTTGATTGAGAGCTATATCCAACAAAAATTCCAATCTCAGCCTTTTTATCAAGCTTATCCCTTTTGACATCGGAATATGAGTATAACACAAACTTCCAAAAACCTTCAAATTTTTCACAGAAGGTTTAGTGTCTTGCCACCCTCGAGAGGTGTTAGTTTCTCTAAAGCTTTTGTAGGTAATCTATTTAAAAGAAATACAGCAGTGTTGGCTGCCTCATTAAAAACTTTTAGGCAAATTCTTTTCTTGCATCAAACATCTGGCCATCTCCATAACGCTTCTATTTTTCCTCTCACTAACCCCATTCTGTTGAGGTGAGTAAGGGGCTGTAAATTGTTGTACAATTCCAGCTTGCTCACAAATCAGTTTGAATTTGTTAGCTGTATACTCAGATCCATTGTCTGACCCGAGAGCTTTGATTCTCTTCCCACTTTGATTTTCAACTAATGCTTTAAACTTCATGAATACATCAGCTACTTGAGTCTTAGCTTGCAGAAAATAGATCCAGCTCATTCTAGTCGATCATCGGTAAAAGTAATAAAATACTGCTTCCACTTAAAGAAGGTTCGAGACATAGGTCCACACACATCGTGTGAACTAATTCCAGCTTTTGATATGTCTTCGAGACTCCTCCTTTGAAGGGAAATCTGGTTTGTTTGCCAAGAAGGCGGGTTCGCATTGTGGAAGCTCTTCCTTCAAGCTTGGTAAATCATCTACCAGGCCATTTTTCTGCATAACCAGCATACTCCTCCTATGAACATGCCCCAATCTTTTGTGCCATGACTCTATATTCTCTTCGTACACTTCAAAGCCATCTGCTGCATCTCATTTGGCTTGAACACAAAACTTTTATCCCTCATTTGAACTCTCAAGACTTCATTGTTGTCGTATCTTTAATGAGACATTCCCTTCCTTCGAACTTCACTATATAGCCCTTCTCCACTAACCGACCAACACTTAATGATTCGGGTCAATATTTGGCACAAAGAGGACATCCTTGATTAACTTCACCCCCGGTTTCCTTTAATGACAACTACACCTTTACCCGAACTTCAATATGCTGTCCATTGCCAATTCGACTTTGGACTTTTCTTGTTTTGTTTATGCTCTTGAATAGCTCTAAGTTGCCCGGTCATGTGATTAGTACAACCACTATCTATCAGCCATGTACTATTTTCGATGAATATTCACCAGCTGAAGCAACAAATAAGTGCTCTTCATCAACTTCACTCACGCCACTTGCGCTTCTCGTTTGCCGATAGGCTTTCCCTTTGCAAATAGCTTCCATATGACCCAACTTGTGGCATCTTCTCGCACCTCGCATCCGGCCTTTTCCAGCATCTAAAGGACTCGATGGTTGGTTCCACCACAATACCGACATGGCCTTTTATTATTTTTCCATTTGCTAGATCCACCAAAGCATTTCCTTCTTTTGGTAAAAATTTCGAATCGCAACATTTCCCTTAAACTGAATCCATTTCTTCCCTTTGCCTCCATCATTTTGCTTTACTTTGGCTTGCAATGCCCCCTCAACATAATCTTCTCTCCTCATTAGTCTTCTATGCTCCCGTGCCTCGCAAAGCATTCAAAGCAACTCCCGCAAGTTTTATATCGCCCAAGTCCCTTGTGTTTTCCGGAGAAGCTATAGTAGCTTCAAATTTTTCCGGAAGAGACACTAGGATCTTCGAACAAGCCTATCATCCCTCAAGTCGTTCCCAAAACTCGATTTTATCGCCTATTCCCACTAGCCTATCCGAGTATTCTTTCACCGACTCAGATTCCTTCATCTGCTGTCTCTCAAATTCTCTCAAGAGATTCAGCACTTTCATACCTCTTATCTTCTCATCTCCTTCATATTCTTCCTTCAAGAAATCCCATATGACCTTCGCAGTCACACTTCATAATTCGGTGAAGATGGTAGGCGAGACACAAAGCATACAGGCAAGATTTTGCCTTGGCTTTCCTTGTGGTTCTCTCTTTATGAAGCTTGATTTGATTCATGGTCGGATTATTTGGAAGTGGAGCAACTTCATAATCATCCTCCACAGCTTCCCACGAGATCATGACCCTCCGAAATGCTTTCATTTTAACAGCCCATGCTTGATAATTCTCTCCGAAATACCGGAGAAGCCATCGCAGAAAAACCACTTGAACTGTCTCCATCACCCTCTAACCTCTTTGCACTACAATACTTGCTTCACTTCACAGTCCCTCAAGATCATTCGATGCTCGATACCACCGTTGATTTCGATTAAAGCAGCAAAGAAGCAGAAAAACCAGAACTATAGATATCGAGGAAGAAAGATGAAAAAACAGAGGAAACAGAGAAAACAGAGCATGGAAACTGTCTTCTGCAGTTCTAATGAAAAAGTCAAGTACGTAACACGACTTAAACCAAAAAAAAAATAACTGCACACACACACACACGTTCAGCTTGTAATCGCACCCGAACAAGTACTTAACTTCCTAAATAACACAACAACAACTGCATAACATAATTGACTAAGTAAGAAAATAAACTAAAACAATATAAAACAGAACAGAGAAGTTTTAGTCTAAAAACAGCAGCACTTAGACATCAAAAGATCCAACACAGCGAGCTTCGCATTGAAATGTTCATCCAGCAGTATATTTTGGGGTTTGACATCTAAGTGAATGATTTTTTGATGGCATTCCTCATGGAGATAGGCTAGTCCCTTGGCAACGTCGATAATGATCTTTCTCCTCACTTGCCAACAGAGGTCAAACTCTTGGTCTTTATGGTAGATCCACTTATCAAGAGAACCATTGCACATGTACTCGTAGACTAAAAGCCGAAATGATTTTTCAGCACAAAATCCGAGTAGTCTTACTAGATTGACATGATGTATTGTGCCAATGGTTTCGGCTTCGGCCAAGAATGACTTCTTTATTTGACCAAAACCATCAAGACGCTTGGCTGCAATCCTACCCCCACTGGGTAAAGTTCCTAGAAACACTGAGCCAAATCCTCCTTCCCCAAGCTTGACATTGAAATCTCCTGTCATGACCTTTAAGTCCTCAAAGGGGAATCTAGTTATCTGAAGCCTTGGTAAGTCTAGATCATCATCCTCGACGTTGTTTCTTCTCACCTTACTTAAAATAGAAATCCCAAATATGCTTACTAAGACCATAGAAATTGCTCCAACAGTAGTCCCTAGGATTAACACTATTCGTCCCCTTCTCTTTCTTGGAAAGATTGATGACCGCATCAGTGTATTTGAACTATGGTTGACTTTGATAAATGCTACGATGGAAGACTCCCCGTATGAGTCGTCTACGAGGGAGAATGAATCTGATAATAAATAGCAGTCTCCACCAAACAAATTGGCTTGATTTTGAAATAGTGCCATCGTGCATGAGCACCCTTTCTTCAAACACTCTTCCTTGCAACTCTCCACAGTTGTGTTTGAGATGTTTGCACTAATATTATTGTACGACAAAGCAAAGAAGGTGATGTTCTCAACTTCTGCGAAAGTGTTATCATGTGAATCACAAGAGAATGGGGAGGTGCGATTGCAACCGTAGGATGAAGCCCTCGCATCAATTTGCTGTGTCTCATTTGGACACAGACAATCATAGCCATGAGTGGCAGATGAACAAATGCCATAACTTCCACACGCGAATGGATAGGTGCAAGCATCAACTCGATCCTTAAGAAGATCCGTTGGCATCCAATTAGTGGAGTGCTCATAATAAACATAAAGATTCAGATGCCCATCCGGCCCCAGAAGGATAAACTGAGGCAATGATGTTGGGGAAAATTCAAACTCACCGAAGGTACCATTCTTGTAAAGTGCTCCAACCTGTCCATTGTCGCTCTTCATTTTGCTCACATCGCCTGTTTCGTAGTAAATTTGGGGAGAATTGGCTACCCTTACAGATCCGACAAAGCCTATCTGATCATCGGTGGTGAACGTGTAGACCTGCGCTGTCCCATCCTGCTTACTAGATGTCCTCGTTAGTTTCATGCCAGGACGTAGCTCCTGTCCAGGAAGAATTGCATGTGAAGGGTGATCGAAAGACTGCCAAATGATGGTGTCATTTCTGTCGTAGAGCACGAGATTTCCAACCTCAGTCAAGTTTAAGCTTACGACTGACTTGCCAGCAGTATTTGTGGACCACAATTTTTTTCCGTCAGCACCCAGCAAAACTAAATCGCCTTCCTGGGTGAGTCGCATTTGGACAGTGCCGTCCATCGATTCTTGCCGAACCAACCAAACTGACAATGGATCGATGTTTTTTTTGTCTTGTGTCGGTTGGAAAATATACACGCCAAACCAGCATAAAACGCCAACAGATGTTTCATAGCTCTTGGAGCCAAAAAAGAAACTTGGTCCTGAGTTTAGCCTAGAAAGCACGAGTTTGAAACCGGATTTGCTGGTTATATTGATGTCGTAAGGTTTACTGGGCGTCCATACGGTGGGAGCACTGACCGACGAAGGTCCAATCCTAAATTTGGCGATAATTAGTGGCGGAAGCAGTAGTAGAAGGAGGAGGAGGAGGCAGCGGCGGCCCGGAAAAGGAGCGGAGAAACAAGAAGGGATTTTCCAACCAGATAGGACCATCGACATGTGTGCAAGTAAGGTCAAGGTATTTCGGGTGGGAACTAGGAGGAGGAACACCCTCTAGTACTAAAGATCTGCGAATGATGATGCCTTTTATAAACAAGAGGATCCTTTCCTGGGCAAAGACTTCAAAGTTCGGAATAGTATATTCCTGCTTCATACCGTGAAAAATCTCTCTTACTTCCGTATTTTTTCACTTATAAATAAATAAATATATATATATATAATGAAAAGAAATATGCTGAATAGAGTATTAAGAACATTGATAAGATATGTAAGTACTCTATTTTCAAATTATCGCTGGTTAATTTATAAGTTCAAATTCATATAAAGTTAAACCTAAGGAGGTAATAAGATGTTAATTAGGAAAGTTTAAATGTAACAATGGAGAGCTAAATTTTTATGGATAGAGCAATCTTTTGCTGGATTTGAAAGAAAATTGTGGATAGCGGGATTAAGCTAATTTTTTAAATTATGCGAAAATAAGTATTGACTATTTCTTGTACTCCTAAAATAAAAATAATCAATCAATAATATTATCTTTCACCAAAATCATTTGCATTATGAACATTAGTAAGAAATATGGAGTATGATAAAAGAAACTGCTAGTTAAATTAAAATAGAAATTGAAGTCTTTTAAATGTGTCGACAAAATAAAGATCATTGAGAGTCTTTTTCGGCTCCTTCAATACATTGACGCTTCTGTTTACCTTAGACCAGCTCTGTCTCCATGATGACCTTCTCCACAAAAGTTAAAGATGGTCGGTGGGATGCTGATCTTGACAAAGACAATCTTTCAGTCAACCAAACGTGCCGATAGGGTAAGACTAACTTGTTTTGTATGTAACACCATTTTTTTTAAGACGGAAAAGCTTTCTTCGAACAAATAACTCTAAGTGTATGAAATACCATAGATGAAATAAATCATGAGCTTAAACCCGAATGAATTACCCACATATGAATTTGGAAAACCGTATCACATATTTGGAAAACCGTATCATGTCGTATCTTTACTCTCCATATGCAAGCACATTCTTTTATCATTATACTAATATCAAGACTTTTGAGTAAAATATGTTAAAAGGAGAATTCTAAACCAAATCGAACATGCATCAATATTAATTATATAAAAATCAACGTGTGAACACAATCACTGAAAAAGATTGTGAGATCAAGCAAATACAAGACGAATTGAGTGATAAAATTTCTCCGTTATGCAATTAGGTTATAGCCGTGTTGTTAAGCGTTTATGCATAATTAGTACGAGCTGGTTTAATGTCCAACATTGAGTGCATGATACAAGAAAAATTAAGTGTACTCAAAATTATGAAATTTTATTAATTTATTCTTAATAAACGAAGGGTTAAATCAATTTTTTTTTTTTAAATAGTTGCATCCGATACATGACAAAAGACACGGTGTGGCACCACGATGTGAGAATCCCAGCCATTTTATTGACGAAGTCAACCGTCTTAAACGTAATGAGAACGTGAGCCAATTTTCAAACCTTCAGAATGCACAATTTCTTCTGCGGACCCCAGAAAGGCCACACAGACAGGCATTTTCTTTCCGCGTTGTACTAGTCTCACGACTTTTGGCTAATAATGTTGAAGTAGAATCATAAACCAAATCGAACGCACATCAGTAGTAATTATATGAACATCAATGTGGGAAGAGATTGTGAAATCAAACAAACAAAAGTTTAATTGAGTGATAAAATTTCTCTGTCGGTCAATCCCATGCTAACAAGTGCTTATTATGCATATTTAATTCGAATTACTTTAATTTTTGAATGTCGGGTATACATGATAAAAGAGAAAGTAAATCTATTCAAAATTATGAACTTTTTTTGCTTGATTTATTTGTGAATAAACGAAGGCTTAAAATAGTCAACAAAAAATTCCACGTTCCCCAAACATGACAATTGACAATAGACATGGCGGTGATTAAGGTTGTCCCTCACCACAACACGAGAGCTCAAGAGCTTCGCTGAGGGCCGCCCTGCCTGTCAAGTAACCTTAGTGGGTTGATAATATTGCACTCCTTATTTTAACATACTGATACATACACATCTCAGCCACCAATTAAGGAGAAAAGTTCTTCTTCTCTCTCTTCAATAGATATCCCGAATTTTACGTTCCAAAGTTCAGACGGAGTAATTTATGGTCATACTCAGCACCGAATCTCATGTTCACTCGTTTCAAAAAAAGTGGAGAGGCATCCCATGCCCGCCAATTGATAATAGACATGGAGGGGTACTACCACGTGAGATTTCCAGTACTTTCATTGACGAAGTCAACCTTCCTAGAAGTAAGTAATGAGAACACAAGCCGATCTTTAAACCTCCCAATTCCCGTGATGTTCCAAATTGCGTGTTACAACATCACAACGTGATTGGTTAGATTATATGGTTTTCATCTTTCATCAATTGGTCGACAAAACTTTGACTTCTAATTAGAAATATTTTCTCTAATCTAAACAGCCTAAACTCGAAGCAGAAAATTCATAATTTCCTCTTAAATTTGTTAATTTTTGCTAGAACCACTAAGGATGAAACGAGCTGACTATATTTTATTCTGCCCCTAATTATTTTCTTCGTGAATAATAATAGTAAATCCGTCCTCTATTTATGAGCTGATGTATATAATTGACATGAACTGTTTTGCTATGTTTTCTTTGTTAACATTTACTTTCTTAATTTTCCCTTGTATATAGTCAAGGGTTATTTTCTTCCTTCAAGGGATTGAATATCAAAAGTCAAACTTCTTTGAAACTAAAACCGCTGGATATTTCATTAGAGGTACAAGAATTGCCCAATCATATTTTATATAATTTACAACGAATTGAATGGTAATTTTCTTGGAACCCTTCTATAGCAATTTAACGACTCATTTCTCATTTCTAATTATGTGAGTTATTGAGAACAATCGTTCAAGCTCAAAATATTTTGATCATATGATATACTACATTAACAAGAATCCTGAAAAGACACTATGATTTTTAGACCACGTAAAGCAAATTCATCATCAACAGCGGTCCAAATGATAATCTTAATTCATATAGTCTATAGAGCATGCGATATGGAATTCCATATCTCAAGATGTCCATATATTTATCAAAATTGGGTTTTATCTTCTAAGGTCAGAAAGTAATATCAAGCACCTTTTAATCTCTTGCTTATAAAACAAAAAAGTTCTTTTTTGTGTTCCTGAAGCAGTCGATTTGCAAATTTTTTTAGGTTCTTCACAACCTGCTTTAGTCGCTGATGATCTCAACAAGAACTCGGGTAGGTCTCAGTGATGAATGATAACGGGAAAACAAATAGTAGAGAACTGAGCAACTATCATGACAATGCATCTGGCACAGTTTTGTTTTGCACGTAGGAAAGATTAAACATTCTTAAACAAACAAGAGCATTACTATCAACTGAAGGAAACTGTTCAAACAAAGAAATTGTTTCCACTATCAATGACACCTAATGTGTTCACATGTTACAGCAATAAAAATCCCACGATGGCCCAAATGAGAAGGCAGAGTAGAAGAATATGGTGGAAATGAAAGAGCAGAATGCTCGAAATATTCTAGCTTAGAGTGGTCCTCTACATGTTCAATAAATTCGGAAACAAAGCAAAACGGCCATCCCACAATTTGGAGATGTGCCGCTTAGCAGTCTCTTCATAGCATTCCAAGTCACCTGTCACGAATCAGAAGAAGGGGCCATGCTGTGATTAAAATGGAAAGCCCGAGAAACCAAGACTCGACCAGAAGCAAGTGACTGAGGCATTTTCATGAAGCTTCAATGAAGCTGATCAGAATGGACGTTTTACTGGTCAACGAGCATCTTCAAATAATTTACATTAGACTTGTGGGTGGCTCAGTGTTTGCTCGAGAACAACAAACCAAGGTATGTAAAGCAGAGAAAAAAAATCTTCTACCGGGATAATACATTTAAATGCTGCCTTTGACCATGCTTCGTTGTCCTCCTTAGCCAGTTGCCGGCCATGGCGATGGCTAGCGATTGGTCACAAGCGAGCCTCAAGCTTGCTGGCGAGCACGAGGCTCACCTACCTCTGGCGAGCTCAAGCTCGCCACTCATTGGCCACAAGCTCACACTCGCCGATCTAGTGAGCCTTGACCTTGCTGGACTCGGGCATCGCTAGATTGGTGAGCTCAAGGCTCGCCTGTGACCGATTGATGGCCATCGCCATAGCTGTCGACTGGCCAAGAAAGAAGAAAATGGATAACAAAGAAAAGAAAAAGAAAAAAGAAAAAAATAAATATTAAAAAAAATTAAATAATCGATTTTAAAATATGAAAAATCCATTTTTAAAAAATAAAATAGATGAAAAAAAGTATATGGAGGAAAATAGTTTCCTTACCGAACATCAAAAAATATTTTCCATCAATGAAAAATATTTTCCACTTCATTTTCAGGTTTCATACGAACATAAAAATAATAATAATAATAATAACTACATTTTCTTGGAAAATGACTTCCTGAAAAATATTTTCCAAAAACGCCACATTTTCCACAAAACGAATGGAGCCTTAGATGGCACCATTTCTATAGCGGACCCAGAAGGGCGACAATGTGCGTCAACACCCTTTCGAGTTCCAACATCACTAGGTGATTGGTTATTTTCCACACACGGGCACTTTCTTTCCTCGTTTACTAACCTCATGACTTTTGGATAGAATATGTTGAAGTAGAATCATAAACCAAATCAAAGACACATCAATAGTGTCGTGACCTAAATTTTGGGTGCACCACTTAGGATTTAGGCTAATGGACAGCTAAATCTAGACTTAGCTCAGGCCCTCCCAAACCCATACCAATTCGCGACTTAAGTTTCTGTTTTTTAACATGCAAATGAATTTTATCTAGGAGTCGCCACTAATCAATTTATTAGTAGGTGAATCCAGTGTTGAGAAGAACTCTTCACATTATGGAAGACCATCCAGAAATACTAAAAGCACATGTTTCTCTTGTTGCAACTCCGTCTTCTTCAACCCCTTCTGATTTTCGGGTTTCAAATGCTTCTAAGATAGACTATCTCTATAAAGTCTCTCTTAGTGACGAAACTAAGGTATCTGAAACTCAACTTCCACTGATGAACCCTCATTCTGCTTTCACCAAACCCACTTTGTCATTCTCTCCCATATGTTCTATTCGCCAACTCATTCGCCAGAATTCGAAGGAAGTAAAGGAGTATGTTCAGTCCTCCAAGTTTGACCGGCATCCCACTCCTGCCACTAAAAAGGAGTACTTTGTTACTCTTCAGATCCCTCCAGAGTTTCCCAAACAATGGATCCAGCAAGGATATTCTCATGTCCATTATAGAGCCGTTCGTCTTGCTCTCACTTTTCATGGTTGTAAAGGCTTGCTAGTTGTGGCAAGAATTGCGTTGTTGGATACCGAGTTCTTAGAATACCAGCATGCTTGCATCGGTACTGTTCAAACCACTTTGAATGCTGGAACAGTCTTTGTGACTCTATATCCAAATTTCAATATTGCTCTTTTAGACCCTCAGTTACTCTTTTTTTATAAAAGTCCAAGTTCAGCTCACTGGAGCCCTTCAAACTACTGACTCTGTAGCAGCAACACTACACTACCAAATGGTTTACAGAGAACAGAACCATGCTCTTGACTTAAATTTTCACAATGGAAATGAAGATGCTTTGTTCATTTCCATGCAGAATGACCAAGCATCATGCATTCATGTTCCCAAACTCTTAGTTTGTCAGAAAGAAAGATGGAACTGTTTCCATCAAATTCGGCAAAGAAAATGAAGAAAGTCCTTCTATCTTCCAGACTCTCTTTATGATTGAACCATGTGTCCTTGGGTCAATTTCCAAGCCAAATCCAAAAAAGTTTGTCAAATATTTCAAAAGTGATGGACATCTTGTTCATTACTACAAAGACCAATATGATCATTGTTTTTTGGATCTTTTTGTCAATGCTCTTACTATACAAATTCTCATGATGAGGTAGATCCATTTGCAAAACCTCCACCACAAAGGAAGCATAAGAGGCCAAAAGATCCTATGTACCAAATGTACTTGAATGGAGATTCCTCCATTGATACTCTTGGTAAGTGTGATAAATTTCAGTTCATGGTTTCATATGCACTAACTCCACCACCAGAGTTCACTGCTTCTCCCTCAGTATCACCAAATCCACCACCATCACCTCTTCCATCTCCTCCTCAGAAAAAACCAGCCATTTCTCCATTTTATAAGCCAATTGTAAAGTGGGCAAAGAAACATTCCTACCTACTTCAGGTTTCGGCAAAAACACCAGCCAGCTCTTCCATCGCCATGTTCCAAGAAATAGACTTTCCTCCTCCTATTTGAGAAGGTTCTAAACTCTGATTTCCCGCTCCATAAGAGTTTATTGATCCACAAGGCAGATATAGGCATGTCCTTAAGATACATGCCCCCACTGATGTGGATGAGCATGGAAGACAGAAAAGAACTCTTATTGCTAAAGCTGTCCTAAATTGGCAATCGAATACTCTTTTAGCACATAACAATGCTTTCAAAACAATTGATTCCAAGATTGGAAATGTGCAACAAGAATTGCAAAGATTTGATGAAACCACTAAGAAGATGCTTTCAGATTTCCAAAAGATGCTTTATGCCTTGGAATCTGGACAACATTTAGGGTATCATCATCTTGAAAGTCTTAGAGCAGAAATAGAAAAGCTTAAAAGGCAAATCCAAATCCTTGAAGAAGGAAGACTCAATCCATTTTCGACTACTTTGCGAACAGAGACTCTCCCTCCTCCACCACCTTAGACGTCTATTTTTGCTGCCATCACAGATATTCCTATCAGACAAGATAAGACAGATGTGACTGAGATGCGAAATCATCTCAAAGAATTGGACCGAATAAGGAAAGAAAAGGGAAATGAGAAAAAGTCTGAAGAATCTTCGTTTTTCATAAGAGAAAGGCAAGATCAATTGATGCTGTCAAATCTATTAGAATCTTTCCTCAGAGATTTGGGTAATCAAGAACCACAGCCTGATCCTATTACTTCGCAACCTCCACTGCAAATTGATCATGTCATTCCGATAGACCAGGTTCTATTTCCAACAGAATCAGCCTTTCCAAACATCTTTGATACTAAATCAGATTCGGTATCTCTTTCTTCTACATCATCTCTTTCAATCCCTACCATTGATTCCTTTCCCAGAGCACCAGTGACTTCATCAATATTCATGGCCGACCCTCCAGACCATGACATGGAATCAAACCCTTTTGAACCAGAGGTTGTTCTGCCAAACAATCCCTCTCAAAATGTGTCCACTTCACCAAAACAGTTTTTCACTATTGATGACATTCCTTATCACAAATGGCCAAAAAGACTTGAAGAATTTTATACTTGGCTGAATACCCAAGCCATTACCAACCAGGACAAATATGATATTCTTTTCAACTTTGTCACAAGGTTCACAGGTAGCCTCAAACTTTGGTAGCAATCTGTGTCAGAATAAGATCAGCTTCATTTCTTACTCTCACCAAACTTTGGTCATGCCATTACTCTTCTATATCATTTCTTTATGGAAAAACCCGTTGATCTCATAGAACTCAAAAGAAGAGAATTTTTCGAAAGAATGTGCTGCTCTCTCCAGAAAAAAAAAAAATCTTGATAAACATTATCATGAGATTCTTAAGCTATTCTATCAAATTGGAGCTGATGCAAATTTGAAGCATGTTTTCCTAACTTCCATTCCCAAAGAATTATCTCAAACGGTAAAGAGAACTTTTCAATCTAAACAGAGAAGGATCCAGGATGTTCCATTGGAAGAAATTCAACAAGAAATTCATTTGTGCCTTGAAGAATTGTGTATCAAACGCCAAATGATCCAGAGTTATGTCAACGACAACAGAGAACTTGACGCAACCTGTTCTCACCAGAGGCTAAAGATCAAATGCTTCAAGAAAGATTGTGATGGTTCTTATGGAAAATCCTCCAGAAAGAATAAGCACTTTAAGAAGCCCTGGATAAACAAATCCAAGCATAGCTCTAAGCACTACCGAAGAAAGAAGAAATGGCGATACCTACACAAAAGGAAAGATCGCTCAGGCCACAAAAAGTTAAATCGATGCTTCATCTGCAACAAAAAAAAGACATTTTGCCAAAAATTGTCCTTAGGCAAAAAAATTTCAGAATCATTTGATACATCATATAGAGAATGAAACGGGTATTTCTCTTAAAAATGATGATATCGAATCTCTATTTTCTACGGATGAAGAACCATATGAACAAACTCTTTGTGTCATCCCTTGTTATCAAACTCCTAGTGAAACTGATTCAGATTTAGATCCTGAAGATATTTTTCACATATCTTTGACTCCTTCAGAAGAAAGCACTGACATATTTTCAAGCCAAACTCATTGTCCCTATTTTCCTATGAAAATATTTACTTCAAAATTTGCCAAACCAATCACTGTCATTGATCTTATAGACACTGGAGCAGCTTCTTCGATTCTAGACGCTAAAGTTCTTCTCGAAGAATATTTGAGTTCTTGTGTCCAATATTTCAACTCTGCTTCAGGAGATACTTTCTCTACAAATGTGAGAACCACTCCGATAACTGTCCAGTTTTTTACACAGTGTTCCATAACCACAAAAAATTTTGGCTCAAGTCTTCCCAACAAAAATCTGATCATCGGTTGGAATATTATAACTCAGATTTCTCAACTTCGCATCATTCCTGAGAAATGTCTTAAGTATAAAGACCAATTCTATGAATTTGTCAATATTCAAAGATTTTTTTTCTATTCAAATGAGTCGATTAGATCTGATCATGCAAAAACTATTGGAATCCTGTTCAGAATCTCACTATGAGTTCGTTCAAAAATGTTCTCATCCTTTATGGAAAAACCCAGAGTCTTTGTTCGCCTTTCTTTCAAAAAGAATGAAGATATCAATCCAAGCGAGCCATATGGGAATGAATCTAGAACACCTGATTTTGGCTCAAAGGGAATGCTCAGAATTATTGCAACAAGACCTTATTGAGGTCTCACATTCTCAATGGGCTTGTGAAGCCTTCTATGTCAACAAACGTGCTGAGCAAAACCAAGGAATGATGAGATTGTTAATTAATTACCAGCCTCTTAACATTTTCCTCCAAGATGATAAATTCCGTTTACCTTTCAGAAACTCTCTTTTTGCTGGATTATCCAAGGCCCAAATCTATTCCAAATTTGATCTCAAAGCCGAATTTTGGCAATTGGGCATTCATCCTGAAGACAGACCCAAGACAAGGTTCTGTATCCCGAATCAACATTTCCAGTGAAAATTTCTTTCTTTTGGCCTAAAGGTTGCACCCTCCCTCTTTCAAAAGGCCATTTGTCGAATTTTTCAACCAATCCTGTCGAGTGCAGCGGTATACATCGACGACATTTTGCTCTACAGTCCTGATGAACAGTCGCACTGCCAACTTCTTGAGCAGTTCACCGAAATTGTGAAAAAAGCATGGAATCATGCTCTCTCAAAGAAAGATGAATATCGCCCAAACAAAAATTGAATTTCTCGGTATGCACCTTAACAGAGGAACATACTATCCAAGGCCACATATTGCTCAGGAATTACTGAAATTTCCTGAAAAAAACTTCACCACAAAGCAAGTTCAACAATTTCTTGGGATAATTAATTATCTCAGAGATTTTATTCCAAATCTTGCCAAGCTGCCGATCCCATTGCAGACAATGCTGAAAAGGAATCCCCCACCTTGGGGAAAATCTTAGACTAATGCAGTTGCTGAACTTAAGGAGATTATGCAAACTCTTCCACCATTGCGAATTCTATCAACAGGAAAGAGAATTCTCCAGACTGATGCCAGTGATGAATACTGAACCGCTATCCTGTTTGAAGAAATTGATGGTAAGAGGCATTTTTGTGCCTATAAAAGTGGAAAATTTTATCAAGCTGAAATGTATTATCATTCCACTTTTAAAGAAATTTTGACAGTAAAAGATGGAATAAAAAAGTTTGAATTCCATCTTATTGGCCATCACTTCCTGGTAGAATTGGATATGGCATATTTTCCCCATATGACCGAGTTCAAACAAAAGCAAGTTCTAAATTCTCAATTGCTTTGATGGGTTGAATGATTTTTAAAATATTCTTTTGAAACCAAACATATTGCTGGAAAAAAGAATGTACTTGCTGATTTTCTATCAAGATCAAAAGCCCCAGCAGAAATCAATATGTATATCATAAGGCATGCTTTCCATACTTCTCATCACAATGAGAAGTATAAAATTGAGAAGATAAAAAAACTGGCCAAGCTGGCCATACCCCTAGGAGATCATTGAGCAAATCCAGAAAGACAGCCTTACTGAAAATCTAGATAAGCTCATGTGGCCATGTTACACAGATCTATTCAGACTCGATGGAGGTTCAATTCTTTATCATTTTGGATTAAATGCAGATTATCCATTCATACATCCTCTAATTTGAAATGAAGATGATTTTCAATAAGTACTTAATAGTTATTGAAATTCTAACCAAAAGATTCATTGACAACCTCACCAGGATATTTAGACTCGACAGAGGTAAAATTAAAAATGAAAATGACAAAGATCTTTTAGATTTTATTAATTGGTTCTATCCTTCAACTCATTGGAAATGGCTCTTGCAAAAAGAACTAAGAACCACACAACCAAACCCTAAGGTGCATACTATTTTGTTTTTTAGACGACCATGGGCTTTTCTCACTAATAATGGCAACATCATCAATGCCTCCCTAAATATAGGCTATGTAGCACCGACACGGACACTCGACACGCGACACAACACGACACGACACGACACGCCGACACGTCATTTCTTAAAAATAGAGAATTTCGACACGTTCCGACACGTTATATATTAAATATATATATATATACACATAAATAAATAATAATAATAATAGCCTAGAATTAATTTACACAAAAAACATTAAATAATATCATTCATTATTTTAATTTGTTACAATAATACATATAACTTAGAGAAAAAAAACATTGTTTAAAGAAAAATACTGAAATGATATTTTTAAATGTATTTATTTATCATATATAGCATTTTTTTATTACTTCTTTCATAGTAAAAGACTTTTAAAAAAACTAAAACAATTCTAAAACAACGAAACTGAAAAAAAATAATAATAATAACC
Source organism: Eucalyptus cladocalyx (assembly GCA_017140615.1). Lineage (NCBI taxonomy): Eukaryota > Viridiplantae > Streptophyta > Magnoliopsida > Myrtales > Myrtaceae > Eucalyptus > Eucalyptus cladocalyx. Next base: position 32,228,297 of record CM029516.1, read on the forward strand.
CCGTGCGCGTATATTTATAGCAATTTTATTACTTCTTTTGTGTATATTTATATTTTGACCCCAATTTTTAAAATTGACCCCGTACGTGTCGTAATCGCGTGTCGGAATTCTGGAATCGCGTGTCGGAGCGTGTCGGAGAGAGTTGACCACGTGTCGGATTTTTCGACACTCGTTGACCGCGTGTCGGAACGTGTCGGAGCGTGTCATACACGTGTCGGAGTGTCGGACACGACACGAAGGCTTCCGGAGAGTGTCTGTACTACATAGAATATAGGTATTTCATCCTATAAACCTGTACCACATAGTGCAGAAGCTCGAGTTCATAAGTCCTATCCAGAACCTATTAGTTGCTGTGAACACCAATACAGAGAACTTCAAAGGATTTTGTGCCAATAAAATAAAATCATTCCTGAAGATGCGTGAAATTATAATGTACCCACTGCATGGGATCATTATGACCTAGTATCAAAAGCCAAGAAAGCACTCGAAGAATTCAGGTAAGCTGCATCATCACAGGAGCATGAAATGGTAGACACAAATGACATTGCATAGTCCTCTCAAGACCCCCATGCTAAATGGGGAGATCCTCTTTCCCAAGACCCTAATGATTAAGGACCTTTGTCCTTATCTCAAGGCATGGACACACCCTTTTATGCATAACCATCTAATTGGCATCAGTCAAGCATTCCTGCAGATAACGACAATATAGACTGGGCACAAGAAGTAGCATCCGCATCCACACCATATCAACTTAACTAGATCCTCTCACCAGAAGACCTTGAAGCACTTGAAAAAAAATATGATAAACATCTTCTAGCAATAGTGCACAGCTCAGATGACTCAGATTATGACTACAATACTCATGATGGATGAGATCGCTGAACAAGACCACTGTCCGTACAAGTTCACTGTAGCAAATTATTGTTCACTTTTACTGTAACAGTAGGTTAGGGAAATCACTGTTCATTGTCACTATTCATACTGTGCGAATAATTCTCTACCGAAATTTTCCGAAGCCTATGTTTGTTCCAGGACCCATGAGCTTGGTCCTTATTTGTGTGTGACCTCTTATTGCCTATAAAAGGCGAGGAGGATGTAGGGGGTGTTTGGTTCAGCTTTCCCAAGGGGCTTTGAGCCCCCAAAGCCCCTTGGGAAAAATTTAAGGGTGTTTGGTTCGACTTTCAAAGGCTACTTGGCAAAATGCTTGCCTTTGGAATGCCGAAAGCCCAAAGTAGGTGGGGACCTGCTTTGGGCATTCCAACATTCTCGGCATGCTGATAGGAGGATTAATAAATTTTGCATTCTTGTCCATTTTACCCTCAAAATTTTGTTAAAAGTCCAATTTTACCCTACTCCAAAACAAAACCCTACCTTTCTTGACTCGACGCTCTTTCCTCTCCGCTGTTCTACAGTCCATCACGCGAAGCTCTTTTCTTTTCGTCGATTCTCGTAGCATCGCATCCACTCAGCATCGCATCCGCTCTCGCCGATTCTTCTTCTCTCCTCTCTTCTACCTGGTATGCCTCTCTCTCTCTCTCTCTCTCTCTCTCTCTCTCTCTCTCTCTCTCTTCCTCCCTCTTTACTTCCTTTTCGTCGCTGGATGGTAAACAAATCTGCCTATTATCGGTCTTCTCGATTTGTTCTCTCTCTCTCTCTCTCTCTCTCTCTCTCTCTCTCTCTCTCTCTCTCTCTCTCTCTCTCTCTCTCTCTCTCTCTCTCTTTGTCACACCCGATCTCTTTCTCTTTTCTCCCCCTGTTCTTGTTCGGGTTTGTTCAATTTCGATTCGTGGGTATGATTCTGTTTTTCTTGGGTCTGCGCCGGAACCGTGTGATTGGAGTCGGACCGGCGTTGTCGGTGCGTTTGGAATTCAATTGATCTAGGAGTGTTGCGGTTTTTTGGTTCTTGAATTTCACACAGGGTTCGGTGTGCGATGGGTGTGTGCTTGGTGAAGTTTGCTAGCTGAATTTCGGGCTCTTTCATTCTGTTATGTGCCAACTCGTTTCTCTTAGGAACACCTGACTGAAGAAGGCGAGGACGAGTTGCTGTGTGGGTGCCGAGTCTGGGTGGGTTGAAGCTCGGACATGGTGCAATCACTTGGCCTCCCTATGCTCCGATCTCGTTCACATTTCGACCCCCGACACACCCTACAACAGGTTGGTCTACGATCTTGCTTGCTTTGATTAATGCATTGTTATGGATTTCCGTGCCCTGTCGAATGGTGGGTTCGGTTTCACCACCTTTCATCATGGTAGCTATAAATTGTTATAGCTGGAAGACAGCGCATAGTAGAGTTGAATGAGTGATAGTTCGATGTCCTGTGTTGTAGAGCAGGAGGGGTTTTGATCCCTTCCTGTTGCATAGATGAATGCATAAGTTGTTAGAGGCACAAGAGCTTAAAAGATTATGCAGTTTCCTGGATCCTCTATTTGGTGTACTCATGGAGGGAAAAGTATGATTAGCTTGGAAAACTGGATTGTATGTGCTGTGATGAGAGGGACTTCGAAAATTCCCTTGTAGGCATTGACCATGATTGCAAAATGCTTATACAATCGCCTAGTTATGCTGCTTTTGGCATGAAACAATGTGGGGGAGTTGGAAAAGAACGAAAAGTAGGATCATATGATGTGATTGTAATTCATGGATAGTTTGGTTATGTACTTTTCATTAGGCAATTGTTTTTGCTGGAATTCCACACAAGCTGGAGGATGCCCATGTTTTCATCTTGTTCACAGGTTTCTTGAAAATCTCAGGGATCAATTAATTTTTGTTGTCTTTCACCCAAAAGAAAAAATTAATTAATTAATTTTTGTTGTCTTGAAGATGGGTCAGAGGCTGGAGTTTGGAGTGTGCCATCATTTGCTTCACGTGGAGAAATTGTTTTGTAGATCTTACTCATGGATAATAGCAATAAGTGAATCGTGTCCTAACTCACTAGCTGTTGGTGATTTCGTGCTTTAGATGATGTTGCTTGAATCTTTCAAGCAGAGATAAGGGTAATCTGTGCAGTTCTGCCTGTTTGCTTTTAAGTCATCCAAGAGGATACAGCTTGTTTCCTCAATAAATGTTGTTGTACATTCAGATTGACTTCTTTGTTAAAACATTCTCTGTCAGGCCTTTTTGTCCACCTCAATACAAAATTAGCCATTTACCTGCAAAGATTGTATTTCCACTTGTTATGGCGCTGTTATACGTTCTTTATTTTACTTAACATGGTGGATGAAGCAGTGGAAACTAGGAATTTAGTTTCTTCACTCAGCAAGGTGAAGCTCATGAATCCGTTAACACAATTCCAAAATAATGAGTGCTGTGATTGACCTTTTCATGTAAATGCTTCCAATTGCAGATAGCCACTTTAACCATTGCTTTGGACATGTTGGGAACAGATTATCATGGTTGTGATATTCGCATTTGTTTTTTTGGCCTTTATTTGCAACCTCTCGGTCTACAGCTGTCAAAGTAGAACTAGCCCATTCTTATCGTAGAAAAGTATGGCGGATGTTGGGGATGGCAAGTTATGTTTAGACTAATTAGTTGTGGAGTACAAACCAACGAGTGGGTTGTCTCCATTTAAGCCATTGATTGGGTCTCCCGTTGTCTTCATCAGGACATAAACAGAACTCTCAGGTGGTGAAGGAAGTTAGGTTCATCTTGGACATTCTTCAATTGAATTGATATATAGGATCCAAGGAAGAAATATAGGGAATTTGGTAACAACTTATGAACTCTGATTATGTCATGATGATTATGTCATAGAACTAGGTTGATAAATTCTCTTAAAGCAGCCAAACTCCTTAAAGCAGATGCATGCTTAGCCTATTTGTGATGGGGCTCATGGAAGATTCACACTAAGATCAGAAGATGCGGTTTGCCCTGTCTCCATTTTCATTTAAACGTTAAACATCTCCGAATCTAGAATGCTTTTCTGGGTTACCCGTTATCTCGATAAACCATGAGCTATATGGCCTCCTGACATAGCAGGGACTGCACTTTGCACATTCTTAGATCAAGAATGGGAACCTTTCAAGTTTCTGCCTTTCTTTTTTCATGCATGACCAGCACTTATGGCTTTTGAAGTTGATTGTCCTGCTGTTGTAATAATTTGACATCACTTTTCTTCCATCCTGTTTGCCTGCTGTTGTGAATACAGACGGGACGTGGATCCCCTGAGGACGATCTTCTACGGGGAGTACCAAAACTGCGGGGCGGGGGTGAGCACGGCCCAATGGGTTGCGTGGGCCGAGTATAAGCCAGCTCTCACGGCGACTAAAGCCGGGAAGTTCACGGTGGGGTCGTTCATCCAAGGGAGCGAGTGGTTGCCTCAAACGAGTGTGACGCTCGACACCGCTTTGTAATACGGTAATTGGTAATGATGTAGAGCCGCAAAGTGCCTATAGAGAAAAGAAAACTGTTTTCTATTGTCCCCTTTTTTTTTTTTTTTTTTTATTAATCGAGAATGAAATTTCTTTGTAGCGTTTCGGTTTTCTCATATATGCTGTACACTAACTATGGAAACGGCAAAAAGAGAATCAATAGAGAAACGGTACCACTTTCTAAGCTTGTTCGTCCGTATGTCAGCCGATGTTCCATTATTTAATGAATGTGTGTGACAAGAGGTGAGGGGGAGGTTATATGGTTCACCGATGATGGATTCTCTAAGTCTTAATGGGTCGCAATACATTAAAATTCTTTGTAACTCCTGCACAAAATGTCATGACGTATGAAAATTTCTGAACTTTAAGATCGACACATGAAAGTAACCGAACTTTAAGATCCTACACAAAATGTCGTAACGCATGAAAATTTCCGAACTGTAAGATCGACACATGAAAGCATCTGAACTAAGATCAACCCCCATATGGAAGATAGTTGGATGATTTCTTATCAGAGCCCAGTAAGGAAGATGAGTATTGCAAGAGCGAATATCTATGACTAAAATGCAATCTCTTTCGAGTTAACATAGACCCTCCCCTGTGCGACCCGAATGTATAAGCATCTTGTTGTGTTGAGATGTCACGAAAAGTTCAAGGGGGGCCATTTCCTATACTTTTGCCCTCACGTGTTAGGTTTTGCTGAGCACCAATTATACTCTATAATTGCTGTTTGTAATACTAAGTATAAAGTATTTCTTTTTTCCAGACATATATGCCCATGTTTACTATCATGAAATGACTCTTTCTAGTCAAATTTGTACGAGAGAAACTTGGTTTTATTCAAAGTTAAAAACAAACCTAAAGAACCTTAGGCTAAAAGTTAAGCTTTGCATTTAATCTATAATCAAATTCTTTGAATATAATTTTTAAATAAATTTACTAATATGTATCTTTTATATTACTCTCAACATGAAAATGTAAAATGTTATACTCATTGTTTCTTTTTTGCAATTTTAAAAATACTAAAACTAAAACACTTAATTTGGTCACACCAAATGGCTTTCCAAATACAAGTTTACCAAACAGTTTTGCATTTCCCTAAAGCACTTTTCAGTTTTAGTTTACCAAACAGTCTAGCATTTCGGAAAACCCCTTTATCTCAAAGGTATTTGCATTCTCCTAAGGGCATTTCCCCAAAGCTGAACCAAACGGGCCCGTAATGTGTTAGGCAAAGTCCCTTGAAATAAAATGAGTGTTTTGTGAAATTCTCTCAATGGCTTTCTAAACTCTTCTTTCTTCTCCAGCCTGGTAGGATCCTCTGAAAAATGCAGCTCTGATAATTAGAAATATTATCATCCTGGTTTTATTTGGGTGTCTCTAGGCTCTGAACTAAAGGGTTGAGTAGTTTTCTGCTAAAAGGCTATCCCTAAAGGGCTTGAACTAGAAGTTCGCTTACTGTGGGAATGCACACCTGCAGGAAACTGACTTCATCCTCCCTAGTTCTAAGTTTAGGTCCATAAATAATGGGAGAATTATTTTACTTCTACGACCTAGAGACTTTGGGTACGATGACTTGTTTACACTAGATTTATCTATTTATCTAATGCCCTTTCAATACCATTCTTTTTTTATTTTTCTTTTTTGGTAAAGATAAGAAATCAATACCATTCTTTTTATTTTTCAAAAATGTTTTTGCAGACAACTTGGATTTATTTTAACATAAATTACTATCATGCAATAGAGTGATCACACAGGTGCTCAACCATTATTAAACACTCAATGAATCAAATAAATTGCATCAAAAGAATTAATGCACAAAACAAACAATTTTTTTTTTTTTTTGGTTTTCTTTTATCTCGAAAGTAAAACATGCACTTTAACTACATGACCTAATTTTACTAACAAGCTATTTATAATTAAATGAGCCTAATATGCAAACTAATTTCCAGGGACCTAATATTTAATTTTTTAATTAAAATTCGTAATAAAAAGGAAATCTAATTAAACCATCTAAAATGAATAATTTTCTAATTTATTTTAGGGATTAATTTGACTTAAACCCTCTCTTATATTAGAAAACTATTTTTTAAGAAAAAAATGAGATTATCAAAATGTGTAAACATTATTTAAGAGTTTATCTATATATTAAAAAAAAATCAATCATGCTCTATTCCAAAAATTATCTAAAGGTGCAATCCTAATTTACTAAACCAATAACTCCGACGCAAGATTTTATTTTTGATTTTATTTTGGATTTTTTTTAGTGTTCTTTCGAGACAAGCAATTATTAGATAAACATTATATCTAAACTAATCAAGATATTAATTAAATAAAAGATTAAAATAATTAAAAAATAATCCATTGTCTCACGGGTTAAATTAACGATTATTTTAATCATAAATATCACAAGATATAAGAAAGTTCAAAATAATTAAAAATTTGATCCGAAATCTTACGAACCAAATTAATAATTATAATGATTTAATAATCAAAGCACCACCAAAATGCCCAAAAAATTAATATAATTAAAAAAATGATCCACCGTCTTACGGATTATATTAATAATTACAATAATTTCGGTTAATGCCTACAATATTCGAAAATCAATTTCCAATTTTCCAATTTGTACAATAATAACATAACTTTAAAAAAAAACTAAAATAGAATAAAATAAATGAAAAATAAAAATAACAAAAACCACCTAAAGGGAGACTTGGAAAGGGGCGCGGCGGCGGTGGGTGGCGCCGAGCGTAGGGTGGTGGCCGGCAACGGAGCTCCAGCCGAGGGGACCGGCGGAGGTATGGCGTCCGGCGTGGGCTGCTGCGCGGCGGAGCGGATCGGTCAGACGCGGGGGTGACGCAGGCGCGGGGACGGCGTCGGGCGGAGCAGGGACAACGGCGCGATGTCGGACGGAGGCTCCACAGGGGCGTCGGGATGGAAGGGCAACGATCCGGCTTGGGCGGAGGCGGAGCAGGGCGTCGGCATCGGGGCTTCAAGTCCGGCAGATCGCAGTCGCGACGAGCGCCGGCGCAGGTTGGTGCTCGTGCGCCGGCATCGCGGACGTCGGGCGCCCAGTGGAGCAGGGGCCGGGCTGCGAGGAGCGAAGCGGCGATGCGGCGTCCGGGAGGGGCGGCGGAGCGGCAAGCACGAGCTCCGTGGCGTCGGCGAGGTTCACCGGCGACGAGCGAAGAGACGTCGGCATGGGGCTTCGAACGCAGGCCGGCGCGACGCGGCGATGGGGCGACATCAGCGGAGGCGTGAGCAGCAGGCGGGTCACGGGATTTGCAGGTTGCAAACGAGGCGGAGGCGCAGGCAGAGGTGCTGGATCGTGGCTGCAGCAGGCGGAGGCGAGGCTGAGGCGTTGCTGGTGCGGTGCACGGCGCGGGTTCTCAGGCTGGTGCAGCGTCGCGGGGATCGGCAGCTCGACTGCCGGCGTTGGGTGGCGCTGGAGCAGCGGCGTCCGGCGAGAGGATGGGAGGCGGAGGCGCGGCGGAGGCCCGGCTGCGAGCGCCGGCTACGAGGCTGGTGTGGATGTTCGCGGACGGAGGCCGCAGGGTTTTTTCTTTTCTTTTTTTTCTTTTCCTCACCTGTCACACGTCCCCTATCTGTCTCTCTCTCTCTCGCTGTACCTTCTCCTCTTTTCCTGACTTTGACTTCTTTCCCTCAACAGCTTTTTTCTTTTGTTTCTGTGGTATTTTTAGAAGAACGAAGAGAAGCCTCCCTTTTCCTTCACGAATTCTTTCTTTCTTGCACGAACTTTCATCTCGAATTTTTTTTCCCCCGAATTCGCTCTGAACTTTTCGATTTTTTTCACCCCTTTGTCACGAAAATTGTGGCTCTCTTTTATAATGATTTCAAACGGCCACTTTCCATGGCAATTTCCGAGTTTCCATCTTTCGTGATCAGCTCGAATTTACTTTGATTCATTCCATTTTATCAAAATTCTTGCTCTTTAATTACCTGATTCCCTAAATCTTGATCCTCGATCGAGAACTGCTTCCGCATTTATCAAGATTTGAAATTTCCAACTTACATGTATAATTAATCAAATTGATTTTCCCTCTTTTTTTCCTTTTATTTGTTTTGATGCAATTTTATCTTTTATTTCCTTAGTGTTGGGAATAACGGATCCCCGAAAACCGGATTCGACACTAAATCGAACCCCTAAAACGAATGTGGAAGACAAGCTCGGGAAAACAACACGTATCACTGATCCTAAGGCACACCACGGATTCGAGCGTACCTTGTTAGCTACAGATTAAACACCAACGCCGATAAGAGGAAGAGAATTCGGTCATGTTCGATCCGATGACGCCAATTCGCCTTGAAGGGAAAACGGGGTCGCCTTTAGCGTTTTCTTTCTTTTGGAGGGAGAGAGGGAGAGAATACGTACGCTGGTCTTTTTGCCAAAAGGTACGTTCTCCCTCTCTCTCATCCATTTTATACCTCCCTCCATCCACGGGCCCTATTCCTGTGGACCGGGCTTTTAGGTCCAACATGGGCGGACAAGCCTTAAGCCCATCACTAATAAAACCATCATCTCCCACTCGCACATGGTGGGCCGAACAGGATTCTCTTTACCTCTCTTCAACATTCATACCGGTGAATAATCCGTGCGACCAGCATACTTTGAGAGCTCGTTGCTATACATATGTTAGGAATATATAGCAGCTCATAATGGGCATCACACTCTGAGTAGATTTAGTATGTAGTACCCTAGATCAATCGATCACATTTATATCTCTCCTGATCTCTTTTAAACAATGATATATATATATTGTATTCACAATTATGATTATCCCAAAGACAGTCATAATTGGTTAACCGATGAATACAAAACTACAATGTGATTCTCCAAAATCGATCTTCCTCTTTCCTTCAAACTCTCAATTTCAGTTCAGCTTACTTTTCTAGAAATGTCCCATTAGATCGAATCAAACTCATGACCATTGGCAACATCCTAAGATACCAAACACCTAATAGAAATCTTAAGAATAAGTAAGAGTCATGAGGGAACTAAAAATTGAGGAACTCTTTTCCTCAAGAGTCTCACACGACATAAAAGTTGAGATCAAACTTTTTGCCACTCTTATTGGTCGTTTCATGCATGCGTAATATGAAATACGTATTACGGTATTAACTCATTTCCCATGAAGCGTATGTCTACACCTTCAATACCGTATAGATGATAATTCAGACATACCCAATGTCTAACTTGAGTTCACGTATCTACTCATTCACAAAATTCATCAGAACTCACATCTGGCATCTTAGACAGATAAAGTAAAATATGTTTGGTATTTTACTTTCGAACATAGTAAGTATTATGTCCTCATCTTAACACTCAGTTAAGGCAACATACGTATTTTAAGCTTGAGCTCTCGATTATCACCTAAATAATAAACTTAAAAACAGTCTCATCTCTATTTATCACACAGTAAATAGAAGCGATTACCCGTGTGAGTGGGCTAATCTTATATTTGTCCGACATACTTTATCAACTTAAAGTAATGCATTGAGTATTAAGATGCATAAAGATCAAACAAAAATTCATAGGTATTAATGATGAAAACACAAATTCATCAAATGTGAACACTTTGGAAAATTATAATATTCAGTACATCAGCCTCTACGCAATCCTAGAGACTTCATATGGCCACAAAACACATCTCTAGGTATTAGCTTTGTCATAGGATCTGCTACCATTCTATGCGTAGTATGTACTCTAAGTTCACGTCTTTTCGTGCAACCATATCATTTACAAAATTATACTTGATATCTATGTGCTCGGTCTTGCCATGATCTTTTGGATCTTTGGTGTACGCTTTTGCTACTTGGCTATCACAGTTAACCAACAATGAATCTGCAACACTTCCAATAACACCTAAATGATCCAAAAATCTCTTAAGCCAAACACTTTCTTATACTGCTGTTGATAATGCCACGAACTCAGTTTCCATCGTAGACAAGGATATACACGTTTGTTTCTTACTGCTCCAACATATGGTGCCATTATTCGGTAAGAAAAACAAACCCATAGGTAGATTTTCTTTCATCTAAATCTCCTCCCCAATCGGTATTAGAATAGCCTTAGAGTCACAGATCCTTTTCTTAATAACTCAGCGTATAATTAGCAGTCCCCTTTAGATACCTCAGTATTCTCTTAATGGCTGTCCATTATGCTGGACCTGGATTGGATTGGTATCTACTCACCATTCCAACTGCAAAACATATGCCAAGTCTTGTACACATCATAGAGTACATCAAGCTCCCAACAGCACTAGCATAAGGAACATGTTTCATTTGTTCCTTCTCTTGTGGAGTCATTGGACACAGTCTATGGCTCAATCCTTCACCTTTTGCAATAGGAGTGTCTATAGGTTTACAATCTTGCATACGAAATCGTTCAAGAACCTTATTTATATATGTTTCTTGCGAAAGAGACAACAATCTCTTCGAACGATCTCTTGAAATCTTAACTCCAAGAATGTATGCAGCCTCACCCATATCCTTCATCTCAAAGTTGGAAGACAACCATCTCTTGACAATATTAACAAACTCCATATTGCTTCCGGCAATCAGTATATCATCAACATATAATGATATGATCACAAATTGATCATTAGATCTTTTGATATATACACAATGATCCTCATCAATCATTGTAAAATCATATGCCATTATGGCATTATGAAAATGTATATACCATTGTCTTGATGACTACTTGAGGCCATATATCGATCTCAAAAGTCGACATACATTTTCTTCTTGGCCTTTCACTATGAAACCAGCAGGTTGTTCCATATATATTTCTTCTTCTAATTCTTCATTGAGGAAAGCAGTCTTTACATCCATCTGATGTAACTCAAGATCCATACTAGCCACTATTGTCAGAATAATGCGAATCGAGGTAAATCTCACTACATGAGAAAATGTATCTTCATAATCAATTCATTCATGTTGATTATACCCATTCGCCACAAGGCGAGCCTTATGCCTTTCTATCGAGCCATCAGCCTTTCGCTTTATTTTGAGAACTCACTTGTTCCCAATAGCTTTGCATCCATTTGGAAGATCAACCAGTTCCCAGACTTGGTTTGATTTCATTGACTCTATTTCCTCTTCCATTGCATGAATCCATTTTTCCTTACTAGGGCAATTTAGAGCCTCATTAATATTTATTGGCTCATCCTCATCTTATGGAGCAATCATAAAAGTTTCCCCTTCAATGTTAAAACGTCGATGGTGAATACTTTGGCAACCTGTTCGCCGTATGGGAGATTGTACACTTTGTACATTATTCCTCATTATGCTCCCACTTGGATTAGATAATGATGATGTCGTCTCATCATGTGGGTACAATTGAGAATGAGTTGAATTCAATTCATCACTTCTCATATTACTCCCACTTGGACGAACTCCACTAATGTCATTATCTTGATCCAAGGTTTCAAATAGGAAGTAATCTTCTCATATTTCGCCCTTCTTAGGAAATTCATCCTCTAAGAATGTGACATCTCGTGATTCAAATTCAGTTATACTCCCACTTTCTTACTCACCTATGAACACATACACTTTCGAGTGTTCTGAGTATCTTATGAAAATACTCTTCTTTCCTCTGGGACCCAATTTCCCAAACTTGTGAGAGGACTCATGTGTATAGGTAGCACAACCCCATGGCTTAAGAAAACTTAAGTCCAGTTTTCTACCTGTCCATAACTCATATGGAGTGGAAGTAACTAATTTGGAAGGCACCCGGTTCAGTATATAGGCAGCAGTTAACAACGCATCACTCCAAAAAATGATAAGTAAGTTAGCATGCGCCATCATGGACCTAACCATTTCCAGTAGGGTTCTGTTTCTTCTTTCCATAACACCATTTTGTTGAAGAGTATATGGAATAGACAACTGTCTTTCTATTCCTCTTTCATCACATAATTTTCTGAACTCATCAGATAAATATTCTCGACCCCGATTGGATCTTAATGTTTTTATTTTCTTGTCTAATTGATTCATAAACCTTTTGAAACAAATTAATGCTTCAGATTTATGAGAAATCAAATAGACATATCCGAATCGAGTATTATCATTTATAAAAGTGATGAAATAAACAGCCCCATGCCTTATTCTCACATTTATCGAACCATAGACATCATAATGGATTAAATGCAGAGGAAATTCAGCTCTTTTATCTTTTCCAAATGGTTTCCTTGTTGTTTTCCCTTTTAGGCAATGCTCACATATGGGCAAATCTACTTTTTCAATGTTACCTAACAAGCCATCTTTGGCTAGTCTATTCATACGTTGTTGGCTCATATGACCAAGTCTAGCATGCCATACACTCACATCATTATCATATGAAGTAGAAGATGTGAAAAGGGAATAACTAACATTGACATCACCACAATCAACATTTAGTACAATAAAACCATCCAGAAAATGACCACAACCATAGTAGTTTGTATCCAAATACAAATCTACACCTCTATTATCGAAGTTCACACTAAAACCAAGTTTAACCAACACCAAAAATAGACACTAAATTTCGACGAATCTCCGGAGCATATAGAAATAAAATGCGTCCAGCACGCATGTTCAGTTGGCAGGTGCCAATTCCTTTACTTCAGCTCTGGAGTTGTTTCCCACATAGATCCACTTAATTCCAGTTGGTATCGTTGGAATTCTATGAAGGATTCTCTATCATTCGCTATTTAGTCTATCGCTCTTGAATCTACAGCCTGCAAAGGATTGGATTCAGCCAATAATACAGAACTTGACACATAAGCAAAGTTCTCAAATGTACAAGAGGTGTATACCTTTGGTTCACGACAGTCGCGAGTATAATGACCCTTCTTGTCACAATTGTAACACCTCACCCTAGATATTTTCTTCACTTGAGGACGTTTTCCTCTCTTGTGTTGGTCAACTCTTGATTTCTTGCAATAAGGACTTGATCCTTTGCATTCCCACATATTAAACGAATCAATACCCTTGCGCTTAGAGCTCAAAACCCTTTTCTGAGCTAGAACCAGCATTGAAAATATCTATTTTCGGCTCAAATGCCGTTAGGCGGTCCTCAGCTAGCTCAATGTGGCGCATGGCATCCTCAAGATCTTCCATAACATGGTCAAGAGCTTTTAGTGCTTCTTGCTTTTCTAGCACATATTGAATCTTCATATTCAATATTTCACAATTATTGCCGTTCTTATCAGCAATTACGTTCTTAGTTGTTGAAACCATCGATCTGAACATATCAGACATATATGCACGAATAATTAATGCCTATCATTTATGTATCCACTTTGCACAGACCCATTATATCAATGAATAATTTCAAGTAAGGTTTCAAAATCAAAAGGTCACTACGTTTCCAATCATCCTCCAAAAATCCTAACTTAAAACTATTATTAATATAATTGTTTTATGCAAAATAAATTCTATGAAGTTACAAAAACTTCTATGAGCTACCCACAGTAGTCATCAATAATAGAAAGCAAATAATATCCGACATCCAAAAGAATAACAATGCTTTCACATAATACAACTATCCATTACACTAAGCAATATATACAGAGAAAAATATCAATATCGAAAGAGATATTCACACCCAAAAACATCTCAAACTAATCTAAGAAATAAGTAAGGAATGTCCCTTCTAATCTATTAGTCAAAATATCAGAGAAATATGAAGGCACATTTGCCAACCATGGATAAACTTTTGGAGAGCTTTCATGTTGCCTCCAAGGTGCATTCACTCTGTGCCATGTGGCGCTCAATCTAAGGGTCGAAATCTTGGTCAACTCAATCCTATAGTACTCTCTAACAAAAGCTACCACTAGCTTCCTATAACCCGGGACCACGTTGACCTCCCATAGCCGATCTAACACTGCTTGCCATTCAAGTGGAAGAGTGTTCATCAAAGCCGGCACATTCTCAAAATCCGACATAAGATAACCATTCTAGATGATTTCCTGTATCATCTGATTGACTCTGACCACATGTGATACTAAATCACCATCATGCCACCGATAATTAGCTAACTCTGTCATCAGCCTTTTAAGTCTTGCAATTCCCTCGTCCGTTCTCGGGATTGCAGGTATCCGTGCATAACGCATCATAGTTCCTGCAACAAATGCAGAACTAAAAATGGATTACTTATAATCCATAATATACAAAAGGGAAAATACAAAATTTTCCATGATTCATGCAACAAATGCAAAATTTAAAATGGATTATTTATAATCCACATAGGCATGATTGAAAAAGAAATAAATTACTTCTTCTTCTTTTTTTGGGTCAACAGTCAACCGAGGTCAATGGTCAACGGTCGTCGGTCGTCGGTCAACGTCAACGGAGGTCAACAGTCGTCGGGTCAACGGTCAACAGTCATCGGTCAATGGTCAACAGTGGTCAACAGTCAACGGTCAGCGGGTCAACGAGCAGCAGGTCGGTCCGGTTGGACCGGATGAACCAGTCGGGCCAAGTCGGACCAGTCGGACCGGGTCGGACGAACCGACATGCACGTGCCGCGCGCGTGCGCGGGATGACGTCACGCAGACGTCAGCCGGCACGTGTGCGGCATGCGCCAAGCTTCCGCGCATGTCGGGTCTGGTCGCCGGTCAGGTCGCCGACCGGTTACCGGCCGGCCAACGATCATCAGCGATAACGTCATCGATGACGTCATCCCAGCGGTTGCCGACCATTGAGTGACGTCACGGTGACGTCAGCACGTGATGTCAGCACGCGTTGGTTCGTCGGCCGCAAGCGTGCACGTGCCGGTTCGCCACCGGCGCGTGTGGCGCACGCGCTGGCCTATGCCAGCGCTTTGAGCGCGTCGCACCCACGCGCAACGGCTTCTGGCCGCGCGTGTGGGCGCGTCCGGCATCTCCAGTGGCGCACGACATGTCGACGGACTCGTCTCGACGAGCTCTTTCACCCTATGTCTTTAGAAATCAATTTCGACTTACAGAAACTCGAAAAAATAGACGAACAGGGCTCGGGTGTCGGGATTTCTTGCCCCGATCCGTACCAGCCGATTACTTTCGCGAAAAATCAATCAAAAAACATGAAAATGGTCGGGAAAATGTGAACTAGGGCTCTGATACCAATGTTGGGAATAACGAATCCCCGAAAACCGGATTCGACACTAAATCGAACCCTTAAAACGAATGCGGAAGACAAGCCCAGGAAAACAACACGTATCACCAATCCTAAAGCACACCACGGATTCTAGCGTACCTTGTTAGCCACAAATTAAACACCAACGCCAATAAGAGGAAGAGAATTCGGTCATGTTCGATCCGATGACGCCAATTCGCCTTGAAGGCAAAATGGGGTCGCCTTTAGCGTTTTCTTTCTTTTGGAGGGGAGAGAGAGAGAGAGAGAGAATACGTACGTTGGTCTTTTTGCCAAAAGGTATGTTCTCCCTCTCTCTCATCCCTTTTATACCTCCCTCCATCCACGGGCCCTATTCCTGTGAGCCGGGCTTTTAGGCCCAACATGGGCGGACGGGCCTTAAGCCCATCACTAATAAAACCATCACTTAGGGTTGTCAAAATTAGGTATCAACAAATAGTAATTAAATGAACATCAATGTGTGAAGAGATTGTGAAATCAAGCAAATAAAAAATGAATTGAGTGATAAAAATTCTTCATTGATCATTCACACGTTAACAAGTGCTTATTATGCATATTTAATTCGAATTACTTCAATTTTTAACATCGAGTATGCACAATACAAGAGAAATTAAATTATTCAAAATTATGAACTTTTTTTCTTGATCTATTTGTGAATAAACGAAGGCTTAAAATAGTCAACAAAAAGTTATACATTCCTTCATGTCAGACAAGTGGGAGGCATCCCCAAACATGACAATTGACAATAGACATGACGGTGATTAAGGTTGTACCTCACCACAACACAAGAGCTCAAGAGCTTCGCTGGGGCCGCCCCGCCTATCAAGTAACCTCAATGGGTTGACAATACTGCACTCCTTATTTTAACATACCGATACCTACACGTCTCTGCCACCAATTAAGGAGAAAAGTTCTTCTTCTCTCTCTCTAATAGATATCCCAAATTTTACATCCCAAAGTTCAGACGGAGTAATTTAAGGTCATACTCGGCAACAAATCTCATGTTCCCTCGTTTCAAAAAAGTGGGGAGGCATCCCATGCATGACAACTGACAATAGATATGGTAAGGTACTACCACGTGAGATTTTCAGCAATTTTTATTGACGAAGTAAACTTTGTTATAAGTAACAAATACACGAGCCAATCTTCAAACCTTCGGGGGGAGAATTATCAAAAAAGTCCTAAACCTATTGCAATTGTGCTAATTCGATCCTAAACTTTTTTTTTCTGACCCAAAAAAAAAAGTCTCAAACTTTTTTTTTGGTTAATTTAGTCATAAACCTTTTATAATTGTGTTAATTCAGTCCATCCTGCCAAAATTGGCCAGTCGATGCTGATGTGAACACCGGCCGTTCGGCGAACGCTGATGTGGCATTTTTTAAATATTTTTTATTCTAATTTTAAAATATTTTTTTGAATTTTTGAATATATTTTTTTCTTTTTTTCCCCATCTTCTCGCTAGTCGGAAACAAGGGCAGACAAGGTCAGCCTCACCAACCAATGGGGAGGCTGACCCCCGCCGATCGAAGGCGAGGGCAGGCAAGGGCAAGGCCCCGCTAGATCAGGTGAGCTCGGCCCTCGCCGAGCACTAGCGAGGTCGACCGTCGCCTTGGCTGGGCAAGGCCTCTCACCCAGCTAGATCCGCCTCACCCAGCCAAGGTGAGGGTCGACCTCTCTAGTGGCCGACGAGGGGCGGGGCCTCACCCAGCCAAGGCAAGGGTCGACCTCGCTAGTGGCTAGGGAGGCTCGACCTCGCCATGGCTGGGCGAGGCCGAGCCTCGCCGATGTGGCGACGGTAGCCTCACCGTCACTAGGCGAGGCTTGCCTTCGCCAGTGACCAACGGGGGCAAGCCTCGTCGGCAAGAGGAAGGAGAAGGTGGGGAAAAAAAAAGAAAAAAAGAATTCAAAAATTAAAAAAATTAAAAATTAGAAAATATTAAAATATATATATTTAAAAATTGCCACATCAACGCTCGTCGGCCGGCTGTCTCCGATCGGCATCCATGTTAGCACCGGCCGGCCAATTTTGGCCGGATAGATTGAATTGGCACAATTATAAAAGGTTTATGTTTAAATTGGCCAAAAAAAAAAAGTTTATGACTGAATTGGCACAATTGCAATAGGTTTATGATTTTTTTGATAATTCTCCCAACCTTCGGGTTGCACCATTTTTAGTACGAACCACGGAAAGGCTACAATATGCTCTCGTGTCTGTTCCCAATTTCCCGTAATGTTCCAAATTGCGTGTTACAACGTCACCGCGTGATTGGTTAGATTATATGTTTTCATCTTTCATCAGTTGGTCAATAAAACTTGACTTCTAATTATAAATCTTTTCTCTAATCTAAACAGCTTAAACATGGAAGCAGAAAATTCATAATTTCTTCTGAAATTTGTTAATTTTTGCTAGAACCACTAAGGATGAAACAAGCTGACTATATTAAATTCCATCCCTAATTATTTTCTTCATGAAGAACAATAGCAAATCCGTCCTTTATTTATGAGCTCATGCATTTAATTGATCAACATTAACTGTTATGCTATGTTTTCCGTCAATAACATTTTTTTTTATGTTATTAACATTTACTTTCTTAATTTTTCCTTGTATACTAATAGTCAAGGTTTATTTTTTTCCTTTTAAGGGATTGAATATCAAACTTCTTTGAAACTAAAACCCCCGGATATCTCGTAAGAGGTACAATAATTGCCCAATCATATTTTATATACTTTACTAGCAAATTGAATGGTAATTTTCTTGGAACCCTTATATAGCAATCAACCTACTCATCTCTAATTATGTAAGTTCTTGAGAACAATTATTCGAAACTTTTTGATCGTTTCGATATCCTACATTAATGGAAATCCCGAAAAGATGCTATATGATCTTTAGGCTACGTAAACCAAACTTATCATGAACAATGTTTCAAATGATAACCGTAATTCATATAGCCTATAAATCATGCGATATTAATGCGGGAATTTCATATCCTTAGACGTATGTACATACTTTCATCAACAGTGGATTTTTATTTGATGAAAAATATATGGACCCAAGATGTTCGGGTTTTTCTAAGGTCAAAAAGTAATATCAAACACCTTTCTGTCTCTTCCTTTAAACTAAAGAGTTCTCCTTTGTGATCCTGAAGCAGATGATTTGCATATTTTTGTAGGGTCTTCACAACCTGC
Organism: Eucalyptus cladocalyx; assembly: GCA_017140615.1. Taxonomy (NCBI): domain Eukaryota; kingdom Viridiplantae; phylum Streptophyta; class Magnoliopsida; order Myrtales; family Myrtaceae; genus Eucalyptus; species Eucalyptus cladocalyx. Next base: position 32,246,990 of record CM029516.1, read on the forward strand.
TTTAGTCGCTGATGAGCTGAACAAGAATTCAGGTAGGTCTCAGTGATGAAAGATAATGGGAAAACAAATAGTAGAGAACTGGGCAATCATCAAGACAATGCATCTTGCAGGGTTTGGTTTTACACGTAGGAAATATTAAACATTCACAAAAAAAACAAACAAGGGCATTACTATCGACTGAAGGGAGGTGCCCAAACAAAGAAATGGCTTCCACTATCAATGACACCTAATGCGTTCACATGTTCCAGAAATAAAAATCCCACAATGGCCCAAATTAGAGGGCAGAGTAGAAGAATATGCCGGAAATGAAAGAGCCGAATGCTCGAAATATCCTAGCTTACAGTGGCCCTCTACATGCTTAACATCTTGGAAAATAAGGCAAAACGGCCATCCCATCGGAGGTCCATCCCAATATGTGGAGAAGTGCCGCTTAGAAGTCTCATGTTAGCATTCCAAATTGCCTGTCTTCGTATTAGAAACAGAAGAGGCCTTGCTGTGATTTTCAAATGGGCAAGCCCGAGAAACCAAGACTCGACCAGAAGCAAGTGACCCAGACATTTTCACAAGGCTTCAATGAAGCTGATCTGAATGGAAATCGCACAAGTTGACAAGCATCTTCAATTAAATTAAATTAGACTTCTTGGGGGTTCAGTGTTTGCTTGAGAACTACAAACCGCCAGATCTAGTTAGGCAAGGGCAACGCCCTCGCTCAGGGCTAGGCAGGGTCGACGGCCCTCGCCCAAAAGCGGCAGAGGTCACTAGCTCCCTTTGTAAAAAGAGGGGAAAAAAAGAAAAGGAAACAAAAGAAAAAAGAAAAATCAATAAAAAAATTTGAAATTTGAAAAATTGTCAACATTAGCGGCGGTCACGCCACATAAGACAGCTGGCGCTAATTAGGCTACCACCTCAGGATGTTAAGTCAAAATTAGTTGGAATAACTAAGTTGGCAATTTGCTAAAAGGTTTAAGACTTGTTTGCTAAATCGTTAAAAAGTTTAGAATTAAATTGGCACAATTAAAATGTATAGGACTAGATTGAGTTATCAAAAGGTTTAAGATTAAATTGGCTACCATATAATGGGTTTCAGACTTTTTAGACAATTTTTCTCAAATAGCATATGGCCTTTTGTCCATGCAAACCAAAAGTCATTGTCAATGACTGTTCAGATGATGATCTTGGTTCATATAGTCTATAGATCATGTGATATTAGTTTAAGAATTTTATATTCTAGTATATACATACTTTTCATCAACTTTGGGTTACCTTTAAATGTTTTGGTCAAATTAGAATGTCACATCTCAACATTTTATCTACTCCTGACATACTGCGCGATAGTGATTTTTCTAAGGTCGCAAAGTAATGTCATGCGCCTTTTTTTATATCTTCTTCTAAGAAATGGAGAAAAAGCCACGACTCTTTTGTGTTGATTGTTGGCCATTGAGTTCTTCCAGAAGCACTGATTTGCAATCTTTGTAGGTTCTTCCCACCCTTGCTTTAATAGCTGAAGAACTGGACAACTCAGGTGGCTCTCATTGATGATGATGCGAAATTTGGTTTCGCAAGCAGGAAATAATAAACATTGTTCAGAGAAAAGAACGAGAACATTGCTATCAACAGGAACAAACAGCTCAAACAAAGAAATGACTTCCACTATGAATGACACCTAAGGTGTTCGCATGTTACATAAATAAAAATCCCACAATGGGCCGAATGAGAAGGCAGAGTATAAGAAAATGGCAGAAATGAAAACGCAAAATGCTTGAAATGTTCTTAGCTTACTGTGGCCCTCTACATGTTAACATTATGGAAAACACAGCAAAATGGCTATCCCATCGGAAGTCCACCTCACGAGATGACGATGTGTAGCTTTGCAATCTCTTGTTATCATAACAAGTTACCTTTTTTCGTATCAGAAGCAGAAGGAGCCTTGCTGTGAATGAATTGGCGAGCCTGAAAAACCAGGACTCGACCAGAAGCAAGTGACCGAGACATTTTCACGAAGCTTCAATTAATGGAGATTGTACAGGTTGACAAACATCTTCAAATACCTTAAATTAGACCTGTTAGTGGCTTGGTGTTTGCTCGAGAACAATAAACCAATGCATGTACAGCAGAAAAAGGAAATGTCTTACTTGAATGCCCCATTTAAATGCTGCCTTTGACCATCGTTCATCATGCTCTCGTCCTTTGAGATTATGTCAGCCCCTATGTTTGGAAATGAAACTCATTTACCCCCTTCATATCATTATCTTGCAGGAAGACTTCATACCAAAGGTTTAATAATGCGGTGAGAACTCTTAAAGAATTAATGCCTGGGAACTTATGAAACAATTTCTGTTCACCTAGGACTTGATGATGGCGAGGCTAGCTTGGTGAATTGATCCACAATGTAATCGCTGTGATCTGGATGAAAGGAGCCAACCCATCGAAGCGTCAGAGCTTATATTAGAAATAAGACTTCTTCACCTAGGACCAGCGTCAGAGCTTATATTAGAAATAAGACTTCTTCACGTAGGACCCGATAATTGCAAGACCCAAGCGATGTGGGACTAGAGAGGGACCCCTTCCCCTTCCCTGCGCTGCCCTCCGATGTGGGACTAGAGAAGGACCCCTTCCCCTTCCCTACGCACGCCCTTAGGAGGGCAGCGTCCTCGCTGTGGCCCCACACCGCTTTCGACACTGAGTTCTCATGACTTTAAAACACGTGACACAGATTAAAAGAACCAAAGCCTTTATAAATTAGCCCAGGACTCCTCCCCTAAGCAATGTGGGACTAGAGAGGACCCCTTCCCCTTCCTTGCGCACGTCCGGGGACCGAGGTGCGGATGCACTGCCATCCCTCCTCCCCACGCACTAGGTCTATGGCCCTACACACAGTCTGAAGTTGGCTTTGATACTATTTATAAGGACCCGGGCCTCCCACTATGTAATATTCTCTCGGTGCTCCTAAGGGGTAAAAAGTGTGACAGCCCAAGCGATGGTGCGCGGGGAGGAGAGATGGCGGTGCGTCTGCACTTTGGTCCCCAGATGTGCACAAGGAAGGGGAAGGGGTCCCTCTCTAGTCCCAATCGCTTAGGAAAGGAGTCTTGAGCGTCGTGAGGACTCAGTGTCCAAAGCAGACAATATTATACAGTGGGGCCCGGGTCGTTACACTATCTATACTAACTAAGCCCTCCAAGCATTTAACCATTGCAAATATGCAAGGCCTCTTACTATAATCATCTTGCAAACACCATGCTGCGATTTTCATTATCTTGACAGCTTCTTGGATGTGTAGTTGCTTGTCACCACTGGACTTATCAACCATGTCTAGTAGTTGTTCTTGTTCTGCTTTGCACTTGAAAAGTTTCAACATATGCACCTCATCACTCGGCAAGAGCTGTCCACATTTTTCCTCCCACATAGGATTTCTAATGCCACAATGCCAAAACTATACAAGTCTACCTTTTCTGTGATAACGAAGCTTAGCCATTCCCAAGCGAGGTAACCTGGTGTTCTTCGCATAGTGGTCACGACATGGCTTCCGTCCTTATCAATTAGCTTTAACAACCTAAAATCAGCTAGCTTCGCATTGAAATGTTCATCCAGTAGTATATTTTTGTAATTTGAGATTTTTTTTACTAGGTCGGACCCACTTTAAATATAGAAAGAAAAAGACAAAAATAAAAAGGGGAAAGAGATAAAAAGGAAAAGATAGCACACATTTGGGCAAAAGAAAAGAGGAAAAAAGAAGAAAGAAGGAGAAGAAAGAGGAGAGACAGCTTTGTGTGTTCACACCGCAGGCACCTCACCAAGCCGCCCGGTAAGTAATCCCACCCCTCGTTCGTCCAATCGGAGTAATTTTGGACTTCGGGCTTGAAATTCGGAATTTTGAGAAAATTGAGTGGTGAAGTTCAATTTTTGAGTCGTTGAGCTACATATTTTTATAGAAATGATATTTTAAGGTGTCGTGGAGCAGTAGGATTTTACAGATGTTGATTTGAGCTTACAGTTTACCCAAAACAAAATGTTGAAGTTTCTTGCGAGCAGTAAACAGTGTGCATCTAGCAGTTTTGAGCCCACATTTTGTCGATTTTTGGCTTGATTTTAGGACGATCAAGTTGGGATTCTTGTAGCACATTGAAAGGACTTTCTATTGACTATAAATACATTCGGAACAGGATTCGGTGGAAAGAATTATAGTGTGACCAAGTGTCACACTCAAAGCTCCACATTGCAAACAATTTAAATAATCACTTTGGATATGCTATTTTTTTAGGTCGTAAGTCTCATTTTATTAATGAATAAGCGTAGTTTAGTTGAGTCGTTAGTTGAGATAGTATTTTACTTGATTTTGATGCTATTTCTCACTTATATAATATGAATGGGAGTTCATGGATTCGAGTTAGCCTAGTTATTTGATTTGAGGCATATCCAGGTAAGTGATGCTATATTTTCTATGAATTTGAAAACTCACGTCTTAATTAAAACTGATATAGATTTGAGTACCGTATGAGTATGAAAGACATGGCATGACATTTTATTTATAAAAATGGAAGAAGTGATGTTTAAAGCATAATTGTTGCATAAATCCATATCGAGCAGTTGATTTTGAAATGGCATGGTGAAGCATTTCTAGAAATGGCTTATGAGTTTATTATTGTGCAATGGATGGAGGAAATTCTATAAAAAGAATTATCTTGTTACTTTGTGCCAAAAAAGTCCTAAACATTTTACATTTGTGCTAATTTAGATAATTTGCAAATTTTTACAACCTGCTTTAGTCGCTGATGAAAGATAATGGGAAAACAAATAGTAGAGAACTGGGCAACCATCAAGGCAATGCATCTTGCACAATGTGGTTTACACGCAGGAAAGATTAAACATTCATAGAAAAACAAAAAGAGCATTACTATCGACTGAAGGGAACTGCCCAAACAAAGAAATGGCTTCCACCATCAGTGACACCTAGTGCGTTCACATGTTACAGCAATAAAAATCCCGTGATGGCCCAAATCAGAAGGCAGAGTAGAAGAATATGCCGGAAATGAAAGAGCCGAATGCTCAAAATATCCTAGCTTACAGTGGCCCTCTACATGCTTAACATCTTGGAAAATAAGGCAAAAGGGCCATCCCATCGGAAGTCCATCCCGTGATAGGAAGAAGTGTTGCTTAGCAGTCTTATGCTAGCATTCCAAGTTGCTTGTCTTCGTATTAGAAACAGGAGGGGCCTTTTCAAATGGCAAGCCCAAGAAACCAAGACTCGACCAGAAGCAGGTTGAAGGCTTTATTGGTTTTTTGGGCTTAAGGCACATCCGCCCAAGTTGGGCCCAGGAAGCCCGACCCACAGGAATAAGGCCCGTGGAAGGGGAGAGGTATAAAAGGGAGGAGAGAGAGAGAAAAAGGTACTGTTTTACAAAAGACGTACGTTTTTCCTTTTTCTCTCAACGTACTCTCCCTTTCTCTCCCGTTTTCTTCAAAAGAAAAACAGTGAAGCACGTGAAAGGATTTTGCTTCCTCGGATCGAACAGGACCGTTTCTCTTCCTCCATCGACAAACGGTGTTTAATCTGTGGCTAAAAGGTACGCTCGAATCCGTGGTGTGCTTTAGGATCGGTGATGCGTGTTGTTTTCCTGGGCTTCGTCTTCCGCTTGATTTAGGGGTTCGATTCGGTGTCGAATCCAGTTTTCGGGGATCCGTTATTCCCAACATTGGTATCAGAGCCCTAGTTCACGTTTTTCCCGATCAATTCTGATGTTTTTGATTGATTTTTTGAGAAATTACTTCGGCCGTACGGAACCGGGCGAAAATCCCGACACCCGAGCGCTTTTCGGCCTTTTTTTCTGAGTTTTCGTAAGTCGAAATCAAATTCTGAAGGCACTGGGAGAAGCGCGACGTCAAGACGAGTCCGGCAATGTGTCGACCGCGCCGGGCGCCGCCGCACGCACCCACACGCGCGGCCGGAAGGCGCTGCGCGTGGGTGCGACGCGCCTGGAAGCGCTGGCTTCGCCAGCGCGTGCGCCACACACGCCGGCGAACCGGCACACGCCGGTCCACGGACCGACGCATGCTGACGTCATCCAACGGTCGGTAACCGTACGGATGACGTCACCGATGACGTCATCGCCGACGATGGTTGGCCGGCCGGTCACCGGCCGGCGACCCGACCCGACGGCGACCGACCCGACCCGATCAGCCTGGCGCGTGCCGCGCACGTGCGGCTGACGTCTGCGTGACGTCAGCACGCTCACGCGCGAGGCACGTGCCGGCTGACGTCTGCGTGACGTCAGCCACCGCACGCGTGCGGCACGTGCGGTCAGTTCGTCCGACCGGCACGGCCGGTCCGACCCGCACGCCCCTTGACCCGACTCGTTGACCGTTGACCGACCGTTGACCATTGACCGACGACCGTTGACCGTTGAACCGAAAAAAAAAAAAAAAAAAAAAAAAAATTGTTTTCTTTTTCAGTCATGCCTATGTGGGTTATAAGTAATCCATTTTTAATTATGCATTTGTTGCATGAATTTTGAAAATTTATGTATTTTCTCTTATATTAATTATGGATTATAAGTGATCAATTTTTAATTCTGCATTTGTTGCAGGAACTATGATGCGTTATGCAAGGATACCTGCAATCCCGAGAACGGACGAGGGAAATGCAAGACTTAAGAGGCTGATGACAGAGTTAGTTGATTATCGGTGGCATGACGGTGATTTAGTATCACATGTGGTCGGGTCAATCGGATGATACAGAAATCATCCGGAATGGTTATCTTGTGCCGGATTTTGAGAAAGTGCCGGCTTTGATGAACACTCTTCCACCTGAATGGCAAGCAGTGTTGGATCGACTATGGGAGGTCAATGTGGTCCCGGGTTATAGAAGGCTGGTGGAAGCTTTTGTAAGAGAGCACTATAGGATTGAGTTGGCCAAAACTTCAACCCTTAGATTTAGCGCCACATGGCGCCGAGTGAATGCGCCTTGGTGGCGACATGAATGCTCTCCAAAAGTTTTTCCATGGTTGGCAAATGTGCCTTCAGTTTTCTCAGATGTTTTGACTGATAGATTAGTAGGGACATTCCCTATTTATTTCTTTGATTGATTATGTAATGATTACTACCTAATTGTGTTAATTGAAAGCATTATTGTTTTTAATTGTATGTCAATTATCTGTTGCTTTCTGTTATTGCTGGTTGCTATGGGTAATTAGCTGTGGGTAGTAATAGAAGTTTTTGTAACTTCATAGAATTGATTTTGCATATGACAATCATATTAATGATAGTTTTAAGTTAGGATTTTTGGAGGATGATTGGAAACATAGTGACATTTTGATTCTGAAGCCTTACTTGAAATTATTTATTAATATGATGAGTCTATGCAAATAGAGATGCATAAATGATAGGCATTAATTATTCGTGCATATATGTCTGATGTGTTCAGAACGATGGTTCAGCAATTAAGAATGTAATTGCTGATATGAACGGCAATAATTGTGAAATATTGAATATGAAGATTCAATATGTGCTAGAAAAGCAAGAAGCACTAGAAGCTCTTGACCACATTATGGAAGATATTGAGGGTGTCGTGCACCACCTTGAGCTAGTAGAGGACCGTCTAACGGTATTTGAGCCGTAAATAGACATTTGCTATCTTTGGTTCTAGCTCGAAAGGGCTTTGTGCTTTAAGCACAAGCGTATTGATTCGTTCAATATGTGGGAAAGCAAAGGATCAAGTCCTTATTGCAAGAAATCAAGAGTTAACCAACACAAGAGAGGAAAACGTTCTCAAGTGAAGAAAATGTCAAGAGTGATGTGTTACAATTGTGACAAGAGAGGTCACTATGCTCGCGACTGTCGTGAGCCAAAGAAGCTATACACCTCTTATACATTTGAAAACTTTGCTTATGTGTCAAGTTCTGCATTATAGGCTGAATCCAATCCTTTGTGGAATGTAGATTCATGAGCGACAAACCATGTAGCAAAGGATAGAGGATCCTTCGTGGAATTCCGACGATACCAATTGGAACTAAGTGTATCTATATTGGAAACAACTCTAGAGCTGATGTAAAGGAATTGGCACCTGCCAATTGAACATGCATGGTGGACGCATCTTGATGTTCTATATGCTCTGGAGATTCGTCGAAATTTAAGTGTCTGTCTTAGTGTTGGTTAAGCTTGGTTTTGGTATGAACTTCCATAATAAAGGTGTAGATTTGTGTTTAGATACAAACTATTATGGTTGTGGTCACTTTCTAGATGGTTTTATTGTACTAAACGTTGACTGTGGTGATGTCAATATGTTATTCCCTTGTTTCACGTCTTCTACCTTATATGATACTGATGTGAATATGGTGGCATGCTAGACTTGGTCATATGGGCCAACAACATATGAATAGACTAGCCAAAGAGGGCTTGTTGGGCAATATTGAAAAAGTCGATTTGTCCATATGTGAGCATTGCCTAGTAGGGAAAATGACAAGGAAACCATTTGGAAAAGGTAAAAGAGCTGAATTTCTTCAGCATTTAATCCATTTGGACGTCTGTGGTTCAATGAATGTGAGAGGAAGGCAAGGAGCTGTTTATTTCATCACTTTTTTATAGATGATTATACTCGAGTCGGATATGTCTATTTGATTTCTCATTAATCTGAAGCATAAGTTGTTTCAGAAGGTTTATGAACCTGGCAGAAAATCAATTAGACAAGAAAATAAAGGTATTTAGATCCGATCGAGGTTGAGAATATTTATCTGATAAGTTCAAAAAATTATGTGATGAAAAAGGAATAGAAAGATAGTTATCTATTCCATATACTCCTCAACAAAATGGTGTTGCGGAAAGAAGAAACAGAACCCTACTGGAATGGTTGGTCCATGATGGCGCATGCTAACTTACCTATCACTTTTTGGAGTGATGTGTTGTTAACTGCTGCCTATATACTTAACCGGGCGCCTTCCAAATCAGTTACTTCCACTCCATATGAGTTATGGACAGGTAGAAAACCGGACTTGAGTTTTCTTAAACCATGGGGTTGTGCTGCCTATACACATGAGTCTTCTCACAAGTTTGGGAAATTGGGTCCCAGAGGAAAGAAGAGTATTTTCATAAGATACTCAGAACACTCGAAAGGATATGTGTTTATTGGTGAGCAGGAAAGTGAGAGTGTAACTGAATTTGAATCACAAGATGTTACATTCTTAGAGGATGAGTTCCCTAAGAAGGGCGAAATAGGGGAAGATCACTCCCTATTTGAGACCTTGGATCAAGACAATGATATTAGTGGAGTTCATCCAAGTGGGAGCGTAATAGGGAATGATGTGCAAAGTGTACAATCTCCCATACGGCGAACAAGTCGCCAAAGTATTCCCCGTCGACATTTTGACATTGAAGGGGAAACTTTTATGGTTGCTCCACAAGATGAGGATGAGCCTAGAAATATCAATGAGGCTCTTAATTGCCCTAGTAAAGAAAAATGGATTCATGCAATGGAAGAAGAAATTGAGTCAATGAAATCAAACCAAGTCCGGGAACCGGTTGATCTTCCAAAGGGACGCTTGAGCTATTGGGAACAAGTGGGTTCTCAAAATAAAGCGAAAGGCTGATGGCTCGATTGAAAGGCATAAGGCTCGCCTTGTGGCGAAGGGGTATAATCAACGGGGAAGGAATTGATTATGAAGATACGTTTTCTCTCCGTAGTGAGATTTACCTCGATTCGCATTATTCGGCAATAGTAGCTAGTCGGATCTTGAGTTACATCAAATGGATGTAAAGACTGCTTTCCTCAATGGAGAATTAGAGGAAGAAATATATATGGAACAACCTACTGGTTTCATAGTGAAAGGCCAAGAAGAAAAAGTATGTCGACTTTTGAGGTCGATATATGGTCTTAAGCGATCATCAAGACAATGGTATATACGTTTTCATAATGCCATAGTGGCATATGATTTTACAATGATTGATGAGGATCATTGTGTATATATCAAAAGATCCAAGGATCAATTTGTGATCATATCATTATATGTTGATGATATGCGATTGCCGGAAGCAATATGGAGTTGGTTAATCTTGTCAAGAGATGGTTGTCTTCTAACTTTGAGATGAAGGATATGGGTGAGGTTGCATACATTCTTGGAGTTAAGATTTCGAGAGATCGTTCGAAGAGATCATTGTCTCTTTCGCAAGAAACCTATATAAATAAGGTTCTTGAACGATTTCGTATGCAAGACTGTTAACCCATAGACACTCCTATTGCAAAAGGTGAAGGATTGAGTCATAGACTGTGTCCAGGGACTCCACAAGAGAAGGAACAAATGAAACATGTTCCTTATGCTAGTGCTGTTAGGAGCTTGATGTATGCTATGATGTGTACAAGACCCTACATATGCTTTGCAGTTGGAATGGTGAGTAGATACCAATCCAATCCAGGTCCAACACATTGGAAAGCTGTCAAGAGAATACTGAGGTATCTGAAGGGAACTGCTGATTTCAAGTTGAATTACCAAGGAAAGGATCTGCGACTTGAAGGCTATTCAGATGCTGATTGGGGAGGAGATTTAGACGAAAGAAAATATACCTCTGGATTTGCTTTCTTACTGAACAATGGCGCCATATCATGGAGCAGTAAGAAGCAAACGTGCATAGCCTTGTCCACGATGGAAGCTGAGTTCGTGGCGTTATCAGCAGCGGTACAAGAAGGAGTTTGGCTTAAGAGATTTTTGGATCATTTAGGTGTTATTGAGAAAGCTGCAAATCCATTGTTGGTTAATTGTGATAGCCAAGCAGCTATAGCGTACACCAAAGATCCAAAGTATCATGGCAAGACCAAACATATAGATACCAAGTATAACTTTGTAAAAGATATGGTTACACGAAAGGATGTGAACTTGCAGTACATATCTACGCATAGAATGGTAGCAGATCCTATGACAAAGCCAATACCTAGAGATGTGTTTTGTGGTCATGTAAAATCTCTAGGATTGCGTAGAGTCTAATGTACTGAATTTATATTTTCCCTGAATTGTTCACATTTAATGAAATTTCTTTTTTCATTGATTAATGTCTATGAATCTTTGTATGATCTTTATGCATCTTAATGCTCAGTGCATTATTTTAAGTTGAGAAGTATGTCGGACAAATATAAGATTAGCCCACTCACACGGGTAATCGCCTCATTTCTTGTGTGATAAATAGAGATGAGACTGTTTTTAAGCTTATTATCTAGGTGATAATCGAGAGCGCAAGCTTAAAATACGTATGTCGCCTTAACTGAGTGTTAAGATGATGACATAATACTAAAGATGTCCGAAAGTAAAATAACCCCACATGTTTTTACTTTATCTGTCTAAGATGCCAGATGTGAGTTCTGATGAATTTTATGAATGAGTAGATACGTGAATTCAAGTTAGACATTGGGTATGTCTGAACTATCATCTGTACGGTATTGAAAGGTGTAGAAATACGCTCCATGGGAAAGGAGTTAATACCGTAATACGTATTTCATACTACGTATGCATGAGACGACCAATAAGAGTGGCAAAAGTTTGATCTCAACTTTTATGTCGTGTGAGACTCTTGAAGAAGAGAGTTCCTCAATTTCTTAGTCCCCTCATGACTCTAACTTATTCTCAAGATTTCTATTTAGTGTTTGCTATTTTAGGATGTTGCCAATGGTCATGAGTGATTCGATCTAATGGGGCATTTCTAGAAAAGCAAGCTGGACTGAAATTGAGAGTTTGAAGGAAAGAGGAAGATCGTTTTTGGAGAATCACATTATAGTTTTGTATTCACCGGTTAACCAATTATGACTGTCTTTGTGATAATCATAATTGTGAATACAATATATATATATATATATATATATATATATATATATATATATATTATTGTTTAAAAGAGATCAAGAGAGATATAAATGTGATCGATCGATCTAGGGTACTGCATACTAAATCTACTCAGGAAGTGATGCCCATTATGAGCTGCTATAGATTCCTAACAGATGTATGGCAACGAGCTCTCAAAGTATGCTGGTCGCACGGATTATTCACCAGTATGAATGTTGAAGAGAGGTAAAAAGAATACTGTTCGGCCCACCATGTGCGAGTGGGAGATAAAGGCTTTATTGGTTTTTTGGGCTTAAGGCCCATCCGCCCAAGTTGGGCCCAGGAAGCCCGACCCACGGGAATAAGGCCCGTGGAAGGGGAGAGGTATAAAAGGGAGGAGAGAGAGAGAGAAAAAGGTATTGTTTTACAAAAGACGTACGTTTTTCCTTTTTCTCTCAACGTACTCTTCCTTTCTCTCCCGTTTTCTTCAAAAGAAAAACAGTGAAGCACGTGAAAGGATTTTGCTTCCTCGGATCGAACAGGACCGTTTCTCTTCCTCCATCGACAACCGGTGTTTAATCTCGTGGCTAAAAGGTACGCTCGAATCCATGGTGTGCTTTAGGATCGGTGATGCGTGTTGTTTTCCCGGGCTTCGTCTTCCGCTTGATTTAGGGGTTCGATTCGGTGTCGAATCCAGTTTTCGGGAATCCGTTATTCCCAACACAGGTGAATGAGTCATTTTCACAAAGCTTCAATGAAGCTGATCTGAACTGAAAGGAAATCGTACCAGTCGGCAAGCATCTTCAAATAAATTAAGTTAGACTCGTTAAGGGCTCTACGTTTGCTTGAGAACAACAAACCAATGCATGTAAAGCAGAAAAAGAAAATGTTGCCTTTCACCATTGTTCGTCATCCTCTTGTCCTTCGAGATTATGTCAGCTCCTATGTTTGGAAATGGAACTCGTTTACCCCATCCATATTGCAATCAGACAGGAAGACTCGATACCAAAAGTTTAATAATGCAGTGAGAGCTCTTAATGAATTGACGTATTGGAGATTATAAGCACGAGTTCTATTCACCCAGGACCGGATGATAGCCATTCTTGCTCAGTAAATTGATTGATAATGTGATCGCCATGATCTGAACAAACTGAGAAGATCATCACAAGCAAAGGGGTCCCTCCATTGAAGTGTCAGAGCCTATGTTAGAAACTAGTTTTCTTCATCTAGGGCTTGAAAATTGCAAGGCGGATAGCTGAGTAACTTCGTCAACAACTTCCTTGCTTTGACCGGGAGGAACTGAGAAGCAATAACTTCAACTATCTGTACTGACTAATCCCGCCAAGCATTTAACCCCTGCAGACATGGAAGGACTCTTACAAAAGTCATCTTGCAAACACCATGCTAATCATATCGTCCGTGGTTGCCTCAGCATATTTCAGCACAGCAGCGTACTCGTTTTACTCATCTTTGAGCTCTCTCAGGCATTAAATCAAACAGTCGTTGTGTGTGGTTTCAAATCGCGCCCCAAGCAATATATCCCACAGTCTTGTACTTACGGGTGGAGACTTTCGGTACGAAACAGCACGTGGAAGCACAGCTGGACTCGGAGGAGAAACATTGAAGAAGTAGGCCCATGGAGATGTCTCATCGTCCCGCACTGGAGCGATATTACTTGCCCTGCCGCTCATGGCGTCCGCTGACCGTCATTCACGGCCGATTCCGACAATGCTTTGGTTGCTGACTTCGCATGTGCCGTCTTGAATTTTATAGCTTTGGCGTTCGAAGCCGTGTCCAAATGCGATTGATATAAGCTCGAGGGAATATGTACGTGGTATTTGCTATTGCCACTGTCAACTTTATGTCTGTGTCTGGTTCAAAAGAGCGAAGTGATTCTGTCGGCCTCCGCCAATTTGATGCTCTGCTTTTTTTCTTCCTCTGGTGTAGCTGGTGCTTTCAAGATAAAGAAGATGCAGCCAATATGAAGTAAATAATCTGTTCTTGCCAGTTTCTTTGGGGAAAAAAGGGAAAGAGCAGGAGGAAGAATTGGATTCAATCTCTGCCCAGCCATGTCGCACGTCAACTCTCGCAAGCTTGTGGCATAAGTTAGAGTCGTCAGCAACTTCACCGACGTCACGGCTTCCTCAGTAAGGCATTTTTCTTAACTCAACGGACTTCTCTGAAGTTGGCCTTGTATGTTGGCCATAGTCCTTTTCTTATAGTCAAACAATGTAGATTTTCCCACTGGAAAATCCCTTCCTTTGGCGAAACTTAAATACACCATTCTTGCCAAATTTACCTATTTCTGTTCTGGAATTTAAATTATTATTGTGGTACATCTCTGAAGTTGGGTGTTGGAGCAATTTTTACTAGCAACCCATTTTATAAACAGTTTCAGATCCATCCATGTCAGACTTCTTCTTACTCAAATTACGGTGTTCAAAATGTTAATGGGCACATCTGATGCGTGACACATCTTGATTAGAGAGAGGATCTTTCTTTCTTTAAGAGGAACGTTTTGCTTATTCGACAATGTGTTAAGTTTACCTGGGTCGGTATAGAAAAACTTGCTATTTTTTATATGAAAGAGGCCTAGAAACACTTCAAAAAGGACACATTGCTTTGTGTGTCGACCTGCTGCTTTTTTTGGAAATGGGAAAAATCAATACCGTAGTATTGACAACAAAAAACAGTATGGTGATTTGCAAAAGGTATCGTACAAGAAAGGTTGCCTTGATGTCAATTTTGTGTTTGGATCGCAACGAGAAAGAGTGATGGAATTGAGCATTGTCTATTGGAAACTGATTTATGGTTGAAATCCTTATTTGTACCATGACTTTTTAGCCAATTAAACGAAAATGACAAGCGACTAAGAAATTCATTTAAATTATTTGATCATAAGCACGACTACGAGACAAAAAACTTACATGGCAGAAACGCCAAAAGAAGTCAACCCATCTAAGCCTTGGAGTTTATGCTCGAAGTTGGTTTTGTTCACCTAGGACCATCAATTGTGAGAGCAATAGCAAAGTAGCATCATCAACACTATGATTGCTGTGACCGGAAGGAACTGAGAAGCTGTATCTCAAGTCATCTTCTATATCAGCTGAGCCCTCCAAGCATTTGACCACTTGCGACATGGGGGGCCTCATGCCAACATCATCTTGCAAACACCATGCTGCGATTTTCATCATCTCGATAGCTTCTTGGCCGTGTAGGGCCTGCATAGTAATGTTTCTATTCCTCCCAATTTCTGTTCTTTTGTTCCCCGAACAAAACAAAAAAAAGAACAGAAATCTGTTTGGTAACACCAACTTATTTTTCTATTCCTCTGAATAGAAAAGTAGCTGGGGAATAGATTTGGAACAGAAACAAAAAACAAAAAAACAGCTTCTTGTTCTCATGAACAATTTCTAGAAATAAGTTTTTTATTTCTTTTCTATTTTTCTTTTGTTCTTCTTTCTTGTTGTGGCCACCGCCGGTCACTTGTCAATTGTCGGCCACCTCCTACCACCCATAGCCATCATCGGCAGCCGACCACCAGCGACGGTCGTCGCCACCTGTAACCCATTGGCCGTTGCCCATAGCCCACCGGCCGCCACCCCCTCCCTTGGCCAATGGGCTATGGGCGGCAATCCTACAGCGACAGTCGACGGCAACGATCGATGGTCGTCCGGTGGTCGTGCGACAATCGTACAACGATCGTGCGGTGATCGTGCAACGATCGTGTGACATTCGTGCGACAATCGTGCAGACATCATGCCATGTTCATGCGACAATCGTGCAGCCATCATGCCATGTTCATGCGACAATTATGCGACAATCGTGCAACATTCGTGCAACAGTCGTGTGACAAGCATGCAACGTTCATGCAACGATCGTGCGGCGGCAAGCAGTGGTCGTGCAACAATCATGCGGCGATCGTGCAACGATCGTGCGACATTCATGCAACAGTCGTGTGACAATCGTGCAACATTTATGCGGCGGTCGTGCAGCGGTAAATGTCAGTCGACGATCCGTGAGTAAAAAGAAAAAATAAAAAAAATCATAAATTTCTACCAAACGCATTTCTATTCTTTTTCTATTCCAAAAATAGAAATTTTGTATAATTACAAAACACCCTATTTTACTCAGAAATTATTCCCATAGTAGAAATAGAAAAGAACTATTTCTAAAAAGAAATAATTCCCCAGAATAGAAACGTTGTCATGTGCACCCGCAGTTGCATGTCACCACTGGACTTGTCAACCATCTCCAGTAGTTGTTCTTGTTCTGCTCTACCCTTAAAAAGGGTCAACATATGTGCTTCATCCCTCGGCAAAGAGCAGTCCACATTTTTCCTCTCACAAAGGACTTCTAACATAACCGTCGAAACTGTACACGTCTACCTTTTCCATGATAATGGAGCTTAACCACTCTGAAGCAAGGTAACCTGGTGTTCCTTGCATGGTCGTCATGACATGGCTTTGGCCCTTATCAATTAGCTTCGACAACCCAAAATCAGCGAGCTTCGCATTGAAATGTTCATCCAAAAGTATATTTTGGGGTTTGATATCTAAGTGAATTATTTTTTGATGGCATTCCTCATGGAGATAGGCTAGTCCTTTGGCAATATCAAGGATAATCTTTCTCCTCACTTGCCAATAGACGTCAAACCCTTGATCATTATGGAAGATCACTTATCAAGAGAACCATTGCACATGTACTCATAAACTAAAAGCCTATGTGATTTTTCAGCACAAAATCCAAGTAATCTTACCAGATTGACATGATGGATTGTGCTAATGGTTCCGGCCTCAACCAAGAATGACTTTTTGATTTGACCAAAATCATCAAGACGCTTGACGGCAATCTAGACCCGTTAAACGAGTGGTTTGGGTCGGGTCATAAATGGTCCGACCCAAATTGACTCATTTAACCCATTTATTGCAATGCAAAAATTTTGACCCATACCCAACTTATACTTAACTTATACCCGACCCATTTAACTAAACTTAATTTATTATATATATAGATATATATTTTTAAAAAATGGTATTGCTAAAAAAAAAATTATACAACACAAATTTAATGGAATATTTTTATAATTTTTGAAATAATTATTTTAAAAAATCGAATTTTAATTATTTTTTATTTTTTAATTATTTTTTATTATTTTTATTTTTTAAATATAACTTTTTCTTTTTTCTTTTTTTTTTTCTTTTTCTTTTTCTTCTTCTTCTTTGGCTAGTCACCGGCCATGACGATAGCCGGCGGCCGGCTACAGGCAAGCCTCAAGCTCGCTCGACTCGCCGACGCCGATGAGCTCAAGTCTCGCTAGATTGGCAAGGCTCGAGCCTCGCCGAACGTCAGCGAGGCCTCTGCCTCACCAGATGTGGCGAGCTCGAGGCTCGCGGCGTCGGGTGAGGCCTCCGTCTCGCCAGATCGGCAAGGTCAAGGCTCGCCGGCATCAAGTGAGGCTCGAGCCTCCCCAATCTGGCGAGCCTCGAGCTCGTTGACGTCAGGTGAGGCCTCCATCTCGCCAGATCTGGCAAGCTCAAGGCTCGCCGGCATCAAGTGAGGCTCGAGCCTCCCCAATCTGGTGAGCCTCGAGCTCGCCGACGTCAGGCGAGGCTCAAGCCTCACCAGATCTAGCAAGCCTCAAGCTCGCCAAGCGTCGGCGGCCTCGCCGAGATCCGACGAGCTTGAGCTCGCCGACGCCAGCGAGCCTCGAGCTCGCCTAGCCAGTCGTCGGCCATTGCCGTGCCGGCGACCAAAGGAAGAAGAAAGAAAAATAAAAAATAATTATAATTTCAGTTTTAAAAAAAAAATTGTAAAGTTAAAGAGAGAAGAGAGAGATTGTGAGGTTTTGGCTTTGGGTAAAAATAAATGGGTTGATAAATGAGTCTTAAATGGGTGTAGAGTTGACCCATTTAAGACCCATTTATCTCACTCTCTTTAATTTTAAAATCCATTATAGGTGCTTTAGAAAATAAGGCTTGGCCCATTAACGATCCATTTAAACATAAATGGGTCCATAAATTGGTCAATGACCCATTTTCACACCTCTACTGCAATCCTACCAGAGGTAGGAAAAGTTCCTAAAAACACTGTGCCAAATCCTCCTTCCCTAAGCTTGATGCTAAAATCTCCTATCATGGCCTTCAAGTCCTTATAAGGGAATCTAGTTATCTGAAGCCTTAGTAAGTCTGGATCATCATCCTCGACATCATTTCTTCTCACCTTTCTTAAATTATATATCACAACTGCTCCAACAGTAGTTCCTAGGATTAACACTGTTCGTCCCCTTTTCTTTCTTCGAAAGATTGATGATGGCGTCGGCGCGTTTGAACTATGGTTGACTTTGATAAAGGCTAAGTTGGAATGCTCCGCGTATGAGTCATCTACGAGGGAAAATGAATCTGATAATAAATAGCAATCTCCACCAAAGAAATTGGTTTGATTATCAAATACTGCCATTGTGCATGAGCACCCTTTCCTCAAACACTCTTCCTTGCAACTCTCCATAGTTGTGTTTGAGATGTTCGCACTAATATTATTGTTTGACAAAGCAAAGAAGGTGATCTTCTCAACTTCTACGAAAGTGTTATTATGTGAATCACAAGAGAATGGGGAGGTGCGATTGCAACCGTAGGATGAAGCCCTTGCTTCAATTGGATGTGTCTCGTTTGGACACTCACAATCATAGCCATGAGAGGCATATTAGCAAATGCCATAACTACCACATACAAGTGGATAATCGCAATTTCCAAGACGCTCAAGAAGATCAGTCGGGATCCAATCATTGAAGTATTCAACGTAAACATAACGCTTCAAATGCCCATCGTCCCCCAGCCGGATAAACTAAGCTGAAGATATCAGGGGAAATTCAAACTCACCGAAGGTTCCGTTCTCGTAAAGTAAAGTGCTCCAACCTGTCCACTGTCGCTCTTCATTATGCTTACATCGGATGTCCTGTAGTAAATTTGGGGAGAATTGGCTGCCCTTACAGATCCGACGAAGCCTGTATGATCATCAGCCGTGAACGTGTAGACCCGCTCTATCCCATCCGGCACACTTGACTTCACCGTTATTTTCACGCCGAGGCGTAGCTCCTGTCTAGGAAGAATTATGTCTTGTCGAAAGACTGCCAAATGATGGCGTCATTTCTATCGTAGAGCATGAGATTTCCAACTTCAGTCAAGTTTAAGCCTACAACTGACTTGACAGCGGTATTTGTGGACCACATTTTTTTTTCCATCGTCACCCAGTAAAACTAAATTGCCCTCCTGGGTGAGTCGCATCTGCGCAGTGTCGTTCATGGGCCCGTGATTAATCCCCTAGACTAATGCCGAATTGATGTATTCCATGTCTTGTGTAGGTTGGAAAACAAGCTGGCGAAAATAGCATTATTCGCCTCCGAAACCAGAGCACATGAAGCCACATAAGAAACTTGGTCCTAAGTTTAGCCTGGAAAGCACGATCTTGAGATGATGGTCCATTCATGAATTTGGCGATAGTTAGGATGCGCATGACAACATTTCTATTCCGAGGAACTATTTCTTTTTAGAAATAGTTTTTTTCTATTTCTACTCCGGGAATAATTTCTAAGTAAAATAGGGTGTTTTGTAATTATACAAAATTTCTATTCTTGGAATAGAAAAAGAAGAGAAATGCATTTGGTAAAAATTTATAATTTTTTGTATTTATTTATTTTTTCTTCTTACTCATGAACCGCCGACTGACGCACGACCGCTGCACGAACGTCGCACGATCGTCGCATGACCGCCGCTCGTCGATGCACGACCGATGCATGAACGTCGCACGACCGTTGCACGAACGTCGCACGAACGTCGCATGACCGCTGCACGAACGTCGCACGAACGTCGCACGACCGCTGCACGAATGTCGCACGATCATCACATGATCGCCGCACGATCGTCGCACGAACGTGGCACCATCGTCGCATGATCGTCACACGACCGCCGCACGACCGCCGACTATCGCCACCGACTGCCGCTGGATTGCCACCCACAACCCACCGACCACAGCTGTGGGCGGCGACTGATGGATTACAAGCGGTGGCAACCGTTGCCGACGGTCGGCTACCGACAATGGCCGCAGGCGGCAAGAGGTGGCCGACAGTTGGCAGGCGGCCGATGTTGGCCACAACAAGAAAGAAGAACAAAAGAAAAATAGAAAAGAAAAAAAAATTATTTCTATAAATTGTTCCCAAGAACAAGAATCTACTTTTTTTTTTTATTTCTTGTTTCTATTCTAAATCTATTCCCTAATCACTTTTTTATTCCGGGGAATAGAAAAATAAGTTGGTGTTACCAAACAGATTTCTATTCTTTTTTGTTCCGGGAAACAAAAGAACATAAATCGGGAGATATAAAAACGTTACCATGCAGGCCCTTAGTGGCGGAAGTAATACTAGGAGGAGGAGGAGGAGGAAGAGGAGGCTTGGACGAGGAACAGGGAAACAAGAAGGGATTATCCAACCAGGAAGGACCATTGAGATGTGTGCAAATAAGGTCAGGTGATTCGAGTGGGAACTAGAGGAAGAAGGATTGCCCTCTAGTGCTGGAGATCTGCGGATGATGATGCCCTTTCATAAACAAGAGGTTTATTTCCTGTGGAAAGACTTCGAAGTTCGGACTCGGAATAGTCTGTTCCCGCTTCATACCGTGAAAAGTCTCTCTTACTTATTTTTCACTAATAAATAGATATATAATGAAAAGAAGTTTGCTGAATGGAGTATTAAGAACATTGATAAGATATGTAAATACTCTGTTTACAAATTATCATTGTTTAATTTATAAGTTCAAATGCATATAAAGTTAATCCTAAGGAGGTAAAAAGATGTTAATTGGAAAGTTTAATATAACAACAAGAGTTAAATTTTATGGATAGAGATCTTTTGTTGGATTTGGCGGGATTAAGCTAATTTTTTAATTTATGCAAAAATAAGTATTGACTATTTTTTGGACTCCTAAAATATAAATAATCAATCAATAATCTTATCTTTCACCAAAATCATTTGCATTTTGAACGTTAGTAAGAAATATGGAGTATGATAAAAGAAAATGCTAGTTAAATTAAAAGAAAAATTGAATTCTTTTAAATGTGTTAGCAAAACAAAGATCATTGCGAGTCTTATTTGGCTCCTTTACTACATCGACTCTTCTATTGACCTTAGACCAGCTCTGTCTTCAACTCTCCATGATGACCTTTTTTGACAAAAGTTAAAGATGTTCGGTGGGAAGCTGATCTTGACAAAAATGTAGACAGTATTTCAATCAACCAAACGTGTAGATAAGGTAAGACTGACTTGTTTTGTACATGAGTAACATGTTTTTTTAAAGACGAAAAAGCCTGTCTTCAGACAAATAATTCTAAGTGTATGAAATACCATACACAAAATAAATTATGAGCCTAAATCTAAATGGATTATCCAAATATGGATTTGGAAAACTGTACCATGTTGTATCTTTACTCCCCATACACGAGCACATTCTTTTATTATTATACTAATCTCAAGACTTTTGAGTAAAATATGTTGAAAGGAGAATTCTAAACCAAATCAAACATGCATCGATATTAATTGTATAAGCATCAATGTATGAACACAATCATCGAAAGGATTGTGTGATCAAGTAAATACAAGACATTGAGTGATAAAGCTTCTCCATTTATGCAATTAGGCTATAGCCATGTTGTCAAGCCGTTATGCATAATTAGTATGAACTGTTTCAATATCCAATATTGAGTGCATGATACAAGAAAAATTAAGTATACTCAAAATAATTAAATTATCTTAATTTTCTCTTAATAAACGAAGGGTCAAATCAATAAATAATAAAAAGTAGTTGCATCCGATACATGACAGAAGACATAGTGTGGTAC
Source organism: Eucalyptus cladocalyx (assembly GCA_017140615.1). NCBI lineage: Eukaryota > Viridiplantae > Streptophyta > Magnoliopsida > Myrtales > Myrtaceae > Eucalyptus > Eucalyptus cladocalyx. Next base: position 32,268,670 of record CM029516.1, read on the forward strand.
CGCCACGTGAGAATCTCAGCAATTTTCTTGACGAAGTCAACCATCTTAAACATAATGAGAACGCCAGCCGATCGCCTTGTGATTGGTTAATTCTCATAGTTTCCGCACAGACAAGCACTTTCTTTCCTCGATGTACTAATCTCACGACTTTTGGGTAAAACATGTTGAATTAGAATCATAAATCAAATCGAACGCACGTCAATAGTCATTATATGAACATGAATGTGTGAAGAGATTGTGGAATCAAGCAAACAAAAGATGAATTGAGGAATGAAACTTCTTTGTTTATGTAATCTGGTCATTTCCCTATTAACAAGTGCTTATTATGCATGTTTAATTCGAACTACTTCAATTTTCGAATATTGAGTGTACATGGCACAAGAGAAAGTAAATCTATTTAAAATAATGAACATTTTTTTCTTGATTTATTTATGAATAAACAAAGGCTTAAAACATTTAACAAAAAATTCAAAGTTCCTTCGTGTCAAAAAAGTGGGAGGCACCCAAGCATGACAATTGACGATAGATATGGTAGGAATTATGGTTGTACCTCACCACAACATAGGAGAGCTCATGAACTCCACCAAGAGCCACCCCACCTATCAAGTAATTTTTATGGCTTAATAAGACTACGTTCCTTATTTTGACATGCCGATACCTGCACGTTTTTCTCCTCTCTTTCTAGTAAAATCTCTGAATTTTACGTCTCAAAATTCAAATGAAATAATTTAAGGACATACTCAGCACCCAATCTTAGTTCTCTCATTTAAAAAATGTGAGGAGGCATCTCATGCACGACAATCGACAATAGACACGGTGGGGTACTCCCACGTGAGATTTCCAGTACTTTTATTGACGAAGTCAAACTTCATAGAAGTAATGAGAACACAAGCAAATCTTCAAACCTTCGAGTTACATGGCTTTTATTGCGAACCACGGAAAGGCTACAAGCTACACAACGCTCTCGTGTCCATCCCCAATTCCCATAAGATTCCAAATTGCTTGTTACAACAACACAGTGTAATTGTTTAGATTATATGGTTTTCATCTTTCGTCAATTGGTCAACAAAACTTGACATCTAATCAGAAATATTTTCTCTAATCTAAACCGCTTAAACCTTGTAGCATAAAATTCACAATTTCTTCTGAAATTTGTTAATTTTGCTAGAACCATTAAGAATGAAACAAGTTGACTATATTCAATTTCGTCCCTAATTATTTTCTTCATGAAGAACAATGGCAAATCCGTCCTCTATTTATGAGCTGATTTAGAATGAACCATTATTTTCTTCAAGATAATTTCGTCCCTAATTATGAGCTGATTAATTTCGTCCCTAATTATTTATGTACAAATCTTTATCAACATTAAGAATGAACGATTATTTTATTCATGAAGTACCGACACTTTTCGAGAGCTTTCATGTTGTGTCACACACTCTCCTTTCTTTTCGCGTCGGACACTCTCCGACACTTGATCAACAAGTGTCAAAATATCTAACACCCGATCACCCTCCCGACACGTGAGGTGAGAATTCCAAAATATAAGTTCGGAATTCCAACACACATAGGTCAATTTTAAAAATTTGCAATAAATAAGAGAACAAAATGTAAAAGTATTTTAAAATTATAATAAATAATAAATAGATAAAGGAAAAAAAAAAAACTAGTCTTCTCTTCTCTTATGGTTCTCACTTCCCATGATATAAAATTCACCTCCTGAGTTTTTTTTTCTTTTTATCTTCTCTTCCAACACATTATGACACTCGAGTCTAGAATGTGGATTACTTTTTCTTTTTTTCCCTCCAAGTTTTAGGGATTATTGAAATAGAGTTGAATTTGTCAAATTGAAACAATGTGTGAAATTAATAAATAATGGATTAATGTTTTTAGTGTAAATTCATTCTAGGCTATTTTTTTATTATTTATCAATTTGTAAATAGATCAGTTTAATTTGATTAAAATAATCATAAAAATGATCATTTATCATGTATATATAAAAATATAAATTTAATATATAACGTGTCCCAACGTATTAGAATTCTCTTTTTTTTTTAGAAATGAAATGTCAACGTGTCATATCATATTGCGTATTGTATATCAGTGTCAGTGCTACTTAGGAGCTAATATATTTAATTTATCAACATTAACTGTTATGCTATGTGTTCCATTATTAACATTTGCTCTCTTAATTTTTTCTTGTATGCTAATAGTCAAGGTTTATTTTCTTCCTTTTGAGGGATTGAATATCAAACTTCTTTGAAAGTAAAACCACCGGATATCTCGATAGGGGTAGAAGAATGGCCCGATCATATTTTATATAATTTACAAGTGAATTGGATGGTAATTTTCTTGGAACCCATCTCTAGTGATCAAACGACTCATCTCTAATTATGTGAGTTCTTGAGAACAATTGTTCAAAACCTTTTGATCATTTCAATATCCTATATAAATGGGAATCCCGAAATGACACTATATGAGCTTTCGACCACGTAAAGCAAACTCATCATCAACAATGGCCCAAATGATAATCTTAATTCATATAGTTTATAGATCATGCGATATGGAATTCTATATCCTGAGATGTACAAATCTTTATCAACATTGGGTTTTATCTTGATGAAAAGATATATAGACCCAAGATGTTCGGGTTTTTCTAAGGTCAAAGCGTGATATCAAACACCTTTTAATCTCTTCCTTTAAACTGAAAAGTTCTCCTTTGTGTTCCTGAAGCAGATGATTTGCAAATTTTTGTAGTTTCTTCATAACCTGCTTTAGCCGCTGATGAAGCTAACAAGAACTCAGGCAGGTCTGAGTGATGATAATGGGAAAACAAAGTCATGTAGCACAGTTTGGTTTCGCACACAGGAAAGATTAACCACTGTTAGAGAAAAGAACAACAACATTACTATAAACGGGAGCAAACTGCTGAAACAAAGAAATTGGCAAAAGAACGCTTAAAGTGCCATAACTTTGGCCAAATGGACATTTAGGTGCCATAACTTACGAAAGGTACACTTAAGTGCCACATTCGAAGAAAAACGGATCACTTGAGTGCCACTCCGGCCAAAGTCCGGCCAAAATGCCAACGTGGCGTTTTTCGGTGAAGCGCGCCCAAAACGATGTCGTTTTGGACGCGATGTGGCCAAAACGGCATCGTTTTGGGCTGACGTGGTAAAAAAAATTAAAAAATTAATTAAATTAAATTAAATTTAGTTAAAATATTTAAAATTAAATTTAGTTAAAATATTTTTAAAAATAATAATTAAAAACTTAAAAAAAAAAAAAAAAAGGGAACGGGGGAGGCGGCCGAGAGCCCTCGCCCGCCACCGCCGCCGCCCGCCGCCGCCGGGAAGGGTCGGCAACGGCGGGGGAGGGTCGACGGGGTCGCCGGGGCCGGATCTAGGCGAGGGCCGCGAGCCCCCGCATCCAGCCGCGAGCCCCCGGATTGCGCAGCGAGGGCTCGCGGCCCTCGCCCAGATCCAGCGGCGAGGACTCGCGAGCCCTCGCCGCCGGTCGGCCGGGGTCGCCGACCCCTGGCCAGGGCCCGGCGACCCCCACCGACCGACGGCGAGGGCCGCGAGCCCCCCCAGATCCAGCGGCGAGGGCTCACGAGCCCTCGCCGCCGGTCGGCCGAGGTCGCCGACCCCGGCCGACCCTCCCCCCGCCGTTGCCGGCCCTTCCCGGCCGGCGGCGGGCCGAGGGCCGATCCCTTAGCCGCCTCCCCATGTTGCTTTTTTTTAAAAAAATTTTTAAACTTTTTTTTAAAAATTTAATATTTTGACTAAATATAATTTTAAAATTATTATTTTTTAATATTTTAACTAAATTTAATTTTAAATTTAATTTATTTTATTTTATTTTTATTTTTTTCCACGTCAATCCAAAAACGACGCTGTTTTGACCACATCAGTGTGCCAAACGGCGTCATTTTGGGCACGCTTCGCCGGAAAAACGCCACGTTGGCTTTTTGGCCGGAGTGGCACTCAAGTGATCCATTTTACTCCGATTTTGGCACTTAAGTGTACCTTTAGTAAGTTATGCACCTAAGTGTCCCTTTGGCCAAAGTTGTGGCACTTTAGGGATCCGCACGTCCAAAGAAATGACTTCCACTATGAATGACACCTAATGCGTTCGCATGTTACAGCAATAAAAATCCCACAATGGGTCAAATGAGAAGGCAGAGTACAAGAAAATGGTGGAAATGAAAACGCCAAATGCTCGAAATGATGTAGTTTACAGTGGCTCTACATGTTAACATCTTGGAAAATATGGCAAAACGGTCAAATCCCATCGGGAGTCCATCTCAAGAGATGGAGATGTCCAGCATTGCTAATCGCTTGTTAGCATTACAAGTTGCCTGTCTTCGTATCAGAAGCAGAAGGGGCCTTGCTTGAGTGAAATGGCGAACCCGAGAAACCAGGACTCGACCAGAAGCAAGTGACCACGTCATTTTCACAAAGCTTCAATGAATATGATCTGAATGGGAGATTGCACAGGTTGACAAGCATCTTCAAATACCTTAAATTAGACTTGTTAGTGGCTCAATGTTTGCTCAAGAACAACAAACCAATGATATCCCATTTAAATGCTGCCTTTGACCATCGTTCATCATCCTCTCGTCCTTTGAGATTGTGTCAGCTCCTGTATTTGGAAATGAAACTCATTTACCCCATTCATATCATTATCTTGCAGGAAGACTTCATACCAAGGTTTAATAATGCGGTGAGAGCTCTTAAAGAATTAATGCCTAGGAACTTATGAGTAAAACAAGTTCTGTTCACCTAGGACGTGATGATCGCGAGGCTAGCTTGGTAAATTGATCCACAATATAATCGCTGTAATCTGGATGAACTGAGAATCTCAGCACTATCAAAGGAGTCAAACCATCGAAGCGTCAGAGCTTATGTTAGAAATTAGACTTCTTCACCTAGGACCTGATAATTGCAAGGCTGATAGCTGAGTAACTTCGTCAACAATGTGCTCGCTGTGACTAGAAGGAACAGAGAAGCTATAACTTAAGCTATCTATACTAACTAAGCCCTCCAAGCATTTAACCACTGCAGACATGGAAGGCCTCTTACTATAATCATCTTGCAAACACCATGCTGCGATTTTCATTATCTTGACAGCTTCTTGGCCGTGTAGTTGCATGTCACCACTGGACTTATCAACCATGTCCAGTAGTTGGTCTTGTTCTGCTTTCCACTTGAAAATGGTCAACATATGCACTTCATCACTCTGCAAAGACCGGTCCACATTTTTCCTCCCACATAGGATTTCTACTGTCACAATGCCAAAACTGTACACGTCTACCTTTTCCGTGATAACAGAGCTCAGCCATTCCGGAGCAAGGTAACCTGGTGTTCCTCGCATGGTAGTCATGACATGGCTTTCGTCCTTGTCAATTAACTTCGACAACCCAAAATCAGCAAGCTTCGCATTGAAATGTTCATCCAGTAGTATATTTTGGGGTTTGATGTCTAAGTGAATTATTTTTTTATGGCATTCCTCATGGAGATAGGCTAGTCCTTTGGCAATGTCGAGGATAATCTTTCTCCTCACTTGCCAACAGATGTCAAACTCTTCATCTTTATGGAAAATCCACTTATCAAGAGAACCATTGCACATGTACTCATATACTAAAAGCCTATATGATTTTTCAGTACAAAATCCAAGTAGTCTTACCAAATTGACATGATGAATAGTGCCAATGGTTTCAGCCTCCACCAAGAATGACTTCTTTATTTGACCAAAACCATCAAGTCGCTTGACTGCAATCCTAACGCCGCTGGGTAGAGTTCCTAGAAACACCGAGCCAAATCCTCCTTCTCCTAGCTTGATGGTGAAATCTCCGGTCATGGCCTTCAAGTCTTCGTAATGGAATCGAGTTATCTGCAGCTTCGGTAAGTCTGGATCATCATCCTCAACATCATCTGCTTTTACCTTACATCGGACAAAAATGCAGCATATGATAACTAAACACATCAAGACGACTCCAACAGTAGTCCCTAGAATGATCATAGTCCGCACCCTTCTCCTTCTCGTGGATGCTGACATCACATTTCCTGAAGCATTGTCGACTTTAATTAATGCTAAGGCATTCGGGGTATGGCCCATGTTAGTGTTATCCATCAACGAAAATGAATCTGATAACAAATAGCAGTCTGCATCAAAGAAACCAGTTCCATTGCGAAATAGTGCCATTGTGCATGAGCACCCTTTACTCAAACAAGCTTCCTTGCAAATCTCTATGGTCGTGTTTGAGATATTGGCTCGAATAAGATTAGAAAAAGCAAAGTAGTAGATATTACCAATTGCTGCAAAAGTGTGATTGTTGGAATCACAAGAGATAGATATGCTAGCCTTGCAACCCTTAGCCGGTTGCCGCTCTTCAATTTGCTTGAAGTATTCTGTCTCACTTGGACAATCACATTGAGGGCCTACAGGCGTATCCGTACAAATGCCATAACTCCCGCACACCAGTGGATAACCGCAGTCATTGATCCTATCCTTAAGAAGATCCTCCTTTTTCCAGCTATAGTTCCCATCATGAACGGAATGCCTCAGATGCCCATCCGACTCCAGGATGATAAACTGAGCCACTGATGTGGCAGGAAAATTAAACTCACCGAAGCTTCCATTCATGTAAAGTGCTCTAAACTGTCCGATGTTCCTTGTCATTTTGCTTACATCGCTTGTTCTGTAGTAAGGTTGGGGAGAACTGAGTGCTGTTACAGATGCAACAAAGCCCACGTGATTTTCAATGGTGAACGTGTAGACCACTGCCCTCCCATCTCGCCCTTGCGACGTTAGTTTCATTCCGGGATGTAGCACCTGTCCAGGAAGTAAACAATCTGCAGGGTAATCGAAGGACTGCCAAATGATGGCATTGCTTCTATCATAGAGCATGACGTTTCCAGCTTCAGTCAAGTTTAACCCTGCAGCTGACTTATGCTTACCAACGGTATCCGTGGACCAAATCTTGTTTCCATCATCGCCCTGTAAAACTAAATCTCCCTTCTCGGTGAGTAGCAGCTGGGTAGTGTTGTTCACAGGTTTACCATTGTTAACCGACCACACGATCACTGGCCAGATGCTTTTCATGTCCTCAATCAATTGGAAAATGAACAGGCCAAAGTAGCATTGAATTTCATAATAGCATGTGAAGCCATAAAAGAAACTTGGCCCTGAGTTTTGCCGGTAAAGCACGATCTTGATACCCACCTGAAGGCCATCTCGAGTTAGATTGTAGTCGTAAGGTCTACTGGCGTTCCACGCAGCAGGAGCACTAACCGATGAAGGTCCATTCCAGGACTCGGCCATAGTTAGTGATGGAAGGAGTACTAGAAGAGAGAGAAGGAGGAGATTCGGAGAAGGAGCACGGAGACAAGAAGAAATCATCCCACCAGAGACCAGTTAGAGTCGTGTACAAGGATGTCTCTTGCAAGAGGTTATCTGCGACTGAGCGATAGTCATGATATCTGGAAGAACAGGTAAGTAATACTAATAAGAAAGGTACGAAAGGTCGATCCGGAATCACCTCCATGTGAGCTGGAAAGCTGCTCTTTGACACTGTTGAGTGCAAGTGCTGTTATAATCTTTTTTACATGGTCTAGAATTTAATGGTCCGGTTGGCACCATTAAGGTTATGTTGAAATCTTGAACCTTAAGAGTGTGGGTCAACTTTGGACTCCCCAAGTAGGCCAGAGAACAGTCTTTGGAAGAAAATTTCTTGTCACTATCTAACAACATTAATTGCGCAAGACAGAGAACGTGACTTCGTGATTGCCGTCTACATTGACTTTTAAACTTCCTGTCGGCTTCCTCTCGAGAATGATTGATTCCACAGAAATTAATACCAAGTGCCTATTCACTGATTCTCGAGAACAATCGCAACCTCTAGTTAGCAGAACTTTCCTTGTGTCTTAGGAACCAGAACAAGCACTAGAGGTTCGCTCATTACGGAAGTACATATCGTTTTTGCCGGTGCAAATAGTTATCAAGTCAAGAAAGGGGATGCCCTCAAACGCCAGAAGAACAAGTTCATTGTAGTTTTCGTAACGGCATTTCTATGCACACAAGTTCCCGTTGCTGCTTATGATTATGCTACTAAGTTTCAGTTTCAATCCTCGCACCTGCACTCGCTTCAAGAGCTTCTATCATTGAAAGGATATAAACGTGTAATAAAGAATAGAACGTTTTTGGTTGGACGCAGCCACATAGTTCAATTCCACTAACATTGAGATACGCTTCCCACTTATTTCTTGTCGCTAGCGCGTTCCACAAGGCAATACTATCCAAAGGGCGAGATATGACAAGTCCTACTGGATTGACACCAACCGCACTCGGTAATGACGCAATTAGTTTTGATTAAAGAAAAAAAAATAGAACGAAAAAGTCGATCGGGACAAAGTGTCCAAGACAAATTTGCTTTCGCGTGCAGGAAAGGTCTTGCATTATTAGATCAAAGGGAAAAAGAAGATCCACTATAGATGCCACGTAAAGTGGTCCACATGTTACAGCCATAACAATCCCACAATGGGACCAAATGAGAAGGAAGAGTGAAATAAACGGAGAAAACCAAAAGGCAGAATGCTTGGAATAATTCTAAGTATACAATGGTCGTCTACGTGTTTAGCATCTTAGGGCAAAAAGGCTACCCAATTTGGAATTACATCTCATGAAATAAAGGTTTGCCCCTTAGCAATCTTGATGTGTAGAAACAAAGACCGCCTTATGGGAAACCTCTGACGGATGCGCGAGAAAAGAGCATCGGCTTTTAATTGATTGCAGGCACTCAAGCGGCAAGGATGCGCGGCTAGTCTTACTGAAATTCCAAAATGCGTGTCTTCATATAAAAACAGATGGGGCCTCGCAGTGACCGTTGTGGAGAAACAAAACTCAGCACCAGAAGTGATGAGACATTTTCACAAAGCTTCAAGAAGCTGACCTGAATGAAAAAAGAACAGGTCAACAAGCATAATTGCTATGCATCGTCATGCATTTGCAGGCGGGACTTATAAGCATGACATTAAAGCACAGCTCCAAAGATTTATTGAAGTGCAACAGACATGATATATCAAGCAACTTAATGTAATCCCACTATGTTGGAGATAAACTCACTTGAGACTTATCAAGAGTGTAGGATCATATTCCTGCAGTAATCAAGTTTCATCATCTTGATCCTCCATCTCCTCAAGAATAACATATTTTGCCGAAGCATTTCTTGCAGGCAATCCCGAATGATCATCTTCACGATGCCCTTTTTGTAGCTTTTGATATCTGCAGAATCGACGAACAAAGAAGATGATTAGTCCTTAACACCACACTGGCAATGAAACAAGGAACAAAACAAGTGATTTAGCTAACAAATCATACAAAAAGAAGAGGACTAATAATCATGACAGCCAGTCAATAGAGCAAACACCTCACTAGGAGAAAAACTTTCACAGGATAAACTCTATTTACCTTCATATTGAAGAAAGACATTTAAGAGCCAAGTAAAAACCAAGTGATGAACTAGCACTGAAAGGGTTGTACCTGTGTAAGTCTAGACTGCTTCTGCTAATGGACTATGTAGTCCACTAGTTTACCAACACAAGTTATAAACTGACAGAAAAGGTGAGCTACAACTGTGAAGAGAATTCAAATGACTCGTGCCTCTTTGACACTATCGTAGCCTTAAAGTATCTCAAAGTTACAGTAAGCAAAATACACATTTGTGAACTTCTTTTGTGCAAGTTCTAATAATTTGCATCATTGCATGTTTGATATCAAACATGTTTTTCCTAGGTATTATATGATATTATATTATGAGACTCATTTAAGTAATGCTGCACGCCTTGCATGGTCAGGCCATAGTACGTCTAGCAACAAGGAATAATAGACCTAGCAGGGTATTCAAATCTCTCACAACAACAAATGATAGGCCTATTCTGTTCTTCCACCTACTTTTGGCAAGTAAAATTCTCAGCTTTCAGAGAAGAATATCTGTTTTGGGCCTTTCGGCAATTATCCAAAAAGTTTGAAATCTAACAATTTGGTATGCTATATCTGTCTGTTAATCAAGTTGGCACTGGCATTTCATCAATAACTTTTTCTTTGTTCACAGGAAATCAATATGGTAAAATGTGCACCCCAGAAAAATAAAAAATAAAAAATAAAAAATAAAAACTGCACTATCAAGTAAAATGAACATCAAAATAATGCAAGAGTAAGACATGCATTTCCTAGACATCTGTGGATGTTCATTACGAGTGACAAAGCATAAAAGCCAATAGCAAAGCAGTGCCAAATCTAACTAGATGGATTACTTATCCTGCATGAAAAAAAGATAGTTTTGAAAGAACACATACTATTGCATCTACCATGAACTTACTTGTACCAATTGAATAAACTGACGCCAACCATTATTGTCAGGAGACCAAGTCCCTTCAACCAGGTAAACTCATCATGGAAATAGAACACCGCAACCTGAAAAACATCATAGAGTACAAAATAAAATGACTCGCAACTCTACATGAATAGGGTTAACTTAATAATAGTAATGTACGACGAAAAAAATCTAAAAATGGAAGTGTGTGAGTGAAGAAGAAGAAGAAGAAGAAGAACCAAGATACGCTAAGTAGCATCATGCTACTGGACTAATAAAGCCTAGTCATCAATTAACTAACAAGTCAGACATAAAACTATTTTCTTGTCGGTGACGTCATAGAAGGCCACCGGCATATATTACAAAATCCTTATTGGATGAAGTATGTCGGAGTGGTCAGTTCTTCCCACATGGCTAGCTGATTACCCAGTTAGTTTCAGTATTGAATAAACATGAGATAACAAGATTTTAGGAAAATTTTCATCTTCTCTTTCATTCACATTGGACATTTTACTGTAGAATGATTTTAATTCTCTCTGAATGACAATGAGCTTTTGCAGAAAACAACTGAACCTTTACAGAATATTTTAGCACATAGTTCTGAAGATACATGTCCATATAAACAAGCAAGAATGACGTAGAGAGAAGTCCATACCAAAATGGTAACAGCTTCCTTGACAACACCAGCAATTGTAACTGTAACAGCACTAGTCACTGAGACAAGAATGTACTCTGTTAAAACCTGCAACAAAAGGACAATGTGAAGACATGTCAAACCTCTAAAACAGTAGCAACTAGCAAAAAAGCCTACATAATAGTAGCAACAAGCAGCTCAACTATGAAATTACATATAAAAATAACACACCAGCTTAAAAGTGATACAAGTTCCACCATGTACACAATGTACCTACCATGAAGAAGGCCAGTGTTCCACCCAGAAGCAGCAGTAAGCAACTTCGTGTGACATGATGTGAATTATCGAAATATTTATTAGTTTTAAATTCATCCCATGGATCCAACAAAAGGGAAAGAAAAGCAGTTGCTAGTGCCATCACCGGAGCTACATAGCTCATCAAGGTCAGTGGATCTTTTAAACCTGAAACAAAAATCAAGACGTGTGTGCATCATTATCTATAATTTGCAATCAATTCCAAAGATAAAAAAGTGTAACATTGATCAAATGGCAAGCTTGAGTAAATTCTTTTAGATAAGCCGGCTCAAAAAGTAATTTTCACCTGTACAGCAGAAACTAGTATCTATGTAGCAGAACTAACCCCATTTTAGACCTCCCATTTCATTGAACAAATGCCAAAAATCCACAACAATTCAACAAGACCAGGTTTTCAAGAAACTTGAACACTGTCCAAGATATAACTCTCCACATATATATCTAATGCTCTTGTACAAGTATTAACATTATCTTCTGTATTTTACCCATCATTTTCTATAAAACACTGAACTTTTACAGAGTTGAATGGATCAGTATTTTTATAAGGAAAAAGAACATCCATGCACTCAAACAGACAGAAAACATAGCATAGAACCTGTAGGCCCTTGAAGTTGTTCTACTACTGCGAGCAAAATGAAAGAAACACTTACCATAGGCCTCTTTCTTCAGATCAGTAATGGCATCAGGATTCAAAGTTTTTTTTCCCCCAAGATAACAAGACAACAGAAATAAAGTTAGTCCAAGCAACTGGCATATCTTTGCTAGAAGTGATGAATGAAGGACAATGTATGTTGTACCTGAAGCAGTATTTGAGTCATGCACCAGCGAAATCCAGACATAACAGCAGCAAGCATAACAAAAATAAACCCCCAGAATTCAAATGCAGTCTCCTTTGCAACTGAGAAGCAGAAAATTAAAAAAAAAAAGCCAAGGCAAAAAAGGAAAAATCATGAAAGCCCAGAGAAAATTACAGAAAAAATTATTAAGGCCAAGACATCTTGACTCATAAATTTTCGTACATTCCTGCAGAAACTTAAAAAGATTACTGCATCTGGGCTTCTAACGTAAAATACTGGCAAGGCATAATCCATAAATAAATAGAACAAACGAATTAAAAATCCATTGCATACCTGTTAATAAGATTCCAATAGAGATGACAATCATTATACCCAAGAGTTTAATGCTGGGAGACTCCAACCTTTAAACAAAACATTAAGATAGAACAGTGAATGAATGAGATTTCACTAGGAGATGAATAAAGGACAAAGGAGAGGGATTTGGAATGGTATGAGCAAATGCAAATATAATGAAACTCTGCCATTCTATGCAAAGAAATCGATCCTTCTTTGTTATAATATCGAGAAGCAGGATTAAATCAGCCATCACTGCACAACCTAGCAAACAGTAGATATCATGACTCTGTGGGGATGTCGCCATCCAAGACAACTTGGTCAAAAACATAAAATTAGCCCTTAAGTATAGAGGTTTCCATCCCACTCCCAACAGATATTGAAGGATGAAAAGAGAGCCAGTAGAATAATATGACTGCTTGGTATACACGTACAACCATGAAATTTTACTAGATCAAAACAAACATTCAACTAGATGATTACGAAAACAGAGAACACATACCAAACATCCATTCTGAAACAAGAAACTCCAATATAATTGGGAATCTTAAAGGAGTGTGAGACACAATTATGGTCATATAAATCATAATGACTCATTGAAGCAGGATGGTAATGCTAGTCTGACGACATCTTAGCAAAATTACAGAAAAGTTGCAGAAATTTTGATGCGGTAAAGGTTAAGAAGAAAATTCACCTGAAAGCAAAAGCAAACAATAGAAGAAATATAGGAGCTGCTGATTTACACTGCAAAAAGAAAAGAAAAAAACAGAGAGTTGAAGTTGACCAATTTGCAAGAGATGATAACTAGAACTATGAATGAGCCGATGAAACATAGAACCAAAAGCAAACAAAGAAAGCATGGGCAAGCATCTTTAACATGCAACTATAACAACTCACCATCGTTGCAAATGTAACAGAGATGAAGACAAGGGATTCGTTGCTGAGATTCACATCCATGGCCGTTGCAAGTGCAGTTGGTACAACTGTGAAAGGCAAATTCCATCTGTCGCATTAGTTGATCGAAAGTTAATTAACTAATTTTCAAAAATATTACAGAAAGAAATGTAAATATCCCGTGATTGTGAACAAAACCAACCCTAGGAGAACTAAAAGACTCGAATCGGTCACAATCATTTCATCAAAGAGGCCCTGATGGATAAATTACTGCAGCCACAGCTGTAAGCTTTTAAATTGGACATACATCACCATATCCATGCTTAGCACCACCGTAACTTATACACGTTTTCAAGATATCAAGTGTCTAAAAGAGATTCAATTATCATGCAGAATCAGGGCCACCTTTAATCGCAAAAAATAAAAAGATAAAAAACTAACAGTCCGCAGGCTTACCTCTGACAAAGTAGTCTGTCCATGACATTGTGACCTTAGTTTGATATTTATGAGACCAAAACCAAGTGATGCCCTTCGCCAAAACGGCTTGCATAGTGAAGTGGATGGTATTCATCAACATGGGAGCGGGAAACTTTCCCATATCATCTCCTAGTAGGGTTTTGTTGTACCTACTCACATTATGGGGGAGATACAATGAAGGAGTACGTCAACATGCCACTTAAATAAAGGAAACAAGCATTTCTCAAGATTGACTAGAAAATGGAGTAACTTACAATGTCAAAAGGGTGCTGAAAGTGTACCATACAAGTATGAAAAACAATGTCTTCAGCACATTAGCAGCAGAGATAGAACTCTCGGAATTCGGTGCAGATACTTCACGACCACTAATAGAACTGAGGCCATCTGCACTGACATTTGAGAGATTTCTCTCACGAACGGATGATCCATCTTCAATATTTAGGGAAGAGTACTTCTCAGACTTACTTCCTTCTCCGTGTATAGAGGAATTGACCACACTGCTTCCATTCATATGCACAGTATCCATCTGGAACTTATTATACTGATATCTACTGTGGCCTAGAAACCCATTCCCCTGCTCGTTCTGCCGGAGAAACGGCAATTCAAAATCAGGCTCTTCAATTGATTCATCAGAGTTTTCTTTCTGAATATTTAAAAGAACTACGCCATCCTCATTGCACCATCCCGAGAAAGAAGGCTCTCGGTGCAGACTTGCGGCCTGGCTTCCACTTTGACTGCAGCTTCTAATGGTGTGTTCAACCTCTTCTGCAACCAAATCACTGTCGAACATCTCCTTCCTTCGCTAGGCTCGAGCCATTAACACTACAGGATATTGTCGATATCAACTTCATTATCTAACAAGACAGCAAACTATGTGGTCCCACCAGCAAAACCACAAGATACACAGTCTCTCATTCAAAGAGTAGCCGATTGGATCAGAAAGCTGATGAAATTTGGAAGAAATAAATGGTGTCTGTTCGAACTTTTCTGCTAGCCAATTTCCAATCACCTATAAAACTCGATTCGAGCAACCTTCCCTGCTTCCAGAAAAACATATGTAATACGTATGAGAACGAGTTCAACCATTCAACAATCAAAAACACGTTCAAGACAACTTTCTTTCCCCGTCATCAACAAGCCAGGCATCGGAGGCAAGATTGAGCTCACTCAGGACATTAAACCACACGATAAACAGTAACATTTCAAAACTCTGCTAAGACGTCAGTCCGGATTCGATTCAACGGACCAAAAACCAGATCAAAATTCTAAATTCTCCCCCACGGCATTCTCCACAAGCAAACCAACCAGCAACCCTACGAAACTCAGACGTGACGCGAATCGCAATCGACACGAACAACGTCTCCGTACCTCGGGTTGCTGATGAAAGGATCGAAAAAGGCCAAAAGAATCGCCATTCGAAAAGCACCGACGGTCGAAGGAAACGATCGATCGCCGTAAAACGAGCTCGAGCCATCCGAAACGGACGCAATGTCGGAATCGCGAGGGGATCGAAATGCGAGTGAAGAAGACGGGAGGGGGAGGTGGAATCGAGAGCGCTGACCTGACGTGCTGCCGACGCGAGGCGGAGGGATCCGGAGGATTTGGGGAGATCCGATTGGAGAGTTTCGTCGTGCGTGAGGGGGGAGCTGGAGCGGCCGGCGAGAGATTTCGAACGGGAATGGAATGGCGTGCGGCGTGGGGATGGAGTTTTGTTGCTTCTTCGGTTTCGGCGTTTCCTTCTTCTGTTCGACGAGGACGACTTTTTTTTTCTTTCTTGGGCGTTTCGGTTTCGGCGTAATTGTCTGTTGCTGTTGCGCGATCGGCTTCGTTGGTCTAAAATCGTAGATCTGAAGAAACATTCTTCCTTTTTTTAATCTTTTTGTTTTACCCCTTTGATTTACCTAAGATGATGTCTAATTATATTTGATAAAAGAATTTTAGAAAAGTGGGCCCTTTCTCGATTTCACTCCGGAAATTTTAAAAGAGAAAATTATGTTTCAGTGCTGGGTTTCGATGGACTGGTTGTGACCACAACATGCCGAATTGTATATTACTTTTTTTTTTCTTTCAATAATATAATTATGCATCTTTCCCTATTGAAGTGACTGAGCTTTGGAACTCTCTGTCTTGCAGAAAAATTAGCATCTCAAACAATTATAAAAAAGCGTTTTATTCCTTATCCAATTTTCCTATATGTCATGATTCGTCATGTTGGATCTAACTGTTATAAACTCGATTGTAATTTTTCTTCTATTTGACAATCGAAATCTTGCCTTCAACTTCAGTCAACCGGATTGGCACCCACCATTGAAATGCATATCCAACTCCAAACGAAATTTAGGCACATATTCCCCATGTTCCTACGTACTGATTGAACTGTGGAAAGAACTCGTGTTGCCGACACTCCTAGTAGCCAAGCAGAGATGTACATCGTCCTTGTCGAACGAGGGCTACGTTTCGAGATTACTGTTGCGGATTGCAGAATCTTTGCATCGTCCTAGGGACAAACGCATCATCAAACCTCCCGACATGAAGCTCTTTTCAGGATCTTGGAGAGTGCAAAACGGGCAACAGATCATTCGTTAGGCTGGGTCGACGCATCAGTTCGTTCGAATGCAGTTCTTAACGAATAAAACCGAGCAGCAGATGCTGTTTTATCAATAGAAAGAGAGATAGGGATCCTGTATGTATACAAGCATTAAGGAAAATGAATGACCCAGCAACCTATGCAGGTGAAAAGAACGTGTAAAAATAACTACAGTGTTCCTACAGCACCGATGAATATCAACTCCTTCCTTCCGAAGCAACGCTCCCGACGTGCTTCGTAAAGTCGTTCCCGAGATGCGAGTTCCACCAGAACTTCCCGCGATTAGCCAGCTTCATGGGGCTCCTGCTCCCGCTACCTTCTCTTCTTTCGGACTCCGCTTCCTGGGAGTCGGACGGGCAAGGGGCTTCAGTGAGGAACTGCTCCCAGAACACGTCGTTGACCGCAGTCGGCGCACCAGGCATTTTCTCGAGAATCTGTTCTTTCAAGTTTTCCACGTCAGGGACACAGGCCGGCTCCACGTTCACGTCGATCACTGACGATTTGAGGCTGATGTCCATGTTGAGACACACCGATGATGTCTCCGGGCTCTCGAGGTGATCTGTTCCTAGTGCTAGTTCCGGTGACAACGCAACATCTTTCGGAGATGGAGGTGACCCGGGTGACCAAGGGCGGATATGCCTGTCAGAATCATCCAAAGATTCCTTTCTCTCGGTGAAACCCGCCGGCCAAGGCAACGATATTGCTCCGAAGTCGTGCTGTTCTGCGCCTGAAGTGTTATCGACTCCTTGAAGGAGATTTTCCAAAAGGTGCAAAGACTGCTCCAGTTTCTCAACGGAGTCCAAATCTAGTAGAGAAAAGGGAACACCATTGAATTTTTCTTTCTGGAATTTCAAACTCTCTCGCCCACTCTTGTCATCTGAGTCATGTAAATGATCCAGTTCCGCCAACCTTCTCTTTTTGGTAGGGCTATCCGACTGCTGCGTAAAGAGAGAAGCAAATACCGGCTTCTGCATTAATTGAGCTAAGACGGTGATCAAGTGCGTCTGTTTTTGTTCCATACTTTGGAATTGCTTACGTAGTAACTGTATCTGGAAATCAACATCCTGATTATCTCCCTGATATCTTTGAAGCTCCGACTGAAGCAAGCTCTTCTCGTGTCGCAGTCTCTTGATTTCCTCCTCGTACATCTGTTTCTCCGTATCAGATAACCGAGCACCCTGCCCCGAATGGCTATGGATTGGTTTGCGTCGGTAGATGTTATTCAAAAGGTGTTTCTCCCCTCTTATGAATTCTTCATTCGCAAACTCCCACTGATCGGGATCTATCTTTCTAAAGCCCTGTTCAAGGAAAAAATCAAAATCAATCAATCAGACGAGGAAATTCAGGTACGGGGATAAATCAACCAGCTCGCCTAAACTACGTGTTCCAGTATTACGACAACCAGGAAACAAAAACAGAAATAATGAGAGTACAGCCAACAGCAAGACGAGAGAGCAAAGTGAAATGAAGACTTGCATCTACAACCAAGCAAGAAAAATTTAAA
Organism: Eucalyptus cladocalyx; assembly: GCA_017140615.1. Classification (NCBI taxonomy): domain Eukaryota; kingdom Viridiplantae; phylum Streptophyta; class Magnoliopsida; order Myrtales; family Myrtaceae; genus Eucalyptus; species Eucalyptus cladocalyx. The sequence continues at coordinate 32,286,583 of CM029516.1, forward strand.
GGAAACCACTAACAACCACCAGTTTCAATTTACCCAAAGCTGGAGATTTATCGCAAGCACTAGAGACTAGATCGAGCACGCCTCATTCCCGTAGCCAAGAACAAATCGATCCGAAAGTATGTCAATACTGGAGATAGATGGAGAACCTCTATAACCAGCAGCAAATCATAGCTTGATTCAGCATAAAACTTGAAACCAAGGATCTCTAGTACACCAGGTGTTATCTTTCGACTTTGGAGAGGTCCTTGGTTTTTGTTCACGAACAGAGAATTCAGCTACCCACTCTTAAGAAGATAAGCAGGAACACACGCAAACATCGGACTAGGTAAAGAAACATCGCGGAACAGAAAAGAACCAAGAATATCTTGGGTTCAAGATCGAATCTTACGTAAGTATTGAGCTGCCTCACGAAACTCGAGAAGTTGTTGTGCTTGAAGTATTTAGGGAGCAGTTCCCCGGAGAATTCAGGCGGGCTCCACACCACGAAGCTGCTTCCGCTCTCGCTCCAGGACACCAGGAAGTCCGTCTGAGGATCATCGACCATCTCATAGGTCTTGACCAGGAACGGAGCCGGAGCATTCGATTTTCCTTGCGAACCATCCATCGTCGATTCACTCACTACGAACTTAACATCCAAAGCACAGACCCCAGGAACCTGAAGCCAGCCAATTCCCTATCGAACGCACGGAACTCCGAAGATCGGACTCTGAATATGAGAAGTCAGCTGAATTCTCAAGAAGTCAATATTCGGAAGCAGAGGAGGAAGCTGACTCCAAAGCACCGGAAACAGGACGAGCTCTCCGATCAAACCGGATCGCCAAGATCGTAAGAAACCGAATCCGATGATTTCAGTAGAGTTTCGCACACCCGAGAAGCCGGATCACCAAACTGGAAACCACCCACCTTGGAGCGGATTCAGATCGAAAGCAATCGGGACAAACCGCGGCGAGGTAGGTAACAGAGCAACGAAATGGCACGAACCAACTTCCGGGTCCAATTCCGACAAGATTGACTCGTCAAGACCCGATCAAGAACCTCACAAAAAGATCACGAACCGACCCAATATCGTTAAAGAAGACCAACCTTAGCGGACGTTTGCGGACAGAATCGATCGTGAAATTGTAAGAAAGAGAGAGAGAGAGAGAGCGAGAGGGGGAAGAGAATGGGTCGAGCAATGTGGATGAAAGTTTGAAACTTGGACAACTTTTTTTGCTGGTGGGTCGGAAAGGGAAAGAGGGAGAGAGAGTCAGAGCAAGCATAAGGGGAAGAAGGAGGTTTGACTTTTATGGCCATCGGGGACACGAGGCTTTTTGGGCGACCGATGGGTGATGGATGACTGGGTTTGAATCTCGTGGTTCCTTGCGTGGAATTCTGACCTTTGACCAGTCTGCGTTCTTCGCCTCTGAATGAAGCCAAAGCATGTCTTGATATCATTCATTAATTAATCAATTTTTTTTACCTTTTTTTTTATTATTCTGTGGTGGCGCAGCTGGCGGACCGTTGAGGTCGAGGTGGGGAGGGGAACGCGGTCGTGGAATTTTCCGCACCGGCGGCGATTGGGGGGGATCAGAAGTTGTCCTGAGGTCTCCGAGTTCCGGCGGCTCGATGGGGACCGAATTGGGAATTTAAGTCAAGGGTACGGAATAGAAAAGGAGGGAAAATGGTAATTAAATATATGTATTTCTCTCCATGAGCGCCTGTCATTCAATGTTTAGTGCGGTCTTACGTGATGTATTTTGTCAAAGGCCCAAGAAGCTCTCTCGATTGGGTTAGGGCAAGGGAACGAGGATCCAAAGCTTTCATACCTTAATCTGTTTCTTTTGTCTTTTCTTTACGTGAAGGGCGAGCCCCTTTTTTCAAATCGTGCAGTGATGGCGTGTTGACTAAATGACTAGGCGATTGTATTTCCCCCCACTTAACTTCGTCGGTTTGCGTTAATTTGAACGATTCCCGTCGAATCCATTTACCCGTCACGTTCTAACAAACACTTTCGGAAATTTCCGAGCACTTGCTCTTTGATTCGTTGGAAATTTTGCCGGGCCGGGCCTTCTAGAAGACCAAACTTCCATCTTTTTTTGATGCATCGCGAAAGAGAAAACGATGAATCGTGTGCACGCACGTTAAATCAACGCTGAGTTAAATACGGCGGAAATGAATGGACATAAAATTAAACACTTTTTGCATGTGGTAATTTGCTAAAAGGAAATATCTAGATTCCCGAGTTCAACTTGAGTGGGGGTTACTGATTTTTTTCTGACAAATTTCTGGGCGAGTCTTGACAAATCCCACGTGGACAATTCGTGTCCGCCTCTCTGCCACGTAGACAAAAAGTATCTGCTTTGCAATTTGCAATTTGCAATTTGCAATTTGCACCGATATTTCCTTACACATCTCTGCTTCCTCCTCCTCAGATATTTGCATCTCCAAGGGTCCCACCCAATCCTCAACCAGCCACGAGCAGAATATCTGGAGCTCACTCCCCAGCGTCCCCTAAAAATCGTCGTCGTGGCCACCTTCGTCTTCGTCATCGCATTTCATCTATAGAGATTCCTGGGGCTCCTGCGATTCGGAAAAGGCACCGGGCTTCCGTCGACGCGAGGGACATGGAGGGTCAGGTCGCGAGGCGCAGGATCAGCACGATCGCCGGCCACTTCGTCGCCGGCGAAGATATCTCCGCCGCCGCTCGCGTCGTGCCTCTGGTGAGCTATACGGATTCCTCGATTCGGGCTGTCGGGAATATTTATTTAATAAGGAAAAGAAGGAAACTCGGTTAGCACGTTGAGGGAAAGTTCGAATCTTTATATAAAATCTTTTCGTGGGCTAAAGTAATTGGAGTCGCGTCGCATGTGGATTCGGACGATAGCGTGTTCCGATAATTAAAGCATTAAGAATTTAAGAATGGGTATCGCCAAAGATCACATGTCTTAATTTCTTGCCTTAAAATGGACATGCGGCTCACGGGCATCATAGAATACTCGCAGGCTCATGGACCCAGAGGAATTGTTGAGTTGTACTTAATCATGTTGATGTGTTGTTTACTTATGGCACTTATTCTTAACTTAAGGAGGTAGCTGCCACGTTGTTGGGTTGATGTCAGCGAGTGCGCTGATGGCATTTAATGAAAAACCTCCTGGACGTTTAAGAATTCGAATACACAACATGGGAGGGAATTGAAAAACGTGGAAGCTTCTTTATCTAGCTCGGGCAATCCTACGGTCCCCTCGAGATGCCCGTCCCACGATCACAACCCATTGTGATTATGTGCAGTTTGTCGAAATCACTGGCATAAAATGCCTGAATGCGAAAACTGGTTTTTGATCGTAAGGCTGTGATGTATTATCTTGATTCACTGGTTTGGTAAAACAGTTCGATTCTAATTTTAGTCTAGTAAATTAGGAGCAACAGAACGATCTCCTTCATTTTGGGTCCATGCGGTAGGACTTTTAGTTGTATAGGGGTAAGTTTCTATGGTTCTGCTTTCATTTGATTTCTTATACAATCGGTATGACGCAATCTGCTCGACTATGGTGTCATGAATGTGAATCTATCATAAGAGTTCATTGCTTTTTGTAAGGAAGCTTTGACAAGTATGTAGTTTTACATGAGAAGATGTAGTGCTGGGGATCCCATGAAACTGGAGCTACTTTCATTTCTCATTCAATCGTTTAACTTAGTTCCTGTAGTCCCTGAAAGTTATTAACATTAGTAACTTGAAAAATATAACTTAACCGACAGTTTTCTGCTATATAAAGTCAGAAAGTCAATACTGTCATGATTCGAAATTAATCTCAGAAGCACTGAACATTCAAAGTTTCTATAGTTCTACTTAGAAGTTTCTTGTTTTGGCTGTACGATTGTTTTGAATGATTTCTTTTCTCTCTGATGTTCATTCCATTTTCTCTTCACAGAACTGCAGTGCTAGTTTAAACTCTGTGATCCAAAGATATGACAACAGAATCTACTTTGCAAGGCAAGGGTCTAGTTCACAAGGTAGTTTCATGAGGCAGGCTTCAATTGATCAGGTACCTTCGCTGCTTAAACTGTCCACATCACTTTCCCAGAACTTATTTATGTTTGCACTCCAATTACTAATTTTGTTTCTTTATCGGAATAATGACAGCAGGTGAGACGAACTCAGCCTGGCACTTGTCAGGGCTCTTGCAATGCTTCTGAGGCTCCATCATTTTCGAGGCCTTCAAGAACTGAACAAAAACTGCCAAATTTTGGCTTAATACAACCTAGAGCGCAGTGTTGCAACTTCACTGCAGCAGAACCAGCACCTAGATTTGCTCGGCCAGACAGAAGAATCAGTAGACAAAAGCAATCCAATTTGAAGAAGAAAGTTGATCCTCCAAACTCCAGGGGTTAGTGGATTGTCTTTTTCCATAGCTGTTCCTTAAGATTTTCTTCCGTTTGTGATTCAGATCAAGATACATTGTGATATATAGTGTGCACTAAATAATGCTCATTATTGTCTAATGGAAACCCATGCTCTTGCGCCGCATCCTTTGAGCAAATCAACTGGGAAGATGACAATGGGCTTTTTGCTGGGAGGGGTTCCCATTCACTGAGAAATCACTACCATTGACGAGGAAAAGATTTCCCCTAGTTGTGCCAGATGTTGATCATTTATATCTTCAAAACTCAAGCCATAGTTGGAATATGCAAATAGCTGCCGCACAACATATGTAGTAACAGTTTGAGCAACAAGATTCATATAGGAAACATAAAACATCTATTCTAGTTCTATCATCAGCTTGGGTTGAATCTAAAGAAATTCTATGTCGATATTTAGAAGCAAGAAAAATGGGCTTTAAATGGGAGAATCTGCTTTTCCTCTCTTGGATTGGGCATGCATAACCTTTCTTCTCTTTCTAACTGATGTAGGGGCTAGATGGTCCCCACGAATGGATGTGGTAGAATCAGAACGCAATTATGTTCTGACTGTGGAAGTTCCTGGAGTTAGCAGCAAGGATATCAGAGTGGAAGTCAGTGACCAAAAGTACGATAGTATTTTCCCATTTCATAAAGCACAAGTAGAACTTAACTTACGTCCTGTTTGCTAGAGCGAGATAAGGCTAAGTCTGTTGCAGATAGACAAATGAGATGCTTAAGTGATATCCAGAATTTCAAGTCCAATAAGTACTAACTTATTTGATCCGACAGATTGACTGTGATGGGAATGCGTCAGGCTTGGCAAGTATCTGGCTTTTCAAATGAATCGATTATGTCATATCACAAGAGAGAGATCACACAAGGACCCTACCAGATCACATGGCCGCTCCCCACCAATGTAAACAAGGATAGTGTCTCGGCAGAATTTGTGTAAGTTATATTCTTGACCATTCGTTTGTGGCTTCTTGCTTGCACTTATCTGAGGGTAAAGTATGAAGAGAATAGAGGTCAAAGATTACTTCCACTGATACCACAGAGAGGTTGTCTAACGTACTTCAATGTAGTTGTACATATTACCCTGAAGTAAGGATCAAGATTTGATCATGGGAGCGCGTAATTGCTTGCATTAGTTGGATGTCATTTTTTGATCCTTTGCACCTAGCATGAACTGCTTTCAGCTGCTGCTCATGTCAACAACTTGTGCTTTTCTCAGCTGGTACTTGGGCTTTATTAGGCATTTATACCGGGAAATATACTCACTGAGCATGTTTATTCACATCTGCTTTATCTCTTCCTGTGTTGAGAATGCTTAATTACATTTTTTATACATTAGGAAAACAATTATCTAATGGGTTGTGGTCATTTGGAGCAGGAAGGGATTTCTACAGATCATTGTTCCTAAGTTTTGAGAAACAGCCACAGAGCAGCATCTACAAGAGTAAATGACTACGTCATTGTCATTATCAATACCAAGTAGCCAATATGGGACAGCCTTCTAGACATGCTCTTCAAGTATCTCATAGAAAATTTACCAGCACTCTGTTGAGCTTCTTGCATCAACTCTGTCATTCCGTTGCTGTTCAATGCGGAATTACTTAGAAAAGTAAGAAACATCAGCTATAAAATGAAACCTTCCTATAATTCCAATCAACTGCTCGATTTACATGGTTTATCCTCCCTCTATCTCTGGGGTTTTTTCCCACTGTTTCTTTCTTCTTGTTTACATTACGTGGTCGACACACAGAAGATCTGTTTTTCGGGAGTCGGCAACCAAACAAGTACAAAAAATAAAATTCGCAGTGAAATACTGAAAGGGCATGTTACGTGCGCGAATACCCTTCTTTACTCTCGATTAGATGCTGGGTAATTTAGCAAGGACGAGGAACATGGGTTTACAACGTGACTCGACAAAGTAAAGTTTTTTTATGAGATTTCTTAACGCCTAAGGTGTTGTTCCTTGGGAAGTACTCCAAACACCCAAGTGAGCACTGTCCAATTGGTTGCGTAAAACCAAATGAATATATGCACAAGGAACTATGAAGAGAAATTCCGTAATTTCAGGGTCCTCCTATCTTACCCACATGTCCCCAAAGAAAAAATTAATTGGCACGTTTGGATCCTGGAGTCAGTTTGTCTTTCAATCTCTTCCATACCTTGTTGCTTTTCTCAAAAGGGTCGTCCACTTCTGACTTCAACTTTTCTCTTCCGTAGAATCCGTTCTTACTGCTATCACATTGGAGACGGGGCAAGAGAGAACAGTACCTTTTTTTTGTCTTTACAGAACTCTCTACGGACACGCCGTATAAGGATACGATAATTGGGTAAATTTGTGCATACCATCTTCCCCATTCACTCTTGATAGAGCAGAGCCGAATAATCAGAGCTCGACAAACTTTACGACCTAATTAAAGTCGATTCAAAGATGTCACCCACATTTACTCTTGCATCTGTACGTATTATAATCGACTAGAATCAACGTATCATTCATATAAGCAGCGTCGAGGCTGCGTTTTCTTTTCTGCTTCTTTATGTTCATTGCACCATAAGCGGCGTCGTGAAGGCCTGAGCCGCTCCTTCTTTGACTGTGGACTTTGGATGTGGTTCTTATTCCTTTTTTCTTTTCTTTTTTTTTTCTTTCAAATTATGGTTCTTATTACTTAATCAATGGAAATTGCCAAAAAAGTTCTAAACCTATGGTACTTGTGTCAATTCATTCATAAACTTTTCAATTGGGATAATTTAGTCCTAAATAAATTGAGATTTGCCAAGTTAATCCTAAACTTTTAAACAATTTGTGGTTTTAACTGAAACTAGCTAACGTGGTGGTATAGACAATGAAAACCATCCTAGTAGGCACGAGCGACAAGCTAATATGGAAAAGATTTGCAATTTTTTTAAATTTTCTGAATTTGTTTCTTCCTTTTTCCTTTTTCTTTTTTATTTTTTGCAATTTTCACTCCATAGGCCCTGAATTGGTTGGCCTTGGGCAACAACATCCCTCATTGGCCACCCGAAGAAGAGAAAAGAAAAAAATTAAAAGAAATTGTAAAAATTGTCTAAATTAGCGTTGGTCATATCACAAAAGACAATTAACATTGACTAAAATATTCTAAGACTAAATTGAAGTAATTAAAAGGTTTAGAACTAAATTGACCACATTTATACTAAAATAACTTTTATCTTATAAAAAATAGGGTTAATATCCAAAAAAAAATTCAAACCGGTATACTTGTAATAAATTTATCTCAAATTAATTTTTTGACCACAAAAAATCCTCAAACTAGCACACATTTGACAAATTTATCCCTACCTTTGATAAAAAAAAAATTGAGTAAATTTGTCACCAAAAATATTGGAAAATCTGCTAATTTTGCCTTTAGAGCTCCCTCAAGTTTTGAAAATTTGCTAAAATTCTTAATCTTCTACTATATGAAAATTAGTTTGAAATAAATTTATCATATATATACCAGTTTGAAATTGTTTATGACACAAAAATTAGTTTGTAATGAACGTTGCACAAGTATATCAATGTAAGATGTTTGGTAGTATTAACCAAATTAATAAAATATGTGGAAACTTAATCAAAGGAACGCCTACCTGGTGGACGAGTTACCTGGTGAGCGAAACTCGCCCACCATATCTGAGATTCTATTTACCGTCCCGAGGAAGTAGCAACTGTCTCGTATTCATTGGCCAAGGACACCAGAACACTTTGTTTAAGAATCCTGTAATAAATGATCGTATGGGGATTGCGGTCGCTTCCCGCCCTCATCTTCAGCACCAATCCTCAAACTTGCTTAACTAGAAAGACATTTTGTTTCCGTGGCTTAATGACAACTGTCCCTTTTTGGGAGAATTAAAGTAGGGTTAACACAGTAGACCAAAAATAATAATAATAATAATATCATGAAAAACTATAAACTAATAAATTTATAATAAATTTAACTTAAGTTAATTTTTTTACCACAAAAACCAACGATCAATATATTTGGGACAAATTTATCCTCCGTTAGTTTCAGTTAAATTTTACCATAAAATTGTTGAATTAGATAACACATAATTTGAGGGTTTACCTTTTGTTTGTCATAGGAGTACTTGTTTATATTTTTTTGTTGTATTAATCCAATTTAACAAAAACTGATGGAAAGTAAATATATCATAAATGTATCAATTTTAAGTTTTTGGTAATTGAAAATTTAGCTTTTGATAAATTTGTTACAAGCGTAACAATTTGAGGTTTTTTGTTATATTAACCCATTAAATGAAGGCAAAGTCAATAGTGCTAGCAGGTTAGTCGTAAGTAGCCATAAATGTTGCATTTGAGTCATAAGAAGTTTATTTTGTTTAAGTCCTATAGTTGACCATTAACTTTGGGTGTGGATTACTTAATCAGAGAAAATTGTTATAATTTCATTGTATTTATACCAATTTAATCATAAACTTTTCAATTTGGTCAATTTAATTTTAAACATTTTGATTGTTTGCTAATATAGTCCTAGAGCTTTTAATGATTTCCAAACTTAATCATTTCGGCTAATTTTGATTAGAACTCACTAACGTGGTGATATAGATAGTGATAGCCATCTAGGCAATATAAATGGCATTGACGTGGACAATTTTTGAATTTTTTTTAATTTTCTAAATTTATTCTTTTAATTTTTATTTTTCAATTTTTCCAATTTTCCTTCCACAAGCCTGAAGGTCGTTGGCCTTGGGCAACGGCGGCCTTCATCAGCCACCTTGCAATAGCTGGCAAAGGGAAAAGAAAACAAAAGAAAAAGAAGATAAAAAAGGGAAAAATAAAAGAAGAAAATTATAAAATTTGTAAAATTTGTCTAGGTCAACATCAACTATATCACAAATAACAACCAGCATTAACTAAATCATCACGTCAGAGATTTCTGATTAAAATTAGTCATAATGACTAAATTCACAAATTGTCAAAAGGTCTAGGACTAAATTTGCAATTCGTAAAATGTTTAAGGACTAAATTGGCACAATTGAAGGATTTTGTATTGAATTGTAAAATCATTAAAAAAATTATGATTAACTTGTTCAAATAAAAATGTTTAAGCTAAATTAGCATAAGTGCAATAGATTTGAAACTTTTTTTATAATTTCCCCATTTAATCAATAAGGGTTATTGCCACCCAGAATCGCAAACCAATATACACAGCCAATTTAACTCAAAACCGATTTTGATATCACAAAAATTCCAAATAAATACAACTGTATCATATTTATCCTAATTTTATTTTTTATCTTACAAAAACCATCAATCACCAAAATCTTAGATTGAAAAATTTGCTAAATTTGTCGTTAAAGCTCCTTGAAGTTTTGAAAATCTACTAAAATTCCTAATTTTTCAATAACACAAAATCTAGTTCAGGTTAATTATATTATACAGGTGCTAGTTTGAGATTTTCTACAACGAGAAAAGTGGCTTGTAATAAATGTGGCATAAGTATGTCCATTTTAAAAAAATTTGCAGTGTTAACCGAATTAATGAAATTAAATATAAAAAAAATACTTAATCAAAGTACGGTTTCTTTATTATCTTCCTGGTGAGCGAAACTCGCACCACAGATCTGAGATTCTATTTACTGTCCAGAGGAAACAGCAACTGTCTCATATTTATTGGCCAGGGAGAGGGACACCAGAACACTTTGTTTAAGAATCCGGTAATAAATGATCATATGGGGACCGCCGTTGCTTCCCGCCTTCATCTTCAGCACCAATCCTCAAACTTGCTTAACTAGAAAGACATTTTTGTTTCCACGGCTTAATGACAACTGTCCCTTTTTGGGGAAATTAAAGAAGGGTTAACGCATTAAACTAAAAAAAAAATATTAATATCACAAAAAATTCTAAATCAATACATTTATGATAAGTTTACTTAAAACTAATTTTTCCACTACAAAATATTTCAAAGTACATTTATAACAAATTTATCCTCTATCGATTTTCATTAAATTTTACCATCAAATTATGCTGAATTATATAACATCTTATAGTTTTGGGGTTTTACCATATATTTGTCACAAATGTGTCGATTTCTAATTTTTTGTGGTATTAATTCAATTAGCAGAAATTAACGGAGGGTAAATTTATCATAAATATACCAATTTAAGGTTTTTAATTGTCGAAAAATTAGTTGTGAATAAATTTGTTATAGATATATTGGTTTGGAGTCCTTCATTATATTAACCATTAAAAAAAGGCAAAGTTTTCCAACTAGTTTTTTGTTGAGTCCAAAGTTGAACGATACACGACAAAACTCTTGTCGGTGATACCATTGAATTTAACTAGTTTTATTCAAATGACCTCTCAAGATCTGTCTAACTTTGTTTATTAGATCTCCTCTCCACCTCATTACAACAAAAATATATGCTTTCTTCTCCTATATAACTTCCCCCTTCTCTCTTTCAGTTCAGTCCATTCACTGGTCTCCTTCTCCCGCACGCATGCATGGAAGCTTCATTTCATGTAATTTGCGTTCTCCTCATCTTCATACTGCAGGGAGTGCAGGGTGAGGATGTCGATGTTCATAACGACGTGGAGATTGAGAAGCATAGGAAGAGAGGGTGTGATGTGTTCCAGGGGAGATGGGTGTACGATTCCTCCTATCCTCTTTACAATTCGTTCAACTGCCCGTTCCTCGAGCAGGCATTCGATTGCCAAAAGAACGGCCGGCACGACCGGTCCTACCTCAAATACAGATGGCAACCTTCGTCCTGCAATTTGCCCAGGTATATATTCTCATTGATCATCAACAATGCTCACTTCATTCCATTAATCTCCTCGCCTTTTTGGGCGAATTTTCTAGTATATATATAATAATGTGTTCCCGGCTGCATCGAGCCCTTAGATTAGCCCTTCAATAAGCAATTAAAGATGATGGATTAGTTGGGAAACATGGTTTTTTTTTTTTTTGTTAGAAATAAAAATTCGTGGTTTTGATGCAGGTTTAGCGGGACAAATTTCTTGAAGAAGTTCAGAGGGAAGCGCATCATGTTTGTAGGGGACTCACTCAGCCTCAATCAGTGGCAATCGTTTACATGCATGCTCCATACCTCTGTCCCCAAAGCAAAATACGTCTTCTTCAGAACGGCGGGTATCTCCACTTTCGCGTTCCCGGTAATTGAAAATCCCCATCTTTCATGTCGTCTCTTTTCCTTGGGTCCATCGTTCCACTTCGGAGATCAGTGGAGATCCTTATTGAATTCGCGCCACTGTCACCATTCTCGGTTCAATGTGTCGTAACTATCCCGTTCCTCCGTTTTGTCCATTACCTAGCCTATCAAAACACTGTTACATGGTGTTGTCAATTCACTCGTTTGTCCAGCTTCCTCCTGACGTCTAGTGAAGGTCTTGTTTCTAGCCATTTGCATCATTATCACGCTCAGAAATCTGTTAACTTTTCCTGACGTTACAGAGCCATGTGATGGAGACTTATGTCAGCTAGAACTCGTCGGAAGTTGGAACCCGTCTGCCCTTGTCAGTCGATTGATTCTTGCATTCATGACATCTCGTGTGGTAATCCGTGAGAATCAGATTGTCTTGATTGACAGAGTTTTCATGATTACAAAGCTCGATCATTAATAGGATTGTCGGTCAATCTCTTGCGTAGAGTACATTCACGCGGTCCTTAATTCGTTACCCTTAGGGTACTAAAAGCAAAGCATACATCCCAAGATTCGCAGTGCATCCAAAGACGAGGTCCTCGTACTTTTTATTATAACTATAATACGATGAAGCAGGCATACAACGTCTCCATCATGCTGCACCGGAGCGCATTCTTGGTGGACATCCTGACGAGGAAACGTGGGCGAATCTTGGATCTAAACTCGATCAGCGGCGGAAGCTTATGGAAAGGGATGGATGTATTAGTCTTCAACTCGTGGCACTGGTGGACCCACAGAGGAAGTCTACAAGCGTAAGCCTTCCCCATATATTATATGATTCCTAAATGAATAATGATACAAATGATTCATAAATTTTGATTTATTGTACAATGTAATTCCTTAATTTTTAATTTGTTTAATGTAGTCTCGAACTATAGCCAAATATGTAATATAGTTTTAAATTTTCAATTTGTTAAATGTGGTTTTTAAACTTTTGATTCACGTTCAATTTAGTTATTTTACTAATTCAAATTCATGAACAACATTAAACATTTTTATATAATTTAGAGACTAAATTGAACATATACCTTAACTCCAAAGGCACAATTGAATAGATTGAAAATTGAAAGACAACATTACATATTGAGTTATAATTTAGAGATCACATTGAACAAATTAAAAATTTAGAGATTATATTATACATCAAGTTCAAATTAATGAATCATTTCTATTAATATCCATTCCTAAGTCGAGTTTTTAGATTTGCGAATGCAGAGTTTAGCTCATAGAAAGCTGCACAAATTATATGGTTTCTTGATGTGACAGATGGGATTTGGTTCGAGACGAGAAGCGTACGTATAAGGACATGAACCGGTTCGTGGCTTTTGACAAGGGGTTGACCACATGGGCCCAATGGGTAGACCTCAATATAGATCCCAAGGCCACCAAAGTCTTCTTCCAAGGTGTATCGCCAGTTCACTCCAAGTAAGTTCGCACCTTCGCGTGGCCCGAGACCGTTTCTAATTTGCTGCATTGTTAAGTGAATGTAAGGGAGGCTTAGATAGCCAATTAATGCAAGGTAGTCATGTTTCGGACTAATGACTTTTGATGTCGATGCACAACAGTTCGAGGGATTGGGGGGACCCGAGAGCGAAGGATTGTCGGGCACAGACTCGGCCGATGTTCGGGTCGAGCTATCCGGGAGGCACGAACCCGGCGGAGGCCATCGTGGAGAGGGTGTTGCGCGGGATGTCGAAGCCAGTCCAGTTGCTCAACATCACGACGCTCTCGGCATTAAGGAAAGACGGGCACATGGGCGCTTTCGGGTATGGAGGGCCCAAAGCCATAGATTGCAGCCACTGGTGTCTCCCGGGGGTCCCCGATACTTGGAACTTGCTTCTGTATGCATTTCTCATTCAAAATTAAACCAGTTGCTCGGTAGATGATCTTCACCTGTTTTTTGAGAATGATCCTTAAAGGAGCAACATAGAATGTTTGATCATTTCTTCCAACAATTAGATGTGTTTTCTTGAATTGTTATCGATACGGAGCCCTTCGAGATTGGATTTACATCTTATAAAACGAGACTTGGAAAGCATCGATGGTTGGCGAAAACAGAATTGATTTGTAAACGAGAAACGCCACCAGAAATAAATGATGGAGAATCGGAAGCTCATCGTTTAAAACAAATATGTTTCGTCTCTTTGAGGAAACAGACGAAGCCATTTTAGAATGTGAAAGTAAGCTGTCTCCCTTTCTTCCGTTTGCATTATTGGCTGTTTAATAGCAATCTGTGTGCGTTCGGCACATCTAATTTCGATGAACCGGTGTATCTTTTTTGGCCCAAGATGGATCGATCCGAGGGAATATATTCTCGTAATAATGGTGCACTACGACAGATGAGATTTTTGACCGATGTAAATTCCACGGTGACCATAGTTAAAGGGGAAAAATTACTAAGGAAGCCATAAATGTATTGCATTTTTGACAATTCGACCCTAATCCTTTGAAACTAATTTAGTTTTAAATATTTTGACATTTTGACAATTTATCAATTGAATCTTTACAACCAATTTTGGTCGGAAGTTATCATTGTAGATGCTAACTGTTCTACATGGCACGATCAATATTGAAATGATAAGTTTTTATAATTATTTTTTAAAAAATTATTTGTACTTTTAATTTTATCGTGGCGAGCAAAGTCATTGGCAACCTCCATTACCCAAAGGCACTAAGGGCCCATTTGGTTCGGCTTTTGGGGAATGCATTTGCCAAAATGCAAATACCTTTGGGTGAATGAGGTTTTAAAATGCAAATATCGTTTGGTAAAATTTGCATTTGTAAATGACTTTTATTAAATTTAAAAAACAAAAAAAATATATGTTTTCTTTTTTGAAGTCCGGCCACGAGACCGTCGGATGGCCGGATCGGTCGCCTAGGTTGCGCGACCCCAAGTGATGGCCCTGGGGTCGCTCGACCCGCGACGTCCGACCGGGTCGTGTGACCCCCCGGTGTCACGGGGTCGCGACGACCCTAGGCGTCGCCTGAGGTCCGGCGACGGTCGCCGAGGTCGGGGGACCCTTGGCCGGCGGTTGCCGATGCATTACCAGCGCGAGCGACCCCTTGGCCAGTGGTCGTCGGCCTCCGATCAACTTCTCTCCAGTGAAGATGAACAGTGGAAGTTGCATTCCGAAAATGCAACTTCCCAATGGACCTCTCCCTCTCCATTCCCCCAAAGCCCTTTCAACCCCCATTGGAGATGCAATTGCATCTCCCCAAAGTCCCCAAAAAAATGAACCAAACATCACAAGCGTTTTGGAGGACTTTTAGAGTTTCAAACGCTTTCCAAATCAACCAAACGGGCCTAAGTGAGCCCATCGTGGCCATGCCATGGGCAAGGGCCTTCCCAGTGGATTGTGGCCTTGCCCAAGGCCATCACAGCCACGAGCAAGGCCTTCATGGCCAACGAGGGTTGCCAACACCCATCGTTGGTCAGAATAAAAAGAAAAAGAAAAAAGAAAAGAAATTTTAAAATTCAAAATTAAAAAAAAAAAATTTGTTCATATCAACTTCAACTATGCCACCACTTGAATGTAGGACAATTAGGCCATGTTTGTTAACATTTTTTTTCTGTTTATGAACAAAAATCCTGTTATTTTGTTCCGGGAACAAAAAAAAAGAAACACGTTTATTTGCATTTTTGTTCCAAATCTATTTTTTTGTTCATAGGAATACATTTGGAACAGAAATGAGAAACAAGAAAAACATGTTTCTTGTTTCTTAAACAATTTTTAAGAACAAATTTTCTCTCTCCTCTCTTTTTCTTCTCTTTTTTTTCTTCTTTTCTTTTTCTTTTTTCTTTGTGCCAATCGCCGGCCTCGGCCATGGCCGTCAAGGGCCGGCGACGCCGTCGGAGAATCGCCGGCCCCTAGCGAGGCTAAGCATCACCAGCCCCCGGCGAGGCTCGTCGGCCTAGCGGTGGCCCGGTGAGGCCGAGCCTCGCCAACATGGGGCAAGGTTGGGCAAGCCCGAGCTCGCCCAACCAAGGCGAGGCCAAGCCTCTCCCCATGGATGGGCGAGGCCACGGCGTGACGGCCGGTCGCCGGCCATGGCCGAGGCCGACGACTAGCCAAAAGAAGAAAAAAAAAAAAAAAAAATAAATATTTAAAAATATTTAAAAATATTTAAAAATTAAAAGAAACAAAAAAAGAACACAAATTTACCAAACGTGTTTTTCATTTTTTATTTAGAACAAGTTTACCAAACGCCTTCTTTTGTTCAAAAATTGTTATCGGGTAGAAATAGTTTTTTATTTATGTTCTGCGGAATAATTTTTGAACGAAACGTTTAAACGCGCTTAGGATCCATATTAGTGACTTTCGACCAAAAATAACCAGAATGACTTAATTAATAAATTTTAAAAAAATTATGATTAAATTGGTCAAATTAAAAAAAAAATAATGATTGAATTGGCTTAAGCATTATAAATTAATGACTTTTTTAGGTAATTTCGCCTAAGATCAAGTGTCTGACTAGTCAAACCGACTCACGTGAAGTCGCATTTTCCCCATGGTACGGCACGCATTTGATTTTAATCATGTTTCATCATAGTTTATATGACGCAGAGCATGGCATTTCCAATTATAATCTTGACTTTAGCATCGCTTGGTGGGAATTTGACTTCTCGTTTCATGTACTCTTGGACACACCCGATAATGTAATACTGGACCGACATCCACAACACCAAGAACGAGATCGATTTTTTGGTAATGCAAATTTTTTTTTTATTCGGAAATCGACTTCATATCTACAAATTCAATTGTCGGGTACCATTCATAGTCAAACGATGAGCATTTGTTTAACGGTCTAGGGACCACGCGTATGGTTCCTAAAATACACTATCATAATAAAAGTAACCTCTCTTCACCTAACGAATGAAGATGACATTATCCCCTTCTTGCGACAACCTAAAGCTCAATAATACTAGACGGAATCCTCGAGCTATGCTAGTGAGATTGACGTAAGATAGAGAACAATCAGCCATTTTTATCTACATCACGGACCCAAGCGACCCGTTATACCGTCCTATATGGAGTCAAAAAAGATAATCGATGTCTCAGTGGAAATGGGATTTGACATGATTTCCTTTTCTGGCTGTCGACACGACAATATCATGTTAGTGAAATGACTGGTCACTAGCTGAGCACGATCGACTTGAGTCTCAAAGTTTCAGGACCAGACATATTCCAATGCCAGCTTGCAAGCGAATGATTTGTGCCTAAAAGGCAACTCGGCAGGGGCATGCATGGAAGCTTCCTCTCCCTCTCCCTCTCTCTCTCTCTCTCTCTCTCTCTCTCTCTCGCTCGGACTCTGTGGGAAACGTTATCACCGTCATTGGATTCAGACAGAATGATGGACCATCCATTTTTGTCTGCACGAGGAAGACTTCAGCCTAAACGGACGCGTTTTCCAAGCGCACCGAGCCGCCTCTTACTTTTCCGTGCGTCCCCACGCGTTCTTGGAGCTCGTCCTCGTCTTTCCATCCGTGGATCCAAGCATGGTGACATGATGATCTTCTCCTTCATTCCGGTGAATGATTGTTTTTGGCGGATCAATCATTCAAGAGGATGGATAACGCGCCGTGTAAATTGTAATGTAGCGTCGCGTCTCCGCTCCACCGCGACCCGAAAGCTTCGGGATTTGTATAGAAAGATGGTGTGTCATTTGACAAGGTTTTGTCATGCCCCTCCCAAGACGTTGCATGCATCTGCTATGGCCAGAGACCAGGTAAATGAACCAAGCATGGCGCCTTCAATCTTCACTACATCAATGTGTCGTGCATTATGGCTCTTTAATCCTTCACTACTCTTCCTCTCTTGACTGTTTTCGAGGATCACGGAGATGGACGGGACAATCTCTCCCGATTTCACATTGTTAAAATATTTAAATAATAAATCGCGTTTTCATCTAATAATTTAAATTTTTGGAATAATTATTAATGATTTCATTAAATCTCGTGATATCAAAGTTAGAAATCTTGAATTCTTAACTTTTCAAGCCTTATTTATCTTCCTAACTAAATTTTTATATTTACTAATAGATAAAAATACTGTTTAAATACTTACCAAAAAAAAATACTGTTTAAATATTTAGAATAATTAACAATGATCTCATCAAATCTAGTATATCTCCACAACTTTGATAGCAAACAAAACGAGGGAAGACCAGAACAACGGGAAGGAAAAGTACGTGCGCTCTGCATCCTGTCACTCTCAATGTGGCTGACGCATTTACTGCTCCAAAACGCGTAAGCTGCTGGACGATACTTATGGAGAGATTTTGCATTGATCACTTTATGTATAATGAGAAAAACTTTACATGAAGGACCCAAGAAGTATTTAATGAATCATGCAATAGATTTCAAGAATCATTCATCAGGCGTGGACTTTGACTGTGGAATTACTCATCAATGCATAGCTCTGATCCAAACTTCGACACTGCATTTAGCGGTGCAGTTGGCAGCCGGTCATCTGTCGATTAGCACAGGGATAGTATGTCTTTAACACACGAAACCGGTGGAACCCATCTTCCAATTTCCTCCATGAAGATGCGCGACTACGATATGACCGATTCCTACCGTCACTAAAGCCCCATCTTTAGGCTTGTTAGGCACTTTTTAAAAGGACTTTGTTAGTACAATAATTTTTGGACTACTATCAGAATAATAGTTAGATATGAATCACAAATTTTTTAAGAAATGGATTCTATGACAATTTATAATTTTTTATTATTCAGAATAAACTGTGATTTTTATAGTAGATAAAAAATTATCACCCAATCATTTTCCTTTGTAGAAATGCTCATCCCAAAGAGAAATCCAATTCCAATTTGACTAAGACTAGTTGCAAATATGAAAAAAAAATCATATCATGGTTGTTGGGCCTATTGCTTTCTCTCCCCTTCGGTCTATTTGTATGAATGGCTGAGGAATTAGTCTTGAATCATCACCACTCTTCCATACACATCGGCGAAACCGAGCTCTTGTTGAATAAGTTATGACGATAGGAGGTAACTAGCTCAATGACATCATTCCTAGAACAATTGCTTTCGGTCAAGCTTTACGGTTTTCGCTTGATTTAAAGTAAAATTACGGTGATGGCACGCTCGATCTCGACCGAAACTCATGCACAGGTCTTTGCTTACTCGTTGAGTTGGAGTTGCTCCCATTTGTCATGCACAAATAAAATCAGACTCACAGCAATACACGGAGAGTGCAGTTGATTTCGATGGTCAACCACTTACAGTGGAATTCAACTGACAGCTTGCCCGGAATTTTTATTCAGTCAGCTCCACTCCCTTCAGAGACCTCGACATCATCCTCGCAGGACACACGAATCGCGACTCATCGTTTGAACGGCGGGCGCATCTTTTTTCGCAGTTGTCTAAATGCATGTGTTCAAATGCGTAGAAACATTCCAAAACGCATGGGTCCACATCTCCTGTAGCGTTGATTATAATATTATTTAGTTTAATTTTCTGGTTTGATCTCATTGGCAGAACAAGGCCAATCGAGTGGTCCTGATTTTGGACGGTACCGTGATTTCCTTTATTTAAACATCCCCCGATAGATTCCCTCCCTAACAGCAATCTTCATCCTCCTCTCTCTCTCTCTCTCTCTCTCTCTCTAGAATAGAAGGATCATTCATTAGATACATACAGAGAGCTTGAGCTAAAACGGAGCATTGCAAATCTATAGGCAGGCACATGAAATGGGTGCTTGTTCGGGGCTTCCCAAGCTGCTGATTCTTGCATGTTTTATCTGTTTGGTGGAACTATACTTGCTTCCAACCTCGGCGATTTCGGACGCGGCGACGCTACATCAAACGGAAGGTAACAAAGTCGAACGTGCCTCCTTTCCTTGTTTTTAGTTGCTAAAGAAAGTAGAAGCAGCATTGGGGTGAAATTTATAAGGAAATGGAGCGGGCTGCCTTGGTGTTGCATTTTGCAGTGAAGGCATTGAGAGAGATAGGCAGGAAACTGGGCAAGACCGACTGGAACTTCGAGGAAGACCCGTGCAGTGGCCGAGACAACTGGGTCAAGGTTCAGGATGATGAGGATGGGGTTGGCGGCGGCGGCGCAAAAGCAGGAATTGAGAGCAATGTCACTTGCGACTGTTCCTTCAACGACAATACCACTTGCCACGTCATCGCCATGTCTCTCCCTCTCTTTCTCTCTCTCTCTCTCTCCCTCTCTCTCTTCCCCCCGGAATTCATTAACAATGTTCTTTGTTATTGCGTTGCGTTCTGAAATGCTATTGCAAGAACCGAGCTTGATGCGTCTTGGGCAAAAAATTTGAAGTTGTTTGACGGTCACATACACAGTCACGTTGGAGTGTTATTGATCACTAATCTGAAAGTCATCAAGGATTGATCTGAAACTGACCCGCACTTGGGAACGCTGATGCAGAGCTCTAAAGGCACAGAATCTGACTGGAACTGTCCCGCCGGAGTTCTCCAGGCTTCACTACCTCAAGTCGCTGTGAGTAAACGCCGGGAACTGCGGTTACTGTTTCTCTTCGAACCGTCTGAGATGAATGTGATGATCTTATCAAGTCTTTAACATAGCATTGAACTTGTGTGCTTCTGAAGGGACCTGAGTCGGAATTGCCTCACCGGCACAATACCTGCTGAGTGGGCTTCCATGCGCTTGGAGGAGTTGTATGTGCCTCAAAATTCACTTCACATACCGTCGTTGCTTTTCTGTCGTATTGTATGATCAAAGAAAGTTATGAATCCTATGCTTTTGGCGGAATTTTTTCATGCAGCTCTCTTATGGGGAACCGATTGTCCGGGCCATTTCCCAAGGCCCTCACAAGGATCACCTCCCTCAGAAATCTGTATGTGAATCTACTGTTGTGTATCATGTTTCCATAGTTTGTCCACATGTGCGAGCACCGCAGATGCTGATTGGGTTGGTGGTTTTCTTGATCGACACTTGTATTTGAACTGTCTAGTTGGCACTAATAGCTAGCACCGCAGCTCAGATGTGAAATTCAATGTCCCTATTCATGTTCATCAAGTTTGATAAGGACGAAATTTTGCGTCGTTGTTGCTTAACTTTGGTCATGAAAAAGGAAGAAACTAACAACAGCCATGAAGCTGCTCGATATCTGTCTATTTAGAAACTTTGCCTGGCCCACGGCAGACCTTATCTACCTGTGTCTGGGATTTTGTTTACCTGGATTGGGAGACCTCACAAGAAATCTGTATGTTAATGTTCCAGGACCATTGAAGGAAACCGCTTTTCAGGGCCAATTCCACCAGAAATTGGGAATTTGATCAAATTACAGAAA
Organism: Eucalyptus cladocalyx; assembly: GCA_017140615.1. Lineage (NCBI taxonomy): Eukaryota > Viridiplantae > Streptophyta > Magnoliopsida > Myrtales > Myrtaceae > Eucalyptus > Eucalyptus cladocalyx. Next base: position 32,307,454 of record CM029516.1, read on the forward strand.
CTGTAATTTTTTCCTCTTCACTTTCTTTAAAGTTGTCCCTAAGATTAGAATGTCCTTGCAGTCTCACTTGGTCATTCGAAAGATTTGTTTCTAATTTTATTGTATTACAGCATACTATCATCCAATGCTTTCACAGGAGAACTGCCAGTAGAGCTCTCCAAGTTGACCAAATTGAACGACATGTAAGTGGGTCGTTTTCAATTCTGCTCATGTTTGGTAGACATGCTCAAGACAACATACGGATGACTAGCTTCACTCAGTCCATTCTAAGTTGATGAAAAATTTAATTGCTGGACCATTTCAATCATCAACACCTTCCTTTTGTATGATTTATAGCATGTCTTGTTCAAAGAGAATTTCCATAGATCGTAATTTCATCCTTGGATGCATAATCTTGTGCTAGGGATCTAATGAATCAAACTAATATAAAGTATCTGTCTCTTGATCAATAGGAGGATAAGTGACAATCTTTTTTCTGGAAAGATACCTGAATTCATAGGAAACTGGACAAGCATTGAGAAACTGTAAGCTTCCTTGTTTTGACATTGAAGTTTGCTTTCTTCATTATCTATCATTGTGATTTCATTGTCTTTGGGTCATAACTATGATTAAGTCCATCTCTGTCTTGACTTTGCAGACAAATGGAAGGTTGCTCTCTGGAGGCCCCTATACCTTCAAGTATCTCTGCATTAAAAAGCTTAAGTGATCTGTATGCAACTCCTAGACCCTGATTTGAATTGTTCTTGAAGAATGTTAACAGTATAGACACTGTTGTCATTTTCAAAACTATTTTTGGAAACAGGCCAATATTGGATAAAGCCAAAATTATTTTGCTTAATGCAACTTATCTACTTTCGTCTGCTGTGATATTTGATGAACTAAATGGCCATATTGAGACTATAAATGTTCTATCTCAGCCAAAATATTTTGTAAGGAATTCTTCCAGTATCTTCATTATCATACCTTCTAGAAATTTTGGGAATCCTCAGGGTATTCCCATATTTATAAATCACCAAACCTGTTTCTGTTATTATATTTGAACAGCTTTTAATATCAAATTTTCAAGAGAAATCCAGACAATAGTTTACCTTATGTGCTTTTCATTTCCCAATAGTTTATTAAAAAATTGATGGGGCTCTTTTCTTTCAAATTTTAGGAGGATCAGTGATCTAAAAGGCAGAGTGTCCTCTTTCCCGCCGCTGAGTGACATGCATTCCATGAAGACCTTGTGAGTTGATTGAGTTGGATATCCTAGTTGCTGCTCATAGCTGTGGAACTGCATTATCATTGATTTTGTTTAAAATAAATTGTAGCATTCAAAGATAAGAACTTTACTGTGCTTTTGCATTTCAGGATACTTAGGAACTGCTTAATTGGTGGACAGATCCCTGCATATATTGGTGCCATGAAAAAACTTAAGAACCTGTAAGTATTTGTTCCACGTACTTAGTTGATTTTTTCTGTTAGTGAATTGTTGAAGGCTCTCATATAATCATCACACAAGAACAAACTTATTTGAAGTTTGATGTATGCAGTCACAGATTTACAAAATTGACTGTTTCTTTGATACTTTGATACTTTAATGTACGTTGGAGCATCTCTCATTCTCCTGAATTTGATGAGTTTGAGAAAATGATTATATACTATATTTCCAAAAATTACAATTTGCATACATCATGAAACTTTTGAAATAATACTTGCATTTAAACCTTTTGACTCTTCCCGAACAAGTCAAGATAGAAATTTTAACGGTACTTGTGTGCTAACTAAGCAGAAGAAGATTACTTGCGTTGTTGACTTTATATGATTATCAGATATACATGTTATGAGCTTTCTTCGATCCGTTTGTTGAGACTAATCTAATTATTAAAAAAAATGCAGAGACCTGAGCTTCAATAATTTGACTGGCGAAATTCCATCATCATTTGACCATCTTGTCAGAGTGGATTTTATGTAAGCAATTAACTTGTCCAAATTCTAGATTCTCAAACTTAGTCTCTATAAATAGTCCATATAACAAAAATTTTCCCTTTCTTCTAGGTATCTGACTGGGAATGAGCTCATTGGCACCATTCCTTCATGGCTTCTTGGAAGAAACAAAAATGTGTATGCAGAATTTCCTTCAAGCTGAACTTTCAAAATCTATAGGTCTCCCTTAAGTAAATGGAGGTGTTGTGGATCAAGTTTCATGATAGGTCAAATGAACTGTGTTGCTTTTCCAGTCTTTATTACATAGGGTCAATGATTGATTATCGTTGAACAGTGAACATATCCATTTCGAGGAACTCTGACGAACCAATCCATTTATATGATGCTATCTCCACTAGGAGTTTGGTCCTATGTTGTTTGAAAGTTAATTTTCCTGACTACTTAAACTTTTACTTTTCTCAACTTCATTTCAGGGATCTATCATACAACAACTTCACTTGGGAAAGCTCAAGTCCCACCGACTGTCCTCGAGGGAGTGTGTAAGTATGAATGTAAGTTCTTATCTCATATATCTACACTTTCACATGAGCAAAATTGGACTGACTGCTGCTTTTTATTCTCTTAATAGGAACTTAGTGGAAAGCTACGCTTCATCAGCAGATAAACTGTAAGCTATGGCAATTCATAAGTGAGATCATTTGTCTATGTGGCATGGCTGTGTTCCTCATCGCTACATTTGGCTCAGATTTTTGTTAGTCTAGCCTCTCTTGTTCACGAGCTTGCTCCTAAAAGCTTATGCACAGGCAAATCTTGTCCCTTTTTCTGCAGAAATAAAGTGCCACCATGCCTGAAGAGAAACTTCCCATGTGCTGCATCAAGTAAGCAATGTAAGCAAACAATTCCAGAAAATCAGCGTGCTATGAGACACTCCAAATATCTTAGAATCCCGCTATAACAACATATCCTAGGAATGGCGAATGAATTTCCTGATTCCATTTTAATTTTGATTACTGCCTTTTACATTTGCTTCTAAATGAGGTAAAAAGCAGCGTGCTTTCTTTCCTTAATTGATTCTTTCCTTAATTGATTATTTGACTGCGGCGAATTCTACCATGACACTTCTAATGCATGGCTAGGGCTCAAAAAGTTAATATTGGTCTGCAAATAAATAAATTCCTGGTTTTCACCCAAAAGTTTGGTTACACTTTGGGTTGACTAAAAAGAACGTAGATCTTCCATTTCTTAATTTAATCTGTAGGTTTCTTTGACAGATAAATCCTCATTGTACATCAATTGTGGAGGTAAGGAAACAAATGTTGCGGGCGTGACATATCAAGCTGATAATGAACAGAGAGGGGCTTCAATGTATTACTGGGGTCAGAGCCAGAGCTGGGCATTTAGCAGCACCGGGAACTTCCTGGATAATGACATCGATTCAGATGATTATGTTGAGAGCAATACTTCTGTTCTTTCAAGCATCTCTGTTCATGATTCAGAACTATACAGGACAGCACGTGCTTCTCCTCTTTCACTCACATACTATGGGCTTTGTCTTTTCAATGGAAATTACACAGTCAGGCTCCACTTCGCAGAGATTAAGTTCTCAAATGACAGCTCCTTCAACAGCCTGGGAAAGCGCATATTTGATGTCTATATCCAGGTAACATGACTACTTAGTGGAGAAAGAGAAAGAGGTTCTTCTTCTTTGTCACATGTATGCAAATGAAGTTTATATATACTTTACCATAGGAGAAGTTGGTCCTAAAAGACTTCAACATTGAAAATGAAGCTGGTGGCACTGGCAAGGCCATTGTAAAGACGTTTACAGCTGCGGTATCAAGTAAAACACTAAAGATCCACTTTTACTGGGCTGGGAGAGGTACAACAGGTATCCCAGTGAGAGGAGTTTATGGACCTCTTATATCAGCCATATCAGTAGATCCTGGTAAGTGGATCTATTTTCTTAACTGCAATTCTTGGTTTACTCTTACACAAGCATCCAAAGTTTTAACACCACAACTTGTCTAAGAGCTGCATCTATCTTCACTCTTTTATGAGCTCTTTTGTGTAACGGTAACTTGATCCCCTTACCATTCAAACTAATGATATTAATGTCTAGCTGCATGCAAATAAGTGTGCATTATTTCTCCTGGCCTAAAATTATGATACCAGGGATGTCGCCACCCATTGGAAACCCTAGTTGTACGTTCTGTAATACATGTGTTATCATGCTTTGGAATGCTCTTAAGCAAATCCTTTGAGCTTTTGAGGAATAACAGGATATATGAATTGAGAAACAGGCTTACTTCTTTCACTGAGTCTATTGCAAGATCTGAGTTGAAATTGTGAACTTATGATGAAATTTCATTGACTAACAGAGGAGGACTGGTCCATGATTCTCTTTATGCTGAGCAATTACCGCTTCTAATTACATTCAGTGGAACTTAAATTTCATATACCTAAAATTACCCTTCTTGTACAGATTTTAAACCTCCTTCACTTGATGGGAATAGAAGGTATCTTGTCAACGCAGTGGCTGGATCTGCTATTGCTGCTGCAGTTCTTCTGATCCTCATTTTTGGTATTATGTGGAGAAAAGGCTGGTTGGGAAGCAAGTTATCTCCTGATAAAGGTATACTGGATCTGAACTATTATTTCCTTTCACTTTGGTACTTAAAAGAAGGAAGAAAGAAAAATAAAATAATAAAAATCTCATATTACCATATCTCACAAAACAAACTCTGCAAGGGCACTTAATCATAATTGAGCACTTGATGTCCTCCACTTTGTTATTTAATCCGTTCTTACATTCGATTCAGCAGCAAAGTCATTCATCTAACTTATAAATTCAGAAGAATGGTATTCGAGTATTTGGTTCACCCAAATTAGGTACAAGGTTGTACTAAGAACCACTGTGATCCAGCTTAAAGTATATCTTCTGATGTTTGAATTTCATGTTTTCAGAAAAATATAATGAAGTTGCTTCTGTTATCTGATAATTATAGCTTTCCACTTGGAAACTGATCTCTTACAAGCCGTTGCTATATGCTTACTCCTCATTTGTTCTTAAACGAACTGGTGGTCTTCTACATTCCCTACAGGAATAAGAGCGAATAATATAGATTGTTAAGACAAGCTCAATCAGCATCGATATTCCAATGCTTCACAAGCTATCCAAAATCTAGAATGCAACCTCTGCGCTGCATTTATGACTTCCCCTCTGAAATTTGCTATAACTTATTAATACATCACAATTCTTTCTAGAAATCTCTGTATAGTGCAGTGATAAAGATGTCTTGAAATAGAAGATAACTGAACCAAATAAGCATAGAAACCTTAGTCTAAAGGGTACTCATTAGGCGTAAGTGTCTCCACCCCTGTAACATCTTATGTTGCCTTATGCAGAACTTAAAAGTCTAGATCTACAGACAGGAGTATTTACCTTAAGACAGATCAAAGCTGCTACCGAGAACTTTGATGTTGGAAACAAAATTGGCGAGGGTGGATTTGGGGCAGTCTATAAGGTAAATCCATGATTTTTCTATCCCATGGTTATTGATTTCTTTGCATTCATTCTGTTGTCTGAATTTTTTTTACACTGTGAATATTGTAAGCCTTACTGAGTGACTGGTCTTTCTCTGTAAGACATGCTGAGCTAGCTGATGGCCACATCCATCCATCCTTCACTAAGGTGGCTTTTTGGGTTTTGTCATTTTTTGTGACCTTAGTTATACAATTATTTTTATGAATAAAAGCTCTAAGTGCTTGAGCAGCACTGGGCAATAGAAGAAATGTGAAAAGCATGAGAGCAACTTACATCTCTGTTCGCCAATGATGATTTTTCAGCATCGTATTCCATTCTTTGACGCAACGCCAGATTTTAGAATTTTGTCCTTTGAGAAAAGCTATGCTTAGCTTTCTGAAAAAATGAACATGGAGTTTTCCCCTTTCTAGGGATGTGGAATGCATCATACGAAGCAAGCACAAGGTAGCTCCATTATTCCAGTTCTAACCATTTTCTGACATATCTGCATTTTGGAGTATAGGGTCAACTATCAGATGGAACTGTCATTGCGGTGAAGCAGCTCTCATCAAAATCTAAGCAAGGAAATCGTGAGTTCGTAAATGAAATAGGCATGATATCCGGTTTACAGCACCCAAACCTGGTAAAATTATATGGATGCTGTATTGAAGGGAATCAGTTGTCGCTTATTTATGAGTACATGGAAAACAACTGCCTTTCTCGTGCTCTTTTCGGTGAGCTTGGTACTTTATCTGATTAAAGATGCATTAGTTCCATTATAAATGGAAATTGACAAATTTCTTCACTTAATTTGCTTGAACTAAAGGGAAGGATGCTACCAGAAAGTTAAAACTGGATTGGCCTGCTAGATGGAAAATTTGCCTTGGCATAGCCAGGGGTTTGGCCTATCTCCATGGAGAATCAATGCTGAGGATTGTGCACAGAGATATCAAGACTAGCAATGTGCTGTTGGATAAGGATCTCAACCCTAAGATCTCTGATTTCGGTTTGGCGAAGCTCAATGAGGATGGTAAAACCCACATCAGCACAAGAGTGGCTGGAACCATGTAAGTACCAACGTAAGGAGGTAGAGCCTCAAAATCGTAGTTTTCCTTTTCCAGTTTCTTCCCGCTAGAGCTGACACAGTGGGCCTCCAACTCTTGCAGTGGCTATATGGCTCCAGAGTATGCAATGCGCGGTTATCTAACAGACAAGGCAGATGTGGACAGCTTTGGAGTAGTTGCACTGGAAATTGTCAGTGGCAAGAGCAACACAAACTACAGGCCAAAGGAAGAATTTGTCTATCTTCTTGACTGGGTAAAAACCTCCTCTTAAGCTACTTTTTTCTCCCTTTATTTTGCGATCGTGCATCTATGCATACGCTTTCTATTCTCTCGTGTCATGTGCCTAAGTAAAATTAGCTTCCTCTCAATGCCAAAGGGCATACAAGTAATGTTTATAAGGGTCACTAATTCCTGATTTTCTGTGTTCTTCTTTTACGCTTGCATTGTAAAATAATTCATAATCTTCTTGCTTGTCCGAATCTCAAGTATCTTCTCTCAAAGTGGTTTCCATCTGTCCTAATTTCGTGTCCAGGCATACGTTCTGCAAGAGAGAGGGTGTCTGTTGGAGTTGATCGATCCAGACTTGGGCTCGGAATATCTTTGCGAGGAGGCAATGCTGATGCTCAACGTGGCGCTCTTGTGCACCAATGCGTCTCCCACTCTGAGGCCTATAATGTCTCAAGTCGTAAGTGTGCTCGAAGGCCGGACCACGGTTGAGGACCTGCTCTCTGACATAGGGATTTCGACCGTAAACGCGAAATACGGGGCCATAAGAAACCACTTCTGGCAGAACCCCAGCCAGAGCATGTCCATTCATTGTCCTTGTAGCGATTCCTCCATTTCAAACATAGAAGAGAGTGTTCATTTGATAAAAGTTGGCACAAACAGTGAGCTAGATGACTGAGTTGCTTGGATTTTTTGTCCTGATGTTGAGCAAGTGTAAATATCTAAATCTGATGATGATGGTGTTCCTGTTTCTCAGCCCAAAAATATCACGGGTTCTTGGTTTCTTTGGTTACCAAATTTAAGCTTTATCGTCTTGCATTATTGAAATCAATCATGCAGAAAAGCTGGTCTCTTATCAGTAAAAAGTAAATTTGTTGTTTAGCAATTAGGACAATAAGTGTTTTAGAAGTTTTAAGATCTTATCAAGGGAGTCCCAACATCAACCTAAAGAGAGTTGATAGAGACATCATTAGTCATCAAAGATTTAATGTAATGTTGTGTTCTCATCTGTACTTCGTATGATATCTTGGCCCCACAATATCTTTTGAGACTCACATCTATATACTTGTATTTCTTGTAATTTTTTAATTATTATTATTAATTAATACATGGTTGATCACATTTTGTAGTTAGGTACCAAAGTTTTGCAGTCTCATGATCGTTCTCTTTTTCAATTTCTATTAACATCCATCTCTCAAAGTTGATCATTGATAGTGTTCATATTGTGTGATAACATCCCAACTATGTGATCTTATAGCAATTTGTGAACTCTCCATCTATTCAATCTGTCCCCCGTTCTCTTGCACTGCCGTGACGCCCACACCCTATGATGACCTAGTTACATCCATGTTCTGTTTCTTGTCATGCAAGGCTTGAACTTACGTATGATTGGAGGTGTAAAATGGACACTTTTTATCTAAAAATACAGACCAATAGTATGCACGTGAAGCATTAGTGCTACTTTTGAGGAGAGTGTTGGCCCCCAACAACAACAATGACGATAAAGTAAAACGTTTGATTCGATTACATCTAAATGTATTTTTTTTAAACCCAACTTACACGACAACTGAGGGTGCTTGCACAGTCCTTGCATTCTATTACACTCTTTCAATTGTCAAATGCTAATAATATTCAAAGACGTTATTTATAAACTTAGTGTCATTTTAAGTGGAAGAGAATATTAAGAAATATCGCTAGATGTATTGCCATGTATTAGGCATACTATTTGTAATTTCGTCATCAAAATTAATCTAAAAGATATTCCACTATCGAAAGGAGATTCGAATCACAATTACGTTCCCTCCCCCTTCTAGCATTTCGGAATTAACCCCCACTTTTCAAAAAGGCCAAAAAAAAGAAAATCCGACGCAAAAAGAAAAGAGTAAAAAAAAAGAGAGAGAGAGTATGCGCACGGATGGTGAAAACCCGAGCACACGTGCGGAGCCTGATTCCGTTGCTGTTGATGTTGCTGTTGCTGTTGTTTTTTTTATTAATATTATTATTTTTTATTTTTTTTAAAATTTTGATTTTATTTTGGTTTAAATATGCAAATCGCATTCATCGTCCCATGGAAGCCTCACCCGTCACCACCAGTTGAGCCCGAAGAAGCAATTTCGCATTTTCCCCGTTTTCCCGACGCATCTCATTCTTCCCCTTTCGACCTCGAAAGATCTCGCGGATTCCCAAATCCGCTCGATTCGCCCCCCCTCCCGCCCAATCGCATCGCCGATCGGCGGCGACCCGGCCCCGTCGCCGTCGCCGCCGCCGCCGCCTCCGTCGTCTCCGTTCTCCGATCACTTCCCGGTAAGCGCTCCTCTGGGTCTCTCTGGCTCGCGTCGCCATCGATTGGGCCGCGCGCGAGGTCGCGTTGCGCCCTCGCCCCGACCGACCTAGGACCCCGAATCTGCTCGGGAGGATGCTAACGCCCGCGTCTTTCGCCGATTCGTGTCTTGGGCGACGCGGGCTACGTCGTGTTGCGTGGGTTTCGTTACGGATTTCCGACGGTTGGGTCGGTTGGAGGGATTGGTGTCGGGGTTTTCCGTGGCTCGAATGAGGGAACTTTAGCAATGATAGTCTCTCTCTCTCTCTCTCTAACGCTGTGCTCCTTCGGACTCGTGATGCTTTGCCTTCGCTCGCCCGCGCAATTCCAGTGCGCGTATGCAATTTTTTTGTTTTGTTTTCCGTCGATCCCTTGCTTTTTCGTGGTTAATGATTCAATCTTAGCGGCATCTGTTTTGTAAATTGACAATCGCTGATTTTCTTGATCGACATTAGACTTTTTTGAGGTTATGGTGAAAGAGAGAATCGGAAACTTATGGAGCTGCTTTGTGGGTCCTTAATTCGTGTCGTTGTTAATCTGTCATGGATAAGCATACTCATGAAGTCGAATTAGGGCAAGCAGTTTTGATCTTTATGCGAGGTCCTGCTTTCGAGCAGCTTCCCAGTGTTAGGGCGATTATCTTAGTTCGATTAAGTCTTGAGAAATTGTTGTTCTTTATAAATTAAAATTAAATTTGTGGATTGGATTGTCACAGTGAATTCATTCCTGTGACGAATTTTGAGTATGCAATTTCTTCCGCTCTTTACTTTTGAAATTTGTAGGTCTCTCCTATTATACATTGGAAATGTATGGCGTTTTTGTAATAATAGTTGAAAACATGTCATGTTTGCAGGTCCAATACCTGCAAAATTCAATTTTTAGAGTCACAGCAGCTGCTCTTAAGAAGGATTACTGGAGAGGATTGCATGCATAGCTACAATGTGGGCCTATTAGTGGGTCTTTCATTTGCAGAATGAGATATAGTTACTGATAAATTACGCGATTTGATCAGATCCTTGAATAGGCGTTATAAGCGCGGTGACTTGTGGGATTTGTTTGGTGTGGTAGCTGGTATCATCTTTACGTCATGCCATATTATATACAGAGACTTTATAACATCTGCAAGGCGTCATTTTCGTCAGATGGACCTGTCTCAGATGAAGCTCTTGAAAGAGTTCGTGCTGTGCTAGGTGAGAAAATATATTTATGTGTAACTTATGCCTCCTTATAAGCCAATTACATGGATGGATGCTTATTCCTTTTCTCTTAGCTGAAGACTTCTTTACTGACCAAAAAGGTATTTTGCTTATTCCTAGAGAAAAGTCCTGATTTGATGTGTCAAGTGCTCTTAGAGCTCTCAACTGGTCATTGGGTTTCATGTATCTGAGCAATCCTTGGTAGGCTATGTACTTGGGTCAGCTTCTACAGTAGTGCTACTTTGATTACTTTGTTTGCAAAGCAGGTTTGTTGGTATTTTAGGGGATGCCCACCCCTCTTTATTTGCTGAAGCTTATTTCGTGTTAATATGGTTGGGACTGGGAGCAGTTTTACATTTATAAAAAGTATCACTTGGTTGTCGTTTCATGCACAGTGGTCTTCATATGCTAAATAATTTCTTTTTCTCCTCTTCTCCCTTCATGAGATTCACATTATTAAAATCTCTTTTTGAATGTTAATTTTGTGCGTTTGAGTAGTTTGAGCATATTGTTAATGGTCTATGAGTTGCTGAACCTTTTCTTGGATGTATTTGTATGAGTTTTGTGCTATTGTGCCAATGGGAGATTTAGCTTCTAATTATGACCTTGTCTCCTTTCAGATAAAATCAAGCCCTCTGATGTAGCGCTCGAGCAAGAGGCGCAGTTAGTACGTGCATGGTCAGGTTCAGTGCCTGAAAGAAATGGAAGTCGTCCATCACTTCCACCTATCAAATACCTGCATTTACATGAATCTGATAGCTTCTCTGTGAGAATCTACCTCCTATTTTCCACTATTTTCCTTTAGTTTTCAGGATGAGATTTACTGGGCTCATGCTGCCAATTTTAAACTGATTTCCTAATTGTAGTAGCTTTTGTCTCATGGTGTAGATTGGAATCTTCTGCATGCCCCCTTCCTCAATCATACCTCTTCACAATCATCCCGGAATGACTGTGCTTAGCAAGCTTGTATATGGGTCCATGCATGTAAAATCATTTGATTGGGTTGATACAGTTGCACCTAGTGATCCATTGCAAGGTTCGTCTTTTTGTGTTTCTTCATCTTTAACTCTTCTAAGTTTCCTGTTGTTGAAATCCTTTTAGAAGTATGCTTTTAGGTATGGAACTTTTCCACCTGTTTGTTAATGTTGACCTCTTTGAAGGTTCCAAGTGGAGATAGAGTGAGTGTTGATGTACACATGCCTATGTTTGGACTTGCATTACAGACCTCCTCTTTTTATTTTGGTTTGACTGATTTACTTTTTAAGATGGACATGGAGGATTAGAAAACTCAAGTAGGATTAAACAGAAGCAGTATGCATGTTGAGAAAATTGCCAGACAGGCAAAGGTTCATTTGCAATGATTGAACAGTTTCTCACATTTATGTTCTTTTCCTAATAGTGGGTTACTTTTTCTCTCTTTTGGTAGAGAAGGGGATTGTTTAAACTTTATCGATGGTACTGTAGTATGGCATATTAAATGGAGAAGTGTGTGGAATAGAATCCATATGTTACAGTTAATGATGAAGAGAGTGTTTCATGAGAGGTCATTAGATAGGTCCTTAAATGATGGTCTCAAAGTCAACCAATGTCCTATGGAGGAAATGGAAGTAAGTTGGGACCCTTTGTTTTTGATATCATGGACTGCCCCTAATAGGTCTTTGAGGTTCTCTAACACTTGATCTGACCCAACTAGCTCTTAGATTATTGTCAAAATGTTCCATTGAGCACGCAACACCATTATATTCTGTCTGATTTTGCTGATCAGTGTTTGCTAATAATTTTAAGAGCTTATTCCTAACTTTACACTATTCATGAGATGATGTTCAGGGGGATCTTGTAATGTCATATTAGTGAAGGTGGATATGGAATATTGTTGGTTAACCTGTGAAGCATTTCAAACTAAGATGCAAACTTTTGCCTGCACATTCAACTTTTATGATTTGGGAGTAGTGATTTAGTTTGCAAATTGTCCCCTTACATGTCCAGAGGTTGAGAATTACTAAATGCACTTACTTATTCAAGTTGTTACTGTAGGCGGGCTTCCTAACAGGAAATAAAACCAAAGTTCTTTGCCCTATGTATAGGGGGAACATGCTAAAAATGCTCTGCTTGAAAGAGTTGATTTTCCCTCTCTTTTTTTCGCCGTACTTAGTTTATACTATAAGCGCACAAGGCTTATTCAGTTGTTTACCCTTACTGAATGCATCACAAAGATGGTCTCAGTAATTCAAAAGAACAAATGAAAAAGGAAGCAGCTCCAAAACTAGTTAAGCTAGCATGCTAATTTCTTTAGTGGTTTTAGCCTCTCTGTCTAATTGATCTGCGTACATTGCATAGAGGGATTAAGTTATTTAAGTTGTACCTTATGCACATATAGTGAAATCTTTCAACTTGTTATGGAGATGAAAGTTTCTGGGCAATCGAGACCTCAATTGGTTTAGCCATTTGACTTGAGAATATGCACAATTGTCCTAATTGACATTTTATCATGCCACTAGAACGAAGACATAACATACCCTTAGACTGTTTCGCCATCAGCCATCATCTGCTTCTTTTGGATCTATGAGATGATAGTTACCAGAACTAAGACCACAAATGGTTTTGTTGTATGACTTGAGAACTATACAATCAGCCTCTGTGACAGTTTTATCTAGCCACAGGAACAAAGATATAACATCCCTATAGAATGTGGAACGTCATATTGAGGGTTCTATTTCATAGAATATACATGCCAAGGTGTTACCTTGAAGGTGAAGGGATATATATATTCTTGGAGTGGTATATTAACATCATATTGCATTCTCGACATTGCTTTGAAAATGCAACTTGTTCTTATCTGGAGATGATCAGATAGCTTGAAATGAATGCAATTTGTGGTACTTTTTGCAGAGTTGAGGAAATTGAAATAGTATGTACTTATGGTTGTTGTGCCCACTTTTTTTTGCAGATAAATGCGATTTGTGAACGCGATTTGCAATACTGAAACAGCATGTACTCAAACAATATGAATGATTAACCAAGCAAAAAACAATTATGAATGTGATTTGTGATACTTTTTGGGAAAGCAGAGAAACTGAAAACATATTTACTTAAAAGTAATTATGCCAACTTATTTCGCATTTTTTGCAAAGCAGAAGCTCCTCATAAAGATGACGCCTTGTGCTTATTTATCATGCCATTTTATTTATTGCTTTCTGCAGCAAGAGCAGCAAAGCTCGTTAAAGATACTGAGATGACTGCACCATGTCCAGCGACCACTCTTTATCCCACAAGTGGAGGCAACATCCATTGTTTTAGAGCAATCACTCCCTGTGCTATTTTTGACATCCTGTCTCCACCTTATTCATCAGAAAATGGAAGGCACTGCACTTATTTTAGGAAATCACCAAGACGGGATCTACCAGGTATTAATTGATTTTTTCTCCGTGCTAATTTTTCAATGTGCATTTCTTCTGATTTTAACTTTCTTTTGATTTGAAGGGGAACTTGAACTGGATGGGACGACATACTCCAACATAACTTGGTTAGAAGAGTTCCAACCTCCTGATAACTTTGTGATCCGAAGAGGGATGTACAACGGTCCTGTTATTAGAACATGACAATTCTTCTTGTGGTGTACCATAGGCTTCATGAATTTATTGTATCTTGCCAGGAAATGTCGAGGCAAATGCCCTGTGGCTAGCGGTGGCCTGCCAATAATCGATAGTTCGGCTACATAAGTTGAAGGCATGTGGTTTGTATATATTAAAACAATGTGGTCTGATTTTCTGACCTCAGTTTCTAGTATGGAATAGTAACTGTATAGGTTGGAGCAAATCACGTGCAACTGTCGGTTTGGCAGAGTCTTCTTCAATGGCAATGAAAGTTTGGTGCCTTTATGAGAGATCCCCGAGTCCTGGTTGATTTTTTCACCCCATGGACAAGATCTTAATGCATTCATACTTTTCAGCAAATGATTGTCCCAATTTCATTCTTATGCTGGCCACAGGTTTCTCTTTTCTCATGTCTGAAACTGCAGGGTAAAAGCGTCATCTCAAGCCGCAAATTTTGTCCCTTTTCTGTGATTTTGTGCATATTAGCTTTGTGTTCCGGTGTCATGTGTCTTTAGTTTCCTAGAAATGCCAAAGCATATTGAATTTTTGTATCTGATTTTCGCTTTCATAGTTTATAACTAGTTGATCCTCTTTTAGGCAAAAAGTACTACCAATCAAAATTTAAGCACTTCCCTTAAAGGTTATGTCATCATCTTGTTTATTCAGCTTTCCTGCTGCGATCTGTCCTGTCTCAGTGTGAATTATCTGTCCTAAGTTCTTTTTTGTGTAGGTTGTGTTCGACAGGAGAGAGGCTGTCTTTTGGAGCTGGTATATCCAGACAGGCCTCAAAATTCTAGTGCGAGGAAGCGATGTCGAAGCTTCAATGCTTCACTCTTATGCATCTCCGACCGGGAGTCCTAGAAAATCTCGAACGGTAAGCATGCTTGAAGCCCGAAGTGCAGTTAAGGGCTTCCTCTCCAACCGAGGAATTCCAGTATGAAATGCGAAATATAGGGGCCTTGAGTAACCCGTTCCCAGCAGAACCCTAGCCGAATGGTCCTTGACGCAATTCCTCAAGTTCGAGCATAGAAGAGAAGAGACGGGTGATCGCATAAAATGCCGTTAGGCGAGTCTTCTGTACATATCGAGCTTTTGCTTCGCACTCCATATGCAAACCCGTGTCTCGATGGCGAGGAGGAACATGAATACATGCATAGACCGAGTGGATGATTCGAGAAAAAGCCTAATCATGAAAGAAGCATATGAGCAAGATAACTTACCGAGGAAGAATCGGTCGAAACGAATCAGATTGAGTAATGGTCTGATAAGAAAGCACGTGGTAAGTCGGAAGTGAAATTAAGACCGGAATTCTCAAAGCGAGTCCATCCTAGAGAATTTCGAATCCTTTCTAGGAGGTATTTTGGGAGAATTCTCCTCAATCGGAAAGTCAGAGATCCAAAGCGTACTTGAGGAGATCGTTGAAATTCAAAGCAAGGTAGACCTGATGGTAACGCAGCTCGGGAACATCTCTCAGGAAACTCTCATTGATGTGACGTCAATCCCAAGCTTCTAAAAAGAACGATACATATATAAAAAAAAAAAAAAAAGTGGAAAAGACCACGAAGCAACCCGAAAGACTTCGGCCCGACAAGCACACCAGGCGAAACGAACAGTTGCAACTGTACCCACCAGTTGTCAATTCTCCGACCCCAACCACGCGTACGGAGCCATGTCTTTCCTTTTCCATGTTTTGTAATAAAGATAAAAAAAAAAAAAAAGAAGAATCGAACTTTGAAACTTATGAAATGAATGTAATCAAATTATTCAGCTAACTCACGTGACTTATTTTTTTCTTTTTCTTACGTGGCATTAAATTAACTAGAGCATGAATCATTAGATCACAATTTTTATCTCGAATCTTACAATCGTCGTTTTACTATGATTTCGTATTAAAAGAATTAGGATTAAAAGAATCAGGATTTGAATCAAAATGACGGTGCTTTCATTTTATCTTCTTGCTTTAGTTAATTTAAAAAAAAAAAAATCAGGGTTGATAATTTCTTAATTGTTGTGATATTTAAAAGTTTTAGAATTCAATTTCAAATTGCAAATAAGATAAGTTTTGGGGAAAAAAAAGTGCACTTTAGCCCTTTTACTTACTCCTTTTGCATTCTTTTTATAATCTTGGAGTTCGTCCCCGTCGAGCCTCGCCGCTCTGACCTCGATTGATGTTCTTCGGCGTGTTCCGTCTGAATCTCCGCCTTCTCAATCCCTTCGACCCCGCGAAGATCAAGCGATGACGACGACCAATTGATTCGATTCGTCCCCAGGATCTCCCGATCGCGTCCCTCCCCCGCCGCCGGCGACCGCCTCCGATCGGCTCCGCCTGCGTTTTCCCCTCCGTCGCCGATCGCTCCGGTGAGCTCCGCGACGTCCTCCCATACTCGTATATACATATCGATTGGCTGACCTGCCTAGGATGATGCGAACATCAATTTTCGCCGATTCGTGTGTAGGCGTCTAGATTGAGATTCTTTTGGCGTTGTGTGGGTATTGAATTGGGTCGATTTTGTGCGTTTCCTGTGGCCGGACGGCCTTTGATTCGATTGAATTCTAGACTCTGTTGTTGACTCCTGTGCTGCGGCTGCGGCGACGGGGGCGCGGTACTTTTTGCGGTTGGAATCGAGTTGATTCGGATTGAATTGTGGCTCTGATGATGTTTTAGTAATCTGCTTTTGTGTAGCTCAATGAGGTCGGAAGTCGGCAGTAGGAGAATGGGATGTGAGTTTGGTAGGAACATGCTGATGAAGACAAAGCCTCCTTCGCTGGTCGATCTCTGCGTCAGGACCGTGATAGATAACTTGAGATATCTAGGCGACGTCGGCGGAACCGATCCTCAGCTTCTCGCGAGGATTTTGCCGCATTGTACTGTTGATCAGTTGATGCACATAGAGAAGAGTACGAAAGTAAGGATTTTTTTATGTGATGATTTGATTGGGATTGCCGTTAGTTTCCCCTCCTTCTTTTCTCTCGATTTGGGCTTGTCATCATTGGTGAATGTTGAATGGTGCTTGTTCTCTTGTAGGGAAGAGACTTGACTCCAATCACTGATGATCTGTGGAAGAATTTTTATGAGAAAGAGTTCGGTAGTCAGAACACCAAGCTTGTCAATGAGAGAATGGAGGAGAAGGGGGTTTCGTTTAGATGGTCACAATTATATGAGGTGAATTCTCAGCTCATTTACCTAAAACATACATTCCAAGCTCCCAATGTTGACTTTCTTGGTATGTTGCTCTTCCGTGAGCAAGCAACTGGACCGTCTGTGATCTTACCCTGATTCCACTTTGGAAATACATGTTTTCGGCATCATTATGTTAGTGTTGAGTAATATTGAAGCAGGGTATCAATTTTGCTTCAGGCGAAGTTGAAGGACATAGAGCAGGCTCAGAAGAAGTCACTGGACAGGATGAAGCAACGATACAAGGAAACGGATGCCCGTACGTTATTTGAGCTAGATAAAGATTTCTCAGCCTCCTGTTAAATTTTTGATGTTTTATACTCATACCACAAACTATCTGCATCTGTTTGAATCACAGGCTATCTGGTCAATTAATAGGATAGAATGATTTCATTGTAAAAGGCCGTACAATCTCCGGTCTTATTCGTAGGTATCAGAACTATGTTTTGTTGGCACTGTGGTGTAAACTGATAGATCTATATTTGGGAGCTGGCCTTGTCTGATAAAAATTTGACCTCAATAGCGTCATCACCAAATTGGCCTCATCTGCTCTTTTTGACATCTGCAGGGAAACAAAGCCGGCAAGTTCGTCTTTGCACAAAGGTGCCACCTTCAAGCAATAAGAGAAGTTTTGGTGGGTAGTGCTAACTTTGCTTCTCTCTTGCTTTCCTTTGGGTTCACTAAGAATGCAGTTTCGAGGCAACAGCACAATGAACTGCTGATGCACAAAAGTGGAACCATCAAGCACTATTTCATCTATTTTCCTTACCGTTGTTAATGATCTCTAGGTGGATCGTACAACGTCTCCTATCTGAAGAGCAATATAATGAAGAAGGCAAAGATAGAGACTCTAAAGAGGTTAACTCCCGCCGCTTTGCAGCACTTAAATTTACTATATGTTACTTGCATGAGTTTGGATATCTTTGGCAAAAGGAAAACACTCTTTTCTTTTGGCCAACTCTTTTTTCTCGTTTTATACAGTCCAGAGGTGAAAAACATTGCAGCCATGAAGAAAAAGGCAATCCAGAGAGACTACAGGTATTCATAATTGTATGTCTGCTTTGAATATTGATTTGCCTCCACCCCTTACTGTACCTCTGCCTCGTCATGCAGTATTTCTCCCTTGATGAGGCCACGAGGACCATCCAGTGGAGACTCTGCTTCGTCTTCTAAAGTGACGAAACCTATGGGGAGAAGAATTTAGGAGCTTGCTTTTGTTCAGAAGCTTTGCTAGGAACGTCAATACAGGATTGCGCTCATACATGAAAAGATGTGCTCATCCGAATTATACAATGTTTCATCTTCTTCACCAGGTTGTCCAACCCTCCGTGCCTCTCAGGATCCTTTCCACCTTGCGTGTAACTGCATTTGCTCATGTACAATTATTTAAAGACATTTAGTTATGATTTAAGCGATTAAGGTCCCTCAAGTACGAGAAGCGATGTTGAGCGATATGGCTTGTTAATAAAACTCAGCATTTCTTCCATTCTCAGTCACTTCAAGAAGCTGAACAGGCTCTTTTCCCAGAAATTGTTACTGCCAGTGGCATCGTGATTTTCTCTTTTCCCTTTTTTTTTTCCGGGAGCTTTGATTGCTATGAGAGAGAAACAATGCAGTGCAAGCAAACTAGAGATTTTCGCTGTGTATATTATTCTTGACCACTAATCTGAACCGTGTCAGAGGAGTGACCATGGGTCGTGTGAGATTGGGCACGCATTTTATGCGTGTCGTCTGTTCCGACTTGACATCAGTGTGTATCATATGCTGCCTACCCTTCGCATTTCTAACGAAAACTCACTATCCAAGAATCATTGGTACTCGAAAGCAGTAATGCGTATGGAATATAAGTGGGGCTAGCTGTAGTTCACGATACAAAAGCGTCGATGTGTTCCATGAAAGGTAGGCATCAACTGACTCTGAATCGCCTTTTGTTACTGAACTAGAATAAGGACAGGAATCCCTGGAAGGGTTGGAACCAGCACTGGTTCATGCATCCTAATCCAGATAATTAGTGAAATTCGTCAAGTTTCCAGCATTAGTACTTTGTGCATCGTAATCCAGATAATTAGTGAAATTCGTTGACTTTTTGATACCCTGACAGTATACAATCCTCCTGTTACGAAGACGATGTCCACTGTCTTGCCTAGAAACAAAGCTGATAAGATGCTTCTGTTACGCGTGTTCTTTAGATTCCTGACACGTTTGTCACGGGGGACTACACCTATGTACAGCCATCCTTCAGGCAAAAGACAGGAAAAATCAACACCATGACATAAATTATTGATGGAGAACAGATCCGATTAAGTACAGCTTATCAGCGAACTAATAGATAAAGGCCACTAGATGAACAAATACTAGAGACTTAACATGATGAGGCTTTAAATCAACAAATCAAGGAGAAGACGCCCAAATGAAGAGACTAATATGGAGAAAGCTTTAATCCATGGCCACTTTGAGAAATTTTCAAGCCAAAACAATCAGCACAGCTGAATCAAATACCTGAGAAACACAGGCAAATCAGAAAATGATATCCTCATCCTTCTCCATCGGAGCCGATAACAAGTTGTGGGCTGTATTGATGGAAACTCCTTTATGCAAGGAAACCTTCTCTGCAAACTGCTCTTCCGCAAATCTCTTGGCAGATGCAAGCTGTCTCTCTATTTCTCTCTTCTTATATCCCTGAATCTTTTTCAGCCTAAAAAAATCTTCCCTCTCGAGTTCATCCAACTCACCCTTGATATAACTTATTGTGTTCTCCAACCTGGGCTTCACAACATTCTCCAGCGCATTCACTCTACGATTGGTGGTCTTAATAGCCTCATCAAGAGTCAGGAATGATGTTTGCAGCGAAGCAAGCTCCACGAGAACCTCAATGGCTTTCACATAAGCAGCGCGACAAAGCTGAACTTGTTGACCACCTCTGGCTAATCCAGTCAGGTCATTCTTGGTCTCCCCATCAGTAAAATATTCGAATTTGGGAAGCTTCACACCAGCAACATTCTCTTGTCGGGATCGGACTTTCAAAGAAGCGTTGTGAACGTTTTCCAGAACAACGTGCTTGACGTTTTCGCCAGCAACATACTTGGCCTCAGTCAGGGCAAATGAGGATGCTTTCATGATGTCCCCCATTGATTCCTTTGTTGATACAATTTTCTTCAGGATCTGACGAAACTGCACAGTTAAAGCATCACTCTTCTTCTTGAGTAGAGCATGGCCTCTTGTAGCACCAACAAGGCGAGCCTTCATGATTCCAAGCATCGTGACGGTAGGAACTACATTCAACCGCTGGCTCTGACCAGACATCTTTGCAAAATCTACTGCAACATGAAGATAAGAAAATATATAATTTTGGGCAGAAGGTTGGTCTGTATCTTCATTGGGAAGAACTAAAAAAAATATTCAGTACCAAGTCAATACCTAAACAAAAATTCATGATTTGTCACTACATGACAATGGGCCTTCATCACAGATTCGTATGAGCCAAAAAATGAACAGGATAGGATGGTCATCAAGAGAAAAAAAAATAGGGATAAAAGCAAAATGGGTTTGGGAAAGCTAAGCCCTCCCCAAACCCGTCCCAATAAACTTTTAGTTTCTCCCAAACCCATTACAGATCTTCAGGGGAACATCCCAAGTTAGAATTAGTGGTTGCCCAATCTCATCCCAAACCACATAAGACAACTGGCAATACGCATTCATGTTAAAAGATTCTACTATATGGTTTATTCAGGTCAGGAGTGACGGCACTTCTGTTTGTAGAAAGCTTCTCAAAGTGAGGGATCTGCTCAAGCCACATAAGATGTATCATTAGGAATTAAAAACAATCATTCCCCAAAGGTTTGATGATGGACATCCACATGGCATTTTGCTTGATTCTTATCCTCCCAAAGTACTGTACAACTCCAATTAGGCATTAATGCTAGAGTGACTGCAATTATTGAAAGCAGTGACGGGAAATGGGCTGCTGCTAGGTCTGACCAACTGGTTGCTCTACAAGCTGGTTTTTTTGCATGTGTATTTCCAAATGCAGATTATAGAATGATTTTTACACGACTCTCTTGGGGCTCTTTTGGTCAAGTTGGGGTTGGCAACTTGTTAGAAGAAGAGAACTCAAAGTGGCTTGGCATCGAGTAATCTGGGTAAAGCCTAATGTACCTAAAATAGCTTTGACCAACTGGTTAGTCTTACTAAACAGACTTCCAACATATGACAGAATGTAGAAATGGCATGATGTCAATGATGATTGTGTTATTTGCAAGGAGTTAATTAAATCTAGAAGCAATCTGTTCGTCAGATGTTCATCCTCCAAGCAAGTTTGGACTTTTATTTTGCAGCTTTGTGACAATTCTACAGGTATTGGAGTCCAGAAGGACGAATTGCCTTGGGCTCTGCAGTGCATTAAGGTAAAGCATGAAGAATACACTCTTGAAGTTGGCATGGAGTGGAACAATTTATTCTTTTTGTGGACCGAAAGAAACAAACACATGAGGAAGCTGGTCCTCTTGAAAGTAGAGTCATCGCCAGTGTTCTTTTTCAGGGGAGAATTTCCTCTGAATCCTTACACTCCAGGATGGTCGCAAGTTGATAACTTCGGAGATTGCCGAGCTGGGTCATAATTGGAGGATCCATTTTGCCCATTTGCCTAAAAGGAACTGACAAATCCTAGATTTGGTGATGTAGATTGTTGCTAATGAGCCATCAAATTTTTGTTCACTTTGTTGGGACATGATGGAGACATCAATCTTTTCATCGTTCTGGTGGGACAGGTGTAGAGGATTTATAGATGATTTCTTCAGAATCGGTTACTTCCGCATTTTAAAGTTTTGAACTATAGGATCGTTCAATCATCAAGACAGAAAATTAAGCATCATGAACACAAATCCTATGAGGCAAAGAGAAAATTCACGACCGAAACTAAGAACACACGCCTCCAAATGCCACTCGGTGCATGAGCTAGTGCATATATCGATTCAATTCCGCGATCAGCAACCAAATCCTACCGAAAGAAAGGGGGACAAAAAAAAAGAAAAACCAGATAATACGAACCGGATCGCGACGAGATTCAACAAGCAGAGGCGGCGACGGAGCAGATCGCGACGACGGAGGAGGCCGCGGCACGACGGAGAGGCGGCGAGCAGCGGCAGATCGGAGGCGGAGCGCCGAGGAGCAGCAGCGGGCGCGGACGCGGGGAGCAAAGAAGGCGAGACGAGGAAGGACGGAGAGGGAGAGACGAGGCGGAGAAGGGCGGTGAGCGATGAGAGGAGATCGAAGCACGGAGAGGGGGCGAAGGGCGGCCGGTGGCGACGGGAGAAGAGCCGCGGCGGAGATCGACGGAGATGCGGCTGCAGAAGATCTCCAGATTCCACTGATGAGGAAGGAGGAGGAGGAAGAGAGAGGAAGGAGAGAGGAGAAGCCCGAAAGCTTCGCTTTTTGTATTTTGGTGGAATTATATGGCAAAAATTCCTTTGGACATACCTATTGAAGACGATGAAGACAAAAGAAATTAATAAGTGAATTATTTTAAGGAAAATTCCGAAAAAAGCTCAGAGTGTCTTATTTTCTTAAATAAAAGTTTCAAATACCATATTTTTCTCGAATAAGGGCTTGATCTCTCCAGTCATAGGCTGGCTAAATTTTTCAACTAGTTAAGGATATTTTCATCCAAATTTTCTTTTTTTTTTCTTATTCTTTTTCAGCGTCAGTCGACAACCGCTAGCAAAGGCGATGAGGGCTTAGTGACCCTTGTTGGCTGTTGGAAAGGGGCGGCCTCCCCTAGGGTGAGGGTCACCTCACCCAAGTGAGGTGGTCCCTCGCCTATGGCGGACATGAGTGGCCCTTGCCGAATTAGGCGAGGGCGGACCCTCGCCTAGCCCTCTATGGGCATTGCCAACAATCAAAGAGGAAGAAGAAGAAATAGGGAAAAAAAAATGATAAATGACGAAAATACCTTGACTGTTAAAAAGTAATGCATATATTTAAAAACAGACATAACCATTTTAGATGTTTATTTAAAATAGATATAACTAGTTCAAGCCCTTATTTAAAATAAGATTTATTTCAAACTCTTATTTGAGAAAGTAATGGTATTTTAATTTATTATTTAAAACGATGTTTACTCCGGACCTCCGGACCTCTATTTGAGAAAATGATAATATTTGAACCCTATCTTGAGATTTTCCCATTATTATATTAAGAGTGAATTCTTAAAAAGAATTTGAAGTGCCATCATTTTCTCCAATAAAAATACATGGTGAATATTGTTTCAAATAATAACCTAAAATAATCATACAAATTTCAAATAACAAGCTAACTCGCTAGTTGGCTAAATATTTCAGATTTTCCCAATCAAGAACAGATGAGGGCCATCACCCACCCCCATCAGAGCCAGCAATGGTAAGGGA
Source organism: Eucalyptus cladocalyx (assembly GCA_017140615.1). Taxonomy (NCBI): domain Eukaryota; kingdom Viridiplantae; phylum Streptophyta; class Magnoliopsida; order Myrtales; family Myrtaceae; genus Eucalyptus; species Eucalyptus cladocalyx. The sequence continues at coordinate 32,330,883 of CM029516.1, forward strand.
TGGCCAACTAAGGGTTAGCGAGGGTCGTCAAGCCTCACCTAAATTTGGCCAAGAGCTGCTACTCTTGGCCAACCCCACTGGTGGCAGCCCTCAACCAGACCCTCTGCCGGCCATCTCCCACTATCACCAGGATCCGACGATAGTAGGGAAGACCAGGATCCGACGATAGTAGGGAAGACGCTGTTTTCCCTTCCCCTTCAATTTTTTGTAAATATATTTTTTCATCAAATACAAAAGAAAGAAAAAAGAAAAAAAAAATTTAAAAAAAATCGAATCAGTAGAATAAAGCATTTGGAATCGAATATACTATGCTTTTTATACCTAAAATGCAAACATCTAAGTTTTTGGAATTTTATTCCGCTAAAATCGTGTGATTTCTTTTTTCCGAATTTCAAAGTGATTAAAATAGTAATCGCTGCATCATCTGCTTTCGCGTCGAATCTACATAGAAACTGGAAGTACTGACGGTATAATTTTAGTGTATTAAAAATAAAAAAAAAAAAAACCTTTCATGAGGAGCCTGTGCTAACTATATATATCGTTGTCGATGGTTAATAACTTGGGATAATACAGTGGTAGTTCCAATACAAATTTTCGAATTTCATATTCGTTTCTTGGGGCTTGGTTCGAGTCAAGATCATTCCTCTTGATAGAAAGTGGGAAAGACTTGTTCTCGCGTTGGCATTCACCGCCCCGTGAGAAACGCGAACTCGAGCTCCATTTTCATCATCTCGATTTCACTACGCGAGAACGAGTAGCTAGCTGCATAGCGCGGATGCTGCAATCAGATCGAGATGGGGTCGAGGGGTCGTACGATCGCTTCGCTTGAACTCATGTTTTTTTGGGAGTCCATGGTGCTAATAAGCTGCGGATGAAGAACGCGGCGGTCGGCATGTAGAGGCTGAGGCACCGGAGGACGAGCAGATTGTGTGTTTTGCATTTTTCTAGTCAATATTCAGGGAAAGTGTCGCTTTTCCTGATCGTTATAGACGTGCGGTTGGCCTTGGAATAGAGAGAGAGAGGTTACGATGAGGAAGAGGAAGAAGGGACAATGGAACTAAGACTGCGACCCTTTAAGAGAGAGTATTTTCTTGCAATTAATTTTTCGAACTTTCACTCATTTGATTCGTCGAAAATTATTAGTCAACCGAAAATACTTCTCAACCAAGGAAAATTTTCATAAATAAAATCAGATTAGTGAATTCCTAAATTTAATAAAGTGTAAGAAAGTGAACACACTTTCTGAAACTTTTTCCTCTTAAATTTTTCAACATTTTATTTCTTCTTTTCTTTTTTTCTTTTTTTCCCTTCTTCCTCCTCCACCAGTGTCATCGACCCTCAGCGATGGCAGCAGATGGCCACAAGCCCGCCAGTACCACTGTCTCTCTCCCTCTCAGATCGCACTCCAGCCTCACTCTGAGCAATAAGGAAAAAGAAATTATATAAAAAATTATTTTTTTCGAAAGAAAGTCATTAGATTGAAATTATTTTTCAAATAAGATCTAAACACGATCACATACTACTAAACAAAAGAAAACTAACCATGGTCCAGAAAAATTTATTTTCTTTCAACGTGAAATTTACTCCCAAGCAAATACACCTTAAAATAATTGTCGCGGATCACAGAACACAAGCCAGCAGAGCTTTCTTTATCACCCCAACCAAGCCCAGGAAATTATTGCGTTGCTATGAACGAGCATCTTTAAGAATATCCCTAGTTTCCCATACACTTAGTTTTCCGCTTCCGACTTTTTGAGGAAAATCCAAGGCCCCACGGCTAAACTCCCGATCCAGACAACCTCCGCCTCGAAGCATTTGAAATGGACACCTGACCAAGCCTGTCGGCTTCGGTGGATACCGCTCTCTCTCTCAGGGGCATATAGTGCCGCATCCATACTCCTGTGTAGACCTGAATGACCGGAGAGATTACTGAAGTTTAGTGATCGAGAAGAGACCAGACGAAAATTAGCAACCAAACGACAAATCACATTAACTTCGTCAGTAGGGAGTTTCTTGATGGATACTGAAGACAAGAAAACGGTCATTCACATGGCGTACTGGTCATTCTCAAAGAGGATCAGAGATTATACGACGGAAGTTTTAAGAGAGAAGCCAACCTGTTGTGGTCTCATGATCTTTGTATCAGGATCATCCAGGGACTCCCGCCAGTGCGCCAAGTACCCAGCCATTCGAGGGACTGCAAATAAAACAGGGAAGAACTCTGTCGGAAATCCCATTGCCCTGCAAAAGAATTTCAGAGTTTTTCAATCTTCAACCATCCAAAACCTTATATGCATGATAACATCACACCGACGTCGACGTACCTATAGATTAATCCAGAGTAAAAGTCGACATTGGGGTACAACTTCCTCTTCACAAAATATTCATCTGACAGAGCTGCTTTCTCTAAAGCAACAGCTACCTGCAGTGAAAATCAGAGTAGACACATAAGCACAATCCAGAATGCCTAAACTCCTTTCTGCAATGTTATTTCAAAGCAAAATCTTGGTCCACATTAACAAATCTTTAACCTTTTCTTATCATCAAGATCACGCTGTCTCCACCGAGACAATCAACTGGCCAAGATGCCATATGAACGGCAATAAATGCTTCAAGCACGGAGCTGTCTAAGTTATGAGAGCTTTAAGTATGAAGAAAACAAACCAAAACCATGTTTTCAGTGTGGAATGTATAGGCAAGTACTTAATATGTATATTCTGGAAAGCAGATGCCCTGATGAAGGTTTTCATTCCTTCTCAGAAAGAATTCAGAAGAGTGTCAGATCTTCAAAGAAAGATGAATTTCACTGTCAAATTACTTTTTGTCTCTACAGGCAAAAAGACGCTTGTTTCTACTCTGTCAAAACAAGGCGATCAAAGATTTAAGTAAAGCATGCTTAGTTAAGAACAATAATAGCAAAATCTTTCGGTACTTATTCCCTATTTGTGGAGTGGAGGTTACAAGCAGGATTATCATAGAAAGCAACTTGATAAACATGAACAGGTAATTAGCCTATTTTATGTAGAGGAGATTGATTCATATAATTTTTCACACCCACATAAGTGTATTATCCTTATTAATGCTGGAAGACAGACAATAGCAGAAAAAAGGTACTCATCCTTCAAGAAACAAAATTCAGAGCAACCTACCTCAATTAGAGGGTCCCGACCAACAATGGAAAACACTTCCTCAGCCAGTTTCCTTATGACTTTTGCTCTAGGATCATAGTTTTTATACACACGATGACCAAAGCCCGACATTTTTCGTTTCCTGGAAAAAAAACGAATTAAACGTCAAACACAAATACAATGGTTCATGCCATTTTACGTCATCAATTTCAACCATGAACTTACCGATTTTTCACACCCTCTATGAAGTCTGGAATGTTCTCCACACTTCCAATCTCATTCAGCATCTTAAGCACAGCCTACAGGAAAATATAAGTAGCCTCAGGTGATGGTAATTCATTACTTTGTGAAACAGAAACCAAGGAAAGGAAAGTCCAAGAGAAGCATCCAGCTTGGCCATTTCAGACTTCATCTTTGTACCTTTTTTTTTTTGGCTAAACCCCCAAGTGAATGTCATTACTAAAGGAGACCTTTTCAGACTTCATCATAATGGAACGGACAAGATAAGTACCTCATTTGCTCCACCATGAAGAGGACCATAAAGAGCTCCAACAGCTCCAGCAAGTGCAGTGTACACATCAACACCACTACAAAAGCAGTTGCAGAATATTATCCATCCAATTTATTACTTTGACTATCCTTGCAGTAAGGGCTTGAAACATGAATACCTCGATGCAAGATGCCTAGCAGCAGCAGTTGAACAATTCATTTCATGTTCAGCATGCAATATGAAGAGGACGTCTAGCACCCGTGCCAACCGAGGATTAGGTTTGTAAGAACGATTACCCCTGAAATTCGGTAAAAAAATCTCCTCTTAAGTCTGATTTTCCCTTTTTCAATCTTCGCCTCTAATAAGGAACATCAATTAGATAAAAGCACAAAATAAAGCAACACTTACAATGAATCTAGCATGTATAAGAAATTTTCTGCATAAGAAAGATTACTAGATGGGAGAACTGGAGGCCTTCCTGCTATTCTCAAGTATGCAGCAGCTGCGATAGTTGGTGCCTGCATTCACAGAATATTTTCTATTAGGAGCCAAACATAAAGGAGTGAACCTTAGAGCAACTAAGGCCGAGGCTTTCACATGTAGCATATAAGATGGAGTCAAAAGAGAAGTTATAGAAGGGCTAAGAAAAGCCAAAATAGGAAATTGAGAGCAAACCTTCCCAAGAATGCGAGCAATTTGTTTATCTCTCACTTGCTTTGATTTGTAAAGATCTTGGCCCTGTAAACCAAATAATGGAATAATGGCTGTATACTTGACTGAAAAGCATAACTTATACAATAATTTCGTAAATTTTATGAACAACTGAGTATTGTTCGTGCAGATCATGTTCATCAGAAAAGGTGATCTTTGCGTAGGCAAGCAAACCAAACCACCTTCAACCACCAACCCACCCCACAAGCCCAGACAGTGAAAAATATTACAATAGAATGATAAATGAGTGAAGAAACGTCTGACCAGCTAATTCAGATTTAGCAATCTGCTTAGATTAATATTTTGCATGGACTTTTCAGAAACTCAAACTACAAGCTACATTTATCAGGCCAGTAGCCCAAAAGCCAACTACATGTCAATTCTAGTATCCAACAGCTTTTCTACAGGACAGACAAGGTTTCAACACCTCAGTCCCATGTTAAATTATTTATTACAGACAATCAGAAGAATATCCCTCTCTTTTCAACTTGACCAATTCAAGGAGAATATCCATTTAATGATCGTGCCATGCCATGAATATCAATGGAACCAGAAGATGGTTGAACTTCTGAAAACTCAAGTTTTAATTGGAAGGTCTAAAGATAGTCAATGAAGAAGTTTCAACAGGCACACACACCTACCATTTTTTATTTCGGAAATGGTTATATCAGACACTGAATGTCACAACCAGATCTGTATTTCATGGATAAACAATGCAATACCTAGAGGTATTATTACATGATAAACACAAGATCGTGATGGCAAAGCAAAGAGAGCAGAGTAATGCAAGGACTGGTATTTTCCAAATAAAATAAGCTTCCTGCAAGTAACTTACTCTCAGAGCAGGATTGGCATCAGGATGAAAGACAGAAAGAGCACTCATTGCACTGACGAGTACACCCATCGGATGTGCATCATGTGGCATTGCGTGTATAATATCCTACATAAAGAACATGGATTAGAGCAATTCAGTGCAACATAAATAATCCCACAATGAAACAAAAATGAGTCACAACCATCAGGTAAATAAGAGTTATAGCACACCCTCTTAACATGCTTAGTCCTATAAGGACCTCAGTCAAGCTGAAAAGGAACAAGAAACCAAGAGAACAGAGAGAGCAAACAAGAAGCTCTGTTCTACATAGTCTAAAGCATCTGATGAGATGATTGTGTGATTCTACTTGCTTTATATCAAAAGAAAAGAAAAACAAGCAGGAAGTTGGTTGCCCTCTAGCTCACTCATGAAAAAGCAACAACATGATGTGCTTACTCTCAAACACCTAATGCAAACTAGATCTAGCCTTCTCTACTAATGGCAAGAGCCAGAATTTAATACCAAGAGTTCAGAAGTCACAGGAGAAAACAGAAAAGAGTGCCTGGAAGACAAAACAAAACATTTCATTGGTAAAAGCATGACAAGCCATTCTAAAGACTGACAAAGTAAAGCAAATGTAGGTCTTGTTCAAAATCACAAGTGCCCTCTAGGCATTAAAGTTTACTCTAAAGGTAACAATACACTTTGAATTGAAAATTGAAAAATTAAAGAGTACGAAAATTTTATTTACCTTAGATGAAAAAATTTGCACTTTTAAAGCTGTTTTAATCAACAGCAACACGCACCATATTAACACTAAAAACATTTTCCAACGTAAAAGACATCCATATCACTTGCAGTACCATCGCCAGCTGAATTACAGCCTACATTTGAATCTAGCATAAGACCATCAGTTTTCATATCAAAAATGATTCGGTTCCTCCTTAGCTTTTGAGATGAAAAGGGTGAGTGAACAAATGGAAAGGAAAAGGCAATGTAGGGTCCACCGTGAAAGAAACAATACTGCACAAATGTTTTTTTTCGTAGTACCGAAATTTTGAAAAAGGTGAGACAGAGAGAATGGGACACAAACCAGTATTCCTTGTGGAACTGCTGAATGTTGAGTAATAGCAAACTCCCAGTCCGCTAATTGATCTACAGAAGGCAGATTTCCATACACTGCAACGGCAGATTTCCATAAAAATCTCTTGAAAGAAAAATCTCCATCGAGGGTTACTAATGAACAGACTATGCATGCTTGCTAGGATCTTTGAGATTAGGTTAAAAATATGAAATTTAAGAGCAAGAAATAGCACAGAGAACACTCACTCAAGAGGTAAGCCACTTCCATGAAGGAACTACTCTCGGCCAACTCTTCAATGGGATAGCCCCTGTACCTGAGAATCCCTTCGTCCCCATCGATGTAGCAAATCGACGACCGAACAGGGGCCGTGTTCAGATATCCAGGATCGTAAAGCTTGAGTCCCTTGTCATTCTTTCCAGTTGTTATCTGTCGAATCGCCGGCAATAAGCGCGACATCCAAACGTCAGGACATAACATCGACACGGAAAAACGCGCAGCAAAAATGCTATCACACGAGCTAGCAACTACGTCCTCAAGGCCTGCGCGGGCATTTCGAAAGACAACTCGCGCGTTCAGGCGCGATCTACCCGACCGAAACTCCAAATTCGCCCAAATCAAACACTCTCGGCTCGGAGCAACCTCATCTCGCAACCGATAAATCCACAAAAAAAAAAAAAATTCAAATTGCGCCGCATCGCAAGCTCACCTTCTTCAAATCGGTGGCCTTAACGGTGCCCTCCTCCGAAACCGGAACCGCGTACTTCCGGCCGGTGCGCTCGTCGACGACGGCCAGCGAGCCGCCGAGGTTCCCGGGGGGCGGGACGAGGCCCTGGGCCGAGACGCAGCTCGGCTCGAGGATCGCCGCCGCGCGGTCCCACGGCGGCTCGATCATCGAAGCCGCCGCGAGGTGCGCCGAGAGGACGGCCAGCCGGGCGCGGGCGGAGAGCCGGGAATCTGCGCCGGACATCTTCCGGGAGCTGACGTGGCGGGCCGAAGCCAGGAAATTCTGGAAGAATCTGAAATGGAGAGAGATGAAAGCGGGGGGGAAGGTGGAGGGAAGAGAGGAAAAGAAGCAAGCAACTTGACCGGGCGCGGCGACGGAGCTTATATATATAGAGCTGACACGTTGGAGTGGAGTGCGGGGGAAATCGGATCGTGGATCGCGAGCCCTCTTTGGCTTTAAGTGATCTCCGCGTTTATTGCCTAAAACTAAACTACCTTTGGTGATGAGGATAAAAGTCGTCATATCATTATCTAATATTAAAAGAAATACCTAAAAAAAAAAAGCAATAATTTCCCATTTTATTTTGTTCTAATTTTTATTTACATATCTAAGTTTCTTTTTATTTTATAATATATTTATTTGGTATTCATATTATTACGTATTTTAGGTATCATGGTATAGCTTTTTGTTTAATAATATTTTAATTAAGGAAAGATGGAATGGAATAAAATAAATATAAAAAAGGGTGGTGCTATTTCCACCCCTTATATAATTATATCCACACAATCTTCACAAAAAAGACAACATTACCCTCTACTTTTAATTGCAATTTAAATCAATGATCTCGAATTTATTTACTTTTCTTATCTAGTAAGAACCACCTACCATTAGTTAACAATTTCATATGTTTCGTTTTGTTTATTGTAGATTTTTCATATATATTAAAGGCATGATGATGTCTTTTTTTCTTATAAGACATTACTTCAATAAAAATTTGTGTTGTTGAAAACTGAAATTTCTAAAAAAAAAAAAAAATCTATTTCTTTTCTACATTGTCAATTAAATTTATAAAAAAATTGTTAAGTCATTGAAATTTAATTAAATCAAAACATTGCATAAAGCAAGATTTTTTTTTTTTTGAAAATGAAAATGAAATTCCATTATTTTGGATTGACAAAAATTAATTTTCATCCATTAACTATTTAAAAATTTCAAGTTATTTTATGGTGAATAATGTTTTTAGTGTATTCTTAGATATTTCTCTTACATATCACATACTCTGTAGTAAAATATCTTGCCAATAAAATAAGAAAAAATATAAATTTTTGATATAGTAAATAAAGAGACTTGATATATATTTTTAGATTAATGGAATTAATAAAAATTTCAAAAATAAAGTGATTTTTTTTAATATAAGAGCGACAAAAAATAAAATAAAGGTTGTTATATCATAAATGATGATGAAGAGATTTTTCAGTATTATACTATATCAAAGAATATCTTTTCTTTTTAGCATTTGTAAAATAATTTTACACGGAGCATATAAAACGTTATAATAATATATGAGAATTCACATATCAATAATATGCTAAAAAAACAAAACTTGTGAAATGCTTAACTATGGTAACTATCATAAATAAAATAAAATAAAATAAAATGAAAAAAAAAAAGTGGGGCCATTTCCTAAAACTGTCAATTGTAATTGAAAAATTGATGACAGTTTTGTCTTTTCAGTATAAATGAGAGTGAATTTAGTCATTTAGGGGTGGAAATATCGCGGCCAAAAAATATATGTAAATATATATATATATATAAATAGAAGAACTTGGATTTTAAATGAACGAACTCGAACTCAAAAAGGATTGTTCTCGAAAAATGAGATACCGTAGACTTTCTTAAAAAAGACCTACTCGGTTCATTTTCGTTCTCCTCTATATCTCTTATTCATGTTCAAGTTTTACGATTTCTTTGCAGTTTTTTAGTTCATGTCAAGACTTTACGAAAATGGCGAGAGAGTTGAAACTTATTTTCCTTCGTAACTCCTTGGTTCATGTCAAAATTCACGAAAGCAGCAAGAGAACTAAAACTACTTTTTGTAATAGCAGAGGTAAATGATCATATTTATTTCTCTTTTTAGATTTGGCAATGAATTATAAAAGATTTTTATAATTTTCGTTTATGTGTTTTCAGGTTCATTTATATCTATATGTCGTATATACTAAACAATAGACATCATAAAATTTGAAAATATTCTACTTTATTATTGTAATTCATGAAACAATGGATATTATATAACAAAGTCAATGGATTTAGTATTTTATCATATTATATTATATCATAATTAGAAATTCAGACGACCAAATACAATATTTAATCATAAGAATTCTTTAGAATATAACTATATATATATATTACTCATAATTCCCTTTTGAACATTCTAAAGTACTAGTAAAATTTTCAAACCCCAAAAAAAAATTCAAAGCTTGGTCGGTCATTTTGGCCATCTCCTCAGCCTATAGGGTCTCAAAACCTCTAATTGATATTTAATAAGGGAAAGTTTTGATTTTCGATATGTTGGTTACATATAACATGAGAAAGATAGTGTGCACTTTTTATTTATTTTTTAAATGGGTATCTAAAAAGTGTTTTGAAACGCTTATTAATGAAATCATCATTACTATAGCTTGTGCTGAGTAAAAGAAAAGGAAAGTTATTGTTACTTGATGAGTTGCTTTATCTGAGTTTATTAAGGTCCGAAGTTTCAACTGCAAATGAAAGAACTTCGCTTTAATAAAAAGCTTGACCTAAATGAAGCTAAATCAGTTTTCTAGAAGTTCGTTTGGCAACACTTCTATTCCGATAAATAAGTTCTTTTCAAAAATAGTATTTTTATATTTTTGTTCCCTAAAACAATTTATCAATAAAAAATGCATTTGGTAATTATATAAAATTTATATTTTCAAAATAGAAAAAGAATAAGAATGGGTTTAGTAAAATTTGCAAAATTTTTTATAATGTAGAATTTCATTTAATTTTTTCTTATTCTTCTTTACTATCGTCACCGATCGTCGACCACTGACCATTGCCGCCCCCCACCGCTCGCCATCGATGACCGCCGATGTCGCCTCCCGCAACTCGAGGTGGCGGGCGACGAGAGGCAACGTCGGCGATCATCGGTGGCAAGCGACAGTGGCGACGGTCGGTCAAGGTTGGCTAATGCCGTTTGACCGGCAGTGATGGTGGGCTAGTCAGCGGGTGGCGGTTGACCAGTGGCAAGCGATAGTGGAGGGTGGTGGCCAGCAAAGAAAAAGAAGAAAAGAAAAGAAAAAAAAAGAACGCAACTTATTTATAGAAATTATTCTGGAAAAATAATAAGTTAATTTTTTTACTTCTTGTTTTTATTTAAAATCTATTTTCCGGCCACTATTCTATTCGAAGGAGTAGCATTACAAAACGAATTTATGTTCTTTTTTTGTTCCGTGAAACAAAAAAATAGTAATTGAGAGAAATATAAATGTTATAAAATGAAGCTAGGTTGACTTTTATTTTAATTTTTAGTTTTTTCATGATTTATGGCTCGCTTAGTGTAATGTGAGAAGTATCTAAATTTTTTTTAGAACACGTGAATTTCGATCTAAATTCACGCATAATCTTTTCACATAATTCAAAACTCAAGTATCATTTGACATTTTTGCAATTAGCAAATGTTTTCCAAAAAATAAAAATAATATAAACGAATGGCCCAATATGGTTGGACAGATATTTTGACACCGCACCGCGCAAAAATTCTACCGTACTCCACCAATTTTCGGTCGAAATCGTCAACTCATCGCGTATAAATCGGTTGACTTACAGTATTTGACTATTTTAATAAATTCTAAAAGAGGGGCATTTCCGTCAGCACGCAAGCGTATACTAATTGAATACATTATCCTCGCCCCGAAAAGCTCTCGCCAGGGGAGGATGGGGCCCACAGGGGCTCCGGCCTCTAGAGCCCAACACCGAAGGAGAGATCCCCTCAGCAAGACGAGCCGCGTGAGGCGCCACTCGCTGCTGGGCGAGTGACACGTGGGCCTAATGCGTAACCATCAACCACTCAGAGCGCGAGTAGGGAGGGATGGGTTACACGCGGCGGGTGGAACGGTAAGAGACGTGGAGAACTAGAACACAACCAACACAAGCGTCTCGAGAAACGCGAACGTTTATCTTTGTGGGATGAGATGATTGATTGTCGGCGACGGGATGGCACGCCATTATGTAGGCCATTTTTCAGTCCCCGAGAAATCTGATCCCTGAAAGAAAAGTTCAACAAGAACTCTTTTAGCTTAAAAAAATATAAATAGAGAAATTAATTGTTGCTATTATTAAGTCAGGTTATATGATATCGGGTCAAAGCCCTTGGGAAAGTTTTTGGTGTTTGACAAATTTTTTGAAAACTCTTTTGCTCAAATATGAACATTCTGAATGCTCAATACTAAAAGCTGAAAAGAGCAGCATTGAATATTCGGCATTTGGGAAATGCCACGCCTACTGTTCATCTTTCTTCTTCCCTATGTCTACTTCTTCTTCTTCTCGGCCACTAGGCTTCTCTGGCAACTGCCGCCGCCGCCGCCGCCTAAGGGTCGCGCGTCGTCGGTGACCACCGTTTGGGGGTGGCGTGACGCGCGACCCAGGCAACATCGCCTGGTTCGCTCGGAACCAAGCGACACCGCCTGGGTCCGCGTGACCTCAGGCGACATCGTGTGAGGTCCACGCGACCTTAGGTTGCTAGATTTGGCCTCCGGACCGCCAAATTTGGCCTTTACGATCTCAGGCGCCTAAGGTTAGGCCTCCAGGCGGCAACAGCGTCGCCTGGGTCCATGCAACCTCAAGCGCCTGAGGTCGTAAAGGCCGGATCGGTGGTCCGGACGGCCCAGATCCGGCCTCTATGCCTCCGGGCTCCCGAGGTTGCGGTGACGGCGTCGCTTGAGGTCGCGACCTCAGGCGGTCGGTCGGCCAAATCTGGCCATTCGGCACCGCCGGCTGCCGGATTTGATTTTCAAAATTTTTAAAAAAAAATTTAAAAACAAAAGTCCATTTGTAATAATTTTTGTCAAACGGTATTTTTGCACAAGCCACTTTCCAATGTGTAATTTGCCAAACGAGCATTCTCGAAAACCCCTTTATCCTAAAGATATTTGCATTTGGCCAAAGGCATTTTCCCAAAATCAAACCAAACGGCCCATCATCTAATTTCCATGTATGATGGAAAATACAGCATCGGACTTTTCTCATGAATATCTCATTCAACGGCTCTTTTTTTTTTTTTGGTCGCCAAAGCAAAGAAAGTTCCCCCTGATGTCAACGGCGAGAGGCCATCTTCATGTCAAGGAGTTGTACACAAATCCAGCCGTCTCTTTGACGTGGATGAATCCGAGGAAGGATGACCGGGATTTGGCTAGAGTATACTGATCACATCCCAAAAAAAAACGAGGAACATAAAGCTGTCAACAGGCATGCGATCGCAGCTTGTACAGACAAAATAACATCACGGGATCAACACTAGTTCATTAGGTATAAGGAATATCGATTACAGGTATATCCAAACGTAGGGATGCATTGCCTTGTTAAATTACATCTGACTTGATACGTGATGTGTCCGAGCATTGTCTTGTTAAATGTTAAATCTATAATGAGCAATTCTTTTCTATACCAACACAACGGATGTTATGGGATTATCTTACACAGCAGTTCAAATGTCAATGAGGAAAACCCTCCTCCCAAAAGGATTTGCAGCATCTATGTAGTACTTAATTATCAAGCAAAAGTATCACAGGCTTCAAGTGAACAACAATTATATGCAAATTCAGCAAAAATATAAAAACAGTGATATGCAAACAGGAACAATCAGAATAACAGAATTTTACCAAAAAAAAAAAAAAAAAAAAACAGAATAACAGAAGGACTAAAAAATAGTGCAGTGATTTATTGGACTCACACCCAATTACACAATTTGCCAGAAAATTCACACTCAATTTATAAGGATCAACCTCTTGCCTCATTCATAATGATATTGTTTGCTCAAGGTTGCGATCGCATTACCATCTCCTTCACGATTTTGTTCTTCTGGGCTTCACCTAGAAAATGCTTCATTGTGAGTGAAAACTGATGCCACACCTTATAAGGCACATCACTTTACCGTCCCTAGGCGATATAGAATTCGGTTCATTCCTGCCCCTTTTACCATTCTCGCAGCAAAGCCGCACTCCCATTCCTCACATGACTGGCTCGTTACACAATTACACAATATGAACCTTGAACAATGAATTTGTGATTGGTGGCTACTTACAAAATATTTCAAGGTGTTTGGCCTGCCATGTTGCTATTCAGAATCTTGAGACTGTATACTCCACTCTGAATCTTCAACAATGAATCGTGATCATAATGGCAACTACAGGTTTATTCTCTGGATTTACCACTTGAGAATCAGATGAATTCAATCCATGTGCATGGATACAAATATTTTACAGCTTCAAGAGAATCTTCCGAATTCATTGGAGTCAGTGCCGAAGTTACTCTATCAATCACAGAAGTAGATCACCTTAGTGACTCGCGGCGTGGAACCTTCATGGTTAATTGCAAGAAAATATTCATTGCGTTGGAAAAACGAGAAATCCGTTCCACGTTACTCAGATCAGAAACACACTGTCGAATTCAAGCGTAGGAAAGCAGGTGTGCCAAATCAGGAAAATTTTGAGGAAAGAATGCAAATTCGACAATCAACGAACTGAGCATGTATCGGCGATGGTGCAGAACAGCATGGGATCCTTCATGGACGAGTGATTTGATTGGACGAACTCTTCGCATTATACTTGAAGAACTGAAGCACGGTGCGGACCCGGTTCGGGAGCTTCGACGCTGCGGCGACGCTCTGCTACTGCACGAGCGACTCGATGATGGGCGACGGTGAGGGGCGTGTGGGCCGGTCAGGTGAATGGGCCTCATCGAGGCCCATTTGTATGATGGGTTAGCCCCGCGGGTTGTTTGATCATGGCCGTGGCTCGTACAACACGTGAAAATGAGCGTTGCAGTTTGCCGAAGAAAAGTCATAATGCCCTCACCAATGCAGTACAAAAGGCAGTTTAGATGTTGCATCAACGTTACAATACGTGTTGCGACGTCCACGAGCTGTCAGTGGTGGGCAACCAAATTGATTCAACCTAGAAATTGAACTGGTTGGTTCCCAGGGGGACCAATCTGGTTTCCTATTCAAAAAATTGAGAATCAATATTGATTAAGGGTCCGTTCGTTTCACGGAAAATGACTTCTAGAAAAATATTTTTCGGATTTTTCGATATTCGTTTCACGGAAAATGAACTAATCAAGGAAAATATTTTCAATAAATTTTCGTTTTATTTTTATGCTTTCTTTTTTTTTCTTTTTAAATCGAGTTTTTAATTTCTTTTCTTTTCTTTCTTTCCTTTTCATCTTCTTCTTTTGTGGTGGCCGGTGAGGCTCCGCCTAGCCCGATTTGGCGAAGCCGAGATCGGGCCTTGCCAGATCGGGCGAGGTGGAGCTCTCGTCGGCTCCGGGCGAGCTCGGGCTCGTCGGATTGGGAGCCCGAGCTCCCACCGCCGATCCGGCGAGCTCGGGCGAGATCGGCTAAGCCTCGAGCTCGCCGGATCGCTACCGAGTCTTGGTCGATCACCGGGCGGTCGGCCATCGTCGGGCGGGGAAGGAGGTGGCGGCGATGGAAGGAGGAGGAAGGAGGTGGCGGCGGAGGAAGGAGGAGGAAAAAGGAGGAGTAAGGAGGAAGGAAAAGAAAAAGAAAAAAGAAGAAGAAAGAAAAAAGAAAAAGAATAAAAATTTCGATTTTTAAAAAATATAAATAATTAAAAATTCATTTTTAAAAAAATATAAAAAATAAAATTAATTTTTTGGTCAATTAAAAATATTAAAATTCAAATTTTGATAATTTTTCCCAAACAATTAAATGAGTTAACGAACAGTGAAAAATATTTTCTACTCAAATTTTAGGTTTTGGTGAATACGGAAAATAGTGTCATTTTCCTGGAAAATGACTTCCAGGAAAATGTTTTCCGGAAACATAATATTTTCCGCGAAATGAACAGACCCTAATTTAGTTTTCGATTCTAAAATACTAAATCAATTTGTGTTTGCTAGGAACCTAGAACTTGCAAGGCCGGTTCAAGGAAAAACCTGTAATAGAACCAGTTTATCTCTAATCCTAAATAAGTTCTTTTACTCTCTTTTTTCCAAACAAAGCATTTGCTAAAATTGAATGTATTTGACATGTTTCCTAGAGCAAAAAGAGTTGTATTTATATTTGACATATCAATATTAATATTACACACATCATACAATGAAACAAGGAAATATTAAAAAGAAAAAGAAAAAGCCTGGCCATTTTCGAGGTCAATTCTTAGTTTCAAAAATTTAAAATTAACTCTGACATATTAGGGCACGTAGTTTTGCCACTTATTTACACAAAGGGAACAAAAATTTCGTTTTTTTGTTCACGGGAACAAAAAAAAAAAACAAACGCGTTTGTGTGCGTTTTGTTCCTTTTTGTTCTTTTGTTAAAAAAAAAAAAACGAAACAAGAAACACAAATTTTGTGTTTTTTGTTTTGGAACACAAATGAGAAATACTTTTTTTTTTTTTTTTCTTTTTTCTCTTAATTTCTGTTCTTCTTTCTTTTGGCCGGTCGCCGGCCTCGGCCATGGCCGGCGACCGGCCGACGAGAGGGCCGGCGGCCTCGCCAACCACGGCGAGGCTCGCCGCCCGGCGAGGCCGACGCTCGCCGTCCCCGGCGAGGCTCGCCGCCCCGGCGAGGCCGACGCTCGCCGTCCCCGGCGAGGCCGAGGCTCGCCGTAGGCCGGGCGAGGTCGGCCTCGCCGGATCCGGGCGAGCTCGAGCTCGCCCGGCCATGGCGAGGCCGACCTCGCGCCGGCTTGGGCGAGCTCGATCTCGCCGAGATCCGGCGAGGCCGAGCTCGTTTGGGGCCGGCCGCGAGCCTCGGCCTCGCCGGGCGGTGGCCGCGAGGCCGCGCCTCGCCGCCGGCCGTGGCGAGCTCGGCCTCGCCGGATCAAGGCGAGGCCGACCTCGCGCCGGCTGGGCGAGCTCGATCTCGCCCAGATCCGGCCTCGAGCTCGCCCGGCCGGCGGCCGAGCTCGCCCGGCCGGCCGGCGAGCCTCGGCCTCGCTCGGGCGGTGGCCGCGCGAGCCCGCGCCTCGCCCGCCGGCTGGGCGAGCTCAGCCCTCGCCGGCCGGTCGCCGGCCAAAAGAAGAAAAAAAAAAATGAAAAAGAAAAAAGAAAAAATAGAAAAAATAGAAAAAAATAGAAAAAATAAAAGAAATAAAAAAATTATCCAAATTTACCAAACATGTTTCGTTTATTTTTGTTAAACAAGTTTACCAAACACGCTTTTTTGTTCGAGAAATTGTTCCCGTGAACGTAAACACTTTTTTCTATTTCCGTTCCCTAACAATTTTTAAACGTAAACGTTACTAAACGCGCCCTTAGGGGCTGCATGTTTTTATTTCTTTTTTCTGTTTAAGAACAGAAATTTTCTTTTTTTGGTTCCGGGAACAAAAAAAGAACAAAAATGCGTTTGTTTGCGTTTTTGTTCAAAATCGGATTTTTTGTCCCCGTAACACAAAAAAGAACGAGAAATGAGAAATAAAAAAAAATTGTTTCTTGTTCCGAAACGATTTTGAAGAAACACTTCTTCTTCTCTCTCCTCTCTTTTCTTCTTCTTTTTTCTTTGGCCGGCGACGCCGTCAAGGGTCGGCGACCTCGCTGAAGCGTCGCAGGCCCCCGGTGAGGCCGAGCTTGCCCACCCACCGGCGATGCTTGGCCTCACCCGATCGAGGCGAGCCGAGCTCGCCCGGCCACCCGCCGACGCTCGGCCTCGCCGGGGCCGACGAGCCTCGGTATGGCTGGGCGAGGTTGCCGGCCTGTCGGCCGGTCACCGAAGGTCGACGACCGACCGAAAGAAGAAAAAATAAAAAAATAAAGAAAAAAAGGAAAAATAAAAATAAAAATATTTAAAAATTAAAAGAAACAAAAAAAGAATATAAATTTACCAAACGTGTTTCTATTCATTTTTTATTCGAAACAAGTTTACCAAACGCATCTTTCTAGTCAAAAATTGTTCCTCGGCATAGAAACATTTTTTTCTATTTCTGTTCCTTGGAATAATTTTTGAACAGAAATGCACCCTTATTTTTCAGATTTCAAGTTGGAAATCTATCCAACTTTAAAACTGATCGCTCCTACAGTCCTACATGCCCTGGCACATCATTGAGTAACAATTGAATACCGGATAGCTGTGAAATTAAAGCTGCACCGAATGGATTTACCAAGGGGAATGGGTGGAAAAAGCCAATTAGCAACATGCACCCTTTTCAGTTGTAATTCGTGGTTTGACTTAGAATTTGATATGCTTGAGAATGTGGAAATTGGAGAGCAGAGACAGAGGGATGAAGCTTACAAAGCTGCCGAGAAGAAAACTGGAATCTATGAGGACAAGTAAGCCAAATATTCTTATCCCTATTGGTATTTGCATACACTCAACTTATTATTAGCACTATCATTTTTAGATTTAGTGATGACCCTGCATCGGAGAAGAAAATACTTCCACAATATGACGATCCGGCTCAAGATGAGGTTAATTTTTTTTTCTCTTTTCTGATTACAAGTGTCATATCCAACTATTGGGTTCTCACTTCTTTTGATGGTTTCAGGGGGTAACTCTTGACTCAAGTGGATGTTTGACCAATGAAGCTGAAAAGAAATTGGAAGAGGTAACTAGTTTTTCTGCATATTGTGGTTCAGCATTAGTTAGAATAGGAATGAGGTCTGCTTGGTCATTCTAAAAAAGTTTCATGTACTTCATATACAGCTAAGAAGGAGGCTACAGGGTGTTTCTTCAAATAGTCATTATGAAGATCTCACCTCATCTGCCAAGACCTCGTAAATTGCTTTGATTCAGAAAGCCCAAGAAAAAGAAATCCTTACGGAAGAAAGAGAAGTTGGACTTAGATGCCCTTGAAGTGGAAGCACCAAAGAAGCCGAAAACTTAAAGTGTTATTGACAGGCCTTCTATTATTTGTTGAGTTCGAGCAACTTACTATTGGGGCTAGAAGTAACTTCAGGCTCTGGGCGTCGATTGCAGTTCTACATTACATTATTCTATATACTTTTAAGCTTTATCAACTATGAAGATCAAAATATAGATGCTCTTGTTGCTTTTGAAGATGTACTTAGACCTGTAATGCCAATAAAACAGGCGGCAATTTTTGAGAATTCTTTGTTGCCCGAGAATTGAATGGCACCTTTATTAGTGATCTTCTTCATTGTTACTATTCCTAAAGATGATTGTATCTGTTACCTTTATTAGTGATCTTCTTCATTGTTACTATTCCTAAAGATGATTGTATCTGTTCCTAGAGATGGTTGTACAGATTATGTGATTAGCAGGTGGCTATTTCACAAATGCTACTCTTGTTGTTAGATGAACGACTGAGCAAGTGAAATGCTCTGCATGTGTTTATGGAGAGATAATGGCCATTGGTGTAAACCTTGCTTTGATTCGTTGCTATATGGGGGGCGTGAACACCTTTGCTTTAATTTCTTGCTATATATAGGGCATGCATGCTCGTGTGCGAATGTGGTTAGGTGTGTGCATGTCCTACTGCGCTTGCATGATTTTGAGAACCTGTAGAACACTCAAGATTCTTGCGATGGGGACATAATAATTTTTCTAAAGGGGGTACAGTGTGGCTTATGACTGGGAAAGCAAGCCTACCGAGGAATGGTTCTCAACAGCTTAATTGGTATTACAGTACACAGTAAGATGCTTTTCATCTTTGAGAGTTATCAATATCAATTACTAGCAGATTAAGCCTAACTTCGACTCTGTTGATTGAAGGTTCATGAATTCAAAAGGTCACCGACTACTGAATTTTTGAAAACCAATACAGCATAAAAGTTCGGGCAATGCATCCTTTGTTCATTTGGCTCACTATAAATTGACTTCATCACAAAAGAGTCTTTTATCTAGCCTTCCCAATACACTCTATTTGGAGAGCATTTTGAGGATAAAGGGTGGTTTTTCATCATTAGCCTTCCTCTGGCATTCTAAATTGTGTAGTATTTGTGGGTCTCAAAAATTTGTGTGGAATATAGTGTAATCTAGCTCACCCAACAACGACAATCAGTGCATTTTAGGTGTGGAAAAATGTTCCCTACTTAATTGGATTTTAGTTCGTTCATCGGTGGACCCGAGAGAAGGGAAAATTCTATTGCAAATCATCATCAGCCGAGTTAGATATCGAAGTTGGGCTGAACATTTGAAAGCAGGAAGTTGCCCATGACACTTGTGGTGACATGATATTGTGTCAAAGTTGTCCTCAGGTTGAGTTCCCTACCATTTTATGCCTGATTGAAATAATCCAGAAAGCAATATTCAATCCTAAACTCCTGCAAGTGAAAAACAATCTCCAGAGCAAATTATGAATATGATGAATGAAGAGAGCATTCAACTGCACATCATCAACAAGGGCTTTACTTAAGCAATGTAAAAGAAGGCAAGGCATATGCCTTGGCATGGACATACAACACCAGTCCAGCAACTAATGACAACACAATTGTTTTTCCTCTAACCACGAACAGCACGATTTTTTGAATCATATACAAATCTATTGAACAACTACAAGAAAACATATTTTTACTACTCAATCCAATAGACACAAGGACGGAATGGGTGCCCCTATGGCTTCAATACATCCATGACAAGTCTTGCTTGAAAGAAATAGATCATGCGGCACCTTGAAGGCCCCTTTCTGAAATCTGAGGACAATCTTCCACCACACGCAACTCTAACTTTTGTCATCCCACAACTGGCTTCAGGCCATCATCGGTGACTCCTAGGCACTTTACCAATCGCAAGATCCGCAAAGAAGGAAAGTGGATAACATGCTGCACTCTTGGCATCAGACAAACTGAAAAAAAAAAACACTGTTTTCCCACTTTCAAATATTTAGATGAAGAAAAACTAATCGATTTATAGAAAAAAGATATTCATGGATTGAAAACAATAAATTCAAATTAGGAGAAAACCATTTCCCCTTTAGATAATAAGGAAAATGCTTTTCCGAGGCCCAGTCTCACTTGGCCACTGCGAGGTCGACATTGCTTGGGTCAGTGTTGTCTAGGTGGCAAGTTGCAATTGCTGTGTGATCCCGAAAGAGAGCTTTACCAACAAGTTTCGTGAGAAGCCCCATTGTTATTGCTGATCGAATTATAATTAGCACAATGTTGGAAAAAAAGAGAGACAAGGTTGCAATTCAAATTATACTGAATATGCAATACTTTACTCATGATCTTTTAAATATCTAAAATTTTCCAAATTGAAATTTGAATCTTTGTTATCTAAAATAGACAAGATCTTCAATGTTGTTAGCAAGTTTTGTAAGGGCATTTGATAAGAATTGAGAAAATTACCAAAAATGTCATCATTGTATGTTCTGTCTGAACTTTTTAATTTGACAAATTTAATAATAATTTTTTTACTATTTGCATTCATTCCTGTTATGTAATTCAAATTGTTCGTCCTCTTTCCTTTGCTCATGGCAGAGGCAGAGGCGGTGAGAGCCAAAGGAGCGATGGTAGCAGAGGCGGTTGCCATATCCTGGAATTCCACAGCCTAATTAGAAATCAAGAACATTTCACAGCAGTGAGAAGAGCTAGATCTTTCTGGAAGACAATGTGTGTGTGCCTATTTCCAGTTGAAAATGTTCAACACCTTTTTTTAAGCGGAGGGTTACCTCTCTGAGCTTGCTGAACTAAATGGAGGGAAGCAAAGTGAGGCTTTGTATGTGGAAGAATGGGAGATGGAGAAAGGATAAGGTGAGTATGGTTGGCTCGAGGGCAGATTTGTTGCAGCTTCAAATATTGTCCAAGAAAAGCAACGAAGTTAGAGCCTTTGGTTTGCACTGAATATGGACCACCCGTTCATGCCAGCTTGTTCTATCTAATAAATCCCAGTGCAATTACAAGTAAAGATATAACTTGCAAGAACTGAAGAACCGAATAAAAGAGCACTGCAACATTGTTTTGAACAGATGACACAACAGGAACCACATTGAAGTCCAGCATAGTAATAAAGTACTGTTCAAATAACTGGAACTTTCACATAAAAAATTAATCACAACTAGCCAAAGTCCCAGATCGGATTGGGCACCACGAGCTGGGGCTTTCAGGTACTGTTGCCTCCTATGATGTGAACCTTAATGATGCAACCGGCGACTCCATTTTCCTCCAGAAGCTCACATATACACCGGTCGTTCTTCTTTAAATTGGTATGGCAGCATAAGCCCCCCAGCCGGTGATCCAGGTGCGGCTGTCTGTCCACACCTTAACCGTCCCTCTCCATGTCCTCCCAGTGGGATCGTGGAACAAAATGGCCTGAGGTAACTTGAGTTCATAATTGATAAGGACACTGCATGGAACATACTGCAAGGAGACAGGTGAATGTGATGAGGACTCTATGTCAATAATTCTAAGCCAAAATCTCTCATTTGTAAAAATAAGTGTTCTGTAATGATCATTCTCTAGAGCAAGAAAGAAAGAGTGACATTGCAGCAAAATTGACAGACTGCGGATCTATGAAGGCAAGAGAAAAACATTCATAACGAGCTCACACTTCTACAGGATAAAAAATGCAAGACAAAAGGCGGGATTGAAGAGCAAGCATACCAAGTAAGAACTTCTTAGAGCCTGGATCACTGTCACGAAGTAAGGATTTTTAAGGTCGATGTACCTCTTCACATCGATAGGATCTTCATCAGCAGCTTTCCTCTCTTCAACGTTCCCTGAATATCAGATAACACTAGGAGAGTCAAACAAACTAACAAATTCACCGTTTAGAAGCTATGTACACCCGATATAATCAAAATATGCTGAAAATTAAAGAATCTTAAATGATTTCTATTACCTTCTTTTTTTGACCGTTTGCTCCTGCCTTCATCCTCCTCCTCCTCCTCGTTGTAGTCCTCATCATCATCATCATCACTGTCATGCTCTTGGACTTCACTTCCTTCTCCCACCTCCCAGGGAGGGCGCACTCTTTCTTCTCGCATGCGGAGTGCCCATATAGAACAACTCTGAACACACCAGGACTCTGGTAGGAGAACACCATAAAGTCATTGTTCTCCACTAAGTTGTCCCGCACAATTTTTTGCCAGCCGTCTTCAAAATAGGCGTCCCATGCCTCCAAAGTCACCTTCACATGTCATTGCCGCAGTGATCACTGAAGGTGACTTTGGAGGTACGGGACGCCTATTTTGAAGACGGCTGGCAAGAATTTGTGCGGGACAACTTAGTGGAAAACAATGACTTTATGGTGTTCTCCTACCAGAGTCCTGGTGTGTTCAGAGTCGTTCTATATTGCACTCCGCAGAAGAAAGAGTGCGCCCTCCCTGGGGAGGTAGGCCACGAACAAGCAGAGGATCGTTACCTGCGATGATCACTGATCAGACTTGAATAAGGCGATCACGGGAATGACTGCAACCGCTGGACTCAACAAAACAAACAGAACTCGTCCTGTTTTGGGAGTGGTCGTTCCGTGTCTCTGTTTTTGGAGGTCAATGTTTCGTA
The DNA here is from genome assembly GCA_017140615.1 of Eucalyptus cladocalyx. Taxonomy (NCBI): domain Eukaryota; kingdom Viridiplantae; phylum Streptophyta; class Magnoliopsida; order Myrtales; family Myrtaceae; genus Eucalyptus; species Eucalyptus cladocalyx. The sequence continues at coordinate 32,353,496 of CM029516.1, forward strand.
GCCTCTGATGGTGAGGCGAGAGCAATTTGTGGGCTTTCTTGATTCCGGTTCTGGGACTCGTTCCAATGCCGGCTCTGCTTTCTTACATGTATGTAAGTCGGGTTCTTTCTCAGAGAGATTATCAAGCTCATGCTGGCGGTGAACATGGAGGCTTCTTACTATATCGTCAAAACAGAGGGCGGTTGTGCATCAATGCGGTGGTTACCCATCAATTCTAATTCCTTTCTTTCCTCCGTTCAACCAGATTGACTTCGTTCCAATTCAGGAACATGGTCAACTTTCTTTTCCAATTTTTGCTCCATTTAATGAAAGACACTTTTTTTCCATTTGCGGACATCATCAGTGTGCTGTTCCAGAACCACCTCAGTCATGAATTTGATCTAAAATAAAACGAGTTATCTGCTAATGAAAAAAATTCATTGTTAGGGAAGAGACAAGTTAAGCAGTATAATCAAGCAAAAACATATCTTATTTCTTTTCCTTGAAAGCTTGCCATCTCACTCATACAGAAATAATCCACCGCCTTCGTACCATAAATGGCCTAACGGTCAGCGAAAAATCTGTTCACTGGTAGCGTTCGGTGCATAATTATGTTTGCATCATGCCGGACTCGAACTGGCTGAGGCGGCATGTCGTCCGGCCTCACGCGTGCGGAATTACAACGTACTGCAGGAATTAAAATGAATACAAATCTTTACATATTAGGGATTAATCTCTGATACAACACAGAGACACGGCTCTAGCATGACATGAATTTGTTGAGACACCTGAATACTAATTTTTTTTTTTTGGTCGGAAAGGCCTGAATACTAATTTGAACACAACATAATGATGCGGTCAACTTGAAATCGACACAAATGGTAAGCTTTCATAAATTATCTTTAACTGCCTCCGTCTCATTGATATTTTTCTCTTTATTGACTAGATACTTTTGAAGTATTTCGGGTATCTTAGTAACATTATGTTGGGAGAATAATTTTTTATCATAAATGGTTTTTTCTGATTATGTTTAGGGAATAATTTCGAGTAAAATAATGTCTTGATAACTATCTAAAATTTCTATTCCGGGGATAGAAATGTGTTTGGTGAAATTCTTAAATTCTTTTGTTTCTTTTAATTTTTTTAATACTTTTATTATATTTTTTTTTCTCTTTCTCTTTTTCTTTTTCTCTTCTTCCTCCTCCTTTGCCGTGGCCGGCAATTGGCTGGGCAAGATTCGGTGAGCTTGCCGGAGTCTTGCCAGGCCTCGCTAGCCGACGTGAGGCTTGGCCTTGTTGGGCCACCGTTAGGCAACACCGACTTGGAGGTGGTCTAGTGAGGTTGCCGGCCCTTGTCGACCGGTCGCCAACCATAGTTGAGGCGGGCGACCGACCAAAGGGAAGAAGAAGAAAGGGGAAGAGAAGAAGAAAAAAGAAAAGAAATAGGAACTGATTCTAGGAATTGTTCTTGGAGCAAGAAGTTATTTTTTTCTATTTTTTATTTATATTCCAAATTTATTCTTAGGAACAAAAAAAATAATTTTTTTTTACCAAACAGGGCCTTAATAACTTTGACGGAATTGGCTGAGTAGAAAATTTTGTCCCAAAAAGAAATGATATGACATATATTTGTGAGGACGATAAAACCCAAGTAAATTATCATATTGAATATGAACTTATGGAATCATCATATTGGCAATGAACTCAAATATCAATTAAGTTCTTACTGAAGAAAGATTTGTTTATCATCCTTATTGATTTCAAGCATGAAATCAATCGCTACAAAAATGTAGATCATCAAGATGTTACATCATGTATGTTTCAAAATGAGGGACAAAACTAGAAGTACTTCAAAAGTAGGATGCATCGTGCACCAGCAAAAGGTAATGAGAATCCATGCCACAGCTTTTGTAAAGCCATGTGTTATTTTCTCCTTTTCGTAGTGTAATGGCATGCGCCGAAAGAGAGAACCCTAATTTTTGCTGCGTGAAATTTGACCTAATTGTTCTCTTGCAGCACCAGTCCGGCCCCTCTTCAGAATTGAGAACCAGACCGAAGGACCTGTTTCTAGTTTTCATAATCAGAGACTAGATTGGCCCAGTTTGGTTCCCAAGTGATCAAAAACTAGGAACCGGACCAAAACTTGCGGAAACCACATACAACTAGTTGATTTGGTTTGGTTCGGTTCGATCTTGTTTATGAGCCGGACCTGAGATGCACATCTTTTGTCAAACTTCGAGATCTTAATTTAATTAATTAAATGTGAAAATCAATTTAATTTAAAGTCATCACTAATTTATTATGGATCAATTAGAACCCAAATAAAATGTGAAGAAATATTTTACTTCTACGAATACGAATAAGAGATGTCATTTTCTCATAAAAAAAAAAGCGACCTTTGATATTGCTGTACGCACTTTTGTAACTTTTTGTCTACTTCAGATAATGACCCGGCATTCTTTACGTCAATTTAGGCTCACCTCATGCCCAAACCCGTCTCTTTCGGTTTTTCCATAACACAACGTTGGATGTTTTCTTGATGCAGTTCAGCTTGTCGTAAAAAAGAAGAAAAGATGTGTAGTTGAGCTGTCTAGTCGAGTTTCTACGTGAAGTAGCTGGAGGATAATGCTGAGTTGCAGGCCGCTTAGTACAGAGTCTTGAGAGTGATGGCCATTGGCCAATGCGTCTTTTAATGAGACTTGGGCCTGGCAACACCACCGCCACCTCCTTGACAATTAAACAAACTTAGGTTATTGACGAATGGGGAGCTAACTTCTGTAGATGAGATTAAAAAGATTATGGGTTGTAATACCTATGGAACTACATGAATCGTGGTTTTGGGGTGGGGGGGAGTTAGGATCTTTTGAATTTAGGGAATAAATTACACTCCCAATTTAAACTTAAAGCTTACAACAGAAGAAAAAAGTCACGTCAATAACAGTAATTTTTAATTACTTGCATCACGATTTTCCATTTTACCTAGTTTTCAATCCTTTGTAGGAGATGAATTTTAGAAATTTTCTATTGAGAAAAGATGACCAAAGAAGCACATCTAGGAAATTTGAAGTAAAACTCGCGTTATTTTTTACTAGTCGATTGTTGTACTTTTGCAAGGTGTAGTTGCTTTACCATTGACAAACCGAAAAAAAGCTCATTGGCCTGTTTTGCTAAGGAGATCGATCTGCTTTCTACACACTTTGGAGTTGTATCCCTGCCTACTTTAGTTTTTCCCTGGGCTTTTGAAAATGGGAAGTGGTCCTTCCTCAACCCAAAACTTATGATCATGCAATTTACTTGTTGATTATTGTACACATCAGGCATGCCCAGCAAATGTCTCTGATTTCGACAACATCTGTGAGTATCTTGATTTCTCTTCGTGTGCATTGGAAATTGCTTGTCTGAAATTAATTCTTTGCTAACAAGATCAGCAAGTTCGTCCCTGTATTTTGAGAAAACCTTTTTGGAATCCTCTGCAGATTGAAATAAATTTGATGGCATTCTTCCTTAAATTGGTCATCACCACAGGGCCAAAATACTGATTCAATCACCCGTGAAGTTCAGGGACCCCATAAGTACGGAGAACGTGAGCTTGTATAAGGAACAAACTAAAACAGCTGCGCACACATACCACGCAGGCCAAATTTGCTCTTGCAGGCCCTTCTTTACTCCCTGAACGAAAGAAAGAATCCACACTAAAAATGCAATTGACATCTTAAGCGAGTTTGGGTCATATTCTAACTCCGCTCATGCGAAGCCAAACTTTTGAGTGAAGTTGGGTTAACTTGATTGTGTCAAACAGGCAAAAATTTTAGCCTTCTGTGCACACGGCTGAGAGTATAGTCTCCTCTCATTCAACCTTCCCCAACAATTTCAAATTCATGAAACAGCTGCCCAACGATTCGAACCAGAAAAACTCAGTCCTTTAACAAGGTGACCAATTGACCAGCATGATCTTTTCTCCTGCGTTTTGGCTTCTACTGAATATGCTTAAAGAAAAGGAAAAGAACAGACAAAATTAGCCATGCATAGATTTCCTTTCCTCTGCTCAAGAGATTGCGCGAGTTCATTTTCTTGAGAAGCAGGGGACACAAAACACGAGCATGGTGACTGGTGAGTTAGATGACGGTCAGTTCAAAAATTACCTGTTGCTTCTCATAGATGAGGGAGTCCACCATCAACCTGTAAATGATGCATGCCCTTCTTCCATCTGCAGCCACCCTCACCTCCTCCCGTGACATTGTTCTTACGTTTTTATCTTCGTTTTTCCTTGTCTTTTGGTTTGTAATTGTACTCGTCACCCCAGTGAACAGTAAGAACTAACACTTTCGCCTGCGTGAATCTCCATGAGAATTTTGAGATGAAACAATTCTTGGTGTCCAAAGTGTCTTGTAAGGGCTCAGTGGATGTTCCCGTCACCACTGGGAATTGATCAGAGAAAACAAATAAGTTTCCTCACTGGGTTATTTTTCTTTTTAATGGAAAAAGGTTTCACTTTTACTTTATAAGCACATTTTCTAGAAAACTAATACATTAAAAATCAAAAATTGTTTTTCCTCGTCAGCTTCACAAGAAAGGGCATCTGAAATGCTTCAACAAAAAGGCCCTCACTTGAGATGAAATGTTTACCGATGTTTACTCCGATATGTATTTTATCGGTCTCTGTTCAAAAAAGAACATAATAAATGACAGAAAGGCAAAAACAGCACACGATCACAGGCCAACGCAGGAGTCCATATGTTAAAGACTGAAAGGGTCCTTTGAAGATCCCTATATCCTTTTTGCCTGTCTTTTCTTTTGGATGGGAAATGAGCTTGCATTCGTTCATCTAAAGACCAAAGTACATGGACTAAATTGGCTCTCTCAGCAACGACAGATCCAGAAGAACAGGGAAGTGGATTGAATCAAAAAATGAAAAGTAAACAAACAAGAGCATTAGTTCAAGCCCAGTTTGCATGAGGATTAAGCAAATTCTCCTGCATTAGGGAAAATTTTCAGAAGCAACTCTCCATTTACTACAACATCTTCTGCTTTCCGGATAGAATTCTACAGACGATTAGGGGAATCTAAAACTAAATCCTCCTCCCAGCTCCTGATCAAGTGATTACACTGACTTGACAGACTACTTGGACAAGTTGGGCAACCATACAACACATTTTTCAAATTGGATGGTGAGAATACTAGATATAATGGTCCTCTCACTTGCTATGGAACATTTTTGCGACAATCACCATCCACGCATTCATCTAGTGAATGGGTCGGATTGGAAACACATAGAAATGCACACACACAAAAAAAAGGGTGATCGGAGATAGAGAGTAGGGCGAGAGAGTGTGTAGAGGAGGGAGAGAGAAGAGAGAGGAGAGAGAAAAATGGGGGGAAATTTCCCTGACAATGTGGCCCACTTTGGACACGTGGTGTAATTTGAGGTGTCTTCTTATTTGCCACGTTGGAGGACTAAACGTACCCAATATTTTCTCCTGAATATTTTCTTAGGCAATGTAGTACCTGGCATTTCCACGTGGGGGATCTGCTAGACTTTTTTCAATTGGCTCAAGAGAAAGAGGCTGGTGATAGCGACGGCTTCCATTTCTATATGTTTATATCTCATGGTTTTTTGCTTGAATTAGGGATGGCAATGGACGGGGGCGGATGGTGTCCCCAACCCGCTCGTGCGGTCGTCCTTCATCATTCCATCTCTCATTTCCTTCATGCCCAAAAATAAATTGTACTTGGATTTGGGCAAGTCCAAAAAAGGTTTAAGGGGAAAAAATAGGCGAGAGAATTGCCTTAGGGTGGGAGACTCACAATGTCACCCATATATTCTTTCCCTGTCGGGAAGCCAAAGATAGATGAAGAATTAGAGGATTTCACGATAGTGAATATAGACACCACATCATGATTACGGTCCTAATTACCGTCAGGTAGACAGATATAGTAGCTTCCCACACCTGAAGTGAGTGAGTGTGAGTGAAAGGCTTATCCAAGACTTGACATGTCTTACGGCATAGTCACTGAACCAATTGGCCATGATCTGTACCCCTGGTTCGATGACTGAATTAGGGATGGCGATGGTCGTGGACGGATGGTGTCCCCAACCCACTCATGTAGTCATCCTTCATCATTTCATCTCTCATTTCCTTCACGCCCAAAAACAAATTCTACAAAAGAGGAACACCACCCCCCCCCCCCCCTCTCTCTCTCTCTCTCATGGATGACAGCGAGACTTCTCTTGTACCGTTTTCCATTTATTGCATAACACCTGGGACGGCATGAGAAAGGGTGCACAAGGTGAGATGGGAGGGATGTGCTGTTGCGTGACTAGACATGGGCCAAGTTGTGTGAGTTGGGAGCATTTATTGAGGTATTTTTGGTGTCCTTTTTCTTTGATTGAGAGGAAGGGAGGGGGTTTGAAGGTTTCTTTTGGATCGTTCTTGCTTGTTGGTTTCTTCGTAGAGCAAGGGTGGGATGGATTCTCCGGAAGATGGAGCATGGTCCATTTCCTTTTGTGTAGTAATTGCATAGTGAGTTATATGCAAGAATAATAGCACAAGTGATTCATTAACTTTGGTTTGATATGCAATGTCTTTCTTAAATTTTCAATATTTTTAACATAATTCTTTAATTATAATAAGTATTCGATACAGTCCCTAAATTATATGAAAAATATTCAAAAGTTTAACAAACTACATTTAACATTTACCAAAATTTAAGGATCAATAGAACAAATAAAAAATTCAAAGACAACATTATACATTGGATCAAAGTTATCAAAGTTCATGGATCACTTGCCTCATTTTCTCATTTTGGAAGAATTGAAGTCCTCAAAGCACATGTTTCCAACAGGATTCTGAAGCAAATGGAGGGCATACATGAACATGGGTTGGATGCATCACGAGGGTCCATTTGCACTCTCCATGCAAGACAGGAAGCAAGGAGAACTTAGGTAAGATGAAACCTTTCGTCCACTTTTTTTTTTTTAACATTCTTTTTGAGAAATGAGGCGATAACTTGTCATGGGGAAGAGATTTATATTTATAAACCGCATCTCATGTAAGTAAGTGAGTGGAGTGACCAGGATTTGAGTGGAATGCATCGTTACCTAGCTGCTGAGCCCTCGTTTTGCGCGAGTGTAATAGCAATTACATGCTCACACAGTGATCAAAATTGAGAGACACAAAATGAAGGGGGTTTAATATCATAAAAATAATTAAAGTTTGATTTGAAATTTCAATAATCTTAGCCATATCCAAATACCTACCCGATTCCATGAAAAGGGTGATGTAATGATCAACGTGTTATCTTTTATTATGTGTCAATATATTTTTCTTATGAAGCATGACAAAGTACTTCTTTTTACAATTGCTAGGGTGATCTTAAAAAATTAGTCACGGGCCACATGACTCAATGTCACGTAAATTTAGCCACTTTTATGCATATATTTCTACTGGCATCGCACAAATAGCACTTAGTTCATACAACTTTTTGATTCGATAAATCCACGCAGGACTCCAAGAGATCATAGAGTTGATCATACTGGAAGAGAGGAGAGAGAGAGAGAGAGAAAGGACAATGCTAAGGTTTGAAAAGTGAGGGCAGTAGTATAACTTCAAAAGAAGATCCAAAATGGAATACGAAAACGCATACAGATTTCTACGCTGCTGACAAAGTTGAAACCTTTTCGAATGCAAAGAGGTGGGTTCCATCTCTCTCTCTCTCTCTCTCTCAAGGATTCCTCGTGGTCAGTCTCAGTGGCGAGGTCTTGTTTCATCAAAGGACCAAACCCCACCACGCCTCCCCCCTTTCTGTTTTCCTCTTCACCTCTCTCCCATCTTTTCACGAATCCCTGCCCCTCACATCGCCCCACAACTGTTGTTTACTGCTGGTAGATTTGCAGACATAGTTTCCCCAACGTCCGCGAAATTCCTGAATGTAACGAATCATCAGTTCCTTCGTTCAGCGCCGTTAAATTACTCACGAATCAACTTAACTAGGTAAAAACAGCGAATTATCATCGACAAATTCACTTTTTCTCGTGAACCCGTTACTGTTTAGCAAAGCTAGTGAGAACACTATAATCTTTCTGCTAGATTTTTCATCTTTATTCTTGGATTCGTGGACCCTGGACAAGTACACTTGGCTTTGCTCCGGTCCAAAACGTGGTCAATTATTCAAGTTCTTGTAGGAGCCACAATCTTAGATTGATCACCGATAGAAAAACGTATCACTTTGGATGATGGATCACCACTGTTGCAGAGCAGGCTTCATAGGATTTTTTCCCCCGCTTGAAGATGCCACCGAATCCTAGTATGCACTTCGTACGTAGGATCATGTGCCTCCCTATCTTTGGAGCTTTAGTTTCCTGGCGATGATCATGTTGCCTTGTTTCGGTGAGTAGCGCTTTGTCCATTCTCCTGATTCTTTTTTCATAACGAAAGAAGCTCAAGTACTGATCTTTCCCTCATGACCATGCTCTAGAAAGTTGAAAGCAAAAGTGGAAATTCATATGGCTTAAAAAGAAAAGACTCTCTATATATCTCGTTTCTAAATCCTAATCGATCGCACTAATTGCGTTACTTAATGGTCTAAGAAAGCATCGAGTGAACATGTTTTGTCACAAAAACCACAGTAACACATCAAAGCAAAGGATCATTCTGGCAGCATTCACCATCTGTTGAATATTTCTTTTACTTTGATTTTCTGATTTGTATTTCCTTGGGTTCTTTCTAGCCAGAATTTGCGGGATTATGGACCAGCCAAGAAACTGGAAACTGCCCGAAATTCTTTTGGAAAGAAGTTGTACCGGGGACCAACCGGGGTATTTTGATTGACAAGAAAGTGTGAAGGGTCGACTTTATGACAGGAGACCTCACGTCCTTCACGAGCAGTGTCAGGTGATGTGTTCCCTCATTGGCATGCTGGTGTAATTTTCACAAAGATTGCATTATGGCAGACATAAGATCTGCGCGAAGCTGTGAACCCTCTTTTCTAAGTGAGAACATAATGAAGTTTTACCTGATCTTTTTACTTTTACTGTGGTACTGATTTCTTGCCAGCATTCAAACTCAATTAACTCCCACAATAACCTTTTGTTTTCTAAGAAATCAAGAGCTATATGGAGTTCGTCGGGCCGTCTCTTAACAAAAGTCATACTTCTTAGTCCTACCTGACGACTTTGTGCATGAAATGAGAGAAAAGAATTAGAGTACGAACTTTCTTTTTTCTAGTTTATGTAATCTTGCCATATTTATGAATTCCAATGAAGAATGCAAGAACATTGGAATATCTCACGTCCTTAAATAATAGATCATCGTTGGTTTGGCGTGCAATTAGTTTCAGATCGCTTGCATTCTGAAGAAACTTGTCTAAACAATGGACACAAGGACACATGAGATCGCCAGTCTCATTAAATTCTTCTGGGCAAAGTGTTAAACGAAGCGCAAAATGGAAACTCTCAAGAGCCCTTCCAATTCAAATTAGAATAAACTAAGATGATAATTTTTTGCAAGATCGGTGCTAATATATCTTAAGAAAAATTATAGCTTATGGGCAGTACAGAACTATATTCCTGGTATTAAATTATTATTTTTTTTGGCTAAATGGAGTAGAATCTGAGTAATCTACTACCTAACTGCCCTTCAAATTAAAATAAAACCCACTAAACGAATAAGTAAAAATGAGATGGACAAAAGAGGGGAGAGAGAAGACAGAATGTGAAGAGGTAACCGAGACGAATCACTAAAACCATACTGAAAACAATACTTGGGGAATACCCAGGACACCAATAAGGTAGAACCAATCAAGAAATAGAGATGCAGCTCCGGAATGCTTCATCGGCACGATCAAAGAGCCGTTCTTGCTGGTCTTGCAAACACTGACACCAATCTTGACACTGGACGCTTCGGCTGGATTCAGGCACAGCCCAGGATTGCCACTGAGATCCAAGTTCTTGCCCAGCCTCTTTAAGAAGCCGGCATCAAATGGGACCACACCGGTCAACAAGTTCCTGCTCAGGTTCAAGTGGTATATGTGGGACAGAGTCCCGAACGCGACGGGGATTTCGCCAGTCAGCTGGTTGTTCTGGAGAGACAATGTGCTCAAGTTCCTGAGATGAGCGAAGCTAGGAGGGATAGTCCCTGAGTACCTTGAATTGGCAAGTCTCAGCTCTTGCAATTTCACAAGCATGCCGAACTGTACAGGAAGAGGTATGCCCATTGGGTTGTTTTCCATGATGAAGTACTGCAAATTCTGCAGCTTTGACACTCCAGTAGGGAATTTTCCTCCCAGCCCGTTGTTGCTTAGCGCTACGAAGACCAGAGAGTTCAGCTTCTCGATGGTGTCGGGAATTCTACCTGTGAGCGAATTTGAGCTAAAGTCAAGCTTTTGAAGCTGACCCAGTTGGCCAATTGTGCTCGGGATCGAGCCTCCGAGTGAGTTGTAGCTCAGATCAAGGCCCACAAGGTTCTTCAGATTGCCTATTTGGAAAGGTATGGTGCCGATGAGCAGGTTGTAGCTCAAGTCAAGGTGAATTAAGGATTTCAGGCTGAACACTTGAACCGGGATCAAACCGGAGAGGCGGTTTTGGGACAGCGTGAGGACTTCTAGGGACTTGAGGGAGGATATCTGGGGTGGGATTGGACCGACGAGAGCAGGGTTGGACATGAGACTGAGCTGCTGGAGGGAGGAATTGAGGAGCCGGTTCGGCGAAACAGAGAGGGTGGTCCTGGTGCGGGTGAAGCAGTTGAAGAAGAAGATGGATTGAATTTGAGGGAGAGAGAAGATGAGGTAAGGGAAGGTGGCCGTGGGCTTGCAGGTCGGGTTAGGGAGCGTGCCGAAGTCGAGCCTCGAGACATGGAGGTGTTTGTCATTGCCGGGTTTGCATTCTATTCCAGGCCAGGACGAGCCTGCCCCACACGGGTGCGGGTACGAGGCTCTCCAGTTTCGGTCCGAGGACATGGACTCCATGATCTTGAACAGGGTCTCGGATTCCGAGGGAAGCATGGCGTTTGGTCCGGAGTTGGTGCTTGTACGAGAAGGTGGTGGTGGTGGTGGTGGTGGTGCGGTGGTCTTTGGAGGGGCATGGATGGGCAGAGAAGGGTAACAGGAAGAGAGCGAGGAGAAGAGCACGCCGAGGAAGAGGAGAAGGAGAAGAGGAGAGAGGGAGGGAGACGAAAGCATTGTGGCTGAGGTTTTGAAATGTGGTCGGTTGCAGTGAGCTCGGGTGACCTTGGAAGCGAAGTGGGTTTCATTTCATCTGATGGGTGAGTGACAGAGCTCTCAACAAGGACGGAGAGAGAGAGAGAGAGAGACAGGGATGTGACTTGAAACGACGGGTGGGGCAAGCTTGATTAAAGATGGTGGGGCATGACATGAGTGAGATTTTAAAGCCAAGGTAGGGTCAGCAAGGATGTGAAAAATTGGACAGCTCTTGTCTGAAGGGAGGGGGCTGGTGTTTCTTGTGGGAAACTCAAAGCGCATGTCTCACTTCATCAGACAGGTGAAAATGATTTAAGCCGCGAGAGAACGTGTGTCCGAGAGAGAGAGAGAGAGAGAGAGAGAGAGAGATCATTAATGGAAGATCAAGAAAAGTTCCGGCTTTTCCTCGGAGGAACGTCGCCACTGCATCATGGTCAAACTTTCGAGCGACTGAAAATTCTTTCCCCGTTCCCGGGTGCTTTCACTAGTCACTAAAAGCCTTTTTCATTGCTGGAGTCCTGAAAGCGAAGGCACATTTTTTTTCTTTTTGCTCTCTCCATTAGCAAGAAGTTTTGGAGTATTCAGCTATTCCAAAATAGCAGACGATATGGTGAAAATTGACTTAGAAACTATAGTTTTTGTAGTAATACATCATTCTAGCCAGTGTCTCTATTTTCCTTAATTAAATTATTAACTAGCTTTCAGGTCCTCCCGTAATCCCTTTCCCATTCAATATGAATCTCTCTTCGACTTTCATGTGAAAACCACCCATGTTATTTTCACCCTTTTCTCTTCCGATTTCGACTTGTCACTAGAAAAACTACGACAAGAAAGAAAATGGAGAACTATCCGTTGATCGAGCGTACAGCGGGGTCAGAACAAGCATGACTCAAGTTCAGAACTTCCAAATATCTACTGTTTTTTTAAAAAAATAATAACAATATGCATGTGTGGCTTCTGCAGAAATAGTACGAGAAAACAAATGCAAGGTAGAACGTTAGATGACATTCTTACTTTTTTACTAGACGAACTTGAATTCGAGTGACTTACCAAAAAAAAAAAAAAAAAAATACTTGAATTCGAGTGAAATACTTCACCAGACAAATCTAGCAGAACCTGCAAAGGTCATACGTTGTACCACTCTCTCCGAGAAATGGGTCCCTTTCAACACCGTTACATATTCCCATTTTTTATTTATTTCAAAAATCCCCATTAAGAGCAATTTCTAGGTTTTGTGGCAGCCCCATAAGGGGGCGATGCCAAGCATCTAATGATCTGTTTGATAATATTTATATTTCGAAAAATATTTTTTTTTTCAGAAATAACATTTTTCTATTTTTATTCTCTAAAATAATTTTGAATAAAAGAATATATTTGATAACTATACAAAATTTATATTTTTCAAAATAAAAAAAAAAGAATAAGAATGCGCTTTATATGATTCATAAATTTTTTTATAACGTAGAATTTCTTTTCATTTTCTAATAAACTTTTTATATTTTTCTTTTTTCCCTCTCTCCTTGCTCCTCGGTGAACAACAGCCGCGGTGGCAATGGCAGAGTCTAGTGACTGATGACCAACGGCAGCAGAAGAAAAGAAGAAAAAATAAAAAGAAAACAACTTATTTTTAGAATCATTCCCAATAACAAGAAGTTATTTTCTTTTTAACTTTTTTTTTATTCTAAATCTATTCCCTAACTACATTTTCATTTCGGGGAATAGAAAAATTGGTTTATGTGACCAAACCAATTTCTATTCTTTTTTTTTTCCCGAGAAACAACATAATAGAAATTAGAAGAAATGAGAAAGTTACCAAACGGAGCCCAAAATGACAGGCCATTGTGAGCAATGTCTCTCTTAGAAAAACATAAAATAAGCAGTTTAGAGTTATTGATTTAGCTGTCAAGTGCAAAAATTCAAAAAAATAAAAGACCTATTCTCCAAAAGGAGGAAAACTAGAGAAGAAGATTTATCCACCTGAAGGCCAAAACAATTGAACGGGAGTATGAATAGCAATCCTTTGCTTAACCAAACCAAGAAACTGAAATGACAACAAAATATATTCTTCGTCACTAGTTTAGAATCTATTTATCAGAATATGAATAGGGAAGATTGCCTTGGTCATGCCTATGTTACAAATATATCACACTACCACAACTAGCCAAGAGAAGAGTTCTGTACAGAACCTTTCTGCATGCCTTAAAAATAAAAACAAGCAGATGCATGCTGCTAAAGCTCCTACAAAAAGCTTGTCTAACATTTAGTAAATCAATCTTAGCAGCTTATGAAAGAACGGAAAAAAAAATGAAAGCATAACTACCCTCTCAAGACTGAAACTCGAGCTTTTTCCCGGCATTCAAATTAAGCTGATGCTGATATTTATTTATCAGCAAAGACTGTTGAAGGACCTCAACCTCGGGTATTGCACAGAACATATATAGGTTGGCCAAACCAAATTATTGCAGGTGTCAGAACGTTCACAGCTGAAATCACCTCACTTTAATGTGGTTAAGAAAGTACATGAGAAGCCCAACTCAAGTCTTGTGATGCCTCCTGTTGAAAATGAAATGGGAGGGGTTAAGCCATGTACTGAGACGGAGCAAAGCATATACGAGTAATGAAGAGAACTATTTATATGTCATGATGGGTGAAGAAGTAAAGCACCAATAACTTACTGCAATTACAGAAGATGCGTTTCACACCTCCACCGCAGTTTGTGATTCAATATCACCAGTAACATGTGCCAAATGTGAGTCATCAGCCCTATCCACTGCATTCTGGCAATGTGGATCAAGGACCTCCTTATTTCCACTGCAAAATTGTGATTCCTCAACTTCCATAGATAAGGCATCAAGCTGTGAACCACCATCCTCAACTCCATGATGGAATGGCTCCACATCAGTGAGTTCACCAACAGCTTGAAATGGATGTTGATGATTGGCTTCTCCATCTGTAACGGTGCAGAGCTGCACATGATCTCCATCAACAGAGACAAGACAAATCTGGGAATGGTCCTCTGTGCCCAGGTTACATAGCTGCGAAGTGTTGTCAATTTCGGTAGGCTCTAATGGCAATTCGTCGACTTTTACAATGGCACCATGAAACTGTGACCGATCATCTTCACTGGTTCCATCACAGTCCATTGGTTCATCCTTGTGCTTTCGTTTCACAAAGCTCTTCCTCCTAACCTTTTCCTTACCTCGTGCCCTCTTACCAAGTTCTGTTATTGCGATACCCGATCCAATGACTGGGGTTTCGACCTGGCCCCTCAGACATTCATGGGCAATATACCTGATCCTTGCAATTGATTCTACCTGCTGGGGATCTAGACCATCTATCGGGAATGTGTCAGCAATGTGGGCTATGTCCCTTAAACCAGAATTCTGCAGATATACCGCAAATCAAGAAAGTTAAAATTCTGTTCAATGAGAATTGACTTACTGTTATTGATAGTCTTACCGTTCTTTGGAACTCCGATGAAAGTGAGATGGGCCTGCCCACAAATCGACGAGTAATCTTTAGGTACCACTGCATGTATTCACTCTCATCTACGCTACCATCACCTTCCGCAATATTAAGTCTGCGATTCACCCACTCATTAAGCTCGAATTCCATCTTCCCTGACAAATCTACACCTCCATCAACTCCACGATTTTTCCTTTGCCACTGCGGCACTTCCTCGGGAATATGCTGAGGCTTTCCACATTGCCTTAAGCAACGATCTGGAAGGTGTCTTTCGGCCTTATCGAAACATATCAACATTGTCTTCGATCTTCCCAGGCTAAGACTGCTTTTAATATCTTCAGGTATCACTCTACTGTCCATATGTATATAAGGGCGCCACTCCACCTAGAACCAATGTAATTGGAATTCTCTTTCACTCCACAAAATACATCAATGATAAAATCATATGGTACAAGTTTGAGGAGGAAGAATCAAAAGTGGTACTTACATCACATGGTTTCAAGGCATCCAATGCCTTTCGATAGAAAATGACATCACGGTTGGCTGTTGGACCAATTTGTTTGCCTTTCCACCTAAGTACGTAAGGAAAGCAATCATGGGCTGGATCATGCTTAAGCTTTGGTCGCCCAATATTTAAGTGGTAATAACTCCAACACTGCAAAGTCAAACTAAGAAAGGTCAAATGACCACATATGACGTCCTAGGAGAATATGCATCTATGATGAAGCAAAGAATTTATCAATGATATGAAACTAATCTTCAGCTTCACCAGCACTTGAACCTGCCATGATACTGCAATATGTGGTGAAATGAATGAGAAAATTATAATAACCTGGAGAAGGGTCAAACATCCACTGATAGTACTCTGAGAAGCAAGAGAAGCATTCCCCAGTGCTCTGTACAAGAAAGCCAGTGCCGCTGCACCCCAAGCATATTTTCCACATTGGGCAAAATCTCTGAATAATGGCAGGTACATTACGGGGACTTTGTTCCCTGTAGTAGTGGAAAATATGGTGCTTCCTACCAGATATAACAGGTATGCACGTGTATGGCGCTCAATGTCTTCAAGAGGAGCATCTTCAGGACAATCAGAGAAAAACTCTTTTAACCAACTTAACTTGACCATGCCACCACTAGCATAACCAGCTTCCGGGGCTCTCCCAAGGAAATTTTCACAGACGGCATTGCAAGATGTATGTGTGATTCCAATGACAGGGTCTCCATCAATCGCAAGTCCAAGCAAGAGAGCAACATCTTCGAGAGTTACTGTCATCTCTCCAACATTCATGTGGAACGTATTTGTCTCTCTCCTCCATCTCTCAACTAAAGCAGAGATAAGCGGATTGTCCAGACTGATAGCAGGAATTAACCTCAAGTACCCAAATCCAGCCTTCTCAACTAACTCTGTCTGTTTAACAGTGAGTCTCCATTGATCCAGCTTTGATGTGTGCTCATGACATCTTAGTGCACCACGCTCCTAAATAGCAATGCAATTGTACTGTAAACCCATATGAAACAGATATATATATATATATATAATTCATACAGTGGAGCCATAGCTTCTTTGTGCAAGGAATTTCTCAGGTTGCCAGCAACTATCCTTAAAATTAATTTGCTAAGACAAAGACCGAATTTTCTGATTTCTAAGTGCCACATCCAATTGTCTGTTGAGTTACTACAAGTCTATGAAAATTGCATCAGATTCAAGTTAAAGTTCTTCAAAGTCGTTATAAGTGAGAATTATAACATCTAGAATGGAGCCCTCTAGTTAGCTTCCTTGATACATGCTAGAAGGAGCTGACTGAAAACAAAGATGCATGAGAAACACGACTAGCCGTGGCGTCTCCCCATGCACTACACTCGCTACACAGAATACAGTTTTTTGGTTGAAGAGGCTACTGAGAAACTGGATCATAATCTTTTGCTTACAAGAAATTCCTCCAAAAATTACTTTCATTTTTTTTAACATCATTTGACAATGTAGCATTAGCACAATCTAGTGAACATGAGCTTTTAAAAGAACTTATTATAACTGGAAAAACATTAGGAAACTTGAAATCAAGAGACAGTGAAGTCTATATTATAAACAACACCTGTCCATCCCAAACCGCTGATGAGACATGCTTATCTTGATCATAAAGTACAGATACATCAATCGGACCAGGGTTGATTGCACTGGGTTCCACCACCGCCGCTTCCATTGACTCCATCAATTAACTTCCTGTCCAATCAGACAAAGCACACAAAGCATATTAGTATGACTTTTAAGTTAAAGTCAACCATCCTAGGATTTTGCAACCCTCGGGAGCATGCATGGATATAACTCACAGTTAAAAGTCTAAGTGCACATAAGTTCCTCTCTCCCTCGAGTGGAAAAGCTATAAAGATGAACCTAGAAAAATGGAGCTCAATCCTAATCCAGTGAGCAAAATAGACATGGTGCATATAAACAAGCAGCTCAATTCCTCTCTCCCTCAGCAAAGCCTTTCCATGCTCTCTACTTCATCCAGGATATCTGAAATTCCTCAAAGTCCGCACATTGCAGGGTCACAGAATATCATTGAACGGAAAAATTCTAAGGTCCAATTTATACATGTAAAAAACAGACTTGATTTGAAAATTTTGCATGATGTAAGGGCATTAGGGGGGGCAAAGATAAATTCTGCATAAGTTTGAGTCCACAGACTCTGTATTTCTGTCAGAAAACAAAAAATTCCGTCCACAAATCTCCTCAGGAGAAGGGGTTAATTAGAAGTTGCTGTAGTTGATGGCACAAATACCATTGCCATGCCAAAATTCCAAAGCAGTTTGGGGGGAGGACTAAACAAAATGCCACAGGACAACCGACAGGTATCATTAGCAAATTATGTTTCGACATCAGACAACCCTAATGTACAGAGCAAAAATATTGAGTTACTTAGAGGCATCTGAGCAAATAAACATTGATCAGTTGATTCTATTGGAATCACTATAATTAAGAACCTCGATAGATGAATATCTTCAGAGCACTTGATACTTACTGAAATTGGATCTTCTGTGCACTTGATGCAAACAAAAGTTACTCAAGGAAATGCATACCCGAAGAAGATGTGCCTCTCTATCTCAATCACCGAAGCATCAATAAAAAACTTTCAATCAACGCCGTTCTAGTTCACTATGGCAAGATCTCAAAGCCAATGATTTAACAAGTGCCACTTCATCAAAAGCAGCTTGAAATCGAACTTCACTTGCACTAAATTAGTGTGGGAAACTTCAAAATTCGGTTAAATTCACAGCTGTATCAGATAATTAACTTCTACAATTTAGTGGGGGCAAAATGGATTCTTCCAATCGCTTATTCTCTCCTTTTCTTTCCTTTTTTCTGTTCTATATGCTCTTTTACTTATCATGAGCATTTTAGTGTCACGGACTCACAAACATCTACACAAACCCCTCACGAATAATTAGTCTTGAAAATGAAAGATGCAATTTTGTGCGCACGGGAAGCGCAGTCGAGACTGGAAGCACATCCAAAATTTCCAGCGGAACGGGACTCTTATTTTCAAAATGCCATCTTTATTAGAGCTCCAAAAGCCTAGCAGATAAAACTGAACAGGCGAAGAAGGAGGGGAAAAGGCCTGGACTTTTCTCCAATCCCAGGAAGAGGTAACGACTTGGACGTATGAAAATCAATCATTGCACACGGAGGCTCCGAAAACAAGCAATAGTCCCGTTACGCCGGGCTCCCATTCACTTACAAAACCAATTTTTTTTTACATATTTTTTGAAATCGAAATCCCAAGCTCCATTCATCATCGCGAATCGCGATCCCAATAACAATAATTCCTCCCCCCAATCAAAGAGCCCATTTCAACCGATTGCAATGTCTCAAGGGTCCACGAGCCCTCGAAAACACCAAGCTTTTCCGGGAAGGGGCTCCTCTAAAGCCGGCTCAAAGTGCTCAAAACGCTTCGCATTTTCGATTCGAAAGTCCATCGATTCGCCCCCAAAATCCGCAGGAAACCCTAAACGACCCGAGACAGGGAGGCAGGCAGCACGAGAAAGGGAAGCGAGCCAGCGAGCGAAAGCAGGAGAGATTTTCCAATCCCAAAACGCAAAAACGACGCCGGCGACGGAGGAGTAAATAAAGTAAAAGCGGGGAAGGAATGGAGAGGAGTACCCGGAATCGAATGATTGTAAGGAGGTCTCTCTTTTCTTTAAGGCGACAAAAACGACGACGGAGAAAGGGCGCCAGGAGTCGCTCGCGTAACCATGAACGAGCAGCAGAGGACAGAGAGAGAAAGAGAGAGAGAACGCCAAGCTCCCTAGTCCCTCCCCCCGCGCGGCCTCCCCTCAAAACGACGATGGAGGACTCCAATCGGGTGCGGACCGGGACTAGAGCAGCCCGGCGCTCAGGGTTACGCGTGGAGCGGAACGAGTGGGCCGTGCCTGATTCCACCCCCGCGCGGCCCACGGAGTCGAGATCCTGTGCGGCCCGACCCACAAAATGGATTCCACGGTCGCGTCGGGTCGAGTAAAGAGTCGGGTAAAAGGCGATCGCAGTGAATTTTGCAAATTCTTTTTTTCAGTTTCCTGACGATACTCTTTGGAACTTGATGATTTATTGGACCGAGAGATGAATTTCATTCGCCGATCAAAAGTAAGCAAATGCCAATTCATCGCTTTGGTTCGTAGCGAATCGTGATGCTGGCTTGCCGATGCTTGAGATCGCGGAGACACTGTCATTATTATTTTGCAATGCTCCATCTCGTGCTTATTCTTGCATCCTGAAGAGGGGAAAATGGAGGAGAAAGGGAGTGAGAATGACCGAGAACTGTAATTCGGCTCTACTAGTAAAGAATTTCCCAACAGAAGAAAAATGCTGAGGGGTATATGTGTATTTATGTATGTGTGTGTATATAGTCGAAACCGATTGATTGTTCGCTCGAGTGCTTCCCATGGGATATTTCCAATTGGTGTTTGCGTTGGCGGTCCTCTGCCCTAGAGTTTTGGGTTACCCAACCTGACCAACCCTATATATTATATTATATTATGTATAATTCTTTTATATATTCAAATCTAAGTAAAATGTCTGTTATATTATATTATATTGAAATTTTCTATCAATAACACTAATAGTAATTTCAATTTAAAACTTTTGTTGAGTATTAATTATGTGTCGTTTGTTTTGTTTTCAGGTGTTTAGATGTTCAAGTGAATTAACAAGATGTGAAGTTATATATTCATGATTTATATTAAGTATTTTGAACTTTTTATAGTTCAATTGTATTTTACTAATAAATTTCAACTGCACTTTACTTTTCAATTTGTGTCAAATGGTAGAAGTTTTTGAAGAGTAGAGTAGTATTGCTAGTTGCTACGTGATTTGCTAGTCAAGTGGTGTGAAACTCATTTTTTGGTTGAGTGGACTCTACATGATCAAATACAGGAAAACACTTTTGCATATGATGTTATGAATATTAAAGATAGACGATTACAAGAACTTTTCATCTTATCCCATATCTCGATGAGCGGTTAGCAAGTACGAAATTTCTATTATGTTATCTTAAATTTGCTAAATATGTATTGGTATTTATAATTTAGTTGCACAATGCCGCATTATCAATGGATGTGTAATTTGAATTTGTAGGTTTGCTTTTTTAGGGAGTATAAAAAATAAGACGAAAAAATTATTGATCGGTCCCGGGTTGACCCTGGAACCGGACCGAACCCATTGGGTCGGTCCGGTCCTTGGTCCCAGGCTCAATAGGGTCGGTCCTCGGTCTAAAATTGAGGACCGACATCGACGGGTTGGTCCTAGGGTTAGGGTGTACCGGACAACCCGGACCATGCTCACCCCTAGTGTATATAGTCGAAACCGATTGATTGTTGCTCGAGTGCTTCCCATGGGATATTTCCAATTGGTGTTTGTGACTGTCGCATGGCATAATTTTGTCGTATAGCTCACAATCGATCAATAACTATTAGTTTATTGATTTTCTTTCATCCTTGAACATTTTGTTTCTTATTGCATTGATAATTCAAAAAAAATGAACGAAGAAGAAAAATTGCACATATAGTCTTAGATGATATAGTTGTTTTTATCATCCAAGACTTTTATCTATCATTCATTTATAATAGTAAAAGTGAACTGTGTATAACCATCGGCCGCGGTGGCTCCACTGGCTAAGACTCTATTGATCCTCAACGAAGAGGTGAAGGGTTCAAAACCCAGGCGATGCACTACCTGTATTGAGTGTGACTCAAGGGTAGTGGGTCTTCTTGCTTAAGTGTCACCTGGGGATTGTCAACTGGGTAGTGGGTCTTCTTGCTTAAGTGTCATTACAGGGATTGTTGGCCAATGCCGTTCTCCAAAGACCAAAAAAAAAAAAAAAAAAAAAAAAAAAAAAAAAAAAGTATAATCATAGCCCTCTCACGTCCGAAAGGGACACTATTGCTCTCTTTCCCAAAACTTCCCTCTTATTTTTTTTTTCTTTTTGCAAATATGTTGAAGATACATTTTTTTTTTCTAACCATAATAATGCCAAATTAGTGTGCTACTAGGGGATTAGGGGGTTAATGATAAAAGAATTTAATTGCCCATATTCTAAGTTAAACAAGTGTGAATGCCTGAAACCTAGTGTAATACAAGCGTTAGAAAGATTATGTTACAGTATTACCTCTTGTAAACTTCAAATTTGTATTCTAAAGGGATACGTAGAGGCACAAAATATTAAAAAATAATAAATTTTGATGATATTTAGAATAATGGAAATCTCTAAGGAATCAATTTTCACAAGTAACGTATTTTCATATTTAAATTCTTTGGTAAGGTATTATATTTGTTGTATAAATACCTATTCTTTGAAAAGTTTTTATTTCTCTTAAAAGAAAAGAGCCAACTTAGCGCTAAAGCTTCATTTTGAAATTTTAATGCACTTTCCAATAAGCCAACTGCTTTTTCTTTACCCATATATAAATTTGCATCTTAAATTTATTTTTGGTTGGCCATTCGGTTACTATTTCTTTTGTATTTTTCTTTCCAAACAAGTGATCAAAATTTGATCACTCATAACTTTTCGTCCGTCGTCTTACTCATTTTTTTTGCCAACATAAGGCTCGCAACCCGATCTTTATGAAATAAGATTCAATTTTTTTGCCAAAATACCTTTTCATAATTAAACTTCTTCATAAGGTATTATAAGTATTGTATATATACCTATCCTTTGAATAGTTCACCATCTTCAAAGCTTCATTTGGAAAGAACTGCATTTTTTTCACTCCACTTTTAACTATAGACACTCTCTTTTTTTTCTTTTTTCTTTTTTGGGTGTTTTGACCATATTTTTTGCCGCTTCTCTTATAATTTTGCAAAAGTAAAATTTTTTTTTGGTCTATTTTTTTTTTCTTTTTTTCTTTTTCTCCTAACAGGCCTCACTTTCATTCTTATTCTTTCTTTCCAAGCCAAAATCATTTATTTTCTCTCCCATTATTTTTTTCTTAACACCTCCATAGTCGTATAAATTGAAAAGTTGAATATTTATGATGTCAACTCGTCATTATCCAAAATTTCCCCTGCATCGACATTGGGCTCACAATTGAACTCTCCAATGAACCCATTTCTAAATAATTTCATGCTTTTCATGGGTATGTGGTTTTGTGGACTAACGCGTCGCTGCTTCAATAATTCTTTATTTTCTTTGATTTTTTTTTCATGAGAATGTTAGGGAGAGATTTTCTTCTTCTTAAATTGTGATCAATTTGGACATTCTATGGAAAAGTGCATATTTGAGTCCAATAAGGTTGACATGCTGGTGCCGGCTGGAGAAAGATGCCGATCTGAACCAAGCGAGACCCATCCATGGCCGGGGGCATGTTTCTGTTCGTGGATTCCAACTCATGAGTATCCATACAAAATATTAAATGAGCAAAACATGGAAAATGAACACACTATAGAAACTCAATCAACAATAAACACACAAGGTTATAGGCATCCCTAATCTATTCCTTCGCTCTTTCCCCATAATTCGGAGTCACGTTGACGATTTCATGTTCGTAGCAGTGTCCTGAATTTGTCCACATATAAGTTTGTGAGTGAATTGATCCCCTCAGCTCTATGCAAATCGCTTTCTCGACGTGCTCGATTTGCCTATTTCCGTTTTCGCCGGCTAGATTTGACCTCGAAGCTCATGGCCCCTACAACCGAATCTGGCGAGTGGTCAAGCAAGGGCCAATGAATGCCGCCGGAGGTCCAAGCGGTAGCGGGCAGGGAACTTGTGCCACTCCACCCGATCGTATGAAAGTGGCATGCATCTTGGCTCGCAAGACTCTTTCATAGAATTCCAACAATCATCATCCATCAATCATCCATGGAGGACACCTGATATCGATGATATGTTAGATGTTGTTTTCGATTCCCAACTTTCCAAGATAGAGATAGACTGTTAACATCCCAAAAGTGGCTTGTAAGAGCAACAAGCACCTTGATAGATATGGGCCAGGTTTTTATTTAGTTGTTTAGGGCGTGGATGTTTGTGTTCTTTTTTTTCTGTTCATGAACAGATTTTCTGTTTTTTTGTTCTCGGGAACAAAAAAAAGAACAGAAATGTATTTGTTTGCGTTTTTGTTCAATCTGTTTTTTTGTTCCGAGAACAAAATTAGAATAGAAATAAGAAACAAAAAAAAATTATTTTTTTGTTCCAGAAACACTTTTGGAAGAATAGAAAGAATAAAAAGTTATTTTTTTCTTCTTTTTTCTTTGGCCGGAGACCTCGTCGGAGGGTCGCCGGTCCTCGGCAAGGTCGAGCGTCACCGGCCCCTGGCGAGGCTCGGCCTCACCTTGGCTAGGCGAGCTTGTGCTCGCCCAAATCCGGTGAGGCCGAGCTCGCCCAGCCACCGACAAGGCTCGAGCTCGCCGAAACGGGCGAGGCTCGGGCTCGCCGGGGCCGGTGAGCCTCGCTATGGCCGGGCGAGGCCGCCGGCCCTCGTTAGCCGGTTGCCGGCCATGGCCGAGGCCGCCAGCCCTTGTCGGCCATGGCCGAGGCCGGCGACCGGCCAAAAGAAGAAAAAATGAAAAATTAAAATTAAAATGAAAAAATTAAAAGAAACAAAAAAATACAAATTTACTAAATGTATTTCTATTCATTTTTTATTCCGGGAAAAGGTTACCAAATGCATTTTTCTAGTAAAAAATTGTTTCCGAAACAGAAATAGTTTTTTCCATTTATGTTCCCAGGAACACTTTTTAAAAGAAACACAAACAAACGTGCCCTTAATTTCTACTTCAAGCTTGTTTTGAAAAGAACAAAATAGTTCAGGATAACAATGATATGTCCAGCTTCAAAAAATTAGACTTACAGCTCTTGGTTTAGCATGACATAGAAAACATTTACATGTGCATTTTCAAGGAAAAACCTACAAATAGTTTTTATTCCTAGTAAAGGAAAGAGCAACTCTGCCCAATCAAATTTTCATTTTGAAATTTTATACACTTTCCAATCTTGTGGGCCAATAGTTCTCTCTTTACCCATATAAGTTTGCATCTTGGATTAATTTTTGGGTTGGATTTTGGGTTACTATTTCTTTTATATTTTCTTTTCAAATAGGTGACCAAAATCTAATCACTCATAACTTTTCATCCATCATCTAATTTACTCAATTTTTTTATCAACAGAAAGCTCACGACCCAATCCTTATGAAATAAGATTCAATTTTTGCAAAGCGTCTCTGTGCAATGTCGATGACATGTGGATTTCATGTTAATAGTTGACATTTATTGACACCTTTCTAAAATTGGACCAGAGGGATGGTTGAGGTGAAAGATTTTCAATTTTCTTATTCAAATTTGGGAAAATTGTCCAAAAATTTTAAATCTATAGTAATTTTGCCAATTTAGTCCTAAAAGTTTTAATTGTGCCAATTGAATACTAAATATTTTCACGTCTTACCAATTGATTCCATTCAATCAATTTTTACCGAAACTTGTTACTTGATTCTCTTGCTCAGCTGGGCGGCCCCCTCTACTCCTTCATTCTAAATCACTAGCATGAGATTTAGGGTGTTGTGGTTGGAATGGAGTGCACCTGCCTCAGTTCGTGGTTTGATCGGAATAAGAAGGACAGGGGAAATTCATCCCAGTGACTGCAACAAAGCTAATGAACTTGGAGAAAATATTAGCTGCAACTTTGACTCCAGCGGAGCATAGTCAAAGTCCATTCACCGGGTGACACGTGTCACTGGAATTAGGCTCCCTTTAGAAAATAGGGAAAGTCGGTTCTCTCTCCTGCTTAAAAAAAGCCCCTCTCCTCTTTTCAATTTTCAATGGCTATTTCTTTCTCTTCTCACGTTCTTTCCTTCTCCTTCTTTGTCTTCCTCCTCAATGGCAACGGCCCAAGCGAGAAGCTCACTCAGAACTAGCAGCAACGGACCCCGCCATCAAGGAATGCGATGGCAACCCTAAGCGGAAGCACGGGGTGCGATTGACCTAGCAAAGATCTCCCTTCAAAGATTGCGATGGCTTCTCCTTGAAGTTGAAGTTTGACTATGCCACGCTGGAGTCAAAATTGCAGCTAATATTTTCTCGATGAAGTTGAACTTGTGCTTATGACACTACAGTTCTGGGAATCCGTGTAGTGTTGGCCGACCATTCAGCATTGTCATGTCCATTGCTCAATTCCATCACTCATTTACCCTTCAACGCATGTAAAGCTTCTAATCTCACCCACCATCGACGACCTTGGAGCCATGAATCCCATATCTTCCATCTCCAACAAAAATTATTAAAAATTATCTACATTAGTGCTGGTCATGTTGATGATCAATGTCTATATCAGCGATTTTCGACTAAAATTGGGGAATGCACCCGATTGACAAAACATGAAAAAGTTTGTAACTCAACTAATAAAATTAAAGATTTAAAACTGAATTGGTAAAAATGTAATAAATTTAGGACTTTTTGAATAATTTTCCCATTCAAATTCCTATTAATAGGAGTATGGTTTTCACACTTTTGTTGTGCATCTTATCACTTGTCATGTCATTTCTCTTTTTCATCGCATTCCCCCTAATCCTTTGTCTTTCTTATTGTTCTTTCAAGCTTTCTTGACACTTCTTTGGCTTACCCAGTCCGAATGCCCTTCCAGGATCAAAAAGCTTAATCAAGTAAGGATTAGTTAAAATTTGCTCAAGATGCGACAGACACCATTAGACGATGGATTCAAGTGAGTTTTCATTGAATTTTGTGTATACATATTTTGATTTGTGTTTAACAAGTTCTATTAGTAGCACACGAGTAGTATGATCTTCTGGTGGCATTAAACTGCATTTTCACCATCATAGGTGGATCCAATTCCCAATGGTACACGAAGTCAAGTATAATACAGGCGCTAGAAAGATGATGTTATAACGTTATCGTTTTCTAAACTTCAAAGGTTGCATTATAAACAGAAATATAGAGGCACGGAATATTGTAAAGTAAGAAATTTTGGTGATATTTAGAATAATGGAAATCTCAATATTATATATTATTAGGTATCCAATTCCGAAATTTTTAAGGGATTTTTTTTCAAAAGTAATATATTTTCATATTTAAATGCCTTCCCAAGGCAATATAATTGTTGTATACATACCTATTCTTTGAATAGTTTTTATTTCTCGTAAAGAAAAGAGACAACTCAGCACCATTAAAGCTTCATTTTCAAATTTTGATACACCTTCCAATCTTGTCAAGCCAACTGTTTTTTCTTGCATCTTAAATTTATTTTTGGATTGGATATTGGGTTTACTATTTCTTTTATAGTTTTTTTTCCAAACAAGTGTTGAAAATTTGACCGTTCATAACTTTTCGTCCGTTGTCTAACTTACTCAATTTTTTTGCCAATGAAAAGCTCGCAAGCCAATCTTTATGAAATAAGATTCAATTCAATTTTTTGTCAAAATGTATTTTCATATTTAAACTTTATAATTATAATTGTTGTGTGTGTATATATATATTTTCTTGAATAGTTTTTATTTCTTGTAAAGAAAAGAGCCAACCCAGCACCATATTTAAAGCTTCATTTTGAAAAGGTCATACTTTTTCCACTCCAATTTTAACTTAAGAGATTCTTTTGTGTGTGTGTTTTGACCATAATACCTCTTGTATTGCTTACCATTCCTCTTAAAACATTAGATTTTTTGTTTGGTCTACTCTTCTTATTTTGTTTCTTTTTTTTCTTTGTTTCTTTTTTCCTTACAGGTCTCACTTTCTTTCTAAGCCAAAATCATTTGTTTTCTCTCCCATCCTCTCTTTTTTTTTTTTTTCTTTTTTTACGCCTCCCTACTGTAGAAATTGAGATGTTGTATATCTACGATGCCAACTCATCATTCTCCATACTTTCACCGGCACCAGCATTGGGCTCATCATTGAACTTGCCAGTGAGCCCCTTTCTTCGTTTCACGCTGTCTAAATAATTTCATGCTCGTCATGGGTCTGGTTTTGTGGACTAATAATTCTTATTCTAATTATTGATTTAGAAGCATAGATTGGAAGGAAAACAAAAGGTGAAAATTGTTAAAGAAGTTCTTTTATTAGTATTGTCGATGGAGAGTCATCATGCATCGGCCTGATATCACTCTCCCTTTCTCATCAAGTGACCTATGATATTTTAGATGTTGGGTTGGGACCCCAACTTTACAAGATAGAGATGATTGTCAATATCCCAAAAGTGGCTTGTAAGAGCAACAAGCACTTGATAATAGTACAGGATGGTAATGATGTGTCCAGCTTCGAACAATCAGACTTACAGCTCAATGCTTCCTTAGTTAAGCACGACTTTCTCATCGTAGGTCTCTTTCTCTTGCATAAACAAAGGCCTGAATTACATTTATTGTTATTCATGGTTGTGGACTGGAGGATGCGTTGGTAGTATTTTACCGCCTCCGACAAAATCGACCACTTTTGTTTGGCAGCTTTTTTCTCCGTTTTTTTCAAGAGAGTTATGCATTCCTGGCTCTTCATGAATTCATTCCTGTCTGCCATGAAATAAGATCAGACTACAACTAATAATTAAAAAAGAAAAATCTACGATCCAAGCTCCCTCACAGGAAAATATGAAACGCCCACTGTCTCTTGCCATAGTCAGAACTGCTACCAGAGCTAGCAGAACTAGCAAAGCTACCGAAGCTAGCCTTGGGTTTTGGGATATTGTGTCGGGGCTTAAACATCAGTTTCAAATATCGGCAGATGCAGAAAGGAAACAACGAAATTAGTATGTCAGCAACAGAAGCCTAAGGTCATGGAATTGTTGATCTTGTAGCAATTAAAAAAAAGAAAGAAAAGAATCTTTACCAAAAAAAGAAAAAGAAAAAGAAAAGAACAACTGAGCACCATCAAAGCTTCATTTTGAAATTTTGATACACTTTCCAATCTTATCAACCCAACAGTTTTTTCTTTATCCATATAAGTTTGCATATTGGATTAATTTTGGGTTGGATATTAGGTTACTAGTTCTTTTATATTTTTTTGTTCAAACAAGCGACCAAAATTTAATTGCTCATAACTTGTATGTCGTTTAATGATGCGTTTGGTAACAATTTACGTTAAAAAATTGTTCTAGAAAACAGAAATAGAAAAAACTATTTCTGTTCCAGGGAATAATTTTTTAACGGAAGAACGCATTTGGTAAATTTGTTCCTGGAATAGAAAAAGAACAGAAACATGTTTGGTAAATTTATATAATTTTTTAATATTTTTATTTTATTTTTCCTTTATTTTTCCTTTTTCTTTTTTTTTTTTTCTTCCTTTTGGCCGGTCGTCGGCCTCGCCCAACCATGCGGAGGCTCACTAGCCCCTAGCGAGGTTGCCGGCCCTCGATGGCATCACCGGCCCTCGATGGCCGATCACGGGCCATGGTCGAGGCCGACGACCGGCTTAAGAAAAAAGAAGAAGAAAAGAAGGAAAAAAAAGTATAAGAGGGAAAATTTGTTTCTTGGAAGTGTTCCAGAAACAAGTGCTCCAAATTTTTTTCCGTTTTTGTTCTTTTTTTGAACAAAAAAATAGAAATTGTGTTCATGACCAAAAGATAAGAACACAAACAAATAGGGCCTAATTTGCCAAAGGGATGGTTGTGGTGAAAGATTATTAATTTTCTTGTTCAAATTTAGGAAAATTGTCCAAAAATCCTAAATCTATTGCAATTTTACCAATTCAATTATAAAACTTTTGATTTTGCTAATTGAATTCTGAACATTTTCATGTTTTGCCAATTGATTTCATTAAGTAAATTTTGGCCAAAAATCACTGACATGGACACTGCCATCCAATATAGCATGGTCGGTGTTGATATGGACAATTTTTAATATTTTTTAGAATTTTTTTATTTTTTAATTAATTCTTCTTCTTTTTTAATGTGGCAGGTGAGAATTGCCGGGCCCTCGTTGGCAGCGGGTGAGGGTTGTGACACCCTTGCTTGACATGTGATAGACTATGTAGCACGGACACTCTCCGGAAGCCTTCGTGTTGTGTCTGACACTCCGACACGTGTCCAACACACTCCGACACGTCCCGACACACTCCAACATGCAGTCAACGAGTGTCGAAAAATCTGACACGTGGTCAACTCTCTCCAACACACTCCGACACCTGATTCCGACACACACGGGTCAATTTTAAATTTTTCTAATACGAGAGGTCAAAATATAAATATACACAAAAGAAGTAATAAAAAATTGCTATAAATATACATGCACGGGATCAATTTTTTTTTTCAGTTTTGTTTTTTTAGAATTGTTTTATTTTTTAAAAATTATTTTACTATGAAAAAAGTAATTAAAAAATGCTATATATGATAAATAAATAAATTTTAAAATATCATTTCAGGATTTTTCTTTAAACTATGTTTTTTCCTCTAAGTTTTGTGTATTATTGTAACAAATTAAAATAATGAATAATATTATTTAATATTTTTCGTGTAAATTAATTCTATGCTATTTTTATTATTATTTATTTATATATGTATATATAAAATAATTTTAATATATAACGTGTCGGAACGTGTCGAAGTTCTCTATTTTTAAGAAATGACGTGTCGGCATATCGTGTCGTGTCGCGTGTCGCATGTCCATGTCGGTGCTACATAGGTGATAGACACCATTAGACGATGGATTTGTGTAAGTTTCTGTTGAATTTTCTGTTTAAATATGATTTTAGGATTTTGGTTTGTGCTTAACTAGTTCTATCATTAGCGCACGAATAGTACGACGTTCTGGTGGCGTTCAACCACATTTTCACAGCCATAGGTGGATCCACTTCCTGATGGTACACGAAGTTGATATCTTTGATTACTTTTTTTCATATCTATTGACTTTGGAGAATTATTTATGCATCAATATTGATGGCTTCTTTGATGTCCGATTTCATAATAATAGCTGACATTTATGGACACCTTGATGAGTATTGGTTCAATTTCACAACAATTTGACATCTTTGATTACTATTTGCATTGAAATATGTTGAGAGAATTATTCATAAAGTCCTAAACTTATTGCATTAAATATTTTTAAAACTTGTCAATTGAGTTCATCCAGCAATTTAACCGAAATTCACTAACATGGATGCTAGCTTGATGTGGCATGGCCAATGCTAGTGTGAATGATTTTTGAAAATATTCAAATATTTTTCAAAATTTTATTTATTTTTTCCTTTTATTTTTTCTTTTCTTCTCTTTTCCTTCTTTAATTTTTCTTTTTCTTTTTCTCTCCATCGATCAATGCGGAGCCTCATAGATGGCCAGCAGAGGTTGCCGGCTTAGGCATGAGCCGCCCTTGCTTGGGCTGGAGAGGGCAAACCCTTGCCCAATCCGACAAAGGGTTGCCCTTGCCAGCCCAAGCCCGGTCGTTCCTTGAGTTTTTTTTTTTGCATGCATCCTTGAAAGAATCAGCATTATCCATGTATAATGCTCCTACTACTATATTTTGCATCTCATTACAGTTATTCAATATTCAATTTCAACTTGTCGCTTGGCCTTTGAGTGTGGTGTTTATCTGTAGTTGTAGAGATTTACTACCTTTTCGAGCACATCAACAATAATGTCATTCTTAGATTTTCTTTTGATCTTGGTTGCGGTTCTTGAAACTTTATGGATCGTGCTGGATTCTCTGAGGTAAGAGGCTCTCCGGCATCGGTTTTCCTCCTTCATCTGCATCATCTTCCTTTCCTGATTCATTTTCCCAAGTGCATTCTCTACATAGGGGTGAGCATGGTCTGAGTTGGTCCGGGACACCCCCTAACCCTAGGACCAACCCGTACAGCGTTGGTCCTTAATTTTTAGGACTGATGACCAATCCTATTGAGCATGGGACCAAGGACCAGACCAACCTAATGGGTTCGGTCCGGTTCCAGGGTCAACTCGGGACCGTTTGATAATTTTTTTCCTCTTATTTTTTATATTCCCTAAAAAAGCAAACCTACAAATTCAAATTACACATCTATCGACAATGCGGCATTGTGCAACTAAACTATAAATACCAATACATATTTAGCAAATTTAAGATGACACAATAATAGAAATTCCATACCTGCTAGCTCATCGAGATATGAAACAAGATGAAAGTTCTTGTAATTATTATATCTTTAATATTCATAACACCATATGCAAAAGCGTTTTCCTGCATTTGATCATGTAAAATCCATTCAACCAAAAAATGAGTTTCACACCACTTGACTAGCAAATCACCGTAGCAATTATAGTACTACTCTACTCTTCAAAAACTTCTACCATTTGACACAAATTGAAAAGCAAAGTACAGTTGAAATTCATTAGTAAAATACAATTAAACCATAAAAAGTTCAAAATAATTAATATAAACCATGAATATATAACTTCACATCTTGTTAATTCACTTGAACTTATAAACACTTGAAAACAAAACAAATGACATATAATTAATACTCAACAAAAGTTTTAAATTGAAATTACTATTAGTGCTATTAATATAACATCTCAATATAATATAATATAACAAATATTTTACTTAGATTTGAATATATAAAAGAATTATAAATAATATAATATAATATAATATAATATAATATAATACAAAGTGTTGGTTTAAGGTTGGACCGACCAAAAACTCTTAGGACCGATGACCAACCTGCACAGTATTGGTCCTGGAATTTCAAGACCAAGGACCGACCAATCTCTTTGGGAACTGGACTAGGACCGGCAGGGTTGGGCTGGTCCAGGGTCGATCCTAGACTACTGCTCACCCCTACTCTACATCAGCTATTGTACAATCACAATTCTTTCCTGCCTCTTGTTTTTTTATTTGTTTAGAGCTTGTACCTTCAATTAAACCCTTTTCCTTTCAACCTGCATGCATTTAAGATCTGTCGTCTAACCTCTCATGAGGAAAAGAAAAGCTCATCATGATCCACTTGTACCTTTGTTTAACCTTTTCATTTTAACCCTCTTGCATTTCAGATATGTCGCCCAAGCTGACTCTCCCATAAATAGATTTGTCCATTTGATCTTAATCCCACTACTAAGCCAATCAAAAGATTTTTTAAATGATCAGAACACAATGAAAGTGCAAGAAGATAAAAAGTGTGCATACTGATTTTGAGTGTCCGGGCATGGGTGCTAGGCTCTTGACCACGACCACCATGGACCTAGGTGCTGGGGCCTTGTTCATGCCTCAAGGGACCCAAGCTCGAGCCCAAAAATAAAAATAAAAATAAATTCCTTATTCAAGTAATTTTCCTAGTTTGGATAAATTTTCTTAAAGGGGATTCCTGTTCTGAATCTAATTTTCTTCCATTCCTTAATCAAAGTGGAAAGATGTTTACAGAGAGGAGAACAAGTCTGATGGAACAAGTACTCGAAGGTGCAATTTCTATGTTCAATTTCGCGAAGAGGGAGACTCGGTTTGAGCTTCACACTAGCAATTATTTGCCTACATTTCACAGATCTTCTGTGTCCTTTCCTGCACGTAAGTCCAAGAGCATCAAAGTCACTGGTTCAGAGTTGTGTACGGGATTTTTCACCTTAGGAAACAATAAAAAAGAAGACCAGGACCAAACCAAACCGTGTTCTCGGATTGGCTCTACTCGGTTTCGGTCACAAAAGGCATGCTTCATTCATGTTTGAGTCGGGTATTTGCGAGAACCCGAATTGAACCAAACCATTGATACCCCGACTTTCACCCGAATGTCAAGTTTTGGTCTTGCATGGATCAATGGATTAAGTTTGCGCTGTGGAAGCAAGTCAAGGCGCTCGAACTAAATTTGATTCCCAGGTGCCGTCTGGATCTTTTCTTTTCATACCCTAGTCAATCGCCTTATCGATTGGGGCGCTAGGTACTTGACAAAGCAATCGGTTGCCAATGGTCCTGTTCTCGAGGGACTGGCTTTGATTCTATCAAAAGTTTTAGGAGAGCATGACAGTATAATAAACTTTCCAATGCGAACATGTCTGCAAAGGATAATTATATAAAATATTTCCTGAAGTTTGACCTTCATTTCCAAACTACTAATTTGTTCAATATGATTCTTAAAATTTTAACAAATATTTACTTAGTCTCTAAATTATATGAAAACATTTAATGTTATCATTCTGTCATACTTAAGTTAACGAAAACTTATAATTTGGCTTCCAATTTGATAAATTTGAACGATGAACAAAAAAATAACTTCACACGCGGATTATCCACAGGATTTGACGGCTCAAATCCTGTGCAACAAGGTACCAACCACAGGGATGACGACGGGCCACGGTTATCTATCCAGAGGACGTCTACTACACTTTTGTGAGCTTGCCGGTGAATCTCAATCCATGTGGACAACAACGGGCTAGACAGACTGAAAGTTGCCCTTCTATTCCTCGAGATTCGTTCTTGCATTACATTAACACAAGTCGATGTACAATCTCTCTCAAGCAAAAGCCGATGCTGCATTATGGGAGGGAACTTTTTTTTTTTCCCTGCATAGTTTCCTCGCTGTCCATATCCTAAGCGGGGAGCCAATTTATTCTAAAGCAAAGAGAAGATGAAATCACTTGTGGGAACAAAATACAACATCGACCCAGCAAAGAATAGCAACTTTATTCGTTTTTCCGATCCAAATGACCAAAGTAAAGAGAACAAGATGATAGCACAAATTGTTGGACAGTAAATACCAAAATGAAGCCATATAATTTACAAGAGACGCCATCAGCACAACGATGTTCTTTCCACCAAATCCCCAAATCCCACCCAGGGGATTCCAGGAAAGTGTCCAAAAATCTAAAAAGGGCGCGCAAATTTTGTCAGCGCATCAAAGCTACAATTGCTTCCATATAGCACCTATCTCGTCATTCAGTCGGCTGAAATAAATTGCACCTCATACCCAGAACAAGGGAGCTCTTCAGCTTATCCAGATTTCATACGCTCGCGGTAATCTTGAATTCATCAATCAGATTCATAGACTACGAGAACATACGGAGGAAGTTGTTTGCATATGCCATGGGCTTCACATCAGGGTGTGGCTGCAATTTTTTTCAATGCAATCCAACAAATTAGTGAAAACAATCTAAATTTCAATTCAGATTAATAACTTGAGATGCTTCCTGAGCCTGCTATGCACTAGTGAAAAAGACAAAAATCGACAGAAGGGGAAGTCAAATAAGTAACTGACCACTGCAGAAAATGTGACAATGTTGGGCTTCATCTCAGGGGCTTCAAATCGAATAAAAGCACCCTTGTTACCCATCTGAGAGGAATTGAAATCAATGGTTAATAACATGCATAACTAGATATGACAAACCAAGACAGACTCTTTCTTCCTTTTTGGCTAAATCAACAGATAGAGAAAGCACAATGATTCAACGATAGTTATGGCAGAACTAAAGAGACGGGACTGTCGCTCATATACTCCCCTGATGCAAACAGAACAAAGCATAACAATTCGGAATATCCAAGTACCTGATCACAATAATTTGGCGCAGAGAATACGGTAATAAGTTTTCCGTCATGCTCAATCTCATAGCCTTCATCCTTCACTTCATGTGATCGCACGACCAAATCTGTTAAGGGGAATGGGAGTCAATCCACTAAAATGATAAGAGAAATTTGATTAAACGTAGCAAGGAGGAGATGCACACGCGCACAAGGAAAACAGAAAACTGAAGCACGGTAAACGATACCTAAGTTGTTTTCTTGCAAAAACTTTTTGGTGACATCTCCACCAAAAGAAAGACCCACCCCCCGCTTGCTAGGACCTCTTCCAGGTAATGGTTGGGGATCGCTCCAAAGCAATTCACACATCAAACCTGACATCAGGTATTAACATATAAAACAAGAAGTTATATAAATGGCACAGACCATCTCAAACACCTATTCTTCATGTGCAGTAAAAGACGGTGGGTAATGATGGCTTGGGGACTGTGAGGGGGGACAGGCACTGAGAGAGAGAGAGAGAGAGAGAGAGATCTTGGGGGTGTGACAGACAATCCAAACACAAAGAATTGTTACTGGCTATTAAAGGTCATGAATGTGCCAACTCACCTTCCTCAGGAGGCTCACAGAACCGATCAATTGACCTGATGTCAGAAACCTTCACCCCATCAACACTAAATAGACCTCCATGAACCACGAAAATCTTCTCATTTATCACATGCGCCAAAGGAAGACAACAGAACACTTCAGCAAAGAGCTCGACGAATGTTTCACTCAACTTGGATCGAACTTCTCCCTCAAAGCCATAAATTTTATTCATGCTTTTGCTCTCATGATTTCCTCGGGCAAGATATATAGCTGAAAAAGTACAAAAAGTCTTAGATCTTAATGACAGCCAAAAGGAATATGCCTTGCAGTTTGCACTGCTTATAATAGGCTTCAATAGAGGTTAAGATGCATAGACTAATAGAATGGGTGACAAGAAATGACGAAAACACAAAAGTGTGAGTCCATAAGAAGGTGCTTTTGTGAACAGAAACAAAATGACATAGCAACTCTTTCAGAGAAAATGATACTATTATAAATTAAAAGCATGACTAGAGAGGGTTTACCTGATGGAGACATGCACTTGAATGCAAACAAGGTAAGGATCACCTCCACAGAAAATGATCCTCGGTCCACAAAGTCACCATTAAATAGGTAAGGGTTCTCTTCTGAGGGAAGCCCATTCAACTCGAAGATATTCAAAAGATCATAAAACTGCATATGAAGAATGCGTTAGCACTGGTGAACCAAGTAGACATACAATTTTCGGCAAAAAGCAACACAAGCAATTCCAGAAGTATGAGTAGTCAAGGAAAAATAGAAAAAATGTTCTATATTTACTCAATGTACAATTTAACTTACAATGGTAATGAACAGTAACTTGGTACGATATAGTGATTCAACAGTCTAGTAATGAAACTTATAACACCATGTTCCAACATAAAGATATCAAAGACATTATCTTGAAGATGTTTCAGCACTCGAGCCACAATAACAAGGTGAAAATCTCACACTTAAGAAAAGGGGATGAAGCTTCTGACCACGGAAGAAGGAAGCAAAGGAGAGGAAAAGTGGGGTGGATGAAACCTTCTCATGCAAAAGCCGACAGAGTGCTGAATCAATCTTTCACCCCATGCACAATCGACTATCATCTCCACTCAATATAAGTACTAACTTGGGTGGAATACTTAAGCTCAATGATTATAAGGCATCAGAAACCTGTTCCCCAAGGCAGGTAATGATATAGAAACATTTTCTTGCATGTCCTTTCCGATGGCCATCTGAGTAGACCATAAACTTATTCCCTACGTGCCTATTTCTATCAGTTTTCTTCACCAAGCACCTAGATTCTCCTGCAAGTGACTTTTCTCTACCAGTCTACTGTCAGAATTTCCTATATGTCCTACTCACTGTCAACTTCACCACCATTAAGAAATGTTAGAAAGGACGACAGTGCGTGCAGCTCATCAAACTACAGTGACCAAGCAATTCATGCCAACAGAGGCATGACGAGGTTCGTTCGCTGGCACAGAACTACATCTTTTACGTAAATGAGACATCAGAAATATCACCCCAGCCCTTCTCTCCCTTGCCTGCTCAGCAGTAAAGTTGCCAAAGGAAATGTTTGTGGATGCTCTACTGGCCAAAAAAAAAATTCATGAATGTTGAGATGAACTCCAGCTCGTATGCTAACTTTTCGTATACAGTTTCAGTCCATCAAATCTACAAGTAACACAAAGAAAACCCACGTGCTATTGACCAAGAGAAAACCCAGTAATCATTTTGTTCAATTAATTCAGTCAACCAAGCACAAAGAACAGTGAATTAATAATTCAGCATAACAATGAAAGTTCTCACTAGGCTATCATAACTCCAAAGCTCAAAAGAGTTAAGACGTTTTTGCCACAGTGCACTTTATTGATCCTTTCTGATAGTGATTTGAATTTTCAAATTTGATGCCTGTAGTACTAACAAGAATGATGAACTATGGGAAAATATATCATAATTTGTCAATTCGGCTTCATTGCCGCATCAGTGAAATCGAGAAGATACAATTTAAGCCAGTAAATTGACAGCAATTCTGGACAGAGCTCCAGCACTAACTCTGAGATGTAGTTGTTTCACATGAAAGGCTAATACCTCGGCAGCTAATCACATTCAATATATGAGCATTCTCATCATAAAGTAACCACCTGGCATGCCACCAGTACTTCTGCATAATGCCTAGGTTTAGCAAGTGACAATTCTTCAGGTTAAGGAAGCTGAATGTAAAGGAAAATTACCTGACCATGTACATCACCACAAACAGTGAAGTGTTTTCCATGAGGAACATTTATATCAACAAGAGAAGGCAATGCCCGCAACATCTCTCTTGTTTGCAAGACAATCTGGAACGCATATCTGCAGCATTGCATATGCTGAGCCCAGGAAATACTGAAACAAATTTTGACTAGCGATTCACTGTAGCCAAACATACCTCTTGTGTAAGAACTTTTGATTTCTAAAATCTTCAATCATCCTTTTCACAAAATCCAATGTAACAACATCTCCCTCTATTCTTGCACCAGAATACTGTGGCTCCACATCTGCATTAGAACAAACAAAAAAAAAAAAAAAAACAAAGAAATTACACTTGTTATGCAAAATGATGGTAAAAGAGTTACTAAAGTCTGCATCCATAAAAAAATTAATTCGCCAAATAAACTGCTAGGAGTCAGGACTCAAGATAATTGCATATCTGGCATACTTTGCAAAAACTAGAGACACTATAGCCAGTCATATCCTAAAAGTTGCATAATGCAAGAAAGTCAGGTAAGGAAATACATTTAAAAAGACAATGTCATGTTAACTATTTCAAAAGTTTACATGTACGAAAACCTCAACAGCATAACTGAGATTTGGGAAGGACTACATTCAGATTCACAATGAACCATTCAAATTTTCTATAAATCCCTGCCAATATCAAACTTTGAGGTTGACTTGATGGAGTGATCTTAAAAGGAAATAAGGAAGAAATAGTTTGTATTCCCAGTACCTGGGAGCAAGAAGCAGCTAAAAAATAAAAAATAAAAACTAATGTCCCAAATCTCCTTTCATATGCATTCCTACTTTGGTATGAAGAATCACTTACTAAGACACTAACCTCTCCATACTGCTAACTAAGCATAAAAAACCACTTCACATAAAATAAGTATCTTGTTTGCTTCACTAAAAGATACTAATATACATCATAACGATCTAGTATAAAACATCATAATGATCAAAAGAAGCCTAAATAATGAAACATAGGAAACATACAAGAGAAATTCCACTTGCTTATTCCAAAGAATGCTTTTTTATTCTCGAATTATCATTAAAATATGCAGATCTTTCCCTTATTAACTGTTAGAAGAAGGTATTTTCAAAACTCAGTGGACCCAAACCTAGGTCAATATCTGAACTCCTAGAAAAGAGGCCACCGCCATAACCCCACCAATAGGCCCCTAGACACACCAGCAGCATCAGAACAACTGCAGCTGCTGCAGTTCCCACCAACACTACCACTGCCGCCACAATTGCAACTGCTACAGAAGCTACAGCCGCTTGGATGGACAAAGACGATGAATTGGGGACCGTTCCTATAATGATAAAAATATTTAAAAAATATTTTAGTGGTACTTCTTAATGCGATTTAACAGCTAAATAAAAATTTAATCATCAAACTAAGGAAAGCTTTATTTACAGTCTCTTGATACTAGGTTTCCCAAAATAGATTTTGACCATCATCATCCATCCAAGAATTCCACAATTTTAACTAAGTTTTGCTGTTACATTATCTTGACCATGATAGGGTGCTTCCCCAATATTCTTGACAGTGAAAACTATGATTCCTCAGGTTATCAAAGATTCAATCTTTAAAGATACAATAATTCTGATAGAAACAGAATGACATTGGTAGGTGGTGAGAACTTTAAAAATGTCATTAGTATGCCACCACAATGTGTCCCAGCAAACCCAAAATGTGAAACTCCCAAAGATACCGCTAATGCATTCCTCATATCTTCGGATAAATTTAGCATAATTTCTGACAACTTCCAATCCATAGAGGTTCTGAAATTGCTCCATACATAATTCCAAAGACCTCACCCTCTCAAAGCCCCTTTTTTGGGCCAAATAGCAGGATCATACCAGTAAATTAGCGCAGCATCCATTTGTAGATCAAAATAACTCTTATGGTGCTTTCACGTCTTAGGTTGTCAAATGAAACCTAAATAGATAACCTTTTCAATCAAATATCAGAGGGGAACTTCACGTTTACTTCATCTACTTCTCTTGTCCCGAAGAATCTTTAGTGGGCTTCAGTGGGAAAGGAGGGAAATAAGACTGTATTAAACTTAAACTACCAAGACAACTAATCTTCTCTCCTAAGAATCAAAGATTTAGCTCACAGAATACAAGGCAGACTTCTAAATAAGTGATTTTTAAGAAGAAACTTCAAACTCCCCCAATTTAACCCTAATCCTCATCAAAACTTTCTATTGTCCACAAAACTACATCAATCACTAAATAATGCCAACCAATTATCCCTAATATCCCTGCATTGCAATGGTGATTCCTACTTTTTAGAATTTAGTAATGCCCCGCCACACATTACCATTACACGTTATTAATTTCAGATGGCAAGCAGCATCACAAACATATTGTATCTTTTCAATGTGCAAGATACATTCAAATATACAAACCCGTATGAATATCCAGAGGACTTGACCGTTAAAAAAAAAGCCCAATTTAACTTTGCGAGCCTCTATGCAATTCTCAAGGAAACTTAACCATAAAAAAAGGAAAAGCCTATTTCTTGCAAAGTTAAACATGCGGAGACATATACAGCAGAAGGAAGAAGATCAAACAATGGGATAAAAAATAGAAAAACATATATTGAGTAATTCCTTTTCAATAAGATAAGTACCTATAGAATGATAATCAATTGAATCTGCTATGGAGTGCCTCTCAGATTCTGGTACAGCAATTGCCTCTTCAAATTTGAGTTTCATTACTGCCTTTTCGCATTCCTTCAATTTCTTGCTTGCATCGGGATCATTCGGACAGAGTCTTTTAACCTAAGAAACAAATTTGTTAATAAATGCACAACAGAAGTAACAATATATGGATCATTATATCTGGTGATATCAACAAGGTGACAAAAAGCTTCAACAAAGGATCATTGTTGAGGGTCACTCATCCTTTCTTTCATAGAAAGATGACCTTCAACTGTCAGAAATTATTGTACAATAAGATCCATCAATCACATGTAAATCACAAACCAAAGCTTCAAAATTTTGCAGTGATGCCATAGACATTGATTGTGGATGAGGTTAGCTGGACAAACTGTTCCAAGACAGGATGTGTCATAAATACCTATACTCTATAAAGAAGGCAGCATAAAAAGCACCTCCATTCTTCATAATTGGAAGGAAAAAAAATGAAGAACCAATCAGTTACAACAAAATCAAGCCAAAGGGTATAAACAACCATCTACCAAATTGACGTATCATTGAGAAAGAAACTATAATATATTTAACTGCAACTTTCCCAGCATGAAAACAGGTATGAAAAAGAAAAGTTGACAAGAGTAAGATACCTGCTGAAAATCCTTGAGCGCATCTTTGAATTTCCCCATGGCAAGATAAGCTGCACCCCGCCTGTAATAGCCCTAAAAGTAAATGATGCCATCAGTAGAGAGAACAACAACATGTGAGACAGCAGGAGAGAACACAACATTCTTCGTTTATGCCACACCTTTGAATATTTAGGATCGATTTCAATAGCCTTGGAAGCATCTTGTATGGCACTTCCATACTCCTCCAGTTTAGAATGAGCAAATGCCCTGTTGGCCCAGTATACAGCAGTCTCACCATTCAATTCAATTGCTTGGCTATACAGATCAATAGCTTGCCCATATTTGTGAGCTACACGTTTGAAGAAGTTGGCACAGGTCATTATAAGTAGAAGGAAAAATAGAAGCAATTTCTGACTTATTCAAAGAATACAAGTTAATAATTTTGCTATGAGAAAAAGTTTCAACTCATGAGGAAGGTAGAAACTCATATAAGGTTCTATTGGCATAAGAACTATTTTCTTCCAGCTTTCTTTATAAGTGAAAACTCCTTCCTCTTCCAGTTAGTAACCGATCTATCTATTACTTCGTCCTCAATTCTTTAGTGTTAATTTTCAAGAGAAATTGGGAAACACACACAAAATTTATTCGGATACATTCTGTTCAAGGCGGAAAACCACAATTACTGCTGGCAACCCAACATAATACACATATCTCCTAATACAGATATTATGGATAGAAGTAAAGCGAAATGGAAACTCAAATGCCTACCCTTGAATGCTTCATTTGCTTTAAGTTTGAGTTCTTCGGCTCTTGCAACGCTTGAATTTTGAGTTGCCATATTGGGCAAAGTAGTCCTCGTCCTGCGTAAAAACAGAAAGCACGCAGCTAATGAATGCAGTGTCTATTACGATCCCTTCCCCCACTCCACTTGCCCTGCTTACCAATAACGAGAAATAGCTTATACTTACCCACTTAATAAGCCGCAACAAGTCCGTGCTATAACTTCCTCAGCATCTACTCAAAAGAAAATATAACAAGTGAATTAATTCCAGCTGGACGCATTATCATAGATACTACCGTTATTGTTATCTGTAAAATGTTCGAGTACAAATACGTGTCAGTCGATCCCGAAGGTAAGTAACGCATAGTTTTCCAACCAAAATTGGCCTAAACTGATCCGTGCATATGACATCTCCATTCCAGACTCTAACCACATTGAAAAACAGTTGGAGTGACCAACCATGTTCGAATATTGGCATAAATGACCCACGATCAACAACACCCGAAAGCCGAAAAAGTCAAAAAGAAGAACAAAAAACGAATGGGATTTTCTAAACCAATCACAATTTCACAGAGCACCCTCCAATGGAAATACCGTCAAGCTCGAAACTTCCCCCCTTCCCCCAGCTCGGCGAGCTACACGACGGCGCGCCCGCCGCTCGGCCAGCGGAAACGTGACCTCACGAGGCACGTGGAAAAGAACACCGCTACGACTACTATCTCCGTCGTCCTCCAATCAAGTCACAGCAATCCCAACAACAACGTCGTCCTTCGCGGCGGCGCACACCGCGGCGGCGGCGGCGGGGACTGTTCAAGACTCCGTTGACGTAGATGAGAGAGAGAGAGAGAGAGAGAGAGGTACCTGGAGAGAGAGAATCTAATGATGCATTCAGCAGAGATTGAAGCGATGCGGTGAAACCTGTAGCGAGGGAAGAAAAGATTCGGAGAAACCCTAACTCCTGGCAGAGAGAGATAGACAGAGAGAGAGGGGGGGGGAGACGTAATTATTGGCTCCTTCCCTGTTTATCTTTTTCCTCGTAGTGATCGGAACTTACGAGAATAACGTTGCGGAAAAAATTTCGAAAAAATTTCCTTAAAAATAACCGTTTATATCATTTATTTAAATAAATAAATAATATTTTCATCACGAAAATATTCATATATAAAAAAAAATTATTAATTAACTATTTCAAATAGTACCAGCGATCGTCTTTAAAAATAATTTTTAAAAATAATTCAATTTTTGCGAGATAAATGAATTTTTACTTTTAATCATTTTCTTTTCACCAATTGTTTCTTTGTTTTTAATAATCTGACTTGGAAAGTTTTTAGAACACAAATTCCCGCCTGCCAAAGTCACGTATGACTGAAGATGGCTCATTTGTAAATCGATATACATTGTTATGTGACGGTCTCGGATATGTCCACATCGGCTCGATGTTTTATAATGTGATATATATATCCGGGCAATGTTTACCCACCAACGAAAATAGCATCGACAGTGGAAGCCCAATGGGCTTGGTTGTCAATGTCCAGCAAGGCCCAAATCACCTATGTCGTGGGTGGGCCGATCCCGCATGAAAAAGGAAAGGTTTTGCATAAGGATTAAGGACGGGGGGAATTTTGCGGAGCAACGTCATAAATTCAATGTAGTGGCTCTCTATAACGACCATGTCAGTGTGTGTGTGTGTATACACATATATATACACACTCTACAAGAATTTGACGCATTCATCATAAATCACTCTTGATATCTTTAGCACTACTTGGAAAAAAAAAGGAAAAAGAGGGAAATTTCGTAATACGAGAGACTTGCAAATTAGCCAAACAAGTGATGCACGAGACACTGAAGAAGTACGTGTCGCCTGGTGGCTTAGCTAGGTAGGCGCTAGAATTCCATCGAGGAGGTTTAGTGTTCGAAACTCCTGCAACTTGCGTTGCAGGAAGACTAGCTTGAAACTCTTGGTGACTTACCCAGTGACACATGTGTGGTGCTAGCACGTGTCACCCCCAGCGGTTTACCTCTGGCAACCAGCCGTGGGGGGTTCCTGGGTCACCAAAAAAAAAAAAAAAAGACATTGAAGAAGTACATGATCGAGATGAGTACTCTAATAAGGGAAAGTCGTGCGGCATGTTTGGATTGATTTTCAACTTTCTATTGTTTGCTTTATCTTACTTTTTCAACTCTTTGACAACTGATCCAAAAAAAAAATTTATATATATAAAAAAAAATATATATATATATATATATATCTTTCAATTCACGCACTTTGACTATTTTCAAATACGAAATTTTTGCAATAATTGAATGTCGACACATAAATTCATGGATGATTTATCATAATATTCCAAAATCTAAATAATACATTACATTTTGGCTTCTTTTTTCTTTTCTTTTTTTGCTTTTCGCTCAAGTGTACACAAATAGGCCCACTACCACCGAGATTTTGATAGTATTGTTTAACAAAAAAGGTCGTTAGCAAAGAAGAATTCGACGTGTGTTATCATTACTTCTCGTTGGTTTTGTGATCCGGGTGGTGTCATCTAGTTCCCGATTCGAAAGGCATGCCATTCATGTCGAGAATTAAAATCTCACAAGGACTTCTCAAGTTGAACCAATAGATTGGTCGGAGATTCTAAATTCTCTAGCTCAATATATTCAAGCAAAGTGAATGACTGTAATATGAACTAAAAAGAAAAAGAAAATAAAAGTAACATATATATGTAAGGATAGTTATCATATGAGAAATTTTCTTTTCAATTACACAAGATGTGGAGCCTTAAAGTAGTAATTATTCAATTAGCTTTCCCTAACTCAAGCCTCAACACCCTTGAATCTTAAGCTTGACCCACTTAATGGTGATTCCAATTTGAGATCGACTAGAAAAATTGCTTAATTCATTCGAAGTCAATGCTGACTTAAACTTGATCACCATCTAACCCTAACTAATAATTGAGGTACAAAGAGATTGATCTTTCTATTAGGCTTTTCAATTGATTAATTCGATCGCCATACTGACCCTTGAACTAGGTATATATCCTATCACAAGTGCAAATTGCGTAACTTTGGTTTC
The DNA here is from genome assembly GCA_017140615.1 of Eucalyptus cladocalyx. Taxonomy (NCBI): domain Eukaryota; kingdom Viridiplantae; phylum Streptophyta; class Magnoliopsida; order Myrtales; family Myrtaceae; genus Eucalyptus; species Eucalyptus cladocalyx. Next base: position 32,398,015 of record CM029516.1, read on the forward strand.
ATAAATCTTAGAGTTGAATCGGTTATGTAACTCCTAGCTAGGCTAGACAATGTATTTTACTAGATTCAACAACTTGATTGATTAAATCGATTTGTCGCTTTTTGAAAGAGATCTCTCTATTATTCTCCCAACTTCTAATTTACTGGTGGGTGAAACGTTCATATGATTTCGCAAGTTTGATAATAATCTTGTAACATATGAACGATCGACACGTGTTGTTTTTTTTTTTTTTTAAAGCTTTATTAAAGCTAAGGGTGATGCTGGTTTGACAAATTATGATTTGAGAAGTGCTTCCAAACCCTTAACAACTAAAAGAGGGATAAAATTAGAACTAAATGACATTTAGTGGCTGTATAGTATACTAGATTCCTAGGCAAAGTATAGGTGAAAACTGATAGCCGGTGCACTTTAACTTTTTCTAGGGGAATGAAAAGGTGAAAAGGTTCTTTATTGATAAGACTGTTGGTAATCTTACCTGACCTAACTAATCAGAATTCTCCTTGGCCAAGAAAAACCATAAATCATTAACTCTTAAACCAGAATTACCACATAATTAAAAAGAAGAAACTTTATTTTAAAGTTAGAAGTGATGTGACGATAGAGAGTTGTTAATTGATCTGATGGTGAAGGTTAATTATATATAATTACTATTTCTAGGGTTGGTAGGGCAGCCATGACATAGGTCGTGGTCGTGCCCTTTTCAAATAAATTTTCTGTTTTCTTTTTCAAAGCTCAAGCACATCTTTTGTAAAGTAGGGCAATAAATTATATCTGGACTGAGGTACATCATCCATCTCATATCTTATACAAGCGAACCTCCCAAGGCAAAGTTGTTAGAAGTATATAGAATTTGAACCGGTTTTTATATTTATAGTTAGGTAGGTCTTTTGGGTTGCTTGCATCAATTTTTATTATACCAAGTTCCCGTCTCTATCTATTTCCCCTTTATTTTCGCGCCATACCCGGAGTAGCCACATGGCATTGGTCAAGAATCAAAACCTTCGTCTTTTGTCGGATTAAAAAACTAGATTATCTAACCTACTGGTGGGCAGCTGAGTTGATTCGGCTTTAGGCACTTCATCGCAAAGGTCCCAGGGACGAAACTCCACAACTGCTAACACGTCTTAAATGGGAGACCATGGTGGTGGGGTCATGTGCTAGTCTTCCACGAGGTATAGGAGCCCGGCCCTTCGGTGCGTCCAGGCACGGGAGGCCGTGGTAGAGTCCTCAATTATTAAAAAAAATAATAAAAAACTAGATTATCTCAACCTTAAGAGTGGACATTATTAGTTATGGGGAAATTTATAATTCAAAAACTAAAGATCGCTCATTTCAATCTCACAAATTATATATAAATTGTTTTAAGTCACGGTGGCTTGCCCAGGTTAAAGATTTATATTTAACTAGTTCATGAAATTTGCAAGTTGTCAAGCAAGAACAATCTTCCATGGCAAATTCATGGCAACTTCAAAATTAAAGTGGGGTTGGGTTGGTTGGTCAGTAAGGAATTTTTAGTAAATTACCTTACCATTTTGTCTATTGTTTAAGTTCTTTTAGTTTAAGCATATGGTGCAGCAAATGGAGAAAGATACTCTTGATGATTATCTGCTTGTAGTATTAAATAACATGAACATCTCATCTCATCCCAGAGACTTAGAGCTTTCAGAAAAGCTTCTCCTTTAAGATTAATGGGCATTCAGATTACCGGATCTACACGTCCGTCTCCCTTGACTATTAAAGGAAAAGGACTATCCGATAAACTCACCTTTTGTTCTAACATAATGATGACTAACATGGCTACATTACTTTTCAATCTCTCCATGGCGCCAAAATCTTCGATACGATCCTAGGTTAGCATGAGTGTACTCTCCAGCGATGATTTATCTGAATTATAACATACTAATCTCTATCGATTGTTGCATGTATTACTTAATACAAAATTCTCTCTCTCTCTCTCTCTCTCTCTCTCTCACAACAAAAAGTTCTTCCATCTCAATCAGTTGATGATTTAGCACATACCATTGGAGGACCTTGTGCATTTGAGCCAAGCCCTTGTCACGGATCTGAAGTTTCTCCATCTCCATCAAGGCTTTTGTTTCTACTAGGCATTAAAGTACCTTAAAACCTAATTAGGTGAAGTTTGTTAAGCGAGAGATTACTTTTATTTTTCATTTTGAAAGATTGATCGTTAAAGTTAGACGTAACATATATATTCTATCTTTGCTGTCTCTTCGATCTTTAAGAAAAGCTGGAGATCATATGAAAAGCAACACTTTTACCTCACTGAAGCATCATTGCCCGATGCTTGCTAGGAGAAAGTGAAACTCGCTCTCACTGTTGGGGAGTTAGGCAGTAATCCAATCGAGCGACCAGTGGGAATGGGAAACGAAGAAAATGACATTAGACATTAGATTAAAGGAAGATGAAAGACATTTAGGCTCCTTTGTCTAGCCAAAAATGAATAGTTTAAAAAATATTTTCCTAAAAATAATCGCATGTATCAATGACAAAAATGAGCAAATGAAAAATATTTTCATCGTATATGAAAATGTTTAGACTTAAATTATTGTCAATTACGAAAACATTTCTTATCTACTAATTATTTCAAGTAATACAAATAACTATTTATAGAAAAATGTTTTTCAAATCATTTATTTTCTCCAAAACAAATGAAGCATTAGCATATAGGAAGTTATGTTGTTCTCCATTCACCCCTCATCTGACATCATCATTTCATGCTGAATTAGACATATACATTGGTCGAGATAGGTTCATATTATGAATCAAGCATTTCATGATTGAGCTCAATCATTTCCTTTCATGCTAAATCGAACTATGTATATATTCACCACAACAACTAACGAGCATCTAGACACTATCGCTCTAAGTGAGGTTGGTTATATATATGAAATTTTATTATTGGGTCACACTTGAATTATGCGGGAGACTTATGATAATCCCCATATAAAATATTTGCACTAGCCCCTATTCTCAACCTTTTATCCATAAAAGAAATGAAACAAATACCTGTCTTCGAAAAACTTGTTATTTCTTTGATACCACAAGCGTATTTTGTTAGGTTCAAATTAAGAAGAAGATTTTTTTTGTCAATCTTGTAAAATGCACATAATATTTTAAATTTGATGGAAAAGAAAAAAGGTTAACTTTGACTTTCGATAAATCTAGATGAACAACCCTAATTCAAACCGACATACAAGTTAACTAATATAATTTAAATCGAAAACAAATTGCATCACCAAATCAAATCACACCCATAGCACATGGTAAGCACTTCACACACCGTCAAACTTTCAAAACAAGGAGTGGATTTTTGTTGCAGATCATGTGCATCGTGCATCGTTTCTTGTCTAGCTTCCGTTGTTGAATTAATTACGGTAAGAAGTCCAACCACTTGCGATGAACGGGCACCGTCAGCATAGTAGCGCCCATTCAGAAAGTAATATGCATGCTCAACTTAGGCTAGAAAAACACACCAGTGATGATACTGCAAATTAAATTACATTAGCCATTGGGTAAATCTCAATTCAGAAAGAGACAAGAGCCCATTTACTATGCCGACGAAACCCTAAAAGCCGAGGAAGGTCCCCCTTCACCTAGTCACGAAGAGGAAGTTACGTTCAATTCTAGCTGAGGCCTCTTGCTATTGGATCGGAATAAGTAACTTGTCACAAAAAAATATGTAATCATCTCATGCTTCAAGTCATGAGACGAAAGTTGACTATCAAGAAAGAAAAATCAATGAGAATAGGTTATTTTGTTCACCAGAAAGTCAAAGCAGGGTTGACTTTAAGGAATGGGTCAATTGTCAAGTACAGAATTAAGGGGGGGATTGGCTATCCCCGGAGGAACATCAAAGGAGCTGCTTTTCTTTGACCATCTAGAAGGGGGAATTAAACTTTCCGTTACCCAATAAGCAAGGAGAGATCATTTTGAGAGACGCAAAAGAGCATCCCAAACAGCCATCCAATTCAAGATGCAAATGATGTAGCATGCGACATTAAGATGACCACAAAGCATATAGCCAGGCAAGTCCAAGCCTAATTTCACTTCATTGGGTATAAATTTTTAGGAATAATGCATATGTGTGTGTGTGTGTGTGTGTACATGCACATGTGCATACGCATAATTAAACCTTTTAAGAGTATAAATTGCTAAAACACCCTAATTGCACCGAGATCGCAAATATAACTCATCACAATTTTAGAATATAGTAATGCTGGATCTATTGGATTGGTTATCAAAATTGATGTATTGAGTGTTGTGGCAAAACTACAAGCGAATATATATATATATATAAAATTGACCATATCCAACACTGATCGAAGTTTGCCACATCATTTGAGTTTACTAGTATTGTAATTCAGTTGTAATATACTACTCTTTCTCTCTAGATAATAAAATTACATATTGATGACTAATTGCTTGGCTGGTTGATATTAAGTGGCAGCACCTGCTCATTTTCTCAAATGATTGGGACGCTTGGATATTCACATTATTGATTTTTTTTTTTTTTAAGTCACTGAGTGAATGTGTTTGAGAAGATATCAGGTAGACTTAATCTATTAGGTTGTGAGCCACATATGAAAGGAATAATGGGAGGGATTCACATTAGTCCAACTAAAGCAAATATAACTTCTCGCAAAGATTCGACATTGTGGTTGATTATATCCATCACCCTAAAATAAGTCTATCTAAAAAATTTTCCAATAATTAATCTAAAATTTTTTCCAAATAATTAATCTTGATGAATTTCTTTTGATTTTCACAGGAACTCTTTGCTGCCTTTTTTAAAAGTAAAAATCATTTAATGCAAGATATTAAGGAATTGACCCGCCATGTATTTGCAAGTCGATATTTTATGTTATGATATTTTCAGAGTGCAATATATGCAGTATAGATTGATTTTGCCAATGTTCTATGAAATAGTTTTCTCTCTGCATATACTTTTCAATCAGTAAATACAAGTACACATTCACATGTACGTTTGCCCTCTCCTGTGTTCCATGTATCTTGACATCATCTTTTTATGCGTTCCATAAATAAATGCTTTTGGCGGGAACTGTGCAGGGTACGTATGATTAATTAAACCCGATTGCTAGCTTCAGAAATAATAAATGGCCATGGAACTAACCCTACCCGACTATAGGAGTATAGTTAGGATGGCAGGACGAACTTGTTCCCTTCCCTCCACAGGCAAACGCAATCCCATGTTTTGAAACCATCTCTTTGGAACAGTTAAATCTAGGAATTTACGAAACAGTTGGCATTTCCCAGGTCATCCGATGGACTTTCCTTTCATCATCATCGTCCTGGATCAAGCTAAATATGGTACTGTTCTTAGGAAGTGGGAACCCCCCCATGGTGTTGTCGTGAAAAGCATGGGTCTCCGCATGATCAAGCGAAACACGGATGTCGAAACACGCTCCGGTGTGCTGGCAAAATGCCTTTGAACCTAATCCAACTGTGCATGAAGTAATAATAAAGATTTACTATTCGTGTTGGGGAAGTAAGATAATGGGAGGGAAAGGGAACCCATGCTTTCTGGGGAGGTCGGGGGACATATCATTTCCTATGCATAAAGCATCGCGAAGCATTACGACAAAAAAGGCTTTGGATTGTGGTCTGCATGCTCCTTCGCGCTTTTACGAGTTCTAGCTTCTTCTCAGGAGTCAAACCCACACTTTCTTTTGTCCATTCCTTAGCCTCTCTCTCTCTCTCTCTCTCACTCACTCACTCACGCGCACACACAACAGAGCACGCAAATGCACAGGATCTTTGGTATGTCGCCATACTACTCTCTGCTCATGTACGTGTTCCTTCTCCATAAAAGGACAGGTTTTTCGGCAACAAGATTGTCTGCAGACCGAACATCCGTGGGAAAGAGAAGGCCAGCAACTTGTAAATTTCCATCTATCAGGTCAGATGTCGAGGCCTAGTTTGATTGTTTTCTCGTTACTCCATGCATGATCAGGACCCTAAATGGAGAAGGGACTAATAAGATGAAATGCTCTTCTACAAATTCTCATTCCATGGTGGTAATGTTCCGTTGCCCGCCATCGATTGTGATAATGAATGTCGCCTGAGCCTTGGGTGGTTTAACGACGAATTGGGTCATAGCATTTATCTATTTATTAAGATCGGTTAAAGTAGATGTTTCTTCTCGATAAAAGGACAGGTTTTAAGCAAAATCTGTGATCTAAAGAACATCCACAAGTAAAAAAGAAGGCGAATAGCTTGATGGGACCAGTACCACTGCAAATTCTACACTTTCATTTTCACCCCAACTGTGCAACCCGGTTAGAAAGGTGGGAGCTCAACAAAGACGAAAGTAGGTCTCCACTTTCTTTAAGCATCGGAGCCCGAAGAATCGTTATCTTCAGACATGTAACTGACTCTTTCGAACCCGATTTCATATCACCATTGCCGCCGCCGCCGTCCACCTGCGAAGTCACGCATTCCAGCTCGGGGAACACCTGAATTCACCTCATGTGCATATGTAGATCCCGCCTGACACGACGCCGGAAGGGTTTCTCTTTCTCTCCATGTCTGTATCCAGCACCCGAGTCATGGAAACACATGCAGCAATCAAGAACTCGCGCGGGTATCCACAATCCATGAGCGAGCTCATTCAATCTCACGGGTCGCTCATCTCTTGCGCTCGAGACCCTTCATTCCCGGACCTTGACGTTCGCCCGGTTTCTCTTCTCTCTCCGTCTCTCCCTCCCTCCACAGACATCGACGGCCGAAACCCGACGCCATAAATCCGCGATCAATTGACGCGAAGCAACGCTTGCAGTCTCCGTATCCATCGGTGGGATATGTTATGATGCCTAATGGAAAGGAGCAGGATATGATCAATCCTTCTTGGAACTGTCAGCGCGCGAGAGACAGGCATCAGGAGAGAGAGAGAGAGAGAGGGAGAGAGAGGAGACAACGGTCTCGTTGTCTGAAGCGCGATTGCTTGGGGCAAAATTGGGGTCTCGCTTTTTAACCCGCTTACGTGCAAGTTGGGGGAGCTTATTGGTTCTGGGGCCGTGTCCTGTCTCGGCATCATCACGCCACTGTTCATTCTCATGTTAGAAAGAAAGTAAGAAACAGCGACTGTCGTCCATCCCATCGATTACCTCTTTAAAGCCCCACCCTCCCCTCCCCTCCCCTCCCCGCGGATCCCGTCCGCAAGCGCGTGCCGGCACGCGCTTGTCGGGTTCCCGAGTCCCCCGCGCGAACACGTGTGGGCAGCACAGTGATAGGGCCGGGGGCAGGGGAGGGGAGTTGCGTCACCAACGTTGCGAAGTTATATTTTATTTCTTCTTAGGGAAATTTACGTGTGAATTAGTTTGGGAGAAATTTACGTTGCGACTCTAATCAGTAGCTTATGATACGCATCTCGATTGGACGAAACTTCCTTCGGTCAATTAGTAGAAGAGGAGAATGTAGAATCCATTTAAGCATTAGACTTTCGCAACTTCAAAAAAATGATCATGTTTTCCTAATCCTTAATTGCAAAATATTCCTTTTAATTAGCTTATTTGTGAGCTATATATGTGTGTGGACATCCTCCAACCATTCTATTGATGCAAAATATTATGCATGCAAAGTCAACCAAGCATAAATCCAGGTGAAATCTATATTAGAAAATGATCAAAGTGTAGATTGAACTAGACGTGAGCTTTAATTACGATGTAGTATTTCATGACTTTTTTTATTTAAATGAAAATATTTGTAAAGAATTGATTATAAATATGAAGCAAGACAAGCAACGTGCTGAAATTGTAAACTTTCCTTAATTAGTTAATTAAGTAGATGTATCATAATTCACAATGGTGCTTAGTACTCTACAAAAGTTTCTTGGCTGTTTAAAGTTTCTCATTTTGGACTTTGAGCTCTTTTTCGTTATAAGATCTATTGTGTGAGATTAACTTTCTTATTCTAGCTTAGAATGTAAATTTTATTTGAAAATAAATATATCAAGAAAGAATTCAAATAACACCATACCATACATGATAAATTACATATATGTAACGGGCACAATCTAAGTACTATTTCAAAGTTTATAAGCCTTTCATTTTTAATTTGCAGAATTTAGACAATGATTTCTTTGGATAATTTGGAGTAATTTCAAATGTCTTGTCTTCAAATTTATTATGAGATTCTTTCCAAAAAGAAATTCCATTACAATGAAAGTATTTCTTTAGGTTGAAGGTGTCATTACAATGAAAACTCACATCCAATACTCTATTTAATTCGTGAAAAATAAATGATATGAAAAATAATTATCTTAAAAAAATTTATTTGTATAGCCCACAAAAAAGAACAAACGAAAAAATATTCCCGTCACTCACAAAAACATCTAGATATAAATTATTAGTGATAATGAAAATGATTTTTATTGATTGATTATTCGAAATTATATAAATGAATATTTTTTAGAAATAAACGGAAAAATAGCCGTACCGAAATCGTGACGCAGTTTGTTGTTAGTAGTAGGTGAGTAGTAGGTTGGCACTTATCCGTCGAGATGGATTCTGCTGAACCTCACGCGCCGCAGCAAGAGCGTGAGCGCGGGGGGGTGGTGGTGGTGGCAAGAGAGAGTGGCTGAGGTTGGATGACAAAAGTCGGAACAAAAAGCCTTCGCTCCTTACGACGCAGCACGTGCGTCGAATACAGCACATAAATGGAAACCACCTGTTCCATGTGGCAACGTCGAGTTAAAAGAGAGAGAGAGAGAGAAGGGATTGATGTGATTAATTAATATTCGTTCTCTTTTTTAATTTTTACGGTGAATAAATTACGTCGAAAGGACATCTCTGTGCTGTGAAAATTTAGGGGTAATAATGTTGGAGTCGACGAATATACAAATTATCTGAATACGGCTGTGATTGAATCATTGGCGGTGTTGACAAAAAGATAGAAGTGTTTCGGAATCACCGGACTTATGATCATTGTAGGTAATCAAAATGTAAATATGTTAGTTATGTGGGTGTTTGTTTACTAACTTTTGCTTTTTCTCTGAACTCGTTTTGGAAGCCAAAAAAAAAAAAAAAAAAAAACTTAGTCACATAGGTGCGAGGTCAACGTTTTTCGCCATCTATGGCTGAAGGAAATTCTCTACAGCCCCCTTTTTTGATGGGCGAATTATTGAGTTAGACCTCGCATGCATTTAGATATAGTTAAGGTTGTATGTGGACGATGTATGTAATTAGTAACTAACGAATAAAAGGCATGATGGGAGAAAGCTCTCTCAAACTAAGATGGAGGAATGTGAAGACTTTAAAATTTACAGAAAGTATTCCATGGCATCTGACATTAAGTAGAAATAGAATTTCACCCTTATTATAATATACAAGTAAGATGTAAAAAGTTAATATCCCTACAAATAGATCCTAAAACATGAAGAAATAAACAGATTATGCTTTTTGGAGGATTGATTTAAGTACTGATAATCTGTGGTAATGTGATAGACTTTTTCACAATCACATTATATAGCTATTAACAATGGTAAGTGAGTCTTAATTATTACTTTGCTCTAATATATTTTTGGATAATCTATTCATACATGAAAAACTAATTAATATTTAGCATATGTATTTGACACGCTTGATTTGTCTAAACTGCATTTGATGAATTTCAATAAAATCTTATCAATACTAAATGCGAATACTTGTCCGTAAATCAAATGATGTAATGCAAAAAGAAATGATTTGTCAATATTGCTACATGTACACTCTGAACTTTTTTGCTAAGATGGACCGTGCTCATTCATTGTAATAGGTAACTATACTAATCAACTATACTCGAGGGATCAAATAATATGCTTAGATTATCGGTGAGGTTCATTGCCGGTGTAACAAAACACTTAACACATTCACCGTCAAATGCTCGACGCGTGTGTTTAGAATTAGTTTCGTAGTCAAATTCCCCTTTAATGTCAATAATTCAAAGTGAAAGTGCGCAAGTCATTTCTCATACACAAACTATTTCCTTGATTTATGGCCATTAGACTGTTTCTCTTGTCACTTCAATCCGAATGACTTCACTTGATGCAGTCTTCCTTAGATTGATCCACTGATTGTTGCCCCAAATCGGTTGACTAAAAGGAAAAGGAAAAGGAAAAGGAAAACTACTCATGTATTGACTTATGAATATTGATTTGAATGATTTGGAGGCGTTGTTATCACTTGTTCTTTCGGATTCACGAGCATTTCTAGCCTCCATGCACACGCTACCCACTCACATGTGAGTATTTTTTTTGGATCATTGCAATCGACATCAAGCTCTAATAAACTGTTTCTCCTATGTTCTAGTTTTTGTCAACCTCGATGAATAGAAATCTTGGGATTATAACTATAAAATTATTGAGGTTGTCACTTAAACTAAACTCGATCTTAATGTAAGGGCGTGATAGTAACTCAGGGGATGGACACCGAAAATTGAAATTTGACTTTACACATAACATAGGTGCTGGAGAGCTATTTGCATTGATTATATCTCAAAAACACAAGAGAATCTGAGATCGAATTGCAAAGTATTTCGTTTAGAAATTTGTTTGCATATGCATTCGAAAGTTTAATAACTTAATAGGATCGAGATTTTAACTTATGATATATGCTCGCTCAAAGTTATAATGATTAATTCATAAGAAGCCTTAGACTACATTTCATCATTATGATATATAAATAGAGAAATGATTAACCAATTTCCATAATTAAAACGATACTTTTCTCGATGGCAAAATGGTCTCCTAAAATACGACTTTCAATTCGAATTGTCCTTCTCGTTTTAACAAAAGAAATAGAAATTCGATATTTCCATGATAGTACACGTAGTGAGATGAAATATCACTTAAAATGGCACGCGAATCTATCTAAACTAGCCCCTTCCGTGGCGATGCCCTACGGACACGCGCCTAGTGGGGAGCTCGTGAGGAGCTCTTCCGCTGAGAGGGCTAGCGCGTGGGTATGTCGCGGTCGGGACCTGTTCTCGCTAGACTAACCGCATCTCGACACGTAACGAGACATCCTTATTCTCATCAGAAGACCCCTAGATCTACTCCGTGCGTTTGGTACCTGCTGTCCCACATTGAGGGCTCCGATTGGATGGAGAAAAAGAGCATAATCCCACTTGACAAACCATGCTTTGTAAAATTACGGTACCTAGAAAATAAGACAGACGCCCAATCAATTTTTTTTTGAAGTTTATAAGTAGAGTGAGGTCATAACTTAACATCACCTTCTCACGCTCAAAGAATTCGACAAAAACGCGAAATGAACCGAGTCAAAACCCTAAATCCGGTATCATGTATAGAAGTCTATCGTAAAAAAGAAAAAAAAAAAGAAAGCCTAGGGTTATTAAAAAAGGAAATCACGTATATATGAAAAGAATATAAGCTCAATCCGACACCCCATTCTCATGAGCAGGGTTCATTGCCACACTCGTGAAATAACCCAACTTTGAATAGGATTCTAATACCATATTCAAAAGCTTATCCTAAAAAAACCTAAAGCTCATAAAAGGAGGGAGATGGCATATAGTCAAGCTAGCAATGTAGATACTAGGCATCTAAAAGTTTAAGTTGTTACATGAAGTTGTAATTTAATATTTAAATTATTATAACATTCCCTCTCACATTTAGTCTTATCTTTATTGCACGGTACTAAGTGTTGTCATATTTAATTGGAGAGACAAATAAGATTTAGAAAGATTTAAATTTAGGATCTTCTGTGAAATTCTGATGAGACTACTGTCAGTCCATTGCAAAAATTTAAGCGGTTGGATAAAGACACGGTTCAATATTAAATTATTCTAACAATCTCAATTAGAAGTCGTATCAGAGACACACATAGCATTATCAAAATAATTTTTTTTTTGTTTGTGCAGCGAGGGAGAGGATGGGTGGTCCCCACAGCAACAGCAACAACAACCTCCTACAAAATTATTCCTTCGGAACATCGATTTTTTCGAAATAGAAAAATCTTAAAGAGAGAGGAGCGAGAAGAAAATTATTTATAAGGAGTTAATATTTTAAGAGGGAAGCGAGGGAGGGGAAAAAAAAATAAAGAAGAAGAAGGAAAAGGAGGGGGGGGGGGGGGAATGGGAGGAAAATATTCTTTTTTTATCACTTACTTTAGAGCGTTCGCTTGGGGTCTCATAGGTCGCTGTCAGTCATAAATTAGGGAAAGGTAAAGCTATCATCACCATCTCCCATCTCCCTCTCTCTCTCTCTCTCTCTCTCTCTCCAACCAGAGCGGGAAAACAACACCTCCAACCCCCCCTCTCTCTCTCTACTTTCTCTCTCTAAACTCTCTCTCATCTGCGCATCAAGCCATCCAAATGTTTCCTCCATTGACGAACCTCTCTCGTCATGTCTCCTCTTCTCCCTCCCTCTCTCTTTCGCTTTCAGTTTCCACGTGACGCGCTCTACTTTCGTCTTCTTGCCTTGTCCATCTTTGCCTAGTAGGTAGCTCTCTCTCTCTCTCTCTCTCTCTCTTGTTCTCCTTTGCGGGCGCATTCGCTTCTCTTTCGCGGGCGATTCTACTCGCGTCTTAGCTGAGCAATCATGGCGGGTTCGTTCGGAGGATTCTCCATCCGGTAAGTTCATCTCTTTCTCTCTCCCCTCTTCCCCATGCATGATTCCCCTCCCTCCCTCTCTCTCTCTCTCTCTCTTTCTCTCCCTTAATCTTGGGGGGGTTGGTTTGCTTTGTTCTCTAGAGAGTACGCCCTGAAGACGAGGAGCGAGGACATCGCGAAATGCTGGCCCTTCGGCGGCGGCGACGGCGCGATCGCCCGGGAAGTCGCGGAGTCTCTCCTGCCTCCCATGTCCGTCCCCAAGTTCCGCTGGTGGTCGCGCGAGCTCGAGATCGCCAGATCAACCGCCCGCGACGACCTCGGCGCGCCCCCCCGAGGCGCGGGCGACGCGCGGGGTCTCGTCTCCCGAGGGTCGTCCAGCCTCGGGGAGCTGCGGGGGAGCTCGGGGGAGGCGCCGAGATCGGAGATCATCACCTTCGATTGCCCGGTCTGTGGCGTCCTGACGGCGGATACGGTGAATGCTGTGAACGCGCACGTCGACGGTTGTCTCGCCAGGCAGGAGGAGAAGCGGCAGATGAAGGCGAAGGCCAAGCCGAGAGCACCGAAGAAGCGCTCTATCGTCGAGATCTTCGCCATGTCGCCGCAGGTCCAGAGGGCTAGCGGTGGCGAGGACTCTACGGTTGTCGAAGAGGAGGAGGAGGACGAGGACGAGGAGGAGCAGGAAGAGGAAGAAGAACGACAAGAAGACAAGTCTCGTCGTAGAGCCACAGATGCTGCGAATTCGAGGAAGAATAAGGTGAAGAAGAAGAAGAAGAAGAAGAACACTGTGTGGGCACGCGTGTCGGCCGTGGGGAAAATTCATAAGAAGAAGAAGAAGAAGAACAAGAATAAGAAGAAGAAGCTCAAGAAGATCAGCGGAAATGGGTCAATTAAGAAGGTACGCATGTTACGCCATGAAATAATGTCCATTTCGCTTGATTTCGCGGTTCTGGAGGGCCATGGACTGCTCGGCACTTGATCGGTCGTGTCGACATCATGGAAATGATTATGTTAAAAGCGAGCTGATTAGCGAATCGTAGTCTTAATTTGCCACGCTCCTTCGGTTGCGTTTCGATCTTTTTACAACTCAGCCTTGCCCATAAAATCACTGGTGGAAAAGCTGAGTAAGGACCGTGCACGTCTCGAAACGCGACCGATGGCCCTTGTAGTTGTACTTGGTCGTGCGAGCTGAGAAGCAAATGAGATTTGAGACAAAGAGAAAAGTTAAAAGCGACGCGAGATATGGGGTTTCTCATGGTTTGGCGGGGTGATTTCAGCTGTGGTTTCGGTAGCTAGGAGAGAGCAATGACTGTGTGTGTGTGTGTGTGTGTGTGTGTGTGTGTGGGTGTTCCAGCTGCATAGTACGGTTTGATAATTGAGGAGGGTGTTTTTTAGATATGTTTTAAGAAAGTGTTCTCGTCCTCCTTGGTTTTTGCAAACGTATCCTAGATTGATGATGCTGTTTTCTCTCACTTTTACTGTTGGGGTATTTTGTAGGATATGTAATCATGGGTTCACATTTCTCTACCCATTAAATTCTCACGAATTCGTATCTTCCTTTCACTATCTTTCATTCTTGGGTTGGGGATCATATTCATCATTGATGGAAATGCATCAGTAGGGTGCCTTCAGGAAGGGAAGTTCGTATGTCTTTTTTCTCAAATCGGCACCTTGGGCAAAGATTTAATCGCTCAATTGAGAATGTGCTAAGCATGATCCAACATATTGTAGATGGTTTTTGCATGCGATATAATCTTTATTAACTAGTCAGTGAAATTGCAATGATGGGGACACTCTGATACTGATCCGGGGTTGTTCTGGTGCTGATGCCAGATAAGCTGTAGATTTTCTATGATTTCTTCTCTAAGTCATGTGCATGCGTGCAAGATAGAGAGAGATTCTCCTTTGTACTAGGTTATTCATGGGGATCTCATCCGTATTTGATTGCTGAGTATTTTAGGATGTAATATTTTGTAGTCGTCATCATATGAATGATGATGAGGTAAAATATTCGATTTGATTACTATCATCTGTATGCTTTTAAAAGTGGGATGTTAGTTATAGCCACTACTCCAGAACACTAGGGTTCTTGTGAACTTTGGTGCTGCCCATTCATAACTGGTTAGACGATACATTCACTGAATTACATATGATGTCAATATGTCAAAATATGCAACGTATGTTTAGGTGTAGTTGGCAAGATATACTGATGTCTATGGCGCTTTGTCTAAGTAGATATCTTGCAGTAGAAGATTTTCTATGATTATATATGAAGGATGATAATCGTGCTTTTGCATGTTCATGTCGATATAGAATGCACGAGTTCATTCTTCCTGCTAATTTTATGTATACTTCTCTACTAGGGATGACTTGTCTGACTTTTTAGTATATAGTCAGGTTTTATATGCATTCAATGTGCTTGGAATCTTTGTTATGTTGACAACCACTTCCAATCTTGACTTTGCTCTTGCTGATTGCTGATTCATACTGGAGCATCTGCATCTATTTTGGAGCTTGTGTTGGCTTCAATAGGATCTTTAGCTTTTCTGACTTGTGTTGGTTTTTTTTTTTTTTTAATAAAATTTTCAGTCACTAAGTGTTATCGATATTGTATCCAATTTGAGCTTCAATGATGGAATTTCATCTTTACTAACTGTTATATTATAATAGCATTTTCAAAGGGAAAAAAAGTTTTTCTTTTTGGAAATATATATACTGGAAAACAATGCACTGATCAAATAAACAACTTATAAATCACCATCTACTCTATCCTAAACTTTTGGTTCAGACAGAAGGCCAGTATTGATTGGAGGGTGCTGATAAAATCACCTGCAAGATACAAGTAGTTAATTTGGCCAAGAGTACCTTATTTAACTCTCTATTATCAAAATTTAAATCAACATGAAATGAAACTCAGGGAAATCTTAATATATGGTTAAATCACTCTTATGGTTTAGAACATATGGTCAAGCATCAGCCTAGAAGTCAAGTCTGTGTCGGGGCTCAACTATACGAATGGACAAGTTGAATGTCAAATTCTTCTATTTGGGCCCACCTATAAGAACTTTAGATGGTAATTCTGGTCAATTGAGCCATAACTTAAACCTCGCCATCAACTTGCTCCCAATTGCCTCTTGCGAATGTCATCTATTAATAAGTCTATATACATGGAGATTACTGCTGAAAGGTGAAATTGCATTTTACTGTGTCCTCTAAGTTTTATTATTGGCAGTGAGATCTGAGTCACTTGGAAATGAAGAAAAGACACTAAGGTAGGAGACGAAAGTTGGAGCAGATGATAGCTTGGGGAGTTGTATGGCTATAATTTCTTGACTTCTTAAATGGACAACGGTAGTGCAGCATCCATTGCAGCTTTCATACTTCATGATGTTCATAGTTAAGACTCTTTTCAAAGAGGATGTAGAGAGCCATGTCTTCAGAACTGTAAAGATTAAGTCTTATAGGTCATTGAAACGTTATATCTTTTTCATTCTAGGTTTATCAAAGCCATGAAAAGAGAGTGCTTTCCTTTTGCTGGCATCCATTTGTCCTTAGAATAAGGTGTATGGCTTATGCCGTGAATTGGACAAGTACTTGAGCAACTGATCCCGCTCAAAGGGCCTTTGAGTGATCATTTCTTTCTGGTATTGCTTTGCTGTTGAAAAATTGATGGATGTTGGCCTAAAAATTAAGTTTGAGATTTTGTCTGACAGCCTCGTAGAAGTGGCATCTTCTATGTTTCTTAAACCTGGAAACTGTCCTCATCTTTAACAGCCAATATTCAAAGAAACTAGAAAATTGCACATAATGGAAGGAGGGGAAGAAATGTGTGGTTTCTTCTGGTCAAAATAGGAGTGATGGGTGGATATTAACGCATCAGGTTTATCTCTAGCAATTGATGAAGATTTGTTTATAGTGCTGGGCTTTGTCACATACCACATGCTTAAATCTGGAAATCGACAATGCTTCCTTAGATCTTTTTATAGGCAAGATTCTATCCCACGTGCATATGGGCGCATGCTTATTATCAGTTGAAGCTAAAGTACTCTTATGCAGTATCAGTGCCTAATGCCAAAAACTGAATACCTTTTGTAGCCAAGCTCTTCTACTAAATGATGCCGGAGTTGAACTTCTTGCAGATGGAAAGTCTTTCTTTTCTCATTTAACTGAGTTCTTCAAAATTTGTTTCAGGAGAGTAGTCCGAAGATAAGGCGGAAAATTGCATCCCATTTGAGCAGAAATGTAAATTGTTTATGCAACAAGAAGAATAAAAATGACATACTCGATGCTGCAAGCGTAAACAAGGAAAAGCCTGGTGTCAAGTCGTTATCTTCACCAAAGAAGCATAAAACCATGGAACCATGTAAGTCTGTTGCCAAGCGCCTGAAACCAGAATATCCTGTTCGTGGGATTCTCAAAAAACGTGCAAGATCTTCTGGGCAAGATTCTACAGTCTGTAACAGACAGAGCAGTGCCCATGTAAATTCTCAGGTTGCACTTGTTGAAAAGCATGTGAGGTTCTTGATTAAGGATGGTAAGTCAGGGACCCAGGCAAAATCAAATTCTCAGGCCATTCTTCAACAGCCTGGCAGGCGTACAAGTTACACAGGCAAGAGTCCCTTTCATAGTTTACCATTAAATTTTTACTCGAGCCAAACTTTGAAAATTTGTTTTATGTACGTGCTTGATGCTCCTGCAGATGAGGACCATGGTCAGTTGATTGGAAGAAGAGATCTGGTCCAAGTAATGGGAGCTGGTGACATCCTCCCTGATAGTGGGAAAGACAGAACTGAGGATCAAGCCATTACTGGAAAAGGACAATTGCCAAGTACCTGTCATCATGCTGATGTAAGAAATCATGTGAGGCCTCAAGCTAGTTGTCAGGATATTGTGGATCTTTCAGAAGAATCTAATTCACCAAGGCAAATTGCAACGGTTTCCCATGAGCATCTCAAAATGTATGATCAGATGAAGTTGGCTGTGGATGATACCTGCCAAAATGTGGACTACTCTACATTCCGAGAGGCAGTGAATGGAAGGGCTGCGTCATGCTCAAATGTTAGTGCAGGCAGTGGTGCTTTTAGGCCTGAAAATTCTGGTACAGAGTTGATGAAATGCTTTGATGGTCCCGGCCATGATTTTGTTGGAAAGAAACCAATGGCAATGGCTACAAGATCATCTTCATCTTGTTTTGCGATCAACGAAAGTTTGAGTGGGAGGCTTTCCATGTCTTCACTGTCTACAGTGGAAGATGCAGCTGACTATGCTGTACTTGAACAACCATTATGCTTTCTTCCTCCAAGGAATTTGAGCGGTAACTTGTTTCATTTGCCTGAGTGGAGTGAAAGAATTATTTCCTTAACAGGAAAATCTACGGATGACGATTTTCTGGGCTTACCTCTCAATTCACATGGTGAGTTGATTCAGCTGAACCCAAGTGTTCCTATGCCCACTCAGGTAAAGAAGTGGGAAATGATACCAGGTTCCTCAAATTTCTTGCCTAATGAGAGTCTCCTTCATTCTAGAAATACGGGAGACTATTCAAGATTGAAAGAGAATCGTATTGTCGAAAGAGTGAGTGAAAAAGATCAGTTGGACCTGTTTCCCATGAAGAATTTTTCTGGAGAGAACTCGAGGTTGCTCTTGCTGTCCAACCAAGGTGGCATGGAATCTCAAGACACGACCAGAGCTGATGTTTTCTGGCAAAACTCTGAAAGGCATAGCAGTTCGGCTTACCTGCTAGATGCAGACCTAAACCAGACAAACATCCCTGTCAATGCTTGCAGACAGTTTGACCTTTTTGAGAACCAAAAAGGAAAGGGGATGATTTTCTTTAAGGAAAATGCAGATTATATGTCACCAACTACCACCCCAGTGACGATGCGGCTGATGGGAAAAGATGTCGCTGTTGGTAGAAGCAGCAGGGAGACACATGGATCTGAGGATGGGAAAATTTGGACTGATAAACAAATCATAATAGAGCATCATCCTTCAAGTAGTATGAAAAACAGTTTATCGGAGAATAGTCCTTTCTTACATGACTGGTCTGCATATTCAGCTCTGAGAACACCAAAAGGAACTCTACACCCCTCATTTGACAGTCAAAATGCATTTAATCTCAGATTGCCCCAAAAAGCTCCTGAATCCTTAGTTTCCAATCCCTGCGTTGGCTGGCAAAGTGATGTATTACTTCCAGATGGCAAAGTTTCAGCACAAAGAAATCCCAATTTTGAGCACCGACCTTTTAGTCACCATCCTTTTTCTCCTTCGGTTTTCCAATTGACTAACCTTCCTGAGCCCTTTATGGTTGGAGCTGAAACATTAAGAGCAGACTCTCAAGTTGTTTCACGATCCGTTTCTCATCAGAGCTGTGAACAGATGAATAGGGGTCCTGAGCTAAAAAACCAGCAGGTTCTACCTCATCCTAAAATATCAGCTCCAACTGTTCCTTTTGTAAGTCCAGATTTTAGAGAACGTAAGCAAATAGCACAGCAGTGGCAGTTACCAAGCTCCCATAAGGAACTACCTCCTTGGTTTACCTTTAGTCGTCCAGCCCCAGACTCTAGAGAGCGTACACCATCGCAATTGAAGAGCTTCTCTAAGGATCTATCTCTCTGGAGACCAATACCAAATGTATCAGAGCGGGAAAGTGTCCCAAGGCCTCAGTGTCAACCATTTTGTGACAAAGGCGGCATTCCTCATTCCTACGGTACACCCGGAAACAACTTTTTCTCAACTCCACACATGCATTTTCCACCAGTTACTTCTTTTCCCTACAATACCATGGCTTCACAAGTGGACAACCCTCTGGTTGTGTCATCTATAGCTTGCCCACGCCCACCATATGTGCCTGTGCTCCCGCGGAGTAAGCCGACTTCTGCTGTTAGCATGAGCTATAGAAACAGAACTGATTTAGGAGATGGCACAAGGTCAAAGTCTTTCGGTGTTAAAATTCCTAGTTTTTGTAAGAAACCCAAGAAGAGGCCTGCTGTCAGAGTGGATGATCTCCAGAAGCATGACAAACCAAACTTAAAACTGCAGAGACATGGAGTGGAACTACCAATATCGAGAGAGAATCCATCACTTGAGCTTGACTCAAACGGGGAAAGAGCATGCAGCACGGTATGTCTTCAGGATGGGTTTCAGAAGAATGGGTTAATAAGTTTGCCTGGTGGTCTGACGTTTAAACCGACTGAAGCTGCCAAACCAGGTCCAACAAAACTGAGCGCTGGAGCAAAGCATATTCTGAAACCGAGCAAGAACATGGACCGCGATAACTCCATCCCCATTCATTCAACAATCCCTTTTGCTGGAGTCACTATGGTTCCGGAATCTCAAGTGAAATCGGCAAAGATATACGAGTTTTAGCGGGCGAGGTTCTTCTACTCCAACAGAATATGAAGGCCGTGCTTCATAATTGCTAATTCTCCTATTCCATGCCATTGCTGTTCGAGTGATTGAGGAGGAATTGAGGAAGCACGGCTACTATTACCCTTTAATGGGTGACTTCGAAGATGTGTAATATCACTGCTCCTCGGTTTCCAGGTGATTTTTGGCAAGCATTTCGGGGTGGTGTGAAAGCCAATTCGAGAGGCTGGTTAATTATTCCTTTAGTTTCTCTAATGTGATTGTAGCAAGTGTTTTTGGTGCCACGTAAATTAACTTCTGCAACTCTAGATTTCCGTATCAGTATTTTTCGGATTGTTTCCTCGAGTGCTTGAATTCTGGAAGAACTCGTGTTTGCCACCAGGGTTTAAGATGAAGTAAGAACCTTGTATTTACGGTTGCTTTTTAGAGCTCGTCGGCTTTGCTAGATTTTATCTATTCATGTCTTGTGGTCCTCCTTAGGTTTATGCGATCGGTTAATTTATTTTAACTTGATCACAGTATCGGGAGGTTATGTTGCGTGATGATATGTCGAGCGTAACATGTTATTAAATGAAAAATGGTTTGGTTTGCTTCTCGAATTTCATTTGAAGATTCGCATGTACTGGGGTTTCGTCACTCTCGTTTGTTACATGCACATGCATGCATGCTCCAATTTAAGAACAGCATCATGTTTTATAACCTTAGGTCGTTACATGCACATGCACGCATGCTCCAAACTATGAACAGCATCATGTTTTATAACCATAGGTTATTACATTTACAAGGGACATGGCGAACAAAACACAAAACAATCTTTATACTGAGTTCGACGTGAATATATACTATTCTCAAATGTTCTTACACGAAGAACTGTGATTATGGGTTACATATATATATTTGAGTTTTTCGTGAAGTAGAAAGAACGAAGGAACAAACGAACTAAGGTCTCATCTCCCTCTGCCTCTTCGCTTCCTTCTCGGCCTGCACGAATGTTGACAAATTTGAGATCAAGAAGATAAAGTCTCTTTTACAGAAAGAGAGATCGCGTCTTGTTTATGGGAATAAAAGAAAGAAGAAAAATTACCGCTTTGATGACTCGATCAAAAGCATCGGGTCCATATTTTTCAATGTACCGCTCGACGGATTTTCTTGCATCGAGGCTCATCATAAGAAGGATCTTCTTTTGGCTATCCGAATAACTTGAGCTCACCTGATTTCCAATCTTCACATACTTCCTCACGAAATTCTGGTAAATATATGCAGCTCCATTGAAGATTGGCAACACCAGCCACATGCAGAACAAAAGCTTCAAGTATGGCCAGAAGGGTAGCCTGATATATACATCGCGATCAACATTACGTGCATGCTTGATATTTGGGCGAATGATACAGCAAGGTTGTCGATTAATTAATACATGAAAGAGAATCGAACGAAACGGTACGTGCATGGGCATGCATGCATTTATTACCAAGCTAGAATTTGATAAAATGATAGCTCGAATAGCGTTATGAAGGAGTATAAGACCCAGTAGGTCAGCCACTGCTGATCATCTACGTGGTTAGGGCTCTCAATCGCTCTCATGGATGCATACCTGCAACGATCAACCCCATTTGATTATCATCAGTGTTCTCGATTTCACATGTTTCTTCGACATTATCCATTTAATGACAAAATGACAGTATTATGTAGTAAGCTCAAAACTTACAGTGGAAAAACAAGCATCACTCCAGGCCTGCTGCAAAACCAACAACGCATCAGATTTTGCCCATTATGAGATTGCCCGACAAGATCATATATACTTCACGTTTTCTCAAACAGTGGGAAATAGTATATGTATTGTGCTTCATACATATCTATAACAAAATCTAGACTGATTGATAAGTTCATTTTGAATGACCAATCCCATCCTCCTAACATAACTTAATCGTGTAGATATAGATAAGAGCAAAAACGTTGACAAGAGTAATATCCCAATATATGGACTAAGTGAGTCCTTAAATTGCTTCGTCTGAGACCTCATGCGAGCCTCAACAATGTTTAGACATAAAACACTTAAAGGGTATTCCCTCATCCTAGAGAAGGTAAATATGCAAAGGGAAATTGAGGAGACAGGGTGTGGATACCGGCACGTTAAAATAAAAAAAAAAAAATGTAGTTTGGTAGCATGCCACGTTAGCAGACAAGCATAGACGGGCCCCTATTGGTAGGAAACCATTTTTGTCTTGGTGAGGTAACCCTCTAACCAAACGCCAAGGATCTGAGGCTGATTGATCGGTCCATTTTGATTGACCAATCCCATATCCAGCTAACATAACTTAAACGCGTAGATGTAGATAAGAACAAAAACTTTGACAAAAGCAATCTCCCAATATACATGCGCTGTGATATAGCTACGCACCCGATGAATGCGTCCAAGCGTCTGGCGACAACTCCAATGACACCCATGATTGCTGAACGGTTCTACGAGGTCTCGATGAATAGATTTAGATTTGGAAGATGTAATTTGAAGCGGAGAATCAGACGTGCCGAGTTTATAAGACAACAAGGGGTTGACGGCATGAAGAAAAGAATGAATTTTAGTGTGTGGGCAAGAAGTCTTCCTTCCTCCAACAAGAAGTAAGATCAAACATGTAGACCAAACGAAAACAAAAATAAATTAAATCCACACATGCATGCAAACGTGCGTAGGAAGGATTCCAAAAGATTGTATCTTTACTTTTTTTTGTTGCGTTATGCCATTTGTTTTGTCATGTTAGTGATTAATTTCGTCAAAAGTTTAGGGTTTCCTTTCGTTCTACAAGAAGAATATACGCAGAAAACCCCTCTTCCTGCAACGTAAATGGAGAGTTTGGGAAAGGCAAGCCTCAAGTATTCTTGTCCTAGGATTCATCTGAAGTTTGGAGTTCTTTTTCCTTTTCCTGTTCTACGTCAAATGCTTTTTCTGAAGGCCTTCCTCACTGTTACGCAAGAAAGGACCAGTGAAAGTTGCATCCATCGTTCTAGTTTAAACCGTCCGATTACATCCATAGATCTTTGATCTGGTAATCATCGATTAAGCAAAATATTATGTTTAATTAACATAATTTGTTTGAGATTAACATAACTTATCCAAACAGTCATATATGAGGTTTGAATCTCCAGATTTAGAAGATATTCAAATGAACCATTAAGGGTGATGAAAATTGTAAAATGTGAGAACTTGATGAATGAAGTAAACAAGGTCTTGTTTGCAAAGCGGGCAATACATGTCAAATTTATAAAATCTAGAAGCTTACTAATAATAGAACATGTACTGAATTTGATAATCTAGGTAGTATTGGCGACTGAAGCCAAATTTTTTTAAGGACTTTTTTGTCTTCTTCATTAATTTTGCTTTTAGATTAAAAGTTGCACTTTATATCAATTATAAGATGTTAGCTATCAATGGGCTGAAAAAGAAAAAAGAGTGAAAAGAAAAAGAGAACAGCAAAAGTGAGTTTTTTTTTTTTTGGCTATTCTTAATCTCTTTTGCCCTAATTGTGTGAGAGAGGATTATCATTATATTTTCGCTTTCTTTGAAATCCATTGAATTCACAGAGTGCTTATGTTAGGAGATGTAACCCCAGTTTAGGCGAATTTCAATAATAAATTTTTTGATGTGTTATTCTAATTTTTGTTATTTTGTTATTATATTATGCTTATGTAGATTGTTTGCTCTGGTTATTTTTCAAAAATACGAGTGTTATTCCTAAGAGGTAGAAACTAATTGTCTTTTGCTTTTTTTATTTGATCGTCCGTTTTTGTGCGCTGTGAGTTTTCAGCTCTGTGATCTCCTTAATCTCAAACTACAGCACAGAATAAGCGTCTTTCGTACCCAAATTACAAAAAAGAAGAACCAAAATGGTCAAAAGAATCGAAGTGCGAATCTATAGATTTGGCGTATATTTGCAAGTGCAACTTCTGCTTGATTTCGGCCATGGAAAACGACAGGCATCTCTTGTCAAATTGGCCATACTTCCTAATCCCATCTCTCAAGCCAGCTGCGTGGCTGGACCTGGTCGCTGTGCAGTCATCATCGTGCTATCTGCTTCGTCTTTTTGCCTGCTCAATGTTCATCCACGGGCATGCACGACAAGGACGGCTGCTTCTGGGATTTTCTCAACAGTACATACACAGTACTGAAGCGCATCAAATGAAATCGTCCTTCTTTTTGGCGTTGGTCCTTTTACTTTTCCCTGATCTCACATGAAGGAAAGAAAGAGAGAGAAACATCCTCAGTTTCTCCAAAAAGCAGTCCCTCCGCCACACCATTCTGTCCACACGTCACAAAATCTCTAATCTCTCTCCTCTTTTTTAACTTTAAACACAGCCCACGTTCATCAGCATCGATTTGAAATGTGATTTCTATCGACACTGTTCTCGGATTTTTGTGTCCTTGGAATGAAAAGAATAAATTTTAAGACCAGCCACAAGAAAAATAGTTCTAGAAAAAGCATTCGCTTTTGCGAACCTAAAGTCGTTGCCCCATGCGTCAAGATCACATGCACAGTCATTTTCATTTATATAGATTGCTTTCGTAACTTTCATAGACAAGTTTTGCTCGATACGTAGCTTGCGCTGTGAATGCATTCTCATGACTTTTCGCTTTTCGGTACACCTTTTTTTCCCCATATTCTGTAGATTACTAGTCACTAGAGACTAGAAAAAGATTATCTCTGGTGACTTGAAACAAAGAAAGAAGGGAAATGTGTATTACAAGTCATTAAACTTATTGTGAAAGTACAATTAAAATCATAAAATTTTAAAAAAAATACAATCAAGTCTAAAAATTTATTAAAGTGATGTAATTGAGTGTTTCTTTTAACATCGTCAATTTATCTAACAAAAAATACTGATGTAACATTTTTAAATGAAAAGTAGAAAAGACAAGATCATCTTCAACTCTTGAACGATTGTCGTCACTTATTTCGGGTGCAGTTGACCATAACCTTGCATGCATGCATCGTACACATGCATGTGTTCGGAAGAAAAGGATTCTTACATGTCGAGGCATGTTTACAAGTCGATGACAGATTATCTCATTGATCTATCGCATTCGAATGGGGATTGTTTCTCACCAGTGAGTAATCTTGGAAACCAACATCAGTTGATTGCAAAGTGGAGGATGACCAAGTGAATGGAAATCAATAAACGTTCTCTAAATTTTGATTTTTTTGGGTAAAGAGAGACTGCATCTATATAAAACATATTATAATCTCGTATTTAAACGGTGGGAAAATGTTTGAGCAGATGTATAGCTGCAAAATTAATCATGGGCGTTACATTTCCTTTCTTTTCCAGATTACGAACTCACCAATTCTGGATAAACCCACGCAAAATCAATCTTCATTTCCTACCGTTGTACTTTTGCGGGCATGGACAGTATTAGCGAGATTGGTAGGCATCGAAACAAGGGAGCTCGTCGAGGGCTGCAGTTGTTGCAATAAACGAAAGCTTTTCCACTCTCTTTCCAAGAAAACCCATATGGCTCAACGCAACTGATCTGAATTTCGATACCATTATCTTTCGACAATCAAGAAACCGAGAGATTTTCACTATATGCTACCATACCGATACAACAATTTCGTTTATACATCACATCCGCTCTGAATCATCGTGGCATCATCCCTCCAGGCAGCAGGCAATGGTCTCTCTCTTTATCTCCTTCTTGAGTCCAAAAGGAGCTCCTGAGACTAATTTATGTCCTAAACTGGGGGAAGCATCGCGGCTTTCAAGTATTACTTCTGATGCAAGTTACTTCTTAGAAAGGTAAAGGCAAGAAAGGGAAGCTGAATCACCGACAACGAGAGAATGTAAATCCCCTCTTTGTAGGCATTACAGATCATTTCTAACACTTATTGAACAAGATCTATTCCATCTAACCAGACTACTTTACATAAATGTCAAAGATTTGCATAATTCTGGATACACCGAGGGGCTGAACCTGACTATGGTGTATATACCTAGGACAATATATCTTCATCCTTTTTTTCTCTCTCTCTATTATAGACAAGATATTCTGTAATACTGCCTAGGGCAGAGCTGTGCAGGAGGCAGAGACTGAAGGCAATACCTTCTTCCCTCTGTTACCCTTCCTTATACCTGTTCTAGTGTCCAGACAAAAAGGGCCGAAAGACATCTTTGTCCTCTTCAACCGGTTATCCTACATTTTCTAATAAACTTATTTGAGGGATTTAAATGCCTGTACCATAAGCTCCGTACCTCGGACGATCCGATTTCCAACCATGGCTTCGCAGGGCCACTGAAATGTATAACTGCAGCATCTTCCACTAGCCTTCCCTGAGTGTCCGGGAACCGATGCCCCAATCCGGCCAGGTGCCATGAAGGATCAATTGGATGCACATGACCATCAAAAGCTATCAAGGCTGGTGGAAGAACTCCAGGAATCCATAGTTCCAATCCCGAATCGAGGCTCTGTGCATGGGAAAATATGGCAAAAGGCTTTAGGCAAAGGAAAACATAAATGATACTGAAAAAGGAAGTGCGCTGTGCTCTAAAAAAAGAATTCTTCTTCGGGAACCGAATGCTACCACACTTGGAAAAAGAAAAAACCGGAACGCTACAGCAAAGATGTCATAGTCTAGTGCATCTGTGCATCCAAGAGAGGGAGATCGATATTACGGAATCAGCACAGCAATAACTTGACAACTATGAAACAAAGAGGCTGCCCACCTTTTTTAGCCAGTTTAGGTAATTTCTTGTGAGGTCACTCCTCCTCCAGGCTTCCAGATCGAAAACATTAAGCCCATACAACCATGCACAACGATCCGAATCAAAGTTGGATGAGACAGTAGGGTGTGAAAAATTCAAGTAATCCTTGTACTGTCTTCCTGGGCAGCAGTCATCTCCGCACCATGAATTAACAACTGCACCAACACCTTTGCCTTCGAGATTTAGTTCCCAGAGTGGAGATAAGTCACGTTGAACTATGAGATCATCGTCCAAGAACACCACCTTGTTTAGATCTGGAAACAGCTGTGACCGTGGAAATCAGCTCAACGATCAAATACTAGGTTCACAGTTACGTGCCATCCACTAGGGCAGCAGACTCTCTATTTAAAGAATTACCTCGGGAATGAAAACGCGGAGATGATTCAAGAGGGAAAGGTTGCTGGGACTGAGAGCCTCCACATATTTTTCTTTTGCTTCATCTAAATCCTCTCCTCTCAGATTCCTGTAGAAGCGTCTCCATAAAAGGCGATGAAAATCTATCATCTCCTTGACGTGAGTGTTGACTTCCTGAGACCAATCATATTGGTGCAGTCCCTTAACTTCAACCACAGCTAACCTGATTGGATTTATGGCAAACCAGGCATGCATAGCAGTATATGTTTTCTTGTCAGTGACCACGTGAAATACCAATTTTTCAGGTTTAGCTGAGTTTTGCACAGTTGAAGAGATCACAACTGAAGCAGCAAGGACGTTGTCAGTCATGAGGACAACATGATGTAAGTGAGGATCAGCAAGGTGAGGAACATATTGAGGTGGAGGTAGACGAGACCGAGCAATAGCATTGACTGCATATTCTTCAGCCAGTTTCAGGCAAAGGCAATGAAGACCTTTTGGTATACCGTGTGATGCTAAGTGCCAATAAATTGACTCCTGCTGTTTGGCGGAATGAACCTTCCGCTCCATCCTTGTTAGCTGCAAAAGAGCAAGAATATTATGACCTGAAGCAAAAAACATCTCTATGTATCCTCCATATTGTGTTTGTTCTATCACCAGAAAGCAAACACCTTACTTTTATCCATGTTTTCACTCTCTTTAACAATGGAAAGAGGTTGATACAGTAGAATACAAGCCCATATTGTGTCCTGTACTTATTGTGAAGAACTTAAGCTAAAAATGTCCTTCCTCCCTTGGTAAGCAAAATATAAAAGCATCAAAATTTTGAAAAGTCACACACTGTTAGAGATTTAACTAGCACCAGTATCAGTATCACCAGCAGCAGCAGGAAACAGTGTTCAATATTTGAATAGGTTATATCTTAAGTGAATAATCCTTGAAGTACAGGTTGAGCACTATGGAAGGAATTTTCAGGGCTCCAATATTCCCATTATGCATCTTCCAGTTAATGGTAAAACAAGTTGACTTTAGAACCCTCATCAAGACTACATGATTCTAGAGGTTGTTCAGACTATAGAGTTCACCGAGGAGATTCCACCCATTATCCAGTCTGGTCACAACTATAAATTTCAGCATGCAACTACCGCCGGCAAGCAATAAACAAGGAGCAAGGACAAGTCTTACTATCCATTGTCTGGTGCGCAATACCCCTCAATTAATTAAGTCCGTGAAAATGGGAAAAGACTCCAGCAAATATTGCAGCCCTGAAGGTCTTCCAACCTTCTTTTATATTAACAAAGTAGCTGCTTCTTCATGCTTCTGTGCTGTGCAAACTGATTGGTACAATTCAGAGCAAGAGGATCGTTGAACCATATGAACAAATATAAGATCATTCATTTTTGCCTTCAAAGGGTGCTAGCATTTAATGCAAAATCCAAGATTATAGGTGGGTTGATGAAATGCAACTGGTACAGTTATAGGTAGATTTAAATTTGAATATGACACTTCAGAACATCCTAACCACAGGGATTCGCAAATTGCACATGAGAACAACTAGTCCAGTTTCCATTTACTTTAAGCATAATGTAACAGATTGAAAATCCACTAAGCAGGAGAAGGACGTCCCTGCCCCGGAATGGCTGGGGTCGCCTTTGGTAGAACTCGCACTTTGACCATGCTTTTCAAGGCGCAATTTGGTTTTACATCCTAACCAACATTACGGTGGCCCCTTGAGGTTGCTGTCCAAATTAACTTAAAATTGTGCTTGAAAGTGCGGTGTGATGGGGTGCCAACATCAATTATTTGATGATATTCAAGAAAAGCAAACAGGGCCATTCGACAGCACAGCAGACAAGACCATCAAATGTCTCCGAGTCTTACCCTGGCCTTATAGGCAATGAGTGAACGGACTTTGAGTCTCATCACGTGAACCACTGTGAATGAAGATCGCTAGTAACGAATTTTGTCTTCAACAAACAATTAATAACTGACCATCTCGTGATTTTTTCTGAGAAAATCTATCGACCCACGAAAGACATCTGCCAAACAACGCGATACAAAACAAACCAACAACCCACAACAAACACACATTTTGTGAAAGAAGGTTGAAAGAAGCACGGTTCGCGCACACTCACCATGGCTTTGGTCTTGAAAGCGAATTCCTTGACGTCGGGCCTGCGGGACGTCATCTCCTTCACCAGCTCATCGAACGACTCCAGCGATGAACCCTCCGTCCCCTGCCCGTTCACGTTGCTCTCCTTCGCCTCCAGCAGCGCTCTCGTCAGCTCCTCCCTGAGCTGCACCCACATTCCCACAACAACCCCACCACGTTCATCAGCGACGTGGCCCCGTAACATGCAAAATACCGCGTTGACGTGCGGACCCCAAAAACAGACAAAATAAGCCACAGACGGCTGTGTGATCACTACAGCTAATTCGACATAAAGGCACGACCCATTTGCTTCCATAGCTAGTAGCTACAGTTGCCTTTCCAATCACCATAGGAATCGAAGGGCCACTTCTTCGAGTTTTCTTCATCCGTCATATCATCCATGGCATAACATAATCTTCTAAAAATAATTCCTTTTACCAATTATGATTATTTTTTTTCTTTTTACTTCGGCGGAGGAGAAAAAAGATAAAACGGCGAAGATGGTTCCCGCTAATTATTCAGCCTTATTCTATTCAGACGAATATTGTTTTTCGATTGAGTGGAGGAGAACGATGGGGGGGGGGGGGGGGTCGCGAACTATCGCAAGGCAACTGGTCTCTTGTGCGATGCGCCGACAGCTCCTGAAAGTGCGCTTATCCCTGGACTGTTCGCGAGCGAGCATTGTCTCGTCTGGACAATTTCAAGATAAAACCTTTTAATCATATGTTCGTCCCGCACACGTTCCAACAATTAACCAGACAACGAGACAAACGGGGTCATCCCCGTCTCCGGGTCCCCCAGACACCGTCCATTCACCTTTTCGAAAGGGTGCTTAATCCTCAATAATAACAGGCATCGCAGCATCACATCCGCCCATTGCAAACCATGTGGCTCGACGAAATCCCCATCCGTCATCTCGTGCCGTGTATGTGCAAATTTGAACTAACATCAAACGACGACGTGTAATCTTGGGCCGAATCGAACCAAAATAACGACAGGTCTAATCGGGCTAACCCAAGAAGCGGGGAGAGAGCGACCGAGTGGTGAAAAGACCGGCGTGCCCTCAGAAGGAAACAAGAATGCATAATTGGTGGCAGATCGAGGCAGTCTTAACCGCTCACAGGATCTGCAGTAGAAAAGAGAGAGAGAGAGAGAGAAAAGGTCCGCTGGATTCACCAAATCCGACACGCATAAAATTCCTCGACACGAGAATTCGATAAAGAGAAATGTCAAAGGTTTGACACGGGTCAACAGTTGAAACGAGACTCCATCCATCGGCCACTGATAAGATCAACCTAACAATCAGGACCGGAAACTGCGACCGGTCCCCCCCATCAATGGGGGAAGCGCAAAGGACCCCAGATGGAAATGGGATAAGAATTGTACTTTTGATGACCCGCGAGGGACGGAGGGAGAGTTGATTTTTGGCGGTCGAGGCACCTCCGAGACCGTGCCTCGACCACAAGAGCGTGAAAACAACCGAAGACCGGTCTCAATCGTGGAGTAATTTCATAAGAGAAGAAAGCTCAGATCTTACTAAGAGAAAGCCACGGAGCGCGTTCACCATTAGAGCGTGAAGCTTCGGCAACTAGCCTCGTTCGGATTCTTGCTACGACCTAATTCGGAAATTCACATCTCTAGCGCAGTTTATCGTGTCGACCGGGGCTATCAGGACGGTCGAAAATGTCATTACATGTGGCGTTTTTACTACACGATGCGATTCCACACAGCCCCCGGATTCAACGGATTAAAGAGTCGAAAATTGAAAGCGGAAAGGGGAATGGTTTGAGAGTGATGCTTACCAGAGCCGCGTCATTCGCGCCGAAAAACCTCCAGCCTAAGCAATCTGCACAGAAAGCAAGAGAGAAGGAGACCATCAGAAAACAGTCCCAGTCGCCGGAGGTTACAGCTGCCGATATTTTAACCGGAAAAAAGTTCTCCAGATGAAACGCCGGCGATCGGAGCAGCCGCCGGCGACGAATCATTGCTAACTTAAGCATTCACTTCGTGAACAGATGCGTGAACACGGTCGCAAACCCGCGATCGCACAGTACGGGCGCAGTTGCTCGATACGAACTGATAAGCTCACGCGAAACGGCCCTTATTCGATTCTCTTCTCTCGCGGAATCGCTTCTCGAATATCGGAAATCTCGATCGAAGGAAAACGCAGCAAACCGAAACGGAGATTCGATAGGGGGGGAGAGAGGATACCGTTGGAGGAGGAAGAGCAAGCGGCAGCCGATTCCAGCGCCAGGAACGCGACCCTGACGAACAGGAACGGCAGCGCGAGGCTGAGCACCAGCACCGCCGGCAGCACCGCGCGGCTCGCGATCCGACGGCCCGCCGGATTCGCCGGAGCTGCCGCAGCGGTCGACGGCGACCCCTTCCCCCCGCCGCCGCCGCCGCCGCCGCCGCCGGGGCCGGATATGGTGGTCAGCTTCTTAAGCCCCGTGGCCCCCGCCGCGGATATGTAGAGCTTCATGCTCCCGCTCCCCGCCGCTACCTCTCGCGCGTCTCACCACGGCGCAGTCTGCACTCTCCTCCGAAACCGAACAAACCATCTGCGCTCGGAGAGCAGCGTCGCGTCAGGCGGGCGCGGAGGGCGCGAGATCTACCCTCATTGGAAGCCGGAGCGTCCCCTCCGAGTACCAAAGATTCTGCAAGTGGGGAAAAAGCAAAAAAAAAAAAAAAGGAGAGAGGCGATACGTGAGCGGGATGAGAAACCGAGTCGGAAAGGGAATTCTCCCTCCCGGCGCATTGAATTCCCCGACAGCACCGAGGTGGGAAAAGAAAGGAAGTACTACTCGCGATGGACGGAATGTCGACCTGTGCGGATGGGTCGCGAGGCGGAGGAGCGAGGGGGAAGAGGATTTTAATGGCGGAAATGATTGAGGGGATCGACCGACTCCGGGAGAGAAAGAGATGAAAACCGCAGAGGAGGAGGAGGAGGGAGGAGGGAGGATGGAGCATGGAGATCACGAGCTGTTTTATATTCGCTGCCATACCACTGTTACCACTGATTCCATTTTGAGAGAGAGAGAGAGAGAGAGTGAAAAAGCCAAAAAGTGAAGCCGCGTTCGATGCCGCGGGAAAATAATAATGCAGCGTCCGCAATTATTTATTATTATTTGTCGTTGTTATTGTATCGATTCCTATTTAACGGTGGATAACGAGAGTTTCGCCATCTTTTTAATACGCTATCAACTCTATTATTGTGTCTAATCAATATCCAAGTAATTGAATTAATTTTGTGTTACGCATAATTGGCGCTCGAAAGTTGGATGATGAAATTGACTTATAATAAATAATCAAGAAAAGAAAATGGGATAAATATGGTAAAAGTTGTAAAGCTTACTGCAAGAGCGCAATTGAATAATAAAATTATCAAGAAATATAATCAAATTCTAAAACTTATCAATAGTGTACAATTAGGCCCTCAAATTTAAAAAAAAAAAATGCAATCAACTGCTAAAATTTGTCAAGTTATTGCAATTAAATTATTTCATTAATTATGTGTAACTTAAATTTTTGGAATTCGATTGCACTTGTTATGATATTTAAATAACAATAAATCATGTATTAATCTAACAGTTTAAGTTTTTAAAATAATTGGTTGTGGTTTCACAAATTCTCTCATGGTATTAGAGCTTGAAATATTGAGTTTGAATTTTTCCGGACCTCATTTGCCTTTTTCAATTAAATGTGCACACTTAGTACTGGCAAAAAAAAAACACCAAATTAAGCATGAAGAGGAGTGCAAGAATAATTAGTTACACATTCATCTAATAGTTTTTGTCTTTTTCAATTAAATGTTCATGCTTAGTATTGGCAAAAAAAAAAACCTAAATTAAGCATGAAGAGGAGTGTGAGAAACTATGCATTCATCTAATAGTTTGAAATTTTAGAACATTTTATTGTGGTCCTACAAAATCTAACAGCACTAATTTAAAAGTTTGAGTACTTAATTATATTTTCTGAAAGTTTTATGATCCAATTATATTCTTCTCATAAACTTTAAAATTTTTAGTATACTTTTTATATAAAAAAATATAAAAGGGAAATATAAATCAAAAAAAAAAAAAAATGCAAATGTGCAAACGTTGGGAGTGGGGCGCGGTGCACTTGCAATTGGGAGAAGCTGTCGGGGGCTGTGATTTGACCTTGGGGACGAGCGTTATTACGGGTTCGACCTCGTCGTGTGGCCTAGTTTCGCTTTCATCTCACCGACAGATCTAAATTATAGGGGAATTTGGAGTGGGACCCACACCACCTGGCTCTGTTCTTACTCTTTTTACTAATCAATTTGTTCCTCTCAATCTTAAAATTATCGCTTTACTGAAGAAAAAAAAGATAAAAAAAACGCAGTTGATTTGATTCGTTTATCTAGAGCCTAGTACGTCTTATATATATTTCCGCATCGGGGGAATGACACGAATCTTTTAAAAATTGTCATATAAATATGCGTTGATATCTCCAATGCTAGAACTTTTCCGCTTTTTATTTTTTATTTTTTAATGAGATTTACACGATCTCACGTTCAAGTTCAACGCATCCTGCTAGAAGTCAACCCTTTGAAGTCGGGGATCTTCGGGCGCTCCGAAACCATTCGTGACCAAACGGAGAAAACCATGTGTTACAACGGAAAAGCCATTAAAGCCGTGGGAAGGAAGAGAGAGAGAGAGAGAGAGAGAGAGGTGTCGATTCTCTTTATGTTTGGAGCAAAACCCGAGCAGTCAAGTCACATGACGAGCGATGTACCCGCAAAAACCCCCGCACGTTTTTAGGCTGGGCGGAGGCTGAGCTACGGCGTCCGATGCATCGTCCATTTAATGCAGAGATCGGCCTTAGCTTCTTCTCCACGATCCTGTACAGCAGCCGGTCCGCATCCCCCACATGAACTGTGTGGATCTCGCGATCCTCGCGTTCGGGCCATCGCCGGGAATTTCAGTGACGGGGGGATGGTGTTGGGCGGCTGGCGAGCAGGGATTGGTGATGTGTAGTCCGGAGGCCCGGCAGGAGTAGGGCCGTCCTCGCTTGACATGTTGATCTCTCCGCGGCGCCCCTCTCTCTCTCTCTCTCTCCCCTCTGCATTTAATACCCGTTGAAATGGTAGCAGTTTGGGCATCGTTTTATTTCGGTGGGGTTCAATCTTGTGCTAGCTTCTTAGCCGATTCCTTGCCTCTCTCGAAACAGAAGCCGGTTTGAGTCCTTTGGACCACGGCAGATATGGCACGGCAAAAAATTAAGCGGTCATCCGAATACACACAAGATTTATGTTAGGGAAAATGTCACAAATAATCCATGAACTTTCATATAATATAACTATTAGCAAATGTTTTATCTAGTCCTTCCGTTTGTTCATATAAGTGATGACGTGGAGTATTAATTGATGATGTGGAACTAAGTTGATTACTAAAATTATGAGTCAATAAATATCTTTAAAAAGGAAAACAAATTAGGGATCAATTAGAGATGATAGTATTGATCACAAAAGTAGAGAGAATAAGTGGTATGTATCTCTTTTTTGGATGGTGGCCACAATTTGACATGTTTTAAAGGTAATTTCCATATAGATATTCCACATATCATTTATTTATTTATTTTATATTTAAGAGACTAAAAGACATGTAAGTCAATTCCATTAATTTTAACTAACGGATTGATGAAATTAATCAATTTTCAAATAGTCAGGGACTAGATTGGACATTTATTGATAATTCATATATTAAATTAAACAAATTAACAACCCTTTCTCTTCCAAGGTGCTACTACTGCCGGTTGGAAGGCTCATTGACTTTGAAGACTAGATCCACTTCCTCAGACGCCGATGCTACTTTGTTGTTGGACCGTTTTATGGGTTGCCGCAATTTGCTGTCTAGACTCCCTGTCCTTGTTCCTTCCTGTTTATGCCACTGTTTGGCTGCTAGTTAATGCTGGGTGGCTATTTGGCTACCGTAGGTTGACTTTTGTTGTTCTTATTTTCTCTCAATACCCTTCCACTCGTTTTGACATATTTGTCTTTAGGAGTGTAAGTTTTTTGGTGCCGAGAACCCTCTGTTGTCTAGTTTGTGATTTAAATTCAATATATTACTTACCTTACTATAAAAAAAAAATTGAACAAATTAAAAGTCTATGGATGAGATTACACATTAAATAGAAGTTTATGGACTGTTTGTAACATTTTCCCTTTATCTTAAGATGATTTGACTTATACGATGACTTTAACAAGTAGTCGATGTCATGGGATGTTAACGCCTATGTAACATTATTTGGCCATATGTTTTTTATTTGTTGAGGAGCCATGATATGGCATCATGAGCTCTTTTTTGAAAGCTGTAGCAATATCTTTACATGGCCAGTTGCCATTGGGATTATTCAAATAAAGCGAATCTATCTTATGCTGAGGCTCCAATCATTTTTCTCTTTGGTGCGCAAGTTGGCTGACATTCAGGGCACGCTTCTCTTCTAGGCGACGCCGTACAAGTGACCCTCATCCTCTCAAGCCTTGTCACTCAGCAGCCATTTTATTATTATTTCTTTTTATGAATTTTTCCAAATGCGGTCTATTTTTATTTTTGGGAATTACGGATTAATTACAGATGCTTTTCATTTAATTATATTCTCCTCGGAATTTGACAGAAATGATTGCACGGACAATGCCTTCCCTGCATGACAAAGCGCTTCGAATCTTGTTTTGCATTTAAAATAGAAGTTTATTGAGTAAAGTTGGTTTATTAGTGTAAGTTTGGTGGATAGTATTGGCAGCTGCCGGACATACTTATACCTATAAGCTCTTACAAAGTATATGGACGTCGCTTCGGTTAATAAAAGAACAATTCTATGTCTCTTGATAATTGCATGTGAGATTTTCCGATAAAGAAAAAAATTAGTCTTTGAACATTGCTTCCGCTTTCGTCTTCATTCTCAATGGAAATAAAAGAAAAAATATGAAAAAATTATGCAAAATGATGTCATTTTACTTAAGTTTATTCATTTCGGATCATCAATCGTGCTACATAGAGCAACATGGGATGATTGGAATGTCGTATCAATAATTTCATGTGAAAATTGACGAAAAGTGCTACATTGAAATTTCACGCAAATGTTTAGGTTTAAATTAGAATAATTGAAAGGGTAATCAAGATTCCATCTTTTTCCTACTCTCATGTATTTCAACCTTAAAAATGATTCAACTAAGAACAAAAGGTTAGGAAAATAGCGGACAATTTATGATGCAATCAATTTTTGTTTAGAAATAATATGATACTAAAAAATGGCTACCTTAGTTCAAAAATACTTATCTTTTTGTTTCCAAAAAAATCATTTCACTTTTCTACAAAGATTGTGGAAGAATGGCTAGTTTTTCCATGTTGAAATCGATATACATGTTGTTCAAGCATGATGTATTTTGATCACTGCCAACTAAAATTGCGATCTCAAATGCTATAGATAATAGAAACAACAAACATACAATTTAATTTGATAGACGGATTTTCTTACCTCTATTATTCTTCAAATTCACCCTAATTCTCTAATGTATAATTTCTTCGGTAATTCTACGATTCCTAAGCGGCACGACACCTTTATAATGGTTCACTGTTGAATTGAAATGTAATAAATCTCAACCGTCTTGAAAAATTTCAATCTGCATGAATCTGAGTTTTACCTTTGTGATCAAAGGATGATGGGAACTATAGACTCACCCAATTTCTTCACAAACAAAGCCGCACATGGGAGGGCTTCCGTCCAGAAAAAAGAAATGGAGGGGGCTTCAAGTGCGACACGTAGGCTGTCCCAGTCGAGCGACACGTCAGCAAAGCAAGCGATATTCCACGCTGGCGCGCAATATTGGGTGGAGGGAAGTGGAGGATTAGTTAGTTGGGATGGTCTGTACCGCTGTGCTAGAACAGCGACAGGAGCAAAATCCCACGTCAATCGCGCAGCCTCCGTAGACTGTTACTAGGATCTACTGTGGATTGTGCCGACGGTAATTATAGGAGCCTACCATAGCTTCGTTTTAAATTTCAGGTTCGAGGGCTCTAGGGTTACGAGTGGCCACGTCGGAGGAAACTCTGATCCTCCTCCCAGCTAATTAATAATTCCTTCTCGACGGAATTCCAATCATAGATGAGCGTTTTACACAAGTATACAAGGCACCTGCTAAGCATACGAGATAAAAAAAAATGTTTTCAATTATACACGACTCTAGTGTCCAAACGCTACAAAAATTTAATGCTCAATTGTTTAATGATTGCATATGGGATATTCGTTAAGAATGACCGTATTGAAAAAAACTATTAACAAAATTCTTATCGTCACTCTCCACAAATGGTCCATCGGAGGTTGAGCCCCATAGCTTGAGGCCCTTGCGTGCCAATGTGGGGGAGACCTTGATGGATACTGAGGATCGAGTGCTAATGTTGATGATGGGTGCCGACGACAAGATGGTGATAAGGTTAGTGATCAGAAGAGGTGTGCACACATAAGAAAATGTGCACACATAAGAAAAGAGATAGGGGGTTGGAGGTTGAACGCAGGGATTGTTATATAATAAAAATTCAAAGTTTAAGTTAATAAGTGGAATGAGATCAAATATATATAAAGAGTATTTAAATGCAACATTAGATTTCGGTTTGATTATTTCTCCAAATTAGTTAACGTGCAAGAGGTATATATGCTCTTGTAATTCGCTAATTACAAAAGCGGGTGGATAGAGTTTCTTCCCATCAATGAAGTAGGCGGACATTGCTTTCATTAGACATTATGCCCTCGAAGACTTTAGAGAATTGACAAGAAAATATCCATCTTTATTTCAAAGTTAATTTTTATATAGTCGCTGTCAGGACTGTTCAACCAGACGGTGAAGCGACTTACACCAAAGTCCTTGAATAAAACCTTTGAAAAAAAGTATTGTCTTGTATAGGGAAAATTATTTAAAAAGTAATAAAAATAAACATTTTTTAATTATGTTAATTTCGTTTTAAACTTTTCGATTTGTTGTCAATTCAGTCATTCTAGCTAATTTTGGCCGAATTTTGTTGACTGTTACGGTTGATTGACGTTAACAATATTTAATAATATTTTAATTTTTTGAATTATTTTATTTTATTTTATATTTTTTTCCTTCTCCTCCTCCTTCCTCTAGTCGGTCGTTGGATCTCGGTGATTGACAAGAGGCGATGGTAGGTGAGGTTGAGGTCGACCTTGCCAGCTACTAGCTAGCCTCGAGCCCTCACCATAGGTTGTGAGACCTACTCATGCTGGGCAGTGAGGCTTGCCCTAGGTGAAATTTAAGCCTCGTTGACCATGGGTGAGGCCAGGTTGTCTAGGCCGATGGCGGGGGTCAAGCCTTGTTGCCTAGCGTGAGTAGGCCTCTTGGCCTCTGGCAAGTCGACCTTGTCGGCTATTGCCTTTGGCCGGTTGACAAGGTCCAGCGACCGGTTGGAGAAAGGAGGAGGAAAAAGAAAAAGAAAAAGAAAAAGAAAAGAAAAATTCAAAAGAATATTAAAATATTATTAAAAATTATTTACGTTGGTGCAAATCTTGTTGCGTCAATCGACCAACACTCAGTCAGCAAAGTCCAACCAAAATTAGGTGGAACGACTGAATTGGTACTAAATGAAAATGTTTAGAGTTAAATAGCACAAATAAAAGATTTATAACTAAATTTGCA
Organism: Eucalyptus cladocalyx; assembly: GCA_017140615.1. Taxonomy (NCBI): domain Eukaryota; kingdom Viridiplantae; phylum Streptophyta; class Magnoliopsida; order Myrtales; family Myrtaceae; genus Eucalyptus; species Eucalyptus cladocalyx. The sequence continues at coordinate 32,436,897 of CM029516.1, forward strand.
TGAATGTAAAAGGTTTATGATTTTTTTGAGACTTTTCCCCGTCTTTTATAATTTCCCAAAATAAAGTCGTGGTTCGCTATCTATACTCACAAGTCACGATAGATTAGCTTCCATATAGATACAAATAATCTGGTCGAGGGAAACATGACATGGGTCGGACTCCAAAGCCAGACGCGAATCGAACCGGAGCGGGCTCACGCGGCTCGCCTTTTGCACGATGAAACCACACGGTTTCTTCATGGTTCAGGCATGGAACCGATGGTTTCGCGTCCTTTTCCGAACGAAAAGATTGATTTTCCTCCGGCTCACGACGTTTTCGATCGGCCCACGACTTTAACCCCGGCAAGTAGCAACGTGCTCTCGGGGACCCGCCCCAGCGAATTAAATTCAAACACCGACACCTTTTTAATTCCCCACGTAAAATTTTCTTCTTTTCCTGACTAAGACGGTCCACATTTCTCTCGTTTTCGATCGGTCTCTGTTCCCGTGCCCCACGTTTTCCTTTTCAAATTGGCGACTTTTTTCCGGGCCATTTTGTTACGCAACGCGAGCCGTCGAAATCGACGAGCGATGACAATCGGACACGACCGGTGACATCCTGTCGAAGCGGTTTGATTCGGACCTCAATGCTCAAGCAACGCATGAAACGATTGTACGATTAAGATTCGCCTAAGATTTGATATTTTTTTTTTGATCTAATCTTGTTTCACCAAAAGTGACGATGAATTATCCTCCGAGCATACGAACGGATCATATGTATTGACAAATGTTGGCAAAGGATCCTTTCATAATTTTGGATGGGAAAATAAATGAGAAGAAATTCAAATGCGTAACAACTGGAGGCAATAACGACTGGCCATTAAAATTGCAGAAAGTAAAGAGAAAAATAAATTTGAGAGAAGGTTCAGTTTTTTTTTCATTGAGAATTTTAGAATGAGTACAATTGGAGTATTTAGAATCCTCTGCTGATAATTACTACAACGGTTACATATAATAATTATTAAAATAGAATTGAATTCCTAATTCTACTGGTGGTTATAAGAAATTATGCAATTTCCTATTACGTAGTAACATATCTCCGCAAGAAGATATATATCTGAAAATATCTCTATTTGATAATTATCCTCAATTAAGGGTCTCCTCAAGAAGTGATGTTTGCTACCGATAACGTTATCGAAGAGTTGTTAATTCTCTTTAAATCGCTAACTATTCAGTTCATCGATGAATTATCTTCACCAAACTCTTTCATTATTGATTAAGTCCATCACTTGTTAATTATAATCTAAGTTTGGTCATTTTTTGGTGTCAACGGATCTTATTAATTCGCATAATGCACTTTAATTAGTTCTCAGATTATACCTTTGTAGATGTCCCATTCGCTTGTTCTTAGCGGCATTTTGGGTTTTCAGTTTCATCAAACTCTCCGAGGGCATGTGATTGTCTTGTTTGCGTGCATTGACCAAGGTTATAAAATCCTTTTGGGCGGCCAGCTTGACTCAACAAACTAGTTAATTTAAGTGAAGTCGTCGCGATTGAGACGCAGTATCGGTATTGGATGAAACGCTTGATCTCACTCGGCCAAACTCCGGGGGGCCTAGAGAGTTTGACTTCAACATGACAATTGGAAATAGCAAGAGCTGCGTGCGCCCGAGGGATGAGATGACACACCGATCCATAAAAGAGACCCAAATGAATCGCGTCTTAATGACAAATGTCAATTAGATCGACCGATCAAATACATTACCAATGTCAAGAGGGGGAGCTTTTCATGTTGACGTTTCTGGTGACAGCTTTCCCTTTTGACCTTTTCCCTCCGACCAACGAGTCAATGACCATAATAAAAGTATATGCTGTTCAGTTCTAAAGATCATCTTTACTTCCCTTCGGCCACCTCTTTTCATACTTGTCCTTCCTTTTCTTTTCTCGGAAGGTGATTGTGGCTTGAAATGACTTCCATTTAATCTGGAATCTACATGAGCTCCTGAATTTCGGGGTACTCGGCGTGTTTGTGGGGGGTTATGAAAGTAGAATGATCGAAGAGGGAAACGGCCCGCTCCGCGCAAGGACAACTAGGGTGCTACGCGGGCGCTCTGTCAAGGAGCGGCCCAGCCAGGCTCATGGGGTGGTTCTGAGTAGCTGTTAGGGTTTCTCAGTGCGTTAGCTGGCGCCCTGGCCTATTTGGGCGGGCGATGGGATCCTAACGTGGTCCCGATCCAAATTTATTGAAATCCTATTTCAAAACTTATTTAAAAAAAAAAAAAAAAACTTGTGAGAATCTTGGAGAGTTAGGAAATCTGTCATTTAAGAGAGTTGAGAGCGTGTGAGTACTCTTCTTTTGTGATTTATTCTTGTGGGTCTGTGTATATCTAGGGTCGGGACACATTTAATATGAGCGTCTTGAGTGATTATAATCTTTTCTTTCTTGGATACAGTGGAACCCTCTTCTCAATCTTTCTCCCTTAAAGTAGAGGCACTCGCGAACCATGTAAATCGACAATGTTCAGATTCTATTTCTGGACTTGATTTCTTACTCGAAGTGTCTCGTTTGTTCACACGTTTTAAGACACTGAAGTCAATAAAGCCTCCCATTAAAGGGTTTTTTGGTGCCACCACGATGCACCATCTCCTCTTTGTTTATATGCTCAGTTGGCAATAGCCATTTTTTAGTTTTCAAACCGGCCACTGAACCTCTAGATGGCTTTGTAGCATGCTTATCTTAACATATCATCAACTTCGGACGTAATTGTTAGTATGCTTTAGTACAATTCTATGTTCCCCACCTGAGGAATTCGGAGGGAACATAGCTTGTATTCTTTCCCTTATCCAAGTCGTTGGGCATCCCCCGGCCCATCAATAATAAGATCTAGCCCAAGACCGCAACGTTCTTTAGGCCGACATAAACAATCCCAGTCCACCGAACGAATCTCTCTTCCCGTCTGAATCTTCTCCCTCAAGCAAGATCTCTACAACTTCTTTTGTGTCCTCACTTGATAAATAAACGTTTGAAGAAGAATAATTAAAATTCGGTAAGTAACGAAAGGAGAGTTTGTACCCCGAAACTAATTGGTAGTTTAATCCGACAAAATATGGTGATTTTAGGTTGGTGGTTTCATACATGAGATAGTTAGTTCAAAGCGATAGTAAGTTATGCAAATGAACATTGGCAAGGTAGTACAAAAGTTGGTAATTTATTAAAAGCGTTAGTAAGTTACCAAATTACTGAAATTTCTCTTCCTCGAGCTTCAAGAACAGAATTAAATTACTCTATGACAAGAAATATCTCCACGTCTTTTGCTATCATCTTTCATGCACGTTTAATTTGATGACAATTGATGATGAGTTCATGTGGTCTAGTTCACTTATATGATCCCAAACGACCATTTTCGAATAGCATTCAACAAGTTATTACAACCCTACGAAAAGTAAAATGAAAGTCAAATTAATGTCTACGTACCACAATCCATGGGAAATCTGACACCGACAAATATTGCTAGCAACAATATCATGCATGCTAAGTTAAGCTAAATCGTACACAAACGTACACGAAACAGACTTACACCTCAAATCGCAGCTAAGAATAAGAGAGGACACCACACGAACACTAACAGATATTGCTCCGACAACCTAGAATAGCGCTAGATAAAACAGTGATGATCGGTTTCACTTCAATTAGCCCTGGGCTTGAGACGGCCTTCGTTGGCCTGCTTGAAGAGCCGAGCTTGAGCAGACGCAGCTTCGTTCGAGCCGAGGGCCGAGACAAAGCTCTGTCGGACTTGGGCGGTGGTGAAGGGAAACCTGTTGCTAGCTATGGAGTTGAGCAGAGCTGCGGTCCCTTCTCGGTAGAGAGCGCCGAGGCCGTCCGCGCTTGTGTTCCCGAGCGCCTGAATCAGGTTTTGGGCTGCGGGGAACCCGGGGATGGGCGTGGTCACGCGGAAGGCATTTCCCATCGGCATCACAAACCCAACCAGCCCAATTATCACTCCTGGATTTGATAGATAGTAACTGCAGTTTGTAGCAATAGACATCATCGACCGAAAGGTGGATGAATTAATGTTTACACAGAATACAACTATACATGCGAAACAAGAAAATAATAATCAACTTGATCCATGCATCATGCATATCGTTCATGCATTTTAAGGGGGAAATATACATTGTACTCATGATCCATTTCTGGCAAAATCATTTACTGAAGTACTTCCTCATGCATATTGTGTTTCCTCGAGTTTTTTCTTATTTTGGGTTAAGAGACTATATAGTCTATACGTAATATTAAGCTAGGAAAATATAATACTATTGCATTCCGTACAAAAAACAACTATGGGTTTTCCTTGCAAATTGAAAATTTGGGCCTAGTTGCAAAAGCGCCACTCCTCAATTAGATCAAAATATACCACGAGCGCACGGCATTCCTCTTTGTGATGATGAACTTACTTGTAAGGGCGGATGAAGGGATTTATGATAGGAGGGAAACCGAAAGGAGGGAAACCGGAAGGAGGGAAACCGAAAGGAGGGAAACCGGAAGGAGGGAAACCGGAAGGAGGTGCTGTGATGGAAGGGATGCTCGGAGTGCCGGGATCGATGGGAGTGCCGGGATCGATGGGAGTGGCCGGTGGCGTCAAGGTCCCCGTAGTTGGGGGGCTATCGCCTCCGGAAGTCGGAGATGGATAGTTACCTCCGCTCGGTGGCGAGATAGTGGTGGGAGTACTCGGGGTCCTGGGATCAACAGGAGTGCTCACTGGAGTCGAGGGTGTGCCTCCGGAAGTGGGAGGAGAACGGTAGTAACCTCCACTAGGAGGCCGCGTCGACTGGCTGGGGTCTTGTCCCCGCGGCGGGCTGCCACAAGATCTGGCAGTCGTCGGCGAAGTTACCCGAGGGGGACTGCCACGTCCGCGTGAACCTGTTCATCAGGTATAAAATTTAAGATAGCGCATAATATCAAGGTGCAAAAATGGAAGGAAAAGAAAAGAACAAGGAGGGGGAAATGAACATGAGATGTCGGGACAATGAATTCTTGAAGTTATAAGAGTAATATCTCCGACATTTCCAGGAGACATACTATTTATGCCTAATACCAAATCGTATATACATCATGACCGAATGAACTCCTCTGCAGGAGTCTCTCCGGACCCGTGGTATCTCTTTCATTGATCTTAACAAGGAATAGCAGTCAAACGCACTAGGAGAAAAGTCACCAAACCCGTAAGACGTTTTCATGCCAAAACAATCATGACAAACATGTCAGCATCTGGAGATTTCTTCATAGCGAAAACGGATTTGACCTGAGGGAGGAGAGCGAGAGCGAGGGCCTGGAGGAGAGTAATAGGCCTTCTCATCCTTAAGTTCAGTGCCTATGACTTCAACAAGCAAGAAGCTCTGGAGAAGCAGCGACCACCCCACAACCATAACGCAACCTCCCACGAGGGAAGAAACGACTTGTCCTCTTCTTGCCATATTTCGTCACGGAAGGAACGCTTAAAGGATGGGAGGCTACGGATTGAAGGACGCATATGAGAATATATACCTGAGAAATCAGGGGAAGCGACGGTAAGTGGTAAAAAGCCATTGGAATCTGATCGGAGTAAAGATGGCTGGTGGGGAAGGACCGATGCGGTTGGTTGAAGTATTGAAGTAGCATTTACGAGCTCCTATCTCATAGTCTGCGTACAAATTTTTGCAGTGTTCGTACAAAGACAGTGCTATAATTAGGCGGAGCGCCGGTTAGTCCTCTCTCCATCTTCAACGGAAAGAACTTGCACATCTCGAGGGATGGAAAAAGTAGCTATGTAGGACACAGTACAATATATCTTAGCTTATATCTAAGCTAAGATATATAATAACCATAATCCCATTCCAAGCTACTGGAGAAAGTATTTCCAATAAATCATGTCACGAGAGAGAGAAAAGAGAGGAAGAAATGAAATATCGAATTAGTAAGGGGTGATCTACAGTTCACTGGTGTCTCAATGTGTATCTTTTGAATGGATGACTCTTATGACTAGATTGGTGAGGTTCGACATGTAAAGGCACCCCCTCTGTGTTTGCAAATCCACGGTGGACTTCGATATGAGGTCGCAACCTTAGGCCCAAGAAACCCGGCATAGCGACCCTCAATTTGGGTTGCCCGAGGCTGGGTGTGGTGGGCGCAACCCACGCACCCTTGCTACGTTCTGGGAGAGTAAGAGAGAGGCCCCCGCCGGGGGGAGGGGGGAATGGCGGCACAATGGCAGCGACCAGAACGTGTCAAGGTGGCGACCAGAGCGCAATTATGGCGGACACAGGAGAAATTGGTTTCCCTATGGACCGGTTCTCACTTTAGGAACTGGGACCGGACTAGAGAGGCCGGTTCCTAGTTTCTGAAAAACTGGACAGCCCACCAGGTCTTGGAATTGGATTGGACTGGCTAGGCTAATGAAACCAGTGATATAGCAACAGAAACGTACTAATTTTAGGAAAAACAAACAGTACAGACATAATGGTTGAAGCACATATTTAGACGCAATAATCTCACACTAATAATACCATGGAATTAACTCGAAAACAATCTTCTTGCACCGACCTTCCACCAAACCAATCTTGAAAGCACGAACTCAAAACATTTTTGCACTTACAACAAATTTATTGAAATAGGGTCACAGACTCACTAGATCATGAGATCCAAATTGCAACCGGCTACAAAGTTTGCAGAGCAGGAGCTTGGAAACTCCTAGCCTCGAAATGGAATCGACCAAGAATTGAGGGAGAGAGGAAGGCATTTGAGAGTTGAGCAAGAGAGTGATTGAGAGAGCCGTGACCAAGAGTCAAGTGAGAGAGTGACTGAGCCGTGAGTTAAGCAAGCATAAGAGGCGTGAGCAATGCAATTAAGGCTTGTGAAGGATTAGGGCGGGCGTGAGTCATGCAGTGTGCAACATAACTGAATGAAAATTTGCGAAAGATTATGGTATTTACAGATTTGTAAGAAATTAAAAAAATAAATTGGTCTAGTTTGAATGATCAAGGTTGGTGGATCCACACATAAAAGTGGGAATCAGACCAGTACTCTTAGAAACTTCTCATAACTAGCAATTCTTTTTGTTAATCCCCAGTGGGGAGGGGGCAGATGTAAGTTTTGGATGGAGGCTTTCGGACTGAATTCACTCATAACTAAACTTTTTTTTTTCTTTATAAATTCTTTGGGATAACCTCACATAGCGGAAGGATTCATATCCACGCAAAGAAGCCCCTCTTCGGTGCAACTTTCCATCGTAAAGTTATTGGGAAACCCTTTTGGTAGACGAGCGTTTCACCATCACCTCCGGAGTTATTGGGAAACCCATTGGTAGACAAGCTGCTGGACCTTTCTCAGTTTCCCTGCTGGGTGCCTGATGCGACACAGTTTGACCATCCTCCCGAGCACGTGATCGTGCAGTCTGTCTCGTTGAGCTGTCATAGTAAATGCCCCCTGGTCTCGTTGCTACTGGTGGACGTGGAAGCATCGTTTCCCGAGAATTGAGTCTCTAGGCAAAGCACAGCCGCGTTGTCCATGAGGACACCATAGCATCAACCTTGAGATATCTAGTTCGACATTAGGGTCGAGTACCGTGATTAAGTTTCATTACTAGCTAGTCATATTACATTGGTTGTTATATGATATTATTTCATTTCCATTTTTGCTCCCTGAGATAATAAACGCTCCCTAATCTAAACCTTTTTTTTCTGTGTCCGCTCCTTGCATCAATAAAAAAATGTATCTGAAGAAGCCTTACATCGAGAGGAAGTGAACTGACAAATAACTTATTTCTCACACGTTGCATATTTCAAGGGAATTCTAGATTAACATTCTGGGGGAAGAAACTTCAGGAATGTCTTTGACAGTATAAATTGAATATTGTATATTTCCGCAGTCTAATGATTCTATATGTTACGTGATATGTATGATGAGATATAGTTCCACTCTTTCCAAAATAAAGAAGATAGACATCAAATGGTTACCATAAAGAAAATTGAGAATTCCCATAAAAAGAAAAATAAAGGCAACATATGGAATTGAAAGAAGATATTGAAAAGATCACTAAAGTCTCTATAGATAGAGATACGAAGAAGGGAGAAGAAACCATGTTACTTTTTAAGGTGTAAATTCCCTCGTCGTTAACTCTTTCCATACAAGTCATGACCTAAAAGTGAAGTTTCACAAAATTGAGGAAAATAGTCTTTTATCCTTTCATGTTTTTATACGATTCATATTATTCTGCATGTGAAAATTATATTGAACATTTTCTAGTACGGGAAAAAGTTACAAAAAATCTCAAATTTTGCTTAAAGTGGCAAATTTACCATAATTTTTTTTTGTGATATGAAAAACCCTAAACTTTATTAATCATAATATATTTACCCCAAACTTTTTTCGTGATACAAAAAATCCTGAACACACATTTACCTTAAATTATAGGATATTTTCGTATTTTATTTTATTTTTATTTTTTTTCTTCTTCTCTCTTCCTTTCGCTAACCATGGCGGAGGTAAGTTGGACTCAGGTGAGGGCTGCCCTCGTCAGCGTTGGGCGAGGGTCGCCCTTGCCTCGGTTGGCTAGGGCGGCCCTAGCTGGTGTTGAGTGAGGGCGGCCCTCGTTGGCGTAGATTTAGCAAGGGCAATCCTCGCTCGATGTAGGTGAGGGCGACCCTTGTCAACGTCAGGCGATGATGGGCCTTGCCAAATCCGGCTTGGGCTGGCAAGGGCAACACACAGGCGAGGGCTGCCCTCGCCTGACGCCGGCGAGGGCCACCCCTACTTGAGTCCTGCTTCCATCCGCCATGGCCGGTAGAGAGAAGAGAGAAGAAAAAAAATGAAAAAGAAAAGAAAAAGAAAAAGGAAAAGGAAAAACATAAAAAATAAGATGAAAATACCCTTGGTCATAGAGTTTGGGATAAATACGTTCCGGTTAGTAAAGTTTAAGATTTTTCATGTCAAAAAAATTGAGGTAGATTTGTCACTTTGAATAAAGTTTGAGATTTTTGATGATTTTTTTTCTTATAATAATGGATATGGGACCTTGCCTTCACCAAAAATCTCCAAAAGTTATAGCATACCGGCCCCCTTTTCATGTTTATCTTTGTCGTACTTAATGGATTTGCGGATATGCGCTCCATGTCATTCTAGCTTTCAATAGGGCAAAACATCCTACGTCTCACTACAAGCCACTGAAGTTTCTCTATATACCTTTTTCCTAGTTCTCGCAATTCATGTGGCTAGGAGCGAAGCCTTCTTTTTCACAGATAGAGAGAACCGACCGCCATTAAGAGAATCACGCTTCGAGGAAAGAAAGTCGGGTCCATCTGCTGTACAATGGGATTTCTCATCACTGTCATTGATGTCAATTCCCCATCTTTTGTCTTTGACACGCCAACTCACAAGAAACATACAAACACAATTTTTCTCAAGGACGAAAAACCCTAAAACAAGATTCAGCCGGCGCATCGTATCCCCCGGGTCCGGCCAACTTGACAAGATTCAGGCGGTGCATCAAATCATTATTCACATGCCCCCTTGTTAGTTCACAAAAATGGATTAGAACTTAGGTTCCCTCTCCCTCTCTCTCTCCCTCTCTCTGTGTTGTAACTGTAGGAGCTGTAATAGATTCCGTTTCTGGGGTTGACTTGCCAAATACGAGAAATGATATAAAATTAAAGGTCAAGTGGGATCCTCTAAACCAGATATCTAGGGATCCTCTGGCCATTTGAATATTCAACCAATTGACCATGGACGGCTCGGAGAATCTGGGTAATATCTCGCTTCTTAAAAATAAGTCAGGATTTCCAGGTACAGCTCGGTGAGGAATGAGACGGATTGAATCTCAATGGGCGGTGTGGTAATGTTTAGGTACTACGCGTAAGAGCACATGCGTGCCTGCGGGGGGGTGGCGCTACTTAATCATTACTTGGTTTGGTAATCCCTTCTTAATCAAGTCAAATGTATATAATGCAAAACAGTGGGCGAGAATGCGTGTTTTTCCTCCTGAGAATAGTGCAAGCTCCACTGTATTTCGATATGATATTGAACTGATTGTTTGATTAATAGGTATGGAGAATTTTTTTTTTTTGTTGACATGAGGTATGAAGAAATTGAGCCGATGATTGCTTGGACTCATAATTGGAAGTTTAAAAAAGAGTTGCATGGGCGCTATGCAATGTATCTCCCGTGGACAAATTGAAACATGGTGCTATTAAATTAATAACTAATTCAGTTAGCCTCTTAGATTATAATAGTCATCTGACTTGTTGTAAGAACAACCGATTATTTCATTACTTATTTATATGGTTCCACCAGCGGAACATCACCTATATATAGAGAACCCGCATCCTTTCTATCATCACGATAACCCCACAGCAAACTATAAACTTCCAAGTGCTCAATCACAACGTCCGCACTCTTTCTTAGCCATGGAGATCAACCACTACATTTCCTCTTGGCTTTTCACTCTCATTTTAGCCCTAGCACCCTTGTTCCTTCTTCTCAAACTCAAGCAAAAATGTGTCAGCACCAAGCACAAACTACCCCCGGGCCAAATGGGCATCCCGTGGCTCGGCGAAACCATGGATTTCTACAGAGCCCAGCAAGCCAACCGGCTGTTCGAGGACTTTGTCCAACCTCGCATGGCGAGACATGGGAAGATCTTCAAAACAAGGTTGATGGGGTCGCCCACTGTGATAGTAAGTGGAGCAGAAGCGAACCGGTTCTTCTTGTCCAATGAGTTCAAGCTGGTGATAAGCTCGTGGCCTTCTTCTTCAGTTCAGCTCATGGGCAAGAACTCCATTATGCAAAAGCACGGCGAGCAACACCGCCACATCCATGGACTGGTCGCCTCTAGCCTCGGCAGCTCGTCGGCGGGGTCTTTAGTGCCAAAGTTGAGCAAATTAGTACAACGCCACTTAGATGCACATTGGAGTGGCCAGGAGAGAATCAACCTATACCACTTCACCAAAAATTTGACATTCCACGTTGTGTTTGAATGTTTGTTAGGGATAGATGTGGAGCCGGGAATGCCGGAAATATTTGAGAGGATTTTGGAGGGAGTCTTCATGCCGGCAGTTAATGTCCCTGGAACTAAGTTTTCGAGAGCAATGAGAGCGAGGAAGGAGATAGAGAGCCTGTTTGTGAGGATTGTGAGGAAGAAGAAGGAGGAGTTGGAGAGGGAGAATTCGGTAGGAGGTGGAGGCGGGAATAAGGAGGGAGAGGCGGTGCTGCTGCCGCGGTACGTGGCGGCAATGTTGCGGGGTGAGATGAGCGAGGAGGAGGTGATCGATAACATGGTGTTGATGGTGTTTGGTGCTCAAGACACCACCTCTTTCGCCATCGCTATGACCTTTAGAATGTTGGCTCAGCACCCACATTGCTATCAGTCGCTACTAAAAGGTGACAATCTGTTGCATGTTTTATGACTTATTTTTTTTCGTGTCTTTGATTGGTTTATATTATATGATGTTCATTCTATTGTGAATACTCTTGAGTTTTTAATTAGTGACATTGCATAAAAAAATATGGACTATGTTATTAGAATATTCTCTTGGGTTTTTATATTAGTTTTTTTATTTTTATTAAATAAGTGAACTTTGTTCTTTTGCAGAACATATGGATTTCAAGAGCAGAAAAAGAGGAGGGGAGGATATCAATGGTGAAGATATTAAGAAGATGAATTATACGTGGAAGGTTGCTCGTGAGACCTTAAGATTGTTCCCTCCCATCTTCGGCTCTTTCCGAGAAGCCATAGTCGACATCGACTACGAAGGATTCACCATCCCGAAGGGATGGAAGGTACGTAACTTCTAATCCGATCGCAAAGTTTCAATCGATAATTTGACCTTGATCGATTCTCATGACATTAGAACTGACGCACTTTAAATGCACTTTCACGACTTATTCATCTCTCAAAGCGACGTGTCGTGATGGTCAACTAAGAAAAGAGCTGTCGTCGCCGCATGGGAAGCCTAAATTGAGTCTCAAAAGCCTCGATACAACTCCACTTTTAATTAAAAAAAATATATAGACCGAGTCCAACACCGGCCATAGTTTATTTTACTCCATATTTATTCACCTAATTGGAAATGAAAAGTCTTGGTACGCCGCCCACGCTCGCTTGATTGAAATTGCTTTGAAAAGAGAATGTCCACGGCACATGCACGCTTGTTAATTAAATTAAAGTCGTCACGCGCATGCATGGCAGCGAAGTCATCTGCATCTTTCCTTAACTTGATTTATTAAATGACGGTCCGAGCTGCATTAGAATAAGCCACTTGTTCATATTGTAAACCTTCCCTACCTAGACATTTCCCCGTTTAACCTAGGATATGTGAATTAAGATGCGGACAAATTCGCGATTTAAAAAAATGCCGTACACAGTTACGTGATTTCATGGAGCCATTCTGATTTTCAGGTGCTGTGGACGACCTACGGGACGCATCTGGACCCGGAACACTTCCCAGACCCGACGAGCTTCGACCCGGACCGGTTTGACGAGGCGATGCCGCCGTACGTGTACATGCCCTTCGGAGGCGGGCCAAGGGTTTGCGCCGGGTCCCAGCTGGCGAGGATGAACATCCTCGTGCTCCTGCACCACGTGGTGACCCGCTACGACTGGTCCCTGATCCACCCCGATGAGCCGGTCACCTCGAACCCGCTCCCGTATCCTGTCCACGGGATGCCCATTCGGATTTCTCCCAAGCGACGATTCATCGATTGATCCACTTCGTGTGTATTCATTTATTTGGGGAGAGATGCAGTTGTATCTTTTCTTTGTTCAAATCAAATTTCAATGAAAGTTCTTCAACAAGTTGCTAAAACTCGCGTGGGAAGTCGATCGATGGAGTCCGATGATTATAGTTTTAAATGGAATTTTTGGGGAATGACGTGGAGGGCGGCTCCAGGTCAAACTTTAAGGTTTTATTACCTAAATCTATAGGGCGGTATTCCCCATGGTACGCTAAATGTAGAGATTACTCAAACCAAGGTTTGCTCTTGAATAGATCCCTTGGACTTTCTCATGGCGAGAGACCTCTTGCATTGCTAGCATTAATTAGCGATTACTCAAACCAAGGGTTGATTATGTTTGGTTACTTATAAGTTTGTCCTAGATGACCGATATATTCTAGGGAAAATCTTATTATGAATTTTTCAATGATCATGATTGAGGCGGATTGATGCCTTATGAAATCATTTACGTATTTATCATATAAGGATTTACAAGTGTCGGTTACTTAAATGTTTCATGAATGCACTTTTATATCTGTTGTGAATTTTGGATGCACTAAAGGTCGGGGTTCAATCATAACAATAATAATCTTAATTTGCATATTAGGGCTTTTCATTTAATAACATTAGGTCCACATATATTGCATTGTCACTGGAGTAGGACTAATGGGCTGGTGCTGAACCGGAAGCCCTAATCTTATTCGGATTTACAGGATCAAGCACATTTAACCAAATCTTCGGCCAATCCATCTATTTGCTTGACCGAAAATCATGCATGCGATATATCATAAGCGATGTTCTGAATTTGGAAGGTAAGTGATCTAGAGTGCAAATAATCTCTCAGCAAAACAGGAAATTGGAGAGAGACTCGGTTAAGATTGAATAACAGGTTTTGACTGTGGAGCACTCGGATTCCAATTACGGATCAGCAGTCGGAAAAGGGAAAGAAACGGAAAAGGGAAAGAAACAACGAGCCCTCTATATATAATTCACTCCTTAATCGTTGCAAAAATCTCAAGATATAACTTCTCAGTCGTCTTCAAAAAGAGAAACGCAAAGACCCTTTTCAGAGGTGAATTCAATCGATCTGTCATCATGTCGCTTGCTGCGCAGCTCCAAGAGGCTTTTCAAGCTTTTCAAGCGGCGGATCTGAAGTATTATTTTGCCCAGAAGAAACGAAACCCTGGGTGAGTATTTACGATTCTTTTTAGTCGAAGGAGTATTGTTCTTTATGTCCTTTTCCTCTCCTCAGCCCATGCGAAATCGCGGACGCCACGGAGGCGCGTGCTGCTGCTAGGGCCGCCCTGGACGAGGTCGTCGCAGTCCTCCGACAGGAGGAGGTGCTGATTCTTGATACCCTGGAGCAGGCGAGGATGTTCACGCAATTCTTGGCAAAATTTCCTGACTACGGCAATCTCAAACGCGTGGATATCCCCTGTGGCGTCGACGAGAGAACCGCCGCAAGCATGTGCAGCATTATGAAGATGGCTGGATTCAGGCCGCCCACCCAGACCTTCTACTTGCCGGACTAGTCTCTCGTTTTGTATAATGCAGTGTGTTAACTCTCTTAGGTATGTTATTTAGGAGTGTCAACGGTTCTATTCGGTTTGTCATGAAATCCGAATAGTTTGTCCTTCGTAGTTTGCTTGCTTCAATGTTATTTAGGAGTGTGAATGGTTCCATTCGATTTTTTTTTTCACGAAATCCGAAGAGGGTATAGTTTGTAATTTGCTTGCTTAAACACCAAGTTCATCATTTTGACCAAAAAGTAAACTCGTATTTCTCTCTTTAGTTTTTATTACTTGGATATGGCATCGCAGCACATTAACTTTGAACCCTAATTACTTTCTCCAAAATAGAGATACCAAAACATGGGGTAAGTTCCTGGGATGATTTTAATAAAAATGTCATGTTTCGATCAAACAAAAATCACTTATAAGGTATCTATGGAACATAAAAAGGAAAGAAAACTTTTTTCCAAGGCGGAAACCAAAAAAAAAAAAAAAAAAAGAGAAGGGAAAAAGTGAAGAAGCAGGGCAAAAAGATAATAATCAGCATTAAGCTAACTTAAAATTGAACGTCCAACTGTTGAACCCCATATTGCTTAAGTCGACCAAAAAGATAATAACCAGCATCAAGCTCGTATTTCCTCTCTTTCTTTTTTATTTTTATATTTTTCATTTACGTTGCATATAGAACAGCATCACATAATCTTGGACTCCAATCAATTCTAAGCCTATTTCATTAATTCAATTCAATCTTAAACCTCTCAACTGGATCAACATTTGGCGAGAATAGAAAATTAGAAAATTGTTGATATGGACAAATTTTACAATTTTATAATATTTTATTTTAATTAGTCTTTCTTTTTTATACCTTGGGCCGGCAAGGGCGCCAGTAGCCAGGGACTTTCCTAGTCCCGGCAAGGGCCCTTGCACTCTTGCTGCCATGGACGATCGGGCCCTCTACTGACGGAATGCTACCGACCCATTTTGGTATAAATGAGGGGTAGACCCTCATTCCCAAATAAATAAAAAAATTTTAATTTGCATATTAGGACTTTTTATTTAGTAACATTAGCTCCACATAATTGCATTTTAATTGGACTAGGACAGTGCTGAACGGGAAGCCCTAATCCTAAGCCCATTTAATCAAATCTTTGGCCAATCAATTTTTTTTTTCTCGACCGAAAATCATGTATGCAATAGATGATTTGATGTTCTGAATGTGGAAGGTAAGTGATCTAGAGTGCAAGTAATCTCAGCAAAATAGGAAATACAAGAGAAATTCAGTTAAGATTTAATTATAAATTTTGATTAAAGAGCACTTGGATTCTAAAGGCCGACTGGTGGAGATAAGGATGAATTATTTGAAAGGGCGAATTCCAATCTGGCATTGGATTTGATGAAAAGATCCTCAAAAGAAAAAGAAAAAAAAGAGATAAATAATACAAAAAACTTCAAATTAGTACACATATCACAAATTTACAAATTTACCTTTTGTTAATTTCTATTAAATTTTACCATCAAATTACTAAGTTGGTTGACGGGTATACTGAATTGTGATTTTACTTTCCGGATATATTAGTTTGTGGTTTTTCATAGTATTAATTCAATTTAATGGAAATTAAATTTGTCATAAACGTGTCAATTTGAGGTTTTTGATGGTTAAAAAATATTTGAAATAAATTCGTGACGATTGTACTGATTTTGAGATTTTCATGATATTAACCCAAAAGAAAAAGTGAGGTTGAGTTTTAAGAAGTAAAGTGAATCAAGTGATAGAAACAAAAAAGATTTTGGAGGGGAATTTGGGAAGGGAAAATAACTCATCATGGAAAAAATCTATGATATATGTATACTTAGGACTTCTTGATCCTTTCAAAGGATAAAACTCAGCTCAAATTGATCGCCGTGCCTCTTGCCCGGCACTTCCGAGTGGCTTTCCAAGCTTTTCAAGCGACAGATGAGAAGCATTGTATTCCTCAGACAAAACTGAATTCTGAGTGAGTATTTATTTACAATCCCTTTAGTCGAAATTCTTTTTATATATATATATATATTTTTTTTGGCTGTCGTATGGATTTTTTTTTTTTTTTTTGGTAAAGGTAAGAATATATATTGATAGGGGTCAAACTGTACAAACAACACGGCTCCAAAAGCTTACACTCAAAATGAACACGCTCATTGAGAGTGAAAGGAAGCCGCGGACAAGCAACAAAACGACCAACGAGAAAGCCAATGGCAAAACAAGCCAGGCAAAAAGACAACTAAACAACCACCGAAAACCTAAGTCAGCCTATGATCATAGGAGGCAAAGATAATGGGGTCCACATCCCACGAGCGTTGCATCCGCCTATTCCTGTGAGAGCCCTCAACATTCTTAAAGGTAAGGGCCTTATCCTTCACAACCTTGAGGAGGTGCTTCTTCATGGCTGAAATAGATAACGGCTCCCCTACGAAAAGAATATTGTTCCTGTTTCTCCAAATGATGTGACACATTGCCCCAAAGGAGAACCGGGCAACACACTTATAAAACTCTTTGCCGCTGAGCAAGGTAATGGCCCAAGCGAGAGTCTCTTCCCAAGTCCTATTGGTCCGGGGAGATTGCATCTAGTAGCCCAGAAAAAAGGCAATACTCGAGGTAATGCGACAACTAAAAAAGAGATGATTGATTGAATCGGGCACCTCGTTGCAAAAGGGGCAATAAGCATCATCAATCCTACCATATGACATGAGTAGAGAGGCGAGTAGGTAATCTTCTCTTGGTGATGAGCCACGGAGTTCGGTTGGTATCGAGGCGGGATGGCATTACTCCAAATGAAGTAATGCCAATTGACTCTGGCCTTCTTCCTCCTCAAGGTCTCCCAAGCCGAGGTCACCGAGAACAAGCCCGTCGAGTCCTCTCTCCAACAGAATCGATCTTGGGTTCCAGACAAGGAAGGAAGTGGCGAACCCCAAGACTCAATCTCTGATCTGATAGCTCGTCCATCCTCAGAGAAGAGATCGGCAACCAAAGCCTGCCTAGAGAGACCGGAGCTATAGATGAGGGGATCTGTGAAATATAAATTCAAAGGACCCCTGGGATGCCAATTATCGAACCGGAGTGAAGTTGATAAGCCATCGCCTAACCTCCAGTGGAAGTGAAGCCGACAATCTGTCCTGAGTTGTAAGATTTTCTTCCATGCCCAAGAGCAGCAGGTTGGCTTTTTAACTACCCAAAAGTTCTTGATTTTTAAGAAGGTCGAGTGGATCCACTTGCACCATAACGATTCCTTATCTGAAAATAAATTCCAGATATGCTTGAGCATGGCCGCCTTATTGCACTCACGCAATCTCCGGATGCCAAGACCTCCCTCCATTTTAGGAAGGCATACATCTTCCCAGGAGACTTTGGCTCCTCCCCTGCCCAACTCAGGTCCCTTCCAAAGGAATTGTCTGAGAATCCGCTCTATTTGGTCCAGAGGTACAGCTGCAGGAAGAATAAAGACACTCGCCCAAAAAGCCTGAATGGCATGGAGGATCGACGATCGGTTTGTAGACGGCCAGCAAAAGAAAGAAACCGATGAGTCCAGGATTGCACCCTGGAGGTGATGCGTCTCACAAGCTCAACGCAATCTGCCTTCCGGGGCCTCGATGTAATGATTGGAATCCCAAGATAACGGACTGGAAGGTTACCCTCAACAAAGCCAAGCTCCAGGAGGATTTGATTTTTTAAAGTTGGCAAGCCTCCCGAGATGAACACCTCGCTTTTTCTTGGGTTTGGGAAGAGTCCGCTCCAAGAATAAAACATATGGAGACCATCCCTAAGAAGCTTCACGGATGGCAGGTGGCTCTCGCAAAATAGGAATACGTCATCCGCGAAAAACAGGTGCGAGAGGCACGTAGACTTACATCTCCAGTAGAATCTGAAATTCGGCTGTATCGAGCATCTCCCAAGAATCCCAGAGAGCACCTCCATAACCAACGTGAATAAGTAGGGAGAGATGGGGTCTCCCTGACGTAAGCCTCGTCCACTAGGGAAGAAACCATGCAATTCCCCATTTAGCGCGATGGAAAACCGAGGAGTCCTCACACAGGTCATGATGAGGTGAACCAAATGATCAGGAAATCGAAAAGCAAGAAGTACACTCTCGAGAAACTGCCAATCCACGGTATCATACGCCTTTCTGAAGTCGACTTTGATAGCACACTTGGGAGAATAGGGTTCGACATGGAACTTTGAGAAAAGTTCCTGCGCCAAAAGAATATTATCTCTGATTCGTCGTCCCTTTACAAAGGCACTCTGAGCCGGATTGACCAGGTCTTTTAGTACTGCTGCAACCCTATTCGCCAACACTTTGGTAATAATCTTGTAGACCGTGTTGCAACAAGCTATAGGCCTGTAATCATCAACGGTAGTCGCATTGGGAACCTTCGGAACCATGACCAAAATGGTGTTATTGATTCCCCGAGAAGCCTCCCCGATGTGAAAAAGTCCTGCACGGCTTCCGTGACTAGCTGACCCACCGTATCCCAATTCTCCTTGAAGAACTCAACCGTGAAGCCATCCGGTCCTGGTGCCTTACCCTTGGCAAGAGAAAAGAGAGTATCTTGAATCTCAAAATCCGTCACAGGACGAGCAAGCGAGGTAATCTGATCATCATTCAGCTGAGAGCGGATAACCTCCCGAATTTCCGATACTTGAGGGGTGTTCAGCTCCATCCTTGGTAGAAGTAGATCACGAAAATGCTCCACAAAATGCTGTTGTACCGGTAGAGGCTCGTGATTTGGTTACCGAGTAATCTACCACGAGAGGATTCTGTTTCTTAGTTGTCTCTTCTCGACATATTGATGAAAGAACTTTGTGTTCCGGTCACCTTCCTTGAGCCATCTTATACGAGCTTTTCGCTTAAAGAACGACTCTTCATGAGACCTAAGCTCCACTAAAGTACGCCATTTGCTCCTTCTCCAAGTCCGCAAGGACCATGCTGGTGGGGTCATTAAGGAGGTCAACTTGAGTTTGCTTTAAAGCTTCCCTCGCCTCAGACGTCCTTCCGGAGATGTTGGCGAAGGAATCTCTATTCATCTGCTTAAGCCGACCCTTTAAGATTTTCAGTTTGCGCACCAGCCTAAACATAGGCACTCCATATCCCGGACTCTCCCACACTTGCTTCACAATTGAGTCAAAATCCGGGTGCTGCATCCAAAAGTCGAAGAACTTGAACGGCCTTTTACGGAGTATCGGGTTCTCCACTTTAACCACCATAGGTGAGTGGTCAGAAATCCCAGGCGCAAGGAAGGACGCTTCCGAAAAGGAGAAAACCTGGCTCCAACAAGAGTTTACCAGTACTCTATCAATCTTTCTCATCTTTCGAGAGGGCCCTGAAGAGGCCGACCAAGTATATCTAAACCCCACATAACGAAGGTCATCTAGCTCAGCCTGATCTAGACACTGTCGAAATTCATCGAAGCACGGCAACCAAAGGTCCGAGCCACCCAGTCTATCAGAGGGATCCTTTATTGCATTAAAGTCTCCCAAAACAAGCCAAGGCATATCCTGCAACCAATAGCTTCTTGCCACCAAATCATCCCAAAGAGGACGACGATTAGAAAAAGAATGCTCAGCATAGATAAAAGAGACATAGCAGGCCACTCCGGTCTCCATCCAGCAAAGCTTCCCAAGAATCATCTGATCCGAGACCGATAAAACTTCAAAGGAAACCACGGTAGGATCCCAGCCAACCCAAATCCTACCCCGATTAGAGTACTCAGAATTAGCCCGCCAAGACCAGTTCGATATCAAATTCCCAGAGATGTCATTAAAGAGGTTATGAGGAATTTTAGTCTCAACTACCCCAATCAAAGCCAACCGGTTCGTCAAGATAAAGCTCCTCACTTCTGCTTGTTTAATAGGGGCACCAAGCCCCCTAATATTCCAGCAACCTATATACATATATATATATATATATATATACAACGAGAAGAGTGCACGAGCATTACCTCCTTCTAGAGGTGCTACGCCTAGTAAAAGGCGGGGTTGCTTGGATCGAAGGAGGAGGATCCGGGGCAATGTCAAACGGCTTGTCTTGAGGAGGCTCCGGCGTCTCAACAGCCTCCTGTCCTCTATAGATGCCTTCGGTGAAGGAACAGGGGAGAGGAGATCATCCTCCGAAAAAGAGATGTCTGGACTCCCTACAATCTTCGGTCGGGCCACCGCAATGTCTTCCGACACCGAAGTGGTGATATCTTCAACTGAAGTAGTTGGAGCAGTATGAACTTGCTCCGAGATGATCAACGACCCCCTAGGGGGCCTGCGTGAGTATGTACCAGGTAGCCTTTTCTCTACAGCTGCAGTTTTGATCTTCAAAGACCTCTCTTCTTCGCTCGGGCTGACTGACCTGGGTGGCGTCCCTTCCGAAGGTTGTTTAGCCTTTTTCTTCTTTCTCGTCACCTGTTGCCAGCCCTGCTCCGGGGCTTCAGAGTCCTCGGGAGGCTGGTTAAGGGGCCGATCATCTGCCATAGGAGCAGGAAGAGGCCGAACAGGGGGAGGGACAGCATCGCATTTATGTCCAAAAACTCCACACTTGGAGCATTCAAGGGGTCTCCATTCATAATCCACAGCAATGGGTCTAATGACTCCATCCACATTCACTTCAACCGTCGAAATTCTCGGCCGATTTACCTGGATCTCCACGCATACTCTGGCAAAGGAAATCATCCTCGTATTCTCGGTACGTTGATCCACATGAAGGGGATTGCCAATGGAGCGGCTATAGCACTAATCGCCGGTGCAGACCACAGGTCAAGGGGAAGGTTCTTGAGTCTTATCCACACCGGTACTGAGGTTTGTTTAGCCTTCTTTAACTCCATAAGAGGTTTCCATTGTTGCAAAATGAGGGGCATCCGAGCAACAGTGATCGATCTCTCCTCTAGGATCTTTCTCGGAACATTCTTGGGTCCGGGATATGAAAATAGTAAAAGCCTTGATCATCGGCCAAAGCATATCTACTAGCTTTGTCCCCCACATATTCTTCAAAGTTTGTTCAATCACCTGAAAAGGAAGTTTCCTCCCAATAAAGTAACCTACCAAGAATTCCTTCCATTTGGGATCCGCGACTGTAGCGCTTCTCCCGCAGATTTACCACCGCTTTCTCACCCTCAAAGCGGCGGGAGGACTATAGGATAACTCGTAGCCCTTTGCGGCCAATCGCGCCACATTGGCCCACGATTGGGCTTGAGGAGGCTTTGAGGAGCTTGGCTTGCTCGGTGCCCTCTTAGATGGATCCCGAACTCGACTTCGTCCCCGAGATCGACTTTCCCGAATAGGCCGAGAGTTTGGCCCACGGCTCGAGCCATCCCCTATCGAGGAAGATCCTCCTATGGGTTGGGAATGCTGGCCCGGCTTACCAGCTTGTCGGTCTACAACCTTGCGGGGGGAACTCGGCCCCTTCCCCTTATCACCACCTAGGCGAGGTTCCGCCGAAGAAGAGGCCATTAAGCCCCGTAGAATCTCCAACCAATGAACCCTCTATATACCAGCCAAGAGGCGCTCCATAGAAGAGGATGGTTCTGTGGTCTCGAACCAGAGCCGAGTGGATAGCAGCTCGTGAGTCGCGACCAGAGCCAAGTGCGACCAGCAGCTCGTGAGTCGCGACCAGAGCCAAGTGCGAGCAGCTCCTCCGGTGACCGTCGACCCAAAGCCGAACCAATGCCCGAGTATCCCGACGCCTCGGACGCAGTCGAGCAAGGCCCACGCACGAGCAGCTTCCGTGGGTCACGAACCAGAGCTCCCGCAGCAGCTCCTCCGGTGGCCGTCGCCCCAAGGTTGAGCAGAGTCGAGCAGGCCCGAGTACCCCGACGCCTCAGACCCGAGTCGAGCGAGGCCCACGCACGAGCAGCTTCCGTGGGTCACGAACCAGAGCCAAGCGCGAGCAGCTCCCGCAGGTGGCCGTCGAACCCAACCTGAGCCGCTCCAGCAAGACGAAGAGCCGAATAGGGCATCGGAAATCTCGTCTTTGGGGAGAGCACGAACGGATCCACTCTCGGGGAGGATGGAGGAACGTGAGGGGAAGAAAACCCCCCAAAAAACGGAGCCAGAGGAGGGCCGAGACGTTCAGGCCGAGCAGGAGACCAGTCGGCGTGAACAGTGCACGATCGCCTGCCTTGGGAGAGGAGATGAACAGTGAAACGCGAACCAGAATGAACCCGCTGTCGTATGGATTTTTGTTCTCCCTTCAGCCCATAAAAAGTCGCTTATGCCATGGGGCGCATGGTGAGGCTAGGGCCGCTTTGGACGAGGTGGTGGTGCTCCTCCGGCGGGAGGAAGCGTTGATTCTCGATACCCTGGAGCAGGCAAGAGCGTTCATGCGATTTTTGCCGCAATTTCTTGACCACAGCAAGCTCAGCCGCGTGGAGATCTCAGAAGCGAATCGCTGCGCAGATGGAGAATACGTTGATAATGGCTGGATTTGAGCTCCTCCCAGATATCTTTTGCTTCTCACTCATTTTATATAATGTATGGTGTTATGTAGTATCGGTTTGGCTGGTGAAAATCCCAAACTTAATGAATACTCTTCTATTGACCAAAAAAAAGAATAATCAGTATCTTCTGTTTGATTTTATTAGCATTCCCTATTTTAATCAATGGAACATTTCTTTCATTTCTTTATGAAGAAAAAGAAGACAGGAAAGTTTTCCACCAAACCCAAAAAACAGAAGAAAAGGAAAGGGCTGGGCAACTGTGAAGACAAATCTCCTCCTTTAAAAACTAATCATACCAACTATCACTGTACTCTTACTGCATTGTTTACCGGAGTCTACTGTGGGGTCTACTAGAGGAATGCACAATACCAGAGTCTACTATTCAGGAGGAAGTCGACTAGTACGCGTATAGCTGCCATCAAATCAATGAGAACTCTGTGCATAGCTTGCATAAGCTGCTCATTGATGTTGTTCATCTTGGACAATCTTGGACAGTACCGGAGTCTACTGTTCAGGAGGAAGTCGACTAGTACCAGCCGCCATCGATGAGAACTTTGCGGATAGCTTGCCGCCATCAATGAGAACTCTGCGCATAGCTTGGATAGTCCGCTCATTGATGTTGTTCTTCTTGGACAATACCGGAGTCTACTGTTCAGGAGGAAGTTGACTAGTATGCGTACAACCGCCATCGATGGGAACTCTGTGCATAGCTTGCCACCATCAATGAGAACTCTGCACATAGCTTGCATAGTTCGCTCATTGATGTTGGTTGACTCTGTGCGTAACCGCCATCAATGAGAACTCTACGCATAGCCTGCTCATTGATGTTGTTCGCTTATTGATATTGGTTGACTCTGTGCATAGCCGCCATCAATGAGAACTCTGCATAGTTGAGCGATATTGGTGGACTCTGTAGCTTGATAAAACAATCGGCTCATGACACAAGGCCCTCGTGGATCGTTTCGGATCATTTATATAAAGCTACCTAGAATCAATCGATAAAACTATCTAGAATTGGAGGTCAACGATTATGTGAATTGCTTAAACAATCCCAATAAGCCCCAATGGACAGATAATGACTATTTATATGAAAAAACGAATAGGCCTTTCTTGGGATCAATCGCTCACTTGCTCATTCGAATTGTTTCTAAAGAGAAACATTGAACGAAATAAACTTTGGTTATGAAATGATTAGAAAATTATGAAATGGTTGGATGGATACAATGAGGGGAGGCCACCCTTTTTATACCAGTAGCCCTTAAATTACAACCATTGATCGTTTTTTGATCTGGCGGATGAGATTGTCCCTTCTAACCTACCACCTACTGGCATTTATGTTGAGAGAGTTCTAGATCCTGGCACAATTACCATCTCGCCCGTGAAGATATTCTAGAAGCTCCTTGGGAAATCCTGGCAATTTTTGGGATCTTTGGTCATGCACAGTCCCTTGTCACAAGAACCTCGTGACCGTGATACTTGCCTGCCCAATAATATACAAGACCAATGTCTCCACTTTTCGGATCATTTCAGCAACCTCATTCAATGTCGTTCGGTGGCATTGCAGATGGCTGTGGCCTTAGTTACTTCATTAGAGCAAATGAAATCTATGAGAGCAACAAGCAAATAAAGAATTTGGGTAAAGTCTTATAGATACCTCTTTTTTCTAAGGACAATTTGCATTGCACCCTTCGCTTCATTGAATGCGTCAAGCCTGCAAATGTGTAGCGATATTCATGTTGTTGGCCATTTGCGTTTGGGCTATTGTGGTCATTTTCAGAGTGATCAAAAGAACGTATAAATATAGCAGAATTTGAAAGAGTTCATTTTAAATGCGATCTACTGGCCTCTCTCACCTTTAAAAGATGTTCACCTAATCTCATCATGAACAACGGACATTTTCTTCCCAGATAAATTCCTCTTAGATTCTTCAATTTCAATTTGAGTAGGGGTGTCAAATAGGTAGGTCGAAATGATCAAATCTAAATTGACCCATTTATTCTCATATTGATCAATCCATTTTTATACAATTCAATTTTGATAACCCATACTTAGACTCAACCCCAATTCAATTCATACTCAATGGGACCCATATTATTAACATACGGTAATAACTTACCTCCACACATTTGTATTCTCATGTGACTCGCTACAGCTGGTAACAATGTCCAAAGGAATTCCCATGTTAATCTAGGCGCAGCATAGTAGCATGATATGTTTGTACCGAGTGAAGTGCACTATCATTTAGGCACACAAAAATATTTGCTTTTGACTAGATTGACTAGATCATAACTAGATAAATACGTTCTCCTCCTACTGCCACTTTAATCATCAGCAAAAAGGTGGAAGCACAAGAGAAAGTTACACCAAAACAGGAAGAGGATCAAAACGCAGAATAATAGTCAACCATGACAGTACCAGTTGTGCCCAGTGAATGAGGCTCTGGTTTTGTTAATTAATCACTAGGTCAATTAAAGGTAACTTTCCCTTGAGCTGTTGCAGAGCACCTTCTCTAGATTCCTTCACTTTTTTCAACTTGCCCAAGTCAGAGACAAATTCTTTGTCATAGGATTCACCACTAGCTTCTCAAGAGCAATGACATTATCGATAAGGTATTCACTAGCTCGAGATCACAAGTTTGACCATAATAATTGTAAAATTCAATCTCCTTTAGGTATTGATGGGGAGGTCCAACAACTCATCTTGGTTCTCTTTGCGTGCATAGCATCATCCATGGTAAGATCATCAGTGGCAAAAGAAGAATGCCGTATGTTATTGATCACCACAAGATCAATACATTGGAGAATGCCAGTGGAAGAAAGAATTTGCAAAATAAAGCAACTTCCAATGGAAAGTAAAGTCCGTGTGGATTGTTGCATGATGTCCCAACAACTCACCCATAAGCAGAGAGCCGAATAGGATTCAACAGTAGCTTTGGTTTATCATATTCTGTCCTAACTACTACATCGGTCTAATGCCTCAATAGGTGAAGGCTTGAATGGGACTTGAAAACCCCCCTCAAACAAAACTCCACAAGGAAGGACGCGCCTCGATTAGGGAGTCAATGGAAGTAGGTTCACACCGCTTTTTCTAAGGACTCTTAGTTCCAAAAGCTTGACACTTGTTAATTTAGGCAGTTGACAAATGAGCAGGTTTTCCTGCATATTAGACCGAGAGAGAATCATAGGCAACAAAGATTGTAAAAAGGAAATAAATTATGAAAGTTTATGAAAATAGTTAGTGCTCTTACATCGGGTGAATCAAAAAATTGAAGTTTAAGAATCTGCATATAAGAAAGACTCGAAAGCTGAGACAAGGTCTGATGTACAAGCATCAAATGAGATCCTCTAATAGACACCACAGACAGTTGGGGGAGCTTGTCAAAGAATAATGGAATTTGACGTCCCATGGAAGTGAAGGACACAAGGGTCCATGTCATGAAGCTCAATGTGTTCAAGATCCAAAGAACAATGGAATTTGACGTCCCATGAAAGTGAAGACACAAGGGTCCATGTCATGAAGCTCAATGTGTTCAAGATCCTTACAACATGCTATGTGCAGCTACTTCAACTTCAGTGATTGGCCAGAAACTCTCAACCTATTCAAAGTCGGAGCGCTCTCCAAAACCAAGCTCTAGAACCGGACAATTAGCAAGCACTTGCTCAATGAGTTCTTCCTCCACAGTTACTCATTCAAGCAGAGCTCTTTGATATACCAAAATTCAACATGCCAAGAGTTAGAAGAGCTCAGGCCAAAATTTCTTAGATCTAAAGCTCGTTGTGAATGCCCTACATTAGCACCCATATGGCAAGTGACTAGGGTCACAATCACACCTGAAATCCTTCACACATGCGGGCTTGAAATCTGGTTGGAGAATTTTAACTCCTTTCGTCAATGCAAAATGAATAATGAATCCACCAATCAATGTGAGACTTATACAAGATATTCAGGTTAAAGTATAACGCAAATCTATGCAATGGAATCCTCCACGATGCAAGACATCGTCCACCCATTCCACATATCTCGCCCTCTCCTTTTCTGCCAACTCAGGGTTACCTTTCATCTCCTCCAATAAGTCAGACCAGTCGAAATCAAGGTTGGTGACCTGGCAACTAGACAAATGCCTCCATCTTCTGGAAAGAAGACAGGTCGCTTGTGCTTCTCTAGATCTCAAAAGAGACAATATAGAGCCTACAACATCATCGGGCAAATCATCGGGCAAACAGCTAATCCGATCCTTTGGATTGAGTTTTTACCGAAAGAAAAAAAAGCAAGGTGAGAAAAATCTCAATGATTATCTGAGACGTTTCTTATGACTAGTTCCAAGGTCAAAAACGAAACTTTATGCAGCAAAATTCGTTATCTTGTCGGCAGATTCGTCTTCATTTTCAGAGCGAAGCCTCTTTAGAGATGGAGAATCCATAGACGTCGGCAGTAGTTCGCCTTCATTTCGTCAAAAGCCCGTCTTTATATCTCCCTTTTTTTTTTGTTGTTCCTTCTCAGATTCTAGGGAATATTCCGAGAAACCGCTTCCCATTCGATATCTTTTCAAATCGGCAATACCTTTTTTAAACATCAATGACCAATGACGATTAAAATTGTACAAATTATATGACACAAAAAGAAATATCCTGAGAAATATATCATTGCTAATGGCATCTCTAGATCAGCTTCTTCTCTTTTTTTTTTTTTTTGGGTCAAAATTTCATTTATTTCCTCAAAATACAAGACAGAAATATCCTAATCTAACAGCAAATCAAGACAAATCCCAAACAATTTCAAAACAAAACAAACTCCAAATGGTTTACAAAGCGCAGATTTGAAATTTCTTCAAACCAAAATGAGTAGCCGATCAAGAATCTTCTTTACTAATGAGTACACATCAAGATCTTCATCCATTGCTATGACTTTACCCTTTGGTGACGTGCGCCCAAGTTCGGAATCCCCAACGCCATTGCCGTTTAGAGAAATAATTTTGAACAAGCACAGATCTAACACTTATGAGAACGAAACCGGCAGAGAATTTTGACTGAGGAACACTTGGATTCTAAGCAGGCAGTGGATTTGATGAAAGATCCTGAAAAGACAAAAGAGAAAAAGTGAGCGCGAGTTATTGAAAAGAAGAGAAGATCAAGTGATAGAACCAGGAAAAAGATTAAAGATGAGAATTTGGAGAGGGAAATGAAGTGCGGCTAGGGCCGCTTTGGACGAGGTTGTCGCGCTCCTCTGACGGGAGGAAGCCTTGATTCTCAATACCCTGGACCAGGCGAGAGCACTCGCGCGATTCTTGCCCTGCAATTTCCTGACCGCGGCAATCTCAGCCGCGTGGAGATCGCTGCCGACGTCGACAAGTGAATCGCTGCACGGATGGAGAATACATTGACAATGGCTGGGTTTGGGCTCCTTCCTCAGAAGGGAGATCTTCGGCTTCTCGGACTAGTCTCCCATTGTAGAGTGTCAATGGAGGTTCGGTTGCCATGTCCCTTCTTTTGACCAAAAAATAATAATAATCAGTGTTTAACTTTGTATCTCTTCTATTTGTTTTTATTAATGTATATCTAGTACATAATCCATGTTATGTTTCATAAAAGAATCTAGTTATCTGAAGCCTCCGTCTGGATCATCATCCTCAACATCTTTTCTACTCACCTTACTTAAAATATAAATGCCAAATACGCTTTACTAAGATCATCGAAATTGCTCCAACAGTAGTCCCTAGTATTAAGATGGTTCGTCCCCTTCTCTTTCTTGGAAAGTTTGATAATGGCATCAGTAAGTTACGGTGGAAAAGGGAAAATGAATCGATAATAATTAGCAGTCTCCACCAAAGAGAATTGTTTGTTTACGAAATAGTGCCATGAGCACCCTGTCTTCAAACACGCTTCCCTGCAAATCTCTGCAGTTGTATTTGAGATGTCAGCACTATTTCGACATTGTCAACCAAAAGTGTTAGATGTCAGCACTATTTCGACATTGTCAACCAAAAGTGTTATTGTGTAAATTACAAGAGATAGGCAAGCAAGGATGGCGCCCAGAAGACGGATCCCTCTCTTCAATTTCCTTCGTCTCACTCGGACACCGAGGGCCATAGGAACAAATGCCATAAGTGGATAATTGCAATGTTCAATTTGATTGAGATCCGTCGCCTTCCAACTATTGAAGTTCTCGTCATAAACAAAAAGCTTCAGATGCCCTCTCCGGATAATTGCAATGTTCAATTTGATCGAGATCCGTCACCTTCCAACTATTGAAGTTCTCGTCATAAACATAAAGCTTCGGATGCCCTCTCCGGTAAGTAGCATTTGGGCAGTGTCCTTCCTATGGTTTCTGATTAACGAACCAAATTAATTCTGGATTGATGTTTTTCACGTCCTGGGTAACGGTTGGAGATAAAAGCAGGCCAAAATAGCAGCTGCTGCCGTCATGGATGGCCTTGATACCATCAGGTTTATTGGCCGTCCGTATGGTAGGAACACTGATCGATGAAGGTCCATTCCAGAATTGGTGACAGTTAGCAGCGGAGTCCTTGAAGGAGGAGGAGGAGGAGGAGGAGGAGGCTCGGTAAAGGAGCGGCTGAGCGAGAAGGAATCATCCAACCGGGTTGTGTGAAAGTAAGGTCGGTTGTTTCGAGTGCAGCAGGAAGAAGGAATGCCTCTGAGTGATGATGCCTTGTATAAACAATAGGTCTCTTTCCAGTAGAAAGACTTAGAAGTCTGGACTAGTCTATTCATGCTTTAGACTGCGAAAAATCTACGTGAAGAAGAGATACGGCAGAAAGAAAGTCATGTGTAGCGAGATTAAGCTGGTTTTTTTGAGATTACGTGAAAATGACTAAATTGCTACTTGTACTCCAGCACAAAAATAATCAATCAATAATATCGTCTTTCATGAAATGATGACCTTTTTAATAAAAGTCAAATGTGGTCGACGATCCTGATGGGATTAAATCACAGACCATCCTCTAATCAACCAAATGTGTCGGTAACATCAAGCTGATTATTTTTATTATTTTATTTTAATGTTACAAGCATGTTTTCTTAAGGACAAAAGAGCTTACTTTAGATTTAAAACGAACACTATTATTTCCTTTTATCGTTATGCTAAATCGAAAAATTTGATCAATTTTATCCATGTATCATTAACGTAGATGCCAGTCATCGAACATGGCATGACCAACGTTAACGTAGATAAATATTGAAATTTTGTAAATTTTTTTATACAAAATAATTTTATTTGCCTAATTTGATTCATTAGTGTGTATTCCCTGGTTTAAATTGGGCTTCACGATGGTCAAATATGTATTTCAGTTTCGGACCACGAAAAAGACTTGTCGCATTCGCG
This sequence comes from Eucalyptus cladocalyx, assembly GCA_017140615.1. NCBI lineage: Eukaryota > Viridiplantae > Streptophyta > Magnoliopsida > Myrtales > Myrtaceae > Eucalyptus > Eucalyptus cladocalyx. The sequence goes on from CM029516.1 coordinate 32,466,918, forward strand.
TGCGTACTGTCAATTCGGAATACAAAGATAGACCTTTCGGCCCAATATTTCCCGTTGGACCGACTCTGAAACCTCGCAACCATTGTGGCCCAATACGCAATGCGTATCAGTCAATTAGAATCGAAGAAAATGAGACGAGGGCTTTATTGTTCTCACTTATCACTTGTGATTCACACAATAACAAGTCGGTGCAGGAGTTGCGGATCCTGAGGCCATGAAGGAAGGGAGGCCATGAAGGAAGCGCTGGAAGTCGGTGCAGCGAGAGTGTTCGTTACGAGACCGCCTACGTTAGCCCGACCGCTGGCGTCCCACGAGCTTGAGTAAACGATGAGATCAGATTGATTAACGATGATGTCCTATCTTCTGTTGTTGTTTGAGTCCGGTTCAATTCGTGCACGAGGCAGCTGTTTGATATGCGTGAGATTTGTTCAGTGGTCAATTCTTTTGATCAATCCCGGGATTGCTCAAACTCGGTCATCTCGGTCGAATTGACTTTGAGATCGGACCTTTTTATTTTTTATTTTTATTGCATGCGTGAGTTGTTGCTAGCTAGCTAGCCTTGACTTCATTTCTTTTTCCTTCAATATAGCTAGCCTTACCATATCTTAGTTTGGTTGATTCTCTGTATCTGGAAATTGACTTTGAAAGATAATCTTACTTACTTTCACTTTGGCATCATCCACGGATGACCTGGATGCTTCCTGCTAGGGAGACAGAAGGATAAACCGACAGGATTATCCTAATCTCCTTGAGGCGTGTGTGCACAAACTTTCAGTCAATTAGTAGAAATTTGCTTCCCAAGTAGAATTAGTAGAATTTCAAAAGCATAGGGATATGCACCTGCCTAGATGCATATTTATTGCATCACAACCAAGCCAAGAAGAAGGAAAGGCATGCATTCATGTCGGCAATCTCATCCTCACTCGCTTGGTATGGGAACTCCCAATTCTAAATCACAACATCTTTCACTCAAAATAATTATAAATACAGTCGATTGATTTTGTGCGTTTGTGAAAATTCGTCGAATCAAAAGTTTGGATAATCATGCACATGCAATGTTAAACCACATCTTGATACTACAATCATATCTGTAGCCAAAAAAGGTAACTGACGTCAACAAAATAGTTAAAAGGAGTTGAAAAAAATAACTACTTAATTTAGTGATGTAAAAAAAAATAAAAATGTAGTAATGTGACGCATAATGGGGAGTTTGAGAAGGTTGGTCATGTTCAACAACACTTGGTAGATACCACTTTTGTACGCAGATCGGTATGAGCCTTCAATTGGTATAGCCATTATGCTTGGATTGTGCTATGCGCCCAAAAATTATTCTGTGAAGTGTTGTAATAAATTACTTGATGATACATGTCTTAACCGTGCACGACATTGAAACATGATGAAGTGGCTTTCTGTGGTTCTTTGAAAGTTGTCGAAGCTGGTGCTAATGCTAGTTAAGGGGCGTTACAATTTTGAGGTGTTATTTGTCAAAAAAATCTTATTGAGATGCATCATCCATTTTTACCCCTGAAATCAAAAGAAATGTATCCAATAGTATTGCACTATCCCTAGCTCTTTTCTTTTATTATTATTATTATTTGGTTAAGCACTTTGGGAAAAGCTCTGGCCAGGAAATTAAGTTACGTAGCAAGAATGGCATGCCTTATTCCGGGAAGGCTCCATGACAAGATGATCTTCCAAAGTAATAACCAAACATCAGCTGGCAATATCTCATTATGGTATTAATTGATTTCATAGGTCAAGGTAGTTTTTGGGCGAGGTTCACCTGGCTAGGTCCATACATACACCCATTGGAAATGACAGATTAGATTTCCACCTTTGGAAACAAATCAGGAGTAAAATCCATTCAAGCAACTACTACTCAAGCTGTGTGCTAAGTAGTAAATCTCTCCCCTACTTAATTTGAAAGGGCTAGTAACAACACCTAGAGGGGTGAATAGATGTGAATAACAATTTTTCGCAAAGTTAATAAAAATAATCTCTTTTAGAAAAATACGGATTAATAAAGCTTTAAACTAAATAATGTATTTAAATAGTTAATTGGAGCTATGAATCAAATAAAGGAGTTAAGGGAAGAGAATTAAGAACACAAAGTTTATAATGGTTTGGCTTAGATCAAGCTTACGTCCACTCTCCCGAGCTGACAACCTATTGGCTAGATTCTACTAAGAATTCAAAAGAGATTTTATAGCTTGACGATCTTGACTTCACAGAGAAGAAGAGACTCTACTGGTCTCTCACAAAGTCTCACTATGAGCTTCTCTCTTTTGTAAATAACTTTGAGCTTAGACATTTCGCCGCATCCTACCGCCACTTTAATGCCAATGCCTGTGCATGGTCAGTTGGGAAGTCCTCTTATGCTTCCACGACCACCACCGGCTCGACTACTTCCGGTAGCAACACGTGGCAGACTCGGCGCTGGACGCCAACGGAAGGTAGAGGCTCAAGCGGGTGCAGAAGAACTTTGCACCGACTTGAAGTCTCCGCTCAGGGCCTCCCTCTCGAATGCAAGCACTGAGAGTCTTGAGAGAACCTAAAAGATTTTCTTGCTCATGTGTTTTGATTAATTATCGTGTACATATTGCCAAGTTCTTTTGTTCTTTCTATAAATTGAGCTACAAGAAATAATGAAAACAAATCGTTGGTGGATGATTAGCTAGCCTTAACTCCATTTCTTCTTCCCCTTTAATCATTGGCCAAGTTTGAACTCAAACCTAGTGTCGTCGGATTAGCATCCCCACATTTCATTCGCATGAAAATTTCTTTGATTTATGAAGAAAAAGGACAAAGCAAAGTTTTTCAATGGAAGCCTAAAACAGAAGAAAAATAAAGGAATTGAAAAAGCTGGGCAATCGCTCGACTCCTGCTGGAGGTAAGCATCTTTGACCATACTGGGCACTAGTTTGCCTCCTCTTGCGCTTGTGGAATCTCCAATGGCGCTGGTAGCAAGAACAACTGGCCGCTTGCCGTGTAGCCCTCATCAAGGAGAACTCTATGCATGGCTTGCACAATGTTGTTGCTCGATATTTCCACTTGCTGTAAATTGCCTCGATTATTGAACGTTGGAATGAAGCGAACGAAGGCCCTTGCTTGCCCAATGATATGCAGCACCAACGTGTCCACTTGTTAGATCATTTCAGCAACCCCATCTAGTTCGACTTGAGTGGCATTGTAGATGGCTATGACCTCTTTTACTTTACTAAAGATGAAAACATAAATAAAATCTATTAGAGCAAAACACAAATAAAAAAATTGGATAAAATTCTGTATATACTTACATGCACCTTTGTCCTCTCTTGACCAATTGCATGGCACTCTCTGTTTTGGCGAACGCATTGTAAGTTTACTCTAAAAGTGTAGCGATATTGACAATTTGTGTTTGGGTTATTATGGTCGTTTTGAATGTAATCAAAAGAACATATAAATAAAACAGAGTTTGAAAGAGCACATGATCCATCTACCTCATTCATATTTAAAAGATGTTGGCAATTTGTAAAGTTAAAACAAAAATCAAAAACATTCATTATTTGTGACATTGCCACTTTCCATATTGGGTAAAAACACAAAAGAGTCGATTCCATAACATAAAAATCCAAATTACAAAATCATGAACGACATATAATTAATAAGCAAAATTATATCCGCGATGAAAAAAAAAAGAGTCTAAACAAGGGAATAGGACTTTGCGCATGCCTGCACAGTGCGCTCACTGATGTTATTCGATATTTTCACTCATTGTAAATTGCCTCGATTATTGAATGTTGGAATGAAGCGGACGAAAGACCTTGCCTACCCAATGGTATACAGCACCAACGTGTCCATTTGTCAGATCATTTCAGCAACCTCATCCAATTCTGCTTGAGTGGCATTGCAGATGGTTGTGGCCTCATTTACTTCACTAGATATGAAAACATAAATGAAATCTGTTAGAGCAAAACACAAATAAATAATTTGGATAAAGTCTTGTATATATTCACATGCGTCTTTGTCCTCTCTGCACCTTTTGCATGGCACCCTCCACTTTGGCGAACGCATCGTAAGCTTGCTGTAAGAGTACAACGATATTGGCCATTTGTGTTTGGGTTGTTGTGGTTAGTTTTGAATGGAACAAAAGAACATATAAACAAAGCAAAGTTTGAAAGAGCGCGTGATCCACCTACCTTCCTCATGTTTAAAATATGTTAGCCATTTGTAAAGTTAAAACAAAAACCAGAAACATTCATTAGGTAAAAACGCAAAAGAGTTGATTCTATAACTTAAAAATCCAAATTACAAAATTAAGAACGACAAATAATTAATAAGCAAAATTACATCCGCAGTAAAAAAAAAAAAGTCTAAACAGGGGAAGAGGACTTTGCATATGGCCTGCAGTGCGCTCACTGATGTTGTTTGATATTTCCACTCGCTGTAGATTGCCTCGATTGTTGAACGTTGGAATGAAGCGGACGAAGGCCCTTGCCTGCCCAATGGTATGCAGCACTAACGTGTCCATTTGTCGGATCATTTCAGCAACCCATCCAGTTTTGCTGGAGCGTTATTGCAGATGGCTGTGGCCTCATTTACTTCACTAGAGCTGAAAACATAAATGAAATTTGTTAGAGCAAAACATAAATAAAGAATTTGGATTAAGTCTTATAGATACTTACATACGCCTCTGTTTTCTCTGGACCATTTGTATGGCACCCTCTACTTCGACAAACACATCGTAAGCTTGCTATAAAAGTGTAGTGATATTTGGTCATTTGTGTTTGGGTTGTTATAGTCATTTTAAATGTGATCAAAAGAACATATAAATAAAGTAGAATTTGAAAGAGCGTGTGATCCACCCACCTCCCTCATGTTTAAAATATGTTAGTAATTTGTAAAGTTAAAACAAAAACAAAAAACATTCATTATTTGTGGTCTTGCCTCTTTCTCGTATTGGGTAAAAATGCAAAATGAGTTGATTCCATAATTTAAAAATCCAAATTACAAAATTAGGAACGAAAAATAATTAAAAAAGAAAAATTATATCCACAATAAAAAAAAAAAGGGTCTAAACAGGGGAAGAGGACTTCGTGCATGGCCTGTAGAATGCGCTCACTGATGTTGTTCAATATTTCAACACACTATAGATTGCCTCAATTATTGAATATTTGAATGAAGCGGACGAAGGCCCTTGCTTGTCCAATGATATGCAGCACCAACGTGTTTATCTGTCGAATCATTTCAGCAACCCCATCCAATTTTGCTGGAGCAGCATTGCAAATGGCTGTGGTCTTATTTATTTCATTAGAGCTGAAAATATAAATGAAATATGTTAGGGCAAAACACAAATAAATGATTTGGATAAAATTTTGTACATACTTATATGCGCCTCTGTCCTTTTTGGACCATTTGCATAACACCATTCACTTCGACAAAAGCATCGTAACCTTGCTGTAAGAGTGCATCGATATTGGCCATTTGTGTTTGGATTGTTGTGGTTATTTTAAATGTGATCAAAAGAACATATAAATAAAGTAAAGTTTGAAAAAGCGCATGATCCACCTACCTCCCTCATGTTTAAAGGATGTTGGCCATTTGTAAAGTTAAAACAAAAACCAGAAACATTTATTATTCGTGCCCTTGCCGCTTTCCCATATTGGGTAAAAATGCAAAATAATCGATTCTATAACTTAAAATCCAAATTACAAAATCATGAACGGAAAATAATTAATATATAAAATTATATCCACGGTAAAAAAAAAAAAGTCTATGAAAAGGACTTTGCACATGGCCTGGGACGCTCATTGATGTTATTCGATATTTCCACTCACTATAAATTGCCTCGATTATTGAACGTTGGAATGAAGTGGACGAAGGCCCTTACCTGCCCAATGGTATGTAGCACCAACGTGTCTACTTGTCGGATCATTTCAGCAACCCATTCAGTTATGCTCGAGCGGCATTGTAGATGGCTGTGGCCTCATTTCACTAGAGCTGAAAACATAAATGAAATCTGTTAGAGTAAAACACAAATAAAAAATTTGGATAAAATTTTGTAGATACTTACATGCGTCTCTGTCCTCTCTTGACCATTTGCATGGTACATTTGCTTCATCAAAACACAAATAAAAATTTAATGTAAGAGTGCAGCGATATTGACCATTTGTGTTTGTGTTGTTGTGGTTGTTTTGAATGTAATCAAAAGAATATATAAATATAAATAAAGCAGAGTTTGAAGGAGTGCGTGATCCACCTACCTCCTTCATCTTTAAAAGATGTTGGCCATTTGTAAAGTTAAAACAAAAACCAGAAATATTCATTATTCGTGGCTTTCCCATATTTGGTAAAAACGCAAAAGAATCGATTCCATAATTTAAAAATCTAAATTACAAAATCAGGAACGACAAATAATTAATAAGCAAAATTATATCCGCAGTAAAAAAAAAAAGAGTCTAAACAGGGGAAGAAGACACTGCGCATGGCCTGCACAATGCGCTCACTGATGTTGTTCAATATTTCAACACGCTGTAGATTGCCTCGATTATTAAATGTTGAAATGAAGTAGACGAAGGCCATTATCTGCTCAATGGTATGCATCACCAACGTGTCCACCTGTCGAATCATTTCAGCAACCCCATCCAATTTTGCTCGAGCGGCATTGCAAATGGCTGTGGCTTTATTTACTTCACTAGAGCTGAAAACATAAATGAAATATGTTAGAGTAAAACACAAATAAAGAATTTAGATAAAGTCTTGTAGATACTTATATGTGTCTCCGTTCTCTCTGGACCATTTGCCTGGCACCCTTCGCTTCAACAAACGCATCGTAAGCATGCTGTAAGAGTGTAGCGATATTGGCCATTTGTGTTTGGGTGGTTGTGGTCGTTTTGAATGTGATCAAAAGAACATATAAATAAAGTAGAGTTTGAAATGACGCGTGATCCACCTACCTCCCTCATGTTTAAAATGTGATAGCGCAAGAACGGGTGCATCTCCTGTTCCACATCGCTTAAGGGGAGTCCTTGGGCTAGTTTATAAAGCTTGGGTCTCTTTAACCTTTGTAACGCGTTTTATAACCGTGAGAACTCAGTGTCCAAAGCGGACAATATTACACAGTGGGGCCTGAGCTGTTACAAATGGTATCAGACTACGTATGGGGCCACAACGAGGACGTTGTGCTCCCAAGGGGGGGAGAATGTGACGACCCAAGAGCGAGGGTGTGTCTCCTGTCCCACATCGCTTAGGGGAGTATTGGAGCTAGTTTATAACGCTTAGGGTCCCTTTAATGGAATGAAGCGGATGAAGGCTCTTGCCTACCCAATGGTATGCGGCATCAATGTGTCCATTTGTCGGATCATAAGTTTTGTAGATACTTGCATGCGCCGCATGCCTCTATCAACTCTGGACCATAATGATATCCTTCGCTTCAACGAATGCATCTAGTGCAGAATTTGAATAAAGTTTTGTAGATACTTGCATGCGCCTGAAGGCATTGAGTGCAGCGGGTTGTTGTGATCATTTTGAATGTGATCAAAAGAACATATAAATAAAGTAGAATTTGAAAAGACGCGTGATCTACCTACCTCCCTCATGTTTGAAAGATGTTGGCCATTTGTAAAGTTAAAACAAAAACCAAAACACTCATTATTCGTGGCCTTGCCACTTTCCTATATTGGGTAAAAACGCAAAGAATTGATTCTATAACATTAAAATCCAAATTACAAAATCAAGAACGACGGATAATTAATAAGCAAAATTATATCTGCTGTAAAAAAAAAAATTTCTAAATAGGGGAAGAGGATTTTGTGCATGGTCTGCACAGTGTGCTCATTGATGTTGTTTGATATTTCCACTCACTGTAGATTGCCTCGATTGTTGAATGTTGAAATGAAGCGGACGAAAGCCCTTACATGCCCAATGGTATGTAGCACCAACATGTCCACTTGTTAGATCATTTTAACAACCCATCCAGTTACGCTGAGCGACATTGTAGATGACGGTGGCCTCATTTACTTTACTAGAGCTGAAAACCTAAATGAAATTTGTTAGAGCAAAGCACAAATAAATAATTTGGATAAAGTCTTGCACATACTTATATGCGCCTTTGTCCTCTCTAGACCATTTGCATGACACCCTCCGCTTCGGCGAACGAGTTGTAAGCTTGCTGTAAGAGTGCAGTGATATTGACCATTTGTGTTTGGGTTGTTCTCTCTAGACCATTTGCATGACACCCTCCGCTTCGGCGAACAAGTTGTAAGCTTGCTGTAAGAGTGCAGTGATATTGACCATTTGTGTTTGGGTTGTTGTGATCGTTTTGAATGTGATCAAAAGAATATATAAATAAAGTAGAGTTTGAAAGAGCGCGTGATCCACCTACCTCCCCCATGTTTAAAAGATGTTGGTCATTTGTAAAGTTAAAACAAAAACCAAAGAAACTTTCATTATTTGTGACATTGCCGCTTTCCCATATTGGGTAAAAATGAAAAAGAGTCGATTTCATAACTTAAAAATCCAAATTACAAAATCAGGAACGACAAATAATTAATAAGCAAAATTATATCTGCTGTAAAATAAAAAAAAGTCTAAACAGGGGAAGAGGACTCTGCGCATGGCCTGTAAAGTGCGTTCACTAATGTTGTTCGATAGTTCCACTCACTATATATTGCCTCGATTATTGACCGTAGGAATGAAGCGAACGAAGGTTTTTGCCTGCCCAATGGTATGCATGTCCACTTGTTAGATTATTTCAGCAACTTCATCCAGCTCTGCTTGAGCGGCATTGCAGATGGTTGTGGCCTCATTTAGCTGAAAACATAAATGAAATCTGTTAGAGTAAAACACAAATAAATAATTTGAATAAAGTCTTGTAGATATTTATATGCGTCTCTATCCTCTTTGAATCATTTGCATGGCACCATCCGCTTCGACAAACGCATCGTAAGCTTGTTGTAAGAGTACAACAATATTGGTCATTTGTGTTTGGATTGTTGTGGTCATTTTGAATGTGATCAAAAAAACATATAAATAAAGCAGAGTATGAAAGAGTGCATAATCCACCTACCTCCCTCATGTTTAAAAGATGATGGCAATTTGTAAAGTTAAAACAAAAACAAGAAACATTCATTATTCGTGGTCTTATCGCTTTCTCATATTGGGTAAAAACGCAAAAGAGTTGATTCCATAACTTAAAAATCCAAATTACAAAATTAGGAACAACAAATAATTAATAAGCAAAATTATATCCACAGTAAAAAAAAAAAAAAAAAGTCTAAACAAGGGAAGAGGACTCTACGCATGGCTTGCACAGTGCGCTCACTGATGTTGTTTAATATTTTCACTCGCTGTAGATTGCCTCGATTATTGAACGTTGGAATGAAGTGGATGAAGGCTCTTGCTTGGCTAATGGTATGCAAGCACCAACGTGTCCACTTGTCGGATCATTTCAGCAACCCCATTCAGTTTTGCTCGAGCGGCATTGGAGATGGCTGTGATCTCATTTACTTCACTAGAGCTGATAATGTAAATGAAATATGTTAGAGTAAAACACATTTAAAGAATTTGGATAAAATCTTATACATACTCCGCTTCGGCGAACGAATCGTAAGCTGTCTGTAAGAGTAGAGTGATATTGGTCATTTGTATTTGGGTTGTTGTAGTCGTTTTGAATGTGATCAAAAGAGTAGAGTTTGAAAGAGCGCGTGATCCACCTACCTCCCTCATGTTTAAAATATGTTGGCCATTTGTAAAATTAAAACAAAAACCAGAAACATTCATTATTTGTGGCATTGCCGTTTTCCCATATTAGGTAAAAACGCAAAAGAGTTGATTCCATAACTTAAAAATCCAAATTACACAATCAAGAACGACAAATAATTAATAAACAAAATTATATCCGCAGTAAAAAAAAAAAAAAAAAGTCTAAAAAGGGGAAGAAGACTCTGCGTATGGCCTGCACAGTGCGCTCACTGATGTTGTTTGATATTTCCACTCGCTGTAGATTGCTTTGATTATTGAACGTTACAATGAAGCGGACGAAGGTTTGATATTTCCACTCGCTGTAGATTGCCTCGATTATTGAACGTTACAATGAAGCGGACGAAGGTCACGATTATTGAACGTTACAATGAAGCGGACGAAGGTCATTACCTGCTCAATAGTATGCAGCACCAACGTGTCTACTTGTCGGATCATTTCAGCAACTCCATTTACTTCACTAGAGCGGAAAACATAAATGAAATATATTGTGGCTAAACACAAATAAAGAATTTGGATAAAATTTTGTAAATGCGCCTCTATCCTCTTTGAATCATTTGCATGGCACTTTCCGCTTCGACGAGTGTATCGTAAGCTTGCTGTAAGAATGTAGCGATATTGGCCATTTGTGTTTGGGTTGTTGTGGTCGTTTTGAATGTGATCAAAAAACATATAAATAAAGCAGAGTTTGAAAGAGCGCGTGATCTACCTACCTCCCTCATGTTTAAAAGATTATGGTCATTTGTAAAAAAAAAAAAAAAAATTTCTAAACAAGGGAAAATGACAAATAATTAATAAACAAAATTATATCCGCTGTAAAAAAAAAAAAAAAATGGCGCATGGCACGCATAGTGTGCTCCACCGATGTTGATATTTCAATAGATTTCCACATCATGTTGTAAATTGCCTCGATTATTGAATGTTGGAATGAAGTGGACGAAAGGCCCTTGCCTACCTAATGGTATATAGCACCAACGTGTCCACTTGTCGTATCATTTCAGCAACCAATCCAGTTCTACTCGAGCGGCATTGCAGATGAATGTGGCCTCATTTACTTCACTAGAGCTGAAAACATAAATTAAATCTTTTAGAGTAAAAGACAAATAAAGTTATATAGATACGGCAGTTACATAGATACTTACATGCGCCTTTTATACTTCACTAGAGCTGAAAATATAAATTAAATCTTTTAGAGTAAAAGACAAATAAAGTTATATAGATACTCTTTACCAAAAAAAAAAGTTATATAGATACTTACATGCGCCTTTGTCCTCTCTGGACCATTTGCATGGCATTTGTTTACATCGTAAGTTTGTTGTAAGAGTGCAGCGATATTGGCCATTTGTGTTTAGATTATTATAGTCGTTTTGAATGTGATTAAAAGAATATATAAATAAAGCAAATTTTTAAAGAGCGCGTGATCCACCTTCCTCTCTCATGTTTAAAAGATGTTGGCTATTTGTAAAGTTAAAACAAAAACCAGAAACATTCATTATTCGTGGTCTTGCTGCTTTCCCATATTGGGTTAAAACGCAAAAGAGTCGATCCTATAACTTAAAAATCCAAATTACAAAATCAGGAACGACAAATAATTAATAAGCAAAATTATATCCGTAGTAAAAAAAAAAGTCTAAAAGAAGATTAAAAAGTAGAATAATAGTCAACCATGACAGTACTATGGATGCCAAGTGAATGAGGCTCTGGTTTTGTTAATTAATCACCAGCTCAATTCTTGAAGATAACTTTTTGTTGCAAAGCACGTTCTCTAGGTTCCTTCACTTTTTTCAACTCGTCCAAGTCTGAGAAGTATTCTTCATCACAAAGGATTTACTACTAACTTCTCAAGAGCAATGGCATTGTCGATAAGGTAATTCACTAGCTCGAGCTCACAAGGTTGACCATAATAATTGTGAAATTCAAACTCCTTTAAGTGCTGATGGGGAGGTCCAACAACTCTTTTTGGTTCTCTCTGCATGCATAGCATCTTCCATGGCAAGATCATCTGTGATAAAAGAAGAATGTTGTATATTATTAATTACCACAAGATCTCAACACATTGGAGAATACCAATGGAATAAAGAACTTGCAAAAGAAAGTGACTTACAATGGAAAGTAAGTCCGTGAGAATTATGACGTCATGCATATATTAATCACATGATGTCCCGACAACTCACCCAAAAGTAGAGAGTTGAATACTATTCAACAGTGGCTTGGTTTATCATATTCCATCCTACTACATTAGCCTAAAGCCTAAATAGGTGAAGGCTTGAATGAAGGCTTGAATGAGATTGAAGACCCACCTCAAACACAAAACTCCGCAAGTAGGGACATGCCTCGATCACGGGAGTCAATGGAAGTAGGCTGGCACCTCTTCTTCCAAAGACTCTCAATTCCAATAGCCTGACATTTGCTAATTTAGGAGGTTGACAAATAAGCAGGTCTTCCTACATATAGACAGAGAGAGAATCATAGGCGACGCAAATTATAAAAATTAAATAACTTACGAAACTTTACGAAAAAAGTGGGTGCTCTTACATTGGGTGAATCGGAAAATTGAAGTTTGAGAATCTGCAAACAAGAAAGATTCGAAAGTTGAGAGAAGGTCCTATGCACAAGCACCAGATGAGATTTCCTAATAAACACCTCAGATAGTTGCGGGAGCTTGTCCAAACACAAAGGAATTTCACATCCCAGGAAAGTGAAGGACACAAGGCCCGTGTCATAAATCTCAACGCGTTCAAGATCCTTACAATATGCTATGCACAAGTACTTCAGCTTCAGTGATTGGCCAGAGACTCTCAACCTATTCAAAGTAGGAGAATGCTCCAAAACCAATCGCTCTAGAACTGGACAATTGGCAAGCAGTTGCTCAATGAGTTCTTCCTCCACAGTTACTCGATTCAAGTAGAGCTCTTCGAGATACTTAAATCCAACATGCCAAGAACTAGAAGAGTTGAAGCCAAAATTACTTTGACCCGGAGCTTGTCGTGAGCACCCTATATCAACATCCATTAGTATCTCATGCCCCAACGGATATGGCAAGCGACTAGGGTCACAATCGCGCCTCAAATCCTTCACACACGCGGGCTCAAAATCTAGTTGGAGAATTTTAACTCGTTTTGTCAATGCAAAACGAATCCACCGATCGATGTGAGATTTATACGAGATATTTAGGTCAAAGTATAATGCAAATCTACGCAAATGGAATCCTTCAATATGACGATGCAAGACATTGTCCACCCATGCCACGTATCTTGCCCTCTCCTTTTCTGCCAACTCAGGGTTACCTTTCATCTCGTCCAACAAGTCAGACCAGTCGAAATCAAGGTTGGTGACCTGATAAGTAGACAAATGCCTCCATCTTCTGGAAAGAAGACAAGTCGCCTGTGCTTCTCTAGATCTCAAAAGGGATAATATAGAGCCGACAACATCATCGGGCAAACAGCTAATCCGATCCTTTAGATTGAGTTTCACCGAAAGAAAAACAAACAAGGTGAGAAAAATCACAATGATTATCTGAGGCGTCTCTTACGACTAGTTCCAAGGTCAAAAACGAAATTTTATGCACCAAAATTCTTTACCTTGTCGGCAGATTCGTCTTCATTTTTAGAGCGAAGCCTCTTTGGAGATGGAGAATCCATAGACGCCGGCATTAGTTCGCCTTCATTTCGTCAAAAGCCCGTCTTTAAATCTCCTTTTTTTCTTTTCTCGTTCCTCCTCAGATTTTAGGGAATGTTCCGAGAAACCACCTCCCATTCGATATATTTTCAAATCAGCGATATCTTTTTTTTGGTAAGTTAAATCAGCGATATCTTTTTCAAACGTCTATAATGATTAAAATTGTACAAATTATATTACACAAAAAGAAATATTCTGAGAAATATATTATTGCTAATGGCATCTCTACATCGGCTTTTGTTTTGTATTTCTTTTTCTTTTTTGTCAAACTTTCATTTATTTCCATGAAAATACAAGAGAGAAATATCCCAGTCTAACAGCAAATCAAGATAAATTCCAAATAATTTCAAAACAAAACAAACTCCGAATGGTTGCAGATTTGAGATTTCTTCAAATCAAAATCGGCGGCCGATCAACGAATCCGTCTTCACTAATGAGTACACATTGAGATCTCTATCTATTACTATGACTTTATCTTTCAGGTGGCGCGGCTAGGTTCAGAATCCCCAACACCAATGTCTGGGGAAATATAATCTGGAAAGAGTCGTCTAGGCAATGATCTATGAAGCTGTATATATACAAACAGAAATGTATCCTTGACAAAGCCCAGGCTACGAGGAATTTAGGATAAGTAGAAAATCTGAAGGAGCAAAGCAAAAAGACAGTCGAGCACTTTGGTCACAGAACAAGACACTCCACATTGACATCTCCTAAAGTCAGGTTAATTTAAAATGCTATGTACTTAAGTGCCAGTGAATAAAGAAATAGCAACTTGATTTTTTAACACAGGAAAACATGCCCTGGCTTAACATGACCACTAGGCACAAGATAAGGTGTCTCCATTTGAGCTTGAGCTTTCCTTATCCTCTCTGCAGACGAAGAAGGCGTGTCTGAATTCTTCATCTGCTTCAACTTCAATTCTTCCTTGTGTTGCTTCATGCGCTTCTCTTCCTTTTGCCAGGCCCCAACTGCTAACTTCAGAAAACAATGAAACATTATCCATCTTTAATATCAAAAACATCTAAGTCACAGGGTCCTGTAAGCCAACAAAGGCAAATAAATGTATATCGTTCGAGCAAAAGTAAAACAAAGTAATGCCTAAGATGAGCATTGTCTTATGTATCAAATTATCATAACATATTAATATCACTGCAACGTTCTCTAAGATCCAAGTTAAACCCAAGTACTCTCGTAGTTCATAAATAACTAACCTTAGATTACTAATAAATGGGTGTATTTAATAAATACTATTTATCAGTGAAGTGGGTGTATTTATTCAGCATATCCAGATAAAACAAAGACACCAGCAACCGTGACTACATAAACTTGTGATGCATAATGTTACTGATGAGAAAGCTAAAATTATCTCACAACAGCTCGCTTAAAATGCACATATATGGACCTGACAGATAAAATTTACTTAGCATTGGATTGCCTTTCTGGATGCTGTTCAGAACAATCAAGAAGTTCCTGATCCTGCAAACAACAACCCCGTATCAGCTGACTTGACGGGAAAAAAAGAGAGAAGAAACCAAAAACTGAAATTGAAGCAGCATACTTGAAAGGCCTCCTTTGTAGCCATTACAGTAGTGCAATCTATGTGTTTAATAACCTATCATCTCCCACTATAAAACCCTACAACTAACTATCCACTATCCAGCATCAAACATGAAATCAATTGGAATGGCAGTGCCGCATGGATTTGACATAGATTGGCTGGTGTCAATGCACTGATTGCACATTAAAAAGAGCAAGAAAATACAGTGTTCTCATCTGCATAGTCTAGAACTAATAACAAAAGCAAACAAATTGACTTTTTTTCCTTCAAAATTTAAGCAGCTCTCTTTTCTTTCGAGCCATCTTCCATGCAACAGTAGTGCGGTGGACGTGGACAGAATGTGTGAAAGTAAACAAAACCAACTTAGAGAAACTACAGCAGAATCTCATATCTTCGCCTTTTCTCTTTCTTGGTTCTTTGCAAGATCAACTAAGCACTATGGAAAGAAAAGACCATAGACAACTCAATAATCTGGAAACCCAGACGAGAAAAAAGGAGAAAAGAGAGAAGAAATCTGGCTTGTAAGAAAATCAGCAACCGTGAAGACAATCAAACTTTGACTTCAGACAGACAAGAAACCCAAGCTCACTCCACATGCAAGAATGCGAAGCTCATGAAAATTAGTCAAAATCAAAGCCTGAAATGGAAAATACAAAGAGGTAGGGGAAAAAGCGAAACCTTGGCTAGAGAGAACTCATCGTCAGGGATAATCGCCTTGCCAGCGGATGCAGCCTGAGTGGAATCGATCGCTCTTGCGACGAACGCGACCTTGTGAGTCGCGAGACTGAGTCGCCTATCGCCAGCCGAGATGGGCGGCCACGATCGGGCACCGACAGTGCAGGCAGAGGAGAGAGGGAGCGTAGCAGTGGCCGCAAATCTCGAACCAGTAGTCGTGAGCGCAGGCGACGGAAGCTCCGTCGGAGATCCTACCACAAAGTGAAACCCTAGAATGCGAGGAGCAAAAAAGAGGGTGGCAGCAGAATCAACGAGAAGGCGCAGTCGTGGACGGTGGCGGAGTCGACGACAAGGAGAAGGCACAATCGTCGGAGAAGAAGGCGGAGTTGACGAGGGTATGTGTTTGGTCTTGGGTAAAGATGAGAATGTGTTTGTGTTTATTGCCTTGTTTGGAACTTTGAAGTTAATGTGTTTGGAGGTGAACAATGTTTCAACCCTAACCCGATCCAAAACATATTTATTTGTTTGTTTTATATCTATTATCCAAACAATATCAAAGCTCAAAACATGTATTATATATGTTTCATGTCCGGTCGTGTTTGGATTAAGTTAGGCTGGGTTTGTTGGACACCTCTAATTAGAATTACATATTAAAATTTTGAACTATCATATTAAAATTTCATATTTGAGTATCAAACAGTGTTAGAAAGTAAGATAGGTGTTGATTGAATGTTGAAAAGTGTCAGAAAATATTGAATACATATCGAAATATCTAATACGATATGAAAGTTTTTAAAGAGTGTAAGTGTTTTCTAGCTCCGTGCACGTAGGTGTTGGGATATCCTCCTTTGAAAACCAGACCGAAATTTTCGAGAGAGAGAGAGAGTTTCCCACGTCTTGTCGCTTTAGTTTTTTGTCCCCCTCGGCAGGAGCAAATGCGGCTCAAAACATGGGGAAGTAGACATCATTTTATGACACGTGCGGGTTGCATGATCTGGCAGCTGCGTTGACCGAAGCAAAGCGTAGCTTTAATTTGTCAGCCTGTCACACGCGCAAATCCAAGGATAACTCAAAGGGAAAACGATAAAGAAGATAGATGCATGATTAGGAGCTCTGCACAAAATGGTAATTCATCTTGCTCCTACACACCGATAATGATTCTGGTCAACTATTCTTGAGAGTCAAAAGATGTCATAAAATTTCAGGTGGGCGAATATCAGAAGGCTTCCGTTGTTGATGTTTGAATATCCGAGAGTCCTATTTTAGTGCGGCCTGTTAAACGTATCCCCTATTTCCAAACCGAGCGAGCTCACCGTGACGAGTTCAATGAGCCAAGGAGACTAGGGCGCACCTAATGAATGGGCAAACTGCAGTAATGAGGATGCCGTCGGAATTGTTTGAAAACCCATCGAAAGTCAAACCAACCTTTGCCGACAAGATAGGCACTTGATTCTCATATATATTCAAGAGATGGACCCCATTTTGAGGGTGCAAGTGCGTGAAAATGTCGTAAAATTGTGTGATATTAATATAATTTATTAAGAACTTGGCTCTACCTCGTTAACCAGGCGCGCAGTATCCAAATAGCAACCCCGACATTTTATAAGCATTCATATCCTCTGCCTACAGTTGGAAGAAGTTCTCTCCCTCTCTCTCTCTCTCTCTCTCTAGAGTCAAACCTCTCTTTAAAAACTGAAAAACACCGATCAACCCATGCATCCATCCAATCCATCACTCGCAAAATCCCTCTGCTTCGAGCTTCTTCTCTTCCTTCTTCTTGTAGAGAGTTCTGAAACATGAAGGCGGTTCTAGTAGTGGTCGGTCTGGTACTGAGCTCTCTTGTGACGATGGGGGCTCAAGCCGGCAATTTCTACCGGGACTTCGGCCTCACTTGGGGTGACCAGCGAGCCAAGATCTCCCAAGGTGCTCAGCTTCTCACCCTCTTTCTCGACAAGTACTCTGGCTCGGGGTTTCAGTCCAAGAACGAGTACTCTTTGGCCGCATAGACATGCAAATGAAGCTCGTCCCGGCAATTCCGCCGGCACCATCACCACCTACTACTTATGTGTCTTCATTCATTCAAATTGCGCGCTTGCTAACAATACTAATCTCTCTCCAACTTAATTGGCATTGACAAAGAACAGTAGTCCCAGCTAAAATTGACAACATTTGCTTCACAATATATGCAGTTATCTTCTCAAGGGCCAGAGCACGATGAGATTGAATTTGAGTTTCTGGGGAATTTGTCTGGTAACCCCTACATTGTGCGCACCAACGTGTTCACTCAGGGCAAAGGCAACCGCGAGCAGCAGTTTTATCTCTGGTTCGACCCAACTAAGGCCTTCCACGCCTACTCCATCCTCTGGAACCCTCAACGCATCCTGTATGTTCATGAATCATTCTAAACGTTTCGTCGAAGTAACGATTCTCTAGCTAAACCTGAACACAGACTAACACATCGGCTTCTTTAATCACCATCAGTTTCTTGGTAGACAATGTGCCTATAAGAGAATTCGTCAACAAGGAATTGATGGGTTTCCCGTTTCCCAACAAACAGGCCATGAGGATTTACTCGAGCCTGTGGAACGCAGACGACTGGGCCACCATGGGCAGGCGCGTCAAGACGGACTGGACTCAATCTCCTTTCACCGCTTCCTACCGCAACTTCGACGCCAATGCATGTGCATGGTCAGCCGGGAAGTCGTCCTGCGCTTCCACGACCACCACCAGCTCGACCGCTTCCAGCAGCGACACGTGGCAGACTTAGGCGCAGGACGCCATCGGAAGGCAGAGGCTTGAGTGGGTGCGGAAGAACTTCATGATCTATAATTACTGCACCGACCTCCCCTCCCGAATGCAAGAACTGAGAGCTGAAATATGAGAGAACCTAAAATATTTTCTTGCACATGTGTTCTGATTAATTAGCGCGTATATATTGCCAAATTCTTTTGTTCTTTCTGTAAATTGAGCTACGATAAATAATGAAAACAGATCGTTGGTGAATAGCTAGCCAGGCTTGACTTCATTTCTTTTTCCCCTTTTATAGGTACACCAGTAGGGTGGGTAGTGACTAGAGACGAGGGCCTGGCCAAGTTCTATTTTGAAACAGGCGTCAACGATTGAATTCCGAAGGGAACCAATTTGGTCCCCGTTCCAGCAACTTGAAACTAGGACTGGACCAATTAAGCCCTGACTCCTATCTTGGAACCGGTCCACGTATATGAACAAACAGAGTTTTTCCATAGTTTTTCTTAGAAACATTTAGTTTTGAATGATTCCTCCCATTTGGCCTTAGTCCAAAATATTAGTCTCTTGAAATTTCATTTGGAGCTAATAGAATTATGATAGATGAAGTTTTTACATGAAACTCCAAATTGTGACGCCCTCTTTCATAAAATTTTAAACATAATATATTAAGATGCAGGTGCAAATTGTACTATAAAAAGTTGCATATCAAAGATTAGATGTGTTGTGAAGCATTGAATTATCCTAATTACCTTGTGACTCATTAGCTTAAGTTTTTAAGTGAAAATTGATCCAACTCAATATATTGACTGATTTGGACGCGGGCTCTCTCTTGGCTATTTCCCCAAGTTAAAATGTTGGATCTTTTTTGTTCTCCCAACATTGGTGTTAGAGCCAATAATTGATTGGTAGCCCACTCGCAATGTGTATCGGAGTCAGGTGAATATTGCAAAGAAATAATCTTGTGATTAACGTAGTTTTCAAGCAACTTTCATAGTTTAGTTTGGCGAAAGGGACCAGGGATAAATGTGGCATTATGTTGTAGCAATGCAGTCCCAACAGCAATATTCATTGTTTGGTCTAGAGAAAGAGACCTGAGGTGAAGGTGGGTGTTATGGAATATCAATGCAATCCCAATGAGAACTTTCATGGTATGGTCTAGAGAAAACAATCGGTGATGAAGGTGGGCATTATGGTATATCAATGCAATCCCAATTAGAAATTTCATGGTATGATCTAGAGAAAACAGCCAGTGATGAAGGAAGGTGGAGATTAAGTTGAGACATGTTGATTCAAAAGTATACTTGAATTAAGGGAAAGCAAACCTAACACTGAACTTGTACACGAGTGCGAGATTGTTGAGATGGATGTATGAGCTGTTTTAGGAAAAGTCATAAAACTGGAGAATTGATGTGGTACAAAGTAGTTAATAATCCTAACTGGTCCATAACTTATTGCCTTAACCTTTTGAGTAAAAATGAGTCGAAGATGGTATATTTTGGGTTTGGATTTGGGCTCCCCCTTGACAATCTCTATAAGTGAAAAAAATAAAATTTCTACAGCACCCTTCCAACACAGTGAGATGGTTTATCGCGTCTGTCAAAATTTGTTAAGACTAAAGTTTGGATAATCATGCACATACAAAGCTAAACCCCATTTTGATATTTTAGTCCTACGTAAAGCTAGAAAAGAGTGACTGACCTCAACGAAATAGTTAAAAAGGGCTTGGAAAAACTAATAACTTGATAGAGTAATTGACATGTAATTGGTCATTTGAGAAAGTTGGTCATGCTGAATATCACCTAATAAATACCCAATTACATCACTTTGTACATGCCCCTCTTGTATATAGATCAGTATCAAAGTTCATACGATATAGGCTCACTCCATCACGACAATGCTACACCCAGAAACTGTGTTGTGAAGTGTCCTAAATAATTAACTACTTAGCAATACGGGTTTTTTTTAACATGCACAACATTCAAACTGGACATAACGCTTTTTAAAAATTGTCAGAGCTGTTGCTAAAAATTGTTAAAAGGTGTTGACAATTTCGAGTTATTTGTCAAACACCTTATTGAGATATACATCGTTTGTTTTCACGGTTGAAAATGCCACAAAGAACCATACCGATTAGTCTTATAGTGTCCCTAGCACTTTTTCTTTGTTTTTTGGTCAGGCATTTTGGGAAAAGCTCTAGCCAGGAAATGAAGGTACGTGGCAACGCAACAACGGTATGCCTGGTTCCGCGAAGGCTCCATGACAAGATAATCCTCCAAAGCAATAACCATTTGCCAGCTTGCAATATTTCAACTGGGTCAAGGTAGTTTTTGGGTGAGGTTTATATATATATGTATCTGGCCAGGTCTATCTACCGATTGGAAGCAAAACCCGTGCATGAAACCACTACTCAATCTGTTACCACGTACGTGATGAGACACCCTCATCGAAAACAAGAACTAAATATTTTATAGAGAGAGATTCCTACGTTTTCTTTCTTTGTAGCTTTTGTTTTTGTCTCCCTTGGCTGGAGCAGATGCGACTCAAAGCACGGGAAAGTGACGTTATTCTACTGAACGTGCGGGTTGCCTGGTGTTGCGTAGACCGAAGCAAAGCAAACCTTATCTGTCAGCCTGTCACACCCCCCCCCCTCCTTTTCCTTCCTCCAAGGACAGCTTCCCGGCGAGTGCAAACGACACCAAAATGAGCTCAATCTCATAAGAGACAGAGCCGCCTCGTGTAGAAGTTAACCAGACGCGCACTATCCATATATCAACACGGCATTTGATGCGGTTTTATATCCTCTGTCTACAGCTGGAAGACTCTCTCTCTCTCTCTCTCTCTCTCTCTGAAGTCAAACCTTTTTTTAACACTAACAATACTGCTTAACGTGTATAAATACTTCCTTCCCATGCATCCATCATATCCATCACTCGTAATCGAGCTTCTTCTCCTCCACACTGTTGTAGAGCGTTGAATGATGAAGGTGGTTTTAGTAGTGTTCTGTCTAATCATGAGCTCTCTCATGATGAAGGGGGCTCAAGCCGGTGATTTCTACCGGGACTTCGACCTCACCTGGGGCGGCCAGCGAGCCAAGATATCTGAAGGTGGTCAGTTTCTCACCCTCTCTCTCGACAAGTATTCTGGCTCCGGGTTTCAGTCCAAGAATGAGTACCTCTTTGGCCGCATCGACATGCAACTCAAGCTCGTCCCTGGCAATTCCGCTGGCACCGTCACCACCTACTATGTATGTGTCTTCATTCATTAAATTTGCAAGCATGCTAATTATACTAATCTCTTTCCCACTTAGTTAGCACTGATAAGGAACATTAAATTGACAACGTTCTTTTGCTACACTATATATGCAGTTGTCTTCTCAAGGGCCGACGCATGACGAGATTGACTTCGAGTTCCTTGGGAATCTGTCAGGCAACCCCTACATCGTGCACACCAACGTATTCACTCAGGGCAAAGGCAACCGTGAGCAGCAGTTTTATCTCTGGTTCGACCCAACCAAGGCCTTCCACACCTACTCCATCCTCTGGAACCCTCAACGCATCCTGTATGTTCATGTTCATTTTAATGTATCAATGTAACAATTCTCTAGCTAAACCTGAACACACACTAACGCATTTTTTCTTTTAATCTCTATCAGTTTCTTGGTGGACAATGTGCCTATAAGAGAATTCGTCAACAAGGAATCGATGGGTATCCGTTCCCCAACAAACAGGCCATGAGGATTTACTCAAGCTTGTGGAACGCAGATGACTGGGCCACCATGGGCGGGCGCGTCAAGACGGACTGGACTCAGGCTCCTTTCACCGCTTCCTACCGCAACTTCAACGCCAATGCCTGTGCATGGTCAGCTGGGAAGTCGTCCTGTGCCACCACGACCACCACCAGCTCAACCAATTCCGGCAGCAACACCTGGCAGACTCAAGCGCTAGACGCCAACGGAAGGCAGAGGCTCAAGTGGGTGCAGAAGAACTTCATGATCTATAACTACTGCACCGACTTGAAGCGCTTCCCTCACGGCCTTCCCCCCGAATGCAAGAACTGAGGGCTGAAATTTGGGGAAACCTAAAAGATTTTCTTGCACATGTGTTCTGATTAATTACCGTGTACATATCGCCAAATTTTTTTTGTTCTTTCTGTAAGTTGAGCTACAAGAAATAATGAAAGCAAATCGTTGATGGATTATTAGCTAGCCTTGACTTCATTTTTTGTTCCCCTTTAATCATTGGCCAAGTTCGATCCTGAACCTGGCGTTGTCCATTGAATTCCGAAGGGAACCAATTCGGTCCGGTTCCAACAACTCGAATATAGGACTGGACCAATTAAGCTCTGATTCCGACCTTAGAACCGGTCTACATAATTCTGAATAAACAGTTTTTCCATAGGTTTTCTTAGAAACATTTAATTCTGAATGATTCCTCCTATTTGGCCTTAGTCCAAAACATTAGCCTCTTGAAATTTCATTTATAGCTAATAAAATTTTGATAGCTGTACTTACCATGTTTTAGTTCGGTTACTCATTTATGGAAATGGACGTTAAAAGATCATTTTTACTTACTTCCACTCTGGCAGCATCCATGAATGACCTGTCTGCCTATTGCTTGGGAGACAAAAGGGTAAACCGACAAGAACCTTCTAATCTGCTTGGGGCGTGTGTGCACAAACTTTGAGTTAACCAGCAGTAATTGTTTCCCAAAGCGGGAGTCGATTTCAAAAGCATATCTACATACACCTCCCCAGATGCTTATTCATTGCACCACAACCACACCGAGAAGGAATATTAGCATGCATCCATGTCAGCAATGTCATCCTCACCAGCTTTGATGATACAAGAAGACCAATATTTGCCCCCCACTGAGCTTGAGAGCTCACGAAACTCCGAACTGCGACGCCCTCTATTTAAAATAGTATTAAACATGATACGTTGAGAAGTACATGTGATTTGTATAAGAAAAAGTCCCATATTAAAGACTTGATGTGTTAAGGAGTATTGAATAATCCTAGTTACCTAAGTCATTGGCTTAAGTTTTTTAGGGAATACAAGTTCAATTCGATATATTGACAAATTCAAAGTCGGACTTTCTCTTAATGATTTCCCCAAGTGAATATAAACGGGTCTATTTTGGGCTCCTAATATTGGTGTCAGAACCGATGGTTGATTGGTAGCCCACTCATGATGTGTATTAGAGTCTAGTGAATATCTAAAAGAAGTAATCTCATGATTAACACAATTTTCGAGCAACTTTCATGGTTCATTTTGATGAAAGAGACCAGGGATGAAGGTGGTGTTATGATATAGTGACACAGATTGACAGCTGCATTCATTGTTCGGTCTGGAGAAAAAGACTTGAGGTGAAGGTGGGCATTATGATATACCAACGCAATCCCAATGTGAACTTTCCTGGTTTGGTCCAATGATGAAGGATAGTGGAGATTAAGTTGAGACATGTTGATACAAAAGCATACTTGAATTAAGAGGGATAGCTTGCACATGGGGGTAAGATTGTTGAGATGCACGTATGAGTTGTATTAGAAAAAGTCACAAGACTAGAGAATTCATGTGGTATAAAGCAATTAATAATCCTAGTTGGCTCATAATTTATTGGCTTGACATTTTGAGTGAAAATGGGTCCGACATAATATATCGCAGGTTTAGACTTGGGCTCCCTCTTGGCGATCTCTCTAGGTGAAAAAAATCAAGTTTCTATTGCAGACTTCCAATACAATGAGATGGTTTCTCGTGTCCATTATAATTTATTGAATCAAAAGTTTCATAATCATGCACATAGAAAGTTAAACCCCATTTTAATTTTCGTCTTATATATAAAGCTAGAAAAGGTAACTAACCTCAACGAAATAGCTAGAAAGGGCTTGGAAAAACTAATAACTCAATCAAGTAATGTGACGTGTAATTGGTGGTTTAAGAAAGTTGATCATGTGGAATAGCACCTAATAAATAACCAATTACATCACTTATAACATACCACTTTTGTATGTAGATCGGTATCAAAGTTCACACAACATAGACTCATTGTATCATGACGGTGCTATGTGCCCAAAAACTGTGTTGTGAAGTGTTATTATAAGTAATTAATTACTTAGTGATACAAGTTTCTTTAAACATGCACCATATTGGAATTGCACAGAACGCTCTCTAAAAATTGTTGGAGCTGTTGTTAAAAATCATTAATAGGTGTTGCAATTTCAAGATGATCGTCAAGCACCTTATTGAGATATACATAAGTTGTTTTCACAGTTGAAACTACTGTGAAGAACCATACCAAATAGTCTTGGAGTGTCCCTAGCACTTTTTCTTTGTTTTTTTTGGGCAGGCATTTGGGAAAAGCTCTGGCCAAGAAATGAAGGTACAAGGCAAGGCAAGGCAACGAAGGGATAACTAGTTTTGTGAAGGCTCCATGACAAGATAATCCTCCAAAGCAATAAACAAATGCCACCTTGCAATATTTGAACTGGGTCAAGGTAGTTTTTGGGTGAGGTTGATATATTTATGCATCTGGCCAGGCCTATCCACCGATTGGAAGCAAAACCCGTACATGAAACCACTATTCACTCTGTATGCACGTACGTGATGAGACACCCTCATCGAAAACAAGACCTAAATATTTTACAGAGAGAGATTCCTACGTTTTCTTTCTTTGTGGCTTTCGTTTTTGTCTCCCTTGGCAGGAGCAGATGCGACTCAAAGCATGGGAAAGTGACGTTAATCTACGACAAGTGCGGGTTGCCTGATGCTGCGTAGACCGAAGCAAAGCAAAACTTCAATCTTTCAGCCTGTCACACGCACTCATATCTACAAGGAAAACTCAAAGGAAAGAAAAGAAGATCGGTGCACAATCTGGAACTAGGGTAGATCATATCTATAGCCTAATTGTTCTAGCCCTTCTCTAACTTCCTCATACTAAAATTCCTCTTATATGCACGAACCGATGATTGATTGTGTTCCTATGTATTGATACCAATTTTGGTCAGTGATTCTTGAGAGTCAAGGTGCCGTAGAATTTCTTATCTCACCCTTCTAATCGGGAATAATTATGAAAGCAATCTTAAATTTATTGCAAGAATGACAATTTATTCATAAATTTTTCAATTTTATCAATGAAGTCCTAAACCTTTGTACAAAATTCCAATGTAATCATTCCGATCAGTTGTTGCCAAAAATTACTAACATAATGCCCGGTCATCACCGATCATTCTACGTGACACGTTGATGCTAAGACTTGCGGATCGTTGGTGGATAATTAGCTAGCCTTGACTTCATTTCTTGTTCCCCTTTAATCGTTGGCCAAATTCGATCATGAACCTGGCGTTGTCTATTGAATTCCGAAGGGAACCATATAGTCTGGTTCCAACAACTCGAATCTCGGACTGGACCAATTAAGCTCTGATTCCGACCTTGGAAACGGTCCACATAATTCTGAACAAACGGAGTTTTTCCACAGGTTTTCTTAGAAACATTTAATTCCGCATGATTCCTCCCATTCGGCCTTAGTCCAAAATATTTTTTTGGTAAGGGCCTTAGTCCAAAATATTAGTCTCTTGAAATTTCATTTATAGCTAATAAAATTATGATTGCTGGAGTACTTACTATGTTTTAGTTCGGTTAATTACCTATATTTGGAAATTGACGTCAAAAATAATTTTTACTTAAATCCACTCTGGCATCATCCATGAATGACTTGTCTGCTTATTGCTTGGGATACACAAGGGTAAACCAACAAAAATATTCTAGTCCACTTGAGGCGTTGTGCACAAACTTTAAGTTAATCAGCTGTAATTGTTTCCCTGAACGGAATTCAATTTCAAAACCATATCTACATACACCTGCCCAGATGCATATTCATTGCACCACAACCACGCCAAGAAGGAAGATTGGCATGTATCCATGTCAGCAATGTCTTCCTCACCCACTTTGATAGAAAAGAAGTCCAATATTTGCCCCCCAGTTGGTATGAGAGCTCCAAACTCCGAATTGCGACCCCCTCCATTGAAAATAATTTTAAAGATGATACTTTGAGATATAGGTGTGATTTGTCTTAGAAAAAATCCCACATCAGATATTTGATGTGTTGTGGAGTAATGAATAATCATAATCACCTTGTAACTCATTAACTTAAGTTTTTGAGTGAAAACACGTCCAACTGAATATATTGATGAGTTCAGAGTTTGGTTCTCTCTTGGCAATTTCCTCAAGTAAAGGTATCGGGCTTCTATTGTGTGCTCCCAACATTGGTGTTAGAGCCAATGGTTGATTGGTGGCCCACTCACAATGTATATCAGTTTCTGGTGAATATCTCAAAAAAGTAATCTTGTGATCAATGCAGTTTTCGGGCAACTTTCATGGTTCAGGTCGATGAAAGGGACCAAGGATGAAAGTGGCATTATGCTATAGCAACACTGTCCCGACAGCAGCATTCATTGTTCAATTTGGAGAAGAGACCTGAGGTGAAGGTGGACGTTATGGTATACAAATGCAATCCCGATGATGTGAACTTTCATGGTATGGTCTAAAGAACGAATCCGGTGATGAAGGATAGTAGAGATTAAGTTAAGACATGCTGATATAGAAGCAAACTTGAATTAAGAGGGAGCAGACTCAACCCTAAGCTTGCACATGAGAGCTAAATTGTTGAGATGCACACATGAGCTATATTAGAAAAAGTCACAAAATTAGAGAATTGATGTGGTATTGAGGAGTTAATAATCCTAGTTAACCCATAACTTATTGGCTTAACATTTTAAGTGAAAATGAGTTCAATGGGATATATTATGAATTTAGACTTGGGCTCCCTCTTGGCAATCTTCTTATATAAAAAAATCAAGTTTCTACTGCACACTTCCAACACAATGAGATGGTTTTTCGCATCCGTCAAAATTTGTTGAATCAAAGTTTGGATAATCATGCACATAACAAAAATAACCCATTTTGATATTTTAGTCATATTTAAAGATAGAAAAAAGTATGACCTCGACAAAATAGTTAAAAAGGGCTTGGAAAAACTATTAACTTAATCAAGTAATTTGACTTATAATTGGTCGTTTGAGAAAGTTGGTCATGTTAAATATCACTTAATAAATACCTAGTTACATCACTTAGTACATGCCACTTTTGTATGTAGATTGGTATCAAAGTTCACATAATATAGACTCATTGTATCATGACGGTGCTATGCACTAAAAAATTGTGTTGTGAAGCATTGTTCTAAGTAATTAACTACTTAACGATACGGGTTTTTTTTAACATACATTGCATTAAACCGGACATAGCGCTTTCTAAAAGTTGTCAAAGTTATTGCTAAAAATTGTTAAAAGGTGTCGCAATTTCGAGATGTACGTTAAACACCTTATTAAGATATACATCGGTTATTTTCACTATTGAAACTGCCACAAAGAACCGTACTAAATAGTCTTGTGGTGTCCCTAGCACTTTCTCTTTTTTGGTCAGGCATTTTGGTAAAAACTCTGGCCAGGAAATGAAGGTACATAGCAAGGCAACAGAGGCATACCTGGTTCGGCGAAGGCTCCATGACAAGATAATCCTCCAAAGCAATAACCAAACGCCAGCTTGCAATATTTCAACTGGGACAAGGTAGTTTTGGGGGAGGTTTACTTACATGCACCTGGCCAGGTCCATACCCATTGGAAAGACAGATAAGATTTCCACCTTTGGAAACAAAGCAGAAGCAAAACCCGTGCATGCAACCACTGCTCAAGCACGTAGGTTTAGAGACAACCTCCTTGAGAACCAGACCTAAATTTTTTATAGAGAGAGAGAGAGATTCCTACGTATTCTTTCTTGTGGCTTTCGTTTTTGTCTCCCTTGGCAGGGGCAATGCGGCTCAAAGCATGGGGAAGTCACATTATTTTATGGCACGTGCGGGTTGAATGATCTGGCAGCTGCGTGGACCGAAGCAAAGAATAGCTTTAATCAGTTAGCCTGTCACACGCGCTTCTCCAACTCCAAGGATAACTCAAAGGGAAATGATAAAGAAGATCGATGCATAATAAGAAACTAGGGTAGATCATATCTCCTTGGCGTGTGCGTCCATTGCACAACCTAATTGCTTTAACCCTTCTCTAACTCCCTCCTGCTAACATTCTTCTTATATGCGTAAACAGGTGATTGATATGTCGATAATGATTGTGGTAAACGATTCTCGAGTGTTAAAAAATGTAGTAGAATTTCATATCTCGCCCCTCCAACCAAAATGCTCCCCTCGTCACATTGAAGAGTTACTCATTTACCCGGGTAATAACAGAACTTTCTCATGCATATGAGCATACATATAATCAGGAAACTTCCATTGTTGATGTTTGAATGTCCGAGACCTTATTTCCAATCCGAGCCAGCTCACCATGGCGAGTTCGATGAGCCAAGGAAGGCAGGCCAGGAGCGGAAAATCCGGCAGGTTCAATCCATCGTTGAAGGGAAAAGTCCACGGAGGCCACCACCTGATGAATGGGCAATTACCATAGTAAGGAAGCCGTCGGAAATGTTGAAAGCCCATCGAAAAGTCAAACCTACCTGACGAGATAGGTGTTGGATTTACATATATTTAAGAGATGGACCGCATTGTGACGGTCCAAGTGCGTGGAAAATATTGTTAATTTATGGTGATTTGATATAATTCATTAAGCTAAGCTCTTGACGACAGCTTCCCGCAAGTGCCAACGCCACAAAAGTGATCTCCATCTCATGAGAGACACAGAGCTGCCTCGTGTAGAAGCTAACCAGACGCGCAGTATCCATATAACGACACGACATCTGTTAAGCATTCATATCCTCTGTCTACAGCTGGAAGAATCTCTCTCCCCTCTCTCTCTCTCTAGAGTCAAACCTTTTTTAAACACTAGCAACGCTGATTAACGCGTATAAATACCTTCTTCCCATGCACCCATCATATCCATCACCCACAAAGCCCTCTGTTTCAAGCTTCTTCTTCTCCTTTACCGTGTTGTGGAGTGTTGAAAAGATGAAGGTTTTAGTAGCGGTCTCTCTGGTCATGAGCTCTCTCGTGATGGTGGGGGCTCAAGCCGGTTATTTCTACCGGGACTTCGACCTCACCTGGGGCGGCGAGCGAGCCAAGATATCTCGAGGTGGCCAGCTTCTCACCCTCTCTCTCGACAAGTACTCAGGCTCCGGGTTTCAGTCCAAGAACGAGTATCTCTTTGGCCGCATCGACCTGCAACTCAAGCTCGTCCCCGGCAATTCTGCTGGCACCGTCACCACCTACTATGTATGTGTCTTCACTCATTAAATCTGCACGCCTGCTAATAGTACTATCCTACTTAATTACCATCGACAAACATCATTAGATTGACATCTTTCTTTTGATACACTATATCTGCAGTTGTCTTCTCAAGGGCCAGCGCATGACGAAATCGACTTCGAGTTCCTGGGGAATCTGTCAGGCAACCCCTACATTGTGCACACCAACGTATTCACTCAGGGCAAAGGCAATCGCGAGCAGCAGTTTTATCTCTGGTTCGACCCAACCAAGGCCTTCCACACCTACTCCATCCTCTGGAACCCTCAACGCATCCTGTATGTTCATAAATCATTCTGATGATTTTTCATCAGAGTAACAATTCTCTAGTGACGCACGCTAACATATTGGTTTTTTCAATTTCTATCAGTTTCTTGGTGGACAACGTGCCTATAAGAGAATTCGTCAACAAGGAATCGATGGGTGTCCCGTTCCCCAACAAACAAGCCATGAGGATTTACTCGAGCCTGTGGAACGCAGATGACTGGGCCACCATGGGGGGGCGCGTCAAGACCAACTGGACTCAGGCTCCTTTCACCGCTTCCTACCGCAACTTCAATGCCAACGCCTGTGCATGGTCGGCCGGGAAGTCGTCCTGTGCTTCCACGACCACCACCAGCTCGACCACTTCCAGCAGCGATGTGTGGCAGACTCAGGCGCTGGATGCCAACGGAAGGCAGAGGCTCAAGTGGGTGCAGAAGAAGTTCATGATCTATAACTATTGCACCGACCCGAAGCGCTTCCCTCAGGGCCTTCCTTCCGAATGCAAGAAATGAGTGCTGAAATTTGAGAGAACCTAAGGAATTTTCTTGCGCGATGTTCCGATGAACTAGCCTGTACAAATTGCTCGATTGTTTTGTTCTTTCTGTAAATTGGGCTACAAGTCATAATGAAAAACTAATCGTTGCTTTGCGATTCCATTTTGTATTACGTAAGTAACACGACACACGTAAAACCCCGGGTAGCCTTGCTGGTCGCTGACCATCGGGAAATTTCGTGTCTGATTTTCACTTGCGGCATTGCTGGAAATCATGTCACAAGAAAACAATCTCTTAAAAAATGTTTCCATTCCAACGGATGACCGAAGCTGGAAGGAGGTTTTCAACTTGTCCCCATAATAAGCAAGACAAGATAAAGGAACTAGAGCTCCGGGTATTAATTAATTATCATTTGATTAGATCAACCATTTACTGTCAACTGAGAAAAGACGGAAGAAAAACACGTGCGAATGATCAAACCAACGATCTACTTCTCTCTTTCCATTTTACCTTTTGCGGATGTAGAAGAATTGTTAGCCCGTTTAGACAACCCCTTAGCTGAACAAAAAAATTAGTACTAGTTTTAGACAAGGACAAGTATAATTCAAGTTCTAACTTGTCATGAAAATACAATTGAGTTCCAAAACTTTCAAAAAATGTAATCGAATCCTAAAATTTTCAAAAAATATAATTGATAAAATTTTCAAAAAAAATTTGTAAAATTTGTAAAAGTGCAATCGAATCTAAAATTTTTAAAATGACTTGATCAAACCTTTTGACAATTTTTAGAATTTGATTGTACATTTTGAAAATTTTAAAATTTAGTTGCACTTTCATATACTTTTAAAAATTTTAGGATTAAATTGTATTTTTGTGATAAGTTTTAGAACTTTTAATGTACTTATCCCTTTTAGACATGAACTCATCAAGGTAAGTAGCCAAAATAGTCATAGTGCAAGTCTTTTCCAATCCTCCAGATGTGCCAATCTGTCACTAAATATAGCAAAAAATAGTTTTTACAGATAGAATAGGGATTTTCTTATCAACCTGGACTCCTACGTCTTCTTTAATTTGAAACCTTTCTCTAATTCTTACCTCTTCTTCCTGAGGCAAATCAAATTTAGCAAGCTCTATTTTTACCAAAATTTGGCTCTCTTGTAGTTGTCAACAATAACAAATACTCGTGTTTGTGTATACATAAATAAGGTCCTCCTCCCTGAATATCTATGTGCCGGAGGCAACATCATCCTCCAGGGCTTTTCCAAATTGCGGAAAGCCTTCTGGGATTCTCAACCTAATTATGCCAGATATGTCTTCCCCGAGGCTTTTCCCGATTGTTTTACTTTCTCTGTTCCTTTGTCTCGCATCTGCCACGGCCGGGAATTTCTATCAAGACATCGATGTCCTCTTCGGGGATTGGCGCGCCCAAATTCTCCAGGGAGGCGAGCTTATCACGCTCTCTCTCGATAAGGCTTCCGGGGCGGGATTCAGATCCAAGAACGAATTTCTGTACGGAAGATTCGACATGAGGATGAAATTAGTCGGGGGAGATTCCGCTGGCACGGTCACCACATTTTATGTGCGTGTGCATATGCATTTCTCATCAACCACAGCATTTATTCATGCAACAACAGCACTATTATACTGCTAGGCCGATTTTAATTTATCTGAGGCATTCATCGACCAATATTGCAGATGTCTTCTCAAGGACCAACCCACAACGAGATCGATTTGGAGTTTCTGGGCAATTCATCAGGAGATCCGTATGTTGTCCATACGAACGTAATCCTGCAAGGGAAAGGAGGCAAGGAACAAGAGTTCTATCTTTGGTTCGATCCCACAAAGGACTTCCACTTGTACTCAATCGTGTGGAACCCTAAGAACATCATGTAAGACAAACCTCTCTCTCCCTCGTACAAAATCTTTTCTTCAATAGTTCTGACATTGAAAAAAAAAACAATCTCTCGCTTGTACCATATTGCCTAACCAACAATAATCAAATATATTTAAGAGATTGCAAAGGCACCAAATGACGTCAAGTTTCATTTGTTTCTGCAAAATGGCCAGACTTTTGGTGGATGAAGTTCCAATTAGGGTCTACAAGAACTGGGGAACGAAGGGAGTGCGATACCCGTCCGACCAGCCGATGAAGATGTACGCGACTTTATGGGACGCCGAAGATTGGGCCACACAAGGCGGACGAGTGAAGACTGACTGGTCGAAGGCTCCGTTCGTCGCTTCTTACAAGGGCTACAACGCAAGCGCCTGTGTCTGGCCGTCCTCGTCCTCGTATTGTCCCTCGTCAAGTCCGACACCGGGCAATGAGTGGCAAAGCCAAACGCTCGGCGTCAAGGGCCGGAACATGCTCCGATGGGTACAAAAGAAGTACATGATATACAACTACTGCACAGACTTTAAGCGGTACCCTCGACGCCTTCCTCGGGAATGCAGGAAATCGAGGTTTCTATAGGGAAAATTTGATGATATATAGGCTCTATTTATTTTGTAAAAAATAAATGATTTATAAATTTTTTTTTAAATAATAATTTATATCACTTATAAAAATGAATTAATGAAAAATATCTTCATCATTCGTAAAAATGTTGAGACATATATTATTGTTGATAATGAAAATATTTTTAATCAACTAATTATTTCAAGCGATATAAATGATTTTTTTAGAAAAACATTTTTTTTAAATCATTTATTTTTCATGAAACAAATAGAGCCATGATTTTTTTTGTCTATTATTTTGGTACATGGTTTCACGAGAATGGATTCACGGAACTCTTTGGTCAACCTTGTACGTGCACTATTGCAAATTTAAATGAAACGAAAGATTTTGGATATTCAGTTCCTTCCCTATTTGTTTAGGTTACTCTAGGCATGATTGTGTTGGTATCTAAATTTGAATTATCGGATGAAAATATTAGTTAAAATAACATGAGAAAAATTGTCTAAAAAGTCCTAAACTTATTGTTTCAATAGTTAATTCAGTCTTAAACCTATTGTACGAGATCAATTCAATTTTAAAATTTTCAATTATGTCAATCCTAAACCTTTTAATGAATTTCCTATGGAATCCTTCCGGTTAATCTTGATCGAAAATCGTTGACATAACAATTTAATCGGTGCTGACCGTTCTACAAATGTTTTTAATAATTGAAGTATACAAATGCTTTTAACAATTGAAGTATACAAATGCTTTTTATAGATGATAATGAAATTGTCTCGAACTTTTTTTTACTTGATTTTAATCGTCTATATGGAGGCATAAGGATAATGGAAAGAGATTTCATAAAAAAAATTAACGAACCCAAGTCGGGCACTACGTATGTCATTGACTTTGCACGACCTAGCACGACGCATTTTGGAGTCGCGAATGTAAAATCAAAAGAAATCGAATGTTGCGAAGTTTTGAAGCTAGGATATGACCAAATACAATAAAAAAAATCCAACATATATTTTCCTTTAGTTTGCGATATTCTAAGAAGATTTATTACATTTCATCACAAAATGCATTTTTGTTTAGTATTGCAATTAAACCACCTACCTTTGGTTAATTTTGCAATTAACCCTCATATTAAAAATACAGAACGCTGATGGTCGTATTCAATCTTCTACTTCCATTGCTCACGGAACACTTCTGCGCCTCCAACAAACCTTTGGAGCTTTTAACGCAACCAATAATGAGTATTATAAACGTACCCACACGTGAACAGTCTCTCTCTCATCGCAGAGGTCGAGAATTCAAAACCCGCAGTTGCTAGCAATTTAAGTAGATGGCCCTGGCAGTGGGTTGCTAGGCTAGTCTCCTCTAAGGTATAGGGGCCCGGCCCCTCAAGAGTCATTCGGGCACAGGGGTCCGTGATGGAGTCCTCGGTTACCAAAAAAAAAAAAAAAACGGTCTCTCCCTCTCTCTAAGTTCAAGCCAGCCATCTCTTCGATCAAAAGAAGAATAAAGGTCAGGACTTTTATTCTTAGGAGCACGTAAATCGCGCGTGAGTAGCACGTGTGAAAAGCACTGTCATTTCTACGTTTCTTGTGATTATTATTAGCATGAGCCTGCGAGGCTGCGACAAAGTTCATCACCACAATAGTAGAAAGCGGATATATAAATGCCTCGGCTGGTGCCAGCTTCAAGTTCAGGCAGATGATGATAGCGTGATGAACGATTTCGTTCATATGGACCTGATATACATGTCAACATACCCTCTGGAACGAGGCGGTCAAGATTACGACTAATTCAACGATCGGATGACTCGGCATGAATGATGAACTGTCCGGTCAAGATTCCACATGGGCAACCCCCTTGATCCTCTGAAAATGAAAAGAAAGTGAATAAATTTAAAAAGGAAAAAAAATCCACAAAAATTTCGGAAAATTTTTAAACAATCAAAAAATAGTCCACGTTAATGTTAGTTGTCAGCCACATCATGTAGGACAACTGGCGTTGATAGACCGTCACATGAATAATTTTTTGCCTAAATTTTAGGCATAAAGATTATATTGGTAATTTATTAAAAGATTTAAGACTAAATTTATAATTTCTTAAAATGTTCAAAATTAAATTGACACAATTGAAAAAATTAGGATTGCATTGACCAATGGAAAATTGATTTTGGAATTTTGGGCAATTTTTCCAAATGCCGTGTAATGAGAGAACAATATCTTAGCAATTGGAAGCATTGTTGTAACTGGTCCTCGCCAAATAAAAAATTATTATATAATGTAAGTGCATAAAGGAATAAAAATGAACGTTTTTCCTTTTTAGTTTTCTAGAACATTTGAGGACAGGAATATACAGGGGGTAATCACAACGGTTGAATTTTGAATGACCATTTTCCTTATCTCTTCTTACTTAAAATGTTCTCTATGTATCAAGACAAAATGGACAATACCACTCCGCCGGATAATTTCATCGATCGAACCAAAACGAGGAGAGGAAAAAAAATTTAGGAGGGTATAGATGATATCGAGAAGACTAAAATAATGTTTTTATTAAAGAGTCTTGTTAACGAGTATCTTATCATATTAAATATAAAATATAAAATATAAGAGAAACGACCTTTTTCTTACTTAATTTTTTGAACGAGATGCTGTTAGGATACTTGCTAACAAAATCCTCCGGATAATTTGGTGCAACAATTACAACCTTTTTTTAAAAAATGCATTTAAATTTCCACAAGATTAGACAAGCCATGCAGTGCGAAGCGTGAGCAGTTTTCTTTCCATCTTTCGTATCAAGGCTTTTCCGTAGCTTACTCCAAAGCATGGAGCCCTTCAAAACAAGGCGATGCTAAAACGGATCTAACATCAGCACAGCTCAGACTCATCACATGATCGATCACCTCAGAACCGAACAAAAAGACGCTTTATCCAAACGCATGCAAAGCTCTCTCGATCCTATTGATGCGAGTCACGGGTCGGCGCTAGCCCCGCGAGCCCACTTGACCACAACCCAAACGAAACGCGTTATTCCCTTTTTTCTGTCCTGTCCTAGCGAGAAGAGATGATGACACGCTTGACAGCTTGGGTTGAACTGGGCTGGGTCATGGGCGCCGGTCATGATGTTGAATTGAACCCCGCCCACCTCCACCACCTTTTCATTGCTTCCTGCGTACCTTCCTCTCTCTCTTTTCTCTCTCTCCATTCCAACTCCTCTTTCACGAAAAAGACATTCAAAGGTTTGCCAGCTTCACCACTACACGCGCGCACACACGCCAACTTGCTTGCCTAGCTTGCATTTGCCAGCTCTCTCGCCCACCCTTTACAGCTCCTACATTCACCTATAAAATGCCCTCCTCCTCCTTCCCTCTATCCTCACCAGTCTCCCCACCCAAAATCATCGTACTACCTGACCCAAACATCCTCATCCGACTCCGACTCCGAAGCGCGTGCTGCTCTTTTGGTCTCTTCGGATTTAAGTCGAGACAGGCTGAGATGACGTCGCCCTCGACGAGGCTCTGCGTCTGTTTGCTCCATCTGGCTGCGATCTGCGCCCTCGCCTCTGCCGGCAACTTCTACGAGGACTTCGACATCACCTGGGGCGACCGCCGTGCCCAGATACTCAACGGCGGCCAAGAGCTCACGCTCTCTCTCGACCAGGCCTCTGGGTCCGGTTTCAAGTCCAAGAACGAGTACCTCTTCGGAAGGATCGACATGGAGATCAAGCTCGTGGAAGGCAACTCGGCCGGCACGGTCAACGCATACTATGTGAGTCTTTTTCCACAAGCCGTTCGCTCTTTGCCATGCGTAGCAATCATGCGAGCCTCTCCGCGCTTAAAATCTTATGGTTTATCTTTTATGGCTCCTGCAGTTGACCTCTCAAGGCCCGACGCACGACGAGATCGACTTCGAGTTCCTCGGCAATCTCTCCGGGAACCCCTACACGCTCCACACCAACGTGTTCTCGCAGGGGAAAGGGAACAGAGAACAGCAATTTCACCTCTGGTTCGATCCCACCAAGGCATTTCACACCTACTCGATCGTCTGGAACACTCGACGCATCATGTAATGTCCCAAAACCTCATGACGAAGACCTCTTTTTCCTCTCTATACGAAACTAGAATACCGCTCCTGTTGCTGACTAACCCGCGAATTCCTATTTCAGATTCTTGGTGGACAACAGTCCCATAAGAGTGTTTAACAACTTGGAGTCGATCGGCGTGCCTTTCCCAAGCAACCAACCCATGAGGATTTACTCTAGCCTCTGGAACGCTGATGACTGGGCGACGATGGGCGGCCGCGTCAAGACCGACTGGACCAAAGCTCCTTTCACCGCGTCTTTCAGGAACTTCAACGCCAACGCTTGCGTGGTCTCGTCCGGGTCTTCCTCCTGTGGCTCGAAGTCCACCAATAGCTTGCAGACAAGCGCGTGGCAGGAGCAATCCCTCAACGCGGCTGGCAGGAACAGGCTCCGTTGGGTGCAGCAGAAGTACATGATCTATAACTACTGCAGCGACTCTAAACGGTTCCCTCAGGGTCTACCGTCAGAGTGCAAGAGATCGAGGTTCCTCTGAAGCTGAAGCTGCATCAACTTCCAGTACCACAGTCGGTTGATTCTTTTGCGCAAGATGTGATATAAAGTCGTGAGCAAAATTCATTCATTATTTTTTCGTGTAACTACAATTAATATCAATAAAAGGCGATTTCGCCACTATTGTTTGTATCCATAATCTTCTTCATGGCCTCAATAATCAACATCCTCTGAACGCTTGATGAATGTCTGTGTGATGTATACTTTCATGACCTGCTATGATGCCGTGCTCTTTCCAAAGTATACATTCACAACCCCATTGTCAAAAACCTTAACTTAGAGAATTCAAACCCAGCACCGCTGTGTTTTTTCAATGTCCCTTTCAACAAAGCTCTGCTTTCTAAGTAGAGCAATCAAATGACAATATCACCGGGTGAACCAGTCTGGCTCCCAGTCTCTTACAGTTAAGCTAAAAATAAAAGATAAAAAAACATTCGACCAGCAGCGAAAACTCCATGACAATCATCTGTCTCAAGTATAATTTCTTAATTGAAAAGAACCATAGACTCGATAACTTGCGCATCATGAACTTCAGCCATGGTAGCAAAGGAGATTTAATGCATCATTCAAAATTGAAACCTATACAAAATTGTCAAGTATAGTTGATAGAGTCACAAAAAAATGATAACCCCACAAAGCACTCGGCATTTCAATTCAGCACACACATTCAGACCATCTTAAGGGTTTTGAATCCCTCAGAGTAATAGTCGACATGATAGGGCAAATAAAATGCTCGACGGACCAACGGCTTCATTCCCTACTACATACACTACATACTTATCTAGAACATACTCCAGGAGCACTATAGAGGATGAGAAATATGGTCACATATGCTGGTTGAACCACTCGAAATTGCAAAGCAGAGACTACTGCCATCTCGGGACCTGTCATACAATGGGAAAAGGCAAGTATCAGAGACGTATGGAGGTCAGAAGAATCGGCGTTGCAAGATGCTTTCACAACCAAAGGCAAGTGGAAAGAAAGATGCTAATAAAAATCCAAATGGCCAATAACATCATCCCTCGGCTAAATCGCTGTCGGCCAAAAGACACATGGAATTCTTAAGAGGAAATTGCAACTTTACTAAATGCTGAAGAAACCACTCAAACAAGAGGACAACTACTTCACCAACACTGGAAATCTTGCAGCTAGGAAAACTGCGATTCAACCAGCTTTTCATGGTTCCAAGAGGAAGTAAACTTCATAACAAGGACTTTGATACTCATACAATCAACTATATTGAATTCCACGGGTGCATTTCTCATTTTTTTTTTTTAACAACTGAACAATTAACTACCAAAGCCAGGTCTTATTTCTCTACAGAATTAATCAATAAATGCAGCTCACATAACATTCCATGAACTCTATCAAAGGGTCAATTTTCAGTTTGAATCTTCCATTTTTCTTCCAGAACCTCATGACTCATAGTATGATTTGCCTATATTGTCCTTAAGAAAATATTATCACAGCTCTGAAGGCAGCCATCACATCCCTGGCCCACTTTACAAATCAAAGTCAACAACGCCAGAATGTCTGTACAAGATAGGACAAACAAACACCCAATGAGCTCCTAAATGTGTTCTCTGATCAAAGACTCTTAACCAAACCACCTGACTGTATTCGCAACCTAATTACTGAAAGTTCCAGTTTCCTACTTCAAATAGACGTCACGCCTTCATACTGTCTACCTACTTCATTTATCCCAGATTTCTCAGCAGAGGCCCAGCGTGAACTCAACGCTTGAGTCAATTTCTAATACACAACTTTTCAAAAATCGATGGCGAAGGTCACTTGAAACCACTAATTCAGGGACAATTTAAAATCCCAGAAGAAGACATTCCTTCATTTGACCAGATTACTGCTGTCTCCCAACGATTTGCTACTTTACAAAGCCTAAAAGCCAACTAACTGAGCATGAACAATCAAAGGCATGCTCAAAATCAATCTCCATTTTCCATCCCTATCATCCAGTTAACCGGGGGACGTCACCATCCATGATTAAAATTGTTGATTACTCCCAACAAAATACCTTCTCTGCACAGCAATCTCACTCTCTGCAATCTTTGTCCCGGCACCAACAAAATAACAATTTCAGGCATTTCTTCACTCGACAATTTAATGAAATAGCTTGCGACATGGCATTAGAGCTTGATAAATTTAGTTTCAGAGCTCAATAACTTCTCAAACCTAATAGTACCCTAGACTTTTCAAGGGGTATGTCCCAATCGGGTCCCAATTCTCAGATATTCCATAAATAAATAGCAGCGCTACCGAAGCATCAGATACCCAACATTAATCCACGCCGAGAATTTTCAGATTAACAAATGTAAGCGCTAAAGTTAAGGCCTTTTTTCTGCTTTCACAAACACATAGGGGTCGAAAGCAAAATGGTCTCAAGTGAAAATGACCCTTTTTCCAAAAATACAAAGAAGAGAAACGGTCGAGTCCTCAACCCAACAAGAACTGAGCTTTAACACCGCAATGAGGCTCTACAAACTGGGTAAGACTCCAGATTTTATACCATCAAGCCCGAGACTTTCTTCACCGAAACCACATGCGCCCAAGAGCAAAAGAAAGCAGAGGAAAAAATGCGTTTTCCTCTGCTTCGAAGGGGAAGGAGCTCGAGAGAAGTAAAACCCAAAGAAAATCTCGAGAGAAAGAAAGAAAAAAGCCTACCTCGGAGAAGAGAAGGGATTCTCCCAGAAAGTCGTGAGCTTGCATGGGAAGGAACAGAGGCCATGGCCGCGAGCTTTAATAAACGGAGCTCCGGGAGACATAATGTATGAGCCCCAGGTTTATTCCCCCGTAACGACAGAGATTTCACACTGATCTTTTCGCTTTGACCCACACGCCCCCACCCTCCCCCCCCTCTCTCTCTGCGCGAGCAGGCTGCAGAGTGCAGGCAGAGGGAGTACTAAGAAGACGACGACGACGAGGGTCTCTCTCAGTCCTTTCTCTCTCTCTCTCTCTCTCTCTCTCTCTCTCTCTCCCTGTGTCTCTGCGCGCAGGCTGCAGAGAGCACAGAGGGAGTACTAAGAAGAAGACGACGAGCGAGAGAGCGAGAGAGAGAGAGAGAGAGGGTCAAAGCGAGGGAGAGGACGTGGGTTTTGTGAGGCCACTTTCCGCAGGGTAAATACCCTCTCCCTCTCTCTGTTCGTGCGTCGGAGGGGTTTAAGGAGAGGTTTTCAGGACGCCGCACGAATCGCGAGGCAAAGGCTTTTTTGGCACGGCTCTCCCTCCGTCCCTCTCTCTCTCTCTCTCTCTGTCCCTCTCTCTCCTCCCCTGTTCCCGACAGAGTTTCTTTCTTGTTCCTCGGATTTGATTAGACTAATCTTTTTTCTCGAGCAGTTACGAACTTACAATTCGAAGTCCCTCTCGACTGTTACTTTAGTCAATGTAAAATCCTTCGAATGGTTTCGTCGATAGCCGTTGGACTTTGAAAAAGCGCTGCATCTTCCTGCTCTCTCTCTCTCTCTTTTAATAAGTTTAGAGTTACTATCATCGAAAATTCCTAGCCGGTATTACTGCTCTCACATGCAGAGAATTCCAAAGTGATACCCATGACAAGTCTTATAACAAAATTGAGGCCAAATTAGAGATTTTAGCAAACTTCCGTCCCACGAAAATTAGCTTAGTAATTTGAAATTTTTTTGACATAAAAACTTATTTAGGATAAATATGTTAGAGTCTACCAATTTGAATTTCTCGTGATAAGAAAATTAATAATGTGTGTGCCTCATGATGGTGACTTCTTTTCTTTTTTCTTTTTTTAAGTAAGCAAGTGGGAAAGTGCTTGACTAATTATCCTCTAAATTTTATTGCAAGAGTCACGCACACCATAAAATATTCAATGAGTTATAACTACTCGGTATGAACCCATCATTGTTAGCCCAACAGCAAGCCAGAAGTCAAAAAAATCTCTTTACATGAGATAGCAAATGCCAAAGCTTAAATTAGTCAAAGATTTTTCTTATACAAAACTCAAACTTTTGATTTTATATATCCCATTTATCATTACATTACCATGCTCAACATCATATTATGGGGAGAATTACCAAAAAATTCATAAACCTATTGTAATTATGTCAATTTATTCCTAAACTTTTTTAAAACCAATTTAGTTCTAAATATTTTACAATTATGTCAATTCAGTCCATCCGGCCGACGTTGGTGTGGACACCGGTCGGGACAACTGGCCGACAAATGCTGATGTGGCAATTTTTTAATTTTATTTTAATTTTTTTCAAATTTTTAAATTTTTTCCCCCACTTGCTTCTTCCTCTGGCCGGCAGGCACCGGCCACTAGCAAGGCTCACCCCCGCCAGCCACTGGCAAAGGCGAGCCTCACCCAACGACGGCGGCCTCACCGACCACCAACGAGGACTGTCGCCAGATCTAGCGACCTCTCACGCTTCTGGTCGTCAATAACCTAAGCCAAGGCCCTGCCGCCCCCTTCAAACTCATTCGCTATCCGCACCCTCTCTGAGGACTCCCTCAAGATCTAGTGACATTCCTCGCTGGTGGCTGGCGAGGCCGCCGTCGTTGGGCGAGGCTCACCTTCACTAGTGGCCGGCGGGGGTGAGCCTCGCCAGTGGCCAATGAGGCTGACCTCGCCAACCCTCACCTCTGGTTGACATTGGCCAGCTAGAGGAAGAAGAAGGTAGGAAAAAAAAATTCAAAAATTCAAAAAAATATTTTAAAATTGCCACATCTGTGTTCACTAGCTACCTTTCTCAACTAG
Source organism: Eucalyptus cladocalyx (assembly GCA_017140615.1). Classification (NCBI taxonomy): domain Eukaryota; kingdom Viridiplantae; phylum Streptophyta; class Magnoliopsida; order Myrtales; family Myrtaceae; genus Eucalyptus; species Eucalyptus cladocalyx. The sequence continues at coordinate 32,509,150 of CM029516.1, forward strand.
CGTCACGTACGATAGCCAATTTTGGCCAGATGGACTAAATTGATACAATTGTAAAAGGTTTATGATTAAATTGGCTCAAAAAAAAAGTTTAGGACTAAATTGGCAAAATCATAATAGGTTTATAACTTTTTTGATAATTCTCCCCATATTATGAGATATTTGAATTTGTGGTCTGAACTAATATTTACGGGTTAATCAGTAAGAACTGTTGCGGTGATCATGATTGTAGAGTTGGCAACGGTGTTACCGATGGCCAACTTTGCTAATGGCAGTACCCTTTTCTTGTTAAGCTATGTTGTGCCCAAGTAATATCCTTATATGTATATAAATCATTTTTTCTGCATGTCTCGAATAAAACTACATTTGAAAAATGATATACGACTTCCATAATTATTCTGGGCGAGAGAAATCATCATTCTAACACAATAATCCTTGCGTTTCGCCATCTCCCAACTCCAACAATTTTCTAAGGCGATTTTTTCACAAATATTCTTTGACAAGACAAGACTCAACTTGCAAAAATGAATTCTTCTTCAAGTTCTATTTTGAAGCTCAAAAGCAAGAAAATATCTAATTTATTGTAACGAAAGCATGATTAAAATAATCTCGAGAGTTTTGAAATGATGGTTTCGTGAACCTTTGACGTCCCGTCTTTCTACTTAACATATCACCCCTGCTCGAAGTCACATGAGTTCTACAGTTGAGAAGCAATTTTGTCTCAGTCCGATCGCATGTAGACTTCAGCACCAATGTAGTTCATGGAATGATATCGATCATCTTAACACGTTGTCGGTGGGAGCTTTCTCGCAAGCATCGGACGCTACATCATTCAAGCGTGATATGCATGGGCTTCGTGAATCCTAAATGAAGTAACATGCACGATCGAGCGTGCTGCAGAAAAGCAACTTACAGCACGCAGCAGAGATCACTGACGCAGGTAAAAAAAATAAAAGGAGGGATTTTGCAGTGGTGCCGAAAGCTACGGCACATCGCATGTGAAATTCAGGACTGGACCATCACGAACCAGCAGCGCCTTTGCTTTAATATCTAATTTCCAACATTAAAAGCTGTTCTGGGCTTTCTTACCCTTTGTCAACAAAAGTACCCAGAAATTTGTTGCTTCTTTTGACCCCTCGACTCCCAGCCAAAATGCCACAGACTAATCAGACCCACATCAGCTTTTGCCTCAGCACCCACCATTTGCGATAATCAGATGGCAGACTCGCCATTTTTACCTTTAGCTAACGGCCCGAGTTCGCCTCTTTTTCCCTTCTTGTTTTCACCCGTGGCCGGCTTGATTGCCAGAACAGGGGAGAAAGAGAGGAGGAAGTAAGTCAATTAGCACGGTCTGAACTGACCAGAATGAACAAGCAACCAGCAAGCAAGAAGGGAAATAATAGATTTTTGCAGAGTTGGTTTTGTTCGGATCTGTGGGTAGCTCATCCCCTTCCTCCTTATAGAACATTTACTTTTGCATCGGTTCATGATGGGTTCGATTTTCGAATTTCATTGCGTCTCCGGCTCTGTCACTTCTTTTTTGTTTTCCTCTGTGTCGTGTTCGGCGCTTCCCGATCCTTGACTTCCTTCCGTTTTTCAAGTCCTGTCATTTTTGGTTAAAAATGCACTGTCGAAGGAAAATTTATCCCGATCAAGTATAGAATAACGAAATGTTTTCATTTTTCTTGCCATTATTATACATAACACGAGAGGAAAAAGGCACATTAGAAATGAAGAAAAATAGAAACTTATTTCTACAATTATTGTTAGGGGTGATTGATTCTAGGGTGGGTAGGTTCCAAAGCTAGAACCCGGAACCTATCCTATTATAACTAGTTCCTAGTTTTTGGACTTTGGAACCTACTTTGTTTGCCTGAACCCGTTCTGGAATTTACCCTATTTTTTTGATCTAGTTCCAAGGTCTACCCAAAAGCTTATTTTATTTTTTGGTTCATTTTTTAAGCAAAATCTTATGAGTTTGTGAGTAATAGAACAATTCAAAGTAAAAAATGAATAACAGGAATTCCAATCCTCCAAAAACAACAATCCATAAAATCAATATGTAGTCACGTATAATTATAAACGATAAAAAGTTCAAACACGTAATATAAAACATAACTTGCAAAACTCTATTCCCCATTCATCCATAAAAATTAGGAAATAACGAAAGACTGGTGAGGAGTTCCAATGAAAGACAAAGAACGAATGAGTGCAAAGGCTAGAATTTAGGGGAAAAAGAAATTAGGATTTTGGTTTTATAGCTTATAAAATTGGTTCTTAAACAGGGCGGTCCGGTCCAGTTCTAGTGTGGATATTCACTCAAAACCTATTCCCAAACCTGTCACAATCAATTCTAAAAATTTGGAACTTGTTCCTGGACCAGTTCTAACAGGAACTAGTTTCCAGACCTATTTTTCTGGTGGTCTGGTCTAGTTTTTCATGTAGAACAGTTTGGTTGCACACCCCCAATTGTTGTTAGTTGGAAAAATGAGAAAGCTAGAGAACTAAGAAAACTAGCCTTGTAAATTTATCCAAATTCAAATGAAAAGAAACTTGCGAATCTGTACGTGGCAAGTGTTTTGCACGGCATATATTCGCAGGCATTATTGTCACGTGCGCCCGTCCAAGAGTGAAAGTTACCGCTTGAATTCAGACCAGAAAATGTATGTGAAATCATCTTAATTTTAAGAAACGGAATCCAGTCTCTAATCACCATGAACTCGTAAGGATCTTCTACTTCTTTCTCGTTTTGTCTTTCGAACACAACTAGAGGGCTTCAGCTCAATGGCCTAATGTCAAATCGAATATCATAAATTTGAATCCTTTTTGCGAATAGGACCTGAAGTGTTTGATGCTTTGTGAAGACTGCGACTGCGAGCGACGGCAGCCGTGGCGCAGCTTAACGGTGGCGATCAGGGGAGCTTCGCAAAGAGAGAACGGAGGAGGCCACGGTGGTCTACGCGCGGCTTTGAATTCCCGAAAACAACTGAGAAAGCCGACGACAGTTGTCGTCCATAGGAGGGAGGTGATAGTTTCGAGCCTAGGGGCCGAGGCCGGACGACATAGATTCGCCGGCTCGGCCCTTCTCAACAACTGTCGCCACTTTGGACAAAGAGAAACGACAACGAAAGCTCAAAACCAAAGGGCCGGACAAGTCGCTTTGACGAAGAAAAGAAGGGGAAGATGGTGGGGGAACGTGAGATCAGCAGAGATGAACGGGAAGCAGGGTCTCTTTCCCTGCCGTTTCCGCTGCCGACCCCTTCCTACAGCGGTAAAAAAGCAAGCCTTTAGGAGTGATGTTTCCACCCCATCTACCGTTCTTTTCTGCCTTTTTTTTGAAGACCGAAACGAAGGAGTTCTGGAGTTTTCACACCCGCCAGTCAATCACTCTCGCTTCTCCTCACCTTTTCCTTCTTCTCCATGCTTCCTTGCCACCGAATCATACAACCAAGTTGCTTCGGAAATTGGCGAATCGCATCATGAACAGTTCCCAGATCTTTCTTCTTCCGATCCGTTTGCGATAGCGATATCTTCTTTCTCCCCTGCTTGGGGACTTCATCAGGCGATCATCGTCAAGCATCAACCACCTTTCAAAGGTGCCCTCTTTCTTTCTTTCCTAGTGCCCTTCCCCTCATCGCCTGCATCACACGCCACTTCCTCTCTCTCTCTCTCCTCTCTGTCTCCCCTGTAAACATTTAATATCTATAATGTTCGCATCACTTCAATTCTTTCGTTATGGGCATTTAATTATGAATTTATTACTTTGTTGTGTGGATCGAGTCTCGCCTTTTTGGTCAGCACGATCTCCTACTCACCCACTTTAGTATTGTTATACGTTGCAGGGGCTCTGCGATCTGGACTCGCCTGGGAAGACAGCGAGTGTTTTGGTTGGGTGAAGCTGGTTTCTCTTAGATCTCAGAATCGATCCTCTGTATCGGCCTGAAGCTGCCAGAAGCTCCTAGAGAGAGAGAGAGCGAGAGAGAGAAGCTTGCGGTGTGCTCTGATGGCGGAGGCTTCTAACGGGAAAGTGGAGGAGACGACCCTGAAGGAGGCTGCGGAAACAGGGGACGAGAGAAAGGACGGTGCTGTTGAGGAAAACGGCGAGCACAACTACAAAGCCGAGGTCCAGTCGGCGAGAGGAGTATCGGTCATCGATGGGAATTCTGGGGAAGCGATGGAGACTCGGCGCCAGAAGGAAGCGAAGGACTCGAGCTCGAGCAGCAGCAGCAGCTCAGACGACGAAGAAGGAGACGACGGTGAGAAAGACGAGAAGGAGGAAAAGGTCATTCCTTTGGCGGAGGTAGAAGAGATTGTCGTCGCCCAAACCGACGCTGCTGTTTCCGTCGAGCATGTCGTCGCGGTGGAAGCAGCGGCTGAGGTTCCCGAGAAAGTTGACGCTGCCGCCGGGGAACAGGAGGAGGAAACGGAAGCGCAGATTCCGTCTGGCGAGACTGCTAACGGAGTCGTGCTGGCGGCAGGAGCCGAGGAGACGGCGCCGGTAGCTGTGGATGAGAGCAACGTGGTGGTTCCGGTGGCGGCGGCGGTGGGGGAAGAGAGGGCGAAAGAGGAGCTTGTGTTGGCAGCAGAGGAAGAAGAGAACACGAGAGATTCGTTGCTGGCCGCTGCCGACGCGGCGCCAAAGGAACGTGGTGAGGATTCCTCACTGGTTCAGCCGCCAGCGGATGCTCCGGCCATCTCCAAGGGCGGTGTCGGGGCGGAGGACGGCACCGACGAGGGAGAGATCCCCGAAAGCACCGGAAGCCCGGTGAGTGCCCTACTACAGGGGTCTCGTGAGATGAATCCTTGGTCATTTCAAAATGGAGGAAATATATATCTGTGCATGAAAATGATTTAGACTTTCTAAATCATACGAAAGGTTATCATTCTTATTATTCCTTTGGTGCCTAGTTATTTACAGTTTATCATATTAAGTACCAAGAAAGACTTCAAGTTTCAATTTCAGCACTTTATTTTCTCCCGAAGAGTAGTAGTAAGAAATACAAATTGATGTACATTTTATCAATTTTGATCATAGGGTTGTCACTCATTTAATGTAATGGAAGATTAACAACATGGTAATGGTACGACAATTTTTATGGCACGAGCATGATTAAGTTTTTAATCAATTTTTTGCAGCCAATAACATCGGTGAGTCGACGCACCGTGTCACCAGCCTCCTGGAGGAGTTGCTGCGGATTGTTTGATGTCTTGCGACGGTCTGATAGGTGATTCTAAGGTACAAATTTTATCTAGAAGTTATTCTTTTCACACGAAGGAATCTGTTAATTCCCAGAATGACAATCTCTTTTTCTGTGCCACTTGCTACGTTATTCTTCATAAGACTTTCGGATATCGATTTTGGCCAATTTCAGAGCGGCGAAATTGTGGATTTTTTAGCCTATTGAGACCTTTGGAATGCCTATCCCTCTTGAGTATATCTCATATGCTTTAGGTTATCTAGTTAGTTTTGGTTAAGAAGCTAATTAAGCATAGGAGAGCCATTAGAGATCTAAGAATTATGTCGTTTATTCCGCTTGATTAAGAATTGCGTTATTTAGTAATTGATGTTCAGAAATTAACTCGATTACAAAACCAATTTGGTGATTCTTGTTACCTACGCTCATATTTTCATCAAGAAGATGACTACATTGGTGTATTCATACATATGTGGCTATGATTCGTCATGTTATGGATTCAATTAGAGAAGTTACAAGGGACAATGGATTTTTAATTATGTAAAGTAAAAATTATCTAATACGACTAATAAGCTCAATAACATAATGAAAAATAGAGTACACACCCACTTGTACAAAGAAAAATATACATGATCAGTGGTGCGAGCGAGGCAGACCCTCACCCGACATTGCCCCATGGCTAGGCCAGCTGGCCTTGTGAGGAGTGGTTAGGCTTGCCCTCACCCAAATGACAACCTCACCTAGGGTAGATGTGGCAAGGCTGACCCCAAGCTAGGGTGGCATTGGCTAGGCAAAGGCAAGGCTACCTTGGCCTAGGCAAGGGTCAGCCTCGCCAAATCTAGCTCGAGTGAAGTTGAGCCTTAGAGAGGACTCCCCTCGCTTAGTCAGGTCTTGCCTATGGTGTGTGAGGCCAACCTACTCAGCCACCAGCGAAAGGAAGAGGAAAGGAAAAAATCATGACAAAAGTAAACTAACTTAAAAAATATATATATTAAAATATTATTAAAAATTGTCTATATCCAAATTGGTCATATCATGTAGAACAGTTGATGTTCATATCAGCAAATTCCAGCCAAAATTTACGAAACACTAAATTGGTAACGTGTGAAAAGGTTTAAAACTGAATTAATAAAAATATAATAAGTTCAAAACTTTTTGGATAATATTCCCAATTTACTTATGCAGAACTTTTTCAATACTCACGATAAATGCTAGAGTTACTTGGGATATTAATAGCTACAAGAAAGATCCGTGTCGTTACGGAGCATTAGAATAACTGACCTCCAACTTCTATGTTTGCAGAATTGAAGAGAAGAAGCGCGGAGTGCTATTGTGATCTTTCGTTTTTTTAATCTTTTCGACTATTTGGGGCCTTCGGGGTCGACCAAATGGATCGTGTGTGTTTATCCCATTGGCTTTTGCACGATGTCCCGGACGGGTCGAGGCGTGCTCTTTCATTTCTCATTACAGAAAATTCGGAGAGAATCCGATCGGCACATATCCCTGCGACGGCTCGCGAGGATGTGCTACTTGATGAGTCCTAGAAATGGTGATTTTCCTGAGAAACGGGCGGCGAGGTCGAAGCTGCTGGAGATGTTGATGATGTTCTTCCTCTTCTTGTTTGTTTTGAATGATTTCGAGATTTGTTATCTTGTCAGTGCTAATCAAAGAGCTTTACAAAACAGAACATTATATATTCCTGCATTCTTTTCCCTGCAAGATTTAGTACTCTCCCTTTTCAGATTTTTTTGGTAGCTGAATGTAATGGAATAGACTCGATGGTTTTAACCCGAATGTGAAATGCGGCATCTGGCGAGTTCCAACGAAGAGCACGAACGAATTCAATGTGATTCTGATACTCCAAGGTTCAGGAGTATCTTTGCAAATTAACCACCACTTGCATGGGCTACGCGCACACCAGGCGCAAGACATTCGCAGGTTCATCAACCAACGACAACAACCTGAATGAGCTTACTACCAAATTTCTTGATGAGGAAGGCGTGTTTCTACAAATGAAAGGCCATGTCCTTTGAAGCATGAAACCTGGTGCGCAACGAGCTGTAATGGTGCGGATAGTTCTTACTTAGGTTTAGACAACCATCACGTTCGTGGAAGTGGAATCGCTACTTTGTTCTGCACCAACTTAAGAAGATTGATCCCCAAGGAAGGTCCTGGGTGGGAAATGAGCTGACTATGGCCATCATGCCTGCGTCAGGATATAACTTGATTTCCCCAACCCTCCCGAGGGATGATTCCTCGAAAAGCTCGGACCCGGAGTCCTAGACATGCTTAAGTAGAGCATCGAACTAACATATCCAGAAACCGCAGAAATAATGCCGTTGAAACAGCCAGCCAGTGACGAAAGAAGTGGGGTATCAGAACCAAAAGGTCAAAATTCTTATGAATGCGCTCAATCCAAGTTCAAGGCAACAGCAATGAGCATGGAACATGAGGGATTACTTAAGTATATGGAAGTCAGGGAAACTTTACTTAACTCAATAGCTTGTAATAGCAGTTCAGCTTCTGGACAGACCATATAAGATATCAAACAAACAGTGAGACACCCCCAAAAAACCAGAATAGAGTTATTTGTAGGCTAAAAAACAAAGCCAAGAAAATCTGTAGCATCTAACAAAACTGAAACATAGAGTAGTTTAAAAACTCTGAGGCTCTTTGTTTTTCTCTCTCCCGTTTCTTCCATGCTTGCTCATTATTTCATCGAATCCTAGCTTTGGCGCCTACTGTAGCAAACATAGGCCACAGCAGCTGCCACAACAATGGCTCCCGTGGACCCTGCTGCCATGACTGGCCATTGCAGTTTCGGCCCTTTGTCTTCGATTGCGTCGACGATCTCTCTCCTCCCATTGATGGTCTCAGCCACCTTGTCTTTCAATCCACTGATCTCCTTCTCTGCCTGTTCCAACTGCCTCTGCAATTCAACCAGCTTCAACTCCATCTTCTTTGCCTTCTCCTCAGATTTCTTCATCGCATCCTCCGCACCCATCTTCTCTTTGTTCGAGCTCTGCAGCTCAGACCCGACCTTCGCGATCCTTGCCTCCAAATCCCCAATCTTCTCCTTCAACCCACTAATCTCCTCAACCTTCTCTCTCAATTCCACCTCAGCCCTCACTTTCTCACTCCTCGCCTCACTCTCCCTGACTTCCAATGCCCCAATCTTCCTCTCCAATTCCCTCACTTTAATGTCGCTCTCTGCCCTAGCATTCCTCAATTCCACCACCTCCTTGTTGGCCTCATCAGCATCATTCATCACCGAAATCATGTCATGCTGCAACCTAGACACCTCAATTTCCAAATCCGCGGCCCTCGCGACAATGGACCCCATCGCCCTCTTCCCATCCTCGGCCAACTCGACCTCCCTCCCCATTTCCTCCAGCCTCGCCTTCATCTGGCCCTCACCGCTCCTCAGCGTTTCAATCTCCGCCATCAGCTCCCGGACCCTCTCCTTGGTCTCATCGTTCTCGCGCAACAGATTGAATTTCTCAAGCTCTAGCAACTTCAGTTTCACGGTCAGGTCATTTACCTCAGAATCAGCCTGATCCGTAGCAGGGCGCGGATTCTCCACCTCCGGATCGCGGACGCCATTGACAATCGCCTCATCCGCCATGGAATCCTGCAAGCTCTCAGCAAGTGAAATCAGAGGACCCAGAAAATGGGAGTCCGATCCAATTCGACAGAAGGCGAGAAACCCAGCGATGAAAACGAGAGGGCGATCAAAATAGGAACTTTAAGCCTCGAAAACAACTGGAACTTACACACAGTGCTCGCGAAGTGGAGAAGACGATCGCAAGATGGGAACTTTCGCCCTACCCTTTTCGAGATATCCCCTGTATTTTACTGGAAAGGAAGGAGGAAAAGCGAAGAGCAGGAAATGGGAATCCTGCAAAACGCAGCCACCTCTCAGCAAGCGAAATCAGAGGACCCAGAAAAATGGGAGTCCAATCCAATCCAATCCAATCCGACAGAAGGGGAGAGAAACCCACGATGCAAACGAGGGGATCGGCACTAAAAGCGAAGGGAATCGATCAAAAGAGGAACCTTTAAGTCTCTAAAACAAAACAACTGCAACTTACACACGGTGGTCGCCGAGCGAAGAAGACGAACGCAAGATGGGAACTTTCGCCCTACCCTTTTCGAGATATCTCCCCTGGATGTTTACTGGAAAGGAAGTAGGAAAAGCGAAGGGCAGGAAGGGGACAACAGCGGTACCACTCCACCCAATAGCCACCACCACCACGACCTCTCTTTTCGGACCAGGGAGATGAGAGAAATGAGAGAAGGGTTTTCTGCTGGGAGTATGTTCGGCTGCTGCAGAAGCAGGATAAGCGGTCAACGGGGCCCACCTCCTTCCGCTTTTCCCGCGATCTCGGCCGTTCGTTTTGGCCTCGCGGCCGGCACCTTCCACGTGGATCTCGTTGATGGAGTGAAGACCAGAACAATCCGAGTGATTCCGCACGTAAGATTGGCCACCGTAGATGATTTGATTTAGGTGGGAAAAGGTTGAACGCATGTAAGTTATAAAATGGAATTATACCGTAAGTAACGAGATTAATTTCTGAACACGTGTCGCTATCGTTGTCTTTTGTAGTAATTAATCGGCATCGATTATTACGAGGATTTGGATCCGAACATGGCGCTCTGCAGAAGTTTCCCTTGATTAGTAGAGCTCAAGCGCAACTCCCTGCGCTTTTCTTGACAAAAAGTGGAAGGGCAAAGCTTTGTTTGAACTTTCTCGAGATTTCATAAGTTATTTTTTCCAAACTACGTTAAATATAATATTTGACTTATTTTGCAATGTTTGATTCATTTAGAAAAATAAGTCAAGAAAAAAGGTTTTCTCAATAGACGGAAAACACATTTAAATTTAGGGGAATGATTTCTTCTTAAAACAATCGGATCACTAAGTATCAACACTTGAATTCGAAACTTTATACTTTGTTGCAAAAACCCCAATGATGGTTCCTACATCTTCATTTGCAAGAATAGGCCACTAACTCTCGAGCCTATGACCCTAGTATCCATGCCCAGCACCCTCGCCCAAGTCCATCGAGGTAGAGGCCGAGACCTAATGCCAGGGCCCAAGCCCTTGATGCCGACTCCCGACTCCAATGAGGACAAACCCAAAGCTACAATAACCATGCCCAATGCCTCAACACTCGGACTAGAGTCCACAAAAAGCCAAGGGTGGGATCTTGGTATCTAAGCTCAAATCCCCAACACCTAAACCCCAATTCCACAAAGGGCATGCCTAAGTTCTCAAAAAGTCGTGCCTGAGTCTATAAGGCCGAGCTTGGGAACTCAATGCTCAAGCTCAAGTCATCAAAGAAGGTTGAGTCGTTTGAGAGGTTGCAATAGTAGATATCCCCTTTTAAGATTAAAATTTCATTTTCAAATTAATTATGAGAAACAAAAGAGGCAAAAGGAGGTGATTTTGTTCCCTTTTCTATTACTGAGGCACTTAATAATAAAAAGAAAGTTCATGCATTGAAGCAAATACTATACCAAAGTTATGATTTTCACTTTTGTCTTTTTTTTTTCCCTAAAAAGGGTTTAGCATGGCCTTTTGATCCATTTCATCATAATCTAATTAACCATATGATCACCTTTCCTATATGGAAAGAGGAAGGTGAGGAATTTGAATCATCTCATTCTCGAGTATAAACGATTTAACTTCAAATATGAATTTCAACTCCCATGTCTTGTAAGGAGACGGGACAAAAATCAAAAAGTGAAAGTTAGAATACGAGCAAAATAGTACTAACAAAAAAAAAAATTATAATCCAATTAGGGTTGGCTTTTGTTTGACCAAAAAAAAATTAAGATGGGCTATTATTTTTTTGGGCCAAGCTAAGATGGGCTATTCCGCATTATCAGTCACACGGACAGGATGTTCTTTTAATCATGTTATGAAAATCCTCCGGAATGGGCTGAAAAGAAAAATTCATTTTTCATTGTTTGAGCTTACTGTTCAATGAGCTTACGTGAGTAATCCAACTGTTCAGGTGAAAAACTATGGTGCCTCCTGGCTTGCCAGCCGCCATTAACATGACGCAAGCAAAGATTAAACCAGAAAATGTGAATTTCATTTGCGGCGACGATGGTGACTTGTGTAAAGACAAGTTGCAAGATCTGTATGACAGCTGAAACTTTAGGATCCATCCTCCAAAAATTCTGCAGATGGCACATGCAAGAAAAGATGTGCTACCTAGAGATAAATCAAAAAAATTTATAAAAAAAAAAAAAAAAACAGAGGACAAGACAATCATGCTTCATCTCACGAAGGGCCAAACATGTTATTAACGTATTAAATCCGAAGGATGCCAAAATGATTGTGTCACTGTCATCGCATCTGTGCTTCTGGATAACAATCACCATCCATGTTCACGGCATTCAAAGCCACGTAGACTTTAATGGACAAAGGCCCTACTTGCTACAAAGCTCCCCCTTAAGGGGAAAGAACAGAGGCCCCCCTCCAATTCACTTTTTTTTTTTTTTTTTTTTTGTATCTTTTTGCCATCCGAACAATCTCTTTCTGTCATCAAAGCAAAAATGATGCTTACGACCTTAGCAGATTTGGAAAAATAAAAATTAAAAATAGACCCAGTTTCTCTTTCAATTTGTTCCAAGCACAGTTAATCTCTCTCTCTCTTCCCCCCCCCCCCCCCTTCAAAAAAAAAAAAAAAAAAATCATTCCAATACCAAGCCAAGAACCAAGCAACCGAAAAGGCAACAGAAGGGCATGTAAGCAAAAGGAGGAAAAGAGGAAGAGAGAGAGATACTTTCTTCAATATTGCAAAGAACAAAATAAATTGACATCAGGGGAGAATAAAGTCTGACTAGAAAGAACAGTCCTCCAATTACTTATTTAATTTTTTTTTTCACTTTTTTCCTTTTTTTCCCAGTCTTCCATCACCACCCCTCATCCTCCAAGTTTCCTCTTCTCCCTCTCTAGCCCTTCAAAAAAGTTGGTCAGGGCTCTCATGGCTTTGAGCTGGCCCTGCAAGGCCAAGATGTACCCGGCGGTCTCTTCGAACAGCTTGTCGACCCCTAAGTCCGCCCCGCCGGGCACGATCCTCTGCAACGCCACGATCTTCCTTTCCACTTCGGCCTTACTGTCGTCGTCCTCGAGCCCGCCATCGTCCCCGTTCGCCGCCGCCGCGCTCTGCTTGCGCTTCCGCCGCGACTTCTTCTTCAAGTCCCTCTGCTTCATCGACTTGGCCCTCGCGAGGGACCCCAGCTTCTCGCCGTGCTCGCCGCAGCTCAAAGATCGGTTCTTGGGAGCACCCACGTCGGGCTCTTGATCCGAGGACGTGGCCGTGCTGCGTGGAGACATCTCCATGGAAAAAGAATGGAGAGGGAGAGGGAAAAGGAAGGGGTTGGACTTTGAAGAGAGAGGGTTTGAGTTGAGATCGTGAGCTGTGAATGTGTAAATGAATGAGAGACGAGGGAGGGGAGGGAGGGGAGGGGAGTGGTTAAATTATTGTTGAGTTCCAGAAATGTCAATGCCAACGAAGGAGGGCCCACCGGGGTTTGGCCTTTTTTTTTTTTTTTTTTTTTTTTTGGCTACACTAAGCTCTGCTTTCCTATCTCTTTTTTGTTTGGATTGGAGTGGAGGTGTAGTGCTGCTCTCCAATTAAAGTGCCTGGACATGGTCGAGCCTATTCGCTGCTCCCATGTGCCCTTTCTTTAATTTTTCCATCCTTCCATCCTTGCCTCCCTCCCTCCCCACTCTATAAGAAAAATGACCATTTCGAAAAAGTACTCGGCTTTTATAACCAATGATATCTCAAGTTCTCGACCATAACGCACATAAAATACGATCGATTTAATCCCCATCTCAATAAAACTTCTCGGCCACGGGATGCCCGGAAGCTACCGCGAAACCACCTTGTCTAGTTGCAGTTCCCCCTTTTATCTCGCGCATGACGACTGCTACTCATGTGACGAACGCATTGAATATCCAACGACCCCCTCACATGTTTTCGAGGGGCTCCATCACACGATAGACCTTAAAGGAGAATAGCTACACGGAAAAGAGAGAGGGAGTAGCCTCGCCAGCAGCGGCGGCGGCAGCGGCAGCAGCAGCAGCCGCCCACGAAATATTTTTTCAGGGGGGGGGGGGGGGGGGCATGTGACCGGCTACTAGCTCGTCCTACGAGATCCGCCTCTGTCCCTAGCGATCGAAAAAGATCCTCTCGGCTCAAGGACGGGCTCGTCATTCCATGTCGCGGACCGGACGCTCCGCAGCTCCGACAAACCAAACATCTGTCTCGGCGAGCGAGGGATGCGACCGGACTGCACTGCACGCTGCGAAAGCTGTCCTTTCTGCGGGGGAGCGGTCTCGTCACCTTTTTGCCTTTTGGCCGTCTCGGATGGTGGGGCGCGGCGACGCCGGGGATCGGCGGCGGGGCGCGCCGGTCCGTGGGCGCGTGGGGATGGGGCCCAGCGGGGGGGGGCAGCGCGCTAAGCGGGGCGGAGGTGGGGAAGCGGCACATGCGATCACATGATTTTCTCGAACCTAGCGACGCCTAGTTCCAGCGCAGGTAGCCCCGCCGTCTCCCTCGCTTTGGCCGCGGTGCCACGTGGCCGTCCCTTTTTTGGGGGGGATGAGGCCCACCTAGAGCCCCTCAAAGCTTACTTTATTATTATTATTATTATTTTCTTGTAATCACGTGTTTATGTTGTTTAGGTTTAAATTAATGGAATATTAGGAGTACGATAAATAATACAATGAACAATTTTATTCCATATTAATTTTTTGATCACGAAAAAACCTTAAAACAATATACTTATGACAAAACGGAAGATAAAATCCTAAACTAGTATGTTTTTCAACTGTGTATGTTGTCCGACTTCGATAATTTGATGATAAAATTAAATGGAGATATTCAAATTTAAGATTTTTCGTTATATTAATTAACTTTAGAAATAACGTATTCATTGATTTATTTGTATTTTGCTCGAAATTTTTCTTGTAATTATGTCTTTGAACAACTTAATGTTCACTTGTAAAGTGAAGTGATTAGATGGCCATTCCTTGGTTAATGAACTCGTATCTAGAAATTCAAATGCGAGAAAAGCTTAATTGCACAACACATAATGTCACAATCAATAAGAGAAATGTGTTGACACGGCACACAAATTCTCCGTACCCTATCACGATAGTCACGCAAATTTGTAAGACAAAGTCAAGAAGTTTGGCCTTAATAAATCAAAGGAAGAAAAATATTAAAAAAACTCAAATTATGATCATTATAAACATAAATTTCAAAAAAAATATGTGATATAAAAACTTTCAAACTACACATACCGCGATACATTAACTTTAAATTTTGTCCTTATGACATAAAATAAAATTTAAAAAATAAAAATGATAAAAGTAAAAATAAAAAAACTTCCGAGAGCATTCCTGTCAACATGTATCGATGAGGAAGACATGATTTTAACCCGCTCCAGAGAAGCTTATTATTAAGCATATTCTGCGAGACCAAGATCACATCAAAGATCATCAAATTTTTCAATGTGGTTTTATACAGAGGGTGCCTCAAGGAGTCCGAGGTCGAGTCAATTCAAGACGTCATTGCCACGGTGGCGGGGGGGTGGCGGAGGTGGCGGTGTTTCCGAGGAGGAAACCAGTTGGCCGAGCTGGGGGCGGGTCCCGCCGGGGACCGTGGCGGGGTTTAGAGAGAGAGAGAGAGAGAGAGAAGGATTTGCTGTTGGTCATACGGGGCTCCATGTGATCAGAAGCGCCCGATCCCCTGTTCCTCCCACGCACTACACCTCACCTCGTCCTCATTCCCTCAGACAACTTTCTTGGATCAAGATTCAATCCTCTTCCAAAAAAAAAAAAAAAAATGTGTTTCCTCTTTAAATAAAGAAATTCGGTTTTTCTTTTTTCGTTTTCTGGCCATTTGCTGGATTTTCCAATTGAATTTTGTCGGCCCTGGCGTTTCCGTACTCGATTCAGGTACGTCCCTCCACACCGCCCACCGCCCCACGCTTTACACACAAAAACCAGGGATTTAAAAGAAGGAAAAAGTTCAGGATGAAAAGGACTTGAGTTAGGAAGGATTTTGTCAATTGTGCCACCGCATTTATGCACTTTTTAAAGTTTTTTCTTTTATCTGTCCAATACCCCATTATGGAAATGACTGGCTGTCTAAAGTGCATAGTCCACTTGAAACTCCTTGATTTGAAACATTTCGACCCTAATCTTACCCCTGATTACAAAAGGACGCACTTGCCACTTTTACCCCTCTCTCTAGTCTTCAGCCTTTTTGTGGATCACAGAACATGGCCAATATGTTGTTACCCACTTCAATCTTGGCTCGTCGGGGGCCACTTAATAGAGGTAAATATGGTTCAAGAGTAAGAACCCGGAATTGAAGAGCGAGATTAGAGAAACTTATCTAATTTCATATTCTAAGTATGCATGGTAGATTTCATATTCTAAAAATTAAGGAACTTATTTCAACAGATAGATTCTAATATCTATGTAGGTGGAACCTAGAATTCGGAATCTGAAAGAAGTTTCTATGTTTTTCTTGATCAATGATTTCTTCCGATCTTATGATATTTTGTAGTGTCCGATGGAACTACTACTCTGAGCATACTAAGATTTTTACTTTATTAATATTCATATTTTTCGTATGTTTAAATATAAATTATGGTGAGTGAATTATAGCAGTAAGTGATAGTCATTAAAAGTAATAATTCATTGCAACTATTCAATCAAAAATACATGGGAAACTTAAATAGAATTTAGAATTAATTCTAAAATTTGTGACAATATAGGTTCCGGTTCTTGAATATGTAGAATGGGTTTCAAGTTAAAAAAAAAAAAAAAAAAACATTTCACGGAATCTAGAATCGCTTATCCTTACCGCTCAACTTACCTGGTAACAAGAACACGGTGCATGGAGGTGGGATCGATGTAGTCAAAGACAATTTACACGACATGGATCGGATGCACGCGATGCCATGATTGCGAATCAATGAGGCTAAAGAAAAGAAAATGAGCATGGGACGGGGCTGGGGACAAAATATGGGGACCCATGTGGGGGCAAAAGACAGAAAAAGTTAAGGGCGATGCGACGAGCGAGGACAAGGCAGAGAGCACGACGCATCATGGCGCTCTGCGTCGGATGGGATCTATGCGCGACCCTCCTTCCCGCGCCCCATCATCCAACGCCATTTCGGGAGACAAGAAAGGTCAGTCCTTGTCGCGCGTCGTCTCCTCTCGTCGCAGCCCAACTTGTTCGACGCTGACTCTTTGCCCCTCCTCCCGCGCATCCTCGTGCCAGCCGAGAGGCTCGCGGGATTGGACAGAAATAGAGAAAGGAGCAGGAATCGTGCGCGGAACACGACAAAGTTATGGGAGTATCGGCTGGTTATGGAATCTCTTTGACTTTTCAAGAACGTTAGGAATCTATAACGCGACTGTTGAATTCCAGTAAACGAGCGCAAGCGCAAGCGCAAGCATTTGTTCCGAAAGCGTACAGACATCGAGACAAACCTCTTCGGTGGTCGGTTGATCCTTTGGGTTAAAGGCAAGAAGCCTCTGCAGTAGCTGCAGTGCCGAAGGGTCTGCACTGGGGAATTTATGTGCGAAATGGAACCTCGTGCTTGTCAAGTATCTCATTGTTCTCTCGTTTCTGATCTGAAAGAAACACAGACTAAGGTCATATCAAAACCCAGAAAACACAGCGAATGCACACGGTTTGAGTTGTTATTTTGCAGCGATCGCCTACGAGATGATATCTAATAATCGGGTTCCGAGCAGATCCGCTAGTAGGTCTAGCTGACTGATCACATTTTTCCCTGGAAACAATGGCTTCGTGGCGAGTGGCGAGTGGCAAAGATGCAGTCCATGCTCCATTTGTCAGTTGCAGGGCTACACCGTACACCGTACCGAGATGCCATAACTTATGATAAGGTCCACAAACCGATAGCATAATAGATGTCTTGATAAAGGACGATAAGTATCTGAAAGGACGATAAGTATCTGCAAGAACGACGTACGAGTTTAGCAGTACCCCGACTCTGGATACATCGACTTAGTGGTTTGCCATAACCTCACGCTATTCACTTCGACAGGACATGTAAAGCTCATAAACCAGCTTTGCTTTAAGAAGTACACATCTGGACAAATCAAGCGAATAGAGATAAATGCATTACATCCGATGGTCTCGTCTCCAAATTCCCTAAGTTATAAAGGAACCTTCCATGAGAAGGAGATCGACCAGGACCACTCATGATGCATAATGCATTCTTGGCTTCTTCAAAGATATTTGAGAAGGGCTATATTTCAGTTTCCTTTGATCACCCTACCGACCGGTGCCTTACAAATTATGGACATTACTCATATGTAAAGTTCACTGAAAATAAACGTGAGCGACGTCAATGTTTGTAATCCACCAATTAGAAGGGTGGTTTGGAAAAATATGGCTTATTTTACGAAGTAATTGGCATTACTGAATAAGCTCCAGAGGGAGCATGAACGGCGTAGCACTCCATAGAAAAGAAGTTTTGATCATCCGTAGCAAAAGACAGCGTAGTTTACGCTTATACAAGTCCTGTATTTCTACAGCCTAAAGCTCATTACACCATGGACGACAGAAAATTCCGTGATAACAAATACCCAAGAGTAAAAGGATCTGCACAGTTCTGGAGCTCTGTACCATATTGTAGCAACATAATCCTGAAAGCAGCAGCATCATCCCAGAGACGTCAACATATTTATTCGCTTCTGCAAATTATGACGACTGGAAATAACGTATGAACTCGCACACAGTCGAATTTGGTGTTATGAGTGCCTCACTAAAAGTACATCTTGCTAACCCAGAAAACAATGCATTGGGGAATATATGCGCAAATGGAACGGGTTGCTTCTTCCTCATACTAGTCAAGTATCTCCTTGCCTTTTCATTTCTAATCTCAGAGAAACGCAGTGAAAGGAAAACAATGCATCTGCACACGGTTGAGATGATAATTTTTTAGTAATCACCGGCAAGATGATATCTAATGATGGGGTTCTGAGCAGATCCGTTATTAAATCTAGCTGATGAACAACATTTTTCCCCGGAAACAATGGCTTCCTAGCAAGTATCTTGGCAAAGATGCAGCCTATGCTCCATATGTCAACCGCTGGGGGTATATTGTATTGAGATGCCGTAACATATGATAAGGTCTACAAACCAACAGAGTAAGACATGTCTCAAAGATAAAAGAGAAAAATTCACAAGAACAATGTCCAACTGGTATCCTAACTCTCGACAAATCAACTTGGTAGTTTGCCATAATATCAAGGTACACTTTACATGACATGTAAAGCTCATGAACCAGCTGGCTTTAAGTACACATCTGGACTAACCAAGTAAATAAAGAGAAATTTATCACATCTGATGTTTTCCACTCAAGTAGTATTTAAGAAGTTGAGGGTGATATTCAAGGATTTCTCGGAAAATTAGTTCCCGCATATCCTTCTTGGTAACCATTCGTCCCTCAAACTCGAATTCCATCATTGTAATGGGCTGGCTTGAAGGTTCCCTTTCAACTTTGGCTAGTCCTTTGAAGTATGGATCGGCTAATGCCTACAAAAAGTCATATTCATTAGTACATGACCATGCAACACGAAGGAAAGTACAGGAAGATAATAGGCAATCTAGTTTCTCTAACCTAAAGAAGAAGCATAATAAAATGATCAGATAAAATAAAGACAAATATGATCTCAACCTCTTCAGCACTAGGGCGATCTTTTGGATCGTAGGCAAGAAGCCTTTTTAATAGCCGCAGAGCTAAAGGGTCTGCATTTGGGAATTTCAGCTTAAATCGCTTAGGCTGCTTCTTCTTCATGCCAGTTAAGTATCTTCTTGCCTTTTCATTTCAGATCTGCACACGTTGAAAAATTTATAAGGATTTGCCTTCGTCCTATTTATCTAGGAGATATATCGCTTATAAAACCCAGTATATCATAAAGATATAATTCCATACCCTTGCAATAATATCTACTGAAGGCGTTCCATGGAGATCGGTCATCAGATCCAGCTGATGGACAACATTTTTCCCAGGAAACAGTGGCTTCCCGGTCAGTAATTCAGCAAAGATGCAGCCTATGCTCGACATGTCAATTGCAGGAGTGTACTGCATTACAATCACATAATATTGTGAGGTCAACACACAAAAAGTTCAATATGGAACAGAATAGGTACATCTTAACTTTTTAAGTTGCCAATAGACTTGCTTATCTTTGGAAAACATCCCCTTTGATATCTCTATTTGAGAAATACAAGACAACTAAACTGCAAAGCATATCCTATAGCTCAGCACATCCATGAAAGCATTAAAGCCATTTAGCTACGTCTGATTCAAGTTACAGTAATGTCATCTCAAATATAGTCATGGCCCAACATGTTGTTCAAGGTTTTAGTCTCTTTCAGTTTCCTTCAACAAGAACTCTCCGTCAAAATTGGACTGAAGTCTCATTAGCATCTAAGCAATTACTCACTTGCCAGAACAAATAATTCCATCTCAAAGAACCAGAAGAGTCTATCCACTACCACTTACACAATTTGTAGTTGCATCACCCAACAAAAGAATCACTGAGCCAATCATCACAGGTTCTGCTCTTATGCTTTGTTCTATCAAGTCAAATTCCCACATTAATCTTGTTCCAAACTCTTTTACCCCCTTCACAGCCTTTCGAAAAAGTCCACAACTTCTGACTTGTAGGTTCAACAAATTAGTTTCATAACATACAAAAGTTACCAGAATCACAGATTTTATTGACCGGTAAAGTAATCAAATAGTAGGTCAAGCCTCAAATTTCCTACACTCGAAGCAAGAAGCAAAGTAAAGCAAACAAAGCCAACCGTCTAACATTTTATCCTCATAATCAAAGCGACGCCCATAATAAAAAAACTGAATAAAAAGAATAGACAGAATGTGATAGCTCTAGTGCAAAGGAAATGCTTTGACAATCCTTGCAGCAGGAGCAATAGCTATGTTGGTCCAGATAGGTACGAAGAAACAACAGGAGTCTCGGATCTTAAAATGCATGATGAACTCATGCTGTTCAAGATTCTAACATTGAAAAATAAGATGCACAACCACCACCGTTACCTTGGAGAAAAATGCTCCGCACAGTTCTGGAGCTCTATACCATCTTGCAGCAACGTAATCCTGTATGAAGTAAAGGGCGAAGCATTAGTGACCATCTTCCACTGATGCCAGAGACTCAAAAGTTAATGACTGGTTATGAAATTACATACAGTCCAGAGTATGGCATAGGGTGTATCATTGAACGCAACCCTTGCTAAACCAAAATCACAGAATTTGAGCTTACAATCTGCATTTGCCAATATGTTCTTTGGTTTCAATCTCAATGGAAGACATTTGCTGCAATCATACGCATAAATATCAGAAACGGTCTGTATCCACTTGAAAAGAAAGATGATTCACGACCAGAAGACTATCATGCCCTAACAAGATAAATAAGCAGCGGATTGGAGACATGAAAGATATAGTTTTTTTTTTTTTTTTGGCGAAACTGAGCATCATCCACAATGGACAAATGACGCGTAAAAAATGGACAGATTAAAGTACTTATATGATGAACACTGTGTTTTAGATGTGACGATTAAAGATAGGTGCAAAAGAAAAAAGATTAAACATTACCTATAGCGAACGAAGTGAGGATAAAACTAAGAGTGAGGGATACTCGAATGAATGTACTCCAAAGCGCAACCTGGTGAAGGAAAAACTGGTAAATGATCCTTAAAGTCATCATCAGCGTTAATGACTTGGTGAAGATCTGACTCCATCAGCTCAAGAGCAACATGAATAATCTTAAAATCTCTTCTGGAAGGTGGCAACATTATGTGCTTTGTTTCAAAAATATCAGAGCCATGAAAAATTTAGTTTACTTTCTTTTACAGAAGCGAGCATCCAAAATGGACATATGAAGCATAAAAAAAAGACTGATTAATAGTACGTATATGATGAACACTGTTTTATATGGGATAATTAGTAGATAAGTGCCAAAAGGAAAGAGATTAGCATTGCCTACAGTGAATTGAAGTGATGAGAAAGCTAGGAGTGAGGGATACCAGTATGAATATACTTCAAAACGCGAAGTAGCTGGTAAAGAAAAAACTGGTAATGCTCTGGTATTAAGTCATCATTAGCTTCAATGACTTGGTGAAGATCTGAGTCCATCAACTCAAAAACAACATATATATCCTTAAAATCTCTTCTGGAAGGTGGCAACATTATGTGCTTTGTTTCAACAATGCCAGGATGCCGTAGAAGCCTCAACAGCTTGATCTCACGAAGAACTCTAGCCATATCAGTATGTTTTCAAATATATTGGGAATCTTCTTTATAGCTACTTTTGCACCAGTGAGGGTGTCGATTGCTGAGCAGACAACCCCATGACTCCCTTTCCCAATGACCTCTTGAATTTCATATCGATTTGCATCTCCACAATCAGATAAGAAGTCCATTTCTACAGAATTCTGAGGCATGGAGATTTGGTTCAGAATGAAAACACTATAGAAAGTCCATGTTATGGACTCTTCTTCTTCTTTTTTCTATAGAAAGTCCATGTTATGGACATAGTTACTAGAAAAAGTTCAGAGTTTCAAACCAATGTCAAGGCGGAAGCACCAAAGTTACACATATAAATGCAAAATACACACGACAGAACAGGAATTCTCAATGCAAAACAAGGGGAAATCTTGAATTGATCGTTACAGATTTGAAAATGCACAACAAATGGTGCCCAGAACAACCGAGCAGGAAATACACTCTGATATGAGATGGATGCCCTAGGCAATGAAATGCTCGATATGCTTAAAAGATCTCAATTAAATATCTTAAATGACTATTCTGCAACAACAACAAAGAAAAGATTCTTTATGGTGCTTCTGCGTCACCTTTTGACTTTGACTAATCAACAAAGACAGAACCCCCCCCCGCCTTGTGAGATTCCAAAGAAAGTATTTCAAGATTTCAGGAGAATCTTTCACTTGCGCGAAGTTCGAGTCAAACAGTTTCCAATTAATCTGTTCGGTACTTGTTAGGCCTTCAACTTTTAGATACGCACAACCTAGCTCGAACTCTCAACAGATATGATTGTCAGCTTAAAATGGCTTGGCGATCCTTAAAAAACAGAACCTCGCTCTCCCCCTATTTTCTATTCTCCTCCCTGGTTCTAAATCAACGCACACATAATTGCATGAACTGAAGACAAATACTATTGAAACCGGAAATGTTTTGGTTTTCAATGTCTTAACTAGCACCAAATTCACTTACAATCCTGACCTGATTGTCTGCAGACCCACTTCCCGTTCCTTCGGAATATCTTGTCTCACCTGAATCCTGGCCGCTCCTTGCCTCCATCGCTCCAACTCTGAAACAGATGAAACAACAGCCAAGATCAAATTTGAGCTCTAACATCGAAACCTAACAATAGGAAGCTGGACATCCCAACATAATTTCCAGTGAGCCCCTAACATAAGTTCCATAAAAACCTCGGACGATCCTGAGTCTGTCGTGTCTCATCTACTTGTGGAGCAGCAGGTGCAATTGACCGGTGGACAGAGGAACTGATCCCGCCGAGGCAATTGCTGCAGGCTCGAGGAGATGACGAGGCAGAAGACAAAGCAGTGAGGTACACCGGCGAGCCTGGATTAACATTGTAAAAATCATCGTTGGGATCGAAGGTCAGGAACTTGAAAACCATCTTCTGCACCGATCAGTCCTCAGCTCGAGCTAGAACCCAAAAAGAAGCAACAACCAAGAAGGCAAGAACTAAGGGTCGTCGTCTGTAATTTCTTCGAAGTTTACATAACTGAAAGACCGCAGATGACAACAAGAAGCGGTTTGACAATTCATCATTGATCGCTGTTGAAACCATCTCTAATTCTCTTTGCTTTCATATGTTAGTGTGCGGGGGTGGTGAAGTCAACGAAGGTTTCCTATAAACAAATGCAAATTGCAGGCAGGTAGAACCGACGGTGCGTAAGATTCTGAGGGTGACTATCGAAAACGATGAGCATCGGCGTTTGACTTTTCCCGCCAGGCACATCGATGGTTGGTTCATGAGCTGAAAGACGAACAAGAGGAGGATGCCACGGTGACTACAGATATGGCGGGAAACGAGTTTCTCTTTTCTTCCCTCAGCACGATGCACATCTATCTGGCCGCTCACCCATAATTCACATGCAAAATTGATAAAAAAAAAAAAAAAAAAAGACTGCTCGTTTGGGTAAGCGAGGAACATCTAAGCACCCGCATCGCATTCGCCTTACAATTTTAAGAACCGAATTCTAAAGATCAATCTTCAATAGTAGTTGGTGATTATATTCCAAGATGACCAGCGAGTGGGGAAAAACAACGTAATTCGCTTCAAACCGGATGTCGAGAAACATCGACCTTTGAAATGCTTGTTCCTATTTTATCACTTCTCTTTATAAATCAATCTTAATACCCCAAGACCCGTGCGCGCGCGAGAGAGAGAGAGAGAATTCCTTCACTGATCACTACCCTTTTAAGCATTCTTCATCTCACAAAGAATGCATTCGGTATGAAAACGTACGTCTCGTCGGGTAACAGTTAAAAACCGACTTATCGTTATCCTAAACGCACTTTCTGTTCCAAATGTTCGTATTTTGGATTTCCTAAAAGGAAAAAACGTTGTACCCCCGGGCGCGCCCGTGCAATAGAAGCAGCCCTGGGGATCACCACCGTAACAAATGTTCGATCGCTCCTTTCACTAAGATCAGTTTGGAGGGTAAAGATCCAACCCGTGATTAATTGCGTCTTCTGACATTGATTTATTTATTCTACACACCATTTCTCCATGACACATTCAAAGGCTTCAACTGAGGGAGGGAGGGAGGGAGGGAGGGAGGGAGTATAGAATCAGCAGTATAATTCACTAACAGTATAGTTTTTGAACAAATGTACTTGCCGGGTGCCCATGAAGACGCTGCTCCTCCGCGAGATGCGCACCACACCCGCAATCAGTTTTACGCAACACACAGAATTGGGTCATCTCCGTCCCGAAAGAAGAGCCAGTCACGGGTCACTGTATTCAGACAAGCCAACACTACGCTAACGCCCTTTCTTCAATACATTCTTGTCATACCAAACTGTACAGACCCGACCTTCCGGTGAGATGCCGCGTTGGCAGCAGCGGCAGCTGCAGCACCAATCCCGCCATACTGTGTCTTTGCCGCTAAAAAGTTTGCATCTATTGCAGCCCTCTCCTCGCCATTCTCCATTTTGCCCCCACCTATCCTTGTCATAAAGAACGGGTTCGTGTCTATGTTTATGGCAACGTCTGTCGCTAACTTCGCTGCAATCCCACAGTGTGGAATCTGCTTGGTATGGGCAGCAGCCACTTCTCTCTCGGCTTCGGTCCCCTGCCGTTCTTGCTTTCCCATGCTCGCTTTATTGTAGCAGTATGCAGGAGGCATTGGCTGCGAGGGGAAGACGGTACCTCGGATCATCGTTCGAGGATCATACACATCTTTCGCAATGTGCCTGTTCTCGTATGGAACAACTGGGCCCACGACTCTTCCTGGTTTGGCTGAGCAGCGACAATATCAGCACGAGAATCACCCATTCACTAGTAAAAGCAAATGTGCATGGAAGAAGGTTAACTACCGATTGGAAGTCTTTGGGTTGCTTGGAAGTTCCTGGATGGGTTCACTTCCTCAGCCTGAGTTGGCTGATCTTTATAGCTGTTTATTTTTGGTTGTTCCTTTGGCAGAACTGAATTCGAATGTACCACGGTAGACCTGTGATTGCACAAGGCATGCAATGTCACGGTTCAAAACTCAGATACAAACACCAGACATACAATTTGATGCGAGCAAAACAAAGGGGGGGGGCGCATGAAACCCAAATGTACCTTGGCAAAGACACGTGCTTTCTTTCTAGAGGGGCCGAAGCACCACTTTTACCACCATTTTCCTCCAGCTGCGCAAACTGCTTCCTAAATTGATCGACAGCGCTGTGACAAAAGGAAAGAAAGGTGGAGCAACCAGTGAGTCAACCGAAGAAACAGCGGACAGATCAAGTTATAGCAATCATTATGGGGCATTGACAATGTTCTTCAAGCAACAAAGAGAACCGAGAGACAGATTGACTACACCCAATAAAAGTGGTACTGACCTCGGATATAGAAAATTGGTCCTCTCAGTTCCATTCATATAGTCCTTAAGAAGTTGAGGGTGATATTCAAGGATTTCTCGGAAAATTAGCTCCCGTATATCCTCCTTGGTAACCCTTCGTCTCTCAAACTCGAATTCCATCTTTGTAATAGGCTGGCATGAAGGTTCCCTTTCAATTTTGGCTAGTCCTTTGAAATATGGATCTGCTAATGCCTACAAAAAGGTCATATTCTTTAGTACATGACTACACAACACCAAGGAAAGTACGGGAAGATAATAGGCAATCAGGTATCTCTAACCTAAAGAACAAGCATACTAAAATGATCGGATAAAATGAAGACAGATAAGATCTCAACCTCTTCAGCAGTAGGGCGATCTTTTGGATCAAAAGCAAGAAGCCTTTCCAATAGCCGCAAAGCTAAAGGGTCTGCATTTGGGAATTTCAGCTCAAATGGCATAGGCTGCTTTTTCCTCATGCAAGTTAAGTATCTTCTTGCCTTGTCATTTCGGACCTGCAAGTGTTGACAATTTATAAGGATCTGCCTTCCTCATATTTATCTAGAAGATAAATCACTTTTAAAACCCAGAACATCATAAAGAAATAATTTCATACCCTTGTAATGGTATCTAGTGAAGGCGTTCCAAGGAGATCGGTCATTAGATCCAGCTGATGTACAACATTTTTTCCAGGAAACAGTGGCTTCCCAGTCAGTACTTCAGCAAAGATGCAGCCTATACTCCATATGTCAATTGCAGGAGTATACTGCATTGCAATCACACAACATTGTAAGTTTGCCAGACAAAAAGTTCAATATCAAAGAGAATTTGAGGTGTTGCCAATCCACTTGCTTATCTTCAGAGAACATCCAACTCTAATATCTCTATATGAGAAACAGAAGACAACAAAAGTGCGAAGCATATTCTATAGCCCAGCGTCTCTATGAAAGCATTAAAGCCACTTAGCTATGTCAGATTCAAGTAGCGTATCTGCTATTGTCATCTCTGACAGAGTCATGGCCTTCCGTCATGTTATTTAATGGTTCCAGTCTCTTTCAGTTTCCTTCAACAAGAACTCTCCGTCAAAATTGGAAAATCTCTCATTAAAATCCAAGCAATTACCTGCTAGCCTAATTTTACCTAGTAGAAACAAAAAAGTCTATTTTCTACCACTCACAAGATTTTATAGCTGCATATCTCACCCAACAAAAGAATTGCCAAGCCAATCATCACAGATTTCTGCCCATATGCATGATTGTATCCAGTCAAGTTCCCATATTAATGTTGTTCCAACTGATTTATCCCTCTCCTCTCCCAGAAAATGCAATGTGATGATCAACTTGCTCACCAACTTTAAAAAAACTCCTCAGCTTTTAGTTCAACAAATTTCAGAACATACAAAAGTTCCTAGAATTGCAGAATTTTCTTTTATGAGTAAGTCCAGCTTATAAAAAAAGGAGGGTTCCGCTTCTCTGGGAACTTTTGTATATTCCCAGAGCTGCAGAATGTTGAATTTGCCAAAGCATTCACATGTCTCGTCTAGACTTCAAGCAAATGACTTAAGTCATGCTCACTGTCTCTGGCATATCAAAATAGAGCTCCACATCCCCCACAGAGAAAATATTTAAGAAGTTGAGAACTTCATAAAGATATGAAGAGAATACATAATGATGCAATAGGTTCATATCGGTCGGTAAAATAGTCAACTAGAAGATATTTAGATCAAGCCTCAAATTTCCAACATATGAAGTGCAGAAGCAAAGTAAAAGCAAACAAAACCAGTCGTTTAACATGATCTGCTCATAATGAAAGAAATCACTCTAATAACCAACTGAATAAAAAGAATAGATGGAATGTAACAGCTTTAATTCCAAGAAAATGCATTAACAAGCCTTGCAAAAGGAGCTATAGCTATGTTGATCCATGTAGGTACAAAGACACAACAGGGGTCTCTGGTCTTAAAATGCATGATGACAAGCTTATGCTGTTAATAATTCTAACAGGAGAAATAAGATGCATGACCACCATTACCTTGGAGAAAAATGATCCACACAGTTCTGGAGCTCTATACCATCTTGTAGCAACATAATCCTGTATCAAGTAAAGGGCAGAGCATTAGCAACCATCTTCCGCCAATGTGAAAGAATTAAAAGTTAAAGGCAAATTAAGAAGATACATACAGTCCAGAATACGGTGGAGGGTGTATCATTGAACGCAACCCTTGCTAAACCAAAATCACAGATTTTGAGCTTACAGTTTGCATTTGCCAAAATGTTCTTTGGTTTCAAATCACGATGGTAGACATTTGCTGCAATCACATGCGCAAATATCAGAAACAGTCTGTACCCACTTGAAATGAGGACAACTAATCACCAGAAGACTATCATGCTCAGATGATATGGATAACCAGTGGATCAAAGCCACGAAAAATATACTTTATTATTTTACAGTAGTGAGCATCCACAATGGACATATGAACCGTCGGAAAAAGACCTATTAAAAGTTTTAAATGTGCCAATTAGTAGGTAGGTGCAGGAAAAGAAAGAAAAAAAAAAGATTTGGTTACGTACAATGAAAGAATTGACGACAAAGCTAAGAGTGAGGGATACCTGTATGAATATACTTCAAAGCACGAAGTAGCTGGTAGAGAAAAAACTGGTAATGCTCCTTTGTTAAGTCATCATTAGCTTTAATGACTTGGTGAAGATCCGACTCCATCAGCTCAAAAACAACATAAATATCTTTAAAATCTCTTCTGGAAGGTGGCAACATTATGTGCTTTATTTCAACAATGTCAGGATGCCGTAGAAGCCTCAACAACTTAATTTCACGAAGAATTCTAGCTGCATCGGATATGTGCTCAAATATATCGTGTATCTTCTTTATTGCTACTTTTTCACCAGTGTGAGTGTCGATTGCTGAGCAGACAACCCCATAACTCCCTTTCCCAATGACTTCTTGAATTTTATATCGACTCGCATCTCCATATTCAGAGAAGAAGTCCATTTCTGCAGAACTCTGAGGCAGAGAGATTTCTTTCAGCATAGAAACACTATAAAAATGTTTGCAGTATAAATAACTTGAAGAAAAGTTCAAAATTTCAAAACCATGACAATGAGAACAGCACCAAAGTTACATCTGAATGCAAAATCACACACAGCAGGACACACATTCCCAATGCGAAACAAGAGGGACTCTTAAATTGATCATAACAGATATAAAAATGCACAAAAAATGGTGCCCAGAACTACTTAGCAATCGATGCCAAAATCTAGGATTCTGATGATGAGATAGATGACCTAAAATGCTCGATATGCTCAAAAGATGTCAATCAAATATCTCAAATGACTTGTCTACAAAAACAACAACAAAAAGCTCCCCGATGGTGCTTCTGCTTTACCTTTTAACTTTGCCTAATCAACGAAACAAGAACCCCACAGTTTTGAGATTCCAAAGAAAGCCTTTCAAGATTTCAAGAGAATCCTTCACTTATGCGAACTTCGAGTCAAAAGTTTCCAACTTCTCTTAGCGGTTGATCATATATTTCAAGCAGCTCAAATGAAAATTTTGGCAATTAAAGTTACAAGAAAAAAGGAAGCTCCTATACTGACAAGTCTAGACTCCAGAGTCTGAAAAATTTTCATACAGGGCCTACATGCTAATCTCCGAACTGCCTCATAATTAATTTGGCAAGCAAAGGCAGATAAAAATGTCGAGGATTAACAATTCTATACCAACAGAACAGTTTATTTTCGCTTTAAGCAACACATGCAAACACCGGTACCTTGCAATATAAAAGCAAAGGCAATCAACATAAGATGCCCAGAACTTTGGCAGGTTAAAATGTTTTCCAAATTGGATAGCTCCCAAGCCCCCATAGACCGAAAATGAAAAATGAAACAATCTTCCATTGGAATTTGATGATAGATTACAGGGTCAAGGACTAAAAACATGCAAAAGAATTAACATAGCATCCCTGAAGTATTTATTAGGTACAGAAAAGCAGACAGATATCCATCAGCTGAAATTCAACTTACTATGTCCTACTTCCAGCTAAGAAACATCCAAGATCAGGGTGATCCATAAAAAACTCCGATTCAAGACAGAAGAGGTGGAATGTGCAAAAAAGGAAAAAGAACTCGAGAACAAGAATAGATTCCAATGACAGATAGAACAAATCAATGGAATCAAGCGAGATCAGAAGGAGATGTAAGCACATATTTCAATTTGCAATATCAATATCAGAATAAGAATGAAACCCACATCCACCATCAAAACTAACTCCTGTTTATTTATGCTGTTTCAAAGCGAAAATGTAACAGAAGCCCCAATAATTTAAGAGGCAGAGCACCCCATAAATGTATTATGATGAGCACCACCCGCTTATAGTGAGGGATAGAAACCAAAAGTAAAAAAATAAAGATAAAAATGAAAGTCAGTGTTTTTATCCTGATCTAGCCCCCGAAATAACCCCACCGAACTGCCACATAACTTAACCCATCTCTAAATTCTCCCCCCCCCCCAAAAAAAAAAAAAAAGAAGGTCAAACTTTTTATCCACAAACGGAGAAGCACAAGAACGGGCACCTTGAAATCAAACTCCATAACTCCAAAGGCATCATAGATTACCATGTCAAACCACATTGCAAATAATCTCTTCCTCTCTCATCTGAACACAATTAGATGCATCCTCACCAGCTTCGTTATAATCATAATTCATCAGAAACCCAGAAATGAACTCTCAAACAAGAAAAGAATAAGCACAGAATCAAGAGATCATCCAAAAGCAATCACCTTCTTCCTCTGATCCTGCTGCATCTTCTTCCCAATTTCTCCACAAAAGAAAAAAGCCTCGACCTTTAGCTCCCAAAAACACCAAAAATTCAGAAACCCGAGACCGAAACAAGCAAAGCCCAAATGTCTTCTACCCTCTTCAAAAGCTCAAGACGAGCACTCAGAAACAAGGCAAATCCATCTTCAGCCGCATTTGCCCCACCTGCCCCTGCTCCGAATCACAAGACGGGAGTCCCACCTTATTCTCCTCCCTGAACAGTCCTTCTCCAAGCATAAATCCCTCATGCACTCCCTCCCCAAAACAGCCTCAACCACCCAACAAGACGCCCCTTTTCTGGCTATCATATATTTCTCCGATTACGACCGAGCAACTGCAGCACCGGCTCCCGCATATCTACCGGATCCCGAAACCCCGAGCTGATTGCCACCGCAAGGAAGAAACCCCCCCACCACCACCGCCACCCCTCCTTTTCTCTCCACGGAATTCGATGCATCCACCAACTTTTCTGCCTCCTCTGATCCAAGCCTTGAAAGCCAAGGTTCGATCTTTTTCTCTTCTGCCGCTTATACACAGCGAATGACGAAAAGGGTTGTGATAAAAAGAGGCCGGAGCAAGTGTGTAGAAGCAGCAAGCAAGATCTGAAACCACACCGACAAAAGAGAAGCGCTGAGACAGAGAGAGAGACAGAGAGAGAGAGAGAGTGGGAAATTTATCAGCAAAGAGAGAGACGAAAAACATATATGTAAATAAGAGCTCTCGGGCAGGGACGATGCACGCTCGACCGCCCGTATACGAATACGAATACGTATGCAGCGGCAGTGGCGTCGTCGTAATTATGGGAAAGTGGAAGGGGCGTTTCGGGGAGGCTGGTCCTTCTGGTGGCTCTCTGTGGCCGCGGCAGTTCCCCTTTCGCGATTCCGTTTCTAGAATTACCGCCCTCCCGCCTCTCTCTCTGTCCGTGCGCGTTCCCGAGTTAGGTACAACTGTGCCATTGGCATCTGGCATCCCCGAAAGGTGTCGGACAACTCACCGCTTCACGTGCGCCCTCCTGGTGGCGGAAGCGGCCAAGGGCCGGCAGGACCCGTGAGCGGAGGCGGCGGCAGGCCGGCGGCTTTGCGAAAATTGCCGCCCCCGACCTCACCGGATCGCGACTTGGGGCTGGTTGCAGCTCGGGCCACGCGAGACCTGCACAATTCTAAATGCGATCCGGCTAAATTTGAGTTTTGACAAAAGAATCTCGAAATTTTTATATATAATTAGTGCATGCATCGAATACATATGTCGACAAAGCTTGCTTTTTAATGGCAATACGTACGAGTTGTAATGTCGACATCACATGAATTATTAATTGCATCAGACTTCTCATTTCTTTTGATTGGTTTCCGTTTGTCATCTTATTTAGACGAGATCATGTACCAAACAATCCCATAGCCCTAGCCATATCACAAAGGCTTAAGGATACTTTGGGTGGGCTTGAGTTGGGTGAGATCGTTTCGTATAAAGCCCCAACTTAATCGATCGGATCCGGCTTGAACCCTTTATCGGAACTGTAACAGACAGACCGTCACACAAATTATATTTTCACATAGTGGTAAAATATACTCACGGGCCAATCACCTTACACGGCATTAAATAATCCGGCAGTAGCCTGCCCCTAGTCGCTACGGAAAATTGGATCAAATGTCGTTGTTGCAACTTGCAAAACGGTTGGGCGGTAACAAGGTGGTGTGGGGGATGTAGCTGGCTTAACAACTGTTTTACGTTGTGTGCTTCGTAATGTGTCGGGCGCACAGCTTCAACCATCGTTTCCTTGTCGGCACAGATTGTCCGCGATCAGAAATTTTCTTGTCCTCTTCTCCGTTAGCTGGGCACTCTAGGAAGTGAAGAAAACAATGAGGATTAGGGTGAGGAATCGATGCCCTGAAGATGGCTCGATTCAGAGGTCATTGTTCTCGAGAGCGGTCGGGATTTCCAGGGATGATTGATAGGGAAAAAGGAGTCGGCAAAGCTTAGAATTTATCAGCCCAATAGACTTTGGGAAGATACATTCAAAGTCGTGAACTTTTTCGCAATAGAGTACCATCGAATGTTACGGACGATATTTGGTTAAATGAGGTGAATTAGTGAGCTACAAGTTAAATTTTTTCTCGTAGATTAGTATGTCATTTTTGCTAATGTGATCGATGCGCATGTATTATTCAATTGCATTGATTTGATCGCAATTGAATTCTTCTCAACAAAGTCTATATAATTGGTGCTTTACAAATAAACAATCTTACCTATTTATATCGGTGTCTAACATTAAAAATCAAATAACTCCACCAAATTAGTGCTATCCAGCGCGTTTGACATTATTAACTACGGACAACTTCGTCGAACTCCATGGCAGCAAGTAGTAGGAAAGGCCTCTGCAATTGGGAATTGATACAGATGTTATAATCCTTTTTTCCATCCTGTCTTTATGGCTTTTGTTTTTCTTTAGTCAGTCTGAAACAAAAACAAAAAAAAAAACCCACTTGCAACACGTGGTGCACGGGCCCGAAAGTGGATGTGGGGTCAACTTCGCAAAAAATGCAATTCCGAAACTACCCAGGCAGCTCGAGTTCAAACGGGCCATTAGATAACTGGACAAAATCTCAAAGCGTGTCGATCAAAATAACGATTACTACCCGCGAGGGATTGCCACGGAAACCCCCTAGAAAAGGAGACGAATCAACATTCGCACAGAAGCATTGAAGTTAGAAATGGACAAACCCAATACATCTCACCGAACGCTTGGGGACACATCACCCACCTCGAATTGACTTTTGCTAAATACCCATAACTACGCAGGCGCGACCCGAAAAAACACGTTGGCTAAAACCGGGCTTCGTCTTGTCCCGCGTTGCTGGTGGTTGCTTCTTGTTAGACTGTCCACCGTCCCACTAGAATGGAAGAATTAAAAACATCGCAAAGTGTCCACAAAGGGAATTTCAGGGACAAGGGTTAAGTCGCAAATCCATCCAATATTCGACCGCGATTTCATGTGTGTCTTGAAATGGCTCTCCATATGTGCGAAAAATGCACCCTCGGACACACATTCCGAGTAGAGACAGAATAGAGGGAGGGAGATCGCGTGATCCATCAAGGAGTCCTAATTGCAATAATAAGTAATGAACCTCGTTATCATTAGCTTTTATAGAAGCATAAGTTGATATGACCATGGATGTCCGATGATCTAATGTTGCGATTTAATTTGAGGCACAGCACGCAGAGGAGAGGCAGAAAGGGAGGCAGAGAGAGAGAGAGAGAGAGAGACGTGAGGCGATGGTCGAGGGTGGTGGACAATCGCATAATGGCAATAGGCAGCACTGGCTTTTTATGGTTCAATGGCCACGAAACGGTGGTGATGTGGCTGTCAATAGTTCGTAGCAGCGTAAGGAGGAGAGAAAGGAAGAGACAAAAGAGAAAGATGGAAAAAGTTAGGGTTAGTGACTTTTCTTTTACTTTTCTTTTCTTTTGTCATGTGTTTTGAATATGGAAGTTAACGCAAGAGTTACGTTTAAATATACAACCTACCATAAAAGATCAATAGGAGAGAAATTTCTTCTAGTCAGATACAGAAAAGAATATGACGTGAAAACTTGATTAAGATATCTCGCGATATATGAAAAAATGAGTTGATATGTGCAAGAGAATATTTTCTAAGGATATGCCATTGGACCATGCAGACCAAATTTATGTTGAAATTTCTGCCCTGTATAGTGAACCACTAATCTCTACGAAGAAACCATTGTTAGTCAGCCAATCCTTTTAAATAAGTTGCATTTAACACGAAACGATTGAAGTGGACGTAAAACTCAATGTGCACTCCTTTCATCTTTGTTCTTTTTACAAAGTTGCATTGACACAACTTTTGAGAGTTAGGCAGGGAAGTGATGATGAGTGTTTAGCCACGGAGTGAAAAGCATCCTCGTTGCATGTCGCCATGTCAACAATAGTGATTAGAAGTACCTTATATTCTTGAATTTTAGTCCGTGGAAGTCATCTAAACTTTCATTTCGCGTACCAAACTCCTTCTAGACTTCACTTCTGCCTTCCCCTCATATCCATAACAACTAGCGTATCACGTTCGATACCTAACATATTATCTCATATGTCGTGTCGTGTACAGTTCATGCAAATGATAAAAAAACTCAACTTTTTGGGGAATCTAGTCCAAATGAGCTTGAAAGGGACATGCTCGAGTAGGTCGAACTTCTCTTGATACAAAGTTGACCTTTCAATAGTGGGTGTAATCGAGAAGAGACAAAGAGATCGATTCGGCTCGCACGAATCACACACACTCACGTAGAGAGAGATGATATAATTTAAGGTAGGGCTATTATTGGGTGTAAGATTTCGTAGGACCACTATCAATTGTTAAAAATGCTTAAATTGTAAGATGAATGCGCATTTTAATATTTTTCTCACACGTAAGTCGGACTTTAGCCTAAATCAATACCATGTATGATTTTATGGGATCATTACCAATTGTCTTAAAATTTTAAGCCGTTAGACAAAGTCTTGATTTAATATTTAAATAGTCCAAACGTTAGGCATGATCAAATGTAAATCTAGACCACTTACTTTTAATTGTAATGCATCCTTATGTGGCTCCTTAGCCTCCACAAAATCCTTTTTCGTGACTCCTTAGAAATCAGTGCACAATCGATGTCCCGGATAGTGGCAACATCACACTTAAGAACCTGTTTTCCACCTAAAACAAAAGTCGATTAAGACAAGTCCCGATCGATTTCAATTAATCAAAATGGACCTAAAGCCCCCACGTAAAAAAATAATCGGTTCCTTCGAGTGCTGGCCATAGAAAATGAGCAAGAAAAGCACCTTACCCATTTTTTAAATCCTTCTCCCTTTTTTCTCCCCGAAAATAAATATATTGCCCGGAATTATTTTAATATTAGGCAACTCCCGAAAGTGATTAGTATGTGGAGGGGGGGAATGAGGTCGCCAATCATTTTTTGCAAAAGCAGGTCGCGTCGCTTTCAGCCGAATAATAGTGTTCCAAATCCCCACCACCACCACCACACGATGCCAAACCTATAAAAGTTACATAAAGCCTCTTTGTGGAACCCCAAAAAAATAAAAGTTTAATTAGTAATTTAGACTGGTATTAGCTGGGGCTGTGATTAAAAGATACAAGATTATGTGCTTTAGTTAAATGATTAAACAAGAAGGACGCCCCTTTCCAATCTCTCTCTCCCCCTCTCTCTCTCTCGCAAAAGAGCCAAAACCCCCCAATGGCTCGAGCAAAGAATATAAGGGCAGATCCCTTGTCTCCATCGTTCAATCATTTCTTCTTCCTTTTATTTCGATTTCCGCGAAAGGGAAGGCGTCTTAACTATGCATTCACTCAGTCCATAGCGCCTTTTAGATATATATATTTAATCATGTTAAAGATGATTAAGATATTCTCTAAACCTCTTTTGATTGTGTATACATTTTTTCTAATGGCGCATATTGTTATCACAAGGAAGATACGAAGAACTATACTTATTGTTGTCATTTTTCACCGTCGCCTTAAAAAGTTGTGATATAAGAGTTTAAGTGAATAGAATAGCTTCTTCTTTTTTTTAAAGAAAATTAAATAGTTTTTTATCGATCTTCTTTCAAAATTATGAATGATATTTCTCCTGCCCCTAAGTGTTTAATATTCAAATTAGAAGTTGCAATTGCGTTTCTTCCAATTTTATGCACCATGGTCAACTTCCACGATTACATGTGTACCTTACCTATAAAGTAGTTACAACTCTTCAATTGTTGCCAGACTCAACTGCATCTTCACAATTGCTCTCCATAACGATTTTAGGCTCCGTGATTGCACTTCATCTTTTCTAATAGCCATTCATGACTTCTCGATTGTTGTTGACCTACTTGTTAATTGGCATTTTTAGGGCCTGCGTGTTTGTGTTTCTTTTTTTTTTTTTTTTTTTTTTTGTTCATGAACATATTTTCATTTTTTTGTTAAACGAAAAAAAAATGTAAAACACATTTGTTTTATTTTTGCTCAAAATCTGTTTTTTTGTTAGGGAACAAAATTAGAATAGAAATAAGAAACAAAAAAAATTTATTTTTTTTTTTAGAAACACTTTTTGAAGAATTGAAGGAACAAAAACACAAGAAACACTTTTCTTCTTCTTTTTTTTCCGGTCGTTCGGCCATGAGTGGCCGCCGTCGAGAGCCAGCGACCTCGCCAGAGGGTCGCCGGCCCCCGGCGAGGCCGAGCCAGTGGGGGGCAAGGCTCAACAAGCTAGGGCTCGCCTAGCCAAAGCGAGGCCAAGCCTCACCAGATCTGGGTGAGCCCGAGCTTGCTCAGCCAAGGCAAGGTTGTCGGCCAAAATAGGAAAAAAAGAAAAAAGAAAATAAAAATATTTAAAAATTAAAAGAAACAAAAAAAGAATACAAATTTACCAAATGCGTTTTTATTCATTTTTTATTCCCGGAACAAGTTTACCAAACATGTCTTTCTTGTTAAAAATCGTTCCCCGAAACATAAATAGTTTTTTTGTTTCTATTCCCCGAAACAATTTTTGAATATAAACATAAACAAACGCATCCTTAGTCTTCAGTTTCAGCCTTTAGCGGTCAATCATCATCCCGTTGTCAACTTATGTTGATGGATGTACTATGGTCATCTATAATAGTGGATAACAATAGGCGCTTTTACTATCGACGAAATTTCAATAGTTAATCGCTCAATACCAAACTCACGTATAGGCGTCACCATCCTATCGATAGTATCATTATCTAACACCAAACTCTATATCGGCATCGCATCAGTTAAAAGACCCACTCACTTTTAAATGTCAACAAGAAGCGATCATATCACAATAGCAATAGCAAACGGAAATGCACATTATATATGATGGCTATATTGATCACATTCATGATTTCACTATTATTTCATTGCATCGTACCTAATAAACATAGACTTTATTCGTCCAGCAATTGACTAATGCTTTTGTTATCTTAGCCAAAGTGGAAATCATAGCATGCCTCGCTTCTAAATATCTCACTACATCGGGCCATGGTGTGCTGCTACTTTTTTTTTTAATTACTTATGCGTTAATAAAAAGCATAGTGGAATAATGTGTGTTAAACATAATTAGATGATTCTCCATATCTCCCATAATTATGCATATATTTTCCTTGACCATGTGTATCCCGGATTGATCGTAACGAAGAATACATGAGGTACTTACAAGGTTTACAAAAGAATTACATAGGTAACAAGATATCACAATATCAATTACCATCAATTACAATCAATTAAGAATATGCACGATGGATAGAGACATCTGTATAATTAAAGAAAGATATCAAGAATCTCCTAATTATATCATAAGGAAATTTCTGACAAGGAAGGGAAGTCATAATTTTCTAAACATTTATAGACCACAGAAATCCACAAGCTCCAATTTCCCACTCAGTGCGCAGTCGAGCTGTACAATTTTGCATAGTCTCCTCAGCAATCATAGTCTCAAAAATGGGAAAAAAAAAAGAATTAAAAAATGCATATCACAATCTATTATTGGTTAATAAAAGCTATAGTCTTTCAAGTGGGGTGTCCCTTGAAATGAAGTTCAGCCGGACCCCAAGCCTCTATAATTGGTGGGGATGGATGATCAAGCTTCGCTTCATCCACGACGAAACGCATAATGTCGGTCACATGCGAAAATCCATTTCCACTTTGAAATTGAGCTTCGACACGAGAGAGCAATATCAGACACATTAAAGATCGATCTGAAAACATAAATATATCGAGCAGTACTAATGGACAGCAAAATCGACATTTAAACAAATGGGGGACCAGTCATGTTCGATGCTTGAATCATATCAAAATTTAGCATTTGAATCTGCTCATTTCACGTCATCCATCAAACCAAACGAAAAAAATTAAATTAAATTAATGCAAGCGAATCGATACGGATTGACTTTTGTGAGATTTTGTAGGACCCTAATTTATTATTTAAATATTCTAACACTCCTCCTCACCCATTTAGTCTTGTCGAAATTTAATTGGGGATATATAGGAATTGACCTCTATGAGATTTTGTGGTAAGTGTGGATCCTTTGTAACCTTATCTCCCGGTGCTTATGAAAAAGAAAGAGTGATGGACCCATTTTTTGTTCAGTGGTTGGTTGGTCCAAAGAACGAGAGTCGGCATACTTAAGTCCCTTATTTCTCAGTAGCTTAGTGGTAGAGCGGTCGATTGTTAGCTAACTAGTTTTAGGTTCAAATCCCACTCGAGAAGAACTATTAGTTATCGCTTTTCTGACCCAACAATCTTCATCCTTCTCCTTAGTTTCTAAATTAGCAAAATCGTGGGACATTCAATGTAGGAAGTTTATTGCGTTTTTTTTTTTTTTTTTCATTCAGGTGGGTTGGTAGAATTTTTTAGAGTATCCAAAGTCAAAAGGCCAATGACAGTACTCTTTGATATTCTAGGGCCGATTTGATTTTCATTTGTCCGTAAATACTACGAAGAATTCAAGCCAACTATGCGCGATTTATTATTTAAATATTATAATACTTATCTTCGTATTTGGTTTCATCGAAATTTATTCAAAACTAAAATTTTTAGTTCTGATATCACGTGAGATTTCAGAATCACGTTGGACTGTTCTAAAAATTTAAGTAATTAGATGAAACTACCAAACTTCGCTTGAGCAAATTCCTTCATGGCCTAAATTTAAGCCTCCATTGCTGGCATTATTACTGTGTCGGTTGCTGCCCGGAGGCTGGGTCCTTGCCGAGCAATCACCGCACGCGCACCGTACGCATGTCGTACCGACGATGTGGCCCGCGAGGGTGGAAGACGGGACAGCAAGGGAGGGTCCCCGTTGCACAATAATGTCAATGATCGAAAGAGGGTGCCAAAATGGGGGTGTAAGAGAATGAGAATCTGGGCTTGGGGTAAGGCCTACGTCGCCACCATCTCCCCTCCGTTCATTAAGGACT
The DNA here is from genome assembly GCA_017140615.1 of Eucalyptus cladocalyx. Lineage (NCBI taxonomy): Eukaryota > Viridiplantae > Streptophyta > Magnoliopsida > Myrtales > Myrtaceae > Eucalyptus > Eucalyptus cladocalyx. The sequence continues at coordinate 32,548,332 of CM029516.1, forward strand.
GTCCCTCCCTCCCCATGTGATGCGACCACGTGAAGTCATTCTCAAAGCTTTAGCTAGCCAGTGTCCACACCCCTCTCCCTGCGCCACACGTCCAACGTGGTCCACCCCCCCACCCCACCCCCCCGGAAATTAATTATAAAAAAAAAAACTATTTATTATAATAATCAAAATAATAAACGCGTCGGTCGCACCTAACTATTGTGTTTTTGTCAACTTAATTATAAACATTTCGATTTTATTAATTGAGCCATTAACTTTTTCTACCTTTTATTAATTGAATTCATGGTCAATTTTGATGAAAATTACTTAATATGGATATCCATTAAATGTATGGTATGGTCAAATAAGCGTTGGCGTATTTAAATATTACTTTAATATTGTTTGAAATTTTTAATTTTTAATTTTTATTATTATTATTATCTCTTTCCTTTTTTTCTTTTTTCTTTTTAATTTTTAATTTTTTTGAAAATTTTACCTTAATGTTTGAACTTAGGGCGGCGAGGGTCGGTCATTATTAGTACGCCGTCTGCTTAGTAAACAATAGATGAGCAATTTCAAACAAAATTAACCATATGGATTCAAATATTTACGATTGAATTCGCAAAATTCTAATAGATTCATAATTTTCTGGACAATTCTCTCGATTAAACAGTATCGAGTTGGATCAGCCGTCCATTCAATTTCTCTCGATTAATTGACCATGTTCGATATCCGACCGGTTCCGAAGCGCCCGTTTCCGCTACGCATTCCGTCCTGAGGACGCAGGCGTTCCGAGGGATGCGATTGGACCGTCAAAAGCATGCGTACCCAGAAAATGGATCTTCATTTAATTTGACACGAGCGGCACATGGCTCAGCAAAGGCAAATGCATTATTTATAATATGAGCACCGGGGTGCCTGGTTCTCTACGAAATCGTTCGGACGTAGAAACTACGAACGATAGAAAGCTTCACGTAAAATACTCGATGTCATTATCGTAACAATGATGAATGAATTTAATCATCATACGTAACCTTCATGGTGGGTTTCTTGTGCACTCAATTAATGGGCTTATGAGGATGCGACATGTGATTACCGCGCTAAAAAAATCGGTAGGTGAGAAAGGTTAAATATACAAATTAGAAAATGCGGTGCGAAAGCTCTCGTCTTTTTCCATGTAAGTACGTAGTACTTTGGGTATCACTTTCGTGTCTTGCTTCGCAGCGGTTACTAAATTCTAATATCTGTAATCGACGCATGCTTGCATTAAATGTCGACATAATTTCACAATAATATAAGTTATATATATGAGATTCACCTACCAAAAACAAGGGGGAAATGATTTTTGTTTTGTCTCGAAATGAAAACCGATCCCATCGCCGTCCAAATTCGAAACCATTATCGGGATTTTAATTTTCTTTAACTTGAAAGTGCTCATTTGCTTTGATCGAAAAAAGGAAAATTCCCAGAGCAGAGCGACGGGACTCGAAGCTGTCTATTGGGCCTGGGCCCAAACGATCGGCCCAAGACGTTAGCCCACGGAGGCGACTGCCGTGTCGTCGAAGGATCCAGCGACGCTCGCCCGCCGCACGCGCCTGATCGGACGGGCACGGCACTTCGAGCTCAAGCGATCGCTTCACCTAATCTCTCCTCTCTCTTCTTTCTTCCCTATTCCTCCTTATTTTATTTTGTTGAGTAAACGGTACAAAATAGAGGCCAGACCGTTGACTTCCATCTGGGTTTGACCAGAAATGGCACCCTTCCTTCTTCTTCTTTTTTAGGTTTTTGTGGGAAAGATACCTTATCCTAACTTGCGATAAATTCTACCAAAAAGAGGGAATCACGCCGCGCATCACAAAAATAGATTGAGCCTCGTAATTCATCTCGTGGACCCTTGAATGATTATCGATATTTAACTTTTTGGCATACATCGGATTAAACTCAATGAACAGATCGAGCTATTTTAATATGAATGGGACCTTATAATAATGATTTATTCATGACATTGTTATCGTCGTTATCTATGGTTTCGATAGAGAACCATCGTGGAAAAGGTCCTGCTCACGAAAGGAACGTAAAACGACACAAAATCAATCATTTGTTGGGTAGAAATTTGCCCGAACAGCCCATGGACTCTCCTTAATTATGTCTCCACCATGCTCCCCGCTCGACCCCACTTTTCGTGGATTAACTATAAAGCGCACCACATAATGAATTTAGTAGCCGCCGTACATCGACAATTATCAGACCAATCCGAACTTAGGCTTTGTCCGTTTCGTGAAAAAATACATAATTTTAAAAATATTTTCTTAAAATTATTCATTAGTATCGCTTGCAAAAAATTAAAAAAACAAAAAATATTTTTATTGCTCATGTAAATATTTAAATATAAATTATTATTGATCATGTATATGTTTTTTTATTAATTTATTATTTCAAGCGATACAAATAATTATTTTTAAGGAAACATTTTTAGGAAAATGTTATTTAAATTATTTATTTTTTACAAAATAAATGAAGTTTTAATATAAGACACTTTTCCTTTTAATCAATTAGCCGCCTAAGGACGATGAAGCCATGTTATCAAATAGTGACAGTTAAGTCTTATCTCGATAGGTGATCATTGGTCCTCAAAAGGAAACTCGGTACTACTTTAACCTCTCATCTCGAGCATTAGAATCCCGATCATCTTTCTTTCCTATAACCTACACAATTAAATAACATGTGGAGGGACTCCAATTTCTATAATCACTATGGTCCTTTTTTTCCTTTCATAAGATATTCCTGGGTAATTATCTAACAAGTATTTTATTGATGGGCGAATATTTAAATTAATAAATATATTTCATTTTTCACGCGTTTCCGAATCCTACATTATTTTTTTTCTTCCTCCGTATATGTGCATAGGTCCAACACATATTTTTAAATTAACTAATAACCCCAATAATCATGTTACCTCGACTCCACGAGATTTTCTTTGGATGTCGATTTTCAGGGACATGCCCACCCCCAATATTTTTCCGGCACGTGCCGACAGATGCATAATGGTCGCCCGCTAACTTTTTATTTTTTTTCATAATTACAAGACGATTCCTATCCCTGCTGTCTCGGCGGCATCTGATTGGCCCGAATTTTGTTGAATTATGCATCTCATTAGGAGACAAGCTCCGCTCCGACTCGTTCGCCGACGCGAGGCCACGTCACCGGAGTCCCACCCCCCAAAGGAATCGCCTGCATCCGATCCCACGGAATTACCGTGCGCGTCATCTACGATTGGCCACCCTGAAAGGAGGGGCGCAAGACGACAAAGGCGAGGGGGCCCACCACAATCGGGGAAAAGAGGGAGGGGCGGGGCGGGGGGTAATTTCGGGGCGATCCCAAGGGCAATTCGGTCAACTGGGGATCTCCCGATAAGATATTTTAGTCTTTTTGGCACTCGATGGTCGAAAAGGAAGAGGGGGAAGGGGAGCCGTGCGTGTCAACGGACGCCAAAGGTGGATTCAAATACAGTGGAATGTTCCTCCTCCTTTTTGCCTTATTTATTTATTTATTTACTTATTTATTTTTGGGGGAAACCCCAAAAAACAAAAACAAAAAATTATACTTTATGGATATTTTTTCAAGGGGAAAATAATTGCACCGTGGCCGAAGGTTTCGCTTTTATATTTTCTCGAATTATTTTTATTACTTCTTCGCTGGAGAAAGGGAGATACATTTTCGCATGATTTTTTAGCGCAATCTTTAAGCTATTTTCATGCTTCTCCCTGATAATTATTGTAGATGAAGCGAATGCTTTTAGCCTTTTAAAGAAATTTTTTTGTTAATGTTTAATATTGAAGACTTTCAAGTTCACTAGAGGCATTTATCAATTGCATGTACTAAAATATACTTAGCAAATAAAGCTGTAATTACACCAAATCCACCCGTATTTGGATAGATTTTAATGTTTTAAGTTTGGTTTCTTTGGGGGGGGAAAAACAAGAAAATACTTGAAGTTCGTCGTTATAAAAAGGTAAGCCTTTTAATTGTGATTAAGAGACGAATTCATGGCTTTAACCTTTAGGCATGGGAAGCAAAGTCAAACGAATTGCGTGCTATTTCACCTTTCTCGAGTTTATTTGTTTATTTTATCTCGAAAATAAAGATGATACTTCGTTAGGAGTTGGAGGATGAATATGTCGAATCTCGAAATCCATTTCTTTGCAATCGCAACAGGTGACGAATTGATCAAGTTGGTAGTTCCAATATTTAATTCGGTCACGTCAATTCAAGATTTATATAACTAGATTGACATGCACCATAAGATCACATCTTCAACGGATAAACCCAATCTATCTTATATACATGTTTATATCATCATGTTTAGTTTCCATAATTGAATGACGTGTCGCCCTTTTTTCCTTCCCATCGATCCCACCAGCCAACCGGCCGCCCCGATTCAAGACCCGCACCAAAAGATCAACATGGCTAAAAAGCATATTTCCAATAAGATAACCATTTTATCCTTGGATATATTACTGTATCACTATATTTTATTACCCTAATTCCGTAACCGGAGGAAAGGGAGATGAATCTTCTTCCTACGTTCCATAAAAATCACAATCTCTCTAAAAAAAAATAATAAAAAAAATCTGCTAAAAATCTAATTGAGCTTCCGCTGCGTTGCCAATTCTACCTCCGTTGATTTGGTGCTGGGTGCTGGGTGCTGCTGCTTCCTCCTCCTTCCCTCTTCCCTCCAATCATATACTCCTCTCCGTCCCCCCATTTCTCTCTCTCTAAAAGTCCCGTCTTCTCTCTCTCTCTTCTCTCTCTCTCTTCTTCACTGAATTCGTGTCCGTCTCGCGGCGAGAGAGAGGGCCGGCACTAGGGAGAGGTTGAATTCAGAAATCATCTGGACTTGCACGAAACTCTCTCTCGCTCTCTCTCTCTCTATCTTGGCTTGGTCAGTGTTTTGATCCGGGACGGCTCTTCGTCCAATCGCTGAAGGACTCCGTTATAACTCGCTGCCTGTCGGGGGCGCTGGAGCGAGGTGTTATTTTCATGGTGTCCTCGTTAGGTTAATCTCTCCCGCGTCTTCATCCGCTTGAATAATTCGAGGGTGGGTTTTCTTTATTAATTTCCTCGCGCCCCTTTTGTGGGTGCAAAGTTCTGTTCTTGATTTTACGCGATTCTCGCGTGCGATCTTCTGGCGATTGCATTCGGTCGAGCTGAAGCGGGCGCGCGGGATTTCCGTCGTAATGTTGATTGGGTTTTGGTCGCCGGCCCGAAAGTTTACGGCTTTGGGGGTTGGTCGGTCGGGGATGAGAAGGACTGTTTGTGTTTTGTTGCGATGATCGAACTTGTCTTGTGGGATTAGTTGTGAGATTTTGCGGAACTCGGAAACGTTTCTGTCTCTCCACTGCTTTTACCAAGCTGTCTCCTTTTGTTGTTTATGTTGTTTGATTGAATTCATTCGAGGCTTTAGCAAAACTTAGGTTGTAGACGGATATGGTTTACGGATTCTAATATGTTCCTAATTGTTTTTGTTTCGTAATGGTGTGGGGCTCCCTTTACCATGGAAAATCATAGAGTTCTCTCATGGGGATTCCGTTTTTCCCCTTCTTTTGTGAATTTCATGCTGACCCTGAATTCTGTAGTCGGCCAATTTTTTATTTTTATTTTTATTTTTTTTGCTGTAGTTAACTCATTGATTATGCTGAAACCTGAAGTCTCATGCTCTTATAAGTAGCGTTGTGGTGAAAAAGGGAAAGGCCTCAGCTCTCGGAGCTTGTGGTGTTAGTTGCTTGCTTCGGGGTTGATGATGTGACTATTGAAAGTAGGAAAAGGAGACAGAGTTGGAACCTTTATCTTTTATCACTCTGAGAATGTTCTTGTTGACCTTCCCGATGCTTTCTCTGGGCTGTGGTTATATCCAATTTGGTGTTGTTCTGCGGACAGTTAATTTTGTTTGAAAAGTTTCTTAACTGCAGTTTATTCTATTGCTTTCCCAGTTCTGTTTTCTTAGAGTTTGAATAATTTGTTTGTCTTCAGTTCTGTGCTTCTTTTCTTCGATTAATCAAGTGATTTCTGGCTGCTTTGTGCTAGTCTATATATGTTGTTCAAGTCTCATCAAATTGCTTCCTGACAGCAGCTGGTGGCTAAATGGAGCAGAACTCGAAGGGTTTGACTTTTGGAAATTTTGAAGGTGTGATTATTTGGTTAAACTGAATATTGACTAATAACTTTCATTTTGGTTCTATCAATCTTGTTTCCACTTATTTTGATGCGGAATTTCTGTTCTTCTATTTTCTCTCTTGGTAATTTCGTAAGAGTATAGAAGCAATAAATGATGCCAACTCATGGTAAACTGATACTTTGAGTCAGAATTACGTGGGTGTGGATCCAAACTCCATTCTTGTTCTGGGGTCTTTTCTCCTCCTTGGGCAGCCATGGGTTGAATATATGGGATTCACATTTTGACTCCCTTTAGATGCAAACATGACAAGTTACTTTTTAGCTAACATTTGAAACCTTAATGGCTCCTCTTGCTTTTGCTAATTCAAGTCCAACTCATATCTTCTTTGGAAGGACCCTTTTTTGTTGGTCATTTTTGACTGAAACTGTCTCCGAACTGATGATGCATGGTTGTTTGAAGCGATTTTTAATTTTTAAATTATTCATTTTATAGAAAATATTTTGTGGCTCTCAAAATTTGACTTCTCTTCAATGCGAAACACCGAAAACCTTTCAAATCCATCAATATTTACATATAGAATCTTAATATCAACTTTTCATATTTCCTTCCAAAACAATAGGACCATCCTAGCTTTTCCAAACATGTTTGTGATATTTGCGTGTATTTCAATTATCGTCTCAGAACTTTTATGCAGCAAAGAATACCTCTTTTATTCTATATGGCCTATTGTGTCCTATTTATAAGATTAGGTGCTTTCTTTGTAGGTCCCTCCAAGGTTCCTTCAGCAAATATTCCAAGAAAAGTCGGATTTGGTGCATGGGGGATGCCGCATGAGGCACATGCCTCAAATGATACTAGCTTGTTTTCTAGCTCATTACCTGTCCTTCCTCATGAAAAGTGTAAGTATGTGCCCTTGCAATTAAACAAGACATTATTCCTACAGAGCGCTTAACAAGGTTGTTACTTTATATGTGCAGTGAACTTCACTGAGTCTGGGAATTTTGGCCATTCTATTGATGACAACTTCCCAAAGCTAAGTAAGTTGAGCCAACAACTTGAAGAGACTGATCCACTTGAAGATCTTGAAACAAGTGCAATTGGAAATTTGCTTCCTGACGATGAAGATGAGCTTCTAGCTGGCATAATAGATGTCCTTGACTTAGGCGGATTGCCCATTCAGCTGGATGATACAGAAGAATATGATTTTTTTGGTAGTGGAGGAGGAATGGAACTGGACTATGATCCTCAGGACAATTCAACTATTGACTTGTCAAAGATAAGCATATCTGATGGCTTTACAAATGGCTTTGGTCACTATGCTCTTACAAATGGTTCCGGAACAGTGGCCGGGGAACATCCGTATGGTGAGCATCCTTCGAGGACACTGTTTGTTCGGAACATTAATAGCAATATTGAAGACTCTGAATTGAGATCTCTGTTTGAGGTAACTGCATAGCTCTGTCACTCAGTTATAAGTCATACTGTTCCTTTTTATCATCAGATTTTTGCAAGTGAAAGTTTGCTTGCTTTTCTTTCATCTCTATGGTATAATAAATTTCAGTACGAGCTATTTTCACTGAAAATGGATATATAGATGCAGTCTTTTTCCTATGGTCTTAGTTGGTCAAGTGATAGGCTTTCAAGGGAAATCTTCTTGAATCAAAATGTGAAATTAGTATTATAGCTCATGCTATTCTATTCTCTCTTAGTTACTTATTTTTTATTTTTTAAACTTCAATCTAGTTATAGATGGTTCGATTTATCCTTTCATCTGTAGTGTTTTTTTTTTTTTGGGTGGGTTTCAATGATATGGAAATGCTTACTGCTTTTTGTTTGTTGATCACAAATTTTCTTACTTTTCCTTTTTCTGGTAGCAATATGGCGATATAAGGACTCTATACACTGCATGTAAGCATCGTGGATTTGTGATGATTTCATACTATGACATTCGAGCTGCCCGCACGGCAATGCGTGCATTGCAAAATAAGCCCTTGAGACGAAGAAAACTTGATATTCATTTCTCCATACCTAAGGTACCATTAATTTCTAGTGTCTACTTGAACTGTTGATTAGACTGCTGTCAAGTATTAACTGTACTCCTGTGCATACAGGATAATCCGTCAGAGAAGGATATAAATCAAGGAACTCTTGTAGTTTTCAATTTGGATGCTTCCGTATCAAATGATGAGCTTCGTCAAATATTTGGTGCTTATGGGGAAGTCAAAGAGGTCATTGCTTTTAGTCTCATCTTGTATGGAGTAGTATGCTTTCTTCTATTCCTCATTCTAAAATTTGCATTGTGGATTTCATTGTGCACAAATGCAGATCAGGGAAACTCCCCACAAGAGACATCATAAGTTTGTAGAATTTTATGATGTGAGAGCTGCGGAGGCAGCTCTTAGAGCATTAAACAGGAGTGAAATTGCTGGGAAACGCATAAAACTCGAACCTAGTAGACCTGGTGGTGCACGTCGGAAGTAAGTATTAGACTTGCTGCCTTAATATTGTTACTTACGAAAGTTCGATTCTAGGTACTCATGACTTTGATTTCTAATGCTATATGACTGGTACAGAAACCGTGAGATACATGCTTGAAATCTTAGGACAGGCCTTCCCATTTTGTTTGTTGTTCCATTTTGCTCTTGAGAGAGCCTTGAATGAAAACATGGGCATAGTTGCTGAATTCCCTTAAAGTAAATAGAACTGTTGGAATATTGTTTTGGCCAATTGACAATGTAAATCCCAACCTCAGAAACCACGAGGTACATGCTTGAAAACTCACGAAAGGCCTTTCTGTTTTGTCTGCTGTTCCATTTTGCTCTTGAGACAGCCTTGAATAAAAACATGGTTGTAGCTGCTGAAATGAAGTAAATAAAACTGTTGGAATATTTTTTTTGGCCAATTGACAAAATAAACCCCGACCTTTTGAAGCAATCAAACCCTCACCTTTAAATCCCATCAGAAAAATACCCAACCTTTCGAATCTGTTTCTAATCTATGCCAGATCCTCTAACACCATAGATGAGAGGGAAAAACATGTTAGTTTTGTTTCCAAATTGCAATATTGCGTCGAATTTTATTTTTTGTTTCTTCTGTGATTTTCTCCCACCCCTCATCTTTCATTATTATCTTATGATTGGATAATATTTATATAGCTTCATATCATTATTTTTCATTTACTGTAATGTGTTAATCATTTTTTGTGAATAAAAATATTGAAAAACTAGGTTTTCTTAAAGAAAATATGGCCTTAATGGAGATCCTGTAAATACATAATGCAAAAAAGGGTGAAAGGGTAATTAAACTATAATTTTTATAGGGAATCTAATCTTGGGATAGAATTGAAAAATGGAGGAAAAGTGAGGATTTTTTTTGCAGGTAGGCCTATTTTGTGACTGTTGTCTTTAATGAAGCATTTTTGGACAGACTTTAGAGTTAGCAGTTGTGTGGAAAAGAATGGGGGAATAAGACTAGTGATTTTATTTTGTTAAGTGAGTTTTTATTTAATTGGTGTCATTTAGATTGTGGTTGAGCGAAAATTCAATTTGTTGCTCTAAATATGTATCTTGACTTCCTATTGCGTGGACCTTATGAATTCACTCTACTTACCATGTAGTTGAAAGTAAAACTATCGTATGGAAGACCCTGATTAACAGTTGTTGGAGTTCCATCTTAGGTTCTCATTAAGCATTGTTATGTAGAAACCTTGCATGAAATTGGCTCCAGCCTCCAATGAACAGAAATAGACATACTGGAGGGCATTTATCCAATTCACATATTAGTGATTTTCCTTAGATCCATCAACATATAAGGTGTTTCAGGATGCTGAATATCTTGTAAAACTATTATTTACTAGCTAACTTAGGGCTCTACCTCTCTCATCTAGCTTGATGCAGCAACTTAGCCTAGAGCTGGAGCAGGATGAATCTCGAGCTTTCCGGCACCAAGTAGGTTCACCAATTGCCAGCTCTCCTCCTGGTTAGTATTTCAAAAGTCAGCTACTCTCATTATTTGCTAGAATTTGCTTCTCAATCAATTAAAACACGTGAAACCCCTTGATAGGTAATTGGATACAGTTTGCGAGTCCCATTGAGCACAGTCCTTTGCATACTTTTAGTAAATCCCCTGGACTGGGATCTCCTAATTCTCTACAGAGCAACCATCTGCCTGGGTTAGCTTCGATTCTCCCAGCTCAGTCATCAACTTCGCCAAATTTTGCAGCCATTGGCAAGGATCAAGGAAGAATTAATCATGTCAACCAGATTTATCCAAATGCTGATTCTACAAAAGGAGTGACCTTTCCTCATTCTAATTCTTTTCCTGAGCATAGTCTCAGCACAAGTCCTGGACCTGTTTTTCCCTTGGCTGAGTCAAGTCCGAATACATCTTCTGTTGGAACTTTATCTGGTCCTCAATTTCTTTGGGGTTCTCCAACTCCCTATCCCGAGCGATCCAATTCATCTGCCTGGCCCACATCTTCAGTGGGGCGTTCATTTGTCTCCAGCAGACAGGGACAAGGATTTTCATATGCCAGTCGCAATAATGCATTTCTGAATACCCAACAATTACATCATGTGGGATCCGCTCCAACTGGTGTACCTATGGACAAGCATATTGGTTTCTTCCCTGAGTCACCAGAATCGTCATTCATGAACTCAGTTGCCTTTGGAAGGCTGGGTCGAGCAAATGGAAATTACATGATGAACATGGGTTCTCATGGCAATATAAATGCTGGTATAGGCATTCCTGGAAACATAACTGAAAATGGTTCTCCTAATTTTGGAATGATGTCATTGCCTAGGCATCCTCCTTCGTTCTATGGAAATGGTTCATATCCTGGGTTAGGAGAAACCGGCATTGAAGTATTAGCTGAACGGAGTCGAAGTCGGCAGACTGGTGTAAACCAGATGGACAACAAGAAGCAGTATCAACTTGATCTGGAAAAAATTATGAATTGCGAAGACACTAGAACTACATTGATGATCAAGAACATCCCTAATAAGTAAGGAGACTGTATAAACTCGCGTGATATTACAAAACCATTGATGTGTGAATTTTCTCAATTTGTCTAATACTTATCTACTTCACAGGTACACTTCAAAAATGCTGCTTGCTGCAATTGATGAATATCACAAAGGGACATACGATTTCCTGTACTTACCCATTGATTTCAAGGTAAGTGTACTCTGGGATCCAAAAAGAAGTGGTACTTACTATCAGTCTCTACTGATTTGCTGCTGATGCTGAGATTTTCTCTTATTGCAGAATAAATGCAATGTGGGTTACGCCTTCATTAATATGGTTTCACCGTCAAACATTATTCCTTTCTTTAAGGTGTCTTTTGATTCCTTACTTATTCATTGGGAACTCCTCATTGCTAAATAGTTTTTTCCTTCACAATGCATGATCTATTGGTTGAGAGATCGACTGCTAATGTTCCAGTTGGGATGGGTCTACTGGCTGTATGTCATGTTACTGTGAGTAGTTGTAGAGTTGCTCTCTCAGTGCTAATGAATTTTTGTGCAGACATTTAATGGGAAGAAGTGGGAGAAGTTTAACAGCGAAAAGGTTGCTTCACTGGCATATGCTCGAATCCAGGGCAAGGTTGCACTCGTCTCTCACTTTCAGAATTCAAGCTTGATGAACGAAGATAAGCGGTGCCGTCCAATTCTCTTCCACTCAGAGGGCCAAGAGGCTGAGGATCAGGTAGCATTTAGAATTTTCTCATTCTTTGAACTGTCTTGGCATATGCATAACTATTTTTTTTCTTTTCTGAAGTTAGAATAGGCTGCTTCATCCCCTATTAAACTATAAAACGCCTAGTCAAGGGAGGGGAGTTGTTGAAAGTTCCTTTGCTTCTCACTTATTATTTCAGTTACTATTTATGCTAGGAATGATTGGAGTTGTAACTATTGGTAAATACACATTAGTTAACTACCTAGTCCTCACATTTCTTTTATAAAAACTGGTCATAACTCGTGCTGAAATATGGAGCACTGGCCTAGAAATTAGTGGTTTCTTATGATCTTATAGCTTTTCCTTCTTTAAATTAAAAACACTGCTAAAAATTAAAAAAATTAAATTAAAAACACTGCTAAAAGTCATGACCTTGCCTCTTGTGCTTGTCATTCCTTCAGGAATCTTTACTCACTGGAAATTTGAATGTGTACATTCGTCAAGCGGATGGTTCTTATGCTGGGGATTTACTGGAGAGTCCAAAGGGCAGTCTGGATGAGAAGCCCGACAGGAATTAGCATTGCGCTACATCTGTTGGCCATGGTAAATAATGGCTTGAAAGCTAACTCCTGTATAGGTACATAACTGTACAAAATTGGGACAGAAAAGGGACATGGTAACATAACTGTATGTATGACGTGACCCAGAGTTTCAGGTGCTGGTTGAAGCTTGTAACTATGTACGAGGGGACTTTGTTAGATGTGAAGTGGAGAGCGGCATAATCACTATTCAAAGGCATAGTGAAGCATGCTGCTGGAAGAGCGTATTTGCCATCGAATGGGGAAATGCAATTGTTGCCACCATGTTAATTTGTCTCTTTTGGTTCTCTTTTCTAATGTATCTAGCATTTTCAGTCATTTTTTCAGGAACAATTACCTGCTCATGTTGGTACATACCCGTAGGATGAGCGGTAGGTACTGTTTTCACAAATGTACAGAAGAGAACATGCCCTCTGCACTCTCTATTTGTCTTCTGTCGTTGGCATGCGTCTGTAAAAAACATGTACATTCCATCTTTGGATGATCAAATGCTTTATCATTGCACAAAGTGTAGCTTTCCGATGTATGATGCGTCTGCAGAATCCGGTTATGAATTCTTAAAGAGCATCCACGTCTGTTGTTTTGTGACTGGACAGTTTCCAGCCAAACCGCTTGTGTTTCCAGACCGCAGTAGATGAGTTGACGACAAAGACTTTCATCGAGCAAAATTTATTCATATTATTATTTGGGTGACTCCATGTCAATCGATAAACCAATGTGGTGATAATATATGGTGATGTTGACGAGTGTCTCGCGGCACTTGCGAAGGCAATGAATGTTGAGGAAAACTCTAATTTTGAAGACACCGATTAAATTCCGTAATTTTATTTTTCTAGCGACATTGAAAACCAGTTCATATTATGTCATACGATAAGAGTTCGGATAAGCAGGCACTCAAATACACCTCTCGTTGCTGAATTCATGCGGTTAAGAAAAGTCCAGGGGAAAGAAGATACCGTCATAAATCTCTGTGAACCATTCTGACATGAAATAGAAGCAGCAAAAAATTCTAACCTTTCTCTTGTATTCCAGAAAACCTAGATAATAATCTCACAAAGCCAACGGGGAAGCGCATTTTCCCTGCATGGATCCTATTTCAATGATAACTCCAATGCCAAGAATCATATCACAAGCCATCGCTAAATTTGGGAATGACTCCGTTTCCATAAATTGATCAATACAACCTTGTAGTGGGGCGTCACATGAACCCCCCCCCCTGTTCCAAACACAAATAAACCAAGGTTTCTGAACTGAATTATTCCGAAACTACAATCCTCAGATGGCCCCATTGGGATAGGCCTCACAGAAATAATGCGATTCATTTTTTGCACTTCAGAACTCTTGACATTTTGGTTCCTTTAAGAAGCCTACTTAGATCTGTAAGGCGTCTGCAATGGATCCAGCAAGACTCAAAACTTCGAAAGGAGCTTGATTTCCAATAGCTTTAACCGTGTGCGGGCAAGAATCCGTTATCCAGAAGTAGGCGAATCCCTTGTCAGAGCCTTCTAAAAATGATGTCAAATAATTGTAAGATGCTCAAGTTCAATTTGATAATTTTCACTTTTTGAAAGTGCAGAATTCAAGTAGCATACCTCCATTGCGAGTGAATCTCTCCCAAGATCGTTTTGGGAATACCGCATGAGTAACATATGCGCTCACCTTGGCAGCACCATTAGCAGCCAAAACTTTCTGGCACAGTAAAAGAGATAGATATAAGGTCCAGCATATGAAAATTGCGGTTTACATTTGATGTACAATGTAACGGGGCTAAATTGCCCCAGAGTTAAACCATATGACCAAGACGGGGCCATTGGAAACAATGGCCTTGGATGTTGGGAACAATGGCCTACAGAGGCATGTTGATATTTTCCTCCACTAAATTAAAGGCTAGTTGCTACTAACTGATTGCAATAATACTTTTATCTTCGTCTATGCAATGACAACCAGAGAAAACTGTTACTATGGGCACCAGTGAGATACATTTGTATCAATCATAAGTCGCAGAGAATTACACAGAACACCTCTACTAGATGAAAACTCAATTGAGCCATACGCAGCCTCTTTTTGTCATCTGCCTACAGTTCAATTTTGATGATTTAGTGTAAAAAACCCCAAGCAAGCATGTCTAGATAGGCCTTCTACTACTGCTCTTTCTTTCAACTGACCTTTTGTGGAAGTTCTTCCATTTCTGTGCATTTCCATCAGATAATACGTTTTATTAACAATCAACAAGCATTTCTTAGAAATAACAAATGGTTGTCCTCCACCAGCAATATGCATGATTATGGCATGACTCAAGAAATGACATTAATCAAGAGTAGTCAACAATGCGAATTACACACTGCACAGTTTATGATGGTTGACTAGCATCAGCTAAAAAATATGACAACGAGCTCCATATTTGCAGGAGTTCTGGAATTTACAAGCATACAGTGTCGTGCACATGAGTAGCTTGTATTTTGGAACATAAGAAAGATGATGTGTTGAAAGTACCTGGCACTCAATTAGGGTTCCCCCAGACTGCACCAGATCATCAACAATAACTACATGACAGCCAGAAGGATTTCCCTCCTTAAGCCGCACTATCCTCTTGTCACCTTCACGAACCTTTGTGCACACCACCTGTTGTACACCGATATCAAGTATCCAATGTGGTAAAAATGTAACTAGATTCAACTGAAAGTAAGAGCAGGACTGACCGCAGGAAAATTATCCAGGAGCTTGTGAAATCTCTTCCAGGCTCCATCATCAGGAAAAGCAACAACAACCTGAAAAATGACTAAAAATTAAACAGGAGACTTAAAATAGAGGGGTCTGCTGCACAGACCATCAACGGGGGATAGCAACAACACTCACATATGACAATTAACAGATCTTATAAAAAATGGAAACCCTGGGCAATCTACTTACTTTCTCAGACTCAGGAAGCTCGCAAAGGCGCCTCTTTAACAGAGGAATCCCTGTCTCAAATAAAGGCAAAACGTGGTCCCCAAAATAAAACCTTTCCTGTGGTAAGAGAAAAAGAAAAGAAGAATTGGAACAGCACTCTCAATAACAAGCTTACTCATCAATAATCTTGCAAATATACCAACTAGACAAGTTGCTGGCTCAAAATGGAACTTGTTTGTTTCTTCAATCATACCATTACAGTGCGCCTAAACCAAACCAGTACACATCTACCCATTACCACAAAAGCAAAGCCAAGGTGATGAATACTTTTGATTGGAAGTACACTAATAAGGGCCCAAAAATATAGATTGTTATAAGATGCATAATGTCTCTGTCTCCAACTAAGTACTTTTGACGGATGACTCGACCTCATAGAAGAGATAACAAAAATACTTCTTTTCTAAGACGAATCCTCTCAGGTGATGCCTTTGTCATTTTGGACGACCCTAGACAAGGATATGATAAGTTCGATATGCGGAGATCCAGTGCATCAGTTGTGCTTCCACATGCTGGTAAACTTCCACACACAGAAAGTCTGAGAATATTTAACCAATGGTTACAGGGAGGTCAATCAATGCATTTTGTTTGTACCAGCATAGACCACGGTCTCATGGTCACACTGCCACAAAACCACTATGTAGTAATGTATGTGCCAAAGGGAGAAAATACAAGTAACATCTCTTCCATATCAATCTCATGCTGTTTCTATAGAAATTATGGCAGAATTGAAAAGGAACAAGTCGAAGTATCTTTTCTATAAGAAGAATCCAAGGTATACAGTATATATTTGAGTTCAATTGGTGCCCATGAACCATACCTGCAAAGCATGTATATCATAGATAACTAAGCTTGTTGGCCCCCCCCTTGAGATGGGAATGTTCGACAAAATTCTTGCCATGGTAAACGCTGTAGCCACATCTCCTTCTTCTTCCATTCGTTCAAAGGAGCCAGTGGGGAAATACGCCAACACCAATGTAAAGGAAGCAACAAAAAGCCGCGGTAGTGCATAAATGACTGAAAGCTGCTCGAAGATTACTGATGGAGAACTGAAGGATGCAAGAAAAGCCACATGTTGACCCCGTATATCTTGCGCATTGTTTATGAAAAGGTTCGGGAATCCATCATCAAAACTCCTGCATGTATGTTGAATTTGTCAATCCTAGCCCTTCAACAAAGAGTATATTGCGGATGTATGTTTAGCAAGCCCGTTGTCCGACCGTATCTACCTCAAATTACATTGCACACTATGCCCAAATGCTAAAATCAAACGATAAGTTGAGACTCGATAGTTCACGAGAAACTAATAAAAAAGTTGAAAACTTTGTCTCCTTTCGAGGAGTAAAGGTTGCAACTTTTGATTCCTAGGTGATAATTTCGTAGTCCAACTGATTGCCCTCATTCGAAAACACATCCCCTAATGAAAAGATGACTGAATTTAGTGCCGGCATCAAATTCAAAGCTCACCCATGTCACGAAAAAAACAAAGACTCGCTCGCCGTTGGAATTCATGATGAGCAATTTCAGTTCCTCAGGCTGTAAACACAACAGTCAACAGAACAGAACACAACAGAACATAAAGCACCATGCCGTACTACGTACGGCAGTGCAAAGATCACATCAAAAGCTCGAAATTTGGATTCATCCACACACGCCCCCCCGACAGACACACCCCAGACACAGCGCAAGCCGCGCGCTTTCGCAAACGATGAAGCTCTTTGGAGTAATCGACCGCGCACATATCAGTCCGTTTCGGGTTTCGCAAAACTGTAGGCAGCTCGAGCACGCGCGCGCGATAGAGAGAGAGAGAGAGAGAGACGAACCTCCACTTGATGGACTGGAGTTGTATGAGGCCGTCGGAGTGGTCGGCGACCTTGCGGGCGAGCTCCTCGGACTCCACGCAGTGGAAGAGCAGCACTTGTTTCTTCCCCGCCTTCTCCTTCTTCTCCATTCCAAAACCCCACCACCCACCGAACCCCGCACAGAGAGAGAGAGAGAGAGAGTTTTTAGAGAGAGAGAGGGAGGGTTTAGAGAGAGAAAGGGTTTCTTGCTCTGGCTCTGGTCCGGTGAAGAAGACGCACTCGACTCAGGAGGACTCCAGAGAGAGAGAGAGAGCGTGTGCGCCGCGTTGCAGGTTGTTCTCGTTTTTAATGTTTCTCTTTCCCCCTTTTAAGGATTCTTTTGAGATTTTCTTTTTCCTTTTTTAATGATTTTATTGATGAATATATTGAGATTTTTCCTCTTTTTTCCTTTTTAGAGACGAGACACTCAACAAACACAATCGAGAAATCAGTAATTAAAAAATGTTATTATCTAGTAAATAGTGTTTTCTTTTAGCTTTTCACCGGAATCGAGCGAAATTCTTTGAAAAATAAGGAGGGTGAGGCTATTTCCAATTTTCCATTTCTAACATAGTTGGAGAACATTTCTCGTGTCGCGCAATGCTCGAAGGAGTACCTTTTTAAGCCCTTCTCTCTTTTTCCTTCGAACATAGTTTGACTCTGGCGTGGCCCATGCCGTGGCCAATGGTGTAGACCTCGACAGCGTTTTTCAATTCAAAGAAAGGTGATTCCATTTTTATGCTCGCTCATCTCCTGGTGCTAACGACAAAAATTATTGCGAAAGTCTAGATTTTTTTAGAATATAATTAAAAAAGTAAAGGCAGAAAGTCGAAATCATTCCACTTATGCTAAAAAAAATAGTACTTTGCGGCAGCGGCAGGGGACAATAGTGAGAATCGTGATCCAATAGGATCACAAATACATCATCATCACATCACATTACATTGGCAATAATAGGAAGAATCGATTGGTGCGTCTCCATTAAAAAAAAAATCCAACCTGCCCTTAGCATGTCTTCCGGATGCTAATGTGTTAATTTGATGAGCTCGACATAGCCGGCCGGTGAAGAAAAAAAAACAAAAAACCAAAAAAAAAAATGAGATTTAAAAAAAAAATCAAAAAATTGCTACATTAATGTTGGCTAAACGGCATACGTGTTGGTCAAATAGCATTCACGTTAGCATCGACAGGTTAAAATTGGCTAGATGAATTAAATTGACACAAATGTAAAATGTTTAGAATGAAATTGGCCAAAAAATATATATATATATATAAATTACAATAGGTTTATGACCATTTTTATAATTTTCCCTCAAATCTTTCTAAGAACCTGCTTTGTGCCCAATCCTCTACTCTTTTAGATAGACAAACATCCAATCACTTTTAACTGTCCCAACCTTAATTTTCGTATCTGAGCCTGACCCCAAATAAGCATTACAGCATCGGTCAATCTTCTTAATAACCTTCTTAGAAGGGAAGAGATTACGCTGCACATAACAAAGCTGATGAATAGAAGTCTCCCTGCAAAAGGACAGTCTTTTTGGCACTCCAAGCTCTAATTCTACTTAGAATTCTCTCAATTAAAACTCTACGATCACTTTCAGAAAGCTTCCCTGAAATCAATGGTAGCCCAAGACACCGAACTGGCAAAGAACCAATCTCAGATCCCCCAAGCTGCACCATTTCTCGAATACTAGTATTAGAGACACCAGAAGCAGTGAATTCCAGTCTTTGAGGGATTCAGCTTTGAACCAGACATGTTCTAGAACTATGGTTGGGAAGATTGCAGGACTTTGAGAGCAAGGATGGAAAAAGAAAAGGTATGAAGAAAGTCGAGGACAGGTTTTATCACAATCCATAAACTTGAAAAGGGAAAACTGATGGTGCACATTGGGGGAACAGGACTGACGGTGCTTTAGGAATAAAGATGGACGGCTTCCGGTCGGGAACCTTTGTCCCCATTACGATCATGATGCCCATCGATATAAAGGGGTGACCCTACAAGACAATTTGTGATATTATGTAGCTAAAAAGCTAATATCATACAATTTTGAATACCCATTTCAGGATAGATTCTTAACATTGTTCTCCAGGTTATCAGCAAGCAGTACCCACTGCAGCTGCCTGTACAGTTCGGTAGCATTTTGATATGGGCCAAAAGCCCACTACAGATGGTCTTAGGTTCCACCAAGCCCATAAATGTAGTTCATGCATGCCTCAGCTTTGAGCCCGGGTGAGAACATCAGATGCATTAGAAACTAGCCAACTTCGCGAAATTAATTATGGGCTCAAATCATTAAAGAGCCCACGATGAAAATAAGGAAAATGTAAAAAATATGTGGACCATGCCGATTGTCTTAAATTGTTAGATGAATGCATGGTTTAACATTTAAACATTCTAACAATCGCCCTCATGCTTAACTTAGGCTTTGTCCTAAGTGTAATCGAGGAGATATATAATAATAGAGGCAAATAAGGACTTGGAAAAGTTTAAACTCGAGACTACTTACTTCATGAAAGATATTGTGGGACTACTACTAGCTTTTTAAACAGTTGGCGGTTGTTTTACTAAGTATTTCAAACAGAAGAATTGTTTGGGGATCAGAAGATGCTGGAGGTTGCATCTAAGAGGTTGAGGAAAACAAAAGGAGGTGAAATGGGACTTATCATGTGATTTCACGTTCTATGTTTTTTGCTGAACGCCAATATGGGAAAACAAAAGGGGAGATGAAGAATAGGTAACTCATATCATGTGATTTCACGTTCTCTGTTTTTTTTTTCTTTTCCCGAATGATCATGGGATTCCAAGTTTATAATCCACAGTATATATTCACCCAACACGACACATCAAGAAACCACTACAATATCTACGCAAGCATTCCACATGAAAGAGTGTAAAATCTTTACACAAAGCGCGTGCGCACGAGCTAAATATTCGTTGCACCCCATGGAGGAAGAAACCAGCAGCTTCCGGGGAACACTCAAAGGTCTCAGGCGAGTTCATACTATACCTCCTGACCAAGAAACAGGAAGAAAATAAAAAAGATGTGCACGTTGCGTGACGCACGTATTCACCGATGATGCTCATTATACAATAAGTTCGACAATAAAGAGCAGGAAAGAATAAGGAACCCAATCACATGCATGGCATTTATCTCATAACTCAAAGGAGCATCAACTCCCCATATCCTTTTTCTCTGCCTACAGGTGGAAAACCAAGCCGGGCTACGCATAGGTTAGCCGTGACGAAGTACATTTAGTTCCAATCCCTAAGGATCTGCATTTGCATGAACAGTTCAATAGTGCATGACGGTGTCATCTGTCCCTTACATTTCCCAAGAGAAAACAAAACATCAATCTCTTTTCCTTATTCTTTTTTTGCCTCTTTTGCGCCTCTGAAGAGTCAAAGGAATGCGAACCGGGTGGGGTTAAGAATTGAATTAACCTAACGGCGGCAAGAGGATAACATGCGTGATGAAGAATAACATACCTCGCGAATGATTGATATAACCTCACCAGAACAAGTAATGGAGAAAGCATGAGCTTATAAGTTAGGGAAGAAAAAAGGACAATCAATTTTTTCTGTCTAGCTCTGCTTAATGAGCATGAGATCTGCAATGATGTCCAGTCAATAAATTTTCCTAACGTCAACGAGAAGAAAACACGCATGATGAGGACCAGCATACTTCGCGAATGATTGAGAACCGTACCAAGACAAGTAATCAAAGAAGCATGAGCTTCATTGCCCACCCAAAAGAGATTAAAAAAATGTTAAGGGAAACAAGTTGTCGAGTCATATTTTCTTTCTAGATCAACGAACATGAAATCCGCCATAAGAAAAGAAAAAAATTAGAATATTTTAATACTAAATCATATCATCGCCTAACAAATTACATTTTTAGATTAATTAATAATGATCTCATATGGTTTTGAGAATTAAGTTATTCAAATATTTCAAAACCATCCATTTGCCTCTCTAAATATATATTTCCATACTTCAATTTTAAGTTAAAACCCATCGTTGGCAAGACAGAAAAAAAAAATTGCATGGTGAAGATCACATGCTTGGCTAATGATTGAAAACCTCACCAAAACAATTGAGGGAGGAGGCATGAGCTTACCTCCCCAATAAAATAATAAAAAGTAAAAAAAGTTCAAGAAAAGTTCGGAAGAAAAGAAGCCAATCGCGAATTTTCTTTCTGGATCTGCTAATGAACATGAAATCCGGAAAGAATTTCGCCAGTGCATTCACCTACCCGACTATCATAGTTGGGTCGATTGGAAAATCTAAGAAAAAATCCGTATAGAGGTCTTGTGCCATTTTGGTGAAATGCAGTTGAGATCTCAACAACCCAAGCTCACGCTTGAATTCAGAAACATGGAACGATTGATGCATAGGTTATCTCTGTAATTACCTATGGTTTTCGTACAAATATCATCGCGGGAAATGTCACTGATGCACGAGGGTGAGCAATCATCGACGAATCATATGAAAAAGTATGTAGGCAATACATTGATTTTCTCTGTGTATCTTTTAGCAATGAGTCTTCGTATACCTCTAGCATCATTGTAAACATAAAGATCAAACCCATTCAGCTTATCTTAGCTTCCAATTTTTGAGCAACTGGTCGTATATTAAAATGCATCATATGACACAACATTCGGCGAAAATTGAGTTGCTGTACCTGTATCTAGAAAATCATCACCAACTACCTAGTATCATGCATATTCTAATCACAAAATAGAGGGCATCTACAACAGGATGAACATTTTTCTTTTATATAGTTATTGCGTTTGGACTTCAAGACATTAGCCTAGTTGCTTAATATAGAGCATATAACATATCCGCTGTGGAAATTATATATGGCCTTTTTAGTCAACCGTTTCCATGTTCATGTGGAATTGAATTGAGGGGGGCCCCAAAAGTATATCCTTAAATCCTCCACGCGTTCCTATTCATCACGGGAAGCATGTTGCGGACTTGGGAAGGCAGAGAGATTCAAACGTGATATGATCTTGCAAAGGCGGTCACCAACAACAACAAGCCAACCTACCATCTCTCCTTGATATATATCCGGGGAAGGGAAAGCGGTGTGCGGAGAGACCTCGTCAATCAAGGCAGATAACAGAACAACATTTTACCAAACAAAAGATAGAGAGAAATAAATTGGAAGAAAACAAAAAGAAATACTAGACTTGCCGATATATTTTGGCGGTGCAAAAGAATTTTTACACAAGTAGCTTTATATACCATTGATTCAAGAGAATTGGTAGTTATAATTATCAAATTATAGGGCAGGATAAATCGGCTCTGTAAAATTTGCCGTGATGCACGCTTCATTTTTTCATAGAAAAAACAACAAAATAGGAAGCGGTATTAAATGCTGGCGGTGTGGCTAACCAAATATCGCTCTGGTCAACCTCCCCACTCGACCCCACTTTAATGGCTTCTCACTATAAATCCCCCCTTCACGTCTCACGCTTCTTCATACGGTCCCTCCTCCATCAATCTCTCTCTCTCTCTCTCTCTCTCTCTCGTTGAAGCTCAGGGAAGTTCATAAGCCATGGTGTTCCCAATGGAGCTTCTCAAGTTAGCAGACTGGCTCCTGTGCCAGCTCCTGGCCGGCTCCTGCTACAGAGCCGCCATGAGAGTGAAGAACTATGGCTTCCTCATCACCAACGCCAAGAACCCATCTTTTCGATCACCACCATCGTCACAAGCCCAACCCCAACCCCCGCAAATCCCTTTTCCTCCGGTGACCAAGTGCTCCTTGCAAGGCAGGGAGTCTGAGACCTTGGTTTGTGACATCCATGGAACCCTCCTAAGACCCCAGTCCTTCTTCCCTTACTTCATGCTCGTGGCCTTTGAAGGGGGTAGCATTTTCAGGGCACTGCTCTTGTTGCTTTCAAGTCCCTTCCTGTGGGTGTTGGACCATGACCTCAAGCTCAGGACCATGATCTTCATCTCCTTCTGCGGGCTCAGGGTCAGGGACATGGACAGTGTGAGCAGGGCTGTGTTGCCGAAGTTCTACCTTGAGGGACTCCATGCTCACGCCTACGAGGTCTTGGCCTCAGCTGGTCGCAAGGTGGTGTTCACTAGCGTCCCTAGGGTCATGGTCGAGGGCTTCCTGAGGGAGTACTTGAGTGTTGATGATGTGGTAGGGACTGAGTTGCAGACTACCGGGGGATACTTCACCGGGCTTGTCTCTGGGTCTGGTTTGCTGGTGAAGCACAGGGCACTGAAGGCGTACTTTGGAGAGAAAAGGCCTGAAATTGGGCTTGGGATCCCAAGCTTCCATGACCATCTCTTCATCTCCCTCTGCAAGGTACGGACTTTTCCTTCTTTTTATTATTGAATAACATTTGACCAAACTAATCTCTCGCCACCTCCTAAAAGAGGGGGGAAAATACCAATTAGCGTGTCATTTTGGGAAAGTCTGATGGTGCATGACAGTTGTACCTTTTTCCTCTTCAAGGAAAAAACGATGCACCAGAATGCACCATATTCATCCCTCAGCGAAAGCGCACTTGCTGCTCTGTAGCTGCTATTTATGTGCACGTCTTTATTCCTCGACCAATTATGATTATTGACCTATATGTCGGTTTGCAAAATTGACAGGAGGCTTATTTGGTTACCAAGGAAGAGGCCAAGGGCAGTGCAGGCTCAGTGGCCTTGCCCAGGAGCAAGTACCCGAAGCCGCTGGTGTTTCACGACGGGAGGCTTGCGTTCTTGCCAACCCCGCTCGCAACCCTCTCCATGTTCCTGTGGCTTCCGCTCGGAATCGTCCTGGCCATCTTCAGGCTCTTCGTGGGCATCTATCTCCCTTACAAGGTGGCCATTTTCTTGGGAACATTAAGTGGCGTGAAGTTCAAGATCAGCGGGTCGAAACCCACGAAGTCAGACCGGAGGAAGGGAGTCCTCTACGTGTGCACCCACCGGACCCTCCTCGACCCGGTCTTCCTCAGCACATCCCTCGGACAACCTCTGACCGCAGTCACATACAGCCTCAGCAAGATGTCCGAGATCATAGCCCCAATAAAGACGGTAAGGCTGACCCGAGACCGAGGCAAGGACGGAGAGACCATGCAGAAGCTGCTGAGTGAAGGTGACTTGGTGGTGTGCCCTGAGGGAACGACTTGTAGAGAGCCGTACTTGCTCCGGTTCAGCTCGCTGTTTGCTGAGCTGGCCGACGAGATCGTTCCAGTGGCAGTGGACGCACATGTGAGCATGTTCTACGGGACGACCGCGAGCGGGCTCAAGTGCCTGGATCCCATCTTCTTCCTCATGAACCCTAGGCCTTGCTACCACGTCCAGGTCCTGGAGAAACTGCCCCGAGAGCTCACGTGTGCCGGCGGTTTGTCGAGCCACGACGTTGCGAACAACATTCAGAAGCAACTCGCTGATGCTCTGGGGTTTGAGTGCACTAGCCTGACCCGGAGGGACAAGTACATGATGCTCGCAGGCAATGAAGGGATCGTCAAGGAGAAGAAGAAGAAATTATTCTAGCCAGCTCGAGATTATTAGTGTTCCCTCATTTTTTTATCCCTCTTCTCTTTCTTTGTAATAACTACCATTATATGTCCGTTTTGGTATCACGGTACGTACTTTGGATGTGAAGGTATAGTTATTTACTATGCATTACAATTGTGGACCGTGGAATCATCCTCATCGTTCCATGTATTAATTGATCGACTGTCAGGCCACAGTTCTGCTGGCTTTTGCATGCAGTGGGCGATCCATTTTCTTTTAATTTTTCCTTTGATGTATGCTTTTCGAATTCATTTTTTTTTTTTTGTCTCTAATTGCAAGTCAAAGAGGCGTGTTGGAAATTCTTTTTTTTATTTATTATTTTTGCCTAGGATGGAGCGTTTGTTAGGTTGACTACTTTAAAAGTCTGAAATCTAGTTTGCCAACATTTATTATGCACAGCCAAGGAGAGATCACAAATTCAAACCCCCCCCCCGCCTAAATAAAATAAAATAAAATCTCTGCACAGATGCAATCACATGGCACGCTGGTTTGAAAATTTGCATGTAATATACGGCCATCCATTGGATCGAATCAAGTTGTTTCGGTACGAATTTAATGTGACACAAGTTGGTAATAGAAAACTTCATCCATAACTCGAAGAGCACGCACGTCCGGGAAGAAGCGAAGGATTTCCGCAATGACTAATATACATAACACTAACCATTGGGAGGGGCTGCATTTGCAAACCCTAATCTTGAGAACCTGACTAATGCATGAAGATATCATGAAAAGTGCACATGCATGAGGATGGGGTATGAAGAAACTTCTCTTCCCATGATCATTCCCGGGGGACCGTCAACCTCTTTTCATCCACAGAATCGCAAGCTTTGACTTTCCTTTTCTTCTGAGGTTTCGGTGCGGAGATTACTTTAAGTCTTCGGAGGCTCTCAAGTTCCTATACCACATTGGGATGCGTGCATGCGGAAGTGAGAATCGATCGGGTGAGCTGGCGCGGCAGTGTCAAATCATCTGCGCATTGGCAAATGGCGATGGCAATGAATGATACGACAAATGCCAGTGGTTCTCATGATGGAATTTAATGCAGTTACGTATGTATGGTGTTTGTTGGGGAGTTGTAGATTGATGCGTCTAACAACGTAGGTACATCAAAATCATGACATCAGCCCTTCGATGTGAAATATGATATTTTTTTGCCTGAATAAAAAACCAAAAACCAAAAAGAATTAGAGGAAAGAAAAGAAAACAGGTGCTTCCACCAACCGCTTCAATCGCTTTGTCCCTAGTTTCCTTTTCATTTCTCGAGTGATGGCTCTGGAAGAATTCTTTCTTTTCTTTTTTTTTTTTTTTTTTTAAATGACCGAATCCATGAACTATCTCACCGATCTCATGAATTTGATAAGATGAAGCTGAAAAAACCATGGACTTCTAGAGAGATTCTTTTAACTTATTATAGACAATGTCTTTTTCTTCTTGGAAAGATAACACAAAAAGTTGATAAACTTTAGCCCATATGTAATATAATATTTAAATTTCTAATTCGTTCAATGTAGTGTTAAAACTATTTTGAAATATTCAATATGATTTTCGAATTTTTAATTTATTTAATCTACTCTCTCAATTTTCTATAAATATGTCAAAAATTTTCATAATTACTTTATCATTTGAATTTTTAAATTTCCTTCAGTTCAATCTATTTCCTTTTATCGAAAAATTACTTTTTTTTTTTTTTACCTTTTCAATCATGGTAAATATTTTGATTGTTCCATTCTAGTAAAGTTTAGCTTATGATCTTCATACTAGTAAAAGCAAAACCTCATTTAGAACTACATCAAGCTGATATTCTTGCTATTTTAATTTTCTAATTTATAGGTTTAACTAAATTTAATTAAAAGTCACGAAACACAAAAAACTTGAAAATTTATCTACTAAAATTAGGAACGAAATTTAGATTTATATGAGCATGAGAAATCTAAATATAATTCAGTGTCATTATTAATATATTTATGAAAACACTTAATTTTAAATTTAAAGGAATATGGATAGATAAAACTTTAAATGAGGTTATATTTCTAGCATTATAGAGATCATGAATCAAAAATACAATTAAATGGAACTATAGTAATATTTATATCAACCCAAAGACAGCATTTTATTTGTTGATTTAGGAAATGGATTTAAATTATAAGATATTTTAAATTCTGAGCAACGGTGTAATTATGAAAACTTGTTAAAAGTACCGAATGATTGATTTAATTTTGTTATGGACTAAATTCAATAAATTAAAAGTTTAGTAACTAGATAGAATATTATGAATATTTCAAGGATAACATGGAACGAATTAGAAGTTCATGAATGACATGACACGTTAAATCAAAATTTAGGAATTGTTGGTATTATTTCCCTTCTTTTCCCCACGAGATTCAATGCGTGCACAATCAAATGCATGCGTTTGAAGGGGGGGAAAAATGATCATGCGCATGCACAGTCCAAAAGAGTCATTTCAACACAAAATGACCTTTAGCTTATCCTCTGTTGTGCCACACCAACAATAACCATTTCGAAGCCCACGATGTGGACAGTGTGGAGCAACCATAGCTATCATTGCATTCCATAGTGAAAAAGGACCTATCAAGAAGATGCGTTTTTGTGGGAAGAATCAGTTGATTGAGAAATGTGCCTATAGGACTACTCCCAGTCCACGATGAAATCATACATACAAGTTCGCCTTTTCACTCTTAGCATATGTTTTTTTTTTCTTCCGCCCCCCCCCCCCCCCAGGGTCATATTAGCATACGTTTATTTAAATTTTAGAATTTTCCACATACTAATCTCCTGCACTTCTATGCTTTTGATTTGCTGAAATTGATTAGTTAACAGAAAATCATTTACAGCGCATTTGATTTGCTATTGATCAATTAACAAAAAATCATTCTCGGTCAAATGAAATATACATACTTGAAGTTAGGAAAATGAATTTCCTAACCTAAAAAATTAAAAAGCATTTTCCTCAAAAAATATTTCTTAGAAGGCATTTTCCTTTGCTGAAAATACACCCTTAGGTTCGTCTATAATCACATAAATAGCTAAGAAATGCATATTGGTGAATTGAGTGTTCTGCAAACTTGTGGACAAAAATCAATACACAATCATGTGATCCAGATGAAATATCTAGGCGAATTACATGAATGCTAATTCCACTCCCCTGTATTAACTCGGGCTTACCAAAACTCCCGTCTTACAGTCATTTCCAATATCGACAAGCTTATTGTTCTTTCCCCACAGCATGAACAATCTGAGGCTTCTTCTACAGCTGACAAACAGATGGGATCATCATCTCATCTCACCCTACTTAATCCCCCATTCTGATCAAGGATTTAGCAGTCGCGAGACAGTTCAAGTCGCAAGAAGTATAATGTCAGGCGCACCGCCAGATCGCTGCAAGTATCTTGTAGAAATCAGCTCTATATTCCATTTTGTCACCTCCAGAGTCTCTGCAACTAAAGCTCATTGCTGTACATGTGCGACTTGGTTAATAAATTCCAGAAGCAAAACTCAGCCAACTCAGTGTCATGACAAGAGACACAATGCAACTCAATTGGGAAGCTGACGAAGCAGGAGGGCCTGAAGGCACGGCACCGAACACCGTGGCCCCGCTAGAGTTCGTGGTGTTCAAGATTGATGAAGCTGTGCTGCAGATTTCACACATACACATAAATGAGACATTTTTGACAGTGGAGACCCATAAATCTTTTGTGATAAAATCATAAAGGAAAGTTCAGACATAAAGTTGGGAAATTTCACCTTGTGGATTGAAATTGACATGTAGAAGTACCTGGAAATCACGAGGATGGACAGAAAAAAAAAATCAGCAAAGGGAGATGTCAAACGGGCCTTTGCCCACATACCAGAATCAGATGATTGACCGCAGAAAGTGATATGTAATGAACAGATTAAGAAGATCAAATGGAAAACTTATTGTTCACACGAAATGTTTTATGCTCCAGTGGATTCATCTGATGGTTTTTCTCAACCCACCTAGTTTCCACTATCACAAAGTTGTCATCACTTTTTTTTTTCCCCTTTCTTTCTAGTCTGGGTGACTTGCTGTCTGTGCCAGAACAACATACTATTATTCTTCTTGGTACACGAGACAACAGGCTGCGTTTCTTAAAATGAACGAATTGTTGTGTTGTTACATTACTTCAGCTGGGTTGGCAGGCAACTTTCTGATCCTGATTGGCTCTGCACACAACTGCTAAAACCTTTTTTCTTAAAAGGAAATTGGGATTCTTTATCAGGCAAGAGGGTCAATGCTTAACGCTGATGTTGGCAGCCCAAGCAGCATCTTTGGGCTTGGGCCTAAATCATCTGCTCTACTTTTGCAGATGGGGAAGTGAATGGCAACAACTAGGAAGTAATGTCATGTGAAACACTAGGAAGGCTCCAAACTTATCCCACCAAACCTACTTATTAAATCACACTCAGTAAAAACAAATCAACATTGTCTGAGATATAGAACTACTTATGCAAGGGTCAAAAGTAAAACTAAGAGAGCTTACTTGGGTCAGTGCTGGTAACGACGGCTGTTCCTCCAAAGCTGCAGCTTGTGGGAACGGGATTCTTCTGATAATACTTGTTGAATGCATAAGATGCGTGATCGTGCACCGTGTTTGGGTAATAACAGCTCCCACCGGGCTGAAGTGCCGAGCAATCGGCCCCGCCGTACCCGCAGGCATAGTCCAGGGCAACTTGCAGAGCAGTCTGCGACACGCTCTGGCTCGCAATGCACCAGCTGGAACTCAAAGATGGGGGCGGAGTCGCCATGGCCGGGTACGTGATGGGGCTGATCACGGCCGGTGGGGCCAATTCAGGGTTCGACGTCGGGTTAACCACCGGATCGGCGGAAGCGAAAGGCGCCGGATTCATGGTGGGGACAGTTGTGACTGGATCGGTGATGTCCTTTTGGCCGGAAGGTGAGGAGGTGGGGTACTTTTTTCCCTGGGCTATTTCATTGGCGTATCCAACTGCTTCCTTCCTTGTCGCAAGCGACCCTGAACCTGAAGGTGTCAACAAAAGTTAAAGCGGGGCTCGGCTTTATTTCTTATTTGTACATAACCATTCTTTAACAGTAAAAGAGAACGCTACTAGTCTTGTACTGCATCTACTGAACATTAGGTACTGCAACTGAATTCCGAAACACGCCTCCAGCCAAATCCCTCTTTTTCTTTTTCCTTTTTCTTCACAGCCCTTTTTCTGTCTATAAAATTTCAATCGACTCTCTGACACATCTCCCATATTTTTCCACAGGGAACGACCTGGTTACACACAACACAATTAAGACGATGGTACTGACACTCGAATGCAGAATTACTGATCTAGTAGTAGGAACACGATTAACAGCCATTTAGAACCAAGAGGGTAAAGTGGGGGACAAGGGAAGAAAATAAAAGGGGGGGGGGGGGGTTCGTGATTTGAATACTGCCACCATTGGACCAAAAGGTCAAACAATCAAACGGCGCAGGGAATAAAATATTTCTCTTTATTTTTCAGCATTCAAAAGGTTGTGGTGTGCAGGGAACCATCACTGTAGAGACTCCGGAATTCTATGAGCACCAGAGTGTCTTCAAATGAAACAAATCCACGGAGACCACCCCCCCCGAACCGAACCGACGAAACAATCAGGCCTCGCGATCCGCCGCTAATCATGCGACGGGCACTATGCAGAGGGGACCCATTTGACAGCTCTCGATTCATTTGGTCCCGGAAAGCTAAAAATCGAACTGCTCGATTTACTGCCAGAGGAAGGACAGCTAGCGAAAACACATGGAGCTGGGACGGTGGAAATACGGTACGAACCGGTTCGAGCGCTCGCAGGGTCGACCCAAGATAAAAAAAATTCCAGAGAGAAGCAAGCATTAAGAGAGAAACGCGGGAGTGTTCTCACCTGAGCACAGGAGGAGATGGCATAGCAGGATTATTGCGTAGCGCACACGCTTTCCACCCATATATATTCTTCCAATCTCGCCAGCCTCCCTTCTTCTTCTTCCTCTTCCTCTTCTTGCGACGAAAGTAGACGAAAAGCTCTCACAGCACCTCAGACGGGGGAGATAGCGGGGGGTCTGGTCGAAAGGGGATGGTGGGTTTTATACCCTTTGGCGCAAAGATGATAACTTGAACAGAGGGAGGGAGAGAGAAGGAAGGAGAAGAGAGACATTAGAGAGAGAGAGAGAGAGAGAGAGGGAGGTGGGTGGATACAGGGGGAGAAGAGGAGGAAGGCGCAAAAAGGAGGGAAAAGGTGGGGGAAGGGGAGAGGGGGGATTTGAGAGGAAAGTGAGGCAAAGGCAAAATTAGTTTTTTCTGAGATGTTGAGTTTTGGGTGCGTGGGAGGTGCGAGACTCGGAATGATGTGATTGTAATGATGGCGGTGATGCTTGTTGCGCGCTCACCCATTTTCACTTTTCTTTTCTTCTAATCGGCCTCTCCAGAATTAGGGTTTATTTTGGAAATGACGAGATTCGGAAGATCCGCACCGTCCTATCGTGCATTCCCATCTTTAAACTACTTTGAAAACTAAATACATATTTGACTCTTTTGCTAGATCAAGCACCACATCTTTTATGCCGATATGGATCGCCAACTTAGCATCGTTATCGACTCCCTCTCTCTCTCTCTCTCTCTCTCTCTCTTCAGTAGCTCGTCTGGTTGTTTTTTTTTTCCGGCCCAACCATCGTGGTCGTTTGGCAAATTTGACGTGGCGCTGCCTCGCCTCACCACAATCATCACGCCCCTAATTCGATTCCCCAATCCACTTGTTGACCCTATGTCTCGACAGAAGTTATAGCATTGGGACCTATCTTGAGGTATCGCTTGAGATCATGTGACTTTATATTTGGAAGAGTGTGCACACATATCAGCAGATATGAACGGGTGCGTTTGGCAATAATTTGCCAAAAGCCCTTCGGAGTTCCAAACTCCCTTAGATAAATGCAAACAATATATGACAAAAAAATTGGAGAGTTTTAAGTAGCATTTTCAAAACCCTTTAATTCTTTTTTTTTTTTTGGTCGATCAAAACCCTTTAATTTAAGGCAGGTTCAGAATTACTTTGAGTTTTGAGCATTTTTGGAATGCAAATATTTTTTCTTCCAATTTTGTCATAGCTAGACTTTCATAATTACAAAAATTCCTCGAAAATCCTAAAGTTGTTAGTGAAGGCAACCGGCAATAGCCATATGAGATTGGGCAACCTCAAGTAATGCTTGAGTCATACGGCCTCAAATGAGGCTCATTGGCGACTATTGAGTTTCATCGAAAAGGTCTAAGAATTTTTTTTAAAAAAAAAGGCTTGTACATATTATAGTTTATATTTCTAAATGATATTTAAGACATAGTTACTTATTAATATCTTTATAAATTACGCTTGGTCAAACACTAATTACATTTTGGAAAAACTCTTTCACCTAAATTGTTTTATGTTGTTCCAAAAATTTATCCTCAAAACCGAATCAAACGCACGTCAGGGCCTCTGTTCCAATCAGCCTCATTCACTTCAGTGATATTCCATTTCGGGGGGGCACCATCATAAGTGCTGGAATGGCTTTCTCAAAGCAATTTGTCCTGGCGTTAATCAAGTGACCACACTTCATGGGGGAGCCTAACACAAAGAGTTGCATAAAGCATTTCTTTCCTTCTTTGGCTCCCACGTCCGTCGGTCCATGGAGGTCCCCCCATCACCTCCGCTTTCTCCCCATCTTTTCCTTTTCTGCTGTGCAAAGAACCATCATCACCCGGGGGGTCCTTTTCCCTCCATTTCAACAGGCGACAATGCCGACCCGATTTGATGTATGCAGAGATTGCTCTGCCACGACCACGAGGGTCGAGGACCAAGTCCGCTGATTGTGTCGCCGGTCGACTGGACATAGACCCGGATACTCCTTTCCCCCTCTTTCTAATCTTAGATCTCCAACACCATGATGTATACGGGGCAACATCACATGGGAGTACTGGCGCTTCCAACGAAACCCGTCGCCCGTCCCACAGAAGAAAAAAAAGTGTAGCCCGTCACGCTCAGAACAGTAGGGTGAATTTGACCTTTTCTTGCTGCGGTCCACACATTACACGTTTGCCGTTCATCTTCAACACTTCTAGATCGATTTGCATAGCGAGACCATGTATCGAAAGCATAAGGCGATGAGCTGTAATCATTGCCTTGCCGATCGTTACATATCCCTATCAATTCGACAATGCAATTAGTTCGAAAGTCGATGCACAATGAAAACGACATATCGATGGCTCGCGAGAATTACGAAGTCAATATCGGCATGAATTTTAAAAAAAAACATAAATAGGAATTGTTAGGAGCATGTTGACGAGTGATGATGACTGAAAGTCAAGAAAAGCCATCATTAGCAAAGCATTAGCATCCTCAATTGTATATATTATTGAATCGCCGTTATAAATACGACAAGCGTATGGTTAGAATATAAAGAAATGGATTAGTGGAAATATGGTCCTTAAAGCAGACGGTCCAAAGTCCTCAAATCCCAATCAAATCCTTCTCTTTTGACCTGTGGGACAAGAAAATATACCTATGCGTAATTTATAATATTCCCCTAGACCCTCTTTTGTAGCTTTAGCTAAAGGCCCGGCTTAATTGTTGCTCACATTTTTTCAAAATTTGTCGTATTTTTCAATTTTTATTTATTTATTTTTTTGCCAAAAAGGATTTATTGATGGAGACCGAGAAGTGTATATTATATTTCGAGAAGAGAGTATCCTACGACAATAATTAAATTGTGTAGGTGCTGCTTTTTTTTTTTCACTTTCTCTTTTGGAGGATGTATAGAATCTCGGTGGACCGAAATCTATGATGGCATCTTATCCTTTTTAGTGTATTGGAAGCACGAAACAGGAGTTGTTTATGTTATCTTGGGCGGTTTGGTGTCCAAAGTTGCAATTGCACGGTGACAAAGACTAGCTTTAAGGGTGTCGGGAGAAAAGAAGGAAGGAAAGAAATTATGTGTGAAGCACGAAATTAAGCAGCATCTTAGCTTGTTTAAGTTAATTGAAGAGGAAAAAAATTCTCCTCAGCTTAGAAATTGTACTCTATTTCTCGTTAATAAAGGGAGTGGAATAGCCAAAGGAGAAAAGGAAAAAGAAATAATGGAATACTTTTAAGGATTAATATTACGTAAAACTCTAAATTAATACATTTATCATAAATTTACTCCAAACTAACTAAAAATCTAAACTCGTATACTTGTGATAAATTTACTTTTCATTAGTTTTCATTAAATTTTATTATCAAATTACTAAATCAGATAACATATGATAATTGATGGATGTATCAATTTGGGATTTTACTATTTACTTGTCATATATGTACCGCGTCTATGATTTTTCGTGATATTAATATAATCTAACAAAAAAATAATGAAGGGTATATTTGTAAAAAACATATGAGTTTAGGGTTTTTTTATTGTTAAAAAATTAGTTTATGGTAAATTTTTTGTCACAAATTTATCAATTTTGAGTTTTCTTGGATATTATTAATCCATATTTTAAAATGCATGAACAATAAAATCTAGGGTTTCGAAATTGTAATCAACCCTTTCTATCTTAACTCAAAATTGAAATAAAAGAGCTTCTTCATGTTTGCATTTTAAAGATTCCTGTGGTCACAGAGCCATGGGCGAGCAAGTGGGCCGATACGATTCGAGGATTGGACGGAACTGGCCTTACTCGACCAATGTTTAAGAATTCGACCAAGAAAAAAAAAAAAGACCAGTTTTTAGCAGAACCGGTCCGGTCGGTTCCAAACATTGGAACCGGCCCGGTTCGGTCATTGGACCCGAAAATGGAAACCGCGCGGGCCGGCGGTTCCCGGATTCCGGGAGAAGAAATACCGGTAAACCGTCAAGTCGTCTGCAATCTTCTCTCCTCCACGTCGCGGCTCTCCTCGTCCATGGAGGATCGCGAACCGTGACGCCACGCCAGAAGCAGAACCAGGAGAGCAAAATCCAAATGACGCCATGCCAGAACGCCTGCCCCTTCGCCTCGCCCTCCATGCCCGCCGCCCTCGTCCCCGACCCGCGCCACTACCTCGCTCTGCTGGACGAGCGCTGCGCCACCATGAAGGACCTCCAGATCCTCCACGCTCAGCTCGTCAAGACGGGCCTCTCGTGCCGCACTTTCCCCGCGAGCCGCGCGCTGGCCTTCTGCGCCGCCTCCCCGGCCGGCGACATCGAGTACGCCCGGAGGCTATTCAGCCGGATACAAAGGCCCAATCTTTTCATGTGGAACACCATGATCAGAGGGCTTTCCCAGAGCTCCACCCCGCAAGACGCCATCTTTCTGTTCATCGAGATGCTGGTGGGCTCGCCGATCGAGCCGCAGAGGCTGACTTATCCTTCGGTTTTTAAGGCTTATGCTCAGCTGGGGTTAGCTCGCTCGGGAGCTCAGCTGCACGGGAGGATTATGAAGCTGGGTCTGCAAGACGATCCGTTTATACAGAACACCATCATTCACATGTATGCCAATTGTGGGTTCTTGGAAGAAGCTCGCCTGGTGTTTGATGAAAGTACGGATTGCGACGTGGTTGCTTGGAATTCCATGATCATGGGCCTCGCCAAGTGTGGGGAAATCGATGAGTCTCGGAGGTTGTTCGACCAGGCGCCGCTGAGGAATGCGATTACTTGGAGTTCGATGATAAGTGGATATGTTAGAAATGGGAGGTTTGTGGATGCGATGAAACTGTTCGAGGAAATGCAGGAGAGAGGAATTGAGCCGAACGAATTTACTTTGGTTAGTCTATTAAATGCGTCTGCCCACTTAGGAGCTCTGAAACAAGGGCAGTGGGTCCACGAGTACATAAAGAAAGGTGGGGCTCAGCTAAATGCAATCATTACCACCGCAATAATAGACATGTATTGCAGGTGTGGGAGCATTGGAGAGGCATATCAAGTGTTTCAGGCAGCACGAAAGAAAGGACTATCGTGTTGGAATTCCATGATCTTAGGCCTCGCCAGGAATGGTTACGCAGAAGAAGCAATTATCTTGTTCTCTCAGCTCGAGTCATCTGATTTTAAGCCGGACGAAGTCAGTTTCCTTGGTGTTCTAACGGCGTGTAATCACGCTGGCTTTATAGATGAAGCCACAAAGTATTTCCTGCTTATGATGGAAAGACCTGAAGTTAAACCATCGATAAAGCATTATAGTTGCATGGTGGACGTGTTGGGACGTGCTGGTTTCCTCGAAGAAGCAGAAGAGCTGATAAGAAGCATGCCTACGGACCCGGATGCTATTATATGGGGGTCTTTGTTATCGGGCAGTGTGAATCATGGAAAGGCTGATATGGCCGAGCAGGCTGCAAAAAATATGATCAAGCTGGACCCTGATGAGAGCTGTGCGTATGTACTCATGTCCAATGTTCTAGCTGGCTCAAATCGGTACAAAGAATCACTGGAACCAAGGTTTTCCATGAAGATGAGGAAGATAGAGAAAGAACCAGGAGCTAGTATGATTGAAGTTGATGGGGAAGTTCACGAATTTGTAGCCGGTGGAAGACTACATCCAAGAGTTGAAGAGATCTACTGCTTGTTAGATGAATTGAGGCCGATATTGCAACATGTTGGATGATTCCATAATTAACAAGGTTCTCGGAAGTTCTCAGGGAAGTTACATTATGTAGACATCATCAAGAGGACTGGTTATATGCAGGATTGAAATCCTGAGTCCCGATCTAGAAGAAGTGGAGTGCATTGGTGTCCTGGATCAAATTTTGCACGTTTGATGTCGGATGCTGGAACTTCAAATCAGCAATAGCAACAGAATCTAGAAGTTGCGAGAATATCAGTTGGTGGATGAGACATTGTTCGAAAAATCTTTCTTTGTCGGGTTAAAATTGTGACAGAAGCTATAGTAGGAGACCACAGACACGCATTGTAGAGTGCCCTTCGACGTACTCAAACCGGCACCTTTGGTCTCGTACAGACATTTGCCTTAGAGGGGATACGGGTCTTGGCCATTTCTTAATACGCTGATCAGAGGCAGCTTTTTCAGCTTGCTCCTGCTGCAATCTCTGTGCTAGTCATGAATTTCTCCAGTGTTGTACATAATTGAAGTCCCTGATGCTGTGACCCTGACCTTCCTTACTATGGACCGGTTAAAGACGTCTATACATATTTGGCACTCACCTGCCAGTCACCATGAAAGTGCAAACGCTTGCATAGGTGCATAGATGCAATAGTTCATAGAAGATAAGCCGGCAACTATACCTGCACAGAGTTTGCTTTCGGCATCCTCCCATAACTCTAAAGAATGGATAACAATATGGAAATATTGCTTTTGCTGACTAGGATTCTGAGAGGGTCTTGTTTAGATCTTGACTTGTGCTTGTGGGCAGCTAGTAAATTCAGAACTCAGCAATGGTTTTCTGCTGAAGTCTATGTAGCGCAACCGGTAAAAGTGATTCCAGGAACAAGAAAAGTAGAATCAGGAACTCGCGGATCCAGACAACATAAAATTTGTGGTGGTACGAGATTTGCGCCCAATGCAGTGACCATCAGATTAGTATTAAGGGAGCATTTGGTTTCTTCAAATTTTCATAATAAAGGAAAATATTTTTCAATGTAGAATTATTATTAATTAGTTTTCATTTATTTGATGTTTAGGGAAAGTAATTTCTTTCTTATCATAAATGAAAGTCTTTTTCTCCGAACCTAAATTTGTTATTTTCGGCTCACGAAAAACATTGAATGTAAATTGATTAATTTCAAATCATCTGAACATTAGAAAATCACGATCAGAAAATGAGAAAATAATTTTTCAGAGACAGTTTTCTTAATTTTAAGTTTCTTTTACACCCTCAATCTGGCTAGTACAGGACCGGGCCGGGGGTCGGGTTCAAGAGAGAAACGGCATGCCTAGGGCCACCGATTGCACTCCGGGCTTAGCAGGTTGCCAAAACCCATGATCCACGCCCAAGTCCCTTAATTAATAGAATTACAAAGGCGCAAATTTGTTCCTTTACAGGTTTCACAATCTGCATTAAACCGGTAACGAAGCGATCAGCATGTCGAGTCCAAACGAAAGGAAAG
Source organism: Eucalyptus cladocalyx (assembly GCA_017140615.1). NCBI lineage: Eukaryota > Viridiplantae > Streptophyta > Magnoliopsida > Myrtales > Myrtaceae > Eucalyptus > Eucalyptus cladocalyx. The sequence continues at coordinate 32,586,137 of CM029516.1, forward strand.
TTAAGAGAACTCAGTTCGCCCGCGCACGGGGAGCGCGCCTAAAATTCAATTCGGGCGCTCCAAACGGCGAGCGGGCGGTGCCGGTCCACGTGCACAGCCCGCCGGTTCTCCACCTCATCGCCCCCGCCGAACCGAACTAAACTGGTCCATTCTCATATCCCAAGCGCTGCTCCTCCCTCGAATGGCAGTGCGGCACCGCGTTGCTACGTGACGCGACTCTCCTCCTCCTCCTCCTCCTCCTCCTCCTCCTCCCGCTCTTCCGGCCGCTTCGCTATGTCCCTCCTCGCGCTCAGGTAAATTCTCCCGATCCTCTCGTCGTAAAGCTTCTCCACGACCTCGACCCCGCTGCCGACACTGACGGATGCCGGACATTACGTATGGCGCCTTTTTCAGTTTCCGCCTTTTTCTTTTCTTCTTTTCTGATCGTGTTCGTGTCGGTATCGACTACTCTGGTTTGGCTCGAGCAGCCGAGCTTGGACTTCGCTTCGGCCCGCATTACCTGGATTTTAGAAGGATCGCGCTCTGAATTGAACTCTAGGAAAAACCCAATCCGGCGGGCGATAGGTTTTGGCGGGTTGTTGGGGGCCTGGCTCGTGGAAGATTTTGTCGTACGTCGCAGTAGTGTAGGAACCTGTTTCGATGTTGCCCCAAATTTAAGGGAATTTGCGATTAGTCTGCATGCGAAAGTTGGAATCTTGTCTAGTTTATAAGCTGAAGTTGAGTGACGTGAGATTTTTTTTTTTGGATGATCTTTTCAGGCGACGCTCGGAGAAATCGAAAGGTGCTCGCCGTGGGTGGTGAGAACTGAGGTTCGAGCGTTGAATTGAGGAATCACCCCGGCTTTGCGGGTTTCTGGGCTAGCGAAGCCAAGGCAGCATGCTGGGTGAGGATCTTTGGACCGACGGACTCATTTGCGCTTTCGAGTTCATACGGGGCAGAAGGAGAACGAGCCATTCCCAGCCTGGTTTCAAGTTGCAGACTGCATCGCAAGCCGGGAGGCAGGTGACAAAGAAGCGCGGGTCTGGACATCAGCCCAGTGTTGCATTCCACGGCCAGGACGGCAGAAATAGTGACAGGTCCTTTCCGGTGAACAGAAATGACATGTCAGGCAACCTTGATTCTGGCCATTGCCATCTGGAGGAATTTCAAGGGGGTCATTGGGTGCCAATTGGCTGGGTTAGAATACATGAACTCGTCCAGACCGTGCAAGCTGATTCTGGCTGGGCCTCGGTGCCCATGGACTTTGGGGATAGCGAAGATGATGTCACGGTTGCGGACTTAGCAACTCCATACTGGGAGAGGCCAGTGGGCCCCACTTGGTGGTGCCATGTAGCCGCAGATCACCCATTTGTCAAATCATGGTTGAGCAATGCACCGTGGCTACATCCTGCCATAAGTATTGCCCTGCGCGATGAAAGTAGGCTGATAAGTGAACGAATGAAGCACCTTCTCTATGAGGTAATTAAAAAGTGTAATGGTTGACATATCCTTTCTTGGCCATGTCTTTAGAAGTTTGAAGAGGTTATTTGTGGGAACGTTCGGACATTCTTAAGATGTCTGATTGACATTTGTCTTTCATATTAAGATTGATTTAAGATGGTATTTACTTGTATTTGACTTGGTTTAATGCCTTTCATACTCTTGGTTTTCCTGCCTTTTGACCCTCTTGACAAACAGTCACTTGATGGACATCTTTCTTAGGTCTGTGCTACACTCGTGACTGAACATCTGAGCCAGTAAACGTCCGTTTCTATTCAAGCATCCTTTTCTTCATCCTAGTTTGTTTTCTTGGTGCTCAGTTTGCTGCTTTCATTGCACTGAGAGTAGGCAGGAAAAAGATAACTCGGTAAATGCCAGTCTACTATAATGACTAAATAGGCAACACAATGCCGCAAGAGGTTTGTATCCTACTTTTCACCTCTAATAGATCCTTGTAGAACAAGCAAGTAGAAAAGAATTGGTGTATTACAGAATTTTCAGCCCTGTTTTCGGATAATGTAGTGTAAGATTGGTAGTTAGGCTGCCATGATTACAATCTGGGTCATTCTTGTCTAGGTAATGTGAACATTTAAACATGTTAAGGTAAAGCCTCTATCACAGTGGAAAGAGACTGGAAATTCTGACCTAATCAAGGTGGAGTACAGACCAGGTGGGATGACAAATTCACAATGAGTTTCATATGTCACTGCAGATTTGAAGAATAATAACTCAGGCGTCAAGAGTAGTAGACCATAGATCAAAAAGACTTTAGTGTCATGGAAATAAGCACAAATAGACTTGCCGTTTTTTTCCACCTTCTCTGCTACATAATTTGTTAAGGCCTCAAATGCATAATGTACTGCAATTTTGACTTCATTTCCTAACAGGTTCCGGTTAGAGTTGCTGGTGGCCTTCTATTTGAGCTGTTGGGGCAGTCGGCTGGTGATCCATCATGCGATGAAGATGACATCCCAATTGTTTTACGGTCATGGCAGGCTCAAAATTTTTTAATTACGTCACTGCACATCAAAGGGTCTGCTGCCGTTATTAACGTCTTGGGTATTTCAGAAGTTCAGGTTTGTCCGTCAGATGCATAGTTTCTGGTTTTTTTCTCAAATATATCTTCCTTTATGCAATTTTTATTTCCAAATGCACCACTCTTTTTCTTGTCAATCTTTATGTAGGAACTGCTTGCTGCTGGAGGTTCTAACATCCCACAAAGCATTCATGAGGTTGTGGCACATCTTTTTTGTCGCCTAGCACGATGGGATGACAGGTGTGTGTACTTTTTGTCCAATCTAAACTTGCAAATTCCTTATTTGACTGACAGCAGTGTTCTCTGTCAACAAAAAAGGTGCATCTTGATGCCTGCCTCATGAAGGGCATGATCTCCTTCTACCTTGAAGAGAATGCGACAATTGATTTTTTGGCTTGTGGACATGGGTGATTCTTGATGTTTACTGGTGATGCTTGGAGTCAAATACTAAACATTCTATGTATTGGGAGTAGAATGTTCGTCACATTTCTGTAAAACTGACTGTTTGGCGTGGCTACTCATTCTTTCTGTCAACTTCCTCATAAATAGGGGAGGAGAGTTAAATTAAGCAAGCAATGAATGTTTGACCTTTCTGCTTTGGCTATTCATGCTACAGAGCACACAGTTTTTGGTTCCATAGGTTCTGGTTATAGTTCTGCAGATCCTCCTCTTATATTTTGAGTCCCAAAACTTGAGATACATCAGGTTTTGCACTTGATGATTTCATTCCTATTTGATGTTTTACCCTTTTAATGTTGGAAATTAGCATATGTTAATTGGGTGTTAGACAGTACTGTAATCGAATATAATTTTTATACCTTGACACATTACTTTAGTTGACAGAAAACTTATCACATTGCATCTGTTGTCATTTTCTTGGTTTTCTGCTAATTCATTTTTCCTGTTGCTTTTCTAGATTATTCCGCAAAAACATCTTCGGTGCAGCTGATGAAATCGAATTGATGTTTATGAACAGGTACTCCTTATGCTACCATCTTTTGTTAGAAGCAAAAGTAATTTAATGCATATTATATGCATGGCACATACACTAAACGCTCCCTTTTCTCCTCATGGACAGGAGAACCCTTGAAGACATGCATTTATTTACGATAATTTTAAATCAAGAGATCCGAAGGTTATCAACCCAGGTACATTTCTATTCTTCTAATGGAACAATTCGCAGTTGAATGATTGTTATCTATAGGCGTGCTTTGCTTGTCGCCCTTCTAGGTTATTAGAGCTGAAAGATCATTATCTGTAAGTGTGCTCGGCTTGTTGCCATTTTAGGTCATTAGAGTCAAATGGTCACTTCATGCAAGAGAGGAAATAGTATTTGAGCTTCTTCAACACCTGAGAGGGAATGCTGCACGGAACTTGCTAGAAAGCATACAAAAGAGCACGAGGGAAATGATTGAGGAACAAGAAGCAGTCCGTGGCCGGCTATTTACAATTCAAGATGTCATGCAGAGTACAGTTCGTGCATGGTTACAGGTTTTCCTACAGTTACAATATTTTCTAGCATTTTCTCTTCCAAATTTTATGAGCTAGTACATGCAGGTATCGAGCATATAATGAGCTATGTCACTGATAAGACCTCTGTTTTTGGTTACTCATAAGTTAGCATTAGTTTCATAGATTGGTGAGTACAAATGGTGGTTGTGATACTTGGTGGTAGTGACATTTGGAATTGCAACAACAAAATTAGAGGTATTCTGACTAGACTTCTAGGATCATTCATGTCGACTAGCATTATCATACCACTGGTGAACCTTTATATGTAAAACCATGATGCAGTTACTCTTTATAATATTTCCAGAATTCACTTTATTCTATTTTTTTGTTTGGCTTACTGCGGTGGAAGTGTTGTGAAAGTATGATATGTTGCTTGTTCTCATTCTTATATGTCAGGTGTTTGCTTACATTTTTCCTTTTTTTAAATCTAGGATAAGAGCCTCACTGTTACACACAATCTAGGAGTTTTTGGAGGTTGTGGTCTTGTCCTATCTATCATCACTGGACTTTTTGGAATCAATGTAGATGGGATGCCAGGATCAGATGAGTCGCCTTATGCATTTGCTCTATTTTCTTGTTTCCTGCTCTTTCTGGGAGCTGCATTGATTGCCATCGGTCACCTATACCTTGGCTTAAAGAATCCCATTGTTGAGGAGGATGTTGAGGTTAGAAAGTTGGAGCTTCAGGAGCTGGTCCAAATGTTTCAGCGTGAAGCAGAATCTCACACCCAAGTTCGCACCAAAAAGAATGTACCTCCTACTGCTGCAGATCTACTCCCAAATAGTGCTGGTTATATTCTCCTCAGCTGAAAACATAACATCAAAGTATGCCCAATATACCGATAATCTATTGTTGCTCTATGAGTTGTCAAATATATCTCTGCAATTCATAGTCCTGATCTTTAGCAATCAACTAAATCTCTGTACTGAAGTTCGTTCTTGGTTGAACATGGTCATCACATAAGAAAGGTCACTTGTGCTTAATACAAAAATCAGCATTAGCTCTGTGGCCTCTAGCATTCTTCAGTGCATAAAAGTTTGTAGTTAAGGTGAGTATCAGTCTATTCTTTTGCACATACCGACTGCTTATAGTCCTTAGTCAGAATCCAATGCACAATTGCAAGGTTAACTCTTAGTAGTATGTTAAATACAATTCTTCAATCTCAGCAGTTGAACTTGTGAATGTTCTCTATGCTGTTACGACCATTTCCTTGGTTGCACAGAAAATTTATACAAACTGATCATTCTCGACACTTCCTAGTGAAATGTAGATGTCTGGTGCACCATGGCTTTGTAATCTTGCTTGTGGTCCTAAGATAACCAGCTTGTCAAGCAGCTTAAAAGAATTTGATCTTACTCCAAATTGATCGTTCTCTTCCAATGATGTTTCACCTTATCCCATCCTCACCATTTTTTCATCCGTTGTTATATGAAGAGGTACTGCTTCACAGTTTGACTTCAATGTATTCTGTTATGCAGGGGTCGTGATCAGAGACAACTAACAAATGGACAAGTATGCCATAGATATTTCTTAGATTCATGAGCTACTACTAGTGACTCTTCGCTATCTGAAGCTTTTAGCCCAAACCCCAGATGCATCTCCTCGAGAAGGATTAAGGCGTTCTATTTTATCTGGCCTGCGTTGGCATACAGGCAGTGAATTGCCTATGCGTAATTTGTTTCCTTTTCAACCTTCTTAGTGCAGTTACCCCAATGCGATTCCATGAAAAAGTGCAGTTCTCGACCCTCCATTCAGAGTAGCTTTTCCACTTTGAGTTTCAAGAGGAGTAGACACGAGAGAGCGGTAGCAAGTCATAACCAAATTATGTACGAGACTGTTTTGATGGTCCGAGATTATGCTGATTATGAACAAGTCTGGAAATATATCCGGCTTTTCTTTCTCTGAGTTCGTGCCTTGTTTTTATAGCTGTTAGAAAGTATCTGCAGACTCGAAGAAAGTGAAACAACAGGAGAGTTTGTGTGGAATTAGATGTGACCATGATTTATGAACTTAGATCTAAAGATTTGAGCGCAAAATTTCGCTGGATGGGAACATCCAACTGATTGAGGGCCCGGTTTACGTTGATCCATCTATTAAGCGGAAGGTTCTTATCATAAAAGTTTGTCAGAACTAGGTTGCAATTTCTATTGTTTGTGGCTAGCAATGAAGTGTATGTTCGAATTCCATCTGAACAAACCGGTCCTACATGACTCTTAGGATGCTAAATTTGTTCTTAGCTACATCGTTCTCTAGTGTCGACTTCAATTCGAAAACATTTCCGCCAAACTGGCGTCTGCATGGGGATGATTTTCCCGTATGTGATGAGATTTTCAGTATAGGGCCACGGTAATTTTTTAAGCTATCGGATCATAATTAGCGGGCCATGAAATCTTTCAAGGCACTTGCTGAGCATATTACATGAGATTTTCTTTTAATAACTTCATGCTTAGTACTAAAATCGTAATGAATCTTGTTTCTTGTTTCCCTTATTTGATTGCTTGGCAAAATGCCTGTGGATATCTGTTAATAGGTTCTTATAAGTAAGTTTTGAAGCTGAATCTGCTTGTGGAGAGAATAAAAAATCGTTGATAACGGTGGCCGCTGTGGCTACCTCTTTGTATCGACGGAGGCGATGGAGAACGTGATGACAAGTTGGTTGGCGGTGGTTGCCTGCCGCTTGTTGACGGCGTTGGTTGTGCGAAAAGAAGGAAATTTCTCAATGTTTTCACAACTGTCTCAGGCACGATTCTTTCTATGTCAACTCGTTGTTGATGACGGAATTAAGGTTGTAGGCCTCCAATGATGTAGGGACTAAAGGTCCACAAAAGTTGGCATGATGCCGAGGGCGGACAATGATTAGAAGCCCAATCTTTACTCTCTTTTTTTTTTAGTAATTTTTCATTTTTGGGTAAGATACTCATTTGACGCAATCGGCCTTGCATCATCCTGCACTTTTGAGCTCATTTTCCACATGAGAATCGTCCAATTTTGGCCCATAAAAGTCGCTATATTCCTCAACAAGCTACACATCTAGAAACCCCACATCAATATGTCATGCGGAACATGCACGAGCTATTTAATTTATGAAGGAAAGCGACTCTTTAGACAATCATTTGAAACCTCCCCAAACTCAATTGGCACTATTTATTCTTGGGTCCTTAGAAAAATTGTGAAAAAATTCATCAACCTATTATACGACAGCCAATTCGATCTTAAACTTTTGATAACGGGCTAAATTTTATCCTAAACCCTTAAATTGTCTCATTTTAATTCTAAACAATTTAACAATTTGTCAAATTAGTCATAAACCTTTTAACAAATTGCCAATTTAATCTTTATAGTAATTTTGGCTAAATGTTCACGACGTGACGATCCAATCAATATCAACTGTCTCATGAAGACGGTCGAAACTAACATGGAAAATTTTAAAATTTTCATGAATTATTTATTTATTTATTTACTTTTTTTCCTTCTTTTTACAAAGCCAACAAGGTCGCTTGAAGGACTGGTGACCTTTGTCAATCACTGGGCAAGGGCCATGAAGCCCTTATTGGTGGGGCAAGTGTCACGGCCCTTGTTGTGGCTTGCAAGGGCGTTGCTACCCTCGTTGGCTATAGTGAGGGGTTGCAAGCCCTCGCCAGATTTGGCAAGGCTGCGATTCTTGCCTAATGCTAAGCGGAGGTCGCTAGAATTCAGTTGTGTAAAAAGAGCAAAAAAAAGAAAGAAAAAAAAATAAAAACACAGTAGGATTGATCACATCACGTAAGACGGTTGACAATGATTAAATGGCCATGTTAGTAATTTCTAATTAAAACTAATTGGAGGGACTAAATTGAGAATACATAGAAAGACTTTGGACAAATTTGACGAATCGTGAAAATATTTAAGGTTAAATTAACATAATTAAAATATTAATAAATTTATGACTTTTTAGGTAATTTTGTTGGTGCTACCCACCGGTCATTATTATATGAAACGGACGAGGTTGGATCTCGGATTGATGATTTATTGAAGGTGAGATTGGGGGAAGAGCCTGCATCTAATTACATTGGTTTGACTTAGCTGTAATCATGTGCTGACATGTGGAACTACGTTCATATGGCCAGGACTTTAGGCATCAGTGCACCGCGCGTATAAAAAGACCTTATGTTTATTTTATCAATAAAGTCAATTTGGGTTTTTTTTTTGATTGAGGGCAATCGAGAACAATTAATTGGCTGATCATTCAATATGAACTTATGCCACTTCTCCACTCCAATATCCATATTTTAAGGTAGCTTTAAATTTGGGACCCAGTCTCGTTGAAAAATAAAAACTATACTAAAAAAATAGAACATTACAAATTTAATCATAAATTTATTATATGGATGTTCAATTTAGTCATTTTTTTTTTAATTTTGACAATGCAGATTACTGTGGAAATTGCTAATGTTGCCATCTACAAGCAACATGCCATAGAGGGCAGTTGGTGATAATTGGACGTTGTTGCGCGTTAGTAATTTTTGGTGATAATTTGCTTATATTAGTAAAATTAAAAAGGTTTAAGATTGAAGTGGCATTCGTATAATGAGTTTAAGACTAATTTGGTAATTATCCCCTAACAAATTGGTATTTGGCTCTCGAGATACTAGGGGCCAAAAGAGAAAAGAAAGGGAAACGTAGAAAAAAGTAAATTCAATGGAGTAGCGGCAGCTGTTCATCAGAGAAGAAAATGAAGCCGAATGGAGCTGAAAAAAATCTAGCTGGACTTGCGAATTTGCAACACGTGAATGGCGGAGGAATAGCGTGTTTGAAAGTTGAGTGTCGATGGTCAGGCGAAACGTGTCCGAGCCTTTTCTGCCCCGCTTTCCTATTCCCTCGCTTTGTTTTCTTTTGTGAAAAACGAAAAGAGAACTCGAAAAGATCTGTTCCTTTGTCATTTTCTGACAGAAAAATTCAACAGATTGGACGCGACCCAAGATGGGAATCTGTCAGACCAAACCAAATCAGGAGCCTGGCCAAAAGACCTCGAGACCAACCCACATCATGCATTATGTCCTGAATCGCTAATGCAGTTTTTAACTTTCATTAACGGGTTTGGAAAATGAACTGGAAGAGGTGTTCAGATCAAGTTTTTCTCAGATCCGCATGCTTTCAGCATCTGCAGTTTGCCCCAAGATTTTCCAATCGGTCCGAGCCTTCTTTTCACATGTGAATCCATGCGCGAGGAGGCCTCGTTGGCTTCTGTACCCACTTCGACTCGCTCTGTCTATATCAAATTAGGGAAAACATGATGTGGTATCGGCCATGACCAACGTCCACCCTGCATACATGGTTCTAAACGAGTCTGCTCACTGAATTTGCGAAACAATCGCCGAGACTGGAAGAAACCATCACCGTCAATCAAGCATCTAAAACGGAACTTGCCCATTTTGACTCTTAGCTCAGTGAAGAGCTTACCGTTTAAAAACTGCCACTTTCAGGCCAGACGCTATGCAGAGGCACGACCCTGGGAAGTTAGAAGCCAACGGGACAGGTGTGGAAGTTTAAAGCGTGATTATTTCCGGGGCGTCTCCTGATTTGACTCTCGGCCCAACTACCTCTCATAACCGTGCTTCTCCCCTGCAATAAATTGACTTGCAGTTGGCCTTTCGTCACCGTTTTTTTAATCCAAAACAGGAAAAAGAAAAATCCTCCCAAACACCTACGGTTTCTGGGATTTTTTTATGCCCCAGGTTCGCCATGGATGATGAACCTCTCCTCTCCACTCCAGGACGGCCGGAGACGTCGACGGTCAGGAGAGAATTCCCTTCGGGTTTCCTTGATCTCAACCTCGGCAGCCTCAGCACGCCGAGGCGGCAGTCCACCGCCCGCCTCATAACAAACGATGCAATCATCCCCATAATCACGACGCCCAACTCTTCTTCCTTTGTGAATCTCGTCGCCAACTTGACCAACAAGAGACGAGTCAGACGACAAGCCCATCGCTCGCACTCGGCTCCTTCCGTGCTCGCCTTCCATAAGGAGACCATCATCGACGAGGAGGATCCCCGGTCGCCCCCTAAATCGACCCCCCTGATTGTCCGGCAAGCCTTCATATGCTTCGTCTTGTACGTAATAGCCGGCATTGTGGTATTCTTGACGAGCGGGAGTTTCAAAGGCACGACCACCGTCAAACCAGTCGATGCTCTGTACTTCACTGTGGTCACTCTTTGCACGATTGGCTTTGGTGACATCGTCCCCGACACGACATTCACGAAGCTGTTCACTTGTGGTTTCATACTGGTCGGCTTTGGATTTGTTGATATCCTGCTTAACGGCATGGTCGGCTACATCTGCGATCGCCAAGAGGCGGTTCTGCTGAGCACTGTGGATCAGAACAAGTTCAATGCGATGGTCAGGACTTATATGATCGACAAAGAGAAGGGAAGAATGAGAATTAGGATGAAAGTGTGCGTGGCTTTGGCTGTTGTGACTAGTTGCATAGCTATAGGGACTATCGTCGTGCATTTCATAGAGGAATTGACCTGGGTAGACAGTTTTTACCTGTCTGTTACATCGGTCACGACAGTCGGTTATGGGGACTACGCATTCACAACCTTGGCAGGAAGATGTTTCGCCATAATTTGGCTACTGGTAAGCACATTGGCAGTTGCCAGGGCTTTTTTATACCTGACTGAGCTGAGGATCGACAGGAGGAATCGGAGAATCGCGAAGTGGGTTCTGCAGAAGAAGATGACCCTTGGGGATCTAGTTGCTGCAGACCTTGATAATGATGGATCTATCAGGTAATTGTTTCTGCTTGGTCTGTGAACTTCTGCTAGATTTGTGCAATTCCGATATTTTTTTCCTGAAACTTTGCTAAGTTGACTAGTGACCCGTCATTATTAAGACAACTATCAACACATTGCTGTTATTGGATAAACATTAGAACAATAAACATCATTGGAACCAAACCATCGTACTATGCAATTAAAAAGGTTAAAAAAAAAAATTCAGAACTGACCCCTTAGAAGGAGATTCTGATCAGCTTGACGAGTTGAACTTTCCTAAGATTTGGAATATAAGTCCCTGGCCCTGCTGAAGTTTCAGGAAGCATCCATTGTTATCATCTGATAGGTGTTCATTCTTGGATGCTCTGTTTGACCGAAGAATGCAAGTCTCTGGTTTAATTAATGTTGAAGTACTCGTTTTGACATTATCATCGATTGAATGAGGACGCATACAAGTGTCTTACTTTGAAGACCATAAGCAATGTGCTTCAAATATCGAGAGTAAGTAAGTAGTATAATTGTGAATCACTTACACTCTTAGGAATGGAATTTGTTGGAGTAAAGCTGGTAGCATGTTAGAAGTGAATCCAAAGTCCGAATAGCCATTACGGTTAATTTTGCAATTAGATTCAGGGATATCAAAAGACGGATAACTTGAGCTGTATATTAGCACAGAGAAATAAGCGCTCTAATAGAAACAGACAATCTTGATGCTCATAGAAAAATGGTTGCACCATGGTAGGAAAGGGAAAAAAAAGTATGTAACCAGGGTAAAGAATGCCGGAAGAATCCAGTGCTACTTGCAGTGCAGATGTAAGGTAAATCAGGAAATAGTAAGAGATAATTGACAGAAACATGTTCAAGAACTCAAAGTTAAAGCCAGCAAAGCATAGCAGAGGGAGACGACTGACAACACATCAAGCCACCCTTAAGATCACATTAGAAACAGTATTTTAAGATACAGAGTCAACATTAAGGGTGCAATTGAACCTGCGGCCTTTGAACTTTTAAGAAGAAAAAAGCCCCCTCTGATGTTATTATGAAATCTACCATTCATTTATCAAAAAGTGAGGCATTGACTGCCTAAAATGCTCAGTTGAAGCCGGATCACATGATTTCTCATTCATAGTTGGTATAGTACATCATTAAATACTGTGGGAGACCGAAAGTGATCTGGTCTTTTCTCAGTATTAACATACCAAAGAAGACCTTTGACCACATCTCTTCACGTTTGTCCCTCCTCTGTATGCCAGGGTACACTATTCAAAAGCTAATGTCCTTCTGAAGTAGCGTAAGTGGCTTCATCCTACGTAGTTCGTTTGTTAGTACAGATTACTCAATCATCTTGAACATAAAGTCGATAAAAAGCAAAATGAACCGTGTCACCCTCCGGCATGCAGAGGACTGGAAGTTTCACAAAATCAAGGTATTTCCCTTGAGAATGTTAACAGCTAAATCAGAACACAAACCTCTGTTTAGCTTGGATGTCCTATCATCAGCAAATTTTATTCTAAACAGCTTCCTTTATCGTCCTTTCACTTTGCTAGTTCAGGTGGATACCATGTCTTTAATAGTCCTCATTTATGACCAAAAACATGAGTTCCAGCAAAGCTTGCACAAAGTTGATTCTGGTTATTTGGTCAGAGATGGACAGAAAAATGCTTTTATCAGTTCATGCCTTGAAATCATGTAGTACGTTCATATTAAAGACCCTTAATTCTGAAGGAGTAGCTCTAGAGGCATCAACCTAGCATACAATGATGTTAAGCATTGCCCTCGAAGTTGAGAACTCATGATGTTTGAATTCCAGCCTCTGCTTTTGCAAGAGGAACATGACATCAAATCTTGAGAGACAAGATCAGCATCATGGGTTTAAATGGATCACTAACTAATTTGGGAAATGAAGAAGACAGAATGGGTAAGTTGACTAACAGGAACTTGCAGAATATATAGAATATATTTCATCTTCTCATATATCATAAGTGCAGAATGGATATTCACACCGTAGGGACAGTAGGCTTATTTCGTAGCTGGTCTAAATTACTAGGATTATTTTCATATGATACACTGTGACGAAATACATTCCTTGCTTTCTTCTGAATTTTTATAGCACTAAAAAAGCAGCTTCTAGGAAGGAAGAAATTCTAATGTTGACTTTGATTCCTGCAGCAAAGCTGAGTACGTTGTATACAAGCTTAAAGAGATGGGTAAAATAGCTGAAAAGGACATTGCACCGATCTGCAACCAATTTGACATTTTAGACGACAGCAACTGTGGCAAAATCACACTTGCTGATCTTATGGAAAGTGATTGAACCACGCATTGAACAGCAATCAACATGACAAATTTCTACCTTCACGCTCCTCGGGAGCAATCCCTTGCTCTTTACAACCAGAGTGCATGGAATTGAAGGTTGGGTGACCTTTATACATCAAGTCCTACACCAGATGAAGTTGGACAAGGATTATGATTGTAACGCTTCCCCCCATTCTGAGACAAAGATGAGCAGAGACTTCAAACTGAAGCCAGCTATTCAATAATCGTTTCAATGAAGTCAGCTCTCAGCTCCCTATCCAGATTGAAGACCAAGATCAACGTATATAGTGTATAGAGGAGGATAAATACTCAGTCCGCTGTTCATTAGTTGTTTATGCAATCAGTTTAGACAACGTAGTGGCCAATCAATTAATAGACCTTGGAAGCACTGTCTACTGGTAGCTATTCTTTCACACGAGGAGCCACACGATCTATTTTAGGCTATCACTGCTATTTTGATTCTCATGTGATGCTCACAGAAGGATCACCTGTACAGGCAGTTTTTACAGATATGTAGGAGGAGAAACTGTCCTGCGTATAAAGACATGTTACCCCCTCGGGAGTACTCTGGTCACTTTTAAAGAACAGAAGTATGAGGGAAATGATTTTGAAGAGATTTGTGCTATATAATATACGATCATCTGCCTCTCTCCTGAATGTGTCACGTAGAGGGAACCCCAATTCCACTAGAGAATCATGAAGCACTTCACTTAGATGCATCAGTGAAGTACACTCCAGAGACATGTACTTTTCTTATATTGCATTAAGATCTCCATCTTGCTGTTGGACTAAGTGAGGACAAGATCTTCACTTCAATCACATGAAAACCAAGTACTTATGGAAGTCCTTTCATCTCTATGTCACTATACTATTTTAACTACAGTCCTATTATAAGTCTAAATATGATCTGCTGAAGCGAATTGTTATTAGAATAAAACATCCGAGCACTTTTCCTTTCAGAATTCCAAGATATGCACTTACTTCGATAAGTTCACCTAAAACAAGCCATTTATCATCAATTAGTCACTGCATTTTAAGAGATATGATATCCAAACTCATGAACAATCTCCGTACTCACATTCATGAAGGCTAAGTGCCAGAGTTATGCCTTAATTGAAAGGCTGAGCTAAAACCAAAATCGAAGTTGTCAGAGTCATGAGACATCTTTCCATAAATGGGCCTATCATATGTTCCTCAAAGCACACGACCAATGGTAACCGAGAAGGAGGTTTCTAAAAATAATTCTAAAGTTGCCAAATAATCTAACTAGACATTAACCTTTCACAATCTTTGTTTTCAGAACAATGAAGTTACATGAAGAAGCAAGAAAACAACAAGCCAAAAGAATTCACTATATATTTTGAACAACTCCAAAGGCATACGAGCAGTAGCATTTTTTCTTCTACAACACAAAATTATGTACGTTTGGCCATTCTCTTGATGATTTGTCTGAATATCATTTAATCTGTCCTGATTACCACTTTACATTGCTTGAAAGATAAAAGATTAACAGGATAAGAGGTGCAAAGTGGCGGCAAAACATGGGATAAAGAATTCTATTTTCTAGTCAATTTCATACCAAGTAATGCAGCATAAATTCTATAAAACAAGAATCGTAAGTGGGGCTTCATCATCCGTATTTTCAAAACAGTTACATAGCTTGTGCTTCATCATTCATGTTGGACACTTTCAAACAATTCAAGAATTTGGCCAAAAAGAAGAGTGACTATTTCATCAAAGCTACTAGGACTAATTATGGCAGAGAATTCACTTTAGGCATATTCAACAAATTCTGTGAGGATTATGGTATTCGCCATTTCTTGACGGCTCCATATTTTCCTCAACAAAATGGCATAATTGAATGGAAAAATAGAATGTCAAATAGATAAATAAAACAACAAAAAGATAAAAAGAAACATCACTGTTACTATAAAAACCTTCTTACGCTTGTTGATATTGATTATCAAGTAAATTGGTGTTTTCTGTGTTTGGTTTCTCTTACAAAGTTCCTAATTAAAATGAATATGTTATAAATAAAGGAAATGATAAGAATATTTTTTAAAAAATCATTAATTTAAATTCGATGAGCACGGTGTTCCCCCCCCCCTTTTTTCTTTTTAATTGTAGAATGGATATTAATTAACAAAAAGCTAAAAGGAAATATGAATATAGAGTGTTAATAAATAAATAAATAAACAGATTTTTAAAAATAATAAAAAAGATATCATTTAAATAGATTTAAAAAAAAACATTAGACTACGTTTGGTCATCTAGTTTTTTAATCAAGATAGAACTGAATATAATAGAATATGAAATCCATGAATTTTCTTATATTATATTCATTGTTTAGTAATTACGATAATAAAGTCGAATATATTTACGCATATATGTATACTATTTAGTATAAATGGCATATTAGTATACATGAACCAAAAATTTTACAAACGGATATGGTAAAAATCTCTTATGATACTCTTGCCTATTTTTTTGTTTTTTGAATTTTATATTCTTCGCTTTTTTAATTAATTTATTTTTTATGTTTTGGGCACGAAAGCTTTACTCACTTGATGAGATGAGCCTTGTATCATCCTGCAGTTTTGAGCTCTATTTTTAAGATATGAATCGTCACTATCACTATCACAATGTGGCCAACGAAAGTCGCTGTACTCCTCAACAAGTTAAACATCTAGAATCCCCACCTCGATCTGTCATGCACGACATGCGCGAGCTAGCTCATATAATTCATGAAGGAAAATGACTCTTTCGCCAATCAATTAGGACCTCCTCTAACTCAGTTGGAATTATTCATTCGTGGGTCCCTACTCGGAAAACTATCCCAAAAGTCTTAAATCTATCGTCTGGTGTCTAATTTAGTCCTAACCTTTTAACAATTTGCTAATTTAGTTTTAAAGATTTTAACAATGTCAATTTAATCATAAACATCTTAATGATTTGCCAAACTAGTCTAAACCTTTTTTATATTGCTAATATGACGGTCTAGTTAGTGCCGGATATTTTATGTGGCATGGTCGATGCTAAAATTGACAATTTTTAAAAAATTTTAGAATGCTTTATTGATTTTTTCTTTTCTTTTTTTTTCTCCTCTTTTTAGAAAGGACTAATGGGGCCATCGCAAGATTGGCAACTTCTGCTAACCAGTGGGCAAGGGCCATGAAGCCCTTGTCGGTGCCCTCGCTATGGCTTGTGAGGGTGTTGGGGCCCTCGTCAGCCTTAGCGAGGGATTGCGAGCCCTTTGCCAAATCCAGGAAGGGTTGCTTGCCCACAGCTAATAAGGGCTTCGCGGCCCTTGCTCGAGGTTGGTGGGGTCATTGGGGCCCTCACTTAGTAATGGCTCTGCTAATCTTGTGTAAAAAGAGGAAAAAATAGAAAATAAAAAAGAAATAAGAAATAAAAAATCAGGAAAAAATTGTCCATATCAACGTCGATCATGCCACACGTATAATGATCGATGTTAACTAAAATCGCCACTTCAATGATACTCAATTAAAATTAGCTAAAAAGATTAAATTAACAATTCATTAGAAAAATTATAATTAATTTGATAAATTGTTAAAATGTTTATGATTAAATTGATATGATTAAAAATTTATGATTGAATTGGTAAGTTATCAAAATGTTTAAAATTGACCCGACACAATTAAAGATTTATGAACGAATTAATTGTCATTGTAGTAGATTTTTGACTTTTTGACAATTTTCCCGGTCATTATTATATGAAATGGACGACGTCGGATCTCGGGATCTCGGATTAATGATCCATTAGAAGTGAGATTGGGGGAAGAGCCCGCACGTAATTACGTTGGTTTGACTTAGCGATAGGCAAGTAAGTGCTGAAAGGCGGAACCACCTGACCTATGGCCTGGGACTTTAGGCACCAGTGCACCGAGCATATAAAAAGGACCATATATTTTTCTTTTATTAATAAAGCCGAATTCGGGGGCAGTCGATAATAAATTTATTGGCCAATCATTCAATATGAATTGATCCCGCTCCTCCACTCCAATGTCCAAATTTAAGTTAGGACGCATTAAATCGGGACCCTAGTCCGGTTGAAAATAATAATAATAAGCCATAAACTTATTATATAAATATCACATCAATTTTAAAATTTTAAATTTCTTTAGCATTAGTCTTATTCTTTCTATGTGGAATTCTAGAGTAGTGCCTCCATTCGATTATCGTGGGAAATCGCTGACGTTACAATTCATAAACAACATGCCACATAAGGTGGTTGATAATGATTAGAAATTGTCGCGTCAATGGATTCGGGTGACAATTAGTTGAAGGGATAATGTTGAAATTTTTGTGTAAATATTTAGGACCAATCTATACAATAAATTTTTGACTAATATGATAATTATATCTAGAAAGATTCATATTAGGCTCTAAAAGGGCTTTGCGTCCTTGGGCTTTGGCGGGCCCAGTCCGCAATAAAATTGGCTTCTCTCCTGCAGCGTCGAATCCGGAGCTTCGAGAATAGTGGGATCAGTTCAGTGCTCTCAGCCAATAATAAGACGCGGATCTCCGAAAGAGTCAAACTTTGAGTGTCAGACAGTACTGTGAATTTGCTTTCTCTTTCCCTCTCTGCAAAAGGGTTTTCTAGGGTAATAGAGTTAAACGCCTGCTTTACAATTCCACTTGCAAAGCTGAAGCAGCATGAACGCCGCTGGAGAAACCGTCGATGAGTCTTCCCGAGTGGTCTCGGCAGACGCGAGCCACCGCGCCCTCTTCTCTTCCCGTCGGAAAGGCCCATCAACATGTACTTTCAGTGTTCCGAGCTCCGGTGGACTCCAAACCAGGTTCGATCCAGTAAGTATATGCCGGGTTTTCGAAGACTGCAGACCCCAGAAGCACGAGATTCTTGCGTTTACTAATGCCGCGTCCATTATCGTTGTAGGATCTGGACGCTGGTTTCTGAAGACAAAGTGATTGCGCGCTTTCCACATTTGCCAAGGGAGTGAGGCGAGAACCTCCGAGTTAGGTGAGCTTGCTCTGTTTCCTCTCAGATCTGCAAGCCGAGCATCAATTCTTGGTAGTCCACGTTGTGGTATCTCGACATTGATCTGTGGGTGCGACCGAATACTGTTTGTCCAGGGGCATGGTAGATATAGATTGATCTGTGCGTTGATGCCGGAGTTAACTCCGGCAATAATGAACCCTTTAACGTCGGCAGTTCCCGTCGGTCAACGAAAAGTATCTGACCCTTTTTGCCCCCTCTTTCCTTTTCTCTTGCTTTGTTTTCTTTTGTGGAGAATGAAAGAAAAAGATCTGCTCTTTGGCTTTCTCTGAAAGAAAAAAATGATTTCAACGGATGTTCTGGAAGATTGGACCTAACCCAAGATGTGAATCAGTAAGACCAAACAAAATTGGGAGCTTGACCAAAGATCTCAAGACCCACCCACTTCGCACAGTGTCTTCCAACCAGACGATGTGTGGAGCACAGGTCGACTTAGCAGGAAGCGAGCTTCCGACATGGTTTTTCAGCGGTAGTCTGGAATTGACCTAATGCCCTGCCTGGATAACGCCTTATTTTAATGTGTCGCATCCGCGCCCGCACGGTCTTGCCCCCTAATTCCTCACCAGTTTCTTTTCTCGGTGGGGTGGGAGTAGGCGAGGTGATATTGGAGAGTTCCACCCCTCGGGGGGTTTTTGCCCACTGTTTCTTCTCCCCGAACCTTTTAAGGACCTGCCGAGGTTGAGACCCAAACCCAAGATGTGAATCAGTCAGACCAAACAAAATTAGGAGCCGGACCAAAGATCTCAAGACCTGACCACTTAATGCATTTGTCCTGAAAACGCTAATGCAGTATTTTACTTTTCAGTAACAGCTGAGGAAAATGTAACTGGAGAAGTTGTTCAGTTCCATTTTTTCTCAGATTTGCCTGCTTTCAGCATCTGCAGTTTTTCCAAGATTTCCAATTGGGTCTGAGCCTTCTGTACATGTAAATCCATGTGCAACGAGGCCTTGTCGGCTTCTGTACTGCTTCGACTCCCTTGCGATGCGAAACAACTGACTACTCTCGATATGAGAAAACATGATGTGCTATCCGCTGTGTCCAATGTCTGCCAGCTTTAACTTGCATACACCAGGACTCAAAAGAACCATCCTTGTCAATCAAGCACCTAAAACAGAGGTTGCCCATTTTGACTCTTATTTCGGTGAAGAGCTAACGGTTGAAAACTGCCTCTTTCAGGGCAGATACTATGCAGAAGCACGAAACTGGGAAGTTAGAAGCCAATGTGACAGGTGGGGAAGTTTAAAGCGTGATCCTTTCTGGGGCGTCTCCTGATCCGACTTTCAGCCCAACTGCCTCTCAAAACCATGCTTCTGCACTTGCAGTTGGCTTTTCATCACTCGTTTTTTATCCAAAGAGGACATAGAAAAATCCTCTGAAACACCTACGGTTGCTGGGAGTTTTATGATGCAGATTCGCCATGGATGATGAACCTCTCCTCCGCACACTGGGACTCGCAGAGATGTCGACGGTCAGGAGAGATTTTCCTTCGGTTTTCCTTGATCTCAACCTCAGTAGCCTCGGCACCACTCCTAGGTGGCAATCCGCCGCGCACCTCATAACCAACGATGCTATCATCCCCATAATCATGACGCCGCACTCTTCTTCCTTTGTGAATCTCATTGCCAACTTGACCAAGAAGAGACGACCTGCCCACCACTCCCACTCGGCTCCTTCCGTGCTCACCTTTCACAAGGAGAGCATCATCAACGGGTAGGACCCCTGGCCATTCCTTAAATTGACCCCTCTGATTGTCCGGCGGGTGTTGTGGTATACTTGACGAGCGGGAGTTTCAAAGGCACACCCATGTTCAACCTGGTTGAACCTCTGTACTTCATCGTGGTCACACTTTGCACATTTGGCTTAGGCCATGTCGTCCTTGATACGGCATTCAAAAAGCTGTTCACTTGTGCTTTCATACTGGTGGGCTTTGGGTGTCGGTATTGGTATCCTGCTTAACGGCATGGTCACCTACATCTGCGACTGGCAAGAGGCGGTTTTGCTGAGCACTGCAGATCAAAACAAGTAAAATGGGATGGTCAGGACTTATATGATCGACAGAGAGAAGGAAGGATGAGAATTAGGACGAAATTGTGCATGGCTTTGGCGGTTGTGA
The DNA here is from genome assembly GCA_017140615.1 of Eucalyptus cladocalyx. NCBI lineage: Eukaryota > Viridiplantae > Streptophyta > Magnoliopsida > Myrtales > Myrtaceae > Eucalyptus > Eucalyptus cladocalyx. Next base: position 32,606,384 of record CM029516.1, read on the forward strand.
TTAGTTGCATAGCTATAGGGACTATCATGCATTCCATGGAGGATTTGAGCTGGGTAGATGGGTTGGTTATGGGGACTATGCATTCACGACCTTGGCAGGAAGATGTTTTGCCATAATTTGGCTACTGATAAGCACATTGGCAGTTGCCGGGGTGACTGAGCTGAGGATTGACAAGAGGAATCGTAGAATCGCGAAATGGGTTCTGCATAAGAAGATGACCCTTGGGGATCTAGTTGCTGCAGACCTTGATAACGATGGATCCATCAGGTAATTGTTTCTGCTTGGTCTGTGAGCCTCTGCTAGATTTGTGCAATTCCAAATTTTTTTTCCTGAAACTTTGCTAAGTTGACTAGTAGCTCCTGTCATTATCTAGACAACTATCAACACATTGCTGCTATTGGGTAAACATTAGAACAATAGACATCATTGGAACCAAAAGATTCGGAAGAAAATTTCAGAACTGACGCCTTAGGAGATTCTGATCAGCTTGACGAGTTGAACTTCATTGAGATTTTGGAAGATTAGTCCCTGGCCCTGCTAAAGTTTCAGGAAGCATGTACTGTTATCATCCTTAGCGAAGTCCCAAGCAAGATCTTTTTACATTAGCAATGACTCGAATGGCGCGTGTTGCAATTTTCTATTTTAGAAAAATTCATTCGCAAAATAAGAGGCCCAAAAGAGACGCTAGAGAGAGCTTATTGGGCCCATCAAAGGCCCAAATCAGCCCCTCTAGCTGAATAGAAGAGCGGAAAAGCTGAGCTTCTCTTCTCCACACTTGTGCACCCGATAGATATAAAAGAACCAAGAAACGAGCTTCTCTTTTCTTTTAGTCCAATATGTAATGCCATTCTTAAATTTTTAATTTATTTAATACAGTCTTTAGACTTTTGTATATATTTAGCTTAGTTCTTAAATTGAATGAAAATGTTTAATGTTATCATTCCATTAATTTAAGTGTAGGAACAACATTGAACATTTACATATAGTCTAAGGACCATGTATTGAAAGTTCGAGGATTATGTTGAACAAATTGAAAATTCAGAGACGATATTACTCATTGGGTTGAAATAAGGGATTACATAAGACATTAAGCCAAAGTTAAGGGACTATTTGTGTCATTTTCCTTTTACTTTTCCAGGCTTCCGGCAAATCTGAGTTTAGGATCTATATGGTCATTGATTATATGTTAAAAAGAAAAAAAAAAGAAAAAGACTTCGTTAAATGGAAAGATTGAGAAGACGAAAACGGGGAAAAAGGAGGGCCATAATAATATTAATTGAGAACAATTATGTCGTCAATTAGAAAGTTATATACAGAATTCTTGACCAGGATGGTGCTGTAAGTGACTCTCTATTTCTTGGATATCTATTAAAAGTAGGAGGAAAAAATGAAATGAAGCACAGAGGAACTTACAGCACCAGAAGCCAACAAAGAACTCATCTACGGCTAGATTAAATGAAAACAACTAGGAATAGCACTTTCATTGCGCAACACAAAATTATGTACAGTTGGCCATTCTCTTGAGAATGGTAATATATTTATGATTAATACTACTTATATTATAGATCATATATATATATTTTAAATATACGATAAGAGAGTGATCTTAAACTTTTAATCAAGCGAGTAATATGATAAATACGTTGAACATTTGACATTAGGAGAAGAGATGGATTGAATTGAAATAAAAAAGAAGAAGCAAATCGCAGAAAAAAAAGGCATAGTATTAGTGTCATTTTTCGTATATGTGAAAATAAAAATCGGGTCGATTTTTTCTACTCCAGGTAGAGCATAAGCCTAAAATAATTGAAAAAGGGCCCATTCAAGAACAAGAAAATGACGTTGTGATTTGGATTGGGTGTCGATGAATTAATACATGAATGATAAGTTAATTTCGTAAGTTTAACGGATTTTTTGTGTTAGAAAGAAAAATTAATAAAAGGGATAGCGATTAGGGTTTTAACGCTTCGGGAACACGAGCTCTCTTCTCTCTCGCGTCGACGATGAAGCTTTCCAAGAGCCTCGCCATGACTGCCAAGATGCGCCCAGCGATTCGTCCTGTGCTGAGGCCAGTGGTTCGTCCGGGGTAAGTCTCGAACCTAAAGTCCCGATTCGCGATCCCTCGCTTCTTCGACCGGTTGAATGAACCCCTAGGGTCTCGATTAGCGAACTCTTTCTTCTGTATCGGGAATGGATGACGGTTTTATGGAATCGCCGCAATGTTGCTGAGATAGATTCCTTTCTGCATTTGGCTTGGCTGTATAGAATGTTTAAGACCTCAAAGCGCTCTGGCGGCGGCTCTGGGGGCTCTGGGAGCTCTAGCAGCTCTGGCGGCCATGGAAGCTCTGGGAGCAATTGGAATCCGAATCGAGAATTCGCATTTAACATTTTCGTGTGAGTGCGCTATATGAAGTAGATTTTTTTCCTTTTTAATTGTTAGTCGCGGTTTTTCTTACCACTTAATGCATGATAGGGATGAATTCAAGAGGAGCAAGCAGTGCAAATCTATGGTGAAAAAAATGGTGAAAAAAATGGTGAAAAAATCTGCAAGTGAGAAATGGTCGGCTCTGTCCGAGGAGGTAAGATACGCATCATTAGCTCCTAGCTCCACAAATAGATGCATTCTGATTCGGCCCTCTCTTCACGCAGGAGAAAGAGAGGTACGACGAGAAAGTCGTGCAAAGGAGTTTGGAATTCGAACAATGTGTCCAAGTTTATTTGAAATTGATGCAGGTAAATTTTCTTATTGTTCCTTTTAAAGGAAACCTCGGATAAATGGCTAAATGAAATGTTTCATCTGTGCTAGGATTTGGGCCAGGAGCATGAAGAGTCTTCAATGTAGGAGGAGGAGGAGGAGGAGGAGGTTTACCAGGGATTTCTGTAAATAAATTCTGAGTAAACTCTAAGACATCTATTTTCTGAGTAAAAATTTGCTGATGATAGTACGTCCAAGGCTTATGTTCTGTTTTGGCTGTTAACATCCCCATGGGAAAATTTTGTGGAACTTCCGGTCCTTCCCATGCTAAAGGGCGACGCCATTCATGTTGCTTGTTTATCGACTTTATGTTCAAGATGATCGAGCAATCTGTACTAACAAATGAACTACGTAGGATGAAGCCACTTACCCTACTTCAGAAGGGCATTAGCTTTTGAATAGTGTGCTCTAGCATACAGAGGAGGCATAGATGTGTGTGCTCATGGTCATCTTTGGTATGTCAATACTGAGAAAAGACCAAATCACTTTCGGTCTCCCATATTATTTAATGATGTGCTAGTATTATACCAAGTAGGAATGAGTAACAAGATATTTACAGCGTATTCTTTAAATAGTTTCGAAATGAAATAGATTTTTTCGAAAAAAAAATCTGTTTGATAACGATATAAAATTTTTGTTTTTAGAAATAGAATTTCGTTTGATAACAAAAATATAAAATTTATATTTCTTAGAACAAATTTTTTTTTGGAGCAAATAAGATGTCCATTCTTGCAAATTTCATATGCTTATGAACTCATTGACCCAAATACAAAGTAAGAGATTTTTTTTTTTTTTTATAATAAAGTCCCCCTTTTTTGAAAAAAAAAAATACAAGTAGGAGTTGTTATATCAAATTTTCTAAATTTTCACACAAAATTCTTTAGCATCCATCTAAATAGGTAATTACGGTTAAACAATATACTTATCAATAATCTCCATACTATAGAAAAAAGAAATCAATATGCATTACTTTTGAGCATGAACCTCAAAACTCTAGTAGAATGAAGGTGGGCAATCATATTCTAATCCCCTTCATGCTAGTATGTCATATCGATCACCGTCACGGTTTATGATATCGAGCAATTATTTTAGAAAGAAACACAAAGAAGTGTATTGGGCAATTTGTGGCAAATTTTACAAAATCGGCAAATTTTACGAAATGTAATAGAGCTTGTCATAAAGGACTATTATGAATAACATGATTTCATGGAATCTCTGGCATATATCTCTTGCCATCTTATTGGTAATACTTTTTTAAGCATATTCATCTTAGTAGAAAATTTCATGGAGAAATTATTTCTAATTTCTATTCCGGAAATAGAGAAGTAGAAAATTTCTATTTCGATTTCGATCAAAATCTATTTCTAGAACATAAATCTATTTAGAAATAAAAAAGCGGAATAGGTTTATCAAACGGATTTTATTCCACAAAACAAGTTTGAAATAGAAAAATTATTTATGGAACAAAAATTTGGTTTGTCATACACACCCCTAGTGATCCGGCTTCGACCGAACATTTTAGACAGTTAAATTCCAATGCCTCACTTGTTGATAAAAGGAATGCTGGATTTCAATAACGGCATCCAAGGGGGCATTTTTCTTCTCAAGAGTTCGAAGGCCACTGGTTTGATCGGGCCGATAATGTTGACTCTGTATCTTAAAAAACTTGTTCTAATGTGATCTCAAAGGTGGCTCGATGTGTCGTCGGTCGTCTCCCTGTGCTATGCTTTGCTGGCTTTAATTCGGTGTTCTTGAGCATGTTTCTGTCAATTCTGTCGTACTATTTTCTCATTTACTTTACATCTGCACCGCAAGTAGCACTGGATTTCTTCTGGCTTTCATTACCCAGATTACATTCTTTCTTCTTCTTTTCTTTACCGCGATGCGGACATTTTTTATGAGCATTGGGATAATGTGTTTCTATTACAGAGCTTATTTCTGCATGCTAAATGTACCGCTCAAGTTATTTGTCTTTTCCTATCCCTTAGTCTAATCGCTAGGTTCACTGTAATGGCTATTCGGAATTTGGATTCACTCCTAACAGGCTATCGGCTTTACTCCAGAAAATTCCATTCTGAAGAGTGTAAGTGATTCGCAATTTTACTTCTTGAGGCGCTTACTCTCGATATTTGAAGTCTATTGCAATGCCTGTGCCATGAGAGGAGAATTGCAGATGCTTCTTTTTTTAAAACTAATTCCATGACTACTGTATTCGCATAGTGTACTCATGACAGTTGAGAGTGATCAATAGTGTGAGATTAATGTAGGTCCTCTGTATGAAAAGCAAACCAAATTGCAATGCCTGTCCCACGAGAGAGAATTGAGACACCGTGCAATAATTAGAATCGGATGGAGAAAGTCCAAGTTAAATTTTTTAGATTTAATATCTTCCTTACACATGAACTAGGCAGGTGCATCTATTTCTGGTACTGTTGGGCCATTTGATTTATCCTGATTACCACTTTATATCGCTTGAAATGTAGAATATTAACAGGGTAGGAGGAGCGAAGTGGCGGCAAAACATGGGATAAAGAATTCTATTTTCTTGTCAATTTCATACCAAATAATGCGGCATAAATTTCATAAAGCAGGAAACAGAATTGGGGCATCATCATCCGTATTTTCAAAACGGTTGCATAATTTGAGCTTCGTCATTCATCTTTGGACTTTTAAACAACTCAAGAAGCTGACTGAAAATGAGAGCAGCTATTTCATCAAAGCTACGAGGACTGATTGTTGCGGAGAATTTACTTAAGCCATTTTCAACAAATTCTATGAGGATTATGGTATTGGGTGTCAACGAATTCTATGAAGATTATGGTATTTGGCATTTCTTGACGGTTTTGTATTCTTCTCTTCTTGACAAAATGCAAGACGTGTAACTGAAATGTCGAATAGATAAATATAATGACAAAAAGGATAAAAAGATATAGAATCTTCTTAGACTTGTTAATTGAGTGGATTGGTATTAGACTTCTTAATTGAGTAGATTAGTGTTTTTCGTCTCCTAGTTTCACTTTGAAAATTCCTAATTAAAATGAATATTTTGCAAATAAATGAAATAATAAAAAAAAAGGATTTAAAAAAATCTTTAGTTTAAATTCAATGAGCCAAATGTTCCCGTCCTGTTTTTCTAATTGTAGAAGAGATATTAATTAACAAAAGGACTGAAAAATTGGAACGTTATCAAATGGAGTTTTGGAGATGCAAATATTGCGAACCTGCCAAAGGGCTCAATTTTGCCCGCACGAGGAGGCGTGTAAAATTCAGTTCGGGCGCTCCAGACGGCGAGCGCCTGCCGGTTCTCCACGTCATCACCCCCGCCGAACCGAGGCGATCCATTTCTCCAGATCCTCGGAGCAGTGCTCGTCTCGAATGCCACCGCGTTGCTACGGCGGCGACTCTCCTCCTCCTCCTCCTCCTCCTCATTCTTCATGGCCTCCCGTTCTCCCCCGCAGCTTCGCTCCGTCCCTCTTCTTCGCTCTTCCTCTTTCCGGTTAGATTTTCCCGATCCTCTCCTTATAGAGCTAAAGCTTCTCCATGACCTCGACGGATGCCAGAGATTTCGTATGGCGAGCCTTTTAAGTTTCGTTGTTTTTATTTTCTTTTGCTTTTGATCGTGTCGGCGTCGACTCTGCTGGGCTGGAACAGCCGGGCTTGGACTTCGCTTGGGCCGCATTACCTGGATTCGGAAGGATCGCGCCATGAACTAATTCTGGGAAACCCAATCTGGCGCGCATGCCTTTTCTACGACGCTTGCACAATAGCCCGTTCGCCGTTACGCGATGGCGAGAACTGATGGTCGAGCGTTGAATTGAGGAATCGCCCCTGGCTTTGCAGGAATTCGTGCTGGCGAAGGCAGTATGCTGGGCGAGGATCTCTGGACCGATGGGCTCGTTTGTGCCTTCGAGTTTAGACGGGCAGGAGGAGAACGAAGGAGCGCGAGTCTGGATGTCAACGCAGTGTTGCATGCCGCGGCCAGGATGACGGAAACAGTGCCGCGGCCATGCTCTAGAAGAATTTCGAGGGGGTCATTGGGTGCCAATTGGCTGGGTGATGATGTCACAGTTGCGGACATGGCAACTCCGTGCTGGGAGCGGCCAGTGGGCCCCACTTGGTGGTGCCATATGGTGGCAGATCACCCATTCGTCCAATCATGGCTGAGCAATGCACCGTGGCTACATCCTGCCGCAAGTATATCTCTGCGCGATGAAAGTAGGCTGATGAGTGAACGAACGAAGCACCTTCTCTATGTAGCAATCAAAATGTGTAATGGTCGACATATCCTTTCGTGGCCGGTTTTTAAAAATTAAAAGGGATTATTTGCGTTTGAAGTTCGGATATTCTTAAGATGTCTGATTACTGTCTTTCAAATTAGATTGATTTAAGATGGGTTTTGCTTGCATTTGACTTGGCTCAATGCCTTTCATACTCTTGATTTTCCTGCCTTTTGACCCTCTCGACAAAGAGTCACCGAATGGACATCTTTCTTAGGTCCGTGATACACTTGTGACTGAACATCTGAGCCAGTAAACTTCCTTCTCTGTTCAAGTATCCCTTTCTTCATCGTAGTTTGTTCTCTTGGTGCTCAGTTTGCTGCTGACATTGCTGTGAGTGTAAGCAGGAAGAAGATAGCTCAGTAAATGCCAGTCTACTATAATCGCTAAATAGACAATCCAATGCCACAATAGTCTTGTAAACCTATTTTCCACCTCTAATAGATCCTTGTGGAATGAGCAAGTACAAAAAAATTGGTGTGGTACAGAATTTCCAGTCCTGTTTTTGAGATAATGTAGTAAAAGATCGGTCGTTACGCTGCCGAGATTACAATCAGGGCCAGTCTTGCCTAGGTTAATGTGAACATTCAAACATGTTAAGGCAAAGCTTCTATCACAGTGGAAAGAGACTGGAAATTCTGACCTGATCAAGGTATGAGTACAGCCCAGGTGGAATGTCAATTTTTCACTGAGTTTCATATGTCACTACAATTTTGAAGAATAATGACTCGGGTCAAGATTGACCAGGTAGTAGACCACAGATCATAAAGACTTAAGTGTCATGGGAACAAGTACATACAGACTCGTTGTCTCTTTCCACCTTCTCTGCTACATAATTTGGTATTTTGGAAGTTCAGGTTTTTTCCGTCAGATATGTAAGTTCTGTTTTTTTTTTTTTTCTCTTTCTTTTCTGGAATATATCTTCCTTTATGCAATTTTTTTATTTCCAAAAGCACCACTAATTTTCTTGTCATTCTTTACGTAGGAACCGCTTGCTGCTGGAGGTTCTAACATCCCACAGAGCATTCATGAGGTTGTGGCACATCTTGCCTGTCGCTTACCACGATGGATGACACGTGTGTATACTTTTCGTCCGATCTAAACTTGCAAATGCCTTATTGACCGACGGCAGTGTTTGCTGTCAACAAATAAGGCGAATCTTGATGCCCGCCTCATGAAGGTCTGATCTCCTTCTACCTCAAAAAGAATGCTGCAATTGATGGATTGGCTTGTGGACATGGGTTCTCTGGATGTTCACTGGCGATGTTTGGAGTCAAACTCCAAACATTCTGTGTACTGGGAGTAGCAAGTTCGCCACATTTCTGTGAACTGGCTACTCATTCATTCTGTCGACTTCCTCATAAAAAGGCAAGAGAGTCAAATCAAGCAAGCAATGTAGGTGTGACTTTTCTGCTTTGGCTATTCATGCAATAGAGTGCACAGTTTCTTGGTTCCATAGGTTCTGGTTATAGTTCTGTAGATCCTCCTATTATCTTTTTTGAGTCCCGGAACTTGAGATACATTGGGTTTTGCACTTGATGATTTCATTCCTAATTGATGTTTTACCCTTCTAATGTTGGAAATTAGCATATGTTAATCGGGTTTGGACAGTACTGTAATCAAATATAATTTTAATACTTCCACACAGAGTTAGTTTAGTTAATAGAAAACTTATTACATTGCATCTGTTTTCATTTTCTTGGTTTTCTGCTAATTCATTTTTCCTGTTTCTTTTCCATATTATTCCGCAAAAACATCTTTGGTGCAGTTGATGAAATTGAATTGATGTTATGAACAGGTGCTCCTTATGCCACCATCTTTTGTTAGAAGCAAAAGTAATTTAATGCATATTATATGCATGGCACATATGCTAAATGTTCCCTTTTCTCCTCATGGATAGGAGAAGCCTCGAAGGTGTGCATTTATTTACGATGATTTTAAATCAAGCGATCCAAAGGTTATCAACCTAGGTACACTTATATTCTTCTAATGGAACAATTCCCAGCCAAATGATCGTTATCTATAAGTGTGCTTTGCTTGTTGCACATCTAGGTTATTAGATTTGAAAGATCATTATCTGTAAGTGTGCTTGGCTTGTTGCCGTTTTAGGTTATTAGAGTGAGAGAGGATATAGTATTTGAGCTCCTTCAACACTTAGAAATACTGCACAAACCTTGCTAGAAAGCATACGAAAGAGCACAAGGGAAATGATTTGAGTAACAAGAAGCAGTCTGTGGCCGGCTATTTACGCTACAAGATGTCTTGCAAAGTACAGTTGGTGCATGGTTACAGGTTTTCCTACAGTTACAATATCTTTTAGCTTTTTCTCTTCTGAATTTTATGAGCTATTACATGCAGCTATCGAGCATATAATGAGCTATGTCACTGATAAGGCCTCTGTTTTTGGTTATTTATAAGTTAGCATTAGTTTTGTAGATTGGTGGGTACAATTGGTGGTTGTGATACTTGGTGGTAGTGACATTTGAAATTGCAACAACAAACTTAGAGGTTTTCCGACTGGACTCCTTCTAGCATTATCATTCCACTGGCGAACCTTTATATATAAAACAATGATGCAGTTACTCTTTATAATATGTCTGATAACCATTTTATTCTATATTTTTTTGTTTGGCTCAGTGCGGCGGAAGTGTTGTGAAAGTATGATATGTTGCTTGTTCTCATTCTTATATGCCAGATGTTTGCTCACATTTTCCTTTTTTTAATTCTAGGATAAGAGCCTCACTATTACACACAATCTAGGAGTTTTTGGAAGGGTGTGGTCTTGTCCTATCTATCATCACTGGACTTTTTGGAATCAATGTAGGTGGAACTCCAGGATCAGATGAATCACCTTATGTATTTGCTCTATTTTCTCGCTTCCTGCTCTTTCTGGGAGCTGCATTGATCGCAATTGGTCTCCTTTACCTTGGCATAGAGAATCCCATTGTTGAAGAGAATGTTGAGGTTAGAAAGTTGGAGCTTCAGGAGCTGGTTCAAATGCTTCAACATGAAGCAGAATCTCACGCCCAAGTTCGCAAAAATGTCCCCAGAAAGAATGTACCTCCTACTGCTGCAGATCTACTCCCAAATGGTGCGGGTTATACTCTCCTCAGCCGAAAACATAACATCACAGTATGCCCAATGTGCGGATAATCTATTGCTGCCCCTTGAGATGTCAAATCTTTGCAATTCATAGTCCTGATCTCTAGCCATCAACTAAATCTTTGCATTGAAGTTCGTTCTTGGTTGAACATGGTCATCGCATATGAAAGGTCACTTCTAATATTTTTCCAACAATCTTAGGGATAATTTTGCCCCTCAAAATACGGAACTTAAAGCTTTAGCGGCTGTCCTCCCTAAATACAACTGACCTTTTTTTATACTTCGCACTGAATATTAAAAGAAAACAGAATAATATTATGTGTACAACCTAGTAATGAAAATAAAAGTACGTGATGAAGTAGCCAAAAAAAAATGATATTCTAATTTTCATTTGTGGATCACTTTCCAAGTATGTTCAAAGTAACTATTTATAGGTAATAGAAAAAGAGTCGTTTGCAAATCGTTATAAATATGTTGATAATTAATACATAACTGTTGCAAATAATTGGGGTTTATGAAGGAATAAAGCGGATGTTATATAGTCGTTGTATGACCGTTAGAAAGCTGTTATATGACCCTTACACAACCGTTATAGATTAATAGAAAACAAAAACCATTACAAATTGATAACGGTAAAATGCCATTACAAAAATTCGTAATTTCAAAATTTCAAAACTAGTGAGATATCCAATAATCCCTTACATATTTCAAAAAGTTTTGAAACGAAAAATTAGAATAATGCTGAGTTATTTGAGAGTAATGCATTGGAACTTGTGCTTGTTAGGTTATGAACTAGCCCCAGAAAGAATGGAACATAATCAACAAAATAATTGGTGAAGTTTGAAACTTTTATGAACCAAGGATTTTTATTTTGTGAATCATAATTTTCACCAATCACGTTGCATTCCCACAAGGTTTGTTATCCAATGGGTTTTGTGCTAATAGGCCATGCGCGTGCTTAGTTTATTCAAAAGTGCTCTAAAAATTATTGCTAATAATTCTCATAGGAGTAGCCCCACTCCACATTTATATAAGTGATTTCATCGAGTATCTTCTGCAGTTTAATACACCATCAATAATGTTTAGGAAATTTCATTAAGAGCTTAGCTCAATCTCTTTTTCCTTGTAGTTTTGCACTATTAGGGACAATAATTTTTAATAGTACATTAAATCAACAAATGATTTGTATTACCCATATGAACCTAATTCATGGGATCACCAATCACAGGTTGGTTACCATCACTATTGATTTTCTTTAATTGGCTTGTGCCATTCCCAGAGGATTGGCCAAAATCCATTTCTGACTTCATATAATATCTCTCAATTGGATGTGCCCATTTTTACAATTGAAAATTTTTCATTGCATTGGTTATTGTCACTTGGCAATCACAATACTTAGACACGTAAGGTGTCAATTTCTTCATAAAGGAATATCTATTAAGAGTTTCTCAATTACTTAGTCTCATTTTCAGATATAAGTTTGAGACGAATATTCCCTTTTTTAAAGAACTGGGGTTGTTATCAAACGACCAAAAATAAATATTTTTCTTATCTTCTTGTTCCTACTGAAGTGTAGGAGGATATTTACACATACGTGCCTAGTAGCACCTTAGTCTACTATCCATTCTTTCACATTGGCCATAATATTAGCCTAGAAAATGACCACAATAATTACGTCATTAAATCATTTGCTTCAACTAAGTCGAATTTTGGTTTAGCAGGATTGTCATTTTCCCCACAATTTCGTTTGGTTAATTTCAAAACTACAGTATCTCTACTAAAGGTAAACACATAATTTATAGCGGATTTTGTCTCATCATAATCCAAGATTTAGTTAACATCACTGTATACTTCTAATACAATGGAAAATCCACTATGTAAAATGCTTTGATTATATCACTATGAGGCATCCCATAGAGTAGGGAACATGTAGCCTTTAGGCTTTAGCCATGTCTTCATATCAAATTGTCAGACTATAAATCAATCTTGGAGGTATAAATAACAATGATAATATCAATACAAAGAGCAAAACAACCCATGGCTAGAGCCCATATCATATAAAAACATTCACCATGTCATAACAAGTAATATAATTAACATCACATCAAATATATAAATATACATGTTCATGTTCATGTTATAAAACAAGATATTGCCAATTACATTAAATATGGCGGTGAATCTTTTCACAACCATCCAAAGCTAATCTACACAAACATGATTATTATTATTGATTCTATTGTTATCATTTCTCTTGTTGACTGAGAAATGTAAGTATAAAATAGTATCTTTAAACAACTTTTAGTTTAAAAACGATTGGATGTCACTAATTATGGGATCTCATATTGGATTATGACACAGTCGTGCAATTTCACATTGTTTAGAAATTGTGTTAATGCATTTTATGCCGTTGAGAAATTGCATTAAAATGCATTGAGGACTGATAAGAAATAGTGTATATTTTAATCACATGTTTAGAAACCACCTGATTCCCAGTAAGGTTACACCTTAACCAATACCAATGCCAAGGATCCAAGGGCTTTCTCCTCGAAAGAGTTGGGATCCATCGCTCTCTCAAAGTGTCCTCATGCTCAGTCTCAGCGGGATGGTCATGGTTCATCTAGGACCAGACCCCCCTCCCCTTCTGTTTTCCTCTTCCCCTCTCCCATCTTTTCACGAATCCCTCTCTCTCATATCGCCCACAGCCGTTGTTTACCGCTTGTAGATCCATCGTCAATCCGCTTGCGGACATAGTTTTCTCGACATCCACGGAATTCCTAGACCTAACGAATTATCATTTTGTCATTGAGTGTCTTTAAATTACTTCTTAAGCAACTAATGATTATCAACAAATTCACTTTTTCTCGAGACCCTGCCATTATTTATTAATGCTAAGGAGAGCGGTATAATCTCGCTAAATTATGCGTATTGATTCGCTGGAATAGTGCACTCGGCTTGCTCTTGTCCAAAACATGATCAAATTGTTTAAGATCTTGGAGCTGCCACAATCCAGTAGGTCGTGAGCAGGAGATTGTTCCTAGACCGAACTCTGATAGAAAGACACATCACTTTCGATGATTGATTGCCAGTATTGTAGAGCAGGCTTCCCATGATATTTCCCCCACCTAAAGACGCCGTTCAATCTTAGAATACACACGTTTCGAAGGATCCCGTGCCTCCCTATCTTTTGAGCTTCGATTTCCGAGGGATGATCATGTTGCCCTGTTTCGGCCAGTAGTGCTTTGTCCATTCTTCTGATTCTTTTTTCACAGCAAAAGGAATTCGAGTACCGTTCTCTCACTCGTGAAGAAAGGAATGGACAATGCTTGGTGGGCAACCACCCTAAGGAGAATCCGTCCGACCCTTCCTCTATGAAGAAAGCAACGAGCAAGAATAAGCCAAAAGAAATCTTCAAACACCCCTCTCCTCTCCTCTCGCCTCATCAAGAAAAAAGGACACAAAAAGGACCCCTACCCATTGCTCCCAGCTCAGGACGTCTACACCTTTTCCATGTTGTGATGCAAAAGGAGTCATGTTTGTTATCTTTTTATGTCTCTAACCCCTTCTTGTTACCTAAAAAGGATTCACCAACTGCCCACGCCATAGGGAGACAATGATGAAAGGAGACGACGAGAAGGGGGGTGTCACCATCTCCCAATTAAAGCCAAAAATATGAAATATAGAATAAATGAAAATGAAACACATAATCACCTCACTATCACACAGCTCCTTCATTACACTCACTCTATATATAGCACACGATCTGCTTCTGCTCTTCTCCACCCCGGCACACTTCTGTCCTGAATATGGATAATGGTGCCCGCCTACTTCAATGATTTAATGAGTTCACTGTTGCCCGGCATGCATGCGATGAAAATGAATTCAACTTGGCTCTCACGTAAGTAGTGCGATTTTTTTTTTTTTTTTTTTTGCCAAGTTTTTTTGGGTCTTATGTATATTTTGTTGTCTTCAGACTTCAAGAATGGGAAGGCCATGTCCTCCCGGGCCTCCACGTTGGCGATGCGAATCCAGATGCGTTGCAACTGACCGCGATTTTGCACAAGTCTCCCCCACACTGATAAGAATGCTGTGGCTTGGGCTAGCGAAGACAGGACCAAAAGATCATTTCCCCTTATCCTATTAATGATGCGGTTGAGACGATTTTCTGCTTAGTTGAGTCTTTGCACACTTTTGTCTTGAATATGGATAATGCTGCCTCCCTACTTCAAAGATTTAATGAGTTCACTGCTGCCCGGCATGCATGCGATGAAAATGAATGCAACCTGGCTCTCACGTAAGTAGTGCGATTGTTTTTTTTTTCCAAATTTTTTGGCTCTTATGTATATTTTATTGTCTTCAGACTTCAAGAACGGGAAGGCTATGTGCAAAGACTCAACCAAACAGAAAATCGTCTGAACCGCATCCTTAATAGGATAAGGGAAAACGATCTTTTGGTCCTGTCTTTGCTAGCCCAAGCCACAGCATTCTTATCAGTGTGGGGGAGACTAGTGCAAAATCGCGGTCAGTTGCAACGCGTCTGGATTCGCATCGCCAACATGGAGGCCCGGGAGGACATACGCCGCCAACTACAAGATAATGAATTCACGCTTGAGGACACCGACATTTATTTCTGCCTACCGCCCCTACCCCCACCAGCCCCACCAGCCCAATAAGGCCAAGAAAGCCTCATCGATGTCTAAAATTATTGAATGAAATTTGAATGTCACTGACTTCGTTGCATATACGTTTTATTCTCTGTTAAACTTTTGCGTACATGAGTGGGTTCTTGGTTAGAGTAGCGATGCACGTCGTATGGGAACAAGCCCCACGCGATCAAATGCGTGAACAAATGTACTGCTGCTCAGGAGAGTCCCACCCGCCATCACATGCCCATGAAAATACTGACATACGGCCTTTATTTTAGGAGGAGAGCTCACGTCTATAAACAGTGAGCGATCGCATTAACGAGCGGCGTCTTAGAAGCGTGTGTAATATTCTCTCTAAAGCGTCCGTGTCTTCGAGAAGGACGTGAGCTCTCCTGTCATGAAGTCGACCCTTCGCACTCGCAAGTAATCAAACTAGCCTCCTGCTGGTCCCCCACGGTTCAACTTCTTTCCAAAAAGAGTGACAATTCGTACGTAGAAACCGGTCAAAACCGACCCAAAGAAAACTGGTCAAAACCGATATTCTTCTTTTCTCTCCTTGAAAGGAGCCTATGGCGTGCGATTTTACTCTGCGTTCATTTACATTTTCATGGTACTTCATGTATATTAAAATGATAGCCGTATGCACGTAGACATATGTGGTGCAACAGGTCGTTCTATATTCAAGCTAGCAAATGCACATTCTCAGCCTGAACGATCAGCTTCAACTAGAAAATTTTTTCTATGCGAGCTCGAGTTTAATATGGAGAGATTCAAAAAATCAGTTCATTACTCGGTGTGCAACTTTAAAGAATTAGACGCTCTAAGGTTAGGATCAAATTAAAAGCTCAACACCGGCTATCTTTTTAACATATAACATCAAATAAGAAAATTATGTAACATGACAACGTAATTCTCTCTAGTAACAATTCATAAAAGCTAGAAACTATCGAATGAATTGTATAACGAGCGTTGTATTTATATTAGATCTTCGAAAGGAACTCATCCATGATAAATATACTTTTTTTATAAATATAATGATGTGTTGACATGTGAATTCAAATATTCGTTTTTAAAAATTTTGAATGATATTCCAAACTTTAACATGCATTTTCACTTTTGTTTAAGCAAAGTGGCCCATCACGTGCGCATGCTTGAAGTGCCCCCAGCCCCTACGATCGATTCCCAACACCGATTACGAGGTATGTGGTTTGTTTACTAAATGCTCAATTTTGCAATTGCGTTAAGCAAAATCTCTCCTAATTCTCCATCGCCAGTAACAAAGCGGTCTTAATTCCTTATTAGTGAGATACGTGTGAGATGGCTTTTGAGTTGGCTAACTTGGTTCGAGCCCTTGTTTTCATCTTTCAATATCATCCCCGACATAAGGAAAGAGGGATGTGATTGATATTTCTGTACATTCGGAACAGGCTGGGCCTATCTAAAAGCTGAACACACCCCTCATTTTTCTCGGCGATAATATCCTAAATTACTAATGACTCATTTGAATTATTATAGCGTGCATTGTGTTGGATGTTCAAGCTTTAGAGTTATAATGTGACATGAGAATGAAAACCCGCCTCACGTTTCATCAATAATCGAATGTCTAATGAAAAAAGCGAGTAATCGCAAATCTTTTTTAAGGGGGATCGGTCATTATATTTATAGTAAATTTCATCGCATCGAGTGGAAGAATTACTTTATCACGAGATTTAGCTGAAGATGAATATGCAATCCATAATATTAATTGGGGTCTCCTCTTTTCTTTCATCCTTTTGGCTCACATGAGAAAATCTACAATTAAAAAAGAAAAGAAAAACTTGGAAAGGAAAATGTTTTCGCTACCCTATCATTGGGCACGGACGACACACTGCATGCGGCCAAACGTGACGCAACGGAGCAACGAGACAAGCGAGTCACAGAATGCTGCCAGGTCGGTTGGATCGGGGACCGAGTTGCTCACTGAGCCAACCCAACGCGTCCGGCGTCCTCCTCTCCTCCCACTTACGCATTCTTCTGTCTCCTACTCTTTTCGCTCTCCCAACTGTCTAAAATCATGTTTTCGGCAACATTTTGAAGGAAAAAGCGGGGCTGGGGTTACAGGCTTATAGCACGAGGGTCATTTTGCACTCTCCATGCGGGGTATTTGAATGATCTTTGAAACCACCCGATTCTTGGTGAGGTTACACCTTAACCAATACCAATGCCAAGGATCTAAGGGCTGTCTCCTCGAAAGAGTTGGGATCCATCGCTCTCTCAAAGTGTCCTCATGCTCGGTCTCAGCGGGATGGTTTTGGTTCATCTAGGACCAAAGCCCCCTCCCCTTCCTTTTTCCTCTTCCCCTCCCCCATGTTTTCGCGAATCCCTCTCTCTCACATCGCCCACAGCCGTTGTTTACCGCTTGTACATCCATCGTCCATCCGCTTGCGGACATAGTTTTCTCGACATCCACTCGATTCCTAGACGTAACGAATTATCGTTTTGTCATTGAGTGTCTTCAAATCACTTCTTAAGCAACTAATGATTATCAACGAATTCACTTATTCTCGAGACCCCATCATTATTTATTAATGCTAAGGAAAGTGGTATAATCTCTATAAATTATGCATATCGATTCGCTGGAATAGTGCACTTGGCTTGCTCTGGTCCAAAACATGATCAATTGTTTAAGCTCTTGGAGCCGCCACAATCCAGTAGGTCGTGAGCAGGAGACTGTTCCTAGACCGAACTCTGTAGAAAAGACGCATCACTTTCGATGATTGATTGCCAGTATTGCAGAGCAGGCTTCCCACGATATTTCCCCCACTTAAAGACGCCATTCATTCTTAGAATGCACATGTTTCGAAGGCCCGTGACTCCCTATCTTTTGAGCTTCGGTTTCCGAGGGATGATTATGTTGCCCGGTTTCGGCCCGTAGTGCTTTGTCCATTCTTCGATTATTTTTTCACAGCAAAAGGAGTTCGAGTACCGTTCTCTCACTCGTGAAGAAAGGAATGGACAATGCTTGGTGGGCAACCACCCTAAGGAGAATCCGTCCGACCCTTCCTCTATGAAGAAAGTAACGAGCAAGAATAAGCCAAAAGAAATCTTCAAACACCCCTCTCCTCTCCTCTCACTTCATCAAGAAAAAAGGACACAAAAAGGACCCCTGCCCATTGCTCCCAGCTCACGACGTCTACCCTTTTCCATGTTGTGATGCAAAATGAGTCTTTGTTTGTTATCTCTTTTATGTCTCCAACCCTTTCTTGTTACCTAGAAGGGATTCACCAACTGCCCATGCCATAGGGAGACGATGAAAAGAGACCAAAAGAAGAGCGGGGTGGGTGGGACACCATCCTTCATTACACCATAATTATTGAATGAAATTTGAATGTCACTGATTTCGTTGCATGTACGTTTTATTCTCTGTTGAACTTTTGCGTACGTGAGTGGGTTCTTGGTTAGAGTAACGATGCACATGGTATGGGAACAAGCCCCACGCGATCAAATGCGTGAGCAAATGTACTGCTGCTCAGGAGAGCCCCACCCGCCATCACATGCCGATGAAAATGACATACGGCCTTTATATAGGAGGATAACTCACGTCTTCATTACACCATAATTATTGAATGAAATTTGAATGTCATTGATTTCGTTGCATGTACGTTTTATTCTCTGTTGAACTTTTGCGTACATGAGTGGGTTCTTGGTTAGAGTAACGATGCACATGGTATGGGAACAAGCCCCACGCGATCAAATGCGTGAGCAAATGTACTGCTGCTCAGGAGAGCCCCACCCGCCATCACATGCCGATGAAAATGACATACGGCCTTTATATAGGAGGAGAACTCACGTCTGTGAAAAGTGAGCGATCGCATTAACAAGCGGCGTCTTAAGAGCTCGTGTAATATTCTCTCTAAAGCGTCCGTGTCCTCGAGAAGGACGTGAGCTCTCCTGCCCAGCACACTCTCTGCTTCTGCTCTTCTCCATCCCAGCACACTTCTGTCCTTAATATGGATAGAGGTGCCCGCCTACTTCAACGATTTAATCTTCTCGTTGCTGCCCAGCGTGCACGCCAAGAAAATGAATTCAACTTGGGTCTCACGTAAGTAGTGCGATTGTTTTTTATCGCCAATTTTTTTTGTCTCTTATGTATATTTTATTGTCTTCAGACTTCAAGAACGGCGAGACTATGTGCGACGATACAACCTGGCAGAATGACGTCTGAACGCCCTCCTTGATAACATAAGGGGAGAGGAACTTTTGGTCCTCTCTTCGCAAGCCCAAGCCACAGCATTCTTATCATTGTGGGGGAGACTTGAGCGAAATCGCGGTGAGTTGCGACGCGTCCAAATTCGTATCGGCAACGCGGCAGCCCGGGAGCAGATGCGCCTCCAACTAGAAAATCATGCTTTCGCGCTTGAGGACACCGACATGTATTTCCGCCTACCGCCCCGCCCCCACCCTCACTAGAGCCACCAGCCCAATAAGGCCAAGAAGCCTCATCGATGTCTAAAATTATTGAAAGAAATTTGAATGTCACTGATTTCGTTGCATGCACGTGTTATTCTCTGTTGAACTTTTGCGTACGTGAGTGGGTTCTTGGTTAGAGTAGCGATGCACATCGTACGGGAACAAGCCCTACGCGATCAAATGCATGAACAAATGTACTGCTGCTCAGGAGAGTTCCACCCGCCATCACATGCCGATGGAAATACTGACATACGGCCTTTATTTAGGAGGAGAACTCACGTCTGTGAAGAGTGAGCAATCGCATTAACAAGCGGCGTCTTAGAAGCTCGTGTAATATTCTCTCTAAAGCGTCCGTGTCCTCGAGACGGACGTGAGCTCTCCTGTCATGAAGTCGACCCTTCGCACTCGCACGTAATCAAACTAGCCTCCTGCTGGTCCCCCACGGTTCAACTTCTTTCCAAAAAGAGTGATTATTCGTACGTAGAAACCGGTTCAAACCGACCCAAAAAAACCTGGTCAAAACCGATATTCTTCCTTTCTCTTCTTGAAAGGAGACAATCACGTGCTATTAGCAGTCCTCAGACGAATGATACCAAACCATTGTTTTACTTTGCGTTCATTTATATTTTCAGGGTACTTCATGTATGTTAAAATGAGAGCCGTACGCACGGAGACATATGTGGTGCAACATGTCGTTCTATATTCAAGCTAGCAAATGCACATTCTCAACCTGAACGAGCAGCTTCAACTAAAAAAAATTTTCTATGCGAGCCCAAATTTAATATGGAGGGATTCGAAAAATCAGTTCATTACCCGGTTCGGTGCAACTTTAAAGAATTGGATGCTCTAAGGTTAGGATCTAATTAAAAGCTCAACACCGGCTATCTTTTTAACATATAACATCAAATAAGAAAATCACGCGCCATGACAACGTAATTCTCTCTAATAACAATCCATAAAAGCTATAAACTATCGAAAGAATTGTATGACGAGCATTGTATTTATATTAAGCCTTCGGAAGGAACTCATCCATGACAAACATACTTTCTTTGTAAATATAATGAAGTGTTGACAAGTAAATTCAAATATACTTTTTAAAAAATATTGAATGATATTCCAAACTTTAACATGCATTTTCATTTTTTTTAAGCAAAGTGGCGCCATCACGTGCGCATGCTTGAAGCGCCCCCAGCCCCTACGATCGATCCCCAACACCGATTACGAGGTATGTGGTTTGTTTACTAAATGCTCGATTTTGCAATTGCGTTAAGCAAAATCTCTCCTAATTCTCCATCGCCAGTAACAAAGCGGTCTTAATTCCTTATTAGTGAGATACGTGTGAGATGGCTTTTGAGTTGGTTAACTTGGTCCGAGCCCTTGTTTTCATCTTTCAATATCATCCCCGACGTAAGGAAAGAGGGATGTGATTGCTATTTTTGTACGTTCGGAACAGGCTAGGCCTATCAAAAAGCTGAACACACCCCTCATTTTTCTTGGTGGTAATATCCTAAATTACTAATGACTCATTTGAATTATTATAGCGTGCATTGTGTCGGATGTTCGAGTTTTAGAGTTATACTTTGACGTGAGAATGAAAACCTGCCTCACGATTCATCAGTGCTCGAATGTCTAATGAAGAAAGCGAGTAATCGCAAATCGGACCGGTCATTATATTTATAGTAAATTTCGTCTCTCACGCCCCGATCTTCGGGCACGCGCCCATCCTTTAACTAGTCGATTTATTTGTGATGTCCCAGGAAGGTCGCCGACCCATTCTTTTATATACGCATGCGGAAGCTTAATGAAATCCCCAGACAATCAAATAATGGGATAGAAAAGTAGGAAAACCAAGACGAGTCTTTATAGACAAACTGGTTAATTGCTGTTGACACATAATATTTCTGAAAATAATAAATAAAATAAAAAATCGATTTTGGAAATATATCTTCATTTCAAAATTCAAAAATTCAGTTTTTATTTGATTTTGAAGCATTTTTATTGTTGGAGTCATTGAGTGAATATCTCGCTTGCAAAAACAACTTCGAGCGCTTTCACTATAAAATGCGAGGCTTCAAAATCGAGTTCGGGGAGGGGAGGGGAGGGGGCGACTTCTCTTCGTCGTGGAAAATGAAAGCAAAAGAAAAAGTTAGTAGGGGTTCTCTCTTCGTCTCGGTCGAAGGAAGAAAAAGAGTACAAATGTGGAAAAAGTGAAAAAGTGAAAAAGTGAGAGAGAGAAGGAGTTGACGTGAGCAAGGAAAAGATGAAAAGTACAGTGGGGAGAGAGAGAGGGATGTTCGACATCCGGGCCCATTTGGTTCGGCTTTTAATGCGTTTGCAGAAATGTAAATACCTTTGGATAAATAGGGTTTTTCGAAATGCAAATGTCGTTTGAGTAAAATTTGCATTGAGAAACAACTTTGGCCAAAATACCGTTTGGTAAAATTTACATTTGTAATTAACTTTTATTAAATTAAAAAAACAAAAATATGTTTATATTTTTTTTATATAAACATATTTTTATATAAAAAATATAAACATATAAACATAAAATATATTTATTAAACATAAAAAATATATATAAAAATAGATATGTTTATATAAATATATATATTTATATAAAAGCAATCGGAGAAAAAAATATATATGTTTATATTTATAAATATATATATATATTTATTAAACATAAAATATATTTATATAAAAAATGGATATGTTTATATCTATATAAAATATATAAATATATATTATATTTTTCATAAATATATTTATTAAACATAAAATATAAAAAATAGATATGTTTATATATTTATACCGGACCGCCAAATTCGATGGCCGAACCGCCTGAATAAAAAATATGTTTATGTTTTTCATATAAACATATTTTTATATAATAAACATAAAATATATTTATTAAACATAAAATATATATAAAAAATAGATATGTTTATATAAAGATATATTTATATAAAAAATAGGAGAAAAAAATAGATATTTTTATGTTTAATAAATAAATATAAACATATCTATTTATTTATTAAACATAAAATATATTTATATAAAAATGGATATGTTTATATCTATATAAAATATATATAAACATAAAATATAAAAAATAGATATGTTTATATATTTATATTTATATAAAAAACATATTTATATATAAAAATATAAACATATTTATTTTATATAAATATATTTATTTTTATATTTATTTTTATTCGGGTGGCCGATTGGCTTCTCTACCGGAGAGATGAACAATACCGGAAGTTGTATTCGAAGATTCAATTTGCCAAAGGATCTCAAGAGCTGCATTGGGGTAAAGGCCCTTAGAGCTACTTGGAGATGCAATTGCATCTCGCCAAAGTCGCGCAAAAAAACGAACCAAACAGTTTTGCATTTGGCCAAGGGACTTTAGAGCCCATATAAGCATTCCAAATGCTGAACCAAACAGGGCCAGCGAGTGAGCAGAGAAAGAAACGAAAAGAAAAGAAAGAAAACAGGAAAGATGAACAACTGTTCATCTTCTTCGTGAGTCCCCATTTGAAGTCCCTGTTGCCCGCTCCTGCGCCCTGCACCGTCGTTGTTCCACCGGTCATTCGGACCTCCGCGCCGCGCGTCCCCGTAAGCGCCGCCGCCCCGGCGTCCAGCGACCGCACCTCCGCCGGAGCGCAACGCCATCACCTCCACATCCGCCCGACGAAGCCGCCGCCGTGCCGATCCGAGCCTCACCCGAGCGACCACCCGAGCCGCAGCAGATCCTTTGAACCACCTCGTCGGCCTCCGAGCACCACCGCGCCTCCGCCGCCGAGCCTCGCCGCGCCTCGCCGTAGCCCGCAAAGCCGTGTCCGTCGCCGCGCCACTACCGCAACGCGACGCCGCCCCCGATCGACCACGATTTGCGCCGCCCGAGCGACGACCCACGGAGCCGCGTTGTGACTCGATTCCTCTACTTGCCGGACGCCGAGCCGTCGTTCCGTTCACGATTGCCTCGCGCCAACCGCGCACCGCCGCTCGGCTTGACGCCGCGAGCGGCGACCGCTCGTTTCCACTTGCAGCGCCACACGACGACCCGACACCGGTCCTCCTCGCCGACCCCTCCCGGCGACACCGACGCCACCACCTTGAGCTCCCGCTTCCGCCGCTCCCGATCCAAGCTTGCTGCCGTGCTCTTGACCCACTGTTGCCTCCTTGTTGCGGGGCCTTAGGTAGTTTATTAATTTATTTATTTTATTCATTTCATGTTATGTTAGGTTGTTTTTTTTAAGTTTCATTATTTGAATTGTAGTATTGTATTGTAGACCTTGTAGACATTAGGAGTTTTATAGGGTAATTATTAATTTGACCCGTAAGACGTCGGGTCATTTTTTTAATTACTTTAGTATTTAGAAATTTTGATATCATTTCAATTGTTAAATTGTTATAGAGTTAAAATAATTGTTAATTTAATCCGTGAGACAACGGATTATTTTTTCAGTTATTTTAATTCTTATCTTTTTTTTTTTAAATAGTTACTTGTTTGGAAAGATTAAAAAAAATTAAAAAAAAATAAAAAAGTACATAAAATCTAAATATTGCATTAGAGCACTTAGGTTTAGTAAATTAGGACAGTATTTTTAGGGTTAGTAAATTAGAATTGCATTTATAGGATTATAATATTTAGATTATATTCTTAGATGGGTGATTTTTTGTTAGGGCTAACTTTAAATAATGTTAGCATGTCTTGATTTTTTTATATAGCTTTTAAGATAAGATATAGTTTAAGTTAAATTGATTCCTAAAATAAATTAGAATATGATTCACTTTAGATAGTTTAATTATTCTTTATTAATTTCGAATTTCAATAAAGAAAATCAGAAAAATATTAGGTACATGTTAGTTAATTTGCATAATAGGTTTAATTAGAATTTGTTTATTAGTAAAATATTGTCATATCTAGAACTTAGGTACTTAGGTCCATACACATTTCATATTAAAGCAACACACCTAGATATTTTTAGATTAAGTCGATTTTCATTTAGTAAAACAAAAGAGGAACAAAAAATGTTATGCATGCCATATGAGTTATAGTTTAATTTTTTTTAATAAAAAGGAAAATGCTAAAAGATGATCATTGCACCATTAAGTTACTTTCTTTTGAATAAAAAAACATTATGTTATTAAAAAAGAAGAAGATCATTTCCTTGGTTAGTTAATAGGTTAATTCATAATTAATCTCATATCATCATCATTTAGCATAGGTTGCATATATGCATTAAGAAAATGAATCATCATAAAAAAAAAAATCATAAAAAAGCATACATGTAGAAATACTATGTCATTCATCCCATATCACGTAGCACATGCATATTCAGGATTATATAAATTAAATTGCATACATATAGTGATAAGTTTAAGTCATACCATATGAATTGCATCTCACATATCATTAAAGTAAAATCCATGCATATTAAATTTAGATTAAGATTGCATATAATTAACTTTTTTTTTTTTAAAAAGAAAAAGAAAAATTAGGTGTCATGTCATTTAGAAATCATGTTTAGGGCATGCATTTTTATTATCATTTTTTATTGAATGTCATTTTATTGATTGTGCATCTGCATGACCACCATTTGCATGTTAGTAGCTTAGGTTTAAATTAATCAACATTGCCTGCAAAATATTTTTAAAATTAAAATAAAAGGTACGAAAAGGGCGTTAGACTAATCTAGTGTAACCATGTCCCCGGACCTATTGAATCTCTAGTTCGCAATTGCAAAGTATTCTCTCATACTTTACTTGGGTTTCTAACCAGCCCTAATTGGTTAGTAGCGGCTCCAAATTGAAATTGCATGTTTAAATGAATTAATTTCTATCAAGTCGCGATTGGTAGGACTTGGGAGGGTCCATGCCAAGTCTTCGGACTTAGTAATCCATTAGCCTTCTTTAGGTAATTCACCTTCAAAAAATTCGGGAAGGTCGCGACAATTACAAACTTAGGTTGTTTACAAAATTGACGGTTATCAAAAAGGGGACTGTCTTAACATCCACTAGTCAGACTCATTTGCCGATTCTTTAGCCTCCACCTTCCGAACTCCAGGACTTTTAGTCCTTCACGATCGTCATCTAGGGACCTGAAATATTTTCCCCAAATCGGAATGAGACTATGTCTAGCAAGTTCTACCCCACTAAGACTTGATTAGGAAGCCAATACGCCATAAGGGCTGCCTAAGCACAACACAGGTTAAAGGGCTTACATTGGCATAGTTCCTTCTTGCACATCAGTTCAATCAATAATATTGATAACTACAGCAATTAATCACATTATCTGACTCAGCGATCAATTGACTTAATCGATTACATGTCATCATGACCTTTTCCCGGTCGGTACATTCAATAATATTTATAAAGTCCGACCATAGTCTAGGACTGCTCACCCAAAGCTGAAAATAGATAGCATAGCTCGCCCAAAGCTGATAGATATAGTATACTATGTATATGCTCGCTTAAAGTTGATAGATTAGGGCCCCTAGGCCAATTTAGTATATTATATATATATGCTCACCCAAAGCTGATAATAAGGTATACTGCTCAATCAAAGCTGACACATCGCCCGTAGGTTGATATAGTATATCGGTAAATTGCTCACCCAAAGCTGACATATCGCCCGTGAGCCGATCTAGTATACCACTCTCTCATACAATCAATTCCATCTTTTATCATTCTCGATAAATAGTCGTGTGTAAGTACATGGTTGGCCTTAGCCAAAATATAATAATTTCATTTACACATATCCCACCAATTTCAACAGCCCATTACATATTTTTGGCGTTGTAAACCGACGTCCGGTTATTTTTCCATTAATAACCAAAATCAGATAATTTAGGAATAAATCTAAATTCACAATTAATTCAATTCAGCACAAATTAACGCTCAAATAAATAAACGGACTGCACCATGACAATCAGTACGGAATTTCGGTTGTCCGCCATCTCAATCTTAATTTCCTAAAATTAATTAATTAATTAATTAATTAATTTCGAAAATTAATAATTAATTACAATAAATTCAATTTAGCTCAAATTGGAGCTCAATTAAATAAACAGACTTCACCAAGATCATTAGCATAAAATTTCGGTCATCGGCTATCCGGTCAAAATTTCCGGAAAAATAATAAATAATAAAATTTATTCCGAAAATTAAATAAAATAATATTATATTATAATAATACAATATAAAAATAATATTATAAATTCGAATTAATTATTTAATTTAAAATAATTAATTAAGGCTTAAACAAGATTACTTTAATCTAAACATTTACTTAGCCTTAATTAATTATCCACTAAACTAATCACATCCTTTAATCCACTTAACATTTAAATAAATTAATCTAATCACCTAAACCTACTTAGTTTAATCTAAACACCCCTTAAACATGATTAACCTACTAAGCGGGAATTAGTGAGTTAAACTCACCCGATTAACGATCCGAGCGCCTCAAATCGACGGGGATGCTGAGGGGATCGATTCACTCCAAGACGGGCCTAGCTTCCGGGGTTGGGAAGTTGGCCAAAACGGGCCAAATAGCCACTGCCATACCCATTTTTCTAGATGCTGATTAGGGCTGATGGAGGGGGAGACGGTGGCTGGTTCGGGTCGGAATGGGCAGAGGAGGACGACGGCAGCTTGGGCGGAGCAAACGGTGGCTCCGACGGGTCTCCGGTGGTGGCTAGCGACGAGGAGCAGTAGCTAGACGGAGGTGCGGGAGGCTCGGGGTCACATGAGTAGGGCGGAGCTGCATGCGGGCTAGTCAGTCGTGCGAGCGAAGGGGGAGCGGCACGCCCGGATGGGTGGCGCCGGCGCCGACGACGGGCGGCGGCGTTGAGTGACCGAGCGAGCGGCGAAGGGGCGTGCGGCGTGCGGGCTGGCCTGTTCCGATCGCACTCCCTCCTCCTCTCTTTCCTCTCTCTCTCTTCCCAAGCTTGAAGATGATGTTGATTGGTGCCCTTTTTGAGATTAAATCTCCACCTCCACTTGTCAAGCTCTCATCACTTGGCTCCAAATAAGGTGACATCACATTCCACTAACTTCAAACCTCCCACAACAATCTTCAATGGGTCTAATTCCATCCTCCGTCGTGGCATGAAATCTTGTACACTTAATTCAATCAATTCTCAATCAATTCCATCCAATTGAAGCTCAATTAAATTAACCCATGTGTCCTCAACCTTCTTATGACTTTTCCCCATCAAATGATCCCACTTGCTTCCCAAAGATTCGATTAAAAACGGCCCTCTGACAATCTCGAACAAAAACGACCTTACTTTGCTTTTCCGCCAAAAATTTCGGTTTGTAGAAAAATCTTTAGAGGATCTGCTGCCATTATTAACATCTTAGGTGTTTTGGAAGTTCAAGTTTGTCCGTCGATTTGAAGTCTCCTGTTTTTATTTTCTTTCTTTTCTGGAATATATCTTCCATTAAGCATTTTTTTTCCAAAAGCACCACTAGTTTTCCTATCATTCTTTACGTAGGAACCGCTTGTTGCTGGAGGTTCTAACATCCCACAAAGCATTCATGAGGTTTTGGCACATCTAGCCCGACGCTTGCCACTATGGATGACACATGTGTATACTTTTCGCCCGATCTATACTTGCAATGCCTTATTGATCGATGGCGTGTTTGTTGTCAACAAATAATGCGAATCTTGATGCCCGCCTCATGAAGGTTCGATCTCTATCTACCTCAAAAAGAATGCTACAATTGATTGATTGGCTTGTGGACATGGGTTCTAGGAGTGTGTTGGCTTGTCGCCGTTTTAGGTTATTAGAGTGAAATGGTCACTTCATGCGAGAGAGGAAATAGTATTTGAGTGTGCATGGACCTTGCTGGAAAGCATACAAAAGAGGACAAGGGAAATGATTGAGGAACAAGAAGCAGTCCGGGCGGGCTTTTTTCGATCCAAGATGTCATGTGGATTACGGTTTGTGAGTGGTTATAGATTTTCCTATAGTTACAACATCTTTTAGCCTTTTCTCTTTGAATTTTATGAGCTATGACATGAAGGTATCGAGCATATAATGAGCCATGTCATTGATAAGATCTCTGTTTTTGGTTATTTATAAGTTATCATTAGTTTTGTAGATTGGTGAGTACAATTAGTAGTTGTGATACTTGGTGGTAGTGGCATTTGAAATTGCAACAACTAACTTAGATGTTTTCTAACTGTAACTCCTTCTAGAATTATTCATGTCAACTAGCATTGTCATACCATTGGTGAACCTTTATATATAAAACAATGATGCAGTTAGTCTTATAATATGCTCGGTACTCATCTTAGTCTATTTTTTTTTTTTTTTTTTTGTATGGATTAGTGCGGTGGAAGTGTTGTGAAAGTATGATATGTTGCTTGTTCTCATTCTTATATATAAGGTGTTTGCTCACATTTTCCTATTTTTAATACTAGGATAAGAGCCTCACTATTACACACAAGCTAGGAGTTTTTGGAGGGTGTGGTCTTGTTCTATCTATCATTATTGGACCTTTTGGAATCAATGTCGGTGGAATTTCAGGATCAGATGAGTCGCCGTATATACTTGCTCTATTTTCTTGCTTCCTGCCCTTTCTAGGAGCTGCATTGATCGCAATTGGTCTCTTTTACCTTGGCTTAGAGCATCCCATTGTTGAAGAGGATGTTGAGGTTAGAAAGTTGGAGCATGAGGAGCTGGTTCAAAAGTTTCAGCATGAAGCGGAATCTCACGCCAAAGTTTGCGAAAATGTCCCCCGAAAAATTTACCTCCTACTGCTGCAGATCTACTCCCAAATGGTGCGGGTTAAACCCTCCTCAGCTGAAAACATAATATCAAAGTATGTCCAATGTGCGGATGATCTATTGCTACTCCATGAGATGTTGAATATGTCTATGCAATTCACAGCCTTGATCTTTAGCCATCAACTAAATCTTTGCACTTAATTGGACATGGTCATTGCATATGAAAGGTCGCTTGTGCATATACAACAATCAACATGAGCTCCGTGGCTATTAGCATTCTTCGGTACATAAATTTGTAGTTATGGTGAGTGCCGATCTATTTTTTTGCACATACCAACAGCTTATAGTCCTTTTGTCCGGATCCAATGCACGATTGCAGGGTTAAACTGTTAGAAATATGTTAAAGTAAAAAACAATTGGTGCGGTACATAATTTCCAGTCCTGTTTTGAGATAATGTAGTAAAAGATTGGTCGTTAAGCTGCCAAGATTTCAATCTGGGTCAATCTTGCCCAGGTTAATGCGAACATTCAAATATGTTAAGGCAAAGCTTTTATCGCAGTGGAAATAGACTGGAAATTATGGCCTAATCAATGTACGAGTACAGCCCAGGTGGAATGTCAATTTCTCAGTGAGTTTCATCTGTCACTACTGTTTTGAAGAATAAATGACGTAGGGGTCAAGATTGACTAGGTAGTAGATCACATATCATAGAGACTTAGTGTCATGAGAACAAGTACATACATAAGGTTTGTCCGTCAGATTTGTAAGTTCTGATTGTTTTTTTTTCTAATTTCCTGGAATATATCTTCCTTTATGCATTTTTTTTCCAAAATGACCACTAATTTTCTTGTCATTCTTTACGTAGGAACTGCTTATTGCCGGATGTTCTAACATCCCACAAAGCATTCATAAGGTTGTGGCACATCTTGCTTGTCGCTTGCTAAGGTGGACGACATGTGTGTGTAGTTTTCGTTCGATCTAAACTTGCAAATGCCTTATTGACCAACGGCAGTGTTTGCTGTCAACAAATAAGGTGAACTTTGATGCCCGCCTCATGAAGGTCTCCTTCTACCTAAAAAAGAAGGGTGTTTCCAATTCAATTTACAATTTGGCTTGTGTGCATAAGTTCTCTGGATGTTCACTAGCGATGTTTAGAGTCAAACTCCAAACATTCTATGTATTGGAAGTAGCAAGTTTGCCATATTTCTGTAACATGGCTACTCATTCGTTCTGTCGACTTCCTCGTAAAAAGGGAGGAGAGTTAAATCAAGCAAGCAATGTAGGTGTGACTTTGCTGCTTTGGCTATTCATGCAACATAGTGAGCAGTTTTTTGGTTCCATAGGTTCTAGTTATAGTACTGTAGATCCTCCTATTATCTTTTTCAAGTCCCAGAACTTGTGATACATTGAGTTATGCACTTGATCATTTCGTTCCCATTTGATGTTTTACCCTTCTAATGTTGGAAATTAGCATGTGTTAATCGGGTTTTGACAAAGATTTTTTGTAATCAAATATAATTTTTATACTTCCACAATCCTTTAGTTTAGTTAACAGAAAACTTATTACATTGCATTTGTCGTCATTTTCTTGGTTTTCTGCTAATTCATTTTTCGTGTTGGTTTTCTAGATTATTCCACAACAACATCTTCATGTTTATGAACAGGTTCCTCTTATGCCGCCATCTTTTGTTAGAAGCAAAAGTAATTTAATGCATATTATATGCATGACACATATGCTAAACAAGTTCCCTTTTCTCCTCATGGATATGAGAATCCTCGAAGGCGTGCATATATTTATGATGATTTTAGATCAAGAGATCCAAAGGTTATCAACCTAGGTACGCTTCTATTCTTCTAATGGAACAATTCCCAGCCGAATGATCGTTATCTATAAGTGCGCTGGGTTGTTGTCGTTTTAGATTATTAGAGTGAAATGGTCACTTCATGCGAGAGAGGAAATAGTATTTGAGCTTCTTCAACACTTGAGAGGGAATTGATGTGGACATCGAGCCATATCAAGGATGAGGTGTTAGGGACCCTTTGTTTATTCCGACGGGTTCAATCACTCGAGCGCGGGCCAAGCAATTTAGGCAAGTTTTTTGCGTCATGGTTCGTGATTTTTGGCGTGGAGATAACCTTGGATCAAAACTTGAAGAATCTTGGAAATCTTGGCGTAATTTTTGGCGTGGAGATGGCCTTGGATCGAATCTTGAAGAATCTTGGAAATTTTGGCGCAATTTGATTATTTGGTCACCAAATAATTGACCAAGTAAAAAAAAATTATTATTATTATCTTCTTTTTTAAATATATTCTAGAAAATGACGCATGAGATTTTTAGGGTTGGTTTTAGGGTTTGTGTGGCAACTAGAAGGCTTATATAAAGGATTGGCCGACTTTCTTTAAGAGGGACATATTTTATTTTTGAGGAAAAGAATTGAGATGTTCTCTTTTACTACTCCTTTGAGGACTTGACCTTATCAAGATTTTCTTGTGGTGGTTGATTCGACTTATCGAGTGAGATAGTGAATTCTTTCGCTCGTGGCGTTTATAACGTTGGTTGGTTGACACGCGTTCGTCAACAGGTCACGTTCATACTGAGGTTGCCAATCATAGGTTTGATTGGAGGTCGAGGTTCGCAATTCGCACCATCCGGGCCTTCGTAGAACGATCTTTCGGCAACGATTCACATCGAGAATGCTGCATGGACCTTGTCGGAATGCATACGAAAGAGCACAAGGGAAATGATTGAGGAAAAGAAGCAGTTCGGGGTGGACTTTTTTCGATCCAAGATGTCATGCGGATTACAGTTCGTGCGTGGTTACAGATTTTCCTACAATTACGATATCTTTTAGCCTTTTCTCTTCTGAATTTTATGAACTATGACATGTAGGTATAGAGCATATAATGAGCCATATCACTGATAAGATCTCCGTTTTCGGTTATTTATAAGTTAGCATTAGTTTTGTGGATTGGTAGGTATGATTAGTAGTTGTGATACTTGGTGGTAGTGGCATTTGAAATTGCAACAACTAACTTAGAGGTTTTCTAACGACATATGGACCCCTGGAGTGCTATAACTTGGCAGAAATGAATACTTAAGTGCCATAACTTACAAAATATACACTTAAGTGCTAAAATCGGAGCAAAATAGATAACTCGAGTGCCAATCTGGCCAAAATTCGACCAAAACGCAGACGTGTAAATTCTTCGGAGAAGTGAGTGCGAAACAGCGTCGTTTTGGTGCTGACGTGGTAAAAAATTTAATATGAAAATTAATTAAATTTAATTTAAAACTAAATTTATTGAAAATATTTAAAAATTAAAATTTAAAAAATTTAAAAAAATTTAAAAAATTGACAAAAAAAAAAAAAAAAATTAAAACGGAGGCGGCTAAGGGCTAAAATCTTTTTGTAAATTTTTTAAATTTTTTGTAAATTTTGTAAATTTATTTTTTAAAATTTTTAAATAAATTTATTTTTAAATTTAATTTAAATAATTTTTATATTATATTAAAATTCAAATTATGCCAAAACGATGTCGTTTTTGCCGATTTAAGAGTTCTAGTTTGGCGAACACTTAAAACGACGTCATTTGGGGTGAATTCAAGCCGATTCAGCTCTCCGGCGAGACACATTAGCAAGAAATATTAATATTTTAATGCCACGTATGATTTACGGCCAACTTCGCTAGAGATGGCACTCAAGTGTCCCACTTTTCTTAAAATGTGATGTTTAAGTATACTTTTCGTAAGTTATGACACTTAAGTGTCCATTTTTGCCAAGTTATGGCATTTGAAAGGTTCTTTTACCGTTTTCTAACTGTAACTCCTTCTATAATCATTCATGTCGACTAGCATTGTCATATACCGGTGAACCTTTATATATAAAACAATGATGCGGTTACTCATATAATATGCCTGGTACTCATTTTAGTATTCTTTTTTTTTTTTTTTTTGTATGGATTAGTGCGGTGGAAGTGTCGTGAAAGTATGATATATCGCTTGTTCTCATTTTTATATGTAAGGTGTTTGCTCACATTTTTCTATTTTTAATACTAGGATAAGAGCCTCACTGTTACACACAAGCTAGTAGTTTTTGGAGGGTGTGGTCTTGTCGTATCTATCATCACTGGACCTTTTGGAATCAATGTCGGTGGAATTCGAAGATCAGATGAGTCGCCGTATGTACTTGCTCCATTTTCTTGCTTCTTGCCCTTTCTGGGAGCCGCATTGATTGCAATTGGTCTCTTTTACCTTGGCTTAGAGCATCCCATTGTTGAAGAGGATGTTGAGGTCAGAAAGTTGGAGCTTCAGGACCTGGTTCAAAAGTTTCAAAATGAAGCAAAATCTCACACCCAAGTTTGCGAAAATGTCCCCTGAAAGAATGTACCTCATACTGCTGTAGATCTACTCCTAAATGGTGCGGGTTATACCCTATTCAGCCGAAAATATAGCATCAAAGTATGCCCAATGTGTGGATGATCTACTGCTGCTCCATGAGATATCAAATATGTCTATGCAATTCACAGCCCTGATCTTTAGCCATCAACTAAATCTTTGCATTGGATTGGACATGGTCATCGCATATGAAAGGTTGCTTGTGCATATACAAAAATCAGCATGAGCTCTATGGCCATTAGCATTCTTCGGTACATAAATTTGTAGTTATGGTGAGTGCCAATCTATTCTTTTGCACATACGAACAGCTTATAGTCCTTTAGTCCGGGTCCAATGCACGATTGCAGGGTTAAACCGTTAGTAGTATGTTAAAGTACAATTCTTCAATCCCAGTGGTTGAACCCGTGAATGTTCTCTATGCTGTTACGACAATCCTTAGTTGCATTGAAAATTTGTACAACCGATCATTCTCAACGCTTCCAAGTGAAATATAGATGTCTCCAGCAGCGCCATGGCTTCATCATCTTGCTCTTGGTGCTAAGCCAACCAGCTTGTCAAACAACTTAGAATAATCGATATTTCATGTCCTCCAATCCTCACCATTTTTTCATCTGTTATAATATGAAGAGGTTCTTGCTTCCCGGTTCGACTTCAATTTATTTTGTTATGCCGGGATCATGATCAGAGACGAACCACAAATGAAGACTGTTTCAAAGATCCGAGATTATGCTGATTGTGAAGAAGTTTGGAAATTTATCCGACTTTGTTTTCTCTTTGAGTTCTTGTCTTTTGTTTCTATAGCTGTTAGATAGTATATGCAAACTTGAAAGCGAAACAATAGGCGATCCGAGGCTCGCCACTAGCCAGATCGGCGAACCAGCAAGCATGAGCCTCTAGCTTGCCCATTTGGCGAGCCTAGAGGCCAAAGGTCGGCGAGCTCGAGGCTCGCCCTTGCTCTTAGGCCTTCACACTTGCCGAGCTTTGGCGAGTGGTGAGTTCAAGGCACACTGCTCGCTGCTAGCTAGATTGGCGAACTAGCGGTGAGCGCGAGCCTCTGGCTCAATAATCTACTAAGGCTAGAGGCCAGCGTGCCAGCAGAAGCTGGCCTTTGGCCAGCCGTAGGCCATTGCTAGGGCCGGTGACCGGCCAAAAAAGAAAAAAGAAAAAGAAAAATTATTTAAAAAAATCAATTTAAAAAATAACTTAAAAATTGATTTTAGAAAATAACATGATAACAAATTTATTAAAAAAAAAAAGGTGCATAGAGAAAAAATTTCCCTCTCGAACAGTGAAAAATACTTTCATGTGTTAGATGAACATTGGAAAATAATGACATTTTCCTAAAAAAGGGCTTTTTGGAAATTTTCAGGAAAAATGTTGTTTTAAACGAAACCTTGGTAGAAAAGGGAAAGACTTGGTTTTGTTTTATGTTTTTTTTTTTTTTTAAATTATCATTATCGGCCAAGCATTCAATATGAACTTATCCCACTTCTCCACTCCAATGTCCAAACTTAAGGTAGCAGTCATTAAATCGGGACCCTAGTGAGGTTGAACAAAAATTAATAAAGAGAAAATTAAATAATTATTAGTTCAGCCATAAACTTATTATATAAACATCACTTCCATTTTAAATTTTTTCAACATTAGTCTTATTTTTTTATGTAGAATTTCAGTGTAATGCTTCGACTCGATTAACGCTAGAAAACACGATATTGCAATTCATGAGCAGGGCGTTACGTCGGGTGGTTGATAATGATTCGACACCATCGCATGAGTGGATTTTGGCGGAAATTAGTCGGAGGGACCATGTGGAAATTTTTGCACAAATGTTTAGGGACTTTATTAATAAAATTGAAAGGTCTAAGATTGATCTGTACAATAAATTTATTATTAAATTGATAACTATATCTAGAAAGATTCATATTAGGCTCTCGGGATACATAGGGACTAAAAATGCAACAAAAAATAAAAAGAAAAAGAAAAAAGAGAAAAAAAAAAGTCAATTCAATGAGCAATATCATCATCAAGCAGTCACTTTAAAAGCTACTCATTACAGAAGAAAATGAAACCAAATGGAGCTGAAAGGAAAATAAAAGCTGGGCATGTAGAATTTCCAACACGTGAATGGCGGAGGAATAGCGTGTTTGACAGTCGAGTGTTGATGCCGGAGTCCCATTTTTTTTTTTTTTTTTTTGGGTCTAAAAGGAGTAGATTCATTCATCTTGGAAAATCAAACGTGCACCGGGGCTTCAGTACGTAACGTAGTTCTAAAAGGGCTTTGCGTCATTGGGCTTTGGCGGCCCAGTCCGCAATAAAATTGGCTTCTCTCCTGCAGTGTCGAATCCGGAGCTTTGAGAATGGTGGGATCAGTTCAGTGCACTCAGCCAGTTAAGACGCGATCTCCGAAAGAGTCAAACTTTGACTCTGCACTGCAGCAACTAGTGTCAGACAGCACTAAATTTGCTTTCTCTTTCCCTATCTGCAAAAGGTGTTCTAGGGTAATAAGAGTTAAACGCCTGCACCACCTCCACTTGCAAAGCTGAAGCAGCATGAACGCCGCTGGAGAAACCGTCGATGAGTCTTCCCAAGTGGTCTCGGCAGACGCGAGCCACCGCGCTGTCTTCTCTTCCCGTCGGAAAGGCCCCATCAACATGTACTTTCAGTGTTCCGAGCTCCGGTGGACTCCAAACCAGGTTCGATCCAGTAAGTATATGCTGGGTTTTCCAATACTGCAGACCCCAGAAGCACGAGATTCTTGCGTTTACTAGTGCTGCGTCCACTATCGTTGCAGGATCTGGACGCTGATTTCTGAAGACAAAGTGATTGCGCGCTTTCCATATTTGCCAGAGGAGTGAGGCGAGAACCTCCAAGTCAGGTGAGTTTGCTCTGTTTTCTCTCAGATCTGCAAGCGGAGCATCGATTCTTGGTAGACCAAATACTGTTTGTCCAGGGGCATGGTAGAAATCGCTTGATCTGTGTGTCGATGCCGGAGTTAACTCCGGCAATAACGAACCCTTTAACGTTGGCAGTTCCCGCCGGTCAACGAAAATTATCTGACCCTTTCTGCGGAGGTCCAGACCCAAACCCAAGATGTGACTCAGTCAGACCAAACAAAATGACGAGCCTGACCAAAGATCTCAAGACCTGGCCCCTTAATGCATTTGTACTGAAAACGCTAATGCAGTTTTTTTACTTTTCAGTAACGGCAGAGGAAAATGTAACTGGAGAAGTTGTTCAGTTCAATTTTTTCTCAGATTTGCCTGCTTTCAGCATCTGCAATTTTTCCGATATTTCCAATTGGGTCCGAGCCTTCAGTACATGTAAATCCATGTGCAACGAGGCTTCTGTACTGCTTCGACTCCCTCGTGATGCAAAACAACTGACTACTCTCGATATGAGAAAACATGATGTGCTATCCGCCGTGTCCAATGTCCGCCAGATTTAACTTGCATACATGGTTCTAAGCTTCTCGCTCTCTTTCATGCATCAATTTGCGCACAGAATTTGCGACACAATTGCCAGGACTCAAAAGAACCATCCTTGTCCATCAAGCATCTAAAACAGAGGTTGCCCAATTCGACTCTTAATTCGGTGAAGAGCTAACGGTTGAAAACTGCCTCTTTCAGGGCAGATACGATGCAGAAGCACGAGCCTGGGAAGTTAGAAGCCAATGTGACAGGTGGGGAAGTTTAAAGCGTGATCCTTTCTGGGGCGTCTCCTGATCTGACTTTCAGCCCAACTACCTCTCAAAACCATGCTTCTGCTCCGCAATAAATTGACTTGCAGTTGGCTTTTCATCACTCGTTTTTTATCCAAAGAGGACATAGAAAAATCCTCTGAAACACCTACGGTTGCTGGGAGTTTTATGATGCAGATTCGCCATGGATGATGAACCTCTCCTCCGCACACCGGGACTCACAGAGATGTCGACGGTCAGGAGAGATTTCCCTTAGGTTTTCCTTGATCTCAACCTCAGCGGCCTCGGCACCATGCCAAGGCGGCAATCCGCCCCGCACCTCATAACCAACGATGCTATCATCCCCATAATCACGACGCGGCACTCTTCTCCCTTTGTGAATCTCATCGCCAACTTGACCAAGAAGAGACGACTCGCCCACCACTCCCACTTGGCTCCTTCCGAACTCACCTTTCACAAGGAGAGCACCATCGACGGGGAGGACTCCTGGCCGTCCCTTAAATGGACCCCTCTGTTTGTCCAGCGGGCGTTGTGGTATACTTGACGAGCGGGAGTTTCAAAGGCACACCCACGTTCAACCCGGTCGAACCTCTGTACTTCACCGTGGTCACTCTTTGCACGACTGGCTTTGGCCATGTCGTCCCTGACACGGCGTTCACAAAGCTGTTCAGTTGTGCTTTCATGCTGGTGGGCTTTGGATTTGTCGGGATCCTGCTTAACGGCATGGTCACCTACATCTGCGACTGGCAAGAGGCGGTTTTGCTGAGCACTGCGGGTCAAAACAAGTAAAATGGGATGGTCAGGACTTATATGATCGACAGAGAGAAGGGAAGGATGAGAATTAGGACGAAAGTGTGCGTGGCTTTGGCGGTTGTGATTAGTTGCACAGCTATAGGGACTATCGTCGAGCATTTCATGGAGGACTTGAGCTGGGTACAGTTTTTATCTGTCTGTCTGTTACATCCGACAGCCACTTATGGGGTCTACGCATTCACGGCCTTGGCAGGAAGACGTTTCGCCATAATTTGGATAGTGATAAGCACATTGGCAGTTGCCTGAGGATCGACAAGAGGAATCGTAGAATCGCGAAATGGGTTCTGCAGAAGAAGATGACCCCTGGGATCTAGTTGCTGCAGACCTTGATAACGACGGATCCATCAGGTAATTGTTTCTGCTTGGTCTGTGAACCTCTGCTAGATTTGTGCAATTTCTTTTTTTTTTTTCCTTGAAACTTTGCTAAGTTGACTAGCAACTCGTGTCATTATCTAGACAACTATCAACACATTGCTGCTATTGGGTAAACATTAGAACAATAGACATCATTGGAACCGAAAGATTCGGAAGAAAATTTCAGAACTGACGCCTTAGGAGATTCTGATCAGCTTGACGAGTTGAACTTCCTTGAGATTTTGGAAGATTAGTCCCTAGCCCTGCTAAAGCTTCAGGAAGCATGTACTGTTATTATCCTTAGCGAAGTCCCAAGCAAGATCCTTTTACATTAGCAATGACTCGAATGGCGCGTGTTGCAATTTTCTATTTTAGAAAAATTCATTCGCAAAATAAGAGGCCCAAAAGAGACGCTAGAGAGAGCTCATTGGGCCCATCAAAGGCCCAAATCAGCCCCTCTAGCTGAATAGAAGAGCGGAAAAGCCGAGCTTCTCTTCTCCACATTTGTGCAACCGATAGATATAAAAGAACCAAGAGACGAGCTTCTCTTTTCCTTTAGTCCAATATGTAATGCGATTCTTAAATTTTTAATATATTTAATAGTCTTTAGACATTTTGTATATATTTAGCTTGGTTCTTAAATTGAATGAAAATGTTCTATGTTATCATTCCATTAATTTAAGTGCGGGAACAACATTGAACATTTACATATAGTCTAAGGACCATTTATTGAAAGTTCGAGGATTATGTTGAACAAATTGAAAATTCAGAGACGATATTACTCATTGGGTTAAAATAAGGGATTACATAAGACCTTGAGCCAAAGTTAAGAGACTATTTGTGTCATTTTCCTTTTACTTTTCCAGGCTTCCGGCAAATCTGAGTTTAGGATCTATATGGTCATTGATTATATGTTAAAAAGAAAAAGAAAAAGACTTCGTTAAATGGAAAGATTGAGAAGACGATACAGGGAAAAAGTAGGACCATAATAATATTAATTGAGAACAATTATGTCGTCAATTAGAAAGTTATATACAGAATTCTTGACCAGCATGGTGCTGTAAGCGACTCTCTATTTCTTGGATATCTATTAAGAGTAGTAGGAAAAAATGAAATGAAGCACAGAGGAACTTACAGCACCAGAAGCCAACAAAGAACTCATCTACGGCTAGATTAAATGAAAACAACTAGCAATAGCACTTTCATTGCGCAACACAAAATTATGTACAGTTGGCCATTCTCTTGAGTATGGTAATATATTTATGATTAATACTACTTATATTATAGATCATATATATATATATATTATATTTTTAAATATACAATAAGAGAGTGATCTTAAACTTTTAATCAAGCGAGTAATACGATAAATATGTCGAACATTTGGCGTTAGGAGAAGAGATGGATTGAATTGAAATAAAGAAGAAGTAAATCGCAGAAAAAAAGGCGTAGTATTAGTGTCATTTTTCCTATATGTGAAAATAAAAATCGGGTAGATTTTTTCTACTCGGAGTAGACCATAAGCCTAAAATAATTGCAAAAAGGCTCATTCAAGAACAAGAAAATGATATTGTGATTTGGATTGGATCTCAGTGAAATAATACATGAATGATAAGTTAATTTCGTAAGTTTAACGGATTTTTGGCGGAGGGAAGGAAAAAAAGAAAAGATTTAAAAAGAAAAATTAATAAAAGGGATAGCGATTAGGGTCGCTCTCCCGAGCCCTCTTCTCTCGCGCCTCCGAGCTCTCCCCTCTCGCCTCCTCTCCTCTTCGGACGAGCTCTCTCTCTCTGTCGACGATGAAGCTTTCCAAGAGCCTGGCCATGACTGCCAAGATGCGCCCAGCGATTCGTCCTGTGCTGAGGCCAGTGGCTCGTTCGGGGTAAGTCTCGAACCTAAAGTCCCGATTCGCGATCCCTCTCTTCTTCGATCGGTTGAATGAACCCCTAGGGTCTCGATTAGCGAACTCTTTCTTCTGTATCGGGAATGGATGACGGTTTTATGGAATCGCCGCGATGTTGCTGAGATAGATTCCTTTCTGCATTTGGCTTGGCTGTATAGAATGTTTAAGACCTCAAAGCGCTCTGGCGGGAATGAACCCTAGGGTCTCAATTAGCGAACTCTTTCTTCTGTATCGGGAATGGATGACGGTTTTATTGAATTGCCGCAATGTTGCTGAGATAGATTCCTTTCTGCATTTGGTTTGGCTGTATAGAATGTTTAAGACCTCAAAGCGCTCTGGCGGCGGCAGCAGCGGCGGCACTGGGGGCACTGGGGGCACTGGGGGCTCTGGGAGATCTGGGAGCTCTAGTAGCTCTGGCCCCTCTTGGGGCTCTGGGAGCTCTGGCCGCTCTAGCAGCTCTGGCCCCTCTGGGGGCTCTGGGAGCTCTAGTTGCTCTGGCCCCTTTTGGGGCGCTGGGAGCTCTAGCAGCTCTGGCGGCCATGGAAGCTCTGGGAGCGATTGGAATCCGAATCGAGAATTCGCATTTGACATTTTCGTGTGAGTGCGCTATATGAAGTAGATTTTTTTCCGTTTTAATTGTTAGTCGCGGTTGTTCTTAACACTTAATGCATGACAGGGATGAATTCAAGAGGACCAAGCAGTGCAAGTCTATGGTGAAAAAAATGGTGAAAAAATCTGCAACTATGGTGAAAAAAATGGTGAAAAAATCTGCAAGTGAGAAATGGTCGGTTCTGTCCGAGGAGGTAAGATACGCATCATTAGCTCCTAGCTCCACAAATAGATGCATTCTGATTCGGCCCTCCCTCTCTTCACACAGGAGAAAGAGTGGTACGACGAGAAAGTCGTCCAGAGCAATTTGGAATTCGAACAATGTATCCAAGTTTATTTGAAATTGATGAAGGTAAATTTTC
Organism: Eucalyptus cladocalyx; assembly: GCA_017140615.1. NCBI lineage: Eukaryota > Viridiplantae > Streptophyta > Magnoliopsida > Myrtales > Myrtaceae > Eucalyptus > Eucalyptus cladocalyx. Next base: position 32,647,497 of record CM029516.1, read on the forward strand.
TTGTTGTTCCTTTTAAAGAAACCTCGGATAAATGGCTAAATGTAATGTTTCATCTGTGCTAGGATTTGGGCCAGGAGCATGAAGAGTCTTCAATGTAGGAGGAGGAGGAGGAGGAGGTTTACCAGGGAGTTCTGAGTAAACTCTAAGACATCTATTTTCTGAGTAAAAATTTGCTGATGATAGTACGTCCAAGGCTTATGTTCTGTTTTGGCTGTTAACATCCCCATGGGAAAATTTTGTGGAACTTCCGGTCCTTCCCATGCTAAAGGGTGACGCCATTCGTTTTGCTTGTTTATCGACTTTATGTTCAAGATGATTGAGCAATCTGTACTGACAAATGAACTACGTAGGATGAAGCCACTTACCCTACTTCAGAAGGGCATTAGCTTTTGAATAGTGTGCTCTAGCATACAGAGGAGGCACAGATGTGAAGATGTGTGCTCATGGTCATCTTTGGTATGTTAATACTGAGAAAAGACCAAATCACTTTCGGTCTCCCATATTATTTAATGATGTGCTAGTACTATACCAAGTAGGAATGAGAAACCTAGTGATCCGGCTTCGACCGAACATTTTAGACAGTTAAATTCCAATGCCTCACTTGTTGATAAAAGGAATGCTGGATTTCAATAACGGCATCCAAGGGGGCATTTTTCTTCATAAGAGTTCGAAGGCCACTGGTTTGATAGGGCCGATAATGTTGACTCCGTATCTTAAAAAACTCGTTCTAATGTGATCTCAAAGGTGGCTCCATGTGTCGTCGGTCGTCTCCCTCTGCTATGCTTTGCTGGCTTTAATTTGGTGTTCTTGAGCATGTTTCTGTCAATTCTGTCGTACTATTTTCTCATGTACTTTACATCTGCACCGCAAGTTGCACTGGATTTCTTCTGGCTTTCATTACCCAGATTACATTCTTTCTTCTTCTTTTCTATACCGCGATGCGGCCATTTTTTATGAGCATCGGGATAATGTGTTTCTATTACAGAGCTTATTTCTGCATGCTAAATGTACAGCTCAAGTTATGTCTTTTCCTATCCCCTAGTCTAATCGCTAGGTTCGCTGTAATGGCTATTCGGAATTTGGATTCACTCCTAACAGGCTATCGGCTTTACTCCAGAAAATTCCATTCTGAAGAGTGTAAGTGATTCGCAATTTTACTTCTTGAGGCGCTTACTCTCGATATTTGAAGTCCATTGCAATGCCTGTGCCATGAGAGGAGAATTGCAGATGCTTCTTTTTTTAAAACTAATTCCATGACTACTGTATTCTCCTAGTGTACTGATGGCAGTTGAGAGTGATGAATAGTGTGAGATTAATGTAGGTCCTCTGTACGAAAAGCAAACCAAATTGCGATGCCTGTCCCATGAGAGAGAATTGAGACACCGTGCAATAATTAGAATCGGATGGAGAAAGTCCAAGTTAAATTTTCTAGATTTAATATCTTCCTTACACACGAACTAGGCAGGTGCATCTATTTCTGGTACTGTTGGGCCATTTGATTTATCCTGATTACCACTTTATAGTGCTTGAAATGTAGAATATTAACAGGGTAGGAGGGGCAAAGTGGCAGCAAAACATGGGATAAAGAATTCTATTTTCTTGTCAATTTCATACCAAATAATGCACAGCATAAATTTCATAAAGCAGGAAACAGAATTGGGGCATCATCATCCGTATTTCCAAAACGGTTACATAATTTGAGCTTCGTCATTCATCTTTGGACTTTTAAACAACTCAAGAAGCTGACTGAGAATGAGAGCAGCTATTTCATCAAAGCTACGAGGACTGATTGTTGCGGAGAATTTACTTCAGCCATTTTCAACAAATTTTATGAGGATTATGGTATTGGGCATCAACAAATTCTATGAAGATTATGGTATTTGGCATTTCTTGATGGTTTCGTATTCTTCTCTTCTCGACAAAATGCAAGATGTGTAACTGAAATGTCGAATAGATAAATAAAATGACAAAAAGGATAAAAAAGATATAGAATCTTCTTAGACTTGTTAATTGAGTGGATTGGTATTAGACTTCTTAATTGAGTAGATTAGTGTTTTTCGTCTCCTAGTTTCACTTTGAAAATTCCTAATTAAAGTGAATACTTTGCTAATAAATGAAATAATAAAAAAGATTTTTTTTTTTTTTTTTTTAGTTTAAATTCAATGAGCCAAATGTTCCCGTCCTGTTTTTCTAATTGTAGAATAGATATTAATTAACAAAACGACTGAAAAATTGGAACGTTATCAAATGGAGTTTTGGAGATGCAAATATTGCGAACCTGCCAAAGTGCTCGATTTTGCCCGCACGAGGAGGCGTGTAAAATTCAGTTCGGGCGCTCCAGACGGCGAGCGCCTGCCGGTTCTCCACGCCATCACCCCCGCCGAACCGAGGCGATCCATTTCTCCAGATCCTCGGAGCAGTGCTCGTCTCGAATGCCACCGCGTTGCTACGGCGGCGACTCTCCTCCTCATTCTTCAAGGCCTCCCGTTCTCCCCGCAGCTTCGCTCCGTCCCTCTTCTTCGCTCTTCCTCTTTCCGGTTAAATTTTCCCGATCCTCTCCTTATAGAGCTAAAGCTTCTCCATGACCTCGACGGATGCCAGAGATTTCGTATATCGTGCCTTTTAAGTTTCGTTGTTTTTATTTTCTTTTGTTTTGATTGTGTCGGTGTCGACTCTGCTGGCCTGGAACAGCCGGGCTTGGACTTCGCGTTGGCCGCATTACCTGGATTTGGAAGGATCGCGCCATGAACTAATTCTAGGAAACCCAATCTGGCGCGCATGCCTTTTCTACGACGCTTGCACAATAGCCTGTTCGCCATTACGCGATGGTGAGAACTGATATTCGATCTTTGAATTGAAGAATCGCCCCCGGCTTTGCGGGAATTCGTGCTGGCGAAGGCAGCATGCTGGGCGAGGATCTCTGGACCGATGGGCTCGTTTGTGCCTTGGAGTTTAGACGGGCAGGAGGAGAACGAAGGAGCGCGAGTCTGGATGTCAACACAGTGTTGCATGCCACGGCCAGGATGACGGAAACAGTGCCGCGGCCATGCTCTAGAAGAATTTCGAGGGGGTCATCGGGTGCCAATTGGCTGGCTTAGAATACACCAACTCATTGACTTTGGGGATAGCGAGGATGATGTCGCAATTGCGGACACAGCAACTCCATGCTAGGAGCGGCCAGTGGGCCCCACTTGGTGGTGCCATGTAGCGGCAGATCACCCATTCGTCCAATCATGGTTGAGCAATGCACAGTGGCTACATCCTGCCATAAGTATTTCTCTGCGCGATGAAAGTAGGCCGATGAGTGAACGAACGAAGCACCTACTCTATGAGGCAATCAAAATGTGTAATGGTCGACATATCCTTTCGTGGCCGGTTTTTATAAATTAAAAGAGATTATTTTCGTTTGAAGTTCCGATATTCTTAAGATGTCTGCTTACTGTCTCTCAAATTAGATTGATTTAAGATGGGTTTTACTTGCATTTGACTTGGCTCAATGCCTTTCATACTCTTGGTTTTCCTGCCTTTCGACCCTCTCGACAAAGAGTCACCGAATGGACATCTTTCTTAGGTCCGTGATACACCTGTGACTGAACATCTGAGCCAGTAAACTTCCTTTTCTGTTCAAGTATCCCTTTCTTCATCGTAGTTTGTTCTCTTGGTGCTCAGTTTGCAGCTGACATTGCTGTGAGTGTAAGCAGGAAGAAGATAGCTGTAAATGCCAGTCTACTATAATCACCAAATAGACAATCCAATGCCACAAGAGTCTAGTAAACCTATTTTCCACCTCTAATAGATCCTTGTGGAATGAGCAAGTACAAAAAAATTGGTGTGGTACAGAATTTCCGATCCTGTTTTGAGATAATGTAGTAAAAGATTGGTCGTTAGGCTGCCAAGATTATAATCGGGGTCAGTCTTGCCTAGGTTAGTGTGAACACTCAAACATGTTAAGGCAAAGTTTCTATCGTAGTAGAAAGAGACTGGAAATTCTGATCTCATCAAGGTTTTAGTACAGCCTAGGTGGAATGTCAATTTCTCAATGAGTTTCATATGTCACTACAATTTTGAAGAATAATGACTCGGGTCAAGATTGACCAGGTAGTAGACCACTGATCATAAAGACTTAGTGTCATGGGAACAAGTACATACAGACTCGTTGTTTCTTTCCACCTTCTCTGCTACATAATTTGGGAAGCCTCAAATGTATGGTGTACTCTAATTTTGAATTCATTTCCTTACAGGTTCCAGCTAGAGTTGCTGGTGGCCTTCCATTTGAGATGTCGGGGTAGTCGGCTCGTGATCCATCATGCACTGATGAAGATGATATACCCATTGTTTTACGGTCATGGCAAGCTAAAAAATTTTTAACTTGCGTCACTGCACATCAGAGGTTCTGCCACCGTTATTAACATCTTAGGTGTTTTGGAAGTTCAAGTTTGTCCGTCAGATTTGTAAGTTTTGTTTTTATTTTCTTTATTTTCTGGAATATATCTTCCATTAAGCATTTTTTTCCCCAAAAGCACCACTAGTTTTCTTGTCATTCTTTATGTAAGGAACCGCTTGTTGCTGGAGGTTCTAACATCCCACAAAGCATTCATGAGGTTTTGGCACATCTTGCCGGTCGCTTGCCACGATGGATGACACGTGTGTATACTTTTCGCCCGATCTATACTTGCAATGCTTATTGACCGATGGCAGTGTTTGCTGTCAACAAATAAGGTGAATCTTGATGCCCGCCTCATGAAGGTCTGATCTCCTTCTACCTCAAAAAGAATGCTGCAATTGATTGATTGGCTTGTGGACATGGGTTCTAGGAGTGTGTTGGCTTGTCGCCGTTTTAGGTTATTAGAGTGAAATGGTCACTTCATGCGAGAGAGGAAATAGTATTTGAGCGTGCATGGACCTTGCTGGAAAGCATACAAAAGAGCACAAGGGAAATGATTGAGGAACAAGAAGCAGTCCGGGGCGGGCTTTTTTTGATCCAAGATGTCATGTGGATTACAGTTCGTGGGTGGTTACAGATTTTCCTACAGTTACAACATCTTTTAGCCTTTTCTCTTTTGAATTTTATGAGCTATGACATGAAGGTATCGAGCATATAATGAGCCATGTCATTGATAAGATCTCTGTTTTCGGTTATTTATAAGTTAGCATTAGTTTTGTAGATTGGTAGGTATGATTAGTAGTTGTGATACTTGGTGGTAGTGACATTTGAAATTGCAACAACTAACTTAGAGGTTTTCTAACTGTAACTCCTTCTAGAATCATTCATGTCGACTAGCATTGTAGATCACTGGTGAACCTTTATATATAAAACAATGATGCAGTTAGTCTTATAATATGCTCGGTACTCATTTTAGTCTATTTTTTTTTTTTTGTATGGATTAGTGCGGTGGAAGTGTTGTGAAAGTATGATATGTTGCTTGTTCTCATTCTTATATGTAAGGTGTTTGCTCACATTTTCCTATTTTTAATACTAGGACAAGAGCCTCACTGTTACACACAAGCTAGGAGTTTTTGGAGGGTGTGGTCTTGTCCTATCTATCATCACTGGACCTTTTGGAATCAATGTCGGCGGAATTCCAAGATTAGATGAGTCGCCATATGTACTTTCTCTATTTTCTTGCTTCTTGCCCTTTCTAGGAGCTACATTGATCGCACTTGGTCTCTTTTACCTTGGCTTAGGGCACCCCATTGTTGAAGAGAATGTTGAGGTTAGAAAGTTGGAGCATCAGGAGCTGGTTCATAAGTTTCAGCATGAAGCGGAATCTCACGCCAAAGTTTGCGAAAATGTCCCCTGAAAAAATGTACCTCTTACTGTTGCAGATCTACTCCCAAATGGTGCGGGTTAAACCCTCCTCAGCTGAAAACATAACATCAAAGTATGCCCAATGTGCGGATGATCTATTGCTGCTTCATGAGATATCGAATATGTCTATGCAATTCACAGCCTTGATCTTTAGCCATCAACTAAATCTTTGCACTGAAGTTCGTTCTTGGTTGAACATGGTCATCGCATATGAAAGGTCGCTTGTGCATATGCAAAAATCAGCTTGAGCTCTGTGGCCTCTAGCATTCTTTGGTACATAAATTTGTAGTTATGGTGAGTGCCAATCTATTCTTTTGCACATACCAACGGCTCATAGTCTTTTAGTCCGGATCTAGTGCACGATTGCGGGGTTAAATTGTTAGTAATATGACAAAGTAAAAAAACAATTGGTGCGGTACAGAATTTCCAGTCTTGTTTTGAGATAATGTAGTAAAAGATTGGTCGTTAGGTGCCAAGATTACAATCTTAGTCAATCTTGCCCATGTTAATGCGAGCATTCAAACATGTCAAGGCAAAGCTTTTATCGCAGTGGAAATAGACCGGAAATTATGACCTAATCAAGGTACCAGTACAGCCCAGGTGGAATGTCAATTTCTCAGTGAGTTTCATACGTCACTACATTTTGAAGAATAAATGACGCAGGGGTCAAGATTGACTAGGTAGTAGATCACATATCATAGAGACTTAGTGTCATGAGAACAAGTACATACATAAGCACTGTTTCTTTCCACCTTCTCTGCTACATAATTTGCTAAGCGTCAAATATATGGTGTACTCTAATTTTGATTTCATTTCCTTACAGGTTCTAGTTAGAGTCTCTGGTGGCCTTCTATTTGAGATGTCAGGGTAGTCGGCTGGTGATCCATCATGCGCCGATGAAGATGATATATCCATTGTTTTACGGTCATGGTAGGCTCAAATTTTTTTACTTGCGTCACTACACATCAGAGGGTCTGCCGCCGTTATTAACATTTAAGGTATTTTGGAAGTTTAGGTTTGTCCGTTAGATTTGTACAATCTGATTGTTTTTTTTTTTTTTTTTTTTAATTTCCTAGAATATATCTTCCTTTATCCAATTTTTTTTTCCCAAAAGGACCACTAATTTTCTTGTCATTCTTTACGTAGGAACTGCTTGCTGCCGGAGGTTCTAACATCCCACAAAGCATTCATGAGGTTGTGGCACATCTTGCCTGTTGCTTGCCATGGTGGATGACACGTGTGTGTACTTTTCGTTCGATCAAAACTTGCAAATGCCTTATTGACCGACAGCAGTGTTTGCTGTCAACAAATAAGGTGAACTTTGATGCCCGCCTCATGAAGGTCTCCTTGGACCTCAAATAGAATGCTGCAATTGATTTATTGGCTTGTGCACATGGGTTCTTCGGATGTTCACTGGCGATGTTTGGAGTCAAACGGCAAACATTCTATGTACTGGAAGTAGCAAGTTTGCCACATTTCTGTAATATGGCTACACATATGCTAAACACGTTCCCTTTTCTCCTCGTAAATAGGAGAAGCCTCGAAGGCGTGCATTTATTTATGATGATTTTAGATCAAGAGATCCAAAGGTTATCAACCTAGGTACACTTCTATTCTTCTAATGGAAAAATGCCCAGCCGAATGATCGTTATCTATAAGTGCGCTGGGTTGTCGCCGTTTTAGGTTATTAGAGTGAAATGGTCACTTCATGCCTGGGAGGAAATAATAGTTGAGCTTCTTCAACACTTGAGAGGGAATGCTGCATCGACCTTGTCGGAATGCATACGAAATAGCACAGGGGAAATGATTGGGGAACAAGAAGCAGTCCGGGGCGGGCTTTTTTCGATCCAAGATTCATGCGGATTAGAGTTCGTGCATGCTTACAGATTTTCCTACAGTTACGGTATCTTTCAATCTTTTCTCTTCTAAATTCTATGAGTTTTGACATGCAGGTATCGAGAATATAATGAGCCATGTCACTGATAAAATCTCTGTTTTTGGTTATTTATAAGATAGCATTAGTTTTGTAGATTGGTGGGTACGATTAGTAGTTGTGATACTTGGTGGTAGTGGCATTTCAAATTGCAACAACTAACTTAGAGGTTTTCTAACTGTAACTCCTTCTAAAATCATTCATGTCGACTAGCATTGTCATACTACTGGTGAACCTTTATGTATAAAACAATGATGCAATTAGTCTTATAATATGCTTGGTACTCATTTTAGTCTTTTTTTTTGTATGGATTAGTGCGGTGGAAGTGTTGTGAAAGTATGATATGTTGCTTGTTCTCATTCTTATATGTAAGGTGTTTGCTCACATTTTCCTATTTTTAATACTAGGATAAGAGCCTCACTGTTACACACAAGCTAGGAGTTTTTGGAGGGTGTGGTCTTGTCCTATCTATCATCATTGGACCTTTTGGAATCAATGTTGGCAGAATTCCAGGATCAGATGAGTTGCCCTATGTACTTGCTCTATTTTCTTGCTTCTTGCCCTTTCTGGGAGCCGCATTGATCGCAATTGTTGAAGAGGATGTTGAGGTTTGAAAGTTGGAGTTTCGGGAGCTACTTCAAAAGTTTTAGCATGAAGTAGAATCTCACGCCCAAGTTTGCGAAGATGTCCCCTAAATGAATGTACCTCCTACTGCTGCAAATCTACTCCAAATGGTGCGTGTTATACCCTCCTCAGCCGAAAACATAACATCAAAGTATGCCCAATGCGCGGATGATCTATTGCTGCTCCATGAGATGTCGAATATGTTCGTGCAATTCACAGCCCTGATCTTTAGCCATCAACTAAATTTTTAGCATTGAAGTTCGTTCTAGGTTGAACATGGTCATCGCATATGAAAGGTCGCTTGTACATATACAAAAATTAGCATGAGCTCCGTGGCCTCTAGCATTCTTCGGTACATAAATTTGTAGTTATGGTGAGTGCCAATCTATTCTTTTGCACATACCAACGGCTTATAGTCCTTTAGTCCGGATCCAATGCACGATTGCAGAGTTAAATCGTTAGTAGTATGTTAAAGTAAAAAACAATTGGTGCGGTACATAATTTCCAATCCTGTTTTGAGATAATGTAGTAAAAAATTGGTCGTTAGGCTGCCAAGATTACAATCTGGGTCAGTCTTGCCCAGGTTAATGCGAACATTCAAACATGTTAAGGCAAAGCTTTTATCGCAGTGGAAATAGACCGGAAATTATGACCTGATCAAGGTATGAGTACAGCCCAAGTGGAATGTCAATTACTCAGTGAGTTTCATATGTCACTAAAGTTTTGAAGAATAATGACTCAAGGGTCAAGATTGACCAGGTAGTAGACCACATATGATAGAGACTTAGTGTCATGGGAGCAAGTACATACATAGGATTTGTCCGTAAGATTTGTAAGTTCTTATTGTTTTTATTATTATTTAATTTCCCGGAATATATCTTCCTTTATGCATTTTTTTTTTCCAAAATGATCACTAATTTTCTTGTCATTCTTTACGTAGGAACTACTTACTACCGGAGGTTGTAACATCCCACAAAGCATTCATAAGGTTGTGGGACATCTTGCCTGTCGCTTACCACGGTGGGCGACACGTGTGTGTACTTTTCGTCCAATCTAAACTTGCAAATGCCTTATTGACCGACAACATTGTTTGCTGTCAACAAATAAGGTGAACTTTGATGCCCGCCTCATGAAGGTCTCCTTCTACCTAAAAAAGAAGGGCGTTTCCAATTCAATTTACAATTTGGCTTGTGCGCATAAGTTCTCTGGATGTTCACTGGCAATGTTTGGAGTCAAACTCCAAACATTCTACGTACTGGAAATAGCAAGTTTGCCACATTTCTATAACATGGCTACCCATTCGTTTTGTCGACTTCCTCGTAAAAAAGGAGGAGAGTTAAATCAAGCAAGCGATGTAGGTGTGACTTTGCTACTTTGGCTATTCATGCAACAGAGTGCCCAGTTTTTTGGTTCCATAGGTTCTGGTTATAGTACTGTAGATCCTCCTATTATCTTTTTCGAGTCCCAAAACTTGAGATACATCAGGTTATGCACTTGATCATTTCATTCCCATTTGATGTTTTACCCTTCTAATGTTGGAAATTAGCATGTGTTAATCGGGTTTTGACAATACTGTAATCAAATATAATTTTTATACTTCCACACAGCTTTAGTTTAGTTAACAGAAAACTTATTACATTGCATCTGTCGTCATTTTCTTGGTTTTCTGCTAATTCATTTTTCATGTTGCTTTTCTAGATTATTCCACAAAAATATCTTTGGTGCAATTGATGAAATTCAATTCATGTTTATGAACATGTGCTCCTTATGCCGCCATCTTTTGTTAGAAGAAAAAGTAATTTAATGCATATTATATGCATGACACATATGCTAAACACGTTCCCTTTTCTCCTCATGGATAGGAGAAGTCTCGAAGGCGTGCATTTATTTATGATGATTTTAGATCAACAGATCCAAAGGTTATCAACCTAGGTACACTTCTATTCTTCTAATGGAACAATTGCCAGCCGAATGATCGTTATCTATAAGTGCGCTTGGTTGTCGCCGTTTTAGGTTATTAGAGTGAAATGCTCACTTCATGCGAGGGAGGAAATAGTATTTGAGCTTCTTCAACACTTGAGAGGGAATGTTGCACGGACCTTGCCGGAAAGCATACGAAAGAGCACAAGGGAAATGATTGAGGAACAAGAAGCAGTTCGGGGCAGGCTTTTTTCGATCCAAGATGTCATGTGGATTACAGTTCGTGCGTGGTTACAGGTTTTCCTACAGTTACGATATATTTTAGCTTTTTCTCTTCTGAATTTTATGAGCTATGACATGCAGGTATCGAGCATTAATGAGCCATGTCGCTGATAAGGTCTCCATTTTCGGTTATTTATAAGTTAGTATTAGTTTTGTGGATTGGTGGGTACAATTAGTAGTTGTGATACTTGGTGGTAGTGGCATTTGAAATTGCAACAACTAACTTAGAGGTTTTCTAACTGTAACTCCTTCTAGAATCATTCATGTCGACTAACATTGTCATACCACTGGCGAACCTTTATATATAAAACAATGATGCGGTTAGTCATATAATATGCCTGGTACTCATTTTAGTCTATTTTTTTGTATGGATTAGTGCGGTGGAAGTGTCGTGAAAGCATGATATATTGCTTGTTCTCATTCTTATATGTAAGGTGTTTGCTCACATTTTTCTATTTTTAATACTAGGATAAGAGCCTCACTGTTACACACAAGCTAGGAGTTTTTGGAGGGTGTGGTCTTGTCCAATCTATGATCATTGGACCTTTTGGAATCAATGTCGTCGGAATTCGAAGATCAGATGAGTCGCCGTATGTACTTGCTCTATTTTCTTGCTTCTTGCCCTTTCTGGGAGCCGCATTGATTGCAATTGGTCTATTTTACCTTGGCTTAGAGCATCCCATTGTTGAAGAGGATGTTGAGGTTAGAAAGTTGGAGCTTCAGGAGCTGGTTCAAAAGTTTCAGCATGAAGTAGAATCTCACGCCCAAGTTTGCGAAAATGTCCCCTGAAAGAATGTACCTCCTACTACCGTAGATCTACTCCCAAATGGTGCGGGTTATACCCTCCTCAGCCAAAAATATAACATCAAAGTATGCCCAATGTGTGGATGATCTACTGTTGCTCCATGAGATGTCGAATAAGTCTATGCAATTCACAGCCCTGATCTTTAGCCATCAACTAAATCTTTGCACTGAATTGGACATGGTCATTGCATATGAAAGGTAGCTTGTGCATATACAACAATCAGCATGGGCTCCGCGGCCATTAGCATTCTTCGGTACATAAATTTGTGGTTATGGTGAGTGCCAATCTATTCTTTTGCACATACCGATGGCTTATAGTCCTTTAGTTCGGATCCAATGCACGATTGTAGGGTTAAACTGTTAGAAATATGTTAAAGTAAAAAAACAATTGGTGCGGTGCATAATTCTAGTCCTATTTTGAGATAATGTAGTAAGAGATTGGTCGTTAAGCTGCCAAGATTACAATCTGGGTCAATCTTGCCCAGGTTAATGCGAACATTCAAGCATGTTAAGGCAAAGCTTTTATCGCAGTGGAAATAGACCGGAAATTATGGCCTAATCAATGTACAAGTACAGTCGAGGTGGAATTTCTCAGTGAGTTTCATCTGTCACTACAGTTTTGAAGAATAATGACTCAGGGGTCAAGATTGACCAGGTAGTAGACCACTATCATAGAGACTTAGTGTCGTGGGAACAAGTACATACATAAGGTTTGTTCGTCAGCTTTGTAAGTTCTGATTTTTTTTTCTAATTTCCTGGAATATATCTTCCTTTATGCATTTTTTTTTCCAAAATGACCACTATTTTTCTTGTCATTCTTTACGTAGGAACTACTTACTGCCGGAGGTTCTAACATCCCACAAAGCATTCATAAGGTTGTGGCACATCTTGCCTGTCGCTTGCCACGGTGGACGACACGTGCGTGTACTTTTCATCCGATCTAAACTTGCAAATGCCTTATTGACCGACGGCAGTGTTTGCTGTCAACAAATAAGGTGAACTTTGGTGCTCGCCTCATGAAGGTCTCCTTCAACCTCAAAAAGAAGGGCGTTTCCAATTCAATTTACAATTTGGCCTGTGCGCATAAGTTCTCTAGATGTTCACTGGTGATGTTTGGAGTCAAACTCCAAGCATTCTATGTACTGGAAGTAGCAAGTTTGCCACATTTCTGTAACATGGCTACCCATTCGTTCTGTCGACTTCCTCGTAAAAAAGGAGGAGAGTTAAATCAAGCAAGCGATATAAGTGGGGATAAGTACACTAATGGTGCCATAAGTTGTGTACGGCGCTCACTTTGGTGCCAAAAGTTTCCGTCGGATCACTTAAGTGCCAAAAAATTTGAAAAATGCTCACTTTGGTGCCAACTCCGACGAAATTGGCCGGAAATCCGACGTGGCCTTTTTTTATTAATTTTTGATGCCGACATGGCTCGTCGGAGAGTTGAGTCAGCATCCAAACACCAAAACGACGCCGTTTGGTGTCTCCCCCAATTCAAAACCCTAATCTCCGGCCGTCGCCGTCCTCGACGGTCCTTGCGCTCGACGGCCACGGCTTCGACCCCAACCCCGACGATGACCACTCAACGGTAGTGGCTCCGACCTCGACCCCGACCCCGACCCCGACGATGGCCACTCGGCGGCCGTAGCTCCGACCCCGACCTCAACCCCGACCGCGACGATGGCCACTCGACGGCCGCGGCTCAAACCCCGACCCCGACCCCGACGATGGCCACTCCCCGGCCGTAGCTTCGACCCCGACCCCGACCCCGACCTCGATGATGGCCACTCGGCAGCCGCAGTTTCGACCCCGACGCCGACCCCAACCCCGGCGACGGCCACGGCTTCGACCCCGTCGAAACCCTAATTTCTTCCCCATGTGAGCTAAACGGCGTCATTTCCATGAAGCCATCCACGTAGGATGGCAAAACGACGTCATTTTCTTAAGAATGACCGAAAACAACGTCATTTAAAGGCTTATCGATTTTTTTTTTTAAAAAAAAAAAAAATCATTTTGGCCGGAATCTTTCGCCGGAGGCCGGAATCTTTCGCCAGTGGCACCAAAGTGAGTGTTTTTCCTCCGATTTGGCACTTAAGTGATCCGACGGAAACTTTTGGCACCAAAGTGAGCGCCGTACACAACTTATGGCACCATTAGTGTACTTATCCCGATATAAGTGTGACTTTGCTATTCAATAGATCAACATCTCTACTAGCAAGTAAAATGTCATTTACATAAAGTAATAAGAGAACATATTTACTCACACTTACTTTCATGTAGATACATCGATCAAACTTGTTTTCTTCAAAACCAAATGATCTCACAACCTTGTGAAATTTCAAATACCACTAATGTGATGCTTCTTTAAGACCATAGATAGACCTCTGCAATTTGCACACCACATGCTCCTTTCTGGCTTTTTTAAATCCTTCAGGTTGCTGTGCATATGCTTCTTCATCCAGATCTTCATTTAGAAATGTTGTCGTGACATCCATTTGGTGAAACTCTAAGTTAAAATGAGCCACCAATGCCATGATTATCCGAAATGAGTCTTTAGTGGACATTGGAGAAAAGACTTCAATATAATCAATGCCTTTCTCTATGTGTACCCCTGTGCGACTAACCTTGCCTTGAATCTCTCTATGTTTCCTTTATTGTCTTTCTTGGTTTTGAATACCCATTTGTAGCCGATCGGTTTATGCCCATTTGGCAAATCAACAAGTGCCCATACTTGATTAGTTGACATGGAAATCCTCTCATCCTTCATCGCTCCTAACTATTCATCTACCCGATCACTATTAAGAGCTTCTTTGAAGGTTGTCGGATTAACTATATTTTCAATGTCAAAATCAATTTCTCCAAGATAAACATAATAATCATTTAGAAGTGTTCATCTTCTTTGTCGGATTAACTAGAGCCGCATCATTCGTTTGGGGAATTTCATTTGTGATAAGAGGATTTACCATCATATCTCAAATATATGCTTCTTGCTGAATTTCCACTTCGCAGGGCTCTTGCATAGAATCATCATTTAAGATGGGCAATGAAATAGAGACCGTTTTATTTGGTTCTTCCCTTTCGAAAGATTGATAAAAACTCTTTTTTGCAATATCCAATTCTAAGAATTTGGTAGTTTGGGCTTTAACGATTCTAGTGCCACAAGTAGGATAATAGAATTTATACCCTTTGGAATGGTCAAGGTATCCAATAAAGTAACATCTAGTAGTCCTAAGTCCAGTCTTCTTTTGAGAAGGATCATAAATTTTTACCTCTGCAAGGCACTCCCAAACTCGAAAATGATTCAAGCTTGGTTTCCTCCCTGTCCACAATTCACAAGGTGTTTTCGGTAATGGTTTACAAGTTACACAATTCAATATATAAGTTGCTGCTTTAATTGCATCACCCAATAAGTATTCAAGCAAATTAGAACTGCCCATCATACTTTGTTTCATCTTCATGAGTGTGCAATTGTGTTGTTCAGCTATACCATTATGTTCAAAACTCATATGCATTGTATACTGAGCGACAATACCATAGTCCTACAAATATTTAGCAAACGGTCCCATTTGTTGTCCAGTTTTGGTATATCACCCATAATATTCACCACCTTGATTAGATCTGACAATCTTGATAATTTTTCCTAATTGCTTCTCAACTTCAGTGTGAAACACTTCAAACATTTCAAGGGCATCAGTCTTCTCCTTAATTAGATAAACAAAATAATAACGGGAGAAATTATCAATGAATGTGATGAAGTACTTATTTCCACATAAGGTGGTTGAGTATGGCCAACTAATATCCGTATGAATTATCTCCAATAGATTTTGACTGCAAGTAGCGCATTTCTTCTTGGTTTTAGTCAATTTTCCCCTCACACAATCAATACAAGTCTCAATATCATTTGAGTCAAGAGGAAGAAGAATATCAACATCGATGAGTGGCTTTACCCCTTCTTTGGAAATATGCTCTAATCGCTTATGCCATAACAATGGAGATTTTTCTTTGATTAAAGATCTCTTAGCAACATTATTCTCGACAGTGAAAAAATAATATGGTCTATTGGGAGATAAGGATAATTAATATAATTCATCAGATAAAATGCAATTCCCAATAATTCTGAAATCATAAGTCAAATCCACTCTTTTATTTGCAAAATAAAGATAATATCCAGCTTTGTCAAGTGAAGAAAGAAATATTAAGTTTCTCCTAAAACCAAGAACATAAAAGACATTGTTCAAAATAAGTTGAAACCCATAATCTAAATTCAAAACAACTGTCCCTATGCGCTCCACATCAACTCCAATATTATTTCCAACTTTAAGATTTGACTCCCTTATACTTGGATTCCTTAGATTTGTGAGACCTTGTAAAATAGTAGTTACATGAACAGCAGAACCAGAATTAATCCACCAAGAATCCAAAGGAACATCAACCAAATTTGGTTCAAAACAAACTAACAACTCACGTTGGTGACTTTCTTTTCTTGCTTTTAGCCAAGCTTGGAACGTATAGCAATTGGCTCTCTTGTGACTTTGCTTCTTGCAATCAAAATACTTGAAATCCTTATCTTTATTTCTCCCATGGTTCTCATTTTTCTTGAAGTCTTGGCATTTCTTTGGACCATGAGCATTGGACCCTTTAGGCTTCCATTTTCATCTAGATGAACTTGATTTGGTATTGGCAATTAAGTGGGCAGACTCATACTTTTTCTTCTGTAACTTTTCTTCCTTAGTCACACATTTGGTAATTAAGGCATTGATACTCCATGTCTCATTCCGAGCACTATAAGTAGTCTTAATCAAGCTAATTTTAGCTGGTAGAACATTTAAGGCATGATGCACAATATAATTTTCAGAAAAAGGACAATTTCATGGGCCTAAAGTTTGGACTGAATGTAGACCATCTTCAGTATACATTCTCTAACACCCATAGTAGTATCATACTTCATGTTCGTTAACTCACTCAGCAAGTTCCAACTTCAACCTTATCTGAGACTATATCTTTTTCCCACTATTTCAAGGAATTGTCTCGTATTTGTATCTTTCGGCAAACTACTAATGAGATGCTCAGCAATAGACCTCTTCATAGCAATGAGGATTAGTTGGTTAGATTTTTTCCATCTAGCATAATGGGGCTTGGAAGGTTAGATTTGATTTGCGGTACTTTGATCATGGGGCTTGGAAGGTTCATCCTCTCACGTAGAGTCAAGTCCATATTCACGATACCCAAAGCAAACTCTATATCTTGCTTCCATTTCTTGATGTTTGATCTAGTTAACATTTCAATCGTGGCATTATTGTTATATACAGTAAATGTAACTGTTTGTCACACATAATGTAATAAGATCAATTATGACAATAAACAATTCAATAAAAATAATTAGTACATTATAAACTCCCCCTTAGACAGAGTGTATAATTCGTCATTATTTTCCACAGCGTGAAATTTATAAAATAACAACAATGAGAATTATATATAATTATCAAGGATCCATCCCTTTGGGCAGACAAATCCTTTAAATTATACATTTTCATTATCACGACATAGAGGAGAATTACATATAATTTTCAAAAAACTTATCCCCTTTAGGTAGATAAATATTTTTTACTTATACATCCCTATTTATTAAATTGGGAATTAATCTTCATGCAATTTTTCAAATTAATATACACAATAACCCCTTTGGGCGAGTTATTGTATATACTAATTTTTATCAATAGAGAATTCCAAAATTTATGCGCAATATTCATCAAACAATATGAAGCACTTTACAACATGTGCTTCCAAAGATCATATTGCATTTTATCAAACAACAATTTTTTTGCCACAAATTTTAATATTTTTTCAATTTTCAATTTTAATTTTATTTATTTATTTAAGTTTCAGACCCTCCCACAAGGCCCAAACCTTCGCCCAACCAAAAGACTTGTAGGAGCCCATGCCTTGTGCCAGTGGAAGAATTGGGCTCACACCCATGAATTAAAAAAGTAAAAATAAAAATGGGCGCCCAGAACCTTTCTTTTCTTTGGTTCATGGGCGTGAGCCCACAACCTTTATATGATTCTTGGTTTTGGGCTCACACCCATAACTCTTTTTTTCTTTTTCTTTTTAAATAAATTTGTATATCTGCATGAGTCCAATTTATTGGCCCGGCTTAGCTAGAGGTCTTCTTCAACCTCCAACCGACACGAAACCTGCAAACTGGGTTATAGGACTTGGTTTCAACTTGAACCTCAAAAAATACATATAATAGTTGATTTTTGATGAATTTATTTATTTATGGATCTTACATCTAATATCAATATAATTGACTAAAATTAATTAAACGAAGAACAAATGAAGGAATTAACCCTATTCAAGCTTCAAGAAATTTCGGATTTGATATCCATGGTCACAATTCGGATTTCTCAAACAATACCCATGCAACGATTTACAACAAACATCAATCAATTGCAAATAATTTGAAAATTCTAGAACTTTTTCAAGGTATAAACCCTAGAATGACAAATTTTCACTCAATTCTCAATGAAACTATACAAAATATATATGGTTGGAATCTCGACATGTAGAACAAAAACCCTAAGGTTTCAGGGTCAATCAATTAAAACATCTACAAGAAAAAATAACGTTAATATTCGGCTCAAAGAGAAAAATTTCGAATTTGTTCAAAAAAAAAAAAAAAATTGGGTTCTACAATCATATATGACATACTCTAATACAATATTTAGAAAATTATTTACATAAATAATTAATTAATCAATAATAATTGGATCCATATATGACTAAAACAACAAAATTAATAAGCATAATGGAATTAAAACGCACTTGTTTGAGCTATCGTTTCACTTAAAGAAAAATAGATCAATCTGATAATCAGAAATTTATTGAAATGTCAGATCTTCTTCTCTATGACCTATTTCAGTATAGCAACTTTTTATAGGATTAAGCAATCGATAGGTATAATCTATCACCCTTTTATAGGCTAGAGATGGGACCTAGCAAACCCTAATCAATAGCATGTTAATTGGGCTCCTCCCATTACGAGCTTCGGTAAAACACAATTGCCTACACTTTAGTACTCAACTAGGCCCGCTATTAATAGATGCCAAAACCCAATTAAATAAAATCACTTAAAGGTTTAACAAGTATTGAAATATTCATTAACCTGATTATTTAAAATAGAAAATCAATTAATTAAGGTAAGCTCATATTATATAAAATTTCCAACATAGATTGCTTCTTTTTCAACATTCTTAGAGTGCATTTAGTTCAGCATTCCTAAGGGGCTTTCAACCTCCAAAGCCCATCGGGGAAATGCTGGACTGTTTGGCAACCATTTTGAAATAGCTTTCAAGTGAAAGCTAATATTGAGAATGCTGAAAGTTCAATACTAGTAGAGACTAATTTTGAGCTTTTAGCATCTGACAAAATGCTGAAACTTATTTTTTTCTTCTAAAACTATTCTTACTCATTATTCAAATTTTTTATTTTTCCCTCGTTATTATTTTTTTAAATGACAAAATAATGCTAAAAAATCATATATATATATATATATATTAGTATTTTAAAATTTTATTATATATTTGATTTTTTAGCATTATTGTCAAAATTTATATTTAAAAAGATGCATACATTATTTTTTTTCAATTTTAAACAATTAAAAATTCCGACGACGGGTTTGGTCTTTTTAAAAAAATTATATATATATATATATATATATATATATATATATATATATGAGTGTGTGAGTGTGTGTGTGTGTGTGTGTGTGTGTGTGTGTGTATTTGATTTCTTAGCAGTATTTTCAAATTTATATTTAAAAAGTCGCATACATTATTTTTTTAAATATATATGTATTTGATTTTTTTAGTGTTATTGTCAAAATTTATATTTAAAAAGTTGCATATATTATTTTTTTCAATTTTAAACAATTGCAAATTTAAAAATTCTAATGAAGGGCTTGGTCTTTTCAAAAAAATTATATATATGTATTTGATTTTTTAGCATTATTTTCAAAATTATATTTAAAAAGTTGCATACAATATTTTTTTAATTTAAAAAAATAAAAATTAAAAAATTTCGACAAAGGATTTGGTCTTTTTTAAAAAAAATTATATATGTATTTGATTTTTTTAGCATTATTGTGAAAATTTATATTTAAAAAGTTGCATATATCATTTTTTTCCAATTTTAAGCAAATAAAAATTTAAAAATTCCGATGAAGGTTTTGGTCTTTTTTTTTTTAAAATAAAATAATTATATATGTATTCGACTTTTTTAGTATTATTGTCAAAATTTATATTGAAAAAGTTGCAAACACTACTTTTTTCAATTTTTAACAAATAATATTAGGAAAAAAAAAACTAATATTAATCACCCAAAGAGCTTTTTAAATATGTTTTCTACCAAACGACATTTCTTTCAAAGTTGCTTCTGAAAGTATAGTTTACCAAACGGTCTTTGCATTTGCCTAAAGTTCTTTAAGCTAAATTGCTTTGCATTTTCCTAATGGGCTTTCAAAATGCTGAATCCAACGCACCCTTAATGTAGTTTCCCCTAGTGCGATTACATGAAAATGTGTGATTCTCCATTCAGAGTATATTTTCCTCTACAAAATTGCCCATCAACTTTGAGTTTTAAGAGGAGTACAAAGGAGAGAGCGGTAGCAAGTCATAACCAAATTATGTAGGAGACTGTTTCGAAGATCCGAGATTATGATGATTATGAAGAAGTTTGGAAATTTACCCGGCTTTGTTTTCTCTTTGAGTTCTTGCCTTGTTTCTATAGCTGTTAGAAAGTATATGCAGGCTTGAAAGCAAAACAACGGGAGAGCTTGAGGCTCATCGCTATAAGCCTTGGGCCTTGCCTAGCCCACCGATCTCTAGCGAGTGATGAACAGAAGGCTTGCCAACCTCTAGCAAGCTCGAGCTTGACACTTGCCACTAGTTAGATTGCAAAACAGCAATGAGCGGGAGCCTCTGGCTAGCCAATCTGGCAAGGCTAGGACCTAATGAGCTCAAGGTTGCCCTTGCACTTAGGCCTTCACGCTCGCTGATCTTTGCCAAGCAGCGAGCTCGAGGCATGTCGCGTGCTGCTAGCTAGATTGGCGAACCAAATGCGAGCATTAGCCCTTGGCTCACCAATCTAGGAAGGCTAGAGCTCGGCGGCTACTTGCCACTTGCAAAATCGGCAAGCCAGTGGCTAGAGGCTAGCGAGTGAGTGGAAGTTGGCCTTTGGCCAATTGCCAGCTGTTGCTGTGATCGACGACCAATCAAAGAAGAAGAAGATAAAAAGAGAGAAAAGAAAACTAAAATGTTGACACCTTGACCCAATCATTTGTTTAATGCATAGAAAATTAGGGTTTAATTTTTAACCCTTATAAAATAAGTTAATTGCATAGTATATAATTTTAGTTGCATTTATTTTTAATTTCTATTTGCATTGGACGGGTGATAGATGGGTTCGAATTGGAGGTTCTGAGCTTTAAATTGACAGGTTGAACTAAGCCCACAAATGGAGTAAATTGGCCCAAGCCCGTTTTCTTATATGATAGGGATTTTTCAATATCATCGGATATGGCAAGTGTGAAAAAATAATGCGAGCTCATCTTTGTAAGATTTAGGATTTGAGAAAAATTCTATCACAATCTTGAATCTTTATTGATATGTGATAAAATTGGTGAAGAAACCCTAATCCACTCACCTATAAATAGATGCTACATTTAAAAGGAAAAAGAGGAGGCCACAGAATTCCATACACGGCCACAGAATTAAGAGAAAGGTGGGTCGGCAATTTTGTTCTCAGAGGACTAGAGAAAATACACCTGAGAACACAAGAGTGTGCGCTCGTGGCTGCCCCTTGTTATTCCGTCGACCTTCTCCAACGAAGTTGCTGTCGAGTCTAAGAAGCATCCTTGATTGTGCGACGAGATATCCCCTATTGCCTCCCAGTCATTGTCGCCGCATCTAGGTTTTGTACCACTCTTGAAAGATCCAACCCAACTTAGAGCAATTCAGAAGTCAATGTATAAAGGAGAGCTTGATCGATGAAGTCAGAATTTTAAGGATCCACTTTCTCAACGCACAAATATAGAGAAAGGAGGAGACTTTGAGGCGGTGGTCTTTGCCTTGTGGAGTTCAAACCGAAAGAGGCAAAAGAAGGTGTCGCTACTTTGCTGTTCGCAGGTCCAACTCCACGTTGCAGCCATCGCCGTGCCATTCTTTGTGTCCTGCGGCATTCCCGACGTTCCAGGAGCACCCTCGAAGCTTTCCGTTGGTCTGGTTCATGGGTGATCGTCTCATACTGGCCGCCTCTCCGCAACTTGCAGAATTTCTATTCCTTTTTTTCCGTAGGTTATCTGAAGTTCTCGCTGAATGCATCGTGGGCATCATCGAGCGCCGCAAGCACCACGGCCGAGTCACTGTTCAGCCGTGAGTCTTGACGAGGTCTCGCTGCCCATCCGTGAACCATCACCGCTCGCCACCGTGAACCATTGCCACCATCCTCCAATGATGCCCACCAATAGACGATCTCTAGTGCCTAGCGAGTTTTACCACAAGCCAAGCGTCATCGTTCCTTGAATTCACAGTATTCGTGTTTGCAGGTGTCTCCGTGAGCATCGGTCATCTCCCACGGCCGCCCCGACGTCCATCTAGGGGCAATTAATCGAGTCATCCATTAGCAAGTCTTGAACCCGCCGCAATCGCTTTGATGATTCTCTGAACAACTCAACTGACACTAGATTCTTCAATGGGCACAAGAGGGCCTTCCCAATACAAAAGAAGCGGTGAAATTTGTCCTGTATTGCCCAAGCTTTTTTAGAAGGCAAAGCTTGATAGAAAAGTAAAAAGAAGACAGAGAAAGGATTACACCTGTTCCTAATCGTCTTCATGGGGAACCAAGTCTTTTTTTTTTTCTGTGCATAATGTATCTTAGACATAATAAAGTGGCTGGGTTTCGTGCATTTATCTCGTGATTTGGGGTTGCAATGCTCTCACGTTTTAATCTTTTCGCTGGATGGCAACACAGTTTTCAGCCACGTGAAGTCTCTGCCGTAAGACTGGGAGTTAGCCATGCACCTCCTCACCGCCTCGTGAGCCATCACCTGTCTCAAATCATCGAGCCATCACCGTGAGTCCACCATCTCGGCTGCTGTCCGAGCTGAACCACTGCAGCGACCCGTCCTCGAGCCATGCCGAGCCTCCATGGCGATTCACAAGCCGTCGTTTGCTAAGCTCGATTAGGATGCCGAAATTCGAATTAGGTAGATTTCTATTTTATTTTTAAATATCTTGTTTCTTTAGTTGAAATATTTCCTAATGTATGATTGAAATCCCTGTCGTTATATTCGCAACTCGCCGTCACAACGTGCATACAATTGACAATTCGATTTTCACGCCCGAAATCTGACTCGCAATCGCGTGGAAAAATCACCAATCCGATCTTACGCTTGAGATTTGATTCATGATTTGTTTAAAATTGATCAATCCGATCCCATATGCGGGATATAGTTTGTCAATTTATGGATATCGATCCTATCTTGCTTGATTTGTTGTCGTGTCGTTTGATCAATTTTGCTTTCATAAAAGAAAATCCAAAAAAAATCTAAGATAGATTAGGTTCTTTGCTTGTTTTAGGGCTATCTTGCATATTTAGAATAGGAAATTTATTTCAAATTTTGAAAAATGAAAAAGAAAAAAATCAACTTGGGATTCTAGGTTTTTTAGATTGCACGTTTAATTATGTGACAATTTTAATTTCGAATTTCATAGAAAAGAAAAAGAAAAAAACTAGAGTTAGGGCATTCTTTGCACGCCATTGCATATTATGATAAGGTTGTATGTTTAAATTTTATAAGTTTAGATAAGTGTTTTTAGATAGATTGCATTTTAGGATAGGAATTATTGAGTTGAGATAACATCCTAATTTAAATTAACATTTGGCCTAACCTAATTCTTAATGTAAGTTGGATGATATATTAATATGGATAGATAATTTTCGCGATTTTTCTAATTTCGAATTTCATGGAAAATACCAAAAAAAAAAATTGTCTTTGAGTAAATTAATTTCATTCTCTAGGATAGGTTGCATGCTCATTAAGAAAACACAAATATAGCTTAGGTCATATTGCCATGTCATATCATTTCATGTTAGATTAGTAGCATGCATTGCATAAAGCATGATTCTCATTAAATAAGTTAAAAAAACAAAAAAAGAAAAAGAAATTGTGTGTTAATTAGAAATCATATCTAGGACCGTCGATATGAATTCTGATCTAACACTACAGATGCTTTTGATGCTATGAGGTAAGTCTTGCAATTTATTTATTACTTTTTTTGGATGTTAAATTGGTGGTTTGCGCACATGCATGATAACCTCACATGTTAGGGAAATAAATAAAATCAATTCAAGCTGCTTGCCAAATATTTCTTCAAAATAAAAGAGAAATGTACCGAAATTGCATTAGAGAAATCTAGCGTAATCAAGTCTCCAAACTCATAATCTCTGGTTCGTAGGAGTAAAATAAATCTCTCGTTACTTTACTTGGGTTTCTAATCGATCCACCAAAAATAGATTAGTGGCGACTCCTAGTTAAAAATCAATTGTATGTTAAGAGCTTGAACCTAAGTTGCGAATTGGTATGGGCTTGAGAGAGCCCGAGCTAAGTCTAGGCCTAGCAATCTATTAGCTAAACCCTAGGTGGTGCACCCGAAATTTAGGTCGCGACATAAAAAAAGAAAATAAAATAAAACTTGATTTTAAAAATAATTTAAAGTTGATTTTAGAAAATAAAAAAAAAAAGTGCATAAAGAAAAAAAAAATCCTTACCCAATGGCAAAAAGCACTCTCTACTTCATTTTAATGTATTAGACGAACATAAAAAAAATAATGATAATTTCCCGAAAAATATTTTTTAGGAATGTTGTATTTTTGGCAAAACAAATGGAGCGTTGATAGAAAAGGGAGAGACTTGGCTTTGTTTTTCCTTTTGGCCAATCATTCAATATGAAGTTATCCCACTTCTCCACCCCAATGTCCAAATTTAAGGTAGCAAGCATTAAATCAGGGCCAGTCCGGTTGAAAAAAAGATTATTAGAAAATTAAATAATTATTAGTAAAGCAAAAAAACTCATTATACAAATATCACTTCAATTTTGAATTTAAAATTTCTTCATTAGGCTTATTATTTTTTTTTAGTAGATTTCTAGTGTAGTACTTCCACCCCATTATCGCTAGCAATCGCCGATGTTGCGATTTATAAGACCAATAAGGCCAAGAAGCCTCATCGATGTCTAAAATTATTGAATGAAATTTGAATGTCACTGATTTCGTTGCATGTACGTTTTATTCTCTGTTGAACTTTTGCGTACGTGAGTGGGTTCTTGGTTAGAGTAGCAATGCACGTCGTATAGGAACAAGCCCCACGCGATCAAATGCGTGAACAAATGTACTGCTGCTCAGTGCTCAGGAGAGTCCCACCCGCCATCACATGCTGATGAAAATACTGACATACGGCCTTTATTTATGAGGAGAGCTCACGTCTGTGAAAAGGAGCGATCGCATTAACAAAGCGGCGTCTTAAGAGCTCGTGTAATATTCTCTCTAAAGCGTCCGTGTCCTCGAGACGGACGTGAGCTCTCCTGTCATGAAGTCGACCCTTCGCACTCGCACGTAATCAAACTAGCCTCCTGCTGGTCCCCCACGGTTCAACTTCTTTCCAAAAAGAGTGATTATTCGTACGTAGAAACCGGTTCAAACCGACCCAAAAAAACCTGGTCAAAACCGATATTCTTCCTTTCTCTTCTTGGAAGGGGCCAATCACGTGCTATTAGCAGTCCTCAGACGAATGATACCAAACCATTGTTTTACTTTGCGTTCATTTACATTTTCAGGGTACTTCATGTATGTTAAAATGAGAGCCGTAGGCACGTAGACATATGTGGTGCAACATGTCGTTCTATATTCAAGCTAGCAAATGCGCATTCTCAACCTGAACGAACAGCTTCAAATAGAAAAAAATTTATATGCGAGCTCGAATTTAATATGGAGGGATTAAAAAAATCGGTTCATTACTCAGTTCAGTACAACTTTAAAGAATTGGATGCTCTAAGGTGAGGATCAAATTAAAAGCTCAACACCGGCTATCTTTTTAGCATATAACATCAAATAAGAAAATCACGCGCCATGACGATGTAATTCTTTCTAGTAACAATCCATAAAAGCGAGAAACTATCGAAAGAATTGTATAACGAGCATTTTATTTATATTAAACCTTCGGAAGGAACTCATCCATGAAAAATATACTTTCTTTATAAATATAATGAAGTGTTGACACGTAAATTCAAATTAAATTTTTAAAAAATTTGAATAATATTCCAAACTTTGACATGCATTTTCACTTTTGTTTAAGCAAAGTGGCGCCATCACGTGCGCATGCTTGAAGCGCTCCCAGCCCCTACGATCGATCCCCAACACCGATTACGAGGTATGTGGTTTTTCTACTAAATGCTCGATTTTGCAATTGCGTTAAGCAAAATCTCTCCCAATTCTCCATCGTCAGTAACAAAGCGGTCTTAATTCCTTATTAGTGAGATAAGTGTGAGATAGCTTTTGAGTTGGCTAACTTGGTTCGAGCCCTTGTTTTCATCTTTCAATATCATCCCCGACATAAGGAAAGAGGGATGTGATTGACATTTCTATACGTTCGGAATAGGCTGGGCCTATCTAAAAGCTGAACAGACCCCTCATTTTTCTCGGCAATAATATCCTAAATTACTAATGATTCATTTGAATTATTATAGCGTGCATTGTGCCGGATGTTCGAGCTTTAGAGTTATAATGTGACATGAGAATGAAAACCCGCCTCACGATTCATCAGTGCTCGAATGTCTAATGAAGAAAGCGAGTAATCGCAAATCTTTTTCAAGGGGGATCGGTCATTATATTTATAGTAAATATCGTCACATCGAGACGGAAGAATTACTTTATCATGAGTTTTAGCTGGATGCAATCCATAATGTTAATGCGGTCTCCTCTTTTCTTTCATCCTTTTGGCTCACATGAGAAAATCTACAATTAAAAAAGAAAAGAAAAGCTTGGAAAGGAAAATGTTTTCGCTACCCTATCATTGGGTACGGACTACACACTGCATGCGGCCAAACGTGACGCAACGGAGCAACGAGGCAAGCGAGTCACGGAATGCTGCCAGGTCGGTTGGATCGGGGACCGAGTTGCTCATTGAGCCAACCCAACGCGTCCGGCGTCCTCCTTTCCTCCCACTTACGCATTCTTCTGTCTCCTACTCTTTTCGCTCTCCCAACTGTCTAAAATCATGCTTTCGGCAACATTTTGAAGGCAAAAGGGGGGCTGGGGTTACAGCACGAGGGTCATTTTGCACTCTCCATGCGGGGCATTTGAATAAGCTTTCAAACCACCCGATTCTTGGTGAGGTTACACCTTAACCAATACCAATGCCAAGGATCCAAGGGCTGTCTCCTCGAAAGAGTTGGGATCCATCTCTCTCTCAAAGTGTCCTCATGCTCGGTCTCAGCGGGATGGTTTTGGTTCATCTAGGACCAAAACCCCCCTCCCCTTCCTTTTTCCTCTTCCCCTCTCCCATGTTTTCGCGAATCCCTCTCTCTCACATCGCCCACAGCCGTTGTTTACCGCTTGTAGATCCATCGTCCATCCGCTTGCGGACATAGTTTTCTCGACATCCACGCGATTCCTAGACGTAACGAATTATTGTTTTGTCATTGAGTGTCTTCAAATCACTTCTTAAGCAACTAATAATTATCAACGAATTCATTTCTTCTCGATACCCCATCATTATTTATTAATGCTAAGGAGAGCGGTATAATCTCGCTAAATTATGCATATCGATTCGCCGGAATAGTGCACTTGGCTTGCTCTGGTCCAAAACATGATCAATTGTTTAAGCTCTTGGAGCCGCCACAATCCAGTAGGTTGTGAGCAGGAGACTGTTCCTAGACCGAACTCTGATAGAAAGACGCATCACTTTCGATGATTGATTGCCAGTATTGCAGAGCAGGCTTCCCACGACATTTCCCCAACTTAAAGACGCCATTCATTCTTAGAATGCACACGTTTCGAAGGCCCGTGACTCCCTATCTTTTGAGCTTCGGTTTCCGAGGGATGACTATGTTGCCCGGTTTCGGCCCGTAGTGCTTTGTCCATTCTTCTGATTATTTTTTCACAGCAAAAGGAATTCGAGTACCGTTCTCTCACTTGCGAAGAAAGGAATGGGACAATGCTTGGTGGGCAACCACCCTAAGGAGAATCCGTCCGACCCTTCCTCTATGAAGAAAGTAACGAGCGAGAATAAGTCCAAAGAAATCTTCAAACACCCCTCTCCTCTCCTCTCACCTCATAAAGAAAAAAGGACACAAAAAGGACCCATGCCCATTGCTCCCAGCTCACGACGTCTACCCTTTTCCATGTTGTGATGCAAAATGAGTCTT
Source organism: Eucalyptus cladocalyx (assembly GCA_017140615.1). Lineage (NCBI taxonomy): Eukaryota > Viridiplantae > Streptophyta > Magnoliopsida > Myrtales > Myrtaceae > Eucalyptus > Eucalyptus cladocalyx. Next base: position 32,675,347 of record CM029516.1, read on the forward strand.
GTTTGTTATCTCTTTTATGTCTTCAACCCTTTCTTGTTACCTAGAAGGGATTCACCAACTGCCCATGCCATAGGGAGACGATGAAAAGAGACCAAAAGAAGAGCGGGGTGGGTGGGACACCATCCTTCATTACACCATAATTATTGAATGAAATTTGAATGTCACTGATTTCGTTGCATGTACATTTTATTCTCTGTTGAACTTTTGCGTACGTGAGTGGGTTCTTGGTTAGAGTAACGATGCACATGGTATGGGAACAAGCCCCACGCGATCAAATGCGTGAGCAAATGTACTGCTGCTCAGGAGAGCCCCACCCGCCATCACATGCCGGTGAAAATGACATACGGCCTTTATATAGGAGGAGAACTCACGTCTGTGAAAAGTGAGCGATCGCATTAACAAGCGGCGTCTTAAGAGCTCGTGTAATATTCTCTCTAAAGCGTCCATGTCCTCGAGAAGGACGTGAGCTCTCCCGCCCAAAGACACACTCTCTCGCTTCTCGCTCTTCTCCATCCCAAAGACACTTCTGTCCTTAATATGGATAGAGGTGCCCGCCTACTTCAACGATTTAATCTTCTCGTTGCTGCCCAGCGTGCACGCCAAGAAAATGAATTCAACTTGGGTCTCACGTAGGTAGTGCGATTGTTTTTTATCGCCAATTTTTTTTGTCTCTTATGTATATTTTATTGTCTTCAGACTTCAAGAACGGCGAGACTATGTGCGACGATACAACCTGGCAGAACGACGAATGAACGCCCTCCTTGATAACATAAGGGAAGAGGAACTTTTGGTCCTCTCTTCGCAAGCCCAAGCCGCAGCATTCTTATCATTGTGGGGGAGACTTGAGCGAAATCGCGGTGAGTTGTGACGCGTCCAAATTCGTATCGGCAACGCGGCAGCCCGGGACCGATGCGCCTCCAACTAGAAAATCATGCTTTCGCGCTTGAGGACACCGACATGTATTTCCGCCTACCGCCCCCGCCCCCACCCTCACCGAGCCACCAGCCCAATAAGGCCAAGAAGCCTCATCGATGTCTAAAATTATTGAAAGAAATTTGAATGTCACTGATTTCGTTGCATGCATGTGTTATTCTCTGTTGAACTTTTGCGTACGTGAGTGGGTTCTTGGTTAGAGTAGCGATGCACATCGTAGGGGAACAAGCCCCACGCGATCAAATGCGTGAACAAATGTACTGCTGCTCAGGAGAGTTCCACCCGCCATCACATGCCGATGGAAATACTGACATACGGCCTTTATTTAGGAGGAGAACTCACGTCTGTGAAAAGTGAGCAATCGCATTAACAAGCGGCGTCTTAGAAGCTCGTGTAATATTCTCTCTAAAGCGTCCGTGTCCTCGAGACGGACGTGAGCTCTCCTGTCATGAAGTCGACCCTTCGCACTCGCACGTAATCAAACTAGCCTCCTGCTGGTCCCCCACGGTTCAACTTCTTTCCAAAAAGAGTGATTATTCGTACGTAGAAACCGGTTCAAACCGACCCAAAAAAACCTGGTCAAAACCGATATTCTTCCTTTCTCTTCTTGAAAGGAGACAATCACGTGCTATTAGCAGTCCTCGACGAATGATACCAAACCATTGTTTTACTTTGCGTTCATTTATATTTTCAGGGTACTTCATGTATGTTAAAATGAGAGCCGTACGCACGGAGACATATGTGGTGCAACATGTCGTTCTATATTCAAGCTAGCAAATGCACATTCTCAACCTGAACGAGCAGCTTCAACTAAAATTTTTTTTCTATGTGAGCCCAAATTTAATATGGAGGGATTCGAAAAATCAGTTCATTACCCGGTTCAGTGCAACTTTAAAGAATTGGATGCTCTAAGGTTAGGATCTAATTAAAAGCTCAACACCGGCTATCTTTTTAACATATAACATCAAATAAGAAAATCACGCGCCATGACAACATAATTCTCTCTAATAACAATCCATAAAAGCTAGAAACTATCGAAAGAATTGTATAACGAGCATTTTATTTATATTAAACCTTCGGAAGGAACTCATCCATGAAAAATATACTTTCTTTGTAAATATAATGAAGTGTTGACAAGTAAATTCAAATATAAATTTTTAAAAAATATTGAATGATTTTCCAAACTTTAACATGCATTTTCATTTTTTTTTTTAAGCAAAGTGGCGCCATCACGTGCGCATGCTTGAAGCGCCCCCAGCCCCTACGATCGATCCCCAACACCGATTACGAGGTATGTGGTTTGTTTACTAAATGCTCAATTTTGCAATTGCGTTAAGCAGAATCTCTCCTAATTCTCCATAGCCAGTAACAAAGCGGTCTTAATTACTTATTAGTGAGATACGTGTGAGATGGCTTTTGAGTTGGTTAACTTGGTCCGAGCCCTTGTTTTCATCTTTCAATATCATCCCCGACATAAGGAAAGAGGGATGTGATTGCTATTTATGTACGTTCGGAACATGCGGCCTATCAAAAAGCTGAACACACCCCTCATTTTTCTTAGCGGTAATATCCTAAATTACTAATGACTCATTTGAATTATTATAGCGTGCATTGTGTCGGATGTTCGAGTTTTAGAGTTATACTTTGACGTGAGAATGAAAACCCGCCTCACGATTCATCAGTGCTCGAATGTCTAATGAAGAAAGCGAGTAATCGCAAATCGGATCGGTCATTATATTTATAGTAAATTTCGCCTGTCACGCCCCGATCTTCGGGCACGCGCCCATCCCTTAACTAGTCGATTTATTTGTGATGTCCCAGGAAGGTTGCCGACCCATTCTTTTATATACGCATGCGGAAGCTTAATGAAATCCCAAGACAATCAAATAATGGGATAGAAAAGTAGGATCATATTTTTTAAATGAAACCAAGACGAGTCTTTATAGACAAACTGGTTAATTGCTGTTGACACCTAATATTTCAGAAAATAATAAAAAAAATAAAAATTCGATTTTGGAAATATATCTTCATTTCAAAATTCAAAAATTCAGTTTTTATTTGATTTTGGAGCATTTTTATTGTTGGAGTCGTTGAGTGAATATCTCGCTTGCAAAAACAACTTTGAGCGCTTTCACTATAAAATGCGAGGCTTCAAAATCGAGTTCGGGGGGGCGACTTCTCTTCGTCGTGGAAAATGAAAGCAAAAGAAAAAGTTAGTAGGGGTTCTCTCTTCGTCTCGGTCGAAGGAAGAAAAAGAGTACAAATGTGGAAAAAGTGAAAAGGTGAAAAAGTGAGAGAGAGAAGGAGTTGACGTGAGCAAGGAAAAGAGGAAAAGTACAGTGGGAGAGAGAGAGGGGATGTTCGACAGAGAGTGAGCAGAGAAAGAAACGAAAAGAAAAGAAAGAAAAAAGGAAAGATGAACAACTGTTCATCTTCATCTTCTTCGTGAGTCCCCATCCGAAGTCCCTGTTGCTCGCTCCTGCGCCCTGCACCGTCGCTGTTCCACCGGTCATCTTTCCGCCGCTGCGCGTCCCCGTAAGCGCTGCCGCCCTCAGCGTCCAGCGACCGCACCTCCGCCGGAGCGCAACGCCATCACCTCCACATCCGCCCGACGAAGCCGCTGCCGTGTCGATCCGAGCCTCACCAGAGCGACCACCTGAGCTGCAGCAGATCCTCTCTGAACCACCCTCAGTCGGCCTCCGAGCACCACCGCGCCTCCGCCGCCGAGCCTCGCCGTGCCTCGCCTGTAGCCCGCAAAGCCGTGTCCGGTCGCCAGCCACTGCCGCGACGCCATTGCCGCCCCTGATCAGACCACGACTTGCGCCGCCCGAGCGACGACCCACAGGAGCCCGCGTTGCGACTCGATTCCCCTACTTGCCGGACGCCGAGCCGTCGTTCCGTTCACGATTGCCTGCTGCCAACTGCTGCACCGCCTCTGCTCCGCTTGACGCCGCGAGCAGCGACCTGCTCGTTTCCACTTGCAGCGCCACACGACGACCCGACACCGCGTCCTCCTCGCTGACCCCTCCCGGGCGACACCTGACGCCACCGCCTCGAGCTCTTGCCGCCGCTCCTGATCCGAGCCTGCTGCCGTGCTCTTGACCCACCCTGTTGCCTCCCCTGTTGCAGGGCCTTAGGTAGTTTATTTATTTTTTATTTTTTTATTCATTTCATGTTATGTTAGCTTGTTTTTTTTAAGTTTCATTATTTGAATTGTAGTATTGTATGTTAATATTTGTAGACCTTGTAGACATTAGGAGTTTTATCCCAAATTAAGGTAATTATTAATTTGACCCGTAAGACGTCGGGTCATTTTTTTAATCACTTTAGTATTTAGAAATTTTGATATCATTTCAATTGTTAAATTGTTATAGAGTTAAAATTATTACTAATTTAATATGTGAGACAATGGATTATTTTTTCAGTTGTTTTAATTCTTATCTTTTTTTTTAAAATAGTTACTTGTTTGGAAAGATTAAAAAAAATAAAAAAAATCAAAAAGTACATAAAATCTAAATATTGCATTAGAGCACTTAGGTTTAGTAAATTTGACAGTATTTTTAGGGTTAGTAAATTAGAATTGCATTTATAGGATTATAATATTTAGATTATATTCTTAGATGGGTGATTTTTTGTTAGGGCTAATTTTAAATAATGTTAGCATGTCTTGATTTTTTTATATAGCTTTTAAGATAAGATATAGTTTAAGTTAAATTGATTCCTAAAATAAATTAGAATATTATTCACTTTAGATAGTTTAATTATTCTTTATTAATTTCGAATTTCAATAAAGAAAATCAGAAAAATATTAGGTACATGTTAGTTAATTTGCATAATAGGTTTAATTAGAATTTGTTTATTAGTAAAATATTGTCATATCTAGAACTTAGGTACTTAGGTCCATACACATTTCATATTAAAGCAACACACCTAGATATTTTTAGATTAAGTCGATTTTCATTTAGTAAAACAAAAGAGGAACAAAAAATGTTATGCATGCCATATGAGTTATAGTTTAATTTTTTTTAATAAAAAGGAAAATGCTAAAAGATGATCATTGCACCATTAAGTTACTTTCTTTTCAATAAAAAACATTATGTTATTAAAAAAAAATCATTTCCTTGGTTAGTTAATAGGTTAATTCATAATTAATCTCATATCATCATCATTTAGCATAGGTTGCATATATGCATTAAGAAAATGAATCATCATAAAAAAAAAAAATCATAAAAAAGCATACATGTATAAATACTATGTCATTCATTCTATATCACGTAGCACATGCATATTCAGAATTATATAAATTAAATTGCATACATATAGTGATAAGTTTAAGTCATACCATATGAATTGCATCTCACATATCATTAAAGTAAAATCCATGCATATTAAATTTAGATTAAGATTGCATATAATTAACATTTTTTTAAAAAAGAAAAAGAAAAATTAGGTGTCATGTCATTTAGAAATTATATTTAGGGCATGCATTTTTATTATCATTTTTTATTGAATGTCATTTTATTGATTGTGCATCCGCATGACCACCATTTGCATGTTAGTAGCTTAGGTTTAAATTAATCAACATTGCCTGCAAAATATTTTTAAAATTAAAATAAAAGGTACGGAAAGGGCGTTAGATTAATCTAGCGTAACCATGTCCCCGGACGTATTAAATCTCTGGTTCGCAATAGTAAAGTATTCTCCCATACTTTACTTGGGTTTCTAACCAGCCCTAATTGGTTAGTGGCGGCTCCAAATTGAAATTGCATGTTTAAATGAATTAATTTCTATCAAGTCGCGATTGGTAGGACTTGGGAGGGTCCATGCCAAGTCTTCGGACTTAGTAATCCATTAGCCTTCTTTAGGTAATTCACCTTCAAAAAATTCGGGAAGGTCGCGACAATTACAAACTTAGGCTGTTTACAAAATTGACGGTTATCATAAAGGGGACTGTCTTAACATCCACTAGTCAGACTCATTTGCCGATTCTTTAGCCTACACCTTCCGAACTCCAGGATTTCCAGTCCTTCACGATCGTCATCTAGGGACCTGAAATATTTTCCCAAAATCGGAATGAGACTATGTCTCAGCAAGTTCTACCCCATTAAGACTTGATTAGGAAGCCAATACGCCATAAGGGCTGCCTAAACACAACACAGGTTAAAGGGCTTACATTGGCATTAGTTCCTTATGTTCAATCAATAATATTGATAACTACAGCAATTAATCACATTTCACCAATCAGATCGACTCAGCGATCAATCGACTTAATCGATTACATGTCATCATGACCTTTTCCTGGTCGGTACATTTAATACTATTTATAAAGTCCGACCATAATCTAGGACTGCTCACCCAAAGCTGAAAATAGATAGCATAGCTCGCCCAAAGCTGATAAATATAATATACTATGTATATGCTCGCTCAAAGTTGATAGATTAGGGCCCCCAGGCCAATTTAGAATATTATATATACGTGGTCACCCAAAGCTGATAATAAGGTATATTGCTCAACCAAAGTTGACACATCGCCCGTAGGTTGATATAGTATACCGGTAAATTGCTCACCCAAAGCTGACATATTGCCCGTGAGCCGATCTAGTATACCACTCTCTCATACAATCAATTCCATCTTTTATCATTCTCGATAAATAGTCGTGTGTAAGTACATGGTTGGCCTTAGACAAAATATAATAATTTCATTTACACATATCCCACCAATTTCAACAGCCAATTACATATTTTTGGCGCTGTAAACCGACGCCCGGTTATTTTTCCATTAATAACCAAAATCAGATAATTTAGGAATAAATCCTAAATTCACAATTAATTCAATTCAGCATAAATTAACGCTCAAATAAATAAACGGACTGCACCATGACAATCAGTACGGAATTTCGATTGTCCGCCATCTCAATCTTAATTTCCTAAAATTAATTAATTAATTAATTTCGAAAATTAATAATTAATTACAATAAATTCAATTTAGCTCAAATTAGAGCTCACTTAAATAAACGGACTTCACCAAGATCATCAGCATAAAATTCCGGTCACCGGCTATCCGATCAAAATTTCCGGAAAATAATAAAAAATAAAATTTATTCCGAAAATTAAATAAAATAATATTAGATTATAATAATACAATATAAAAATAATATTATAAATTCGAATTAATTAATTAATTTAAAATAATTAATTAAGGCTTAAACAAGATTACTTTAATCTAAACATTTACTTAGCCTTAATTAATTATCCACTAAACTAATCACATCCCTTAATCCACTTAACATTTAAATAAATTAATCTAATCACCTAAACCTACTTAGTTTAATCTAAACACCCCTTAAACATGATTAACCTACTAAGCGGGAATTAGTGAGTTAAACACACCCGATTAACGATCCGAGCGCCTCAAATCGACGGGGATGTTGAGGGGATCGATTCACTCCAAGATGGGCCTAGCTTCCGGGGTTAGGAAGTTGGCCAAAACGGGCCAAATAGCCACTGCCATACTCATTTTTCTAGATGCTGATTAGGGCTGATGGAGGGGGAGACGGTGGCTGGTTCGAGTCGGAATGGGCAGAGGAGGACAATGGCAGCTTGGGCGGAGCAAACGGTGGCTCCGACGGGTCTCCGGTGGTGGCTAGCGACGAGGAGCAGTAGCTAGACGGAGGTGCGGGAGGCTCGGGGTCACACGAGCAGGGCGGAGCTGCATGCGAGCTAGTCAGTCGTGCGAGCGGAAGGGGGAGCGGCACGCCCGGATGGGTGGCGCCGGCGCCGACAACGGGCGGCGGCGTTGAGTGACCGAGCGAGCGGCGAAGGGGCGTGCGGCGTGCGGCGTGCGGCGTGCGGGCTGGCCTGTTCCGATCGCACTCCCTCCTCCTCTCTTTGCTCTCTCTCTCTTCCCAAGCTTGAAGATGATGTTGATTGGTGCCCTTTTTGAGATTAAATCTCCACCCTCCACTTGTCAAGCTCTCATCACTTGGCTCCAAATAAGGTGACATCACATTCCACTAACTTCAAACCTCCCACAACAATCTTCAATGGGTCTAATTCCATCCTCCGCCGTGGCATGAAATCTTGTACACTTAATTCAATCAATTCTCAATCAATTCCATCCAATTGAAGCTCAATTAAATTAACCCATGTGTCCTCAACCTTCTTATGACTTTTCCCCATCAAATGATCCCACTTGCTTCCCAAAGATTCGATTAAAAACGGCCCTCTGACAATCTCGAACAAAAACGACCTTACTTTGCTTTTCCGCCAAAAATTTCGGTTTGTAGAAAAATCTTTAGAGGGTCTGTTGCCGTTATTAACATCTTAGGTGTTTTGGAAGTTCAAGTTTGTCCGTCAGATTTGAAGTCTGTTTTTATTTTCTTTCTTTTCTGGAATATATCTTCCATTAAGCATTTTTTTTTTCCAAAAGCACCACTAGTTTTCTTGTCATTCTTTACATAGGAACCGCTTGCTGCTGGAGGTTCTAACATCCCACAAAAGCATTCATGAGGTTTTGGCACATCTAGCCCGTCGCTTGCCACTATGGATGACACATGTGTATACTTTTCGCCCGATCTATACTTGCAATGCCTTATTGATTGATGGTAGTGTTTGCTGTCAACAAATAATGCGAATCTTGATGCCCGCCTCATGAAGGTTCGATCTCTATCTACCTCAAAAAGAATGCTACAATTGATTGATTGGCTTGTGGACATGGGTTCTAGGAGTGTGTTGGCTTGTCGCCGTTTTAGGTTATTAGAGTGAAATGGTCACTTCATGCGAGAGAGGAAATAGTATTTGAGTGTGCATGGACCTTGCTGGAAAGCGCACAAAAGAGGACAAGGGAAATGATTGAGGAACAAGAAGCAGTCCGGGGCGGGCTTTTTTCTATCCAAGATGTCATGCGGATTACAGTTCGTGAGTGGTTATAGATTTTCCTATAGTTACAACATCTTTTAGCCTTTTCTCTTCTGAATTTTATGAGCTATGACATCTAGGTATCGAGCATATAATGAGCCATGTCATTGATAAGATCTCTGTTTTTGGTTATTTATAAGTTATCATTAGTTTTGTAGATTGGTGGGTACAATTAGTAGTTGTGATACTTGGTGGTAGTGGCATTTGAAATTGCAACAACTAACTTAGATGTTTTCTAACTGTAACTCCTTCTAGAATTATTCATGTCGACTAGCATTGTCATACCACTGGTGAACCATTATATATAAAACAATGATGCAGTTAGTCTTATAATATGCTCGGTACTCATCTTAGTCTATTTTTTTTTTTTTTTTGTATGGATTAGTGCGGTGGAAGTATTGTGAAAGTATGATATGTTGCTTGTTCTCATTCTTACATGTAAGGTGTTTGCTCACATTTTCCTATTTTTAATACTAGGATAAGAGCCTCACTGTTACACACAAGCTAGGAGTTTTTGGAGGGTGTGGTCTTGTTCTATCTATCATTATTGGACCTTTTGGAATCAATGTCGGCGGAATTTCAGGATCAGATGAGTCGCCGTATATACTTGCTCTATTTTCTTGCTTCCTGCCCTTTCTAGGAGCTGCATTGATTGCAATTGGTCTCTTTTACCTTGGCTTAGAGCATCCCATTGTTGAAGAGGATGTTGAGGTTAGAAAGTTGGAGCATTAGGAGCTGGTTCAAAAGTTTCAACATGAAGCGGAATCTCACGCCAAAGTTTGCGAAAATGTCCCCCGAAAAATTTACCTCCTACTGCTGCAGATCTACTCCCAAATGGTGCGGGTTAAACCCTCCTCAGCTGAAAACATAACATCAAAGTATGTCCAATGTGCGGATGATCTATTGCTGCTCCATGAGATGTCGAGTAAGTCTATGCAATTCACAGCCTTGATCTTTAGCCATCAACTAAATCTTTGCACTGAATTGGACATGGTCATTGCATATGAAAGGTCGCTTGTGCATATACAACAATCAACATGAGCTCCGTGGCCATTAGCATTCTTCGGTACATAAGGTGAACTTTTCGTCCAATCTAAACTTGCAAATGCCTTATTGACCGACAACATTGTTTGCTGTCAACAAATAAGGTGAACTTTGATGCCCGCCTCATGAAGGTCTCCTTCTACCTAAAAAAGAAGGGCGTTTCCAATTCAATTTACAATTTGGCTTGTGCGCATAAGTTCTCTGGATGTTCACTGGCAATGTTTGGAGTCAAACTCCAAACTTGCTACTTCCAAACATTCTACGTACTGGAAGTAGCAAGTTTGCCACATTTCTATAACATGGCTACCCATTCGTTCTGTCGACTTCCTCGTAAAAAAGGAGGAGAGTTAAATCAAGCAAGCGATGTAGGTGTGACTTTGCTACTTTGGCTATTCATGCAACATAGTGCCCAGTTTTTTGGTTCCATAGGTTCTGGTTATAGTACTGTAGATCCTCCTATTATCTTTTTCGAGTCCCAAAACTTGAGATACATCAGGTTATGCACTTGATCATTTCATTCCCATTTGATGTTTTACCCTTCTAATGTTGGAAATTAGCATGTGTTAATCGGGTTTTGACAAGATCTTTGTAATCAAATATAATTTTTATACTTCCACAATCCTTTAGTTTAGTTAACAGAAAACTTATTACATTGCATCTGTCGTCATTTTCTTGGTAAAAAATATAATATGAAAATTAATTAAATTTAATTTAAAACTAAATTTATTGAAAATATTTAAAAATAAAATTAAAAAATTTAAAAAATTAAAAAATTGACAAAAAATTTAAAAAAATTAAAACGGAGGCGGCTAAGGGCTAAAATCTTTTTGTAAATTTTTTAAATTTTTTGTAAATTTTGTAAATTTATTTTTTAAAATGTTTTAAATAAATTTATTTTTAAATTTAATTTAAATAATTTTTATATTATATTAAAATTCAATTTATGCCAAAACGACGTCGTTTTTGCTGATTTAAGAGTTCTAGTTTGGCGAACACTTAAAATGACGTCATTTGGGGTGAATTCAAGCCGACTCAGCTCTCCGGCGAGACACATTATCAAGAAATATTAATATTTTAATGCCACGTATGATTTCCAGCCAACTTCGCCGGAGATGGCACTCAAGTGTCCTACTTTTCTTAAAATGTGATGCTTAAGTATATCTTTCGTAAGTTATGACACTTAAGTGTCCATTTTTGCCAAGTTATGGCACTTGAAAGGTTCTTTTACCGTTTTCTAACTGTAACTCCTTCTATAATCATTCACGTCGACTAGCATTGTCATATACCGGTGAACCTTTATATATAAAACAATGATGCGGTTACTCACATAATATGCCTGGTACTCATTTTAGTCTTTTTTTTTTTTGTATGGATTAGTGCGGTGGAAGTGTCGTGAAAGTATGATATATTGCTTGTTCTCATTTTTATATGTAAGGTGTTTGCTCACATTTTTCTATTTTTAATACTAGGATAAGAGCCTCACTGTTACACACAAGCTAGTAGTTTTTAGAGGGTGTGGTCTTGTCGTATCTATCAGGGGTGTAAACGGTTCGGTTCGGTTCGGTTCGGTTTTCAAAAAAACCGAACCGAACCGAACCGTTAGAAAAATCTTCCGAACCGAAACCGAAACCGAACCGAACCGAATACGAACCGAACCGAAATTTCGGTTCGGTTTTTCAGTTTTTCGGTTTTTCGGTTTTTCGGTTTTTGGTTTTGGTTTTCGGTTTTTTTTTTTTTTTTTTTTTTTTTTTTTCTGTTAAACTTAGATTTCTCCACTTTTATTTCTTTATTTGTATTTGTTGGTTCGGTTCGGTTCGGTTAACCGATAAAAACCGAACCGAACCGAAAATTTTCGGTTTTTAATGAAAACCGAACCGAATGAAAACCGAACCGAAAAAACCGAATTTTTCGGTTCGGTTCGGTTCGGTTCAGTTTTCGGTTCGGGAACTGACAGCCTTATCTATCATCACTGAACCTTTTGGAATCAATGTCGGTGGAATTCGAAGATCAGATGAGTCGCCGTATGTACTTGCTCCATTTTCTTGCTTCTTGCCCTTTCTGGGAGCCGCATTGATTGCAATTGGTCTCTTTTACCTTGGCTTAGAGCATCCCATTGTTGAAGAGGATGTTGAGGTCAGAAAGTTGGAGCTTCAGGAGCTGGTTCAAAAGTTTCAACATGAAGCAAAATCTCACACCCAAGTTTGCGAAAATGTCCCCTGAAAGAATGTACCTCATACTGCTGTAGATCTACTCCTAAATGGTGCGGGTTATACCCTATTCAGCCGAAAATATAGCATCAAAGTATGCCCAATGTGTGGATGATCTACTGCTGCTCCATGAGATATCAAATATGTCTATGCAATTCATAGCCCTGATCTTTAGCCATCAACTAAATCTTTGCATTGGATTGGACATGGTCATCACATATGAAAGGTTGCTTGTGCATATACAAAAATCAGCATGAGCTCTACGGCCATTAGCATTCTTCGGTACATAAATTTGTAGTTATGGTGAGTGCCAATCTATTCTTTTGCACATACGAACAGCTTATAGTCCTTTAGTCCGGGTCGAATGCACGATTGCAGGGTTAAACCGTTAGTAGTATGTTAAAGTACAATTCTTCAATCCCAGTGGTTGAACCCGTGAATGTTCTCTATGCTATTACGACCATCCTTAGTTGCATTGAAAATTTATACAAACTGATCATTCTCAACGCTTCCAAGTGAAATATAGATGTCTGCAGCGCCATGGCTTCATCATCTTGCTCTTGGTGCTAAGCCAACCAGCTTGTCAAACAACTTAGAATAATCAGATATTTCATGTTCTCCAATACTCACCATTTTTTCATCTGTTATAATATGAAGAGGTTCTTGCTTCCCGGTTCGACTTCAATTTATTTTGTATGCCGGGATCATGATCAGAGACGAACCACAAATGAAGACTGTTTCAAAGATCCGAGATTATGCTGATTGTGAAGAAGTTTGGAAATTTATCCGACTTTGTTTTCTCTTTCAGTTCTTGTCTTTTGTTTCTATAGCTGTTAGATAGTATATGTAGACTTGAAAGCGAAACAATAGGCGATCCGAGGCTCGCCACTAGCCAGATCGGCGAACCAGCAAGCATGAGCCTCTAGCTTGCCCATTTGGCGAGCCTAGAGGCCAAAGGTCGGCGAGCTCGAGGCTCGCCCTTGCTCTTAGGCCTTCACACTTGCCGAGCTTTGGCGAGTGGTGAGTTCAAGGCACGCTGCTCGCTGCTAGCTAGATTGGCGAACTAGCTGTGAGCGTGAGCCTCTGGCTCAATAATCTACTAAGGCTAGAGGCCAGTGTGCCAGCAGAAGCTAGCCTTTGGCCAGCCGTAGGCCATTGCTAGGGCCGGCAACTGGCCAAAAAAGAAAAAAGAAAAAGAAAAATTATTTTAAAAAAATCAATTTAAAAAATAACTTAAAAATTGATTTTAGAAAATAACATGATAACAAATTTATTAAAAAAAAAGGTGCATAGAGAAAAAATTTTCCCTCTCGAACAGTGAAAAATACTTTCATGTGTTAGATGAACATTGGAAAATAATGACATTTTCCTAAAAAAGGGCTTTTTGGAATTTTTCAGGAAAAATGTTGTTTTAAACGAAACCTTGGTAGAAAAGGGAAAGACTTGGTTTTGTTTTATGTTTTTTTTTTTTTTAATTATCATTATCGGCCAAGCATTCAATATGAACTTATCCCACTTCTCCACTCCAATGTCCAAACTTAAGTTAGCAGTCATTAAATCGGGACCCTAGTGAGGTTGAACAAAAATTAATAAAGAGAAAATTAAATAATTATTAGTTCAGCCATAAACTTATTATATAAACATCACTTCCATTTTAAATTTTTTCAACATTAGTCTTATTTTTTTATGTAGAATTTCAGTGTAATGCTTCGACTCGATTAACGCTAGAAAACACTGATATTGCAATTCATGAGCAGGGCGTTACGTCGGGTGGTTGATAATGATTCGACACCATCGCATGAGTGGATTTTGGCGGAAATTAGTCGGAGGGACCATGTGGAAATTTTTGCACAAATGTTTAGGGACTTTATTAATAAAATTGAAAGGTCTAAGATTGATCCGTACAATAAATTTATTATTAAATTGATAAATATATCTAGAAAGATTCATATTAGGCTCTCGGGATACATAGGGACTAAAAATGCAACAAAAAATAAAAAGAAAAAGAAAAAAAGAGAAAAAAAAAGTCAATTCCATGAGCAATATCATCATCAAGCAGTCACTTTAAAAGCTACTCATTACAGAAGAAAATGAAACCAAATGGAGCTGAAAGAAAAATAAAAGCTGGGCATTTAGAATTTCCAACACGTGAATGGCGGAGGAATAGCGTGTTTGACAGTCGAGTGTTGATGCCGGAGTCCCATTTTTTTTTTTTTTTTTTTTTTTGGGTCTAAAAGGAGTAGATTCATTCATCTTGGAAAATCAAACGTGCACCGGGGCTTCAGTACGTAACGTAGTTCTAAAAGGGCTTTGCGTCATTGGGCTTTGGCGGCCCAGTCCGCAATAAAATTGGCTTCTCTCCTGCAGTGTCGAATCCGGAGCTTTGAGAATGGTGGGATCAGTTCAGTGCACTCAGCCAGTTAAGACGCGATCTCCGAAAGAGTCAAACTTTGACTCTGCACTGCAGCAACTAGTGTCAGACAGCACTAAATTTGCTCTCTTTCCCTATCTGCAAAAGGTGTTCTAGGGTAATAAGAGTTAAACGCCTGCACCACCTCCACTTGCAAAGCTGAAGCAGCATGAACGCCGCTGGAGAAACCGTCGATGAGTCTTCCCAAGTGGTCTCGGCAGACGCGAGCCACCGCGCTGTCTTCTCTTCCCGTCGGAAAGGCCCCATCAACATGTACTTTCAGTGTTCCGAGCTCCGGTGGACTCCAAACCAGGTTCGATCCAGTAAGTATATGCTGGGTTTTCCAATACTGCAGACCCCAGAAGCACGAGATTCTTGCGTTTACTAGTGCTGCGTCCACTATCGTTGCAGGATCTGGACGCTGATTTCTGAAGACAAAGTGATTGCGCGCTTTCCATATTTGCCAGAGGAGTGAGGCGAGAACCTCCAAGTCAGGTGAGTTTGCTCTGTTTTCTCTCAGATCTGCAAGCGGAGCATCGATTCTTGGTAGACCAAATACTGTTTGTCCAGGGGCATGGTAGAAATCGCTTGATCTGTGTGTCGATGCCGGAGTTAACTCCGGCAATAACGAACCCTTTAACGTTGGCAGTTCCCGCCGGTCAACGAAAATTATCTGACCCTTTCTGCGGAGGTCCAGACCCAAACCCAAGATGTGACTCAGTCAGACCAAACAAAATGACGAGCCTGACCAAAGATCTCAAGACCTGGCCCCTTAATGCATTTGTACTGAAAACGCTAATGCAGTTTTTTTACTTTTCAGTAACGGCAGAGGAAAATGTAACTGGAGAAGTTGTTCAGTTCAATTTTTTCTCAGATTTGCCTGCTTTCAGCATCTGCAATTTTTCCGATATTTCCAATTGGGTCCGAGCCTTCAGTACATGTAAATCCATGTGCAACGAGGCTTCTGTACTGCTTCGACTCCCTCGTGATGCAAAACAACTGACTACTCTCGATATGAGAAAACATGATGTGCTATCCGCCGTGTCCAATGTCCGCCAGATTTAACTTGCATACATGGTTCTAAGCTTCTCGCTCTCTTTCATGCATCAATTTGCGCACAGAATTTGCGACACAATTGCCAGGACTCAAAAGAACCATCCTTGTCCATCAAGCATCTAAAACAGAGGTTGCCCAATTCGACTCTTAATTCGGTGAAGAGCTAACGGTTGAAAACTGCCTCTTTCAGGGCAGATA
This sequence comes from Eucalyptus cladocalyx, assembly GCA_017140615.1. Taxonomy (NCBI): domain Eukaryota; kingdom Viridiplantae; phylum Streptophyta; class Magnoliopsida; order Myrtales; family Myrtaceae; genus Eucalyptus; species Eucalyptus cladocalyx. The sequence continues at coordinate 32,691,111 of CM029516.1, forward strand.
CGATGCAGAAGCACGAGCCTGGGAAGTTAGAAGCCAATGTGACAGGTGGGGAAGTTTAAAGCGTGATCCTTTCTGGGGCGTCTCCTGATCTGACTTTCAGCCCAACTACCTCTCAAAACCATGCTTCTGCTCCGCAATAAATTGACTTGCAGTTGGCTTTTCATCACTCGTTTTTTATCCAAAGAGGACATAGAAAAATCCTCTGAAACACCTACGGTTGCTGGGAGTTTTATGATGCAGATTCGCCATGGATGATGAACCTCTCCTCCGCACACCGGGACTCACAGAGATGTCGACGGTCAGGAGAGATTTCCCTTAGGTTTTCCTTGATCTCAACCTCAGCGGCCTCGGCACCATGCCAAGGCGGCAATCCGCCCCGCACCTCATAACCAACGATGCTATCATCCCCATAATCACGACGCGGCACTCTTCTCCCTTTGTGAATCTCATCGCCAACTTGACCAAGAAGAGACGACTCGCCCACCACTCCCACTTGGCTCCTTCCGAACTCACCTTTCACAAGGAGAGCACCATCGACGGGGAGGACTCCTGGCCGTCCCTTAAATGGACCCCTCTGTTTGTCCAGCGGGCGTTGTGGTATACTTGACGAGCGGGAGTTTCAAAGGCACACCCACGTTCAACCCGGTCGAACCTCTGTACTTCACCGTGGTCACTCTTTGCACGACTGGCTTTGGCCATGTCGTCCCTGACACGGCGTTCACAAAGCTGTTCAGTTGTGCTTTCATGCTGGTGGGCTTTGGATTTGTCGGGATCCTGCTTAACGGCATGGTCACCTACATCTGCGACTGGCAAGAGGCGGTTTTGCTGAGCACTGCGGGTCAAAACAAGTAAAATGGGATGGTCAGGACTTATATGATCGACAGAGAGAAGGGAAGGATGAGAATTAGGACGAAAGTGTGCGTGGCTTTGGCGGTTGTGATTAGTTGCACAGCTATAGGGACTATCGTCGAGCATTTCATGGAGGACTTGAGCTGGGTACAGTTTTTATCTGTCTGTTACATCCGACAGCCAGTTATGGGGTCTACGCATTCACGGCCTTGGCAGGAAGACGTTTCGCCATAATTTGGCTGGTGATAAGCACATTGGCAGTTGCCTGAGGATCGACAAGAGGAATCGTAGAATCGCGAAATGGGTTCTGCAGAAGAAGACGACCCCTGGGATCTAGTTGCTGCAGACCTTGATAACGACGGATCCATCGGGTAATTGTTTCTGCTTGGTCTGTGAACCTCTGCTAGATTTGTGCAATTTCCTTTTTTTTATTTCCTGAAACTTTGCTAAGTTGACTAGTAACTCCTGTCATTATCTAGACAACTATCAACACATTGCTGCTATTGGGTAAACATTAGAACAATAGACATCATTGGAACCAAAAGATTCGGAAGAAAATTTCAGAACTGACGCCTTAGGAGATTCTGATCAGCTTGACGAGTTGAACTTCCTTGAGATTTTGGAAGATTAGTCCCTAGCCCTGCTAAAGCTTCAGGAAGCATGTACTGCTATCATCCTTAGCGAAGTCCCAAGCAAGATCCTTTTACATTAGCAATGACTCGAATGGCGCGTGTTGCAATTTTCTATTTTAGAAAAATTCATTAGCAAAATAAGAGGCCCAAAAGAGACGCTAGAGAGAGCTTATTGGGCCCATCAAAGGCCCAAATCAGCCCCTCTAGCTGAATAGAAGAGCGGAAAAGCCAAGCTTCTCTTCTCCACATTTGTGCAACCGATAGATATAAAAGAACCAAGAAACGAGCTTCTCTTTTCCTTTATTCCAATATGTAATGCCATTCTTAAATTTTTAATATATTTAATAGTCTTTAGACATTTTGTATATATTTAGCTTGGTTCTTAAATTGAATGAAAATGTTCTATGTTATCATTCCATTAATTTAAGTGCGGGAACAACATTGAACATTTACATATAGTCTAAGGACCACGTATCGAAAGTTCGAGGATTATGTTGAACAAATTGAAAATTCAGAGACGATATTACTCATTGAGTTAAAATAAGGGATTACATAAAACATTGAGCCAAAGTTAAGGGACTATTTGTGTCATTTTCCTTTTACTTTTCCAGGCTTCCGGCAAAATCTGAGTTTAGAATCTATATGGTCATTGATTATATGTTAAAAAGAAAAAAGAAAAAAAAAAGACTTTGTTAAATGGAAAGATTGAGAAGACGATAACGGGGAAAAAGGAGGACCATAATAATATTAATTGAAAACAATTATGTCGTCAATTAGAAAGTTACATACAGAATTCTTGACCAGCATGGTGCTGTAAGTTCCTCTCTATTTCTTGGATATCTATTAAAAGTGAGGAGGAAAAAATGAAATTAAGCACAGAGGAACTTACAGCACCAGGAGCCAACAAAGAACTCATCTACGGCTAGATTAAATGAAAATAACTAGCAATAGCATTTTCATTGCGCAACACAAAATTATGTACGAGAATGGTAATATATTTATGATTAATACTACTTATATTATAGATATATATATATATATATTATATTTTTAAATATACAATAAGAGAGTGATCTTAAACTTTTAATCAAGCGAGTAATACGATAAATATGTCGAACATTTGGCGTTAGGAGAAGAGATGGATTGAATTGAAATAAAGAAGAAGTAAATCGCAGAAAAAAAAGGCATAGTATTAGTGTCATTTTTCCTATATGTGAAAATAAAAATTGGGTAGATTTTTTCTACTCGAAGTAGAGCATAAGCCTAAAATAATTGAAAAAAGGCCCATTCAAGAACAAGAAAATGACATTGTGATTTGGATTGGGTGTCGATGAAATAATACATGAATGATAAGTTAATTTCGTAAGTTTAACGGATTTTTGTGTTAGAAAGAAAAATTAATAAAAGGGATAGTGATTAGGGTTTTAGCGCTTCGGGAACACGAGCTCTCTTCTCTCGCGCCTCCTCTCCTCTTCGGACGAGCTCTCTTCTCTCTCGCGTCGACGATGAAGCTTTCCAAGAGCCTCGCCATCACTGCCAAGATGCGCCCAGCGAATCGTCCTGTGCTGAGGCCAGTGGTTCGTCCGGGGTAAGTCTCGAACCTAAAGTCCCGATTCGCGATCCCTCTTTCTTCTTCGATCGGTTGAATGAACCCCTAGGGTCTCGATTAGCGAACTCTTTCTTCTGTATCGGGAATGGATGACGGTTTTATGGAATCGCCGCAATGTTGCTGAGATAGATTCCTTTCTGCATTTGGCTTGGCTGTATAGAATGTTTAAGACCTCAAAGCGCTCTGGCGGGAATTATTAGCGAACTCTTTCTTCTGTATCGGGAATGGATGACGGTTTTATGGAATTGCCGCAATGTTGCTGAGATAGATTCCTTTCTGCATTTGGCTTGGCTGTATAGAATGTTTAAAACCTCAAAGCGCTCTGGTGGCGGCAGCGGCAGCACTGGGGGCTCTGGGAGCTCTAGCAGCTCTAGCAGTTCTGGCGGCCATGGAAGCTCTGGGAGCGATTGGAATCCGAATCGAGAATTCGCATTTAACATTTTTGTGTGAGTGCGCTATATGAAGTAGATTTTTTTCCTTTTTAATTGTTAGTCGCGGTTGTTCTTACCATTTAATGCATGACAGGGATGAATTCAAGAGGAGCAAGCGGTGCAAATCTATGGTGAAAAAAATGGTGAAAAAATCTGCAAGTGAGAAATGGTCGGCTCTGTCTGAGGAGGTAAGATACGCATTAGCTCCTAGCTCCACAAATAGATGCACTCCACAAATAGATGCATTCTGATTCAGCCCTCTCTTCATGCAGGAGAAAGAGAGGTACGATGAGAAAGTCGTGCAAAGGAGTTTGGAATTCGAACAATGTGTCCAAGTTTATTTGAAATTGATGCAGGTAAATTTTCTTATCCTTCCTTTTAAAAGGAAACCTCGGATAAATGGCTAAATGTAACTTTTCATCTGTGCTAGGATTTGGGCCAGGAGCATGAAGAGTCTTCAATGTAGGAGTCTTCAATGTAGGAGGAGGAGGTTTACCAGGAGTTCTGTAAATAAATTCTGAGTAAAATTCTAAGACATCTATTTTCTGAGTAAAAATTTGCTGATGATAATACGTCCAAGGCTTATGTTCTGTTTTGGCTGTTAACATCCCCATGGGAAAATTTTGTGGAACTTCCTGTCCTTCCCATGCTAAAGGGTGACGCCATTCGTGTTGCTTGTTTATTGACTTTATGTTCAAGATGATTGAATGCTAAAGGGTGACGCCATTCGTGTTGCTTGTTTATTGACTTTATGTTCAAGATGATTGAGCAATCTGTACTAACAAATGAACTATGTAGGATGAAGCCACTTACCCTACTTCATAAGGGCATTAGCTTTTGAATAGTGTGCTCTAGCATACAGAGGAGGCACAGATGTGTGTGCTCATGGTCATCATGTTAATACTGAGAAAAGACCAAATTATTTAATGATATGTTAGTACTATACCAAGTAGGAATGAGAAACCTAGTGATCTGGCTTCGACCGAACATTTTAGACAGTTAAATTCCAATGCCTCACTTGTTGATAAAAGGAATGCTGGATTTCAATAACGGCATCCAAGGGGGCATTTTTCTTCTAAGAGTTCGAAGGCCACTGGTTTGATAGGGCCGATAATGTTGACTCGTATCTTAAAAAACTCGTTCTAATGTGATCTCAAAGGCGGCTCGATGTGTCGTCGGTCGTCTCCCTCTGCTATGCTTTGCTGGCTTTAATTCGGTGTTCTTGAGCATGTTTCTGTCAATTCTGTTGTAGTATTTTCTCATTTACTTTACATCTGCACCGCAAGTAGCACTGGATTTCTTCTGGCTTTCATTACCCAGATTACATTCTTTCTTCTTCTTTTCTTTACTGCGATGCGGCCATTTTTTATGAGCATCGGGATAATGTGTTTCTATTACAGAGCTTATTTTTGCATGCTAAATGTACAGCTCAAGTTATCTGTCTTTTCCTATCCCTTAGTCTAATCGCTAGGTGCACTGTAATGGCTATTCGGAATTTGGATTCACTCCTAACAGGCTATCGGCTTTACTCCAGAAAATTCCATTCTGAAGAGTGTAAGTGATTCGCAATTTTACTTCTTGAGGCGCTTACTCTCGATATTTGAAGTCCATTGCAATGCCTGGGCCATGAGAGGAGAATTGCAGATGCTTCTTTTTTTTAAAACTAATTCCATGACTACTGTATTCGCTTAGTGTACTCATGGTAGTTGAGAGTGATCAATAGTGTGAGATTAATGTAGGTCCTCTATACGAAAAGCAAACCAAATTGCGATGCCTGTCCCACGAGAGAGAATTGAGACACTGTGCAATAATTAGAATCGGATGGAGAATGCAAATATCTTTGAGAGAAAGAGGCTTTCGGAAATGTTAGACCGTTTGGTAAATTTTAGCGATCAAACGCAACTTAAGCATAAACACCGTTTGGCATGCATTTGGAATTAGCTTTTGGTATTTTTTAATTTCTTTAAAATCTGAAATCAAATTAGGCGGCCAAGCCACTTGCCGGGCCAATCGCGGACGGCCAGATCCGCGTCGCCGACCACCGGATCCGTCGCGGAGGTTGCGGAGGCCGATCTAGCCGTCCGGCAGCCAGATCCTGGGCCTCAAGATAGCGAGATCCGCCGCCGAACGGCTAGATCCGCCTCGCTGGTCGCCCGCTCGCGCAAGACCAAGCGACGCCGGCCGAGGTCGGGCGACTCAGGGCGGCGCATGAGCTCGCGAGACCAGCGCCGGCCGAGGCCCGGGGCGACCTTAGCGGCGTCGCGGGCTCGCGCGAGACCAGGCGACCGAATCTAGTCGGGTGCTCGAAAGACCGCTTTTTAGCGTTGCGTGGGTCGCGCGACCCAGCGACGTCACCGAGGCCGTGACCCACGCGACGGCGGTGCGTGGCGACGGCGGTGCGTGGCGATGACGGTGCGTGGGGCGACTAGCTCCAATTGGTTGAGCTCCGCCCGGCTAAAGCTTCGATCTTGAAGAAACAATGAAGACGAGGAAGACGATGAACAGTTATTTTTAGGGTAAAAGAAGAAAACTAAATTATCAATGAGGGCAAAAGTGGAAGAAAAAAAATTCATTAAACCCCCTTCAGCATTCCAGAGCATTTTAAATGCTAGCATTCCCCCAAATATACCCCCAAATGCTGAACCAAACGGCTGAAATTTTTTTCCCAAGGGCTTTCGAGGAAAGCCTTTGAAATCTTAACAAAGCAAATGGAGAAAGTCCAAGTTAAATTTTCTAGATTTAATATCTTCCTTACACACGAACTAGGCAGGTGCATCTATTTCTGGTACTGTTGGGCCATTTGATTTATCCTGATTTCCACTTTATATTGCTTGAAATGTAGAATATTAACAGGGTAGGAGGGGCGAAGTGGCGGCACAACATGGGATAAAGAATTCTATTTTCTTGTCAATTTCATACCAAATAATGCGGCATAAATTTCATAAAGCAGGAAACAGAATTGCGGCATCATCATCCGTATTTTCAAAACGGTTACATAATTTGAGCTTCGTCATTCATCTTTGGAATTTTAAACAACTCAAGAACCTGACTGAAAATGAGAGCAGCTATTTCATCAAAGCTACGAGGACTGATTGTTGCGGAGAATTCACTTCAGCCATTTTCAACAAATTCTATGAGGATTATGGTATTGGTTGTCAACAAATTCTATGGAGATTATGGTATTTGGCATTTCTTGATGGTTTCGTATTCTTCTCTTCCCGGCAAAATGCAAGATGTGTAACTGAAATGTCGAATAGATAAATAAAATGACAAAAAGGATAAAAAGATATAGAATCTTTTTAGACTTGTTAATTGAGTGGATTGGTATTAGACTTCTTAATTAAGTAGATTAGTGTTTTTCGTCTCCTAGTTTCACTTTGAAAATTCCTAATTAAAATAAATATTTTGCAAATAAATGAAATAATAAAAAGATTTAAAAAAATCTTTAGTTTAAAATCAATGAGCCAAATGTTACCGTCCTGTTTTTCTAATTGTAGAATAGATATTAATTAACAAAAGGACTGAAAAATTGGAACGTTATCAAATGGAGTTTTGGAGATGCAAATATTGCGAACCTGCCAAAGGGCTCAATTTTGCCAGTCATCACCCCCGCCGAACCGAGGCGATCCATTTCTCCAGATCCTCGGAGCTGTGCTCGTCTCGAATGGCACCGCGTTGCTACGGCGGCGACTCTCCTCCTCCTCATTCTTCATGGCCTCCCGTTCTCCCCGCAGCTTCGCTCCGTCCCTCTTCTTCGCTCTCCCTCTTTCCGGTTAAATTTTCCCGATCCTCTCCTTATAGAGCTGAAGCTTCTCCATGACCTCGACGGATGCCAGAGATTTCGTACGGCGCGCCTTTTAAGTTTCGTTGTTTTTATATTCTTTTGTTTTTGATCGTGTCGGTGTCGACTCTGCTGGGCTGGAACAGCCGGGCTTGGACTTCGCGTTGGCCGCATTACCTGGATTTGGAAGGATCGCGCCATTGACTAATTCTAGGAAACCCAATCTGGCGCGCATGCCTTTTCTACGACGCTTGCACAATAGCCTGTTCGCCATTACGCGATGGTGAGAACTGATGTTCGATCTTTGAATTGAGGAATCGCCCCTGGCTTTGCAGGAATTCGTGCTGGCGAAGGCAGTATGCTGGGCGAGGATCTATGGACCGATGGGCTCGTCTGTGCCTTCGAGTTTAGACGGGCAGGAGGAGAACGAAGGAGCGCGAGTCTGGATGTCAACACAGTGTTGCATGCCACGGCCAGGATGACGGAAACAGTGCCGCGGCCATGCTCTAGAAGAATTTCGAGGGGGTCGTTGGGTGCCAATTGGCTGGGTTAGAATACACCAACTCGTCCAGCCCGTTGACTTTGGGGATAGCGAGGATGATGTCGCAATTGCGGACACAGCAACTCCATGCTAGGAGCGGCCAGTGGGCCCCACTTGGTGGTGCCATGTAGCGGCAGATCACCCATTCGTCCAATCACGGTTGAGCAATGCACAGTGGCTACATCCTGCCATAAGTATTTCTCTGCGCGATGAAAGTAGGCTGATGAGTGAACGAACGAAGCAACTACTCTATGAGGCAATCAAAATGTGTAATGGTCGACATATCCTTTCGTGGCCGGTTTTTTAAAAATTAGAAGGGATTATTTGCGTTTGAAGTTCGGATATTCTTAAGATGTCTTGATTACTATCTTTCAAATTAGATTGATTTAAGATGGGTTTTACTTGCATTTGACTTGGTTCAATGCCTTTCATACTCTTGGTTTTCCGGCCTTTTGACCCTCTCGACAAAGAGTCACCGCATGGACATCTTTCTTAGGTCCGTGATACACTTGTGACTGAACATCTGAGCCAGTAAACTTCCTTTTCCGTTCAAGTATCCTTTTCTTCATCGTAGTTTGTTTTCTTGGTGCTCAGTTTGCTGCTGACATTGCTGTGAGTGTGAGCAGGAAGAAGATAGCTCAGTAAATGCCAGTCTACTATAATCACTAAATAGACAATACAATGCCACAAGAGTCTTGTAAACCTATTTTCCACCTCTAATAGATCCTTGTGGAATGAGCAAGTACAAAAAAATTGGTGTGGTACATAATTTCCAGTCCTGTTTTGAGATAATGTAGTAAAAGATTGGTCGTTAGGCTGCCAAGATTATAATCAGGGTCAGTCTTGCCTAGGTTAATGTGAACATTCAAACATGTTAAGGCAAAGTTTCTATCGCAATGGAAAGAGACTGGAAATTCTGATCTCATCAAGGTATTAGTACAGCCTAGGTGGAATGTCAATTTCTCAATGAGTTTCATATGTCACTACAATTTTGAAGAATAATGACAAAGACTTAGTGTCATGGGAACAAGTACGTACAGACTCGCTGTTTCTTTCCACCTTCTCTGCTACATAATTTGGTAAGCCTCAAATGTATGGTGTACTCTAATTTTGAATTCATTTCCTTACAGGTTCCAGTTAGAGTTGCTGGTGGCCTTCCATTTGAGATGTCAGGGCAGTCGGCTGGTGATCCATCATGCATCGATGAAGATGATATACCCATTGTTTTACGGTCATGGCAGGCTCAAAATTTTTTACTTGCGTCACTGCACATCAGAGGGTCTGCCGCCGTTATTAACATCTTAGGTGTTTTGGAAGTTCAAGTTTGTCCGTCAGATTTGTAAGTCTGTTTTTATTTTCTTTCTTTTCTGGAATATATCTTCCATTAAGCATTTTTTTTTTTCCAAAAGCACCACTAGTTTTCTTGTCATTCTTTACGTAAGAACCGCTTGCTGCTGGAGGTTCTAACATCCCACAAAGCATTCATGAGGTTGTGGCACATCTTGCCTGTCGCTTGCCACGATGGATGACATGTGTGTATACTTTTCGTTCGATCTAAACTTGCAAATGCCTTATTAACAAATAGCAGTGTTTGCTGTCAACAAATAAGGCGAATCTTGATGCCCGCCTCATGAAGGTCTGATCTCCTTCTACCTCAAAAAGAATGCTGCAATTGATTTATTAGCTTGTGGACATGGGTTCTCTAGATGTTCACTGGCGATGTTTGGAGTCATACTCCAAACATTCTATGTACTGGGAGTAGCAAGTTTGCCACATTTCTGTAGCGTGGCTACTCATTCATTCTGTCGACTTCCTCATAAAAGGGGAAGAGAGTTAAATCAAGCAAGCGATGTAGGTGTGACTTTTCTGTTTTGGCTATTCATGCAACATAGCACACAGTTTCTTGGTTCCATAGGTTCTAGTTATAGTTCTGTAGATCCTCCTATTATCTTTTTTGAGTCCCAGAACTTGAGATACATTGGGTTTTGCACTTGATGATTTCATTTCCATTTGATGTTTTACCCTTCTAATGTTGGAAATTAGCATATGTTAATCGGATTTGGATAGTAATGTAATCAAATATAATTTTTATACTTCCACACAGCGTTAGTTTAGTTAACAGAAAACTTATTACATTGCATCTGTTGTCATTTTCTTGGTTTTCTGCTAATTCATTTTTCCTGGTTCTTTTCTAGTTATTCCGCAAAAACGTCTTTGGTGCAGCTGATGAAATTGAATTGATGTTTATGAACAGGTGCTCCTTATGCCACCATCTTTTGTTAGAAGCAAAAGTAATTTAATGCATATTATATGCATGACACATACGCTAGATGTTCCCTTTTCTCCTCATGGATAGGAGAAGCCTTGAAGGCGGGCATTTATTTACGATGATTTTAAATCAAGCGATCCAAAGGTTATCAACCTAGGTACACTTCTATTCTTCTAATGGAACAATTCCCATCGAAACGATCGTTGTCTATAAGTGTGCTTTGCTTGTCGCACATCTAGGTTATTAGATTTGAAAGATCATTATCTGTAAGTGTGCCTGGCTTGTTGCCATTTTAGGTTATTAGAGTGAGAGAGGAAATAGTATTTGAGCTTCTTCAACACTTAGGAATGCTGCACAAACCTTGCTAGAAAACATACGAAAGAGCACAAGGGAAATGATTGAGTAACAAGAAGCGGTCTGTGGCCGGCTATTTATGATACAAGATGTCTTGCAAAGTACAGTTCGTGCATGGTTACAAGTTTTCCTACAGTTACAATATCTTTTAGCCTTTTCTCTTCTGAATTTTATGAGCTATTACATGCAGGCATCGAGCATATAATGAGCTATGTCACTGATAAGGCCTCTGTTTTTGGTTATTTATAAGTTAGCATTAGTTTTGTAGATTGGTGGGTACAATTGGTGGTTGTGATACTTGGTGGTAGTGACATTTGAAATTGCAACAAGTAACTTAGAGGTTTTCCAACTAGACTCCTTCTAGAATCATTCATGTCGACTAGCATTATCATTCCACTGGTGAACTTTATATATAAAACAATGATGCAATTACTCTTTATAATATGTCCGATAACCATTTTATTCTATATTTTTTGTTTGGCTCAGTGCGGTGGAAGTGTTGTGAAAGTATGATATGTTGCTTGATCTCATTCTTATATGCCAAGTGTTTGCCCACATTTTCCTATTTTTAATTCTAGGATAAGAGCCTCACTGTTACACTCAATCTATGAGTTTTTGGAGGGTGTGGTCTTGTCCTATCTATCATCATTGGACTTTTTGGAATCAATGTAGGTGGAACACCAGGATCAGATCAGTCGCCTTATGTATTTACTCTATTTTCTTGCTTCCTACTCTTTTTGGGAGCTGCATTGATCGCAATTGGTCTCCTTTACCTTGGCATAGAGAATCCCATTGTTGAAGAGAATGTTGAGGTTAGAAAGTTGGAGCTTCAGGAGCTGGTTCAAATGCTTCAACATGAAGCAGAATCTCACGCCCGACTTTGCAAAAATGTCCCCAGAAAGAATGTAACTCCTACTGTTGCAGATCTACCCCCAAATGGTGCGGATTATACCCTCCTCAGTCGAAAACATAACATCAAAGTATGCCCAATGTGTGGATAATCTATTGCTGCTCCTTGAGATGTCAAATATATCTATGCAATTCATAGTCCTGATCTTTAGCCATCAACTAAATCTTTGCATTGAAGATCGTTCTTGGTTGAACATGGTCATCACATATGAAAGGTCACTTGTGTAATATTTTGCCAACAATCTTAGGGATAATTCTGCCCGTCGAAGTATGAAACTTAAGGCTTCAACAGTTGTCCTCCCAAGATATAACAGACATTCTTTTATACTTCGCATTGAATATTAAAAGAAAACAGAATAATATTATGTGTACAACCTAGTAATGAAAATAAAAATACGTGACGAAATAGTGAAAAAATAAATAAATCTGATTTCATTTGTGGATATCACTTTCCAAGTATGTTCAAAGTAACTATTTATAGGTAATAGAAAAAGAGTCGTTTGCAAATCATTATAAATATGTTGATAATTAATACATAACCATTGCAAATAATTGGGGTTTATGAAGAAATAAAGTGGATGTTATATAGTCGTTGTATGACCGCTAAAAAGCTGTTATATGACCCTTACGAAATTATTATAGATTAATGGAAAACAAAAATCATTACAAATTGATAACCGTAAAATACCGTTACAAAAATTCATACTTTCAAAATTCAAAATTATTGAAATATCCAACAATCTCCTACATATTTCAAAAAATTTGAAACAAAACATTAGAATAATGCTAGGTTATTTGAGAGTAATGCATCAGAATTGGCGCTTGTTAGGTTATGAACTAGCCCTAGAAAGTGGAACATAATTCATGAAATAATTGGTGAAGTTTGAAACTTTTATGAACCAAGGATTTTCTTTTGTGAATCATAATTTTCACCAATCACGTTGCATTCCCACAAGGTTTGTTATCCAATGGGTTTTGTGCTAATAGGCCATGCGCGTGCTTAGTTTATTCAAAAGTGCTTTAGAGATTATCGCTAATAATTCTCATAGGAGTGGCCCCACTTCACATTTATATAAGTGATTTCATCAAGTGTCTTCTGCAGTTTAATATATCATCAATAATGGCCTATGAAGCTTGGACACGTTGCCGGAGCTTCTATGTCGTGTCGATACGTGTCAACGTGTCCGACATGCTCGGACACGTTCGGACACGCGGTCAACATGTGTTGGATTTTCGACATGTGGTCAACCTTTCTCGACACGTTCTGACGCGCGTGTCGAGAGAGGATCGTTGAAGAAGACGATGGAGGGTGGAGGCAAGGCCGAGACGATGAGGGAGGGTCGGCGGTGAGGCTATAGCTACGAAAAAGAAAGGGCTAGAGGTCCTTCGGCGAGCGACTGCGATGAGGCGACCGGGAGAGAGTTGTGTGACGAGGAGGAAGAACAGGCCGTGGTTAGGGTTTTAGCAAGAAGAGGGAGAGGGTGGTGGGGGACGATGGAAAGAAACCGGGGCCAGAGAGGGTGGTGGTGTGGGGTGGGGGGAGAGATAACCGAGGAGGAGGGGTGGGGGAAGGGGGGTGGGGGGAAGAAACCGAAGGGTGGGGGGAGAGGGGGGATGGGGGAGATTGATGGGGGCTAGGGGAAGATTTTGGGGTGGCGGAGCAAGTGCGTGCATGTGAGAGAGAGGGAAGAAATCAAGGGAAGATTTTGGGGTGGCGGGGGGAGGGGAGAGAAAAATAAGAGCAAGGAAGAAATCCATAGATTTATTTAAAAAAAAGTTGATTCTATTTTTTTGTTAGGGAAGATTTTGGGGTGAATATATCTTTTAAATGCGTGGGAAAGCAAATGCTGTCATGCATGCAGGGAGGGGGAGGGGGAGAGAGAGAGTAGGGAAAAAATCTAGGGGAAGATTTTGGGGTGGCATGGGCAGCAGGTGCTGTCGTGCATGGAGGGGTAGGGGGAGAGAGAGAGAAGGGAAGAAATCCAAGGGAAGATTTTGGGGTGGCGTGGGGGATAGGGGAGGGAAATGATTTTCGGGGATGAGAGTTTAGAGAGAAAAATAATTTTGAGCGGCAAATTATTTTTGTTATAAAAATAAATAAATGAATTAAAAAGTGATTTCGAAAAATAAAAATATTGAATGTTAAATAATAAATTTTTTTGATGATTATAGAATATCATAGATTTATTTAAAAAAAGTTGATTCTAGTTTTTTGTTAGTCGTTAGTTTCATTCATAATTTTTGTTAAAGTTAAAAACATGTTCCCAAATATGGGTACGCATTAATTATGAATATATCTTTTAAATGTTCTATGAATAGATTTATTAATATTATTAGTGTAAATTCATTGTAAACTCTTTTTATTTATTTCAAATTAATTAAAAATAAAAATATTTATTTAATAATAACGTGTCCCAATGTGTCGGAATTCTCTATTTTTGAGAAATGACGTGTCGGCGTGTCATGTCACGTGTCCGTGCTACTTAGATAATGGTTAGGGAATTTCATTAAGAGCTTAGCTCAATCTCTTTTTCCTTGTAGCTTTGCACTATTAAGGACAATAATTTTTAATAGTGCACTATATCAACATATGACTTGTTATTACTCATATAAATATAAACCAATAAAGGTTGGATTATCATCACTATTGATTTGCCATTCCCTAGAGGATTGGCCAAAATTCATTTCTGACTTCATATAATTAATGGACACAATTCCATCTCTTAATCGGATGTGTCCATTTTTATCATTGAAAATTTTTCATTGCAATGGTTATTGTCATAGAGCAATCATAATACTTAGACACATAAGGTGTTAATTTCTTCCCAAAGGAATATTTGTTAAGAGTTTCTCAGTTACTTAGTCTTATTTTCAGATATAAGTTTGAGACGAATATTCCCTTTCTTCAAGAATTGGGGTTGTTGTCAAACGACCAAAAAGAAATATTTTTCTTATCTTCTTGTTCCTACTGACGTGTAGGAGGATATTTGCACATACATGCCTAGTAGCACCTTAGTCTACTACTCATCCTTTCACATTGGCCATAATATTAGCCTAGAAAATGGCTACAATAATTACATCATTAAATCATCTACTTCAACCAAGTCGAATTTTGGTTTGCAGGATTGTCTTTTCCCCCACAATTTCGTTTGGTTGATTTCAAACTACAGTATCTCTACTGAAGGTGAACACATAATCTATATCAGATTTTGTTTCATCTAAATCCAAGATTTAGTTAACATCACTGTATACTTCTAATACAATGGAAAATCCACCATGTAAAATGCCTTGATTATATCACTATGAGGCATCCCATAGAGTAGGGAACATGTAGCCTTTAGCCATGTCTTAATATCAAATTGTTAGACTATAAATCAATCTTGGAGGCATTTCTAACAATGATAATATCAATACGAAGAGCAAAACAACCCATGGCTAGAGCCCATATCATATAAAAACATTTACCATGTTATAACAAGTAATATAATTAACATCACATCAAATGTACAAATATGCATGTTCATGTTAATGTTATAAAACAAGATAATGCCAATTATATTAAATTATGGCGGTGAATCTTTTCACCAACCATCCGAAGCTAATCTACACAAATATGATCATTATTTTTTATTCTATTATTATCATTTCTCTTGTTGATTGAGAAATGGAAGTATAAAATAGTATCCTTAAACAAATTTTAGTTTAAAGACGATTGGATATCACTAATTATGAGATCTCATGTTGGATTGTGACATAGTTGTGCAATTTTATGTTGTTTAGAAATTGCGTTAATGCATTTCATATCGTTGAGAAATTGCATTGAAGACCGATAATAAATAGTGTATATTTTGATCACATGTTTAGAAATCACTTGATTCTCAATGAGGTTACACCTTAACCAATACCAACGCCAAGGATCCAAGGGCTGTCTCCTCGAAAGAGTTGGGATCCATCGCTCTCTCAAAGTGTCCTCATGCTCAGTCACAGCGGGATGAGCATGGTTCATCTAGGACCAAACCCCCCTCCCCTTCTGTTTTCCTCTTCCCCTCTCCCATCTTTTCACGAATCCCTCTCTCTCACATCGCCCACAGCCATCGTTTACCGCTTGTAGATCCATCGTCCATTCGCTTGCGGACGTAGTTTTCTTGACTTCCATGAAATTCCTAGACGTAACGAATTATCATTTTGTCATTAAGTGTCTTTAAATTACTTAAGCAACTAATGATTATCAACGAATTCACTTTTTCTCGAGACCCCGTCATTATTTATTAATGCTAAGGAGAGAGGTATAATCTCGCTAAATTATGCATATCGATTCCCCGGAATAGTGCACTTGGCTTGCTCTGGTCCAAAACATGATCAATTGTTTAAGCTCTTGAAGCCGCCACAATCCAGTAGGTTGTGAGCAGGAGATTGTTCCTAGACCAAACACTGATAGAAAGACATCACTTTCAATGATTGATTGCCAGTATTGCAGAGCAAGCTTCCCACAATATTTACCGCACTTAAAGACGCCATTCAATCTTAGGATACACACGTTTCGAAGGATCCCATGCCTCCCTATCTTTTGAGCTTCGGTTTCCGAGGGATGATCATGTTGCCCTGTTTCGGCTAATAGTGCTTTGTCCATTATTCTGATTCTTTATTCACAGAAAAAGGAGTTCGAGTATTGTTCTCTCACTCGTGAAAAAAAGGAATGGATAATGCTTGGTGGGCAACTACCCTAAGGAGATTCCGTGCGACCATTCCTCTATGAAGAAAGCAACGAGCAAGAATAAGCCAAAAGAAATCTTCAAACACCCCTCTCCTCTCCTCTCACCTCATCAAGAAAAAAAAAAAAAGGACACAACAAGGACCCATGTCCATTGTTCCCAACGCATGACGTCTACCCTTATCAATTTTGTGATGCAAAAGGAATTCTGTTTGTTATCTCTTTTATGTCTTCAATCCCTTCTTATTTCCTAAAAGGGACTCACCAACTGCTCATGCCATAGGAAGACAATGATGAAAGGAGACCAAGAGAGGGGAAGGGTGGGACACAATCCACCATGTACGTCACTATCTTCCAATTAAAGCAAAAAATATGAGATATAAAATAAATAAGAATGAAATACATAATCACCTTACTATCACACACCTCCTTCATTACACTCACTTTATACATAACACATGATTTGCTTATGCTCTTCTCCACCCGGGGACACTTCTGTCCTTAATATGGATAATGGTGCCCGCCTACTTCAACAATTTAATCGGTTCATTGCTGCCCAACATACATGCGATGAAAATGAATTCAACTTGGCTCTCACCTAAGTATTGCGATTTTTTTTTTGCCAAGTTTTTTTGGCTCTTATGTATATTTTATTATCTTCAAACTTCAAAAATGGGAAAGTCGTTCTATATTCTCTGCCTGAACGATCAGCTTCAACTAGAAAAAATTTTCTATGCGAGCTCGAATTTAATATGGAGAGATTCGAAAAATCGGTTCATTACTCGGTGTGCAACTTTAAAGAATTGGATGCTCTAAGGTTAGGATCAAATTAAAAGCTCAAAACCGGCTGTCTTTTTAACATATAACATCAAATAAGAAAATCACGTGCTATGACAACGTAATTCTCTCTAGTAACAATCCATAAAAGCTAGAAATTGTATATATATTAAGTCTTCGGAAGGAACTCATCCATAACAAATATACTTTCTTTGTAAATATAATGAAGTGTTGATATGTAAATTCAAATATACTTTTTAAATTTTTTTGAAGGATATTCCAAACTTTAACATGCATTTTCATTTTTTTTAAGCAAAGTGGCGCCATCACGTGCGCATGCTTGAAGCGCCCCCAGCCCCTACGATCGATCCCCAACACCGATTACGAGGTATGTGGTTTGTTTACTAAATGCTCAATTTTGCAATTGCGTTAAGCAAAATCTCTCCTAATTCTCCATCGCCAGTAACAAAGCGGTCTTAATTCTTTATTAGTGAGATACGTGTGAGATGGCTTTTGAGTTGGCTAACTTGGTTCGAGCCCTTGTTTTCATCTTTCAATATCATCCCCGACATAAGGAAAGAGGGATGTGATTGACATTTCTGTACATTCGGAACAGGCTGGGCTTATCTAAAAGTTGAACAAACCCCTCATTTTTCTTGGCGATAATATCCTAAATTACTAATGACTCATTTGAATTATTATAGTATGCATTGTGCCGGATGTTCGAGCTTTAGAGTTATAATGTGACATGAGAATGAAAACTCACCTCACGATTCATTAATGCTCGAATGTCTAATGAAGAAAATGAGTAATCGCAAATCTTTTTTAAGGGAAGTCGGTCATTATATTTATAGTAAATTTCGTCGCATTGAGACAGAAGAATTACTTTATCACGAGTTTTAGCTGGAGATGAATATGCAATCCATAATGTTAATGCGGTCTCCTCTTTTCTTTCATCCTTTTGGCTCACATGAGAAAATCTAAAATTAAAAAAGGAAAGGAAAACTTGGAAAGGAAAATGTTTTCGCTACCCTATCATTGGGCACAGACTACACACTGCATGCGGCCAAACGTGACGCAACGGGGCAACGAGGCAAGCGAGTCACGGAATGCTGCCAGGTCGGTTGGATCGGGACCGAGTTGCTCACTGAGCCAACCCAACGCGTCCAGCGTCCGCCTCTCCTCCCACTTACGCATTCTTCTGTCTCTTACTCTTTTCGCTCTCCCAACTGTCTAAAATCATGCTTTCGACAACATTTTGAAGGCAAAAGGGGGGCCGGGGTTACAGCACGAGGGTCATTTTGCACTCTCCATGCGGGGTATTTGAATGAGCTTTGAAACCACCCGATTCTTGGTGAGGTTACACCTTAACCAATACCAATGCCAAGGATCCAAGGGCTCTCTCCTCGAAAGAGTTGGGATCCATCGCTCTCTCAAAGTGTCCTCATGCTCAGTCTCAGCGGGATGGTTTTGGTTCATCTAGGACCAAAGGCCCCTCCCCTTCCTTTTTCCTCTTCCCCTCTCCCATGTTTTCGCGAATCCCTCTCTCTCACATCGCCCACAGCCGTTGTTTACCGCTTGTAGATCCATCGTCCATCCGCTTGCGGACATAGTTTTCTCGACATCCACGCAATTCCTAGACGTAACGAATTATCGTTTTGTCATTGAGTCTAGAGCCATTAAACAGGTGGGTCGGGTCCGGTTTGGATCGGGTCATTAATGGTCCGACCCAAATTGATCCATTAACCCATTTATGACCCATTTATGCTTAATGTAAATTTTTTGACCCATACCCACCCAACCCGACCCAACTCATATTAATAAAATATTTTCATATTTAACCAAATTTAGAAAAACTTATTCCTATGTTTTTTTTAAAGATTATATTATTAAAATACTTCCAAGCTTATATATATATATTAAAATTGCATTGCTAAAATAGTTTTATACAACACAAATTTAATGGACAATTTTTATAAATTTTTAAAATAATTATTTAAAAAAATCGAAATTTAATTATTTTTAAATTAATTTTTATTTTTATTTTAATATATTTTTATTTTTATTTTTCTTCTTCTTTGGCTGGCCGCAGCACGACGACGGCCAGCGATTGGCCACAAGCAAGCCTTGAGCTCACCCCTCGCCGGAACCGGCGAGGCTTGAGCTCGCCGACGCCGGCGAGCTCGAGGCTCGGGCCTAGCCAGTCCCATTGCCGTGGGTGACCGGAAGGAGTAAGGAGAAAGAAAAAGAAAAAAAGATAAAAAAAGGAAGAAATAGAAAAGATAAAATAAAAATAAAAATTATAATTTCGATTTTTATAAATTTTTCTTTTTTATAAAGTTAAAGAGGGAATGGAGAGATTATAATGTTTTTGTTGAAATGAGTTTTCAACCCAACCCATTTAAAACCCACTTAAGACCCACTTATCTTAAATCTTTAATTATGAAACACATTTAACTATATTTTGTTATA
The DNA here is from genome assembly GCA_017140615.1 of Eucalyptus cladocalyx. NCBI lineage: Eukaryota > Viridiplantae > Streptophyta > Magnoliopsida > Myrtales > Myrtaceae > Eucalyptus > Eucalyptus cladocalyx. The sequence continues at coordinate 32,710,446 of CM029516.1, forward strand.
AAGAAGTGACCCATTTTAACACCTCTAATTGAGTGTCTTCAAATCACTTCTTAAGCAACTAATGATTATCAACGAATTCACTTCTTCTCGAGACCCCATCATTATTTATTAAAGCTAAGGAGAGCGGTATAATCTCGTTAAATTATGCATATCGATTCGCCGGAATAGTGCACTTGGCTTGCTCTGGTCCAAAACATGATCAATTGTTTAAGCTCTTGGAGCCGCCACAATCCAGTAGGTCGTGCGCAGGAGACTGTTCCTAGACCGAACTCTGTAGAAAGATGCATCACTTTCGATGATTGATTGCCAGTATTGCAGAGCAGGCTTCCCACGATATTTCCCCCACTTAAAGACGCCATTCATTCTTAGAATGCACACGTTTCGAAGGCCCGTGACTCCCTATCTTTTGAGCTTCGGTTTCCGAGGGATGATTATGTTGCCCGGTTTCGGCCCGTAGTGCTTTGTCCATTCTTCTGATTATTTTTTCACAGCAAAAGGAATTCGAGTACCGTTCTCTCACTCGTGAAGAAAGGAATGGACAATGCTTGGTGGGCAACCACCCTAAGGAGAATCCGTCCGACCCTTCCTCTATGAAGAAAGCAACGAGCAAGAATAAGCCAAAAGAAATCTTCAAACACTCCTCTCCTCACTCCTCTCCTCTCGCCTCGTCAAGAAAAAAGGACACAAAAAGGACCCCTACCCATTGCTCCCAGCTCACGACGCCTACCCTTTTCCATGTTGTGATGCAAAATGAGTCTTGTTTGTTATCTCTTTTATGTCTCCAACCCTTTCTTGTTACCTAGAAGGGATTCACCAACTGCCCATGCCATAGGGAGACAATGATGAAAGGAGACCAAGAGAAGAGGGGGGTGGGTGGGACACCATCCTTCATTACACTAAAATTATTGAATGAAATTTGAATGTCACTAATTTCGTTGCATGTACGTTTTATTCTCTGTTGAACTTTTGCGTACGTGAGTGGGTTCTTGGTTAGAGTAACGATGCACATGGTATGGGAACAAGCCCTACGCGATCAAATGCGTGAGCAAATGTACAGGGAGAGCTGCCATCACATGCCGATGAAAATGAGGAGGCCCTTCATTACACCGCCATCACATGCCCATGAAAATACTGACATGGGAACGGCCTTTATTTAGGAGGAGAAGCCCCACGTCATGCCGATGAAAATGAAAGCCTTTATATAGGAGGATAACTCACGCATTAAAAAGCGATCGCGTCTTAAGAGCTCGTGTAATATTCTCTCTAAAGCGTCCGTGTCCTCGAGAAGGACGTGAGCTCTCCTGCCCAGCACACTCTCTGCGTCTGCTCTTCTCCATCCCAGCACACTTCTGTCCTTAATATGGAAAGAGGTGCCCGCCTACTTCAACGATTTAATACGTTCGTTGCTGCCCGGCGTGCACGCCAAGAAAATGAATTCAACTTGGGTCTCACGTAAGTAGTGCGATTGTTTTTTATCGACAAATTTTTTTTGGCTCTTATGTATATTTTATTGTCTTCAGAATTGAAGAACGGGAATACTATGTGCGACAAGACACCCTGGCAGAAGAACGTCTGAACCGCACCCTTAATAGGGTAAGGGAAGACGATGTTTTGGTCCTGTCTTCTTTAGCCCAAGCCAGAGCATTCTTATCATTGTGGGGGAGACTTGAGCGAAATCGCGGTGAGTTGCAAAGGATTTACATTACTATCAGCAACGCGGCGGCCCGTGAGGATATGCGCCGCGAACTAGAAAATCAGGGTTTCGTGCTTTTGGACACCGACATGCTTTTCCGCCTACCAGCCCCACCAGCCCTACCAAACCACCACCCGCCAAGACCCACCACCCCAGTAAGGCCAAGAAGCCTCATCGATGTCTAAAATTATTGAATGAAATTTGAATGTCACTGATTTCGTTGCATGTACGTTTTATTCTCTGTTAATAAACTTTTGCGTACGTGAGTGAGTTCTTGGTTAGAGTAGCGATGCACATCGTATGGGAACAAGCCCCACGCGATCAAATGCGTGAACAAATGTACTGCTGCTCAGGAGTCAGGAGAGCCCCACCCGCCATCACATGCCGATGAAAATACTGACATACGGCCTTTATTTAGGAGGAGAACTCACATCTGTGAAAAATCATCGATCGCATTAACAAGCGGCGTCTTAAGCGCTCGTGTCTCTCTAAAGGGTCCGTGTCCTCGAGAAGGACGTGAACTCTCCTGTCATGAAGTCGACCCTTCGCACCTGCGAGTAATCAGACTAGCCTCCTGCTGGTCCCCCACGGTTCAAGTTCTTTCTAAAAAGAGTGATTATTCGTACGTAGAAACCGGTTCAAACCGACCCAAAAAAAAAAACTGGTCAAAACCGATATTCTTCCTTTCTCTTCTTTTTTTTTTTTTTTTGTCAAGTTCCTTTCTCTTCTTGAAAGGAGCCAATCACGTGCTATAAGCAGTCCTCAGACGAATGATACCAAACCATTGTTGTACTCTGCGTTCATTGACATTTTCAGGGTACTTCATGTATATTAAAATGAGAGCCTTATGCACGTAGACATACGGGGTGCAACATGAGGTTATATTCAAGCTAGCAAATGCGCATTCTCAACCTGAATGAACAGCTTCAACTAGAAAAAATTTTCTATACTAACTCGAATTTAATATGGAAAGATTTGAAAAATTGGTTCATTACTTGGTTCGGTGCAACTTTAAAGAATTGGATGCTCTAAGGTTAGGATCAAATTAAAAGCTCAACACCGGCTATCTTTTTAACATATAGCATCAAATAAGAAAATCATGCGCCATGACAACGTAATTCTTTCTAGTAACAATCCATAAAAGCAAGAAACTATTGAAAAAATTGTATAACGAGCATTACATTTATATTAAATCTTCGGAAGGAACTCATCCATGACAAATATACTTTCTTTATAAATAATGAAGTGTTGATACGTAAATTCAAATATGCTTTTTAAATTTTTTTTGAATAATATTCCAAAGTTTAACATGCATTTTCACTTTTGTTTAAGCAAAGTGGCGCCATCACGTGCGCATGCTTGAAGCGCCCCCAGCCCCTACGATCGATCCCCAACACCGATTACGAGGTATGTGGTTTGTTTACTAAATGCTCTTTGCAATTGCGTGAAGCGAAATCTCTCCTAATTCTCCATCGGCAGTAACAAAGCGGTCTTAATTCCTTATTAGTGAGATAAGCGTAAGATAGCTTTTGAGTTGGCTAACTTGGTTCGAGCCCTTGTTTTCATCTTTCAATATCATCCCCGACATAAGGAAAGAGGGATGTGATTGATATTTCTGTACGTTCGGAACAAGCTGGGCCTTTAAAAGCTAAACATGCCCCTCATTTTTTTAAGCGATTATATCCTAAATTACTAATGACTCATTTGAATTATTATAGTGTGTATTGTGTTGGATGTTCGAGCTTAAGAGTTATAATGTGACATGAGGATGAAAACCCGCCTCACGATTTATCGGTGTTCGAATGTCTAATGAAAAAAGTGAATAATCGCAAATCATTTTCAAGAGGGATCGGTCATTATATTTATAGTAAATTTTGTCGCATCGAGACGGAAGAATGACTTTATCACGACTTTTAGCTGAAGATGAATATGTAATCCTAATCCATAACATTAATGGGGTGTTCTCTTTTCTTTTATCCTTTTTGCTCACATAAGAAAATCTACAAATAAAAAAGAAAAAAAAAACTTGGAAAGGAAAATGTTTTCGCTACTCTATCATTGGGCACGGACTACACACTGCATGCGGCCAAACGTGACGCAACGGAGCAACGAGACAAGCGAGTCACAGAATGCTGCCGAGTCGGCTGGATCGGGGACCGAGTTGCTCACTGGGCCAACCCAACGCGTCCAGCGTCCTCCTCTCCTCCCACTTACGCATTCTTCTGTCTCTTACTCTTTTCGCTCTCCCAACTGTCCATAATCATGCTTTCGGCAACATTTTTGAAGGCAAAAGGGGGGCTGGGGTTACAGCACGAGGGTCATTTTGCACTCTTCATGCGGGGTATTTGAATAAATTTTTTTTTTTCACCCAATTTTTGATGAGGTTACGCCTTAACCAATACCAATGCCAATGCCAAGGATCGGAGGGCTGTCCCCTAGAAAGAGTTGGGGTCCATCGATCTCTCAAAATGTCCTCCTGCCTAGTCTCAGCTGGATGGTCTTGTTTTCATCAAGGACCAAACCCCACTCCCCTTCTGTTTCCCTCTTCCCCTCTCCCATCTTTTCACGAATCCCCGTCTCTCACATTGCCCACAACCGTTGTCTACCGCTGGTAGATCCATCATCCATCCGCTCACGGACATAGTTTTCTTGACATCCACAAACTTCCTAGATGTAACGAATCATCCACGAAACAACATATGTAACACTCAGATTTGCACAACTTGCTTCGTGCATGGGATGGCTGTCCAGGAAAAATTTTCCCCTCCCCACGTGGACGCCAGGTGGAGACGCAAGAGGGGGGCTGCACTTTTTTTATTTTTTAATTTTCTCTTCTTTCTTCCCTTAGACGTTCAGCTTCAGCAGCCCAATTCACCCACATTTCTTCCCTCCTTGCCGATACACCCCGTCACTGTCCCTCCTCCATTTTCCTTTCTCCGCCCAAACCAGACCAGTTGCAGCGTCCTCACAGCTCCGCATTTTCTTCCCAGTAGCGAAACCAACTCTGTTTTGTCTTGTTTGGAGCGACCGCAGCCGGCCGCGAAGTCCCTCAGCTCGTCCAGCACCTCTTCCCTTCTCCGCAAGTGCAACCCAGGGAAGTAGAGCTGCTATTAAGGTCTTGAGTTCATGGATTAGCTTCGCCTAGGTGTGCATGTGGATTTCAGACCTGGTATTGCGATTTAGGTGCAGAAGTTGGGCACTAAAGCTCTGTCCAGAGCTGGGTTGGGAACGAATGAGTTCGCTACTGTTCGGATGCGAGTGTAGAGCTGTCCTTGGGGTCTAGGGTGTTAGGATGAACTCCTCGTAGCTCTGCATGTGCGATTTATGGACTGTGGTTGCTGTTTGAGTCCAAAATTGGATACCGGAATGTACATTTTTGGACTGGGTAGGCCTTCGATGTAACCACTTGACTTCGGCGAGTCATGGGTGTCGAGAATCGCTTAGTCGACCGCTCATAGGCTCTGGTTTGGTTAGTTGGTTCCATTAGAATTAATCTAAGCTTGTAGATTGCAAGTGTTTTGAGTTTTGCCTGCTGTTTTCCATAACTGAGAACTCTTGACCTATCTGGTTTGTCAATTTTGTGGCTCGTTGTGTTGAGATTTTGGTGAAAATTCTTTCATGAAAGTTGTGCAAGATACCTTAAAATATGACATATTTTTCGTGGATTTTTCTGAGGTTAAATAGTCAGCGTATGGACATAAGTTTCTACCGGGTGTATGTTGTGCAGAACTACAGTACATCTCTGTGACTTTGCGAATTTTCTTTAGAAGTTCCTAGCTTGATTCTGGTCATGATTCCTTCATGAAAGTTGTAGCAGAAATTTTCATGCATGACATATTAAAATTTCGTAGAAATTGGTGAAGTTTTAGGTACTGGAACATACTCTTATTTGTGCATGCTGATGCTGGAAAGCAGTTCAGTTTGTGAGTCTTAGTTGTGCGATTTGCTGCTCCCTGTACAGAACTAATTAGGTTCAGCATCCTGCGTGAAAAATGTTTGTTAATGTCTTATTTATAATATACTAAAAATTTAGGGATTTTCAAGCTCATTTCATATGGTTTTCAAATTAATTCCCGAAACTATGCATTCTGGTTGAGGTTAACCTTATTCCAAGTTTGTTGGAATTCATGAGGAAGGTGATCGAATCCCAGGTTATGGTCTTATGATGGTTTTGCATATGACATATTGTCTAATGTTGTGATTATGATCTCAATAAAACACTGGTTACTTAAGAATTTAATGTGGTGCTTGTGATGTCTTGTACCCATCTCATTATCATGCATGCGGAGTATGATGTAAAATGCTACGGGTGATTGTTGTGGCATTGCATGAGATGGTTTGTGATACTCAAGTTTTTTAAGTCTAGGACTCATACTCGACTTTAGGAGAGCGAGAGCCGCTTTGTGCACTGGAATTGTTTATGCTGCAACAAGATGAGATTACATATGTTGTGTAATCGGCCGAGAAGCCGATGAGAGGCTCCGGGTGTCGGGATGCTTAGAGAGGGGTGAAAGGGAGTGATGGCATGTTCTCCCAAGGATTGAGGAAGGTTGAATGACTCATCATGGGACCTCGCAATGCTAGATTGGATGCAAAGGGCATAGGGCGGGGTGTCATCCCCCATGGGTGATCGTTGCAGCCAAACCTACATAGTCATCAATTAATTAGTTTCTATTTTATTTCAATTGTTAGTGGGAACCACACATATTAGTTCCTTATCTTAGCATTAGACTTACCCTCGGGCAAGTAGTATAGTCTCCTTAGCCGAACCCCATAATTGGTACATGGCGAACTATTTACTTGTTAGCGGCCAACCCCCAAGCTAGGACTAACGGCCTATTTTCTAAGTTTTATTTTAAAACTCACACTTGTTTATGGTGTCTTTTCTTCAAATTAGAATATGTCCTCCGCTCCACTTGCTACCGCTACCACTATTCTCTGTGGCGTCCCATCCGACTTCGTATGACAACAAGAGGAGATCCACAATCGACAGTTTCCAAGCGTGACCTTCGTTAAGTGTACTTCTTGCTTGACGATGGACACAGGGGCTCCAACAAGGCTAGCACACCTAGTCTTTGTAGCCCTTTATGCATGTGTGGGAGGCTGGTTGATGGGACCTCTACCACTGTATGATGAGGGTCCGAGCCATGGTGGTAGCCCAACGGTGTAGGTGGTGATCGATGGGCACCTAACTTTTGGGAGAGATTTTTGTTTTTTGTTTTTTGTTTTTGTTTTTACTATGTGCATATGACAGATATGAGGCGGGATACCTAGTGTTTGTATTCCCTAGTGTTTTTTTGTACAAATCCTCCTCCATAGTTCCATCTCTCGATATGTACAAAGACAAGACTGATGGTAAATAGAGTTGAAGGCGACTCAATTTCTTATTTTCTAATCTAGTTTAATTGTTATAGTTGCGATTTATCATAGTATTTTATTGAGTAGCGTTCTCTTAATTTAGCAACCAGGTAAGGCAAGTAATCGGTAATTGGGTGCCACATTTAGAATTTAGCAGAACGATAATCGATAAAATACTGATGATAAATCGCAGCCATAAATCGCAGCCATAATGATTAAACTAGATTAGAAAATAAGAAAATGAGCCCCCTTAACTCTATTTTCCATCGGTCTTGTCTTTGTACATATCGGGAGATGGAACTATGGAGGGGGATTTGTACAAAAAACACTAGGGAATACAAACACTAGTATCCTGCCTCCTACCTATCATATGCACATAGTAAAAAAAAAAAAAACAAAAATCTTTCCCAAAAGTTAGGCGCTCATTGATCACCACATATACCGCTGGGCCACCGCTATGGCCCGGACCCTCATCATACAGTGGCAGAGGTCCCATCAGCCGGCCTCCCACATGTGTATAAAGGGCTACAAAGACTAGGTGTGCTGGTTGCTGGAGCCCCTGTGTCCACCATTGTCAAGTAGGAGATACACTTGACGAAGGTCACGCATGGAAACTGTTGGTTGTGGATCTCCTCTTGTCGCCATACAAAGTTGGATGGGGCGCTATAGAGTATAGTCGTGGCAGCAACAGGTGGAGCAGAGGACATCTCCTAACTGAAGAAAAGACACCATAAACAAGTGAGTTTTAAAATAAAACTCAGCAAGTAGGTCGGTAGTCCTAGCTTGGGGTTGGCCGCTAACAAGTAAAATAGTTTGCCATGTACCAACCACGGGGTTCGGCTAGGAGCCTATGAGCAATCGACTAAGCAATTCTCGACACCCACGACTCGTTGAAGTTAAAGTGGTTACATCGAAGGCCCATTAGTCCAAAACGTGCATTCTAGTACCCAATTTCGGACTCAAACAGCAACCACAGTCCATAAATTGCACATGCAGAGCTACGAGGAGTTCATCCAAACACCCTAGACCCCAAGGACAGCTTTACACTCGCATCCGGACAGTAATGAACCCATTCGTTCCCAACCCAGCTTTGGACAAAGCTTTAGCGCCCAACTTCTACACCTAAATTGCAATACCAAGTCCGAAATTGACATGCACAGCTAGGCGAAACTAATCCATGAACTCAAGACCTTAATAGCAGCTCTACTTCCCTGGGCTCACACTTGCGGAGAAGGGAAGAGGTGCTGGACAAGTTGAGGGACTTTGCAGCCGGCTGTGGTGGCTCCAAACAGGGCAAAACAGAGTTGGTTTCGCTACTAGGAAGAAGATGCGGAACTGTGAGGACGCTGCATCTGGGTCTGGTTTGGGCGGAGAAAGGAAAATGGAGGAGGGAAAGTGATGGGGTGTATCGGCAAAGAGGGAAGAAATGTGGGTGAATTGGGCTGCTGAAGCTGAACGTCTAAGGGAAGAAAGAAGAGAAAAAATAAAATAAAAGTGCAGCCCCTCCTTGCGTCTCCACCTGGCGTCCACGTGGGGAGGGGAAAATTTTTCTTGGACAGCCATCCCATGCACGAAGCAATTTGTACAAATCTGAGTGTTACAAGCTATGTAACAGAAACAGATAATCTCAATGCTCATAAAAAATGGTCGCATTGTGGTAATAAAGAAGAAGAAACAATGGAATCTCGGTAATGAAAGCCTGAAGAAATCCAATGCTACTTGCAGTGCAGATGTAAAGTAAATCAGAAAATAGTACGAAAAAATTGGCAGAAACATTCTCTAGAACAAATTGAAGCTGGCAAAGCATAGCAGAGGGAGACAACCGACAACACATCGAGCCGCCTCTAAGATCACATTAGAAAGTATTTTAAGATACAGAGTCAACATCAATGGCGCGATCAAACCAGTGGCCTTTGAACTCTCAAGAAGAAAAATGCCCTTTGGATGCCGTTATTGAAATCTAGCATTCATTTATCAACAAGTGAGGCATTGGAATTGAATTGCCTAAAATATTCTATGGTAGCCGGATCACATGATTTCTCATTCCCAGTTGGTATAGTACTAGCACATCATTAAATAATATGGGAGACTGAAAGTGATTTGGTCTTTTGTCAGTATTAACATATCAAAGATGACCTTGAGCACATATCTTCACGTCAGTCCCCCCTCTGTATGCTAGCGTACACTATTCAAAAGCTAATGCCCTTTTGAAGTAGCGCAAGTGGCTTCATCCTACGTATTTCATTTATTAGTATAGATTGCTCAATCATCTTGAAGTCGATAACTAAGCAAGATGAATGGTGCCACCTCCAGCATGGGAAGGACTTGGAAGTTTCACAAAATCAAGGTCTTTCCCTTGAGAATCTTAACAGACAAATCAGAACATAAGCCTCTGTTTAGCTTGGATGTACCATCATCAGCAAATTTTTAATCTGAACAGCTTGCTGGATTGTTCTTTCACTTTGCTAGTTCAGGTGGATACCGTGTCTTTGATAGTCCTCATTATGACCTACAACATGAGTTCCAGTGGAGCTTGCACAAAGTTGATTCTGATTATTTTGGTTGGACATTGACATAATAATGCGTTTACCAGTTCATTATTCGAAGATATGTAGTATGTTCATATTCAAGACTCTTTATTCCGAGTGAGTAGCTCTAGAGGCATCAACTCCTTCCTAGAGATAAATCCTTATTGAATTCACGAGATATTTGAAGTGAGACATATATAGATGATATTAAGCATTGCCCTCGAAGTTGAGAACTCATGATGTCCAAATCCAACTCCCGCTCTTGCAGGAGGAACATGACATCAAATCTTGAGAGACTAGAGTAGCATCATGGTTCAAATGGATCACGAAACAAATGAAGAAGACAGAATGCGAAAAGAGAACTAACAGGAAATTGCCAAACATATTTCACCATCATATATGACAACTGCAGAATGGATATCTAAACCATAGGGACAGTAGGCTTATTTTGAAGCTTGTCTTTGAAATTGGGACTATTTTCATACGATACACTCTGTTGAAATACATTCCTCACTTTCTTCTTAGTTTTTATAGCACCAAATAAAACAGCTCCAAGAAAGGAAGAGATTCTAATCTAGACTTTGATCCCTGCAGCAAAGCTGAGTACGTCATGTACAAGCTTAAAGAGATGGATAAAATAGCTGAAAAGGACATTGTTCCGATCTGCAACCAATTTGGCATTATAGACAACAGCAACTGCAGCAAAATCATGCTTGCTGATCTCATGGAAAGTGACTGAACCCCACATTGACTAACAATCGACATGGCAAATTTTCCTGAAAGCAATCCCTTGCTCTTTATAACCAGAGTGCAGGGAACTGAAGGTTGGGTGACCTTTATACATCAAGTGCTACACCAGATGAAGTTGGACAAGGATTACAATTGAAGCCATTCCCCCCATTCTCAGACAAACATGAGCAGAGACCTCGAACTGAAGCCAGCTATTCAATGATTGTTCCAATGGAATCAGCTCTCAGCTCCCCATCCAGATTCAAGATCAACGTATATAGCGTATAGAGGAGGATGAACATTCAATCCATTGTTAATTAGTTGTATATGCAATCAGTTTAGACAACATAGCACCTGATCTATTAATAGACCACAGAAGCAACGTCTACTGGTAGCTATTCTTTCACACAAGGAACCACACAAGATCTATCTTAGAATATCGCTGCTGTTTTGATTCTCATGCGATGCTCTCTGAAGTATAGGCTGTACATGCGGTTTTTACAGATATGTAGAAGGAGAAACTGTCTTGCGTACAAAGACATGTTACCCGCTCATAAATTCTCTAGTCACTTTTAAAGAGCAGAACTATGAGGCAAATGATTATGAAGAGGTTAGTGCTATATAATACATAATTATCTCTGTCCAGGATGTGTCACATAGAGGAAACCCCAGTTTCATGAATTTTTTCACTAGATGCGGCAGAGAAGTAAAGTCTAGAGACATTATTTTTCCTTATATAGTGCAATAAGATCTCCATTTTGCTGTTGGACTAAGTGAGGACAAGATCTTCACTCTAATTACATGAAAACATAGTGATTATGAAGTCCTGTCATCTCTCTGTCACTCTACCATTTTAACTACAGTCTTATTAGAATTTTAATTTGAATATGATTTGCTAACACAAATTGTCATTAGATCCATTCACTTTCCCTCTCAGAATTCCAAGATATGCACATAGTTGGATAGCTTTACCTAAAACAAGTCATTTATCATTTATTAGTAACTGCATTTTGAAAGATATGATATCCAAACTCATGAACAATCTTCATACTCACATTTCTTCAAGGCTAAAAGTCCCAGAGTTAAACCTTGCAAATTTAAAGATTGAGCAAAAAACAAGATAGAAGTTGTCAGAGTCTAATGGCATATTTCCATGAATAGGTGTGCCATCCTCAAAGCACCAAGACAGAGGGTTCTAATAAATGATCCTAAAAGTTGCCCTATAATCTAACTAGACATCTACCTTTCGCAATCTTTGTTTTCAGAACAATGAAAGTACAAGAATAAGCAAGGAAACAAGAAGAAAGACATGAATTCATGATCCATCGCGAGCAATTACAAAGGCATACCGGCAGAAGCTACAAAGAACTTATATATGGCTAGATTAAATGAAAATAATTAGCAGTAACATCTTTTCTTCTACAACACAGAATTATGTACACTTGGCCATTCGCTTGAAGAAGTTGCCTGAATACCATTTGATTTATCCTGATTACTACTTTATATTGCTTGAAACATAGAAGTTTATTGGATAGGAGGTGCAAAGTGGCAGCAAAACATGGGTTAAAGAATTCTGTTTTCTATTCAATTTCTTACAAAAATAATGCAGCATGAATTTCATAAAACAAGAATCGCAACTGGGGCTTCATCATCTGTGTTTTCAAAACAGTTACATAGCTTGTGCTTCATAATTCCTCTCTTAATTTACTTCACTACTTCCCACCGACAATCTAAATTTTTCAGGTAACGATGACTAGATAATCAAAGCTTACATATCCAATACACAATCACTTACCGCCAGCTAGAAGATAACCAAACACAATATTTTGCAAACTATGTAGTCTCCACCTTCTGTATCATACCTGAGATCCTGTTGACGGAAAAGAGTGAGACATAAAATACTGTCTGGGATCCAATAACCTACAAGCAGTAAGAAGACGAGACACAATAGATTAATTGATATAAATTCATGCACAGTAGAAAGTACCTCTCTCTGATGTCCCTGACGCTCTCAATAAGTTCAATTAATTGTTGCATCCTAATATTTTTTCGATTCTCCTTGATATCTAATATGATAGATGAGACCTTTGAGATGGTCATGAGTTCTTCTTCAATCTTCTTTAGTTGCTCATCAATCCCCTCCAGAAAATCATTGAAGGAAGAAATTCTATTTGACCTATCGACCACGTGATTCTCAACATTTGCCCTGGCACTGATAGGTTCCTCGATATGGTCTGCATTATTGTCAAAAGCTAGATTTCCTACAGGACTTAGAGAAGCATCCAAGTCTATCCTTTCACCCTTTTCTGAAACGTCAGGATCAAAACTTTCTTTCTTGTGTACAACTTCCAAAATGTCCTGCTTTGGGGACACTATATGAACTGGATTGGACATATTATTACTGCCAACTTCAAGATCTGCAGCCACATTTCCGATAAGCTGAGACTCTTTAATAGATATTGCCTGGAAAAAAATCGGTTTTGCGATCATGATTCACAATACAGGATTTGGGTTAAGGACCAGAATATGTACCAACCAACCAATCAATGGAAAAGGATGGCATTCATGAAGGAAAATGACTTTAAAATGGCACGAACCAGAAGAACCAACATATAAGAGTGTCAAAGTCTTATATCAACTACAAAGAGAATACTAAAGTGGCCATGCCAATAGACCAAGAAAGTAAGTGCAAAGAGTAGCAAAGCACGAGAGAAAGTGTGACTCCTTTAGCAAAAAATAAGGATCAGACTTATGTATGCATAACAGTAACATACCTCATTTAGCTTAGCCGAGAGTTCGTCCAACAACCGAATCCGGCTATTTGACTTCTCCAGAGCCTGCATTATTTTCTTCTTCTGAAACAGCAGTTCCCTCGCATCATTTTCCTTCCCTGTTTGGACATTGATGGATGCCTGTCGCCGAAACTTCTCTGCGGCCTCGGATAACCGCAATAGCCGCAATCTTGCATTATTTGCTGAATGAGAAACCATAATCATTCAAGACCTCCAAAGTACTAAAACATTGTATGGATGAGTTTAGAAACGAACTGAGATTATATATTGATGTCAGGATAGCTACATTCACAAGGGGAGGAAGAACATCCTACTTCTTCATCAGGGAAAAGGAAATAGAAAGACAAGAAAGTGAATGACATAGGAGCACATCCTACTACTTCATCAAGTACTCTGATCCAAAACTTGAAATTACAACGGCGAAACAAATGGATTACATCTACAAGGCAATACACATGATCAACGGATGTATCAATGCCCTACTATTGCACCTAAACACCCTTGTCGTAGTTGTCTTAAAATGCAACATTACATTTCCCTTTTGGCAGGATAGTTGAGAACGTTCCTCAAACTATTCTTCTGGTCCACTGACTACTGACAAGGCAAAAAAGAACAACAGCATCCCGATAACCCATCTCCCCTGTCCAATCAAGCTTCCCTCATAAACCCAAATTCTTACTGACCATTTAGCTGACGACATCAGAAAAGAAATGGAAAAACAACCCAATTTCGCATAATGGGCAACGAAATTTCCTCGAGGAAGAATGTGAAACAATCTAGAAGCAAACTCCTTCGCCTTATTGCCCCCACCCCCAGCATAGCAAGTGTACTCACCTAAAATTATCCCAATTAGCTACCACCTCAATAAAAAAAAAATAATAATAAAAAAAAAGGTGAACTTTCCAGCAAACACGATCGCTATCAGCGAACCGCACAACATCGAGGCGACTCTCCTATCAATCGAACTCTATACTCCCCAAGGGCCGCGACCCAATAAAGAAGTGCTCGAGGGCAATCAATGAAGCCGAATTAAGACACCTGTTGCTGATGTGGGTGCGTGAGACAGAGAAAGAAGAAAGGAGATACCTTTGGTCCGGGTGGTTTCTGCCTCCGCGTGGAGCTGATCGAGCTGAGCGCGCAGTTGCTCCGTACCAGTGGCGCGGGCGGAAGCGAAACACACGGGTCTCGACGAAGGCCGCCAGGCAACGAGCGGGGGCACGTTTCCGCACCGCAGCATCATCTTCGTCTCTGCTTCGTTCTGGCTCGCCAAATTGGGATTTTCTCGCTTGGGAAATGCTCCTAATCTCTTCAGGAGAGCTCCATCGATTATCCCCCAACAACAAAAAGGATAAAAAAAAAAATGCGAACTTTAGTCGTTTGTCCCAACGAACAAAATTAAAAGACAGAGAAGGCGAAAAAGAGATCGACTGGTTTCGTTCGGCAAGAGTCAAAATGGAAAAACCTTTTCCTCAAGACCATTTATAAACTATCTTGGACCGTGAAAATCCCTCTGCAGTTCAACTGTAAAATACATCGCATGCGGTGTTCGAAAAACGATGTTCCTCCTCATTATTTACCACTGTGGTGATTAGCTTAAGTGGATAAAAATTATGAAGGCGCGTTCCCTTGTCATTCGCCTTCGATCGCGAGTTCGGAAGCGCTTTGCCAAAATGGGGCTTTGTGAAAGCAACGGGGGATCTTATTTGACTGACATCTTGGAGCTGGCGACGTGTGATTAGGGGGCTCGACGACTCACCAACGACACCGTCCGTAGGTGTGACTTTCGAATCGGACGTTTCACAACATGTCGAATTTCTACAGACAAGGTTGCTAATCTTATGTGATTCTGATTATTTCGCCTCGAAAGGTCACCATAAGAGGCTAATTTACTGTCCTTTAAAATATTGGAAAGAACTGATTTGTTTACTATTTGGACTGATTTGTTCACTTTTAAAAGAAGATATAACAACTAAATATAATTTGCCACAAAAGATGCCAACTCGAGGTAGATTCATTTTCTCTTAAAAGAAGGTCAAAGAGGCAAAAGAATTGTCGCCACGTTGTATCTTATTAGAGGCAAAATATTTGATACTAAAATGTTTTTATTATTAATAATAATTTATATATAAATATTCATGTAAATGATGAAAATATTTTTTCGTTAAATTCATTTTTATGGGTGATACAAGAGATTATAGTTAGGAAAATATTTTCCAAATCATCCATTTTCTGTGAAACAAATGGAATTTACACATATAAACTAGAGATGGATGTATTAGGGCAGCCTATAAAAAAATTCTAAGATTTATCCTAACCATTCTAAAAATGAAAATAAAATCAAAATATTAAAATTGTGTAATCGAGTATAATCAAATTGAAATGTACAAGTAACATCCTAGTATCATCTCTAAAAAGAAAACAACACAAAACAACCCCTATTATAAAGCTCTAAAGGCCTCTTCAAATTTGGGTACAATTTTTTAAAAAGGATTTTCAGATTTTTCTTTTAATAGCTAAACTAGTTCTAAACTAGATTTAACACTAAAAATCTAATAAAACTAGTTCGAATTTAATTTCTAAGCTTTTTCCAATTTTTTTGAATTTGCTGAATTTTTAAATATTTTAAATAAAAATATTTTTAATTTTTTTAATATTTCCTAAATATTTCAATCCGAAAATGGACCTGACCCGAACGTAGGCTGAACTTGGGCTCTTGAGCTTGGGCCGCGGACATTTTTGGGCTTTTTTAAAGCTAACCCGATTGGAAAAGAAAACCCATCCAGCCCATTTCATTGAAATTAAGCACACTAAGCCCATCTCGCAAAAGCTCAGCCCAAGCATGTCTGAAGATAAAACCAGCCCGAATTTACCAATTCCAGCTCATTAAACCAATTTAAGATCAAAGCCCGTTAAGCCTAATTAAAACTAAATAAGCCCAACGTAGTAATTTGCCACTCTTTTTTTTTTTTTTTTGTTCTTTTCCTTTTGTTCTTCTATCTCCCTCTAGCCTGCATCTTCTTCCCCATTGCAAGGTCTCCCTCCGAAGACTTTCCTCACGAGACCTTCACCCGAAGCCTCTCCACCGGTGAACGCCACACAAGAATTTCATCGTACGAACTCACAGCGGAAATTTAATCGATCTGACGTCAACAACGTAACGTCGCCAACCATCACCAAGTCATCTTTGCCGGTCACTTCTCCAGCTAACACCGGACTCATTCCGGCGACATTAAGCTCACCGGAAACGTACATCAAAATACAATCACCGTAGCAACAAAGAAAACACATATATGCACGCCGAGACAAAAAGAAAGGACTGACTATAGCGGTCTCTAACCGCGGGCTCCTCCGGCGAAGGGTGTGTTTCCTCCGGCGAACAATGGGAGATATGCCACCAAAAATTTTCGATGTCATTGTCGAGACCTTAGAACGCCGGTGGTTCGTCTGAATCGTCTTGACCTTTTGCGGAAGCCAACTACCAACGCCAGGTTCGTCGCCGTCCGTCGCAGCAAGCTCCCGAACCAGGTAACACCCGTTTGAAACTCTCCGTTTTCTCCCTAGCTTAATTAAGTTCGAACAATGCGAGATATGCACGGACAACGGCTGACTCGAACAATGCGAGATATGCCACCAAAAATTAAAGAAAATGGCCTCCTGCCACGCCAGCCATTGCTGCCGGTCTCCGCCCGACCACCGACTCCGGTGCGACGCTCGCGCCTGTCTCCCCTGTGCCATCCTTTTGTTCGCGTACGCTGTTCTCTTTCTGCAGAATGCCTGAGGGAAAGTGAGGGAGAGGAAGAGAAGGCTGGGCCGGCCTAGGTGAAGAGAAAGAGAAAGGAAATTAAAGAGGCCGGGCTGACCTGCCCCCGGTCCGGTCTCGCTTTTCCCATTTTTTTTTTCAATGAATTTCTTTAATTATTTTTTTCTTTTTCTTTCCATTTATATTTTTTTCTTTAAAAATTTCTATCACTATTAATGCAAAAATGCTCTTAATATTTGCATGTCGTGCAATTTAATGGAAATCATTTTTGTTAGAGGTTAAGGGCGCGCATGATAAAATTTTTATTTCTTTATTTCTCTATTTTTATGTTCCCCAAAACAAGTTTGAAAAAGAAAATCCGTTTGTAGAATTAATTTGATTTTTCTATTTTTGAACAAATTTATATTCCAAAATTATACTTGAAGAAAAAATCAAAAACTAAAGTTTTTAATTTCTCAATTTCTAAAATATAAATTGAGAAATCGATTTTCGCGTAAATCAATTTTACGTTTAGAAATTTTGTCATGCGCTCCATAAAAATCAATCTCTATTTTTCTGTGTAATTAATGAATGATTGAACGGATCGCCAAAATTTAGATGCTAATATGTTACCAACATTTTATTCACCCTCACCTAACTCTTTTGAAAATTTGATGAAATGGAGAAAAAATATGTTCTTCTTTTTTCAGTAGAACCAATGGAGTCGTCCATCGTAATGATTTTTTGTTAGAATTGTTACCAATAATTTCTTTTGGAAGACTCCATCAATTTTCCCCCAACTAAAGGTGAACTTTAGTTGTTTGTCCCAACTAACGAACAAAGTCAAAAGAGAAAGAGAAGAGGATCAAATGCTTGCTTTGCCATTATAAACCAAATGCATAGACAATAATGTGGGATTTCATTCATCACTATCAAACCTATACCTATATACATTGTCCCTAGGGTTTACTTACACTTCTTTTTTCCCTATTTAGAAAGGGAAAAAAACCATGAGACACTCCAAATTATATTTATTGTGATAAAAAAATTTTAACTCTTATAATGTGACGCATTTACCTTCCGTTAAGTTTCTGTTAAATGATATTTCTGTAAAAACACTATCCTTTTTATTTGAAAAAATAGGAGAACCGTCCTTCCTAAGTTATAAGGGATCTGATACCATTAAAGCGTGCCATCGCGATGAACATCAACAAACTCATCCCCTCCAAGGTTAGAAGGTCAATAAGAGACGTGAATGGTTTACTGAACCCAATCTCTTTCAGAAAAAAGAATCCACCGATCCTTTCCTCTGATGGCAACGTCGTACAGCACAATGGATCTCAGTTTGTACTTTTGCGCACGTGTCTTCCAAGAGTTTTTAATTTTGTACTCTGCCAATTGCGATGACCCTTTTTGCACCACTCGCGAATGGGACCAAAATCCTCAATCAATCGTGCCCAAAGGATTGCGTGCGCTTCCGTCCTGTCATTCTTGAGTTGATTTTGCGCGAGTGGGAAGTGTGCGAAATCTGGAATCCGAGGGCAGTAGCGTTGTGGAACAAGGTCGAACAATATATTACTCGAGTCCCAAGTACCTTAACTTTGGTATGTTTGGAAGGTAACAAGGTGGGTGAAGGATTGAACTATTGGATTAAGGTGAAAAAAAGACACGGTTAAAAAATCATCATTAGAAAAGAGCAAATCATGGGATTGGGAAAAATTACCCTCATATGCATATACATAACATATAATGTGCGTTTGATTCGACATTTTAAAAACTCCTTAAGGCCCCGAAGGTCATTAGGGAAAGTTTGGGATGTTTGATAATCATTCCCAAGGAGTTTTAAGATGAAAGTTAGTATTGGGAAAGCTAAAAACTTAGGACTGGCGAGGAATTACTTTGAGTTTTTAGTATTTTCGGAATGTTGAAATAGTGATTAAATAATTTGTTTTTTTTTTTTTCATTCAAAAACTATACTCACTAATTTTTTAGTTTCCTGATTTTGCCCCTTGTTAATCCT
The DNA here is from genome assembly GCA_017140615.1 of Eucalyptus cladocalyx. Taxonomy (NCBI): domain Eukaryota; kingdom Viridiplantae; phylum Streptophyta; class Magnoliopsida; order Myrtales; family Myrtaceae; genus Eucalyptus; species Eucalyptus cladocalyx. The sequence goes on from CM029516.1 coordinate 32,729,305, forward strand.
TTTTTTTTTCTTGCGAGGGTGGTTGGCAAGAGATTGGTGAGCAATCGATGAGGTTGCGTGACCCATGCAATGGTTGCTTGAGGTCGCATAACCGACTAGGCAACAATCGCCGGGGTCATACAGCTTCAGTGAGGGCCACTTGTGCAACCCTTGCTGGCTTGGCGAGGGTCACCGAGGCCATGCAACCTTGGCCAATGGCTACTAACGTTAGATCTGGTTCATCAGTGACTAAGTCGATGAAATGTATGATTTTTTTAATTAAAAAAGAAAAATTACAGCCAAAAATTTGCAAAAAAAGATAAAATTACTGCTACTTCATCAAAAGTTGTTTTACAAAATGCCGAAGTAATCTATCATTATACTGTCCCCAATATATATGGAGAGTTTGAGTTTTACTTAGGGTTTAGCTGGCTGGCAAAACATGACAAATGCATCCTTTGGGAAAATTATGTCTTCCACATCCTTTTTCCACAAGATGGTCCCAGATAATATGTACCCAAAAAAATAAAATAAGAAGTAATTACGATCGTTTGCTTGGATCATGAAAAAGAGGATGCAATTTGACTATCTGTCATTACATGGTCGATTAAGTTGACGAGAATGTCAACAAACTCGTGCTTTAGCTCACTCAAGTCCCGCAAGTGATGATTATTCCACTGAAAAATCGTCAGCTTGATTTAACAACAATACTCGCCTTTTCGCAGTCTCTAGGGTTCACACATTATGCGATGAGGAGAGACACAAACTACCCTTCAATGGAGAGGATACTCACAAAACAAGTTTTGCTTTGTATTTTATGTTGTTTGAAATATTTCATATTGTGTCTGACTATAAAATTTATGTGCTTTTTTCATATTTTATATATATATATATATATATATATATATATATATATATTTGATTATCTCTCCACTTATCAATTTAAACTTATAAAATAAGCATTTTATCATGGCATTCTATCAGATAGGTTAATGAGGGAGAATCGAAGAGGGGGATTTACCGGAGATCTTCTATTTGCTTAGAATGCTGCACGAGAATCTCTCGATACCCGCGGGGTTGATTGATGGGACAAGGCGTCATCATCTTCCACAGATCCCAGATCGATGATTCATAGGCGAGATGTGGGGCGCGAAGGAGGCGTGAGAGAGAAATAGGAGGGAGAGTGAAGGACGGACGCCACGTGAGTGACGTGCGGTCAAACGGCGGTGCCCACCTCGATCGACGCTCGCACCAAGCCGCAATCTTGGAATCCCACTCGGCCCCGCACTCGCCGGTCGTAACGTGCGACATCATCTTTCTGCCGTCGTATCGTATCGCCATGAAACCCTAACCTGTGTATTCCGCTTCGAATACTCCCCCCCATCCCTGCACGCGAAAGGGAGAAAAAAAAGAAAAAGAAAAAAGAAACGCGTTTGAAGTTTCAACATGTATTTGTATCGGCATATAGGAAGATACAAGATAGACAACGCATACATGTTTCGGAGGCAATAGTTCAGTATATGCAGAGTTCTCCATGGTAATCAGACGCGTGAACTAATTCGGGGCTATGCTAAATTGCAGAATGTACGTATTTGTTGTCCTCTGTTTAGACCACCAGAATAATGCTAAAGTTACGACACTAAAGTTCTCTAAACGGTGTTTCGATTGACGGATCATAGAAATACGAACATCATCCATTCTTGTATTTAGTAGGTTTGCATGTAGGGGGTGTTTCTAACCTATCAATTGAAGGTGTTTCGATTGACGGATCATAGAAATACGAACATCATCCATTCTTGTATTTAGTAGGTTTGCATGTAGGGGGTGTTTCTAACCTATCAATTGAAGGCTTTCGAGAAAGTCTCTCCTCCATACGTGATTGAGAAATATAGCCCATTGGGAATATACTCCGCTTGCCTTTTCCTCAAGCCACTAAAATAATGCTATAAATACAAAAATTTATCTAGAGAAATAATTTATAAAATAATATAACAAGATATAGTCGCGCATTTAAAAAGCAGGTTGTGTTCAAACACTCAATGATAGTTAGGCATATCATTATTGAAATTCTCTAATACTATTGAAGCGATCACTTGCTTTAGACCAATTATTTGCCCCTCCACCTCTCTCTCTCTCTCTCTCTCTCTCTCCCATCCTTTTCACTAGAACAAAGGCCAGCCAAAGCTCCCATCTGATACTTCTTTCAACACCATTGTAGCTTCAACACACACCTTCTCTCTCTCTCTCTCTCTCTCTCTACTCTTTCTTCTAATTCAACTCATAATTTCCAGCTCCTGTCTTTCCACCATGTCTGAAGGCAAGAGCAATCCTTATAATATTTTTGATCCTTTCAACGACAGCTTCTCACCTTTCCGTACCTCGAATGATGGTAACTATCCCTTCTTCCACAATAATCATCCTCAGCAACAACACCTACTAGAAGCTACACAAGATCATTCATCAGCGCCCTTAAACTCTACCTTCAGAGCCTTCTTAGATGGTTCCATGGATTACAACACTCTCTCAAGAGCCTTCGACATGTCTTGTTGCTCATCCTCTGAAGTAATTAGCACTGACGATTCGAGAAAGGGTGCATCGATCTTGAGCAAGAACAACAACCAGTCAACCCCTAAAAATTCTTCATCGGCCCTGTCTTCATCGTCCGAAGAGATGGCGACCGTCGGATCGGAAGACAAAGACAAGGGCAAGATCATCCAAGATGAGCAATCAACGGGATGTCATGAAGATCATGGCCGAGAAGAGAAGTCTAAAAATGGGTAAGTTTTGAGTCGGGTCCATTTCATACTTGCTTATCTTTAGCAGATCTAGTCCCAATTTGATTCTGGGTGTGAGAAAATTCTGCGCAATTTTTCGAAGAAAGAAATGCCTAATATTTCCATCAGAGTCAGAATATCTATTCACTAATTTTTTTCATGGGTATTTTCGAGTGGTTTTGGTCGGTAATACGTGTTCACAACATCCAAGTGAAACGAAGTTGAAGGCTGTTCTTGATTTTGTCTCTTTATTGACTATTTCATTAAAAAAATGAAAGAATAAATCCAATGTACGGATCTCCATCAATTTCTGCGGATCTCAAGGTGGAGATTGACGGAAGCTATAGAAACCCTAGTTTGGATGCTCAAGCTGCTGTCTAATGACAGCGAAAGCTACGAGGAGAATTCCATCAAGAAATATGCAGAACTTGGTCAATAGACCTCAGCAAAGTGCAACACTGGGTAGATCTGATCATTTAGTTTGCATGATAAACTCTGCAGGGACAAATCAAAAAAGAAAGAGAAGCGCCCGAGGCAGCCTCGGTTTGCTTTCTTGACGAAGAGCGAGATTGATAATCTTGAAGACGGATATAGGTGGAGAAAATATGGACAAAAAGCAGTTAAAAATAGCGCTTACCCAAGGTATGATTTCCGGTCCAATTCATTTGCTTTCTTTCATTATGTAAAGATGTTAAAATTTACATTTCTACATTAACATTTATACACAGATCTTCATGAACACTCGAATCTCCAACTTCATTCTTGAAAAAGAAAAAAACAACTTCTTTACCTTCAGATCATAGTCCATCGTTCCTTTAGTACTTAGTTTCTGCGAAGTACAGTTAAATTTCAAGAAGTGATAATGGTTTGGCAAGTTAGTAATCTTTAATACGTCTGCAAATTCCGTGCCTCTTGGTCAAAAATCATCTTTGAAATCTAGTTGTCTACTGCATCTTTTCGGCAATTCATGATCACAGTTTTGCATTCAAGTATGTTTATTTTCTGCCTTGCTAGAGTAGGGATCTTGAAGCAAGTTAGATTATATCTTAAGGTACTTCTTGTTCACATGGTTTCTATGTTCTCACGTTCTTTGTAAAAGCTGTAATCTGAATAATTAGTGCTTCTTTGGATCAATACTTGATTGCCATTTTGAAGCCATTTAGGAGTATTTGAATTGATTATTCCTATCATGACGGGATATGACCTACCTTTTACTGTGATCGAAACCATTGCCTTATGATTGAAAGTAACCATAAACTACATGAGAGGGAATTTAAGGATTGATCGTTGCATGTAGTTTATGGAATTTAAGGATTGATCGTTGCATGTAGTTTATGGAATTTAAGGATTGATCATCAAACAGCGATATAGAAGAGGGCATGAGCCTTTTTGCTGGTATTCTTTTGTATTGACTCGTTCATTGGCTTTAAATCTAAAAAAACTGTGTGAGAACTAAGGTGCATGGCTAGATACATCAGCACAAGACAGCCTAAAACTATATCACTTGTTGGGAAATGATTAGACTGAGATTTTACGATAAACACTATGATTCGTCATGACCCCGCAATAATCTCGTCATGACCCCACAATAATCTCTTTGAATTCTTCAACAATTGCAGAAGTTACTACAGGTGCACTAGCCAAGGATGCATGGTGAAGAAGCGAGTCGAGAGATCGTTCCAAGACCCTTCGATCGTAGTCACAACATACGAAGGCCAACATAATCATCATAGTCCAGCAACTCTTCGGGCCAGCAACTTTGCCGGGATGTTAATGCCTCCGAATCTCCGATCAACGTGTCTTATGGAGCCTCCTTACTTTCAACAAGAGCTATTGGCTCAGTTACTCCAAATGGAGAACAATCGCCCAGACGACCCAATGTCCAAACTCTACCAAAACCTGGACCCCGGTCTCCAGTTCCGACTTCCTTGAGAATCTATGTTTTTTGTAGCGAGGCGCGAGTGCACCAGTCGCAGAGAGAGCACCTTCGAGGACTCCCAATCTCATGTTGCTTTTTGTAATTGTATTGCATCGTTATGGACATGCCAATGTGCCTATCTTATTCCTATGTAAAGGAGTCCATTGTTGTATGTTCTTGAGCTGTACTCGACATGGTGAAAAACCAGCTTCTGATGCGGTAGAGAAAAAAGCGGAACGTCGTGTCATCTCTTACAAAGGAGAGAAAGAAGCCAGTCGGACTTTTCTCGTTCTTGAATTATGTTTGTTATGAATATATCTGTTGCTTGCTCTTTACCCTTGAAATGCACAGCTTTTCCGGGTATCCTGTCATATGAATAAACAATGATTATTTCATCTGTATGTTCCAACTCGTACGAAATCTTTGTTCACTCAATTACGCCTTGATATGCTGAGGCCCCACTAATAATAGACTGGCCAAAGCATGTGGAAAAATCGCGAATGGCTAGATAACTATTGACACGATACAGACAAACATATACATAAGAAAATGCTGTGCATAAACAGAAAAATCGTTAGCGATTAGCATTACCCGGATAGTTTAAGGCAATTTATAGAAAAATTTAAGGTGACAATCGAAGCTCGCATTTCATATGGAGCTATTCATAAGCGATGATCGATAGATCATCGACCGTGTCGTTGCAATAAATGGTCTTCTAATAATCATGCTTCATGGACATGGAAATTCATTGATCACCTTGATCAATCGCTCGTTAACCGGTCCATGGGTGACGTCTCAAGTTCATATTATTTGGACCAACCCTCAGATAGTCACTACCTTGTATAATTGCTTATGATAGAATTTTAAGAGCTCGGTCCTCTTGAAACGGGTCGAGTCGCTACGCTGTCTTTGCTAGAAAAAGGAAAGTGGTCTATTATAGAGAACTTTTTGTCAACAAAAATGCCTAACTTTATCGGTAAAGCGACACGAGCCAACCAATCCATATGCATATACATGTATGTATATGTTATATATGCTGCCAATAAGTCAACGGATTAACTTCTATGCAACGCTAGCAAATTGAAAAAAGCGCATGCTCTATTTGTGCGTGGAAAACGGGGAAAATATTGAAAGGGCGATTTGATGTGCTATCGGAAAGGAAAATCAAAATTTTTAGGAAGAACAACACTGATTTATTCTTAGAATTTACCAGAATGATATGATTGTCATATTGGCCTTTTTATTTAATTATCATTTTGTCTTTCGCCTAATAATAGAATATTCCCAATAAAAAATTGTATATCGAGAGTAATTAAAGTCGAAGTTTCATCTTCGTATAATCATATTCAACAAAAATGACTGTGTTTTCCCATATTATTTAAAAAAAAAAAAAAAAAAACATACTCCAGCTACTTCATCTTCGCCTGTTGTTAATCTTAATTATAAGACGAAAGAAATAATGCCCCACATCAAACAAGCTTTTCACGAGCACCATGTTATCCAACAGCAAGGTCGGGATCGCATTGCCGTCCCCCGTCGCGAACCTCCGGAATGCATATGTGCAGACATCAAGCTTGGCCTCGAGTTCCTCATATTCTCAAATGCATCCTTGTACTCCGATCCCTCCATCATCGAGAGCTCGCCTCGCTGAGGTTGTTCGACGCCGTGAAGAGCGTGCTCCTGCAGACCTTGAGCGCTTGCTTTACTCCTGGGGACATGGCGGTCTGTGAGAGCTGGTCGGCATGTTCATGGGTGTAAACGGCCCCAGTGTACATGCAGAAGAGGACCAAGTACGTGAGCCTCGGGATGTCCTGGGTGGGTGCTGACGACACGCAGTTCTGGCAGGCATCGAGCTCTAGGGTTTGGCTGCATAGCTTCTGAATGAAAGACGTAGTAGCGTCAGCTTCCACGAAAGCCGAGGGCCGCCGCGAGGGATGGAGGGAAAACAGGAGGAGGCAGAATGCGGTGAAGAGACGAGTAGAGTTGAAGGACGTCGTCGTTTCTTCCGCTTGGATACCGTTTCGAGTTGATGGTTCTGCATATCTATCCATGTCGGAGATGGAGATCGTCTTAATGAGGGAGGAGATCGGATTTTGTCTTATAATAATTAGACCGTGCGATTGCTTCTTTCCAGTTTAGAGCGGTGCGTGAGGGGGGACTGCCTTGCTTGGTCATAATATGAAACAGCTCGTGTGCCTTTTAAGATGGCACAATACACAAAAAAGAAAAAAAAGAAAAAAGCCTTCTTTGCTTTATATTATAAAATTGGAAAATGCCTTGTATAGATAGTTTAAGCATAGGGTCAAACTAGGGTACAGACAATCATGTTCTGTTTAAGATAATCACATTCGTCAAGTGCAAAACCTCATTCCTAGCCTAATATAAAAACATTTCACGAATTACTTTGTCTTTTAGGAAGTCCACAGATGTATGCACAGAAATGGACAACAAAAGTAATGAAGGTAAAATGCGACCTGCGCCATTTCAATTAGAAAATGGAGAATTTCTTTTTTCTTGGCTGAGCAAAATGGAATTGAATTTGCTGAATGGGAAAATATGAATTTAAACGTAACACGATATAATTTCCAATGATTTATTCCATTTTCTCACGAAAATTTTCCGACCTAAATTTTATGCTTTTTCACCTAGGAGTTCGAATTTCATAGTTTCTCTGCCCATATATTATCCAATCCAATCGCAAGTTTTTTCTCCAGATGTTATTACATGACTTGAATTATAATTGCTAGTATTAGCGGCCACTTCCGGCTACTTTTCCCCTCCCAAATAACATAATTAAATTTTAAAACTTGGAATTATGGAGCGGGCAAGCAGGGTGGGGATGAGGGCGTAGCCCCAACCTGCCCTACCCTGTTGCCATCCTTAACTAAAACTAACTTTGAGTGCACTTAATGTGTAGATGTTTATTAATAAAAAGTCCCTTTTCTTGCTAGGAAGTTTAATAAAGAACATTTGAATGGTTAAATTTAAATATACATGTCTAAATCTATATTATTACATACATTATTATGCATTGGGGGAGAATTTTATCTAATGTCGTTTTTTGTATAAGCACAAATACAATGCATAAGTCTTTTCTTTAAAAATTAGATTGTGTTAGATGTTAAGAGAAGATAATTTCCTATTACCTCTGCTATATACAATAGTACTTGTTACACTATCTTCGTACCAGTTGAATATATCTTGCACGAAATGCTTGTAAAATTTTATAAATTTATCTATATTTTTTTGACTTTGTATGGTCAACATTTAAACAAATCTATATCCACTGGAGCTTTATTCACAAAAATGATGAGAATGAAAAAAAAATATGAGAACGAATGACTTTAGCAATGGTATGTTTTTGTAAGCAATACAATCTCTCTCTAAGGTTAAATTACTAATTACCCCCTTTCATATGCAATTTTTGGTTCATATTCTTTATTGAGTGGAAGTCTTTGGTTAAATTATGAACATTTTATAATTATAAATCAGAGCTCATGATTGATAATGCTGAATCTACTTCCTTTAAGATATGAAAAGATCGTTGAGGTGTTATTTTGAGTTCAAAGTGCAACATAATTTTTGGGAAAAACATCACTGCTTGCTAATCTTGAAATGGATAAGCGCTTGACCACAAGATTTTTTCATTGCCTCCTAGAAAGTTACTTTATATTTTATTAAATGATAAAATAGGGATAGGAAATTTACGACGTTGAACTTTTATATTTGGCTTTAACCCTTTTATCATAATAAAAATAGAATTAACAAATATTACCAATACAAATTTATTGCAAAAAAATCCTTCACAGGATTCCGCTTAAGCACATTAACACAAGTATAAGAGAGAGAACCAAATTTGCATAAAAAACGAACATGGAAAGTTGCACAACGTGGCGGAATAAAACGGCACCGTTTTCGATCAATCCAAGCGGTCTTATATCTTCCCGACAATGCGTGGCTCTTGCATTTCTAATAAACAACTTCCACCATTTTCGACTTTGGGTTTTGCCCAGAATTTCAGTCGGAAGTCAAATATCGCAGGCAGTGCTTGCCAAGCATCGTCTCAGTCCGAGAGTCTGAAAGGGGCGCCCCAAAAATGACGTCATAAATGGTTAATTCCGAGGGAGGAGCTGCCCAGCTCCGACCCAACTCAGTCAATGGCGTCTAACGCGGCCGACCAGTCGCCTTTTTCCCATGCTTCCCCAGCAGGGCCACCACCAATAATTGCGCCAAGAAGATTCCCGTCTCCCGTGGGCGTGATGCCAGCATTCAGCAAGGCCCCCGTCTCTCTCTCTTCCTATTTAGGGGAATTATTCTGTACATTATTCCTCTTCCGCAACCAAAAACTTACAAATCAAAAATAAAAGACGACCGTTCTCGTTAGATAGATGCCGCCGAACGAACGATGTCGAGAGTCAAAAGCTGACACCACCCCCTCTCTGATTCAACTTTTGCGGCCACGTTCCACTTCTGCAATCCCCAGGAGAAAAGGGAGCGGGGAAAAGAGAAGCGTTTGGAGCCGTTTCGGTCCTCTGGTTTTTCCTGAGAAACGTGCCTAAGATGGAGCTTCTAAGACTGAATAATAGCCTTGAATGCACCGATTTCACCCCTGCCTATCGCGCAAGAGCAGAACCATGTCCCAAAGTCCACACCGAGTTCCCAAGAATGGCAGGTTGTTCTTTCGCGATGAACATCGAGCGAACGTTGTTGCAGGAGCATGAGCGATCGTGCATGATCCACGGAAACAATCATGCGAGGGCCCCCTTTGAACAAACGTGGAAAACTTGGCTTTGCACATGTGTAATCTCTGTTTGTTACAAAGACGTGCATAAATTCTGGGGCCACACGATACTGCTACTAAATTATGTAAGCCACCGGTCAAAGCTGAAATGAGTGGATTCCATCTTTCGTGAACCGATGAAAGCAAGGCTGAATCTTGAAGAGCCCCTCTTCCAATCCCACTTCATACTCATGTGTATATTAACTCTGGTTGTATCTGTACTCTCTTGTTTTTCCAAGTTGCTCAGGCTGGGATATACTCATGAATCTAATCACTCCATTAACATTCTTCATTCTACTATACAGTATCACATGGGATGGAAATTAAGGGACACCAATGAAATTTACCACATTGTAAAAATCAGAATTTAATTGTCATTCTAGTCCTCTCTTGCACCCACAGCAAGCATCACTGGCAATACTCTTACACCTTCCACGGAAAAAAAAGAAAAAGTACGCCGAGTTCGTTCGCCGGCGGTGGTAAGTATCTCAATCCGTTGGAGGTTGCCGCAATCAGTAAATGGCGGCAAGAACCGAATCTCACTTGTTCTGTATTGAATTGCGCCGGGTAGCTAAAGTAAAATTTTCTTTTTTCAGAAGAACACTTTGTTACATTATTGACACGATAGGGTATTTCTATAAACTCTCTTCATTTCTCTATTTTTTCCTTTCTTCTCTGCATGCCCACACACTCTCCACTTTGACTCTTTTCTCCACACTTGACGCCCCTCTCTGCTCACACCACTCACTGCACAACACTAACACACTACCTAACACTCTATACAACACTCTATTCTCTGCAACTTTTCACTCACTCTACTTGCCTACTTGGGAAGGGGGTGCTGCCTATTTCTAGTTGTCTTTCACCGATGTACTTTTCTAACAATGGTGAAGACATAGTCAACATGTCCTCACTTTATTCCACAACTCTTAGACACTATGATGCAAGATCTTTCGTTGCTTTTTATCCTAAGCCACACCCTTCACCTAATCACCAACAAGCTAGAATCTCGTAGCCATTGTTTGAAAATTCTAGAAAGAGGAGAGAGAGAGAGAAAGGCCGCGCTCTTCGACAATTTGGAATATGGAGAATGAACATCTCTACTCCTTGGAGCAATGGAACCACCTCGTTCAAAGCCATTTCAGCCGTATTGCGGACTGCTGTAGCGTCTTTGAATTTGTTTCACCTGAAAACAGAAAAGTAGATAGACATTAGAGCGCAACAGGTAAAAAGATTTTGGACTAAAGATTCGTAAATACTCACTTCGGCTGTTGTTTTCTTAGGGCAGCTTGATATTCACCGTACACTGCCCGGAATGTGTCAAACGCCTCTTGAAGGCCTACAGGCTACAGCCAAATTTTTGTTCACTGTGGTTGAAAAGATGGGTGGAGTGTATTTGCTAGAATGAGTTTAAAAGGACGGTAAATTGATTTAAATAGAGGCTTTTGTTTTCAGAAGTGTGATTTACCGAACTGCCTTTCTTAGAATCATGTCAAAAGGATAGTAAACTAAACTCCCTCATGAAATTCCTGTTTCGATTCTCGCTGGTGCCGTGCACTTATTTTGAATATTTCTCAATAGGTCCTTTTCTTTTTATTGGAAGTTTTTTTTGTAAAACAAACAAAAATGCATTGTCCCACATAGAAAGTTTGGAGTATGTGCGCCAATATTTAAGTGTGAGAGTCTTCTAATATTACAAGTGAAGAAAATGACTAAATTAACTTGATCCTACAATACCAGCATGAGGCCCATGTGCAATATGTTTAGGATTTTTTTAGCAATTTTCCTTGTAGACTAACCAATAAATTGTTAGATATTAGCATTACATGGATAGTTTAAGGCAATTTATAGAAAAATTTAAGGTCACAACTGAAGCTCGCATTCAGATGGAGCTATTCATCGTTGATTGACGGATCATCGACTGCGTTATTGCAATATATGCGCTTCTTATAGTCGCGATTGACGTGGAGTCTTCAATTTATTGCCTAATTAATGGCCTGTTAACTGGCAGCAACATTTATTCTTGAACACATAAGAAAGTATAAACGGCCGAGGTTTGGTATTAGGAAATTTTGACTTCGCATGATTTTGTTCGAATGCATCTTCGCAGCTCTAAAAATTATAGACCGACCCCCTTGAAAGAAAAACTTCTAATTGGTCAATTTGTAACATTCCAAATTTCTAAGTCAGTATCCACTCTCAAATGGTCACCATCTTGTATGATTGTTCTTAGCCATTTTTTAAGTATGCGATTCATGTAAAACAGGACAAATCATTGCACTATCTTAGCAAAGAAAACATAAATTGATTTATTGTAGAGAAATTTTGTCAACAAAAATGCCTAACTTTATCAGGAAAGCGAGATAAGCCAACAAATCCATACGCATATATATATGCTGCCAATAGGTCAACGGACTAACTCTTATCCAATGCCAACTGAAAAAAGCGTGTAGCCCTATACGAGCGTGGACAATGGGAAAATATTTGTAAGGGCGATATGGTTAAATTATCATTTCGTCTATGGTCTAATAATATATGGTTATTACTCATTTTAGGAGTCATCTACATTATTGGAAATTTTCCAACAAAAAAATTGAGGTTAAACTGAAAGTTGTTTTGGGATAGCTACAGGGCTGCAGCGCATTCCGCCATGATTGAAAACATTCAAAATTGCATAGCGACAGTAGCTAAAGTTGAAGTAGTGTTATCTCGATCCTGCATTGCTCTTCTATGTCATTTATCCATATAATCATATTCCACGAATTTGAGTGTCTTTTCCTACATTACTAAACAAGAACCGACTCCAGCTAGTTCATCTTCATCTATTGTTAATCTTAATTATAAGGAAAAAGAGAAATGATGCCCCACATCAAACAAGCGTTTCAGAAGCACCGTGTCATCCACTGGCGAGGCATGCCTGCGGAACGCATAGGCGCACGACATCAAGCTTCGCCTCGAGCTCTTCATATCCTCGAACGCATCCTCGTACTTTGATCCCTTCACCATCGTCGCTGATGTTGTTCGGCGCCGCGAAGAGCGTGTCCCTGCATTTGAAAAATATTGGAAAGGACCAGTTTACTCAACTTTATTTCAAAGGAAGGAATTCGTTTAATAACAGTTTAATCGATGGAAGCTGTGTTATTGCAGACATTGAAATATATTATTCAATTGTAGATACTAGAAATCAATGAAGGGGATTTTGATATTAGGACACGTCATATATGCGTCCACTTTACGCATGTTATAGAGTCCACTAACTTACATAATGAGATTTAAAATTTTTATTAAAGTAATTTCTAAGATGGCCTGAGAATTTTGAACTAATAAAGAAAAATAGCTAAGAAATTTTTTGTATGGCTCTTTTTTGTGGCATCAAGGTATAAAATCACAAATAAATAAATTTTATGCACACAAGAAAAAATTCAAATATAGCTTTTGATCATGCTTATTTTACAATTTCTCATATAAATTCAATTGGATTGATAGTATTAAAAGTAATCAAGTTAATTTTGACACCTAATTGGAGTAAATAAGTCATCTCGTGCTTCTATATATTTAAATTATGTTTTTTGTTTTTTTTTCTTATTTTCATTGCTGCCAACCTTTTCCAAAATTTAAAAAGGTTCAAAGAATAGAACTCAGTGGGATTACTAAGAAGAAATATTGTATCAAGTGAGATTCCAAATTTCATAAAGAAACCGAGTATAGCATGAAACCACGTAATTTTTACACATCAAGATTTCAAGCCTAGCACTAAGGTCACTAGCCAAGCTTCCCTAGGTTTGGGTGAGGACGTTGCGAACCTTGTTGGTCACAGGCAAGATTTCAAGCCTAGCACTAAGGTCCAAAGTTCTGAAATTTAGAGCCAATGAAGGTTGACGACATAGGAAAATTTAATCATCTCTCTTAAAAATAATTTCTTTTAAAAAATACTTTCTAGCATGATGTAACAAAGTGACTCAAAGTGAGAGGATAAGAACCTTAGAATGACTTATTGTGTTTAAGCCGGATGATACGTGTGTCCCTTTTTCTCCTATCTTCTGCCTTAATGCTAGGGAAATTAGTGGTGCTGAAGGCTCCATCATTCTTTGAAAAAGTAACGGATCGTCACCTAAGCATTATTCTTTTTTTAATTTAGTTGTGATATTACCAAATTAGAAAATGTCATATATGGATGGTTTAAGGAGAGGTTCAACAAACTAGGGTACAGAAAATTATGTTCTGTTTAAGATTATTATATATCAAAACAAGAATTTCTGCCATACGTGAGCTACGGTCCGAAGTTTCAAGAGGAGGTCAAAACCTCATTGCCTGAAACCCTAATCCCAGGACATTTTCGCACATTACTTTGTCCTTTCGGAAGTTCATTCTCACGGATGCATGCGCAGAAAATGGATAAAAAAAAAAAAAAGTAATGAAGGAAAGTAAAATGCGACTCTGGGTCATTTCAATTAGAAAATGGATTTAATTTTGTTTTTGCTAACCAAAACTGGATTTGAATTTGCAGGATGGAAAGACTAATTTAAAATAATAACTTATGAGAAATATATGGGATGAGACGGAAGCCATGTTAGTCCTTTACCTTTTTATTGGTCATTTTAGTAAACTTGGGCTATACTATACTTTTGACCAAAAAGGATGCTAGTATGCAACTTCAAGTTGTCAATTATATTGTTTACAGAAATGACAAACCAATTCGGGGAATTTCTAATACTAAGTATACAATTAGTTTGGGCTTGTTTAAATTTGAATTGGGACCAAGACAAAAAAAAAAAAAAAGTCTTTCTATTGAAGAGGCTCATACTTCCTTTGTTAAACTAAGTACAAATGGTATGATTTGAGATTTCTTAAGAATTGACTCAGTGGAATTCCCTATTTCGTATCTCGAAAAAAAAAAGGAATGATCCCTCATACTCACGATTGATCTCATATTCAAATAATGTGTCAGATAAAAGATTGTCCCCAAGAAAAGGACGTCCATGTGCCTTGGATCTTTTGTGTCTTCCGCTTTTATGTACTCAGGGAACTATTGCCAAAGTCATTGGTTCTCATAGTTTGTTCATTCTCATCGTTTTAGTGACATAAGCCCCCGTCTATTTAGATTTATTGAAATGTGAAACATATGTTAGATCAAATCTTGTCATAATCACGTACTAATATAGCTCGTTCAATGTGATTAACGAGGGATTTTGCTAATCAAGCTAGAAGATGCAGGAGACAAAATCTCGATATTCGGAAGCGTCGTTAATTAGTTTTCTTTATTCATAGAATTTTTCCAAAGATAAAAAATAAAAAAAATTCGCTCCATGTCCACCCCTCAAATAACTTTAGATACATCCCATAATTTAAATGGTCCAGAATATCTCTCACGGGATCTCATTAATGGTAAGATTGATGACAGAGGAAAAACATACATTTAATGAGGATCAATCGATCTTGGGATTTTTATTCCTCTTTCCTTAACTGTTGTTTATTCTTCTTTTGTGTCAAATAAGAAAAGTTTACAGTTTGATTTTTTCACGAGAATCTTTCAAAATTTGGATTATTTTAATAAACATAGTAATTGACATTCTATTTTAAAAGAATGTTAATAAAGTTATTATGTCGAGCAATTAATTAAAATACGCTCTCTAAATTTTCGTCTAATGTGTAATATCTTCATTGGACTTTTAGTTTATTCAATGTGGTCACTAAAATTTTAATCTAGTACCTAAACTGTATAAAAATAACCAATGACATCATTCTATTATTTTTAGTCAACAAAATGGTGGACAAAAGAATAACGCCATACGTGGATTATCCACGTAAGATATTCAACTCGAATCATGATATATATAATCATCTATGTAATTGAATAATAGGAATATTCAATTTTTTCAAATTGAATAAATTTAAAAAAATCTTAAGAAAAGCTATTGTTTGATTTGAATTGAATATTTTACATAAACAATTCACATGTAATTCTTTTTTTTGTCAACCGTTCAAACGTTCTGAATTGGAATCCAAATTAGCAAATTCTGTTAACTTGAATTAGTGAAAAAGCTAAATTGAGCATATATCAAAAGTTCATTTGCTACATCGAACAAATTAAAAATTTAGAATCAACATTACATATTTCGCCGAAGTTGTAAGACTATTTGTGTTATTTTCTCCATTTTTAATAAATAATAACTTTCACCATTTCGATCGGTCATCCCAACTGATCAATCCTCTTGAGGTTGTTCTCGTCAACTCAAAAAGCCAGGGCATGTTGCAGCCATTTTAAGACGTGGAAATACTGCGGGCCAAATGAAAATATTAACTCAGCTTTTCAGTACAGACTTCGGTAATAATATTAGCGGCGAAAATAGTTTCTCCTCTCTAATTGCTGAATTTTAAAGTAAAAAATAAATAAAAACCCCACGAAAAACGCAACGTCGCATCAGCTTCCCGTTGCAGATGCCTCGCTCTGCCAAAACCCAAAACTTATATCAAAATCAAACTAATTCGAGTCAATTAATCAATAATCACGCTAATCTCTCCGAAAATAGTTCTTCGACTGCACATCATGAAGGGCGATTCGGTTCAAACCGAAACGGTTCGAGAATAAGAGTAGACAGACTCTTGATCTTCATTTGTGCTTTTTTTTAATTTTTTTTTTATCAATTATTTCAATTTCTGTTGCCCAGAATTAATTTCAGTCAGAAGTCAAAAGTATCGCGAGCGTCGATCTCCGTCCAGAACGCCGAAAGGGACCGCCCAAATTTGACGCCAAAAATGGTCAGATTCCGAGGGAGGAGCGGCCCAGCTCCGGTCCAGCTCAGCCGATGTTGTCAGACGACGCGGACCGGTCGCCCTTTTTCCCCATGCTTTCCCCCACGAGTCACGACCAATAATTGCGCCAGGAAGATTCCCGTCCCCCCCCCCCTAGGCGTGACGCCAGCAAGGCCCCCTCCCCCCTCCTTCCTATTTATAGGAATTATCCTGCACATTATTCTTCTTTCGTACCCCAGAAAATATTATATATACTGAATATACATATAAATAATAAGAAAAGACGACCGTTAGATGCCGCAGAGCGATGTGGAGAGTCAAAAGCTGACACCAATCCCTCCCCCCGATTTCAACTTTTGCGGCCACGTTCCCCTTCTGCAATCCCCACTCCATGCTGCTCCCCCCGAAGAAAGGAAGCAGAGAAAAAGTGGAGCGTTTGGAGCCGTTTCAATCCACTGGTTTCAAGAAAAGGAACGTGCCCAGTCAAGAGAAAGCTTTAAGACTGATGGAGACTGAGCCAAGATAATGGGTAGTGACCGTTTATAGGCTTTTATAATTGCCATGAAATGATCCAGAATTTATTCCCCCGGTTCTGATTTTTCGTGATTCGACCGGATCCGTCTATAGAACCAGATCAAGACTAGAGGCTGCAGAATCATAAGGAAGCTTCTTCACCTACAGGAGGAGGAGATATGACGTCGCGTGCTAATCTTTCTCTGTCTTAGTCATGACCAGATAGGAATGATGATATGGCTAGTGAACAAAAAAGGGGGGGTACTTGACATGAACAGACATTACATGAGGGAGGGAGGGAGGGAGGGAAGGAGGATTGTCTATAAAGGGAAAGAGGGAAAACATGTATGTATATTTCATACTTTGCCAATGCGCGGACTTGGATGTTACACCAGTGCCCAAGAAAACCATTTTTGTGATCCGAAAACCAGAAAGAAACACTTTCGACAAAAAGGCACTACTACGATCGCCATCTGTACAATCTCTTTCTCTCGCTGTCTCTGTCGGGAGTCGGAGGCAAAATACTTTCGATCATTTCATAACCGTGTCGGAAGGAAGTAGCGAACAAAACCAAAGTAGAAATCTCAGCTTCATCAACCGAATGAACTATCTCCACCATTGTCGTGTAGGAGGAGCTCGAGGGCTGCAAAGAAGGGTTTTCGATGTCTATGTATCGATGTGTCGGAAGGCCTCTCATCTAACCTGGTCAATAAGCAATTAGGAATCCATACTGTCAGCACTACGCCTGAGTTATCTCGATTTTATGGCTCTCCGGATTAGCTTGGCTCTCCACCTCAGCTGAGCCAGCAACTTCTTTTGTCAACTCAATGTCCATGCTGGCTGTGCGGCTCTTTTTGTTTCTTCGATCCTAAGAAGAAGGAAAAGAAGTGACATCATGCTCTTAGGCCACACTTCGGGATAAAATGCTGAAGGATAGGGAATATAAATGCAGTCAACAAGTAGATGACTTCCAAAAAACTACACACCTCGCGAAATGGATACTCGTCGGCTTCGAGCATTCGCACGACCTGAGTCATTTTTGGTCTCTTATCTGCTTCGGGATCAACACATCTGAGTGCAACCAACAGGGAACGCTTCAAAGCACGCGTTGCTGGTTTAACTTCAAGGGTCGGGTCCACGACTTCTTCTGCTCTCCTGGTTCCTACCATCACCTTCAGCCACTCAACGAGATTTACCTGCCACGAGCAGTAGTGCATTTGAAGAACTTATAAGTTTTCACAGTGAGAGCTCTATACCATTAACTTGACAATCACAGGAAACCATCGCGGTGGCAAACTCCAATGAAGTCTATCAGACTTATACAGCACCAGATTTCAGCATCTATACTTGCAGTTAACCAGAGAAGGCAGAGAGCTTTGGCAGAGACATGGCAATTAAATTTTTGTTTTAAGATCCAGTACCTCATTAGCTGGTCGACCATAGTCCACTGGGTCCCTTCCAGTGACGGCTTCAAGCAAGAGGACGCCGAAGCTGTAAATGTCGCTCTTCTCATTCAACATTCCTGTGTTGGCATACTCTGGAGCCACATATCTGTAATTCATATGAAAGGTACGAGGTCAAAGGACAGATTCCTGGGCTGTACTCTCATACGGGATAAACTCCACAAGGCAGACAAGACACGATCAAGACATACCCAAATGTTCCCATCACTCGGGTTGTAATGTGACTTTCTCCTGATCCCAACAGCTTAGCCAATCCAAAGTCAGACACCTTGGCATTGAATTCATCGTCCATCAAAATGTTGCTCGACTTGATGTCCCGGTGAACAACCTTGGGTTCTATTGCTTCATGCAAATACGCAAGCCTGAAAGGCAGTACAACTTCTTTCAGTCTTCGACTAAATATTAGGCATAAATAAGCCCACAGAAATGAGTTAAAGCATCTATTATTGTTGAAAATTGGAGCAACTTAATGGAGGACCAATGTTCCTGACAACTGACAAATCAACTTTGTCCTCACTGCGGAGGTCGATAAAAAAGGTGTTGCAAACCATGAAACGAATTGGTGGAAGAGAGATGATTTTGCATCCTATACTTACGCCTTCGCAGTTCCGAGGATAACCTTCATGCGGGCCTCCCAAGTGAGGACACCACGTTCATGCATAGCTCCATGCAGCCATTGTTCCAAGTTTCCATTGTTCACATACTCATAAACAAGCATCCTGTATTATAGCAAATCAAATATCAAATAAGTACTAGAAGCACGAGCAGTCAGATAAAGGTAATCCCAAGAACACAATGCACCGATCCAGCAGATCAAGTATTGAGTACAAGCACTGAGGACAAAGAACAATCTCCATCATGCAGTACAATGACAAAAAGGGAAAAGGTGCCATCAGCAAATAAGCAAATTAATCTTGCCTGTGAACTCCTTCAATACAATATCCCAATAGTCGTACAAGATTTTTATGTCGAACGTGGCCAATTGCTTCCACTTCAACCCTGAATTCTTTCTCAGCTTGTCCTCTGTATATCCAGATCACAGTAAAGTTGATGACATGTCTTCAGAATAAAAACTTGGGAAAATGCAGGTCATCTAATTGGAAGTATACTTACAAGTTATTGAGAAGCTTTTTGACAGCTACCTCAGTTCCATTAATTAGTTTGCCCTTATAAACAACTCCATAACCACCCTCACCAAGCACGTTCTGTGGCGAAAACCGATTAGTCGCAAGCTCTAGATCCCTGAGAGTAAACCAGTGACCCCATCCAAGGTGCGAAATTTCTGGTAAGCCAATTAGAGGAGAGGCGGTAACAAGTCCAGCATAAGGCAATGATGGATTCTTTCGAACATTCCCAGAGCTTCCTTCTTCTCCCGATTGCGAACTAAATCCCCTTTCCGGGTTGTAAATAGAGCTGCACTGACTCAGGTTATCCGGATCGCTTGATTTGCTTGTGGTCAAGTGGACGTGCATCTTCTCCGAGTTCTTCTCGACTGATTTGTCATTAACTGCAAAGGACACACTTTCTGGGTGATTAGGGAAATTCTGGCCACCCACTCTGTCGACTCTGATATCCTTCGACACATTCGGTATCTGGGAAAGGGAGAACACGTCCGTCCTTTTCGATTTTCTCCTCACTGAAACCCAGATGCCTAGGGCGCAGAGAATCAAAACTATGAATGCGCCTACAGAGATGCCAATCCAAACCCACAACTTCACACCCAAAAAAGTTTCCGACAACTTCGAATTCAAAGAATCCCCAGATGACATCTCTGATGCTCCAATGCCAATGTTCTAGAAACTGCTCGGTTCCCTTTTTTGTCCCTCTGCCACAGAATTGGAAAAAAATTGCTGCGTTAGGTGATTGGCATGGCAAATAGGTTCTTTAACATTAAATGGTCCAACAAGTTCCCTAGCTCCTCTCATTTGCAATAAAGAAGTCAAAAAATTCATACTTAACCAACACAGAGTAAAAGGCAAAACGAAACGGATAAGGACAGAACCTGATGAGAAAGAACCGTTTTTCAGGCATTTAACACCGAAAGAAGAAGCGTGCGGTAGCAGAACATCTTATATTCATGGAAAAGCAAAGGGCGTTGCGAAAGTCAGTTGAAAAGGACAGAATGCCGGAGAAGAAACATATGGCAATTCCAAATCATGGAGAGAAGAAGGAATGAATATAACAAGGGCATCGCTTATGATCCAAGTAAGACACCACAAAATAAAAAGAAAAGAAAAACTGGGGGAAACCATTTGAAGAAAGTGAAGTGATTGAAGGGGAGGCAGAGAAAAAGAAGAAGACGCAAATACCTTGGATGTGATCCGAGCTAACCCTTTTGATCTTCCTCCTCGAAGGGCCAAAAGAAGAAATAAAAAAGTCTTCTTTTTTAGAACCGAAACGGAGATTCAACGAGCGCGCAGACACGATGCGCCTCGCGTGCAGACCTGAAATCACAGACCCAATTTGGCAATGTCGCAGGAGGAGGATGGAGTAGGCCGGAAGCAGCAGCAGCGGTAGCAGCAGGAAGGAGTCACCTCGAGTGGGCCAAAAAGGAGGGAGCTTTCGCAGGAACGGGGAAAAGGGGCAAGTGGCGACGGGAGGCCCAGACGAAAATCCAATCTCCAAGGCAAAATCATGAGACGGGGAGGGGCGCGCAGAGTGGTGGCGAGATGGGAATTTTCCGGGGGAAGAAAGGAAAAGGCGGAAGGTGGGTGAAATGGGGTTGGTGCGTGTAATGTTTGAGAGAGAGAGAGAGAGGAGTGCCTCCTATCAGAGAGCTGGAAAGGACTGAAAGCTTGGTTTGCAATGGAGGAAACGAGAGAGAGAGAGAGAGAGAGAGAGAGAGTAAAGGGAAAGCAAGGCAAAAAAGAAGAGAGGTGAACAGAGCAGGAATTTATTGTTGGTGTGTGATGGCTATAAAGGTAAAGAAAAGAGAGAGAGAGAGAGAGAGAGGAAAATGAGGATGAAGAGATATGCGTGTGGGAGAGAGCGACAGAGTCAACCCAACCGGGGGCAAAGGTAAAAACTAGTCGAAACCCTCTCTATCATGAGCCAGAGCCTCCTTTCTTTCTTTCTTTCTTTTTTTTTTTTTTTGGGTTGAGTTGTTACAAAAGTAACTCCTTGAATTGAGGGGAAGTTTAAGATTAAAAAAAAAAAAAAACAATTATTGAGGGGAAAAAATGAATTTGACCCTTTGTCTTCCAAATTATGGAGTTCTCCATTTAACAAATAATAATTTTTTTTCCTTTTTTTCTTTTACTAGTAAAAGAATGGACAATCAAAATTAAATCCTTATATATGTTATGAAATGTTCGGTTTATATCGTTGATATTTCACACGACTCACAAATTTGAAGGTTTGTGATTGGTGGTTTGTTGCCCTTGCCCCATTGAGACATCACGAGGTAGGAAGTCTCTCTATTAGAAATCAATGGTATAGCCCCATTTGCTATGCAAGGGTGGGGCTTTAGGAGAGTCACTTTCGGCTTCCATTCTAATTTTGACGTCTGGGATTGGTTGCACCTTCAAAAGTTGAAATGACGCCCAATTCCGCTCCTTCTACACACTGAAATCATATTAGTCCTTGTATTTATATATTTGATGATTGAATGTCTATTGTTTCGGCGATCGATCACATAATCGACTTGACAAATATAAACCGACTTAGTTTGCACACAAATTGATTATGAAATATAGTATGAATAATTCTTATAATGGTAAGTCTATTTTATTTTTTGAGATTTTAAAATGATTGAATCATTATATTTGACTAGTTATATTGTTTATGATTACTATTGCTCATAGTGCAATTTCATGAGTAAAATTCAAGAAAAGAGTTAACTCCACTGTCTTTTTTTTTTTTTTAATGATTTCTATCTAATAGTGTTGGATAGATTATTTTATAGTTCTCGGTGCAATATAATGTGCCATAATAAAAGTACTCTCCACAATAAATAAAACTACAATATTACTATATTCAATGTAATAGATTTTTATGAGTAATCTCTCTAACTCTCTAGAACCCGTTCCTAATTTGTAACTTAGAAAAAAAAAGTATTTTGAGCGTGTATGGATGCTCGAGTGGGAAGCTTTTAAAAGGATCAACACCTTTTCAAGGTATTTTTCAGTTTTTTTTTTTTTTTTTGGGTGAAAAAGACGATTTGACAAAACAAAGGTTTAAAAATTGACAAAAAAGATAACCTGTGTTGTCACTTGCAAGCTTTCCATCACTATTTGCCTTGGAATGCATGTCTGCTTCCGTTAAAACTTTTTTCAAACATGACAACTTGGAATGGAAAACAATACATGCTTGACTTGCTAATCAAGTACTCGGCATCGATTTTTTTTTTTTTTTTTTTTGGTTAGAAACTGGTGACTCGGCATCGATTTAATGATTGGATTTATAAAAATTCAATCTTCCATGCATTGTTGCATGGAGCAATATCAGCATATCATCCGCAATCTTTAATTTCTTGATCCATTTGATCCTCAATGAAAATAGAAAAAATCCACATTTGATCTGGTTCATGCAAATCATGTTTGGCCATTTTGTCTATAATTTGTTTTTACCCCTCAAAAAGGAAAAGAGCTTGGGACACCACTAGATGACAAATCAATTGAATATTTTCTTTGCTTTTTTTTTTTTCCTTTTTTAATGCTGGAAGTCACTACTTTTGTGTGGTTTCCATTTTCTATATCGAGGAAGGTCCATTGAGCCAAGTACGTTTCCAATACGTGAAATACCTCGTTAATATTATGGTATGGGTAAAATCCAAATTGCCGATTGAGTGATGAACCAAACATACAAATCGCTTGATGTTGGCTCCTTAACCTCTCGTGGCTGAGGTAAAGACTGGAAATACAGATCAATTGGTGAATTGAACCGCTGTCGCATGTCTAATCTACAAGTATAATATGTTGGCTCCCTTACAATTGAGCCAATTTTTCAAATGGTTAATCTGCACAATTTGTGAAATGTTATTTTTTTTGCTTGAAAAGTATACATGCATCTAGAAAAGAGAGTGGCACTAATTAGGAATTAACAGTAACCCACTATCACACTCAATACAAGTTTCCGTTCCTTTTATTTTTCCTAATTTTAATTTTTTATGTTCCTTTTCTTGCATGAAATTCAACATGATGATCGACGGATTCCCTTCACGAGGCGATCTGACCAAGTCTCCAAAAATAAAATCATTGTTCAAAATGCGTGAATTCTGATAGTGATGGCCAACATAATTTACAAATTCGCCCCAACGGTTGTTTAGGGATAATCATGTCAGAGACAATTTGACTAAACCTAACCATCCAAAACTTTAATTAAAAGCTAAACCTTAACCTTTTAATATAAATTTAAACTAAGAAAAAGACGTGCCTTTCTTAGTTATCATTATTACTATTCCTTTTTTTTTTTAAAAAAAGGTGAAAAGGAGATAATGGAAAAGCCACCAATTAGGGAGAGTGAAGAAGTCTTTGGCTTTTGTCCGAAGCATAACTTTTGCATCACAACAAAGAAATTCTTTCCATTTTTCCCGATTGCCATTATTTTTTTTATAATATCTTTTCTTTCTTGGTAAGTATTATTTTATTATGGAATTTGCAAGATGTCGTGCCCCTGCAAAGCTGCTAATCTGTTGCCCAACATAAGCAAGCAGCAGCTGATCTGGCACCACTCATATGGTCCCTTTCGGTAGGATTGGCAAAGATATAATCTAATTGAGATCTTGTAAATTTTCACAAATAGCGTTAAAAAAACAATAAATATAGTTATTATTTTTCTTGCGAACTATGTAAGCAAATTTCACATAATTTGCAAATCCTAAAAAAGCCTACTTTCACATGAACTGTGAAGTTAGGAAATGATTGTGAAAAGCAAGTAGCAAATAAGCATTCACTCTCAATTGTTAACCCCTTGATAATTATTTAAAAGATTTGAGGGTTATAAATTTAAGTTGGACATTCTCAATGAAATGGTAGTGAATTCACTAGTTGAATGTACTATATATGAGAACGTTCTAAAATATTGTTTATTCAACATATCATGAGAGAAAGTCCATGTATAGAATATGTGGCATCTTTTTATTTGATAACCTTAAACTCTCGTAAGTTTTTCCTTGCTCATATGCGCTTTAATCCAACGAGGCGGGGCCTCCTAAATTGCTTCATTTTACAAGCATATCTCTGATCGGTTCAGATGGTAAAAATGGATTAGATTCAATATATCAAACCTTCTTAAAATGAATTTAGGGCTCGAGAGATTAGTTTTGAGAAATAAAATTTTATTAATGAGTATTTTCTAAACAATTATTTAATGATCCAATAAAGCAAGTTTAATGTTTCCAATACGCTAATTCTTGTATAATTATAGTAAAATCATCACAGATGTTTAGAGAATTTTTTTAAAGTGGTATTATCGAGTTGTGCTTTCGACAGCAATTACCAATGTAAGTGCGCAGGCTTCTATGAACATCTTCCTAAACAAATGATTGACGATGTATGCACTTTATTCACGTGAGCGGCACGTGGAATGCACTTTTCTTCCAAATTACAATTTAAGTTAATTCATTAATTTGTTGACTTAATTATCTCTAACCCTGAAATTTCACTTTGTTTGGACTTTTTATGGCCAATTGAGCTAATCCATTTAGTGAAATTCAAAAGTGACATCTTTGTTTATTCGGGCTCGAGAGGCCTTTGAGAATGAGATTGTTTGGTCAATACGAAAATCACCTAGAAAAGACACCAGGAAAAGGTGACATTGGAAGTTTAATTCTTACTTCATGTAGGAAAAAGGGTTCGGAAAAGGGACAATATTCGAGATTATTACTTGTATTTATTTATGTTTCTTTTGTAAAGTTTGTCTCGGCCTAAGATAAAGTTAACAACTTTATTTACGCAACAATCATGCATGTCCAAAACCAAAAGGACCCATTAGTTCTTTGCTGAGGAAGGATTGTTCTTACATGGACTTTTGATTGTGAGCGAGAAGGAACAATACTTCTTTATTTTTCTTTTCTGGGATAATTGGTAATTGGACATTCCTGGAGAATGATACATGATATTATCAAATGCGTATATAATCGGTATATTCGAAGGTATATGAATTATGTGTGGAATATGCATATGACTCCGTTTATTGAATGTCTAGTCAAAGATAGTCGCATCTATTGGTTACATAGGTTAATCGTAGTATTCACATTACTCTTTCCCAAAAGCTTTTATAGCGGATGAAGATGTTCTATCGCCTTATGAAACGACTTTTACCACCAACTTAGTTTTATACCTTCTGCTTTTAATATTTTAAAATTGGAATTTATCTAACAATGAACACATTATAATAGTTTGAACAGTTTAGGTGATTTAAATTCATAAAAAATTATCTCGTAATATAATGATTAACATAACCGTTATGTTTTGATGGAAAAGACGTTAATATTGGAAGTTTAAAGAAGTTGCCCCTTCTGTGGAAGTTTATTTTGAAGAAACATTGTTTGATCCGATGAATATGCTGTAACTCTATGAGCAGAAAGTACATAAAGTGCCAAGCATATACACTAGGAATCAACAATAGATATCGCTTCAAATTGTGCGCTGACTGTTTCTCTCAAAGCTATTCATGAATGTAGAGAACAGCATAGTCAAAACAACATGAATGTAGAGAACAGCATAGTCAAAACAATAAAATGTGTTTTTGAGTTCCTTTGAATGGGGGGGGAGAGAGAGAGAGAGGGGAGAGAGAGAGAGAGAGAGAGAGAGGACGCACAGCTGTACTGGGATATTTGAGAGATAAAAGAATGATTTGGAATTGAAGGAAATGATTCTGTGAGCATCATGCCCTCAGGAAACTGGTTTGACAGATAATAGATAGAGTAGAACTGGAACTATCAAAGAGCATCCAATGCCCATTATCTAAACACAAAAGGGACAAGGCTTTTTTATGATCCTCATATGGTCACTTGCAGACATTCATATGTACAAATTATATAATGCTTCCAACTTGGTGGTTCAGCTACCATTAAAATATTTGCTAGCCAGTTCCCTCTTTTTCCTGAACAAATTGATGCTGCTTCTATAATTCGCCTTTTTTCATTCTGTTCTCACTTTGAGGGTGTCATCACTATGGTTCCAAAGAGAAACAATTAGATCTTTCAGGCATTATAATATGCTTGGCAGGAATTTGTTATTTTGTTGGTTTCTCAGTGTCTGCGTTGATGGTCCAATGAGATGCTCCAACATTACATGCTTTGCAACAGATGGTCTGAGAGTGTCGTTCCAAAGTTCCCCCACTACACACACACCATTATATAAAAGGCTTAGTTGTTAATGGTCATGATAACATATCGTAATCACTCAAGTTGATGATGATGGTGACTGATGTCTGAGATATGCAGTAAAATATTGTCTTTGGCAGGGAATAAAATAGGCTATTTAAGGAGGGGTGTTTTGTTTTTCTTATTTTTCTTATTTTTAAGGGGAAGATTCTTTGTTTAGGGACAGTTAGGTATGGTTTGCAGTGTTAGGGCAATAGGAGACAGGCTGTTTTACACGTTTTAAAAGGTTTCACAGATCAGTCTCATCAATTAACGTGAGCATGGAGGCATGATTTTAATTTTTCACCTCTGTCTTCTCTTACTGGATCTTCAATAACTAGAAGGGATCAAGACAAAGACCATATAAAAGCCATTACCATGATCCCTCTCTCTCTCTCTCTCTCAATGGATGTTCAAAATTCGCAATGCCTTTATTTCACGTACACTAGATAATTTGATGAGACACAAGTTTGTATTCTTAAGTGAGTCTAAGAAATTATACAAGTGTAGCGACTAAAAGTCGATTCTTAAACAAGGAAAATGAGCATGCTTACTCCATGAAAAACTCTCGCAATAGCAAATCAATCACTAGCAAGCTCAGGTTGTTGTTAAATTGAGCCAACCTAAAAGATCAAACCCACATGCTTTCTTGAGCGGATGTTCAATTTCATGTCGGAACATGAGGCTCAGTTTAAGTACACTGGATTCTTTGAACAATCAGATCATATACAGTGCTTAACTCTCATGTTTGCTTGTCACTTGACCTCCCTCCTTTGAAAGGACATGATCCTTCTGCTGGCACGGGTTGGATTGTGTTTGCCTTGTTAGTATTTCGAAAGACTTAAGTTTCTTTGCTCTCCTTGTGGATGATCATTTCTCATAATTTACCTTCTCAGTTCCTTTATGTGGAATAACTCCCTTCCTGAGCTAAGATAACATTTTTTCTTTTTTGTTCAAAAGAGTAACTTAGAATATCAATTAATTATAGATTATCATCGGATGTGAGGAAAAGTTTTTAGAAAGCTTGATGTGTACGTGTGAAGTGCACGTCTTATTGGAAAAGCATCCTCATATTTAGTGCAGTCATTCCCTGTCATTGTATTATACTCATATTGATGAATATGGCAAGTACTCGCAATCTTTTAGATTTGCCATTCCACGGGAATTAATTCTTTCTTGAAAAGTATCTATAAATATGGTTCCATTCTCAAAGTTTCAAGAGTGAAACTATTGGCAGGGGAATTAAAGATTTTGGCCACTGTTCAGTGAGATTTTCAAGAACTATCTCAAATTCAATCACCTGTCAAAAAGTTGAAAACGGATGTGATTTGATCGCTCCAAATCCCACGCGTTTGCACCGTGTTAATTTATCGCGCACTTCACTTTCCAGGCACAAAGTTGGTGGCGTAAGCCTAGGCATTGTCGTTGACGGGGTCAGCAAGGTGATCAGCCAGGTTCTCCAACGGGCCTTTCCCTCTCACGATGGCCTAGACAAAGAACCCAAACATTGAGAATATGGTCAACCCCACCTTTTTTCTTTTCTTTTTTAATCTCCTTCACCTTCAGCTCCTCGAAATCCTCGAGATTGTCCACAAGGCGCAACGGATTGAAGCTCCCCCCAGAGTAGATCGGGGCGGTTTGCTCTCAGAGTGGCCGCTAGCGATCCTGTATCCTTCCGCTGCACCCATTAGGATCACCTATGTGGTGTAGATGGCTAGGATGCTCTGTGCATGGATCAGGCTTGGGTTCCCCGAGTAATCCAACCCGCCCTCACTGAATATATGAGCACCAGCCTTAAACCAAACCCCCTCGCCAAACTTGACCCCATTGCGGGACAAGAGCTCGGGGAAGACGCACCTGCGGGCGCCGAGCGTAGCTCACCTTGCATGGATGACCTCGAGGCTCATGGTTCTTAGCAAAGGTCTCCAGGTCAGATGACAGGCTGGCGGTATCCCATCCGTGGTCGCTGGGAAATTTGCCAGTGGTGTAGGATGGTGCCTCCCCAGAGAATGGGCCCAGGTACTTGATGCAGTCCGGCACATGCCATGGGCTGCCGGAGGTGACATGCCTCGGTTTGGCCACAAATTTGCGCATGCTACTGTCCTTTGCCGAGAAGGTCCGAAGCAGAGGGGGTGATTTTGGTTGATGGCATAGCAAAGATGGCATCAATCAGGAAAAGCATTGTTCGACTTCACATGTGAATTTTGGGTTTTGATGAGGTTTAGGATTTTTGCTTCCAAATCATAAGTCATCATCCTGAGCATTGAAATGATATAGCAGGTAGCGTGCTTTCCTCTCATGAGGTGCATAGCCATCCGCGTCGATAATGTCTCCGATCTGAGTGTCCCGGCTTAGGTTGCATGTCTTATGCTAAATCCATTAACAAAATCAACACCAACAATGCCACCAAGCACAGTTGGCGGAAATTGAAGAACAAAACCTAGGAACTCCTAGGTATGCTGCTGAGGGGACAGGACTATCAGCTCGAGCTCACCTTTGTGCTGAACGAACATGTGAAGAATCTTAAGAGGAGATGTCGCCGACTGAATTATGCATGCCTTTTAAAATTGAGAAATGAAAACGACAGTCCAGCAAATCAATCTCCTTTTCTTGCTCCTCAACAAACGAAAATACCAACAGAAGCAACAGACAGATGAAAAGAACATGATAGTGAGTGAAGTACCTCAACACTTGATAATTGACATTTAAAGACAAATGAGCAACATTTCGCTTGAGCATTTTCGATCCAACTGCGATAATTAAGAAGTCAATCACTTACATTACAGCTTTTGAGTATCCCTCAGATTAAACTTAATCATCAATCCATCCCTTTGGCAGTGAAGATTGAAAAATGTTACGCATCAGTGATTTCTCTTTCTTGCCTATCTTATGAGCACGGTGGCTCATAAAAACACCCAGTTTGAGTGCCTCCCTTCCTTCTTCAAGGGCTCTTTTTCTCATAGCTGTCAGCAAACTAGTCCCCTGGAGAGTGGAATCGCTGTTCTCTTGCTCACCTTCAGCTTTCTTTTTGGCATTAGAACCATCATCTGCCACATCGTCGCACTTCGGTCTGCATTCTCTACCAGTTTCAGTTGCATTAATGTACTCAAAATCTCCTGGACTGCCACTTCCCCACCACTTATTGGAGGCGACTGATAAGCCATTCGATGGAAATCCATGCTTGAATTCATCCAACACTGTCAGACTTTTTATCAAGCTTCCACTAATTGCACTTTGGATCTGCCCGCTTTGACCTTGCTTACTTTCCAGTTGCTGCAAGTTACGCGGCAGTACCATCCCCTGCACTTTTGATGTGTTGCTGCTACTTTGGTGATCAGACTTGCTGCATCAACAATAAATTAATATGAATACATTTTTATATAAATATCCACAAAAATTTTGCAGCTCCAGAATATTCGTTGTGATTCAAAACGATAATCAATCTAAGGTGGGTATATAGTACATGGGTAATCTGGGCCTGCTTCAGAATAAAATATGGATCAAGTTGCCAAACCAATACCTACCTTTGTTTACTTATCTTCGACATTAATGCAAGGTCTCAGATTCTATATCTAGCAGCTAGATTCCCAATATGTTTGACATCCCCTGACAAAGAATCTGCAACACAAGCCAACATTGCATCATCAGCATGCGCAGAGGCAAAACCTGCCTGGTATGGCCATGATCACCATACTCAGAGAGAGAGAGAGAGAGAGAGAGAGAGAGAGAGAGAGAGAGAGAGAGAGAGATGGTGGAATGGGATACCACAATACAACAGACTGAAAGGGTCAGTAAGCCAAGTTACAGTGTGCAACAATACAGTCTGTAAGGCAAGTAACATTGTGCAACAGTACCATCAGTTGTATAAACACGCCAAAAGTCCTCAGCTCTACTTCCATCTATAAATGACATAATGCAAAACCAGTTGAGCTGAACACTTTAAAAGAAGTGTTTGATGTTGACAATTAGAGAAAAATACCAACTTATTTATCCAGTCAAAAAACCTCTCAAACTCTGGATGAAACTAGAACTTTTCATAGGACCGGGGAAATCAAAATATCATTTTCTCAGTTCTTTACCCTGAGCTATAAGAAATTAGTTGCGCTCTTAGGATAAATGCAAAAAATTCCCAGATGCGTTTATTTGATGCATCCAGCTCCAGCACGTACTCAAATTCATTGCTTTAGAATTTACTATCAACGAATTTTTGGCTTTTACGCTCAAATCATTGGAACATCTTTGCATTTTCGCATACATGTTATTAGAATATTTAAATATTAGTCTTCATTTAACAGTTCAGTCTTTTGGATTAGACTTTCTACTTAATATCAAAGCAAGTTCAAATCTTTCCAAACCCCCTATTTGCCTCCCCAATGAGGCCTAAGTCCATACTACGTGTAAGGAGAAGTGTTAATATATTTAGATATTAAACTATGCAATCATCTAATGGCTAAAGCTTTTGGATTGGACAAAAAAAAATTTCAATAAAAAAAATACTTCGCATGTATTTCCCTTCAATCAGAAATTACAATCAAGATAGAATCAAAAAGTTTTCTCCTAATACAGCGAGAAATTGAATAATACCATTTGCAGCTAAATCATAGTTCAATGATCAACATCACCACTTCCATAGTTTTGAAAAATTTTCCTGTAGGCCAATGGTCACACTTGGAGCAACTTTCTTTACCACGACAATTGGCACAGAGGAAGTAGCTGTTGTCAATAAATCTATCGGCTTGTCTGAATATTTCTCAGAAAGTTTTCTTTTTTTGAGAGTATTGCTCATTGATTCGTCATATCTAGTAGAAGGTCATGTCAAATCTTTCTCGTCCTTAGAATCTTCATCTTCGATCCTACAGACAAAATCTTTGGATGTATGAAATACGATTGATTTGAGAAGCACTTTATCCTTTTCCGCCAGCTTCTTTTCCTTTGTTGCATCCACATCCACGGTTGCATGTCTAGACTTCATTGATTCAAAATCATCAAGTCCGGCAAGAATATCCATCTCTCTCTTGCTATCATGTGTCTTATTTTCCAAGGACTTCATCGCATTACCCATCTCTTCAGCCTCCCTCCTCCTTTCCTCATTCTCCACCACCTCATCCTGCTTACGCCAGTGCTCAAAATTTCTCATCACCCCTAACTCCACAACATAATCCAAATTCTGCAGATCAGATTTGATTGTGAGCTCTGCAGAGCACTTGGTGCATTTGAAGTAAAGTCTGAATATCTGAACCCCCAAATACATCTCGTTTACGACGACCTCCTTCCTGGAATTGAACTTGGTCCCCTTGTAGATTTAATTCCCGTGGGTGTTGCATCGGATGCTCGTCGAAAGCATCATCCGAACCTTAATCTGCCGACTCTTGGGCGTCCCAAACCTAGGCAGCTCCGAGGGGTCGAAACCCAGCGAGTAATATCTGTTCAACACCTTTCGTTCTCCCGTATTCTTCTTCTCTCAACTCCAAACCAAGACGAAGAACGCAAATATGACGATGCCACAAAATCGCTGCCCCTCTCTCTCTCTCTGAACGATTGATTTCTAAGGAAAACGGGCGAACTGATTTCACTACATTGATTTCTCGATTAGGGTTCTATGCTCGGATCAAACCTTAAACCCTGCGAAACTATCCGAAACAAACCGAAGAGCAGGAGAAAAAGGAGGAAACAAAAACCAACCGACAGTGCTAAAGTGCGTACCGAGCCGGCCCAAACAACGTAGGAGATGACGAGCGTCCGAGAAAAAAGAGAGGGAAAAACCAGTCAGAAGCTTCGCTCACCTCGCGGTGTCGCCCCGCGTGCGGTCCATTCGCTCTCGCCGGAGATCGAAAGGCGGCGTTCCAACGGCGGCCGGGGGTCGGCGGTGGCGTGGCGTCTCGGGTGATCGGAGCGATGGACGGAGAGGGATGACGACGGAATTGGGGGCAAAAATACAGAGGGAGAGCAAAAGCGGGCCGGAGAAATTTCAATTTTGGGATATTTATAGCACCTGTCTAAATTTGAAAACAAATATTAGACGTTTAGGTTTTTTTTTTTTTGGTCGAAAGAGAACTTTCATATTTATATAACCGGTAAATTACACCCTGAAGCTACAGAATCCGCAACCAAGAGATCAAGCAAAGCAGCAGGGGGTTAAAAAGCCAGTCTTTGGGCCGAAAAAACATTCTTGTGGGCTTTCGCGGGGTCGGCAACCCTATTCCCTTCTCGCCTACGATGATTCAGCAATAGGTTGGGAAAACGTAAAAGCAAAAAGACAGCCTCCGCTTGTAGCGACCGAAGCTCCCATGGCGTCGATCCTTCATTCCTCATAGATTCTATGACAATAAGGCAGTCCATTTGAAGTTCGAGCTTGCAGTCTTGTAGATGCTGACTCAGCAGGTGATGAAGGGTATAGGTGAGTACTTTAAACTCCGTTTCTAGAGCCGAGTGAGATCGAAAAGAGTTTGAATACAGATAAGTGATTCTACCTTGACTATCTCTACAGACACACGCCATTGAGCCCTTTGTGCTTCCTGGATAATATGCCCCATCAATATTACATTTAATAACTGCTGGATCGGGAGGTCGCCATAGATGATCAGGGTTGAAAATCTGTCGGTGAGAGCGCGAAAGAGTAACCGCAGGAACGTCAGAAGTACTGGTCTGAGCAATCGCCAATTCCACTACAAGATTGGGGTCTGGTTCTTGATTACGAAAGACGAAATTGTTGCGCATCCGCCAGATTTGCCACAAAGTGTTGGCAATCAATTCAATGCCAGGTGTAGTTGTTGATTGGGCTGTGCCTTCTGTGGTTGTTCTTTCTGATAACCATTGGTCCATGCGATGGACAGATTGAGGGGAAAAGTAAACATTAATCTCCGGGTTTGTCCAAACAGCTCGAGTCCATGAGCAGTGGAGGAAAAGGTGTTCAGTGGTTTCAGGAGCTTGCAGATGACAGAGTCGACAGCAAGGGTCCTCAAGGATGTGTCTTTGATAGAGATTGGCTCTAGTAGCAATCGCATTTTGACAAATCGCCCAGGTAAAAATCCTGACTTTTGGTGTTGTTTTCAATTTCCATATTCTTCGCCGTAGGATTTAGGAGTTTGATAGGATGTAGAATCGTTAACTATGGAGAGGTCTCCGCATTGAGAATGTTGTGGTATCCGCTTTTTCGTATAGACTCCATCTTTTGTAGCTGTCCATATCAATTTATCTGTGGAAACCAGAGGGCTGATTGGAATTTGTAGAGCTTGTTCAAGTAATGTCATCTCCGAATAGTCTAAGGAGCAGAGTCTGGTTCCAATCATGGTGTATCGGGTCAATAAGATCCGCCACCAGCAGTGGTTCCTCAAGAGTCTTGGGGCCATAGAGAATTCCCATCGGTAGCCAACGATCACCTCTTATGCGAATGTTTTGACCATTACCAACTGACCAACACAATTGGGGAGAGATAGCATCTCTACCCGTCAATAAGCTCTTCCATCCCCAGGAGGGACGAGAACCCGATGTCGCCAAGAGGAAGTCTGTTGTAAGAAAATACAACCCTTTAAATAATTGACTCCATAGAGCATTAGGTTGTTGCAATAAGCGCTAAGCCTGCTTTCCAAGCATAGCTTTGTTAAAAGTTGTAAGGTCACCAAATCCCAAACCGCCATTATTTTTATTTCCTTTCAATACATTCCAATTACGCCAATGAATGCCCGCCTTATTCTCGATCATTTCTCCACAGAATCTTGCAATACTTTTCTCTATTGATTTACAAATTGACAGAGGGATCTCGAAAGATAGACATAGCGTAATGTGGCAAAACTTGTACAACAGATTTAATAAGTACTTCATTACCACCCTTGGATATCAACTTACCTTTCCATCCTTCCATCTTAGCATTGACTCTTGCTAGTAGCCAAGAAAACATCTCCCTCTTTGAACGGCCCCATTCAGAAGGTATTCCCAAATACTTACCATATCGTTGCAACACAAGCAATCAAAGTTCCCCTGACATATTTTCTTGTAAGCTAAACAGACAATATTTGCTAAACATAATACTAGACTTATTTCGATTCACTATCTGACCAGTGGCCAAACAGTATTGAGTAATAATTGTCGCAAGATTCGGCATTCTATTATTGTCCCGTCAAGGAAAAAGACTGCATCATCTCGCAAAAAATAGATGGGAAAGATTGGGACACCACCTATTAAACTTGATGCCTTTAAGATGTCCCACACCGATCGCTTGATTGATTAAAGTTGAAAGGACATTGGCCAGCAAAATAAATAGATATGGAGATAAAAGATCTCCCTGTCGGAGGCCGTGAGAAGGAGTAAAGTAAGGCAAGGGTTCGCCATTGAATTTCACACTAAAAGTTGTTGTTGTCACACATTGCATAATCCATTGAACCCAGATAGTATGAAATCTCAATTTCAAAAGATAATCGTGAAGGAAATCCCATTCAACTCTGTCATATGCCTTTTGCATGTCAATCTTCAAGATTGCATTGAATTTCTTTGTTCTCTGCCTAGTCTTGAATTGGTGAAGAACCTCTTGAACGATTAAGATATTGTCTTGAATCTGTCGTCCACTCACAAAGGCTGACTGTTCCTTGGATATTAAAGAATTCAAACAAAGTTTAAGACGGTTGGCTAGTACCTTAGAGATAACTTTGTAAGAAAAATTGCAGAGGCTTATAGGGCGATATTGCTCCAGCTTGCTCGGATGAGGCGTCTTAGGGATCAAGGCAATAAAGTTTGATTGAGCTTGGAAGGGATCTAAGCTGAGAGAAAGAAATGCTGCACTAGGAGCACAAGATCATCCTTAATAATGTCCCAGTGTTTTTGGTAAAAAAGTCCATTTAATCCATCCGAGCCAGGGGCCTTGGTAGTCCCCAACTGAAAGGTGGCTTGTTTGACCTCCTCAATGGTTGCCATCACGATCAATTGATCATTCATTTTAGAAGATACAATTTGCTAACATTGGTCAAGGATAAGGCCATAATTCCAATACCCTCCAAATGTATATAATTCAGAAAAATAAGTGGTAGTCATACCTTGTAGAGCTTCTGGGTCCCGAATCCAATTCTTATTTGCGTCTTGCAACATAGTAATGCGATTTCTATTTTTTCTCTAGATCGTGGATGCATGAAAGAATCGCGTATTCCTATCCCCCCATTGCAACCATTGTATTCTTGATCTCATTGCCCAATATTGCTCTTCCATTTGCCAAGTCTTTTTAATTTCCTCTCTGATAGTTGATGCTTCCTCTCTATAATTAGAGAAAGTGGATTGGTTGGTTAAGTCTTGTAGCTGTTGTTGTAAAGCAAACACCCTGGCATGCCCATGGGAAAATTTCTTACGACTCCACGTAGATAGAGCGGTGATGACTTTCTGTATCTTGGCAATGAAAACTGGATGAGCTGCATAATGTGAGCCCCATACGTTTGATATAATGTCACGACATTCAGCTTCGTCATTCCATTCAGCTTCGTCATTCCAATAGGCTTCGAAATGAAAAAGCTTAGTGTGTCTTTTATAAGTGGCTGAAGTTTGTATAATCAAAGGGCTATGATCTAAACCTACAGCAAGTAGCGCAAAAACCTCTGCTTCTAGAAACATGAGGCGCCAATCCATTGAACACAAAACTCAATCCAATCTTTCCTTCACAAGCTCTGCACCCTCTCTATTATTCGTCCAGGTGAATTTACACCATTTACTCTCTAATTCCATAAGCTCACAATCATTCAGGACAGCGCGAAAAGATAGCATCCTAGATAAGTCCGCAGGTCGTTTGCCAAACTTCTCCCAAGGGTAGAGAAAATCATTGAAATCTCCAGCACACAGCAAAGGGAAATGATTCATACGGCTAAGCATCCTAAGTTCATCCCAAAAGACATGTCTTTGTTGATAGTTATAAGGAGCATGAAGACATATTAGGCGAAAAGATCTGTCTTCCTGGACTATCCTGCAAGTCATATCAACCATATGTTGTGAAGAACGAGCCACTTCTATAGTTACCTGATCATTCCACATCACTGATAATCCTCCGGCCAAACCAGCTGGGTTGAGAAAATATGAATGCTGAAGATGTAGGGTAGTCTGTATTCGTTGAAGCTTAACTTCCGGGTTTTTCGTTTCCATTAAAAAGACTATATCGGGCTTTTTTGAGGCCATTATGGCCTTTAAAGCTGAATCGTCGTGGCATTGCCCAAGCCCTGACAGTTCCAAGTGATTATCTTCATTTGTGAGGTGGTGGCTGTTGAGGGCCAGCCACCATAGCCCAAGTATCAGCTTCCCCTGCTTCACGCACAGGAGTATCCAGTAAGTTTCCTTCATCCAAGTCACGAAGAACTACACCATTTGTGTCATATGGCGAATATCGTTTCTGTTTTTTAGCCACACTCACCTTTGGTGGCTGTCTTGAACTCTTTGTTTTCTTGTATTGTTTGAAATCCATAATGGATGATTGAATCCCCTTCATTTTATCTGTTGCAGGGATAAGCGTTGTATGAAGATGAGGCCCTTCCATGATCGGCTCTTGAATTACCTGATGTACAGAAGCTGTAACTCCATGATCCGAAAGAAAGGCTGGTCTGGGCTCTAGTTCTGCAGCAGGAGCGATTGGAGGGGGCAAGAGTGGGATAATCTGAAGCTGGGAAGGGGGCGTCTCAGGTATACTCTCTTCTGGCTGATCCGAGTGTTTTGGAGGGTTATAGAATGTTTGCCAGTAAGGACTTGTTGCTTTAACTTCAGCTTTAAGCCATGGGCCATAAGTCATAGTGTCTCTTCCTTCAAATTTGGACTCATCATAGGGGATCTCTTTGCAATACGAAGCATAATGGCCCAACCTTCCGCAAGAGTAACAATAATGGGAAAGCCGCTCATAGCGAAAGTCAATCAGAACAATTTCCCCTCTATTCGAATCAGCTTGTCTTTAAAGATTCCTGTAGTTTCAGTTCAACCCTCGCCCTAGCAGTCCGTGAAGTCAGTCCCACTTTAGTATCAACTCGCACTTCTAGTACCCTACCAATATCTTAAGCTGCCTTAATAATCATCCTTTCAGTTATCCATTCCAAAGGCAGACCAAATATTTGTACCCATAAAGCATAGCTGAAAAAATCATAACAATGCAATGGAGTAATAGACTGCCATGGCTTTACTAGTACTAGATGACCGGAAAAGAGCCAGGGACCTCCAGCAAGAACACGTTGTTTATCGGCATCAGAATGAAATTTAGCTATATAAAAACCATCTTCACGTTGTGAAAGGTCAACCCGTTCAATCTTCCATGCTTTCTTCATTATACTCTGGAACGCCAAGAAATTTACCGTTGGATTTGATAGAATTCTGCACACCAAAATTAAGCCACATTCCTCCAATTTTGCAGGTGAGGGTTCTTCATCCCAGCAATCTATTTCCCTCTCTCGTTGTAAGTCTACCCGAGTCTTGAACAGAGAGCAGCTAAGCGATCAGAATCGCTATGTTCGCGAGTCCATTACTCAGCCGAGGAGAGCGTATAAAGAGAAATAGGAACAAGCGGAATGTGGGTCGAAGCTGAAGATATACTATCTGCGAAATTCACCGATATATGAAAGGCCCACATGCAAAAAGAAACGCTACCGAAATCTACTCGTATTTGGTAGGAGTAGGGGTGATCGGTTCCCGGTTCGGTCCGGTTCCACCTTGAAACCGGGAACCGGACCGGGAGCACCGGTTCCCAAAATTGCAAACCGTGGACCGGACCATTTGGTCCTAGGACCGGGAACCGGACCGACCATCGGTTCCGGTCCGGTCCGGTCCGGTCCAAAAAAATCGACTCTATTTTTTTGCATTAAAGAACTAAAGAGTGATCGCGCTCTTAACCGATCAATCCAATTCGATTCCCGGGCAATTCAACAAAACTAACCACACGTGTTTCACGTGCAAAATATTCAAACTCCATTCGTGTGATTCACGGGATCTCTTGAAGTCTTAATCTCACATCGAAACTAACAAAGAGATTTTTTCTATAAATAAAAGAGTAACAAAAGGGGTTTTAATGGTCTCTTAGCCACATAAGAGTTTGCTACCTCAAATTGCAACTTTGGTTGCAATAAGTTATCATGTTTATATATTTTATTAATTCTATGTATATAAATTATATATAAAAAAATTTGGTTCGGTCCGGTCGGTCCGGTTCGGTCCGGTTCCCACCTTGAAACCGGGAACCGGACCAACCGGCCACCGGTTCCAAGATTAGGAACCGGGGACCGGACCGCCGACCATGGGAACCGCCCAAAACCGATCGGTTCGGTCCGGTCCGGTCGGTTCCCGGTTCGGGCGGTTCCCGTTGCACACCCCTAGGTAGGAGAACAGGGGATTATGATTTAGGTATTTACTATTTAGTAATTTCACTGTTTAATTAGTAATTTTCAATTAATAACTTCCTCCCCTAAGAAGTAAATATGCAGATAATAATGTGGCTCGAAATTAATAACTATCCATACGGAAAAAACATTAATTCTTACAAAATTACAATGATATTTTTAACTGATAACAAGAGTTTTGAAATTTCATTTGTTTTTAAAATTACGGTACTAAATAAATGACTCATAAATAAATTTTAATAATAATGCATAATGACTTTTTGAGTTATTTAAGGATTCATTTACCATGTATAAATGGTCACATACATATAACTCTTGAGCTTCTAACTTATTTATAAATAAATTTAATTAACATATCAATGAATTATCTTGAGGGCACGTTTCAATCTATGAATTAGTGCACATGACAATTCGAATAACTTGAGAAAATTGCTAGTATGGAAAATTTGGGCGTTCGGAATTTATTGACAGTTATTCGAGAGAAATAAGGTCATGGACTCTTAAATTACGTAAAGATTCGCAAAAGGTCCAATGCACCATACATCAGACAGATTAGAACAAAAAATTAAAAGCAGAATGCATAATACATACCTTCTCGATATTACAGAGTTCACAAAATCAAATTCAGCAGGACAAAAAATCTTGCTGAAATACAGCATTTGACAGGGAAAGAGGAGAGGCGTCAAGGTGACAGTATAGACAATGGAGGGGAGAAATCACATGTGAAGGACGGTAGCGAGGGACGTGAGCTATCTGAGATCCCATCCTAATGACTAATGAGGGGGCCTTATGCTGTCTTCTCTTCCTTTCTGGCGAGAATCATCGAAATCTGAAAGCCTCTGCCGAGTGCTTGGTTGAAGAGGAGGCGGGTTTGGACCACCGAAACGAAGGGAAATAACGACAGAACAGCGATTGGCATGAACAGCAACAACCCCATTGCGTAATCGTACGCCCTCACCAGCTCCTTCAACGAATCCCAGAGTCCTAACCCTTTAAGCAACGGCCTGCATGCTTGTCCAATCTGTCGAGAGCAAAGAGAAGATCGATCTCATTGGTTAAACGTTACTATAGAAAGCACGTGCGGTGCTTTGTGCACAATGAGTTAGTTTTGATTCGGGCAAGCCGAGGACAACCCACTTGACACATAGAGAGCTTCTTTTAAGATCGCACTAGTCCAGACTTACCAGAACAAGAGCCCATCCGGTTAGTAAAAACGCAAGGGCGGCAGCAAATATATCAGATACAACGAGTCCACGCACGACAAATAAGATTGTCATAACCGACACGAATCCAAGGAAAACAAGTGCTTTCAGGATCCTAAACATGAGTGGGAAGTCTGCACTGAATCTCCGTCTTCCGAGGGATAACATCTGAAAACATCGAGGCAATTAATAATTTGCAAAGAAGGACACAGTTGTTGCGGTTTGATTTAAATAAGGTAACAGAAAAGCAGCAGAAAATAATAATGATCAACTGAAGTTTACTCATGGTAATGAGTGTGGTAACATGCAGATCTAGGAACAAAACCTCCTTATATCGTATCTGCGTACCTTTAAAACTAGCAGAGCTGCTAGCAACACCGCCCAAGAAAGTCCATAAATCTACAAAAGTAAAGAAGAGCCTCAGAGAAAGATCCTGCGAGAAAAAATCAGCAACAGAAGGAGGAAAGAGAAAATTGCAGTGAAATTTATAGATTACCAGTATTCTCTTGCTGTGGTGAACCATTTGAAGATGGTACACAATTCCATACTGGTAAATAAAGAAGCGGAATGCAAGTATTATCTCAAGGATTCTTCCCCTTATGTTTATATTCTTCAACTGTTCCTGTTCTTCCTCCCACCACGATTCCCAACTTTTATCAGGTTGAATCCCAATTCCACCACGATTACCCATCCACCCCTTCCAGTCTGCCCAATCATCTATGGTCTTTTGCCGGTCAAAACCAGATGGATTGAATATGAATGGTGCAAACAACCATGAACCAACCAAGAACCACATGGAGAAAGTGATGAACAAGTAGAGATTTGAACTGCGGTAAGACTCCCCATAAACTTCATAGACAATCAACAGAATAAATAGCTCCAGCCCTTTTACAAAGTGACTTCGTGAATAAAGCCTGTAATTGTCACTGAATTTTGCACGAAAAACAACAAACCCACGCCCCATTGCTCCATATATGGATTGTCCATGTAAGATCGTTCTTCCGTAAAAATGAGCCTTCGTTCCAAGTTGAAACGTGAAAAACACGGAAGCTAGCTGCAGCTGCATGATGACAAAATCAACGAGGGCAGTCCGAAACCCTTTTTCCAGGCCAGTTTCCATGAGCACGGGCAGCATCAGTACCAATCCTAACTGAAAGACAGACTGGCTAGCCAAGGCCTCTTCGAGGGCCTTCGTGTGACGTATGCGAGGATTCTGAACGATCTCGCTTTCCAACCCACTCATAACCATGTATAACCGTCCATACAAGAAAACATACACCGTAAGCACGGTAACCTGAATGAAACGAGTCCAAAACGGTAAAACAGAAAGCTACAATGAGTAATCAATGCAAAGAGAAAAAGAACCAAATAGAAGTCTAGTTGCCTACCAACCAACATAATTCCCCCCTCCCTATCTCCATCCATGGAATAAATTACAGCCCAGAAAATGAAGTACCATGCCAAATCTTGGAACTGATTTAGCCAAACTGATATTTTTGTACCATTTCATTAACGAAGTAGAAATGACATATTCATGTTTCACCCACCAGAACTAGACATCCAAGGAGGAACTGTGACCCCTTTGTTAAGGGAACACCCACTAATTGTACTGACTCTCAGAAAGACAGACTGGACCTAGAATTACCCACAAGATTCACAGGATTTAACTGCTTTGATTACCCAGCATTTTACCATGTGACAGCAAATTGCAATTACAAATTATGAACCAAAAGTTCCATCATTCTTTCAATACCAAATTAGAAAGAATTAGGAGAGTTGCTGCAAAACGAG
This sequence comes from Eucalyptus cladocalyx, assembly GCA_017140615.1. NCBI lineage: Eukaryota > Viridiplantae > Streptophyta > Magnoliopsida > Myrtales > Myrtaceae > Eucalyptus > Eucalyptus cladocalyx. The sequence continues at coordinate 32,771,124 of CM029516.1, forward strand.
TAGAGAGGAGTGGTTGATTTACCATACTATTGAAGTAGAAACCGACAGTCGTAAAATAGAATGACAGCATTCTGTAGAAGTCAAATTGCTGCCCGAGCCGATAAACGTCACGGCTAAGCGTTTGCTCACCATTTCCTTTTGCAACCCTCGCCTCAAAAAGGGATATCTGGTTCATCCCTACATCTCGCCCTTTTCCCACTTGGATATACTCATGATGTGTTATGAATCCCCCACGGAGAGTTGAATTAAACCCTGCAGCGAGAAATGGTCAGATTCTGTCCCTGTGAAATGTCACATAAATATGCTAGGGTTACCAGAAAAAATATCTTCGCTCAAGTTGATTATTTTTGAAGCTTTGCTTATGCCCCCCCGTGTTATGTGGAATATCCTGTCAAATATATCAGGATGGCCATAATGGAAACGGACCCTGCAACAAGAGAATGAAAAACACGATTGTCTTTAGATCATTATTGGAACAAGCTGATCGGATCTCTCAGTTATTGAATCAGCATCTCGCTGCGAATGCACAGATAAGTTATTGCTTGAAGTGTGAGAGCACAAAGAAATGGATTAGTGGTTACCACAAACATCAGATCGGTACACGGTATAAAACTCAGACTCTATCCATACCTATTTTCTTCCTTCCTTCCATCTTTTGTTTAAGATATTAACAAAGAACCTATGCTCTTCCTTCTTTCTTTTGTTTAAGTTACTAACAAGGAGTCGAGAACATTAGTCCATTAACTGCACGCTTTCCAGGATAATTCCGTAGCCAATTTTTGCATTGATAAGCCTCCTGATATATCTTATCATGCCCTAAAAATACAGGTTCCAACAGCTCCTACACTTAAGTTCTTAAGGGTACAAAGAATGTTGTACGACAGAATCAATCCCACCTAAATGATACAAAAGCATAGACAAAGAGAGATTATTGAATCTACTAGAAATACAGGTTACATGTATTTTTTGCCCCCCCTTTTATATTTATATTACTACTTACTTACCAAAAAAAAAAAAAAAGGAAGGCAAAGATTTTAAGTGACATTTTACTAAAATAATGGTGAAGTGTTTGTTAGATTAATGGTCATATCCCACGAAAGCAACTCTGATATTTAGAGTTATGCAGGATTCCATAAAATATAATAAAAAGTCCACATGTCCATATGCACTCATTCTACAATGTGAATCTCGCTTTAAATCAAGAAAACTCTTTGCTTCACATGCATAGATAATAAACAATCCCTGGCATATTGAAATGTTTGCCACCACTTATTTCTGAATATGTATGTAGCTGCATTACAGTCCTTAATTGATAGTGGTAAGTAATAATTCCATAATCAACAGGGCTAATTAATAGGAATTCTGCTAACTGCAATTGTGGAAGTCACTGAAAGTTTTTGAGCTTCTCTAAGAAACAAAGAAGAATTCGTACAAGTCCACTGAGATGTCTCTCACATCAGTAAATGAAGTAAACATGTAAATGCCAAGGAAAAGAGTATGGGAATCTTTATGTTCAGGCTCAAGAAAGAACAAATAACATAGTCCTACGCAAATTTCAGGTTTTATAAGAAAATCTGCCTTTCGCCCAAAGATAAATCTTATGAAAAGAAAAATAGACGTGGACCCCGGGGGCTACAAAGATCGAGTAGACAGAAATGCATGAAGCCACAAATTCTTGGCTTACCTTAGGGGATTTGCCAAGATTCGTCGGCTGATAGTGACAAAGCTGGCCTGCTGATTGGACATGAACCAAGCTAGTGATGATCCACTGTACAAAAAAAAAAAAAAGTGAAAAAAATAATGATCTAACCATTCACATTGACGAATCTGCTCTGATCTCTTTCAAACCAGATCTTTTGAACCGGAAAAGGCAGCAAATAATAGAAAATTTCTGCACATATATGCATTCCAAGATTCACCTTCCGGTAAAAATGTGCTCCCGCAGGCCCAAAATAGTAGGTTTTCTCTGGCCGTGACAATCCCTCTCGAATTCCTCCAATACATTTCTCATCTTGAAAGCTTCTTCAAAGTAGTTATCCTAGAAGTAAGGAAAGGAAAAAAAAGCCTGAGATACTTTATCCTCCTGCATATTCAATGAAAAGACATAACTACCTGATTCATGTCTATAGTCTGCAGTGCCTCCCCACGAGTAAAGATGATAGCATGATTTTGATTTTCTGGTTTTCCTTCACCAATTTCCGTCGGAGGGCCTGGAAGCTTGATACGGTATATTTCCTACAAATTAAATAGATTATCCATTTGCAGAAAAAGGTCGGCAGAAATCCCACCAATCAAGATTGCACCACATCCTTGTTACTCAGAAACGTGGCCACCATATTGAGATCTGCATCCTCACATTAGAAGAGACAAGTAAATTTATAATTCATGTACTTCTTAAAGTTTGATATCGTTATTGGACTGATTGACGTATTGAATACTGATACAATCCCCATTAATAAATCCAAAATTGTTGCTTCTTTAATGTTCCAATAGCTCTCAATAGGAACTCCTCTCAAATAATTGACAGACGGAATTCCATATAGGCTTGACTAAGAGCTTAGATTGCACTAAATTTTCTTCGTGATAGAAGTAACTGATCAGATAGAGTCATGCTTCAGAGATAAAAAGTAAACAAATGCATTTCAGACACTCTAGAGTTGCTTGACTTCAACAAACATCATCATGCACCCCGAAACTAGTTAATTTAAAAGGTGACTAGCTGCGTATTTCAATTGTCAAATATGTTCAGGCTCTGAAAAACATTTATTATTGACATTCAGTCAAATCGACATATATCACCATCGGAGAAAAATTACCAGAAGTCAATTACTGGACTTAGCAATTCCAAAATTTGCAAACAAGACCGCTTCAATTTAGCTACAGTAGTAGGTAGCACTAGCTTGATCCAGCAATAATTCCAAAGGTTTCAGTGATAAACGGACAGAAAGTAGATGGAAGACGGTACAGTAGCTTTCCAAAATCTCCAAAATTAGAGTTGGGGCAAGAGGTAGACAGGAATTAGTCCTCCAGCCCCAAGACAGCATTATGTGAAGAAAACAGTAAGGTAAAACCATCACATTTTGAAATTAGAAAGAATTAACCATTGAGAGAAGAATATAAGAGCTTGATAACAAATATATTGGGGGTATAAGACTGTTACGAATGAAATTTTCCAATTGTTAGAATGAGCAGGATTTTCAGTTGAAGAACAATAAATCAACTTTGGAAGTACCAATAAACTCAGGAAGAAGAAAATAGGAATGTGAGATTACATGGTACCATTGCCAACTGTTGTAAAAACTTAAGTTGTTCGATGAAGAAATGGTTTGATATTTAATTATTCTAACAAGGAAAACACAAACTTCTGATGAAAATGGAGGTTGACTGAAGGGTCTGGAAAATTTTTCAAACACTTTGGTTTAGAAGTATTAGATAATCCTACCTAAAGATACTGTTTTTTTCTTTTTAAATATTGATTAATAATACATAGAATTAACAAAGAAGGAGCCCCACACACAATAAAAGACCTAAGGCAGAACATGTTAGAAATTTCCACCTGAAGGCTCAAGCTGTTAGGTTGGGAAAGAGCACGTGTATGAAGCCCAAATGAACCCTATAAACAAACGAAGTAGAATGCTTTGACAGAAAGTGCAGGAATGTACCAACAGTATTCGCCATATATTTGCATATTAGATTTAGATGTGTCTCAAATTATTGTTTAGATTAATGCCTTACAGCCAATTGCAGAAACGAAGAAAATTATACAGCGTTCTGACTAGAAAACCAAAGATGTAGAATCAAACGATAGCCAAAGCAAGAAGCAAAGATTAGAGGAGTCATCTAGATTATACCCAATAAGGGGACTGATCTCTACCCCACTTGATACCTAATATTCAACCTTAAGGAAGACTAAATTCTAACTTACCTCATCAAGTGTATCTCCTCCCTTCACAAGAACAGAGTAACAACACTTCTGAGATCTCCCATTCACCGTCTCCTCTCTTTCGTCTATGTAAGCGACCCGTAGAGAAGGATACCTAGAATATTTTAGTATCATTGATATCCATCAGCCACTTTGGAACTTTCTTTTGATTACTATTGAAGTAACATCCTTAAAACTTACATCAACATGAGGTTCAACACGTTACTGTAACAACTTCTCTCTCTAGCATCACTGGACTTCTTTTGATTCCCATAAACTTGGCAAGAGACAACATAGGTGAACTTCAAATCAGCCAGAGCCTGTGCATATTCTGTGATTGCCTTCTCATCCTCATCATTTAGAGCTGCAACAGAGACACTGAGTCTTGATCAGTATCTGGATGCCACTTCTTATAGCAACTTTCAAACAAAAACAAATCAAAAGCTGTAAATCTGCATTTCTTTCTTTCATGTTAAATGACTAACCGTTATCTCCAGCTAATTCAAGATGGCATTGAAGTTCTAGAGCTTGCCTGTAGTACATCATCCCTCTCACTAGCAGCAGATGCACATAGTAAGAACAGTAGCAAAGCAAGGATAAATATGACTTTCAAGCATAGTATATGCTTCCAGATAAATAAATTCTCAACCTGTCCTAGCCAGAGTCTGCCCTCTGTAAGAGACCCAAAAACGTGTCTCCTGTTCCATCTTGTCCTTCTCTATGTTTCCAAATTTAGGATCTTTTATCCGATCTTTAAAATTGGTCCACTCACCTAGATTATATGGCACAAGGCATCAGTCAATTATATCGAGTGAACAAGTGAATTATAACATACCAAAGGGCAAACTTGCCTGGATAGATCTTCTGCAGGTAGAACAGAATTGTGATTCCATCCTGGTTTTCCCTATTAAGATCGTCGGTGGAATAGAGGACATCTTCTTTGTAATATGGAGTCAAGACACTGACCAAGACGTAAAAGCAGAGGAGAGCCCCAAAGAAAATGTTAAATAGGTGTATTAAACAACCGTCTGGGACACGCACATATATATCGCGCGCCCATGCATATATACACAAAAATGGTAAAATGGAGCTTTAAGGTTGAGGAGCCTCAATCCCTATAATCGTTACATTAGTTAGAGAAAATATCATAATGCCACCAAGTCAAACCTAGGATATCTCTTTATTACCATGAGTAATTAATTAAACTGGATGTGCTTCAATAAAATAGCTAATGAAACTAAATAGATCCATTTAATTTTTATTCCATTTCTCATTCAGTAGTCATACATGATTGAAAAGTAGCATCACCATCGATTAAAAATTTGTATATGGTCATATCTAGTCTTTTCGAGTCGATCAATTTATCTATAAGTATCTGTAAGCAAGAATATGATTTCACCTTAAAACATCTACACATTTTTAGAAGATATGAAATTAGAAATGTCACATGATGCTTTTTTAATTATGCCAATAAGTAGCAAAAAAACTGCATGAATAGTGATTGGATTTCCATCTTTCTTTTTAAATCCATAATGGCAGCAGTGTTAATGTACTGCACAAAAACTCCGTCTATTGCAAAACCACATCATTCTATCATCATTTATTATCAATAAGACTAAATTGTAAGCTTAATGCGATTTCCAGCAACTGAATTGAACAAACAAGGTTGTCTCTTTCCATGAAGCATAGTATCTATTCATGTAAAAACAGACCTAAAGGGCAGCATTTTGCGCACTGTCGGAGCACCTGGCATTTTCATGAATAAAGAATTAGCAAAGAAAGTGATGCGTCGACGAGCTTCCAAGTTTGAAGGCACGTTGATGGCAGATTCCTTGACTGTCAGAAGTAAATGGAGCCGAACGACCTAGTAGTCAAAGAATTAGATTTTACTTACTACGTAATTATTTGTGCTTTCTCAGACAAAAACGAGTCAAGCACACCTTCTCCCTAAAGATTTTGTGTTGTGCAACGCCAATGTTGATCTTCTCAAACAACTGCTCCTTTCGATCATTTTTCTCACGGAGGATATGAATGTTTGCTTTTTCCAGGATCCTACAAGCGGCACCGTTAAGGACACAAACATTTGCACCAACGGAAACAAGCACGTCTGTCAGAACTTACTCATGCCCATTCTGCATGACATCCTCGATCATTATCTCCATGATGTCCTGGAGGACATTGATTATCTGGGATTTGTACACTGTTGCGTCGTCATGGTCATTTAGCTGCCAAAATGACAAAAGAAGTTAAGAACTGAGATATTCTTAAAACTGAGCCAATTGGAGGGAAGAAGAGAAAATGCTTCAACGGTCAGTCCTCCAAGAATAATTTTATATTCATGTATTTATTGAGAATAAAACTGAAGTTAGATATAGGGGACAAAAACACTTACCAAGACGGTCAAGAATTTCTCCAACTTAGTACTGAGCAAAGGCAATTCACTTATTTTAAATTCATTCAAAAATCTGCGATGTTGTATGCTCATGTCTACTTCATAACAGAATTGCCTCATGATCCTGTAAAAATTGAGAAAAGCATGGTTTCTCAATAGCCTTAACTGAAGAAAAATTGCCACCAGTATGATACGACATATTAAATATGGAGTTGCAGGCTAAAATATATATAAGTTTTCTCGCTTACATTCTGTCAACTTCATTGTCCAGAAGGCCAGATATAATGTCCCGGAGAGTCTCATAAGAGTCAATCACTGCTGACTGCATATAAGGATCGTTCTTTATCCTCTTAAACAAGTCATCGTCCTCCTTGCCCTTAAAATCTTTTGCCATGTCTAATGCTGTGGGAATCTTTTGTATGAAAGAATAATGACAAGAAGCCTGAATTAGAGCGAATATATGAGTAGAAATCAACTTGTGAAACTATGCATACCTTGCTAGCGAGCAAGAAAAGAGGCCATTGCACAACAGACACATCAGTTGAAGAAGATGGTACAAGGAGCAAATCTCTCTCTCTGGATTAATCGGCCAATGGAAGTGTCAGAATATCCATTTGAGGCAGAAGACCGAAGCTAAAATGAGGAAGTGGAATTGATTCCTAATTATACCTGTCGCTAATTAGGTCTTCCTCTCTCATAGTCTGAATAAATTTGTTCCACATTCTTGAAAAGTTTGCAATGTTTTTCCTCAGTATGGCTTCATCCTGCCATGGAAAAGTAGAAACGCATCATAAACATGATTTTATAAGAAATGCCACCCCTAAATCTATGAAAGGGCCAACAAAAAAGGAACTTATTTAATAAAGATTCTACAGATAAACACGGAACATTAGATCAACCAACAATTGGATATACCTGTTGCCTCCTCCTGGCTTTCCTAGCATCTGATGATGATGATGATGTTGATGGCAAAAGATGTTCACTAAAGGCTTTGGGCAAGGTGTCAAATCTGGACTGCAACATCCCTAGTGTTCGTATCTTGAGAAAAGCAAGAAGGTATCATAAGCAAGGAGAAGTATATAGTATCCTTAAGAATAAACCTAAGAGCTAAACTGTCTGTGTCATGAAAAATGGAAATGCTATTCATGCAGGAAGAAAGAATTGTCACTCACCTCGCCTAAATGGCTAAAAGCACCATGAATGCCACCAAAAAGACTAGAGAATATGGCATACCAAATTTGTGTATCCATAAAATAGACCTGTGAACATATCGCACAGGGCATATTGTCATTAAATACGGCATACCGCTAGATTGGGATCATGACAAAACTACCCAGTCTGCTTACAAGAACTATAGGGGCCCATATTGCAATAACAACTCCAATGTGATGTGTCACTGCAGCTGCAGATGAATATTAGCACAGGCTTTTTCCCCCAGTTAGAAAATACTAGAAACATCGCAAGAGTTAAAAGAAAACTTACAATGTGGAAAAAACTCGTGCCATTGATAATTATCCAGATGCATCTCCAAGATTAATTGTGTTGGTCCAACAAGTGGTGAAATCTATGCACAAAATACGCATGTTTAAATCTTTTAAAGAGAAAAGTGGAGAGCAGAATGCTGCAGAGTAGCTACATCTCCTGAACCACTAAAGCTAACAACATCCACAATCACAAATGCTCCACAACAACGACCCCACAATCAACTAACTGGATAAAATTTTCCTTTATTCTATGGACATGCGCAAAACTATCTTGACACGGTATCAAGGCAACACTCACTTATTCCACCAACAATGCATGCCTTGAAACAAAACTTGGGACCTCTTTCAGCAAGCAACTAATATGAATTTCTAGATGACACATTAAAGTTTATATAGCTTTGAGCAAGACTTGCTGATTAGTTAACATACTTATGTACTTATATCTCCCTGTATGTGATTATTCAAGATTTATTCATCACCTAGTCTGCCATTTATGTTGTCCTTCAAGTCAAAATGTCATACTAAATCTGTGATAGCTTATTCTCAAGGAAAGCAGCATCATCTGTGAAGACAAGATTGCCAGTACTTCCATCAGGTGGGTATTTCTCCAATCTGTGACCTATTTAAGGTGATCATTTGGGTATTCTACACTAAACTTCTAACATCAGAAAGGTTAAATGATGTGATAAGAGAATTGATTCTAGCTCAATTGCATCAACTTTCTCCAAGCAAGTTTCACTGTTCAATTTTACCGAGATAACAAAGCCAGGAGTTATAGAACTTATATGATCTTTAAGTAAGAAAAGCAAACCCCACATAATCCAGAAAACTATAACTTGATAAAAGATGATAACACCTCAACATAGTAGCTGAAAGCCAGCTTGCAGACAAGCAGCATGATCCAAAACATGGTGTACCTAAGACACAAACCAAACAATGTACGATCAGCAAGACACTCATATAAAATATAAAGCAGCACATATCTTTTTACTTAGGGTGATAGGTCTATGTCCGAATACTGCACTTAAGCACAAACTCAAGAACTAGCCAAGAAGGTTTGTCCTTGAAAATAAGAAAAAGAAGACAGTGCTGACATAGCAAACATTGTTTTCAAATTAAAACAAATCAAAGCATAAATACACAACATATCTTCTTACTTCAGCAGTGAAAATATGTCCTCATGCATGCCTCTCCCCACATAAAGCTTTGGCTGCATAGTATGAACATTCATTTCAGGGGAAGAAAACAGGATAATGCAAACAATTGAGTATGGCCCTTAGTAGCGAAGTGGTAGTCTAATCCATCTACTTGCCTGAGCCCACCACATAAGAACAGTAATAGGGAACATACTTGAACGCTCCATGGTCCTCCTTAAGTAAGGAACGAAGAAAAGTATAGCAGCTAAGACATTTGGAATCATATAAATTGAAATGGCATAATAAAAGAATGACTGGCTCCTCCAATTTTGGCCCCTGGTTCTGAGAAATTTCGGGACTTCTCTTGGATACTGCACTAAACTAGAGTAACTAATTGGCAGAACCACAGCCCAAACAGCTGCCATTACAAATTTCAGAATGTATCGGAGAATCTGCGTATATCTCATGCTTTTCCAGGCATTTAGACTTAGAATTATATCCAGACTTGCTGCAGAAGAGGAAAGGAAGAAGGCGGTGTCAGTAATGATTTTATGCTACGTGGCTCTTATAAAATTTGCCAAGACATATGCAAGTAGTCAAAACGGGTCGAGGATGACATATTGCATGGTAACTATAGAGATATATTATAACAAGGTCTTTCCTAAGGATTGCCTCTAAGATTGACATATAAAACTTGAGATAGCTAGAAACGCCTTCTCCTTATCACAATGATTGGATTTGCTGCATTCTCTATAAAGAAGGCTGCAAGGCTAAGCAATTATTCTCCTTCCTAAGGCTGAACCGGTTTTGGAAAGTCCTAATGATATGTAGATTGCAATATAATGAATTTTCAAATGGACTTGCCCACATAGTAAAATCTTTCATAAAGAAGTGGACCATTATCTTCTTTTTTCGTAATACTCTGATAATACCTTCTTGAATTCTGCTCGATGACTTTGATGGCTTGATGGAATGGAGATTCCCTCAAATGTGACACAATTATGTGAGTATTCTCGCCATCTTTTTCTATTTCTTACACTATCTATTACAAACTTTTGGTTACAGACTTATCAATCCCTCTTATATATTGGGCTTATTCTGTTTCTCTCTTGATTATTTTAATTCTTCCGTTTCTCATGCAGTTTTGTCGGAGATGATAGAGATTGGAGAGGAATCAAACAGGAAATCGCTCTACAAATGGTCAAAGGTACTCCTCGATTCTCTTCTATATACTTTATATTATGCAAAAATAAATTTGATATGAATCGGCTCCTAAAACTTTATGTCAATGAAAAGTTACATTCTAAATCATAAAGAACGTGATTCGAGGTAACGTATGATGCCCACTGGGGATGCCGAGGCATGTCTATAGTACACGCTGACATTAATCATCACAATATATTGTCCCCTTTTGAATATATGAAGCATGACATTTTCCCTTTTCTCAATTTGAGAAATATGAATTTGAATATGATATTTTTTTTCTGGCAAAGGAAATGTTGGTATTTTTTCACTTACTATCACAAAATATAGGATAAAAAATCACTTTGTCTCATTAAAATGCCAGTCACATTTGACTAGTGATTTCTCATTTAAGTGTTTTTACTTTTTGAATAGTGAACCTATGCTCTACTCCAAAACAACATTATTGTGAAAGAAGAGAAAGATTTGCGTGCCTCATATTTTTTATTTATTTGTATTTAACTAACAAGTTTCTGCTTCTTTTTCAATTTACAAAGTTGTGGCCTGTATAAATAAATGGGCCTGATAACCTCATATACGCTGAGAAAAGATGATGAGAGTTTGTCTGAACTTTTCCTTCCCCTCTTCGCCTTCCCCTGATATTAAATTTTTTATGCTCATTTACATACTTAAATATATATCTTCTTTAATCTTATTCAGTTAGTTATCACTCCATTTGTTTCTAATTTTTTTTTCTTTTTGCAAATGCCCACTCCTATGTTGTTGAGAGAATCGAGATATTTACGTTTTGTCGATGTCCACATGTGATGTAGACGTATCTTTATTGGTATGTATCTACTTTACAGGATAAATGAATTATTAGGTCTTTGTATTTAAGAATTTGTTCTACTCCCATCTTTTTCCTCAATAATAAGATTACCTCTAACTACGTCTTGGACATATTATAAAGATATAGTAATGAGTTCTACACATTTCTATTTAACTTAGGTCAACTTTTATATTGGTCATTTCCTTGATATTTCAATCAAACATCATTTTTATCATATCATGGTTATCCTGCACAAAGCGCTGGCTAATGTCTAGCCTTATTTTATATGTAGCATAAACTAGCACAGTCAGTCTACGGTAATAATGGGGAAAGATACATAATGTACAAACATCACCATACCCCTCAGAAAGTTCAGGAAAGCATGAGTTATGAAGATGGTCAAAACTTGTTTGAAAACATTCTCGTCGAAGAGAGCAGTGACAGACCCAGTAAATGCAACAATTACCATGGCCTGAACCAAGAAAATGGAGCTTGGTTAATTTCTTGCAGAGAAAGTGTACAACATTATGCTGCTCAACGTCAACGCTACCTGGAATGCCAATATAAGGAATATCCACATCCGATCAAAACTTCTGTAGAGGTGCAAAAAGGTGCGAACTTCCACAAAATTAGTTTTGGGTTGCTTCTTCCGGATAGGACGCTGGCTGACACGCTGCAATAATATTAGTATATACATCACCATGGGTTCTTTCTTTTTATTGACCAGGATCAACATGGGTTCGTAGACATGCCAATCAGAGAAAAAGATCAATTTGTGGTATTTCGTTGTGCTCCATCCCCTAATTTTTCGATTTCCTCATATAATTTGATAAACCACGAAACTTCTAGATGTTTTCTTTTAGAAAAACATCGTGATTTGGATAATCTTGGTTAGCCATTATATCCATGTACGTTGTCAAAGAAGCTAGCTTACTATTCGCACTAGTAAGATTGCTCCTGATAGCTACAGTGCTGAAAACGCAAAAGTCTCAGACGTATGGTGTACAAAGAAGTGCAAAATGGGCTCAGAATTTATAATTGGAAATTCACTACATCCCTGGAGCGAAGAAGCTACTAAAATCTATTTATAGCTTCATCACTACCTATTTGATAAAAAATAAAGGCATTCGAATCAAACAAGCTGTTATATTCTGACGATGCTATGTTCCCCTTTTGAAATTGGGAGTTTAAAGCACAGAACCAATGCTTAAAGGAGTCGACACAGTGCCTATTGGTGAATGCCCATAAACTAGAGTAGTGATGCAATCACTTTCCTGAACTATAATTTTCAAATTCACCCAGTCAATGGAGAGGAGGAGTTATTAAAATCTGTGTAGAGATTTTCTCGATGCCAATTTTATCAAATATACAGGGATTCCTTCCACTCAGATTGTTTCTTCTTGAGTGTAAGTTTTGGCGCCGGGATTTTCTGTACATTTGCCTGTCCTCAATATTATTATTACCCTTTCTACCAAAAAAAAAAAATATATATACAGGGATTCCTATCAGACAAGCATTTTAAATTCTAACAATGCTGTGTTGGCCTTTTGGAAACGGGAAGGACACAGAACTAGGGGTGAGCGATTCCAGGTTCCGGTTCGGTTCTGTCTGGAACCTGGAATCTACTCTCGGGTACAGGTTCCTCAAAATGAGGAACCTGTAACCTACCCTGTCACAGGTTCCAGGGTCAGTTCCAGGTTCCAACAGGTTCTTTTTTTTTTTTTTTTTGTTATTTTCAGATTTGAACTATAACATATGCGCATGTTATCAAAAAAAAAATATAACGTATGCACATGTTATCAAAAAAAACTATAACGTGCACGCATGTTACCAAAAAAAAAATAACGTATACGCACATTACCAAAAAAAACTATAATGTACGCGTATACTACACGGTAACTTCCTATTGACATGTTATCTTGATACATTAACTTCGCACTGCACAACAATAATAGAATATAATTAGAAATTTCAAAACAAATAGCAAACTAGAAAGTAGAAATAAAACACCATTAGAACAAGAATGTCTAGAGGTATAAGTTTTGAAAACAATTTCGATTAAACCCTTAAATGAACTCAGAAAATTCTGAAATTTGGACACGTTGTATTTAAGACCTAGAGGTACAAGTTTCATGAAGAAATCGTAGTCCAACTCGTTCTGGATTAAAAGATAAAATCGATTTACTTTTCTTATTCTCTACTTCATAGTTTTTGAAACATTTTTGGTTAAATAGGCAAATGAACTACAAAAATTACGAAATTTAAATATGTCGTAGGGAAGACATGAAGAGAGATATTTCATGCAGAACACATTTCCAAAAGAACCTCATACAAAATGATATAGTCCACGCTTTGCAACTTACAAGATCCGAACACATCAGATTGCACAGTTTTAGAAAAATTTCCGATTAAATACCCAAATGACCTTCACAAATTATGAAATTCGACTATGTGATAGCCAAGACCATAAGGTAGATACTTCATGAAAACATCGAAGTCAAATTCGTCCTAGATAATTAAATATGGACGGTTAAAATCCCTGTTTGTAGTACCGTAATTCCAGATCTAACCATCTTCAAAGGACCACGATTTCACCTACCTATTCTTGTTTGTTTTCTCTAAATTTTTGATATGTTGTACCTCAGGATGTCCTTTACAAATTTTGTTAAGAAACCGAAGTGAAATTTCGACAAAAAAGTTGCCTTACAGTCCATGCATTCATCAAGGGTCGGTCCCAAAATCTCCAGATCCAGTCTTTCCAAAGAATAACGATTTCACCCACTTATACTTGTTTGTTTTGTCCCAAATTTGAGTATGTTATACTCCAAGAAGTTCTTTACAACTTTCATTGAGAGGCCGAAGCCAAAATTCAACTAGAACATCACATACAAGTCACTAGAACATCCAAGGTCGAGCTTTTTCTGCCCTAAGTAACCGGTTCCGGTTCCCAGAAAAAAGGAACCGGAACCGGAACCGGTCCCCCTTGGAACTGGGAACTAAAAGGAGTTAAGCAATGCTTATTGCTGAATCGCCATAATCTGGCCAAGAGATGTAATCACTTTCCTGAACTAACCTTATAAGAAATGGAAACGGGGAGAAAAATCTGATGACAAACGTATCAATGGCACTGCTAAACAAAGCGAAGGTTCCAGAAAAGAAAAATTCTTTGGAAGCTTGACTGCTCGGCCAATTATCATTGTGTTATCTAACAGGTTAACCAAATTGGAAAGTGGTTTCCGGTAACATTTTCCTTGTTTAGCTAGTAAGTCATATATATATTTTAGTGGACAATGAAGAGTCACAAAATTGAGTGGTATCCAATCTCCCATGGCCATAAGTTGGACACAGAATTGACGCAAAGAGCTGCACACAGCATGCATGCACGCACACAAGCACACACACGCAGAGGGAGATAAAGGAGTACAGCATTTGCAGTTTGAGGATCGTCTGGCCCAAAGAAATCAGCTTTCATATATAACGGCCATTCTAGATCAAAACACTTGTCGGACCTGAGGAAATTGAAACGTGAATTAACTGACTTGCTTCTGCCAGAGTCATAAAGCTATTCATGCTCAAAAGATATTACCAGAAGTACTCGTTTAGGTCGTCATAATTTCTCCATCTTGAATGGCTTGCCTTGCCTCCTTTGTTTCTCTTAGCTTCCTTTAACCATGATACTCAATTTTCAGATCTCGACATGGCAAACAAGAATTTGAGGCATCAACTGAGAAGGAACATACCTTGCGAAGGACGTCGAGAAAGGGGTTATTACATCCCTCAAAAATGACTCGTCATCAGGTGCTGCCCATTTATATCTTTCTCCACTAACTGCATGAACATTACCATTCAAGATGACAGAAACATCATCCGCCATCTTGTTCCATTGGACAAAGAGGAGGTTAATATCACATAACCAACAAGGAAAGAAACGTGCTAGTAAATGCATCGTATACAAGAAAGATAAGCTTGACTTTCAATTGCAACACTTTTCAACAGAAGAATCAACTCCATTAAGAAAAGTTATGTCTTGTCTTTACTCCATAGGAAAAGCTACTTGGTTTCTTTGCTGATCAAAATGTAAGATCTGCCGCGTTTTTCTCCAGTAGTAAGTAATACGTCAATTCAAAGATGTGATCAACAAGAAGAAGATCGATGACATGTTATTAGAATGCAATTAAAATACAAACAGAAATTTCCAAGGTTGCAATTTTGCTCTTGACAGGTTCATTTCCATGGCTGATTAAGCAGATTTTGCTTCAGCAAGGAAGAGATTATCGAAGTTGGGCACGATGATGGATAAGCACCATATTGAACGACCCAATTATCCCAAAGAAAATTGTCTAGTAGTTAGATGGAACATAATCAGCTTTTACTCTAGCTGATTAAGCAGATTTCTTCCATTAATAGCAAACTCTAAATATGTTTGAGATGATTTCTATTCATCAAGTAAACATAATATGTGCCTCTGGATGACTACAAAGGACATAGATATTGAGATAACCATAGTACACACCCTGTGAAAGATATAGCAGAGACATTCAGGCATAAATCGAACATTTGATGCTTCACCCCATATTAGAAGATAGAGCGCGATGTAGATAAGTTGCAACTGTTGTCTGTCACGATGTGGGGGAAACCTGGAAAAACGGTGGTTTACCAAAACATTGAGCAGATTTGCAAATCAGTTATCCCATGGCACATCAGATGGTGATTGTTCCTTTTCAATTTTCATACGAAAGATTTATGTGATAGTAGGGCAGAAAAGCTTACTCAAGATTGTGCTTCATATGAAGATAATTACACCAGGATCGATAGTTCTTGAGAATTTTTTCCATCAGCTGATCAACAGTGTGATCATTCAACTGCAGGAGGCATATGTCCAAGATTGAATCACACCTCATTTTTATAAGTGAACTCTGTTATTTCTATATAAACCTATGCAGATAAATGATGTACATACCTCAGTGAAATTGTCCTCTTGTCTATCCCTTATCTCCTTGTTGGCAAGTAAAAGAATTAAATGCTCCCTCTGATTTGCCACATTTCCTTTCTTCAGCAACAAGATGAGGATCCATATTTAGTCAGATAATGTATAATTTCCTTCATTAGAGATTCCAGAAAGCAAAGGTGACCTATGAAACTAATTAGAAAGGTCAAAAAGTGATAAAACTCTATTCACCTTGAGAACCCACGGAAGGCTAAGTCCACTACATAGTGTTGACAAGGCTATATAGGTAAAAATGCACCTTTCCACATGAGACGTGTTATTACTTCGTGTATTCAAAACACAAATGCTAGAAAAGCCATAAAATCCTTGACATCGTAGCTAGCCAAAATCAAATTTACAGCCCAACGTTGCCGGTGTCATTTGCAATATCAACGTCAATAAACTAGACCAAACTAGGATGTCGAGGTTCATATGTTTCAAGGGATACAATCAGCAAGACAATTTTGTCAGAAACATACTGTAATGTGTAACAAAATGTTAGATTGGTAATTCTCACATATAAGTTTGTGAAACCATTTATCATGATTCAACTGCTAAGGAATGGGCCAGATAATTCAGGCGATTCAAGTTCTTAGAAATGTTTTCAAAACCAAACAGGTGTGAAACCGAGAGGTTGGCAATTCGCAAGATAGACAGTGAGATCATCCGAACCGTTCAGTTTAGTTAAACTGAGTCAATTATGCGATATAGTGAAGTAATCACACAACTGATTTGGATCAGAGCGCGTGCACTTTTAGCTCTTAGAGATCGAGGATTCAGCCTCCGCAACACCAGTGGGCATTCTTTCTCTGAAGGGGTTCAGTTTTTTTGGTCTAAAATTATCCACACAAATAAGTTGCATGTGCAGCTGGAGAAGATCTGGGCTCAAATCAATGGCAGGGCACGGTTCAAACCCCAGCTCAGCCTCATGTCCTTTACTATCCAAAAGTACTCGAGCCTTACCCATCGTCAAGTGACCAGTTCAAACGGACCAGTCCGGTCTGGTTTCCCAAAATTTGGTAGTAGGCCAAACTTGCCGCATGGAAAGGTTGTTTGACATCATTTAATTATGATATTGTGTTCTACTATTTCCAGCATTACTTGAGCACCAACAAAAATTTTCTTTATCATTGTGAATGGTGCATAAGCCACCTTTTCTCTTGTACAATATAAACAAGTGAGAGTACTATCAGCGCACTATGGGGTCGGAGATTATGCGCAGCCCTAGAATCAGCTTGCTAAAGGAGGACCCGAAGCAATATCAAGGCACAATAGTGGATTCAAATTATAATAGGACGTTCAAGACAAGTTTTACCTGGAACCCAAAAACAGATGAAAGCCAATCAAGTATATCAGTGTTGGACTGGCTGCTCTCCTTTGGAACTACCAAATTATCCTCCTCACCGTTTGGCCCTCCATGAGCTGGGAGCATTGGAAGATTGTCCACATTGCGTATGGCCCCAACGGCAGCCTTAATCTAGACTTTTCATAAAACTTGATGAGTAACACAGCCCACTGTTGAGAAAATCCAATGCAAACCTTTCATAAATTGAAAATTTACCTCAGGAAGTTCCATAATTGCAGGTTTAACCCCAATTGCATGTAATGGCAAAATGTTGTAGTGTACAGATTGCTCTCTTTTTCTCTCAACTTCTTCAGCATACCTTTTTGTCTGTAGAGCAAAAGCCAATTGCAGATACCATTATTCAGTGCTTGCCACAGGGAAGAACACAAAGATGAATACAGGCTAGGAAACTAAAACTCTTTCACTGGAACCTGATCATCAAGCTTTGAGGGATGCACCACGGTTGTCAAAACATCATATAATACTGTAGCAATCTGATATATCTTTGCCATTTCTTCCCTTCAAGAATTAATAGGAAAAAGAAGAATCAATAAAGTGAAGAGATTCGTTCGCAGTTGATCAAATAACAGTAGAGCCTTACGGCTTTTTGGTGTATTGGGCATCTTTGATATTGTTTTCATAGAACATCTGGTAATACATCTGGATTTCTCTAGGATCATTTCTGGCAAGCTGAAAATGCGTCTCTTCTTCTTCCTACAGAATTAGAATGTCAGACATTAAACAGTTTTCATACAAGTTACAACCCAGTCCCTCTGCTGGTTTTTCCCCCACCGAGGCTAAATTCTGTAACGTATTGTGCACATAATACAAACGAGGGAATAGGAAGAAAATAATATAAACAATTTTCCCTACAAACTATAAGAAGAAATGGTGACTGATGACGAGAATGTAATATCATTATCAACAGCCAATATGCCTAACAGCACTGGCGCAACAGCAGGGCCATAGATAGGTAAAAGACATTTCAAGCTACCAAAAATAGTGACATCTAGATGCTCTTTACATTCAAATGCCTTGTTGGGCCGATACCCCTACATCCACCCTTTTCCTAACCGTCAACTTGAATGATAAATTGCACCAACATATGAGGTCATTTATAAGTCAGCATCCCATGAAATTGGCCTTCCAGTTGCAAATTTTAGGTTAAATATATCCAATATATATGACTTGTCAGGATTTCCAAGAAAACTTCAAATGAGAAGACATAGAAGTACATAACATTTCAGGAAAAAAAAATTGATCTCAAAGGATCACGCACCAAATAATGCTGACAAACTTTGGTCTCAGTAATTCAATCCCCCAATTCAGGGATCAACTAACTATAAGTCGAGCAACTCTGACATCAGATCAAGTCATTGAGTCCATGATGCTTAGGATAAGAGTGGCCTAGGGACCAAAACTGGTGCAACTGTGGGTTCTGATTGTTGAACAAGTGATCAGGGAATTTTCTGGACGAAAATAATTGCCCTCGAGCACCGATTGCTAGTCTATGTATTTGCAGTTTCAGGGGGCTTTCTATAGTCTTTGGTCCCTCGAAGAACCAATCCTTAAGAATTGGAAGCTGTTAGATCGCTAATGAATAGATCTTGGTTGTTCATTGAAAACCCATTAAGAGTTTATGCATTACAGCACAATGTATGGGAATTACGACACAATACACTCGGGCATGACCTTGGACAGTTCCTCAAGGGGAACATGGAAGCCCCCACAATGTCAGATATGGCTTGGTTAACTCAAATACCGCACAGTACTTGAGAATAAGTCTTGGGGAGTGTATCAGTAAGGGTTGCAATGTCACAGCTTCGTTTCTAAATTTGTCACATTCAATAATGAATATATTCAAAGGGCAAATTCCTGATAGATGTCTGGAGTGATTGATTAACTTTTTCTATTGATCTTTAGTGTTTGTTCTCTATTGCAAAGCTGCTTCTCTCTATCTGAAAAATTAGTACCGGTTTTCACTGGTGTTCTAAATCAAGAAGCCATCAAAAAGCATGGGAGATTAAGAGACCCATTTCGTTCTTTGAAAGACCATTTTCCCAAGCAGAAGATATGAGGATGATAAAGCTTTATAAAACCTCACAATAATATATGAATATCACTATCTCCTTCCATGGAAACATAAGGAATGCTAAAGCTCCATCAAAGGTCTGTTTTTTTTTTTTTTCAATCAAATCTGAACTACGATTCTAGGTAACAAGAAAGAAAAAAAATACAACCTGAAGCTTAGGAAAATTGTAACGGTCAATTGGTTTTCTCTGCCAAAACAATTGGTACATCTGCTTATTCAGTGGTTGCTGACATTTATCACATTGTTGGATCTTTTGGCCGGGATATCTTGAGCCATGCCCTACTGTAATAAATGCAATCGGAAGCTGGAAGGCATATCAGTCGGTTTTGACAGAGACCGTGGAACTCAGTGCCATCTTGTGTAATATGGAAGATCTAGTTGGAGAAAACAGAAAGGTTTTCCAAAGCTGATTGCTATTGCTGACAAGTCAGCTGTGTAGTGATATTCCGCTTGATCGTATGGCTTATTTTATTTTTCTGATACTGTCCTATCTATGTACATCCAGTCTAATGGGATACTCCTTGTTTATGTCTGACTCAACTGAAACAATCTACAACTACAAATCCATGGTAATATCGCTCAACATGATTTTCTCACATCCTGATAGCTTAGTAAATGTGAAAATGCGGTCTCTGGCCAACAGATCTAACAACCACAGTCACGTTTGTTAGTTTAGCTGTCACAGCATGAAAAGACAAAATGCTTCACTGCTAGTGACATGATGTATAAATGAACTTCATTGATGTTTCATCATTCAGCAATGCCGCCATAACAGGCCAGGGGACCTCATGAACTAGGAAAGATACCTTCTCAAGCCTGTGTAAGAGGTAAGTCTTAAACTGGCGAACACCCCGTCCAGCTGATGTTGGATCCATCTTATAAGCCCTCTCAAATGCGTGAAAGCGACCTAATAGGAGAGATAATGCGAGGAAAAGGAGAAGTTTTGCTACAGATTAGGAAGAGAACCATGTTTGAAGTCCAACTGATGCAATTTCAACCTTGCCATGCAACATCATAATATTTGCAAAGAAGACACTAAGAATAAGGTAGACCACTGAGAAAGATTAATGAGCACACAGGAAAAGCATTTAATATCTGCTCCGCTCTTACAATTGATAAGACCCAGCTTCCAATGACGGACAGAAGTGAACAGCATAGACAGAATTTTCATAAAAGAAAGATGACACCATTGCTGTTCTCTTATTAACAAACCGTTAGAGCTTCCACAGTGACTCAAACCAAGTCATGTTACACCTTCACAATTAGTTCTTCATCAATTACAATGTTTATATCAACCATATGCTTTAGACACTCATCATGGCTACTTTGGTGTTTGAGTAGTAAACATCTGTGGCTCTAACGTAGAATTCCCTGTTTTGATGGTAAAGAGAATTCGAAGAGCAGCCCGCGCGCAGAGAGCTATTGTCGTTAATTATGTTTAAGCAAACTATAATGTCACTTGATCTATAGTTGTAACGAGGAATTCTTTTTATGAGCTCTTAAGAAGACATATCTCGAGTATAGACTTTGAAATGACTTTCTTCCAAACTTATCAAACTTATCAAACTTCTATTAGATAGATTCAGTTAGATAACCAGACCTTGATAAGAAACTAGACACCGGATGTTAGATTAAATTATGAGAGGGTTCTATTTTAAGAATACTCACGCCTATTTTCTCTATTGAACTCCATTATTTGAATACATTAGATAGCATATAAATGGGAACAAACATACAGCTAATAATCGTTGAGTATATTAAGAAATATAACCGTGGAATTATGTCCTTCTTCCACTTCTTCTTTTTCATATCTATTCAATCCCTCTCATCTAGAAGTAAACCCTTCTGTTAACAGCTGTTACATGGTTCGGGTTAAATTTCAAGTTATTTACCGCAAAGGTCGACAATTGAAGTCGCTTGATAAATGACGAGGGAAGAAGAAAATCAAGCACGCACGAGGTGTGAACAACGATAGAGACATAAAATCAAAATTCGACAACCACGACTTAGACAGTGACTTGTCCTGCAAGAGTGTTCATCGTTAAGTCGGTCGTGAGAAAAGATTAAACTTTAACCGTCGAGAAACAACTACATGGCATGGCATTCTTGTCATTGACTCCACCGAGTCGCCTATGAAAATTTTGGCCATCGAACGAACCGAACAACGGGAAACTGGGGATCAAAGGACCAGAAAGAGAGAGGAGGAGGAGCTTACACAAATACGCGACCCTCGGGTTCTCCTCCTCGACCTCGTTGGCCACGCGGAGGATTGGCGCGATGGCGGCAAGTGAAGAGGGCACCAGCTCGCTGTCCACGGCGGATGTGTCCTCGTTCGGCAAGTCAGCCATCATCGTATGCGTCCTCGTCATCTTCTTCGACAGCGACCGGGGCAGGCGGGAGCCCGGCTCCGGCTTGCTCCCGCTCGAGCTCGCCATCCGCAGCGGCGGCGGCGGCGGCGGCGGTTCCCCACACAGACAGGCCCCCTCGTCTCTAGTATCACCCGGCTCCTGCTGCTCCGGTGGCGGCGGTACTTCGGGTCTCTACGGTGCCAGCCAGCGTCCAGCGATCGGGGGTCGGCGTCGTCGTCGTCGTCGTCGCCCTCGGCTTGCGCGGGTCTCGAAGAGAGATGTGGACTGCAAACCATCGCCAATCTTTTCCGCGCACTTATGTACGCGCAGAGGGAAGGAAGGGGGGGGGGAGAGAGATACTTTGGGTGGTGAGTGGGGAAAAGGGAGTTGCCGCTGGAGCAAGGAAAGAATGGAGAGAAATGTGTGGCACAGGGAGGACTGTTGGTTTTCGTTTTGAGTGCTTTGCGCTTTCGTCCGGTCGAGTGAAGAAATGCGGCGGCTCTTTCTGCTTTGTCCCGCGCGAAAGTGCGACCGCGAACGAGGAAGGAAACGCTCCCCCGGATTTCAATTTTCGGTTTATGTCGGTTTTGTTCTCTCTTCTTGTCCTTGGGCTCCCTCGTTTGTTGGGCTTGGGCCTGAGCAGTGAGCAGTGGATTTGGAGCCTCGACGCCCATTCTCCTCAAGCGAAGAAAATCACCTCAGCAGAACTCGTTCAATAATTTCAGTTCATAAGTAGACAGTTGGGAAAATGACATAGATGGTCCTTGAATTTTGGCGCTGATAAGTAATATCATCCCAAAATTTTAATTTATTCAATATGGTTCGTGAATTTTTCTAACGTCTTTGATGCAATCCCTAGACTAATATTATCATTTCGATTCGAGTTGATAAAATTTGTAGATTTGGCATCCAATTAAGTACATTTGAATGATGAACAAAAAAGAAAAAAAGTTCCACGCCTAATATTTAACTCGAATTAGAATATAGTGATCATTTTAAGTTGTCTCAATTTGGAAAAATGATTATTTATGTTATCTAATGACGTTAATTATTATATTTTGATTTAAGTTAAATATCTTACATAGATAATCTCCGTATAACGTCATTTTTGTCTCTAGCGTTCAAACTAACCAGATTGGACTCTAAATTAGCAAATTTCATTGACTTGAATTAATAGAAAAATAACATTTGAATATTAGGAACTAGATTGAACATTTATTGAAAATAGATAATCGAATTGAACAAATTAAAAGTTTAAGAATAACATTGCACATCCAGCCAAAATTTAAGGGTTATTTGGGAAATTATTTCTGCATAGTTCGATTTGAGAACAGGTTCTCTTGTTCAGCTAATTAATCAATGACAATCGAACAAGGAATTGTTGCGATTGACGAGATTAATTTAGTGGTCTAAGATAACTAGACGTCCACTGTCACACCCCAAATTCTATAGGGATGAGGGAGTGACACAATCGTCTTTTCTCCAAAGTACACAACTTTAACTATACCCAAAAAAACTAGCTTCCAAAAGTTCCCACGATAATATTTTCGTTCTAATATACCTAAAAAATATAATAAGAAAAAGGAATGAGCCACCACCACCCAGTGAGTAATACATTTCTTTCAAGCAAATCAAACAACCACTATGTACATTTATAAAACCAAATCACAACTCATTTACATCAAATCCAAAATATATCAAACTTACAATCTTATCAAAATACAAGTCGATGGTTCATTCCATCAACTAAAGCTCGAGTATCTAGCCATGGTCATGAACAACGCCCCGTGATAAGGCAACCAAGATTCCTCTATTGATTAGGTCTTCACCTATTATAGCTAGAAGCTCGGCCCATAAAAATATCCTAGACTAGTATGTGCATATCCACAACTAGTATATGCAAACCCGCACACCCCTCAACGGTTTTATAAAGACACTAAGCATAATCTATCAGCCTCAATCTCTAGAAATCCACAATCAAAATTAGAAACCATCTCACAACTCAAGTTTAATAACCAAATCACAACTTTTCACCATCACAATTCAAATGTCAATGGTAAAGTCCATTGATTAATCTCTATTAAATCATAACTTTTCACCATTGAATATATATACAAGGAATATGCTCATGCTTAACTCATAAAATAACTAAACCATTTCACTTTTGAAATATGAGTTTACAAACTCAAAGAAGATATGGTATTATTCACTTGAGAAAAGCCCAAAATCAACCTATGGTAGTTACTTAAGTTGATGCACTTGCAATCCTATCAATTATTCGAAAAATGATATTAAAAACTGAGTAATACACAACTCCGATGAACTACTTGACTAACCACGTTCAATTGTTCAATGTATTGACTCCTAAGCGCTACGAAGAACCTCATTTATGGCATATGTTTGTCTTTTGCCGTAACGCATATTATCTGTTACGTATAACTTGGACGCAAAACTTCAAAGTTTCTTTCCAAACAAACCATACTTCAAAATCAAGTTTCGTCAAACCCCACCGCTTCACAACGCCCTAGACTACTATTTTCACAAAAATTATAGTTCCAAATACTCCTTAATCAAGCCTCGTAGTTCAAAATTTACATAACTCCAAATTTGTGCCATAACTTCCAAAATTACTTCAATTAGATGGATGATTAGCTTGAATACTTACCAGGTGTAGCGATTTGCAGTTGATTCAGCTAGTCGAAGTGTTCGAATTAGCTATGCATGAAAAAATTTCCTTATTTTCTCTTCTTCCCCTTATTTCCTCCTTCACGGTTGAGCTTCTCGTTCTTCTTCTTTTGCTTCTTCTGTCTACTACCTTGACTTCATGTGAGATAAGTGCAAAAGAATCAATGAAGATGGGCTGACTTTGTCTGTTAAATACATGGGTCTAGGCTTCATGGGCCCACGTATTACATCCACATCATAACGAGAAGCGCACCCTCACACCGTTGCATGTGGTAGCGTTTGCCAATCAGAGAACCAAAACTAAATATCTCCTATGAATGTCGTTAGGCAATTAGTTTTAATGTTAATACCCTAGAAACTATCTTATCTGGGTTGGTTTTTCAATTTTTGACCCCCGAAATCGTCTCTCTTGACCCTAAAACAAACTTAGAATCGACCAGCTGGTTTTAGAGTCTAGTTGGGAATTGGCCAAGGCCTTTTTTCTCTCGTTTTATTATACATACAATATGCATGTGCCAAGCATGAATATGATTCTTTCTGTTGGATGATAAAATGCCAAACGTATTAAATTTCAATAAATATTTTCTATCTTAAAAAGGAGTATAATTACTTAGAATTAAGGTAAACCAATTCAATTCTAGGTTCTTCCCCATAATAGACTTTACAAATTCCGATTTTCTATTTGCTCAAAAAAAAAAAATTCCGGGTTTCTATGTACAATTGGCCTATTTAAAGCATGGAACTTGAAACCAAACCAATCAAGGCCAGTTCTCGATTGAACCTAAAACCTAACTAGTTAAGGCCAATTCTCGAGTTGAACCAATCTAATTGCTCACCCCTAGCTTGTTGCACTACTACTGAATTTGGTTGCTAGCATAGCTTGAAGATGAAATGCAAGTCGAAACCTCCCGTCTTCCAAAGAAGTAAACAATTTTTTGGTATTGGAAATGCCATTACCAAGCGAAGACTACATTTTCCAATGCTATAGAGTTGTTGGTACAATGCTCGATTTATATTACGATCACCATAATCTTGCTAATCACATTATCTACTCGGATTTTGCGTTGTTTACTTTTGCCTCCATTTCTGGTCGAGGTTTACATGTTGGGCACAAAAATTACAACACAACAGTCGAAGGTGACCCTACGAGTTCTTTGTGGCAACCTTGCTGTTCTTTCTCCAATCTGCAAGCCACATGCTAAGCCAGCCAAATATCCAAGGATAGACCGTCCTCATTCATCTGTTGCACAATGCCTCAACTATCGAGCCACTATATTCCCCAGAGGGGGAAAATGATCTATTCCTCTTCAATTGGAACACAAGCAATTACCAAGCTGATGGCATGTTCCTCCAATGCAAGAGGTCTTCCATCTCCAACTGTGTTTGAGTAGCTACAATGCCTTCACTAGTCTAGCAAGCCTTGCCGTGCTTGTGAAGCTAGCATGCATCCCTCGCGTCCCATATCATACAGTTCACGGAAGGCTTCTTTAATTGCCTATAGCAGCCTATTACTTTCCATCAACCATGAGAAAATGCCCCATTTTAGTTTATACAAAATGATCTAGTAATGGTTCATATCAGAGGAGAAGCAGGATATAGGTAATGTGAAAAATGCATGAAAGTCATACATGTGCGACTAGGCCATCATACTTGATACAGTCAAATTGCTTTTGTCCAATAGCTTTTACATAGTTCCACGAGTACCATCAGTCCATAGTCCCATTCTCTAAATAAGATTGAAGTCAGGAAATAGTGTTAGGATAATAGGAGACAGGTTGTTTTACACGTTTTAAAAGGATTCACATATCAATCTCATCAATTAGCAAGAACGTGGAGGACATAAAGGCATGATCTTAATTTTTCACCATTGTCTTCTCTTGCTCTAGAAATGATCAAAACAAAAGACCATATAAAAGCGCTCATGTTCAAATTTCTTAGATCACTCAACTAATTAGTAGCGCCTCTATTTTTCATACACTATATAATTAGATGAGACATGGGTTTGTATTCTTAGGTGAGTCTAAGAGATTACACAGGTCTCTCTCTCTCTCTCTCTCTCTCAAATTTCTTAGATCACTCAACTAATCGGCATTTGATATTGCAGTGCCTCTATTTTTCATACACTATATAATTAGATGAGACATGGGTTTGTATTCTTAGGTGAGTCTAAGAGATTACACAGGTGTGGTGATTAAAACTCAAACCTTAAACAAGAAAGACGAGCACGCCTATTCCATGAAAAACTTTCGCAATAGCAGATTAATTACAAGCAAGCTTAGGCTACTGTTAGACTCAGCCAACCTAAAAGATCATACGGAAGTGCTTTCTTGAGCCGATATTCAATTTCATGCCGAAACATGAGGCTCAGTTTAAGTACATTGGATTCTTTGAACAATTAGATTATCCACAATGCTTTTAATATGAGGGGGCTATTCCAACAAGACATGCGCTTTACACGCATAGATCACGCTTACTAGAAACTTTTCTCACATTCTATGTACGTTGACAATCTAAAATTAATTGATGTTCTTCAATTACTCTTCTGAACAAAACAGAAGACATGCTATCTTCTACCTACTAACGAGGGAAACACAATCCGAGGAGTGCGGAGAAACTTATGTCCTTCTACCTACTAACGAGGGAAACACAATCCGACCCGTGCTAGCAGAAGAATTACGTCCTTCCAAAGGAGATTGAAGGAGGGAAGTCAAGTGACAAGCAAACATGAAAGTTAGTGCAGTCATTCCTTGTCGTTGTAATCACACTCATATTGCAAGTACTCACAATCCTTTAGATTTATCATTTCTATGGGAATGGATACTTTTAT
This sequence comes from Eucalyptus cladocalyx, assembly GCA_017140615.1. NCBI lineage: Eukaryota > Viridiplantae > Streptophyta > Magnoliopsida > Myrtales > Myrtaceae > Eucalyptus > Eucalyptus cladocalyx. The sequence continues at coordinate 32,798,353 of CM029516.1, forward strand.
CGATAAATCCAAATTCCATTCTTAAAGTTTCAAGAGTGAAACTATTGCCAAGGGAATTAAAGATTTTGGCCACTAATCACTGAGATTTGCAAGAACTATCTCAAATTCAATCACCTGTCAAAAAGTTAAAAAAGATGTAATTCGATCACTCCAAATCCCACGCATCTGCACTGTGATAATCCGTCGCGCACTTCACTTTCCGGGCACAAAGTTGGTGGCGTAAGCCCTGGCATTATTGTTGGCAGGGTCAGCAAGGTGATCGGCCAGGTTTTCCAATGGGCCTTTCCCTGTCACAATGGCCTGGACAAAAAACCCAGACATGGAGAACATGGCCGACCTCCCATTTGTTTTTCTCCTTCACCTTCAGCCCTGCGAAAGCCTCCATCCGCGAGGCCCAACGGATCGAAGCTAAGAGGTCGGTCGGTCGGTCGCCTCCTCGAGTGGGTCCCCCCCGCGAACCTGTATCCTTCCACTGCACCCATTAGGATTACCTGTGTGGCCCAGATTTCCAAGATGTTGTGCATCGATCAGGCTCGTGTTCCCCAAATAGTCCAACCCGCCCTCACTAAATATTTGTACACCAGCCTTACGCCAAACCGCCTCACCAAACTTGACCCCATTGCGGGACAAGCGCTCGGGGAAGATGCACCCAAGGACGCCAAGCATGGCCCACCTCACATGGATGACCTCGAGCTCGCGGTTCTTGCCAGAGATCTCCGGATCAGCTCGAGCACACCTCTGAGCCGTGCGAACTGCGAACATGCGAATCTTAGGAGGAGATGTCTTTGGCTGAATTATGCTCGTCTTATGAGGATTGACAAATGTAATTCCCATTCCAGCAAATCAATCTTGTTTTCTTGCTGCTCAACGAATGAAAATACCAACAGAAGCAACAGACGGATGAAAAGAACATAACACTGAATGGAGTACCTCAACACTTGAGAGTCAGACAATTAGAGACAAATGAGCAACATTTCTTTCGGGCATTTTATGTCCAACAGCGGTTATTAAGAAGTCAATTACTTACATTACAGTTTTTTAGTATCCCTCATATTAAACTTAATCATCGATCCATCCCTTTGGCAGTGAACATCGAAAAATGTTGAGCATCAGTCAATTCTCTTCCCTGCCTATTTTATGGGCATGGTGGCTCATAAAAACACCCAGCTTGAGTGCCTCCCTTCCCTCTTCAGAAGCTCTTTTTCTTATAGCTGTCAGCAAACTAGCCCCCCCGGAGAGTGGCATCGCCTGGTCTCTTTCTCACCTTCAGGTTTCTTTTCAGCATTGGATCCATCATCTGCCACATTGTCGCACTTTGGTCTGCATTCTCTACCAGTTTCAGTTGCATCTACATACTCAAAATCTCCTGGACTGCCACTTACCCACCTCTTATTCGAGGTGACAGACAAGCCATTCGATGGAAATCCATACTTGAATTCATCCAAGACCGCCAGACTTTTTATCAAGCTTCCACTAACTACACTTTGGATCTGCTCGCTTTGACCTTGCTTACTTTCCGGCTGCTGCGAGTTACAAGGCAGTACCATTCCCTACACTTTCGATGTGTTGCTGCTACTTTGGTGATCAGACTTGCTGCATCAACAAGAAATTAATATGAATACATTTTTATATAAATATCCACAAAAATTGCGGCTCCAGAATATTCATTGTGATTCAGAACGATAATCAATCTAAGTTGGGTATATTGTACATGGGCAATCTGGGCCTGCTTCAGAATAAAATATGGATCAAGTTGCCAAACCAATACCTACCTTTGTTTACTTATCTTCGACATTAAAGCAAGGTCTCAGATTCTATATCTAGCAGCTAGATTCCCAATATGTTTGACATCCCCTGACAAAGAATCTGCAACACAAAACAGAATTGAATCATCAGCATAAGCAGAGAGGCAAAACCTGCCTGGTGTGGCCATGATCACCATACACAGAGAGAGAGAGAGAGAGAGAGAGAGAGAGAGAGAGAGAGAGAGAGAGAGAGATGGCAGGATGGGATACCACAATACAACAGACTGAAAGGGTCAGTAAGCCAAGTTACAGTGCGCAACAGTACAGTCAGTAAGGCAAGTAACACTGCAACAGAACCATTCAGTTGTATAAACACGCCAAAAGTCCTCTGCTCTACTTCCATCTATAAATGACATAACATAAAACCAGTTGAGCTGAACACTTTAAAAGGAGTGTTTGATGTTGACAATTAGAGAAAAATACCAACGTATTTATCAAGTCGAAAAACCTTTCCAACTCTAGATGGGACTAGAACTCTTCATAGGACCAGGGATATCAAAATACCATTTCCTCGGCTCTTCAGCCTCAGCTACAAGAAATTAATTGCATTCTTAGGATAAGTGCACAATATTTCTGGATGTGTTTATTTGATGCATCCAGCTCCAGCACGTACTCAAATTCATTGTTTTAGAATTTACTATCAACAAATTTTTGGCTTTTTATGCTCAAGTCATTGCAACATCTTTACATTTTTGCATACACGTTTTTAGAATATTTAAATATTAGTTTTCATCTAATATTATAAACTTTTGGGTTAAACTTTCTATATGGTATCAAAGCGAGTTCAAATCTTTCCAAACCCTCTATTTGCCTCCCCAATTAGGCCTAAGTCCATACTACGTATGAGGGAGGAGTGTTAAAATATTTAGATATTAAACTATACAATTATCTAACTGCTAAAGTTTTTGGATTGGACAAAAAAAAAAAAATCCATCAAAAAATACTCACGTGCATTTCCTTTCAGTCAAAAATTACAATTTTGAGATGTAATCAAAAAGTTTTCTCCTAATACAGCGAGAAATTGAATAATACCATTTGTGACTAAACCATATTCCAATCATCATCATCATCACCACTTCCATAGTTTTGAAGTAGTGACCGCAGGCCAATGCTCACACTTGGAGCATCTTTCTTTACCACAACAATTGGCACAGAGGAAGTAGCTGTCGTCAATGAATCTGTTGGCTTGTCTGAAAATTTCTCAGAAAATTTCCTCTTTTTGAGAGTATTGCTCATTGATTCATCATTACTAGTTGAAGGTCGAGTCAAATCTTCCTCCTCCTTAAAATCTTCATCTTAGATCCTACGAACAAAATCTTTGGATGTATGGAGTACAACTGATTTGAGAAGCGCTTCATCCTCTTCCTTCAGCTTATTCTCCTTTGCTGCAGATGTACCGTGTAGAACCTCCAATATTACATCTACGTCCACAGTCGCATGTGTAGACTTCATTGATTTCAATTCATCAAGTCTAGCGAGAATATCTATCTCTCTCTTGCTATCATGTGTCTTATTCTCCGAGCACTTCATCGCATCGCCCATCTCATTGGCCTCCCTCCTCCTTTTCTCATTCTCCATTTGCTGGGGCTCGAAATTTCTCATCACTCCTAACTCCACAATGTAAACCGAATTCTGCAGATCGGTTTTGACCGTGAGCTCAACAGAGCAGTTGGTGCATTTGAAGTAAAATCTGAATATCTGAATCCCCAAATACGTCTCGCTTATGACGACCTCCTTCCTGGAATTGAACTTGGTCCCCTCGTAGATTTATTTCCTGCAGGTGTTGCATCCGATGCTCATCGAAAGCATCATCCGAACCTTAATCTGCCCACTTTTGGGCCTCCCAAACCTAGCCAGCTCCGAGGGGTCGAAGCCCAGCCGGTAATATTTGTTCAACACCTTTCGTTCTTCCATTTCTTCTTCTCTCAACTCCAAACCAAGACAACGAACGCTGACGCCATAAAATCTCTGCCCCTCTCTCTGATCGACTAATCTTTAAACAAAACGGTCGAATTGATTTCACAACCAGAACGGTGTCCAACCCACAATTTCTCGATCTACTAACCTCGATTAAGGTTCTATACTCGGATCAAACCTTAAACCCCACGAAACTATCCGAAACAAACTGAAGAGCAGGAGAAAAAGGAGGAAACAAAAACTAACAGAGTCTGCTAAGGCGTGTAGGAGATGACGAGTGTCCGAGAAAAAAGAGGGAAAAACCAGTCGAAGCTTCACTCACCTCGCGATGCCGCCTCTTGCGCAGTACATTCAATCTCGCCGGAGATCAAACGGCGGCGCAAGAATGTTCTAAGCGTGGCCGGAAGTCGGCTGATCGGAGCAAGGGACGGGGGGATGACGACGGAGGAGTTGGGGGCAAAAATACAGAGGGAGAGCAAAAGCGGGCCGGATAAATTTCAATTTTGGGATATTTATAGCACCTGTCTAAATTTGGAAACAAATATTAGACGTTTGAGTATTTAGTAATTTCTCTGCTTAATTGGTAATTTTCAATTAATAACTTCCTCATCTAATAAGTAAATATGCAGATAATACTGTGGCTTAAAATTAATAACATACATGCACGGTGGAAACTTTAATTTTTACAAAACTACGATAACTTTTTTAGCCCATGACAAGAGTCTTGAAATTTCATTTGTTTTTTCAATTTACGATACCAAATAAATTACTTGTAAATAAATTTAAATAATAATGTATAATGACTTTTTGAGTTGTTTAAGAATTCATTTACCATTTGTAAATAGTCACATACATATAACTTGTTACATGAACATCATTCTCGAGTTTTGAACTTATTTTTAAATAAATCTAATTAACATACCAATGAGTTATCATGAGGGTGCGTTACAATCTATGAATTAGTGCAAATGACAATTTGAATAACTTGAGAAAATTACTAGTGTGGAAAATTTGGGCTTCCAGAATTTATTATTATTTTTTTTTTGGTGACTAGGGTGTCCAGAATTTATTGACAGTTATTTGAGAGAAATAAGGTCTGGGCTCTTAAAATATGTAAAAATTTGCGGAAGGTCAAATGCATCCAACGACAATACATAAGACAGATTAGAAAAAAAAATCAAAAGCAGAATGTATAACACATACCTTCTTGATGTTGCGAAGTTCAAAAAATCAAATTCAGCAGAACTAAAAATCTTGCTGAAATACAGGATTTGACAGAGAAAGAGAAGAGGCGTCAAGGTGACAGTATAGACAACGGAAGGGGAAAAATCACATCTGAAGGACAGTAGCGAGGGACGTGAGCTATCTGAGATCCCATCCTAATGAGGGGGCCCTATGCTGTCTTCTCTTCCTTTCTGGCGGGAATCATCGAAATCTGAAAGCCTCTGCTGAGTGCTTGGTTGAAGAGGAGGCAGGTTTGGACCTCCGAAACGAAGGGAGTAATGACAGAACAGCGATTGGCATGAACAGCAACAACCCCATTGTGTAATCGTATGCCCTCACCAGCTCCTTCAACGAATCCCAGAGTCCTAACCCTTTAAGCAACGGCCTGGATGCTTGCCCAATCTGTCGAGAGCAAGAGAAGATCGATCTCATTGGTTAAACGGTACTATAGAAAGCACGTGCGGTGCTTTGTGCACAATGAGTTAGTTTTGATTCGGGCAAGCCGAGGACAACCCACTTGATACATAGAGAGCTTCTTTTAAGATTGCACTAGTCCAGACTTACCAGAACAAGAGCCCATCCGGTTAGTAAAAACGCAAGGGTGGCAGCAAATATATCAGATACAACGAGTCCACGCACGACAAATAAGATTGTCATAACCGACATGAATCCAAGGAAAACAAGTGCTTTCAGGATCCTAAACATGAGTGGGAAGTCTGCACTGAATCTCCGTCTTCCGAGGGATAACATCTGAAAACATTGAGGCAATTAATAATTTGCAAAGAAGGACACAGTTGTTGCGGTTTGATTTAAATAAGGTAACAGAAAAGCAGCAGAAAATAATAATGATCAACTGAAGTTTACTCATGGTAATGAGTGTGGTAACATGCAGATCTAGGAACAAAACCTCCATATATCGTATCTGCGTACCTTTAAAACTAGCAGAGCTGCTAGCAACACCGCCCAAGAAAGTCCATAAATCTACAAAAGTAAAGAAGAGCCTCAGAGAAAGATCCTGCGAGAAAAAATCAGCAACAGAAGGAGGAAAGAGAAAATTGCAGTGAAATTTATAGATTACCAGTATTCTCTTGCTGTGGTGAACCATTTGAAGATGGTACACAATACCATACTGGTAAATAAAGAAGCGAAATGCAAGTATTATCTCAAGGATTGTTCCCCTTATGTTTGTATGCTTCAGATGTTCCTGTTCTTCCTCCCACCATGATTCCCAACTTTTATCAGCTTGTATCCCAATTCCACCACGATTACCCATCCACCTCTTCCAGTCTGCCCAATCATCTACGATCTTTTGCCATTCAAAACCAGATGGATTGAATATGAACGGTGCAAACAACCATGAACCAACCAAGAACCACATGGAGAAAGTGATGAACAAGTAGAGATTTGAAGAGCAATACGACTCCCCATAAACTCCATAGATAATCAACAGTATAAACAGCTCCAGCCCTTTCACAAAGTGACTTCGTGAATAAAGCCTGTAATTATCACTGAATTTTGCATGAAAAACAATAAACCCACTACCCGTTGCTCGATATCCAGATCCTCCATGTAAGAGTGTTCTTCCATAAATATGAGCCATTGTTCCAAGTTGAAATGTGAAAAACACGGAAGCTAGCTGCAGCTGCATGATGACAAAATCAACAAGGGCAGTCCAAAACCCTTTTTCCAGGCCAGATTCCATGACCATGGGCAGCATCAGTACCAATCCTAACTGAAAGACAGACTGGCTAGCCAAGGCCTCTTCGAGGGCCTTTGTGTGACATATGCGAGGATTCTGAACGATCTCCCTTTCCAACCCACTCATAACCATGTACAACCGTCCATACAAGAAAACATACACCGTAAGCACGGTAACCTGAATGAAACAAGTCCAAAACGGTAAAAAAGAAAGCTACCATGAGTAATCAATGCAAAGAGAAAAAGAATGAAATAGAAGTCTAGTTGGCTACCAACCAACATACTTCCCCCCTCCCTATCTCCATCCATGGAATAAATTACAGCCCAGAAAATGAAGTCCCATGCCAAATCTTGGAACTGACTTAGCCAAATTGATATTTCTGTACCATTTCATTAATGAAGTAGAAATGACATATTCATGTTTCACCCACCAGAACTAGACATCCAAGGAGGAACTGTGACCCCTTTGTTAAGGGAACATCCACTAATTGTACTGACTCTCAGAAAGACAGACTGGACCTAGTATTACCTTGAAGATTCACAAGATATAACTGCTTTGATTACCAAGCATTTTACCATGTGACAGAAAATTGCAATTACAAATTATGAACCAAAAGTTCCATCATTCTTTCAACACCAAATTAGAAAGAATTAGGAAAGTTGCTGCAAAACGAGTAGAGAGGAGTGGTTGATTTACCATACTACTGAAGTAGAAACCGACAGTCGTAAAATAGAATGACAGCATTCTGTAGAAGTCAAATTGCTGCCCGAGCCGATAAACGTCACGACTAAGTGTCTGCTCACCATTTCCATTTGCAACCTTCGCCTCAAAAAGGGATAGCTGGTTCATCCTTACATCTCGCCCTTTTCCCACTTGGATATACTCATGATGTGTTATAAATCCCCCACGGAGAGTTGAATTAAACCCTGCATCGAGAAATGGTCAAATTCTGTCCCTGTGAAATATCATATAAATATGCAAGGGTTACCAGAAAAAATATTTTCGCTCAAGTTGATTATTTTTGAAGCTTTGCTTATGCCCCCGTGTTATGTGGAATATCCTGTCAAATATATCAGAATGGCCATAATGGAAACGGACCCTGCAACAAGAGAATGAGAAACACGATTGTGTTTAGATCATTATTGGAACAAGCTGATCTGAACTCTCAGTTATTGAATCAGAGTCTCGCTGCAAATGCAGAGATAATTTATTGCTTGAAGTGTGAGAGCACAAAGAAATGGATTAGTGGTTACCACAAACATCAGATCGGTACATAGTATAAAACTCAGACTCATCCATACCTATTTTCTTCTTTCCTTCCTTCTTTTGTTTAAGATATTAACAAAAGAACCTATGCTCTTCCTTCTTTCTTTTGTTTAAGTTACTAACAAGGAGTCAAGAACATTAGTCCATTAACTGCACGCTTTCCAGGATACTTCCGGAGCCAATTTTCGCATTGATTAGCCTCCTGATATATCTTATCATGCCCTAAAAATACAGGTTCCAACAGCTCCTACACTTAAGTTCTTAAGGGTACAAAGAATGTTGTACGACAGAATCAATCCAACCCAAATGCTTCAAAAGCATAGACAGAGAGATTATTGAATCTGCTAGAAATAAAGAAAGGTGAAGATTGAGCATGTTCATTTGAGTGTAAGTTTTTGGAGCCGTTTGGTTGTACATATTGACCTTCCCCATTTTATTAATTCTTACTTTCACCAAAAAAAAAAAGAAAAGCGAAAATTTTTAGTGACATTTTACTAAAATAATGGTGAAGTGTTTGTTAGATTAATGGTCATACGGTACAATGTTCACAGTTATATCCCACAAAAAGCAACTCTGATATTTAGAGTTATGCGGGATGCCATAAGATATAAGAAAAAGTCCACATGTCCATATGCACTCATTCTACAATGTGAATCTCGCTTTAAATCAAGAAAACTGTTTGCTTCACATGCATAGATAATAAACAATCCCTTGCATATTGAAATGTTTGCCACCACTTTTTTCTGAATATGTATGTAGCTGCACTATAGTCCTTAATTGATAGTGGTAATTAATAGGAAGTTGTCAACCTTAACAATATATATGAGACTTTTTCCCGTGCATGGCACAAGATTGTCCGCAAGCACTTTTAGAAATTTTTTCTTCAGAGCCTAAAATGGAGAAAAGTTGTAGTTCATTTGTTTTTTGAGAAAAATAATGAACTTATCAAATTGGAAGACGTCAAATGATATTCAAAACACTTCAAGAATCAGAATTTTTTAAGTTTACTATTTGCTAGAGACACCGATATTGTATAGCAATTTATGTTTAAAGATGTTGAATTTATAATACACTCATGCAAATCACCAAACCTACCTTACTGCGGTTTCCTGTATTTGCTAAAATTGTACTCACAGACAGTGGCTAGAAACAATCCAAAAAACTAACGATTTATAATCATAAATATTCCCATTGTTTTCAATGACCACGCTTCTCATCCAAAAGTTCTTTCTCCTAACTGCAATTGTGGAAGTCACTCAAAGTTTTTGAGCTTCTCTAAGAAACAAAGAAGAATTCGTACAAGTCCACTGAGATGTCTTTCACATCAGTAAATGAAGTAAACATGTAAATGCTGTTAAGTTACTTAATTAAGTTTCCTTTATTATAAGAGTTTTATTTCCTTTTTTACTTATATAAGGGTATTATTGTCATATACAATTTATATTTAATATAAATAACTTCTTTTTTTACTTATATAAGAGTATTATTGTCATATACAATTTATATTCAATATAAATACAATGGGCGTAGGGTTTCTGTTACTATAAAAATCTACAGCCTTCTCTTTGTTTCTTTCTTTTACATTCTCCTTCTCCTCTTCTCTATTCCTTCTCTCTTCGAGTCTTGATACATATGAGATTGGAAGATATCGGATTCATTAGGTTCTGTTTGTGAAAATGGATTACAACATTTACTAATCAGAGGATTCAAG